>OZ024814.1:112326604-114726604 GCA_964017055.1 Chloromyia formosa | reverse complement strand
TTTGCATTAAAACCCATAATATAAAAAAATTCAGGCAATTTGCGAGCATGCGTTTTATCAGCCTTATTTTTTTTTCACATTGGAATTATACTCTTGTACAAATATTATTTTTGAAATCTACCAGGAAAATTCGCATTGAATTTTCTTTTTCAATTAAATTTCATGCGTCGCCTTTTGAGCAGTATACTCGCGTCATAAACTTCTTGCATGTATTTATGCATCATATCATGCTCCGTAAAACGACATAACATACGAAATCATAAGTCTCCTTGAGAAGACATTGCCAATCTCCAAGACAATTTCATATGCATTTCCATGGTATCTGAGATTCGGAGTATACGTTTCGCCCTCAAGCCAACATATCCTCGTTTGGTAGATAAATATGACGTTTTAAACATTACTCGCAGTTTAATTGCGACACTTGTCAAAATTTATGTTTTCCCACAATTTCACGATTTTCTAATTGACGTGTTTGGATATTTATGGTGAACATTAGCAGATTCGTCTGTATGGGTTTCTAATCGTAAAGCTCTGGATGGATGGTGGGTTCACAATTTGGAGCATAGGCGAACAAATTCAATGACCACACATACCGAGTCCGAACGACAGGATTAGTTTGTCGTACTTTCTATCGTTGATAGATATGGCGAATGAGGTTCAACTTTGGTATTATGAAATGAAAAGGTCTCCGCATAAGTTATTGTGTACTCCTATCGTCTATCTATCAAATTGTCATACTCGTATCTATCGTGTCTCCGGACACAACTGACGATCGAGTTGGATGACATGAAATACATAGATACATATTAGCCGTTTTGTTTTTTGACCGAGTAGACCAGATAAAAATAGCACCGATAAATAAAGCGATTTAATGCAGCGGACGAAAAATTTGGGCAAAAATGGAGTATTTCCATGGTTCAGTGTGTGCCTTTCGTTTATATAACCTTTAAACCTGATCTCAAATGTCGGGATAAAACCTAAGTTGAAATGTAAGTGTAGCATATATCCTCAGCGAAAATACAACCTAGCGTATTTTATTGGGGCACTAGAATCGTTGGTATATTCCCAAGTATACAAAATTGGTTCGTATCTAAATAATACCGGGATACCTTCCAATGGTGAATTGACAATAAGTTTTTGACAAGTTAATGCCTAATTGACAATTGTGTGGGCTGCTACCCTTAAAACCAAAGCCATCGAAGCGAACTTTGAAGTTTTTGTGAGACTGAGGGTTACGATCCGTTAAGCGGAGAGCGAGCGCAGAGAGGTCACACTAGAGACTCGTGATATAAAGAAAACAAGATAATGACATGAGCACTGCAAAGTGGTCTACGTTCTGCGCATGACGTCACTCGGAGAGCATGTGCAGAATCATATGGCAGACAGCCGGTGCATTTTTTTACTGTATGGACTGTCTTTTTAATTTAAATAAGTGTAATGGTTGGAATTTTAAATTCGGTGTGGATTTGCGGCCAAGCATAATTTGCTGCTGAGTAAAATAAATGGAAATGTGAAACAACTTGATTTTACGTTACAATTTTTTTCATTTTATTTCTTTTCTTAGAATCGTTATAATTCGGATTTGATTTGCCTTTAACATTACGCGCATCAGAATTTCTATTTAATTCCCTAATTCTAAAATATAATCGTGACCTTTAAAATAATTTCTTAATTTTAGTCGGACACCGCACATTGTCTGCTAACTCCATGAGGGACTTCAAGTAATTCTTCCACACCCAATCTAGTAACATGCTAAATGTTAAACTTAATAACAATAGATTCCATAATCTACAATATGTACTTTTGTATCATTATGTTGATTTCTGTTTTCCGAAGCCTTTCAGCGGTCTGTTCCTCTCTGCTGTTGTCTTTATTTCCGGAATTTGTATTCGAAGGAGTTGCAAGATGCAGTGTTGGAACAGCATCTTCTTTCAGTTTGAACGTATTTCTATTAACAATACCTACACAGAAAAAAATAGTAATTCGTTTAAGCATCCATGGACAAAAACATGATACTCGTAGACGCACATACATCCTCTAATATATTGTAATAACAAACAAATAATACTCTGTTACCAACGGAGGCGCGCTTGGTGGCCGTCATCGTTCGGTCACCGCTCTACGATACTAATCTAGAGCTCGGAGATCAAATCTCGGCGCGATCAAAAACTGTCTGTGAGTACTTATAGAACTCTCACAGTGCTCCGAGCTTGTCAGTATGTATAAAGACAGCGCGGTTAGGAGGTGCATGCTAGCTAAAAATCCGTGTTGTAGTTGTCCTTTATCAACTATTAATGCATCTAGTTACAATTACATTTTTTATTTATTGCAAACGAAATCTCAAGCGAAATCGTCGTGTTGCAGTTGGCTTTTATGAACTAATATTTATACGAATTTCAAACGAAATTTTAAGCAAAATCGTCAATATCCGTATTGTAGTTATCCTTTAACTCTTAATCCACATCCAATAACAATTTAAAACAATAATTTCAGTCGAAACTGCAAGAAAATCATTTAACAACGTCCGTTTTAAAACGAAAAAGCTTGTTGAGACAAGTGTTTTTCTCACAAGTGGTCTCTGAGTGACATCACTGCTATTGAGAGAAGAAGACACATGTGCGTGTCGTTATCTTATTTTCTTTGTATGTATCATGCTAGAGGCTCTTGATTCACAATAGTTTTTTGTGTGGGGGCACACAAACTTTTCAAATGTTTTTGATTGACTGTCGGATTGCCTTGTTGTGTGAACTTTTTGTGGTGGTATCCTCACAATAAACTGATCCATTCGTGAAATAAGAATTAACGTATCTCTTGCAGTTTAAAAGTGGACTGATGATGGGTCCACGAGAAGAACGGCCCAGTAGCCCTAGTTAAAAAAGTCGACGTCTTAAGGTAGGCAAATAACACAGGCCTGCAAAAAAATACTTCAATTTTTTTTTTACTTTGATGATTGATTCTTATGTATTTTTTCGTGCTTAATTCGAAACCAAACCGCATTTTTCTCTATCACGTAAGGTTTTTCCACAAAACATGAATTTGAAATTACGCATTAATTAATTAATTAAATGTTTCATTCGTTTTTAAATTTTATCATAATTAATGATTCCTATGTATTTTTTTAGTGCTGAATTTAAAGCCGAAACCCGTTGTTTTCAGCACATAAGGATTTTCCACAATACAGGAATTTACAGCTAAAAATTAAGGGAAAAAGATAGCCATATAAATTTGCCTTTTTTATTTTTATTTGTTTTTTATATTTTATTAAAATTACATATTTTTATGTATTATCCAGTGCTGCATCCAAAATCGAAACCCGTTTTTTTTTATCACGTATCGTTTTTCCACAAAACGTATCTTATAGCAAACTTTTTAGGAATATAAATAGTTCGCTTAAAAAAATATTTTTTTTTTGTATTTTATTAAAATCAAGTATTTTTATGTATTTTTTAGTGCCGAATTCAATACTGAACCCCATTTTTTCCTATCACATCAGGTTTTCCGACAAAACATAGATTTGAAGTACAATAGAAAAAGGCCAAAAGTGGAAAAGGACAAAACTTGTGAATTATTTTTTTAAAGGCGTGCAATAAAGTAAAAAAAAGGTATACAAATTAAGTAGAATATGTATGTTTGAATAGGTCTTCCGAACGACATTGTGCTTCGTTCTTGACCAATAATAAATTTCCATTCACAATTTTCTACCTTTTATTACATTTTTATTATATAACTTCAATATCATCATAAAGTAACTAACAATATCGGAGTTATTCCGGAAAAAAAATTCAAAAAATCACTGTAGAAGAGCTAGTTAATGTGTTCTTAGGAATAACTGGTGTCCGGAATATGCATTTACTATTAAAAAAAGAGCTATTCCGTTTTAGGAAAATTAAACTAGTTTACACCCGATTTTGCAAGTTTTTCTTATGTCTGTTCAAAGCAAGAATGGCTGCTTTGCTCAAAACCCCTTTAACAGTTTACATATTAACTACCTTAAGTGAATTTAATAAAAAAAATGATTTTAAGATTAAAAAAGATTGAAAACTGTGATGCTAACCTACAAAAAGTGCATAAATAGGCATATTTTTAACTGGAATTTGTGATTAAACTGTAAATGATAGAACTTTTTTATTATTTTTTCCGTAATCAGCGCTGAAAATACTATGGAAATCGTTTATCAGATTCCAGAAAAAAAATTGATTGCAGGCTTGTGTAATCGATGTCGATACGAATGTATTGTCTCATAGAGTCAATCAAAATGCTCTCACAATTGAAGGGAACCAATTCGGAACCGACCATGCAAATCATCAGCGTTGTGTGGAATGGAAATGGCGTGTCCACCACCACCACTAGTTGATGTTACGTTCGCATCCAACGCTATCTAGGAAACTATCAAATTTAGTTTACATAGTGAACGTTTTCGTGAAGTAAATCAATGCTTTGTGACGGTCTTCAACTGACGGCATTGTTTGTCTAGGAAACCCTGGTTTAAGTATTGTTCAAACATGAGCGGTCGCTTCGCTGGGTTTGGGTGAAAAGCAGCAACCCGATTCAGCATCAGCTTGGTACGAACTAAGAATGTACCGATTCGTTGGTTTTTTATTATTCCATGTAATTACACATTTTTTTCATGGAATTAAACAGCATTATCTGTCTAAATTGACTGATATGATTTTAATCGTTCACTATAGATTAGAGCGAACTCCGAAAATTTCAACACCAAGAGTCACTTACAGAACAGGTTTTCTGCACCAGTAGCCATCCAGAACTATCAGGAACAGTGTGTTTTGCTCAATAAGTGTACTTGTCCTCCACCTTTGCGCAAAAAAAACATGGCTTTTGATAGTGTATAAAGGTGTAGAGTTCGTAGTTCGGATGTCACAACGGATAGCACGTTTGCCTTCTATGCACTGGGTCCCGTTTCGATTCCTACTGAATGCAGTAGTATTTGATAAAAAAAGGACAATTAATTGTGGGAATATGAGCCCACACAGCTGTTAAATTAGTACCCATTTTGGGTAAATACGTCAGTTGAGCGTGCTGCTGAAAACACACCTCTGCACAAAACACACCTTCACGATCGAGAAAATAAGACGATGCTAACTCCTCTGAAGGCCTTGGTCCAAAATTTGACTGTTGCGCCAGTTATTTTTATTGATAGTCTCTATTTTCGCTTATTTTGTAAAACACGAATATAAAATTATTACATTGCCACTTCACACAAGAAACTAAACAATTCGTCATTCACATTATCATTACTCTCCAGAATTTATAACTTTCCCTTTTGTCATTGTTCAAGAGTGAAAATTCATGAGAGAAATAAGAGATAGAGTGACTGAGATAAAATACTTTTCTCCCATTCATTACAATACTAAATTATGTTTTGGACAGATTTAACAACAAGCTATTCATTGCATCTGTCGTCGCGAAGAAAAAGAATCGGTTAAATGTCCTTTTTATGTTTCTTGGGCTTTCACTTTCATTTTTTCTCCAATAAAGACAGAGAGGAGTAAAAAAAATCAGAAATAACGAAAAGAATCTCTTTTTGGCAATTGCAGATAACTACATACTCATATTGTAAGCAACGAGTCCCACGCACACAATAAGCCTCGAGGAGGAGTGAAAGGATATAACAAAAAATCCGTGGATAATACAACGGCTAGACATGGAATTAATTGATGCCAGAAAAGACAAGTATGTATATTATGTTGTAAATAAAGGAAACAAGATTTCTGTAACTATTTAATTTGATATTCGGTTGAACCATACAGTGATGCAAACATTGATCTCTTCTCTGAAATGCTTCTGATGTGATAACTGAATGTTAAATTTAAGTTGATTTGTCAGTGGTTAAAGAGTGTGAGTCATTAGCCGTTCTCGTTTCACCCGGCCCCAGATTCATTTTCAAACAAAACGACGGACCGGTTTTGATCTAAGTCACGTATGGGATCTTATCGGATCAAAGTTGAAAGTTAATTGGTCGAACGTCAACCTGTTTCACCCCTTCTAAATGTACATATACTGAGTCTGCAAATCGCCCCCAAGCGGCGAAATATCTGTATAGTGGCTGTTTGAGTTCACTCGTCGCAGGTCCGAGATGGATTCACTCTGGATCTGAGACCGAGCGAATCGAAAACGGCTTCTACAGAGGCGCCGACTGTTAAAAAACATAGGGGAGGACAACATATTTCATATGTTTTTAAATGATTGTCGGATTGAATTGTTGTGTGAACTTTTTGCGATAGTATTTTCAAAGTAAACGAATGCTTTCTTGAAGGAAATAACAATTAACATATATGATAAGGGTGGCGGCATGAAAAGCCATACAAGTTATATGGCGATGACTGCCACCCGAACAAATACCTGCATATAGATACCTCTGGCAGCTAGCCAGGATCACTATCATATCGGTAAGCTTAATATCAGCGGTAGCTTTTTTGATAAGATATGTCTTGGTCGACCTATATAAGTGTCACCACACACTGTCAAACTCGAATACGAACCTGGTACCAATGTCCTCTGACACACACACATAAATGTGTAGGAAACCGGTCCACTTGTACCAGGTTCGTGTTCGAGTTCGATAGTGTGTGGTGACACTAAGGAAAACAATATCGGCTAGGCTATTCCCTGCCACACCTCTCACACTAATTCACGATTGTACGATGCGGAGGCGTCAGATGAGAAGTTCCTCGCATGAGTGTTCGAAACCGGCGAACATTTTTTGGGTCCCCTTCGGGGAATTTCCTGCACATAAACTAAATTGACTGAATGATCCAATAGCCTTAGCTAAAAAAAAGCCGACGTCTTAAGGCAGGCAAATATTCGCCCACGTCCGCGTCCTAAATGAACTGAATGGCTCAATAGCCTTAGCTAAAAAAGCCGACGTCTTAAGGCAGGCAAATATTCGCCCACGTCCTAAGTTCAAAACCAAGTGATAGCTCCATGATTTTACGCTGAAATCTTGCGTCAAATGCGGCCGGATTTTTTGGACCGGTCGTTCCTATGGCAGCTATATGACGTAGTGGTCCGATTTCAACCAAATTCATGAATGTGATTTAGCTCTAGATACTACTGATTCCTCCGAAATTTGAAAGAGATATTTTTAGAAATAAAAAGTTTTTCTCACAAAGACGAATTTTTGGACCGGTCGTTCCTATGGCAGCTATACGACGTAGTGGTCCGATTCCGTTGGTTCCAACACATATACTGCGTGCAATAGAAAGAAGGCTCTGTACAAAATTTCAGCTTGATAGCTTTAAAACTGACTAGTTTGCATAGAAACAGACAGACAGACGGACAGCCAGACAGACAGACAAAGCTTAATCAACTCGTCTCATCATACTGACCAAGAATATATATAGTTTATATGGTCGGAGATTTTTAAAAATGTCTTACCCACTTACATTTTACATGCCAATTCATATTACGTGATTGTAACGAAACTTAGAACATAATATTGCCTAAAGTGTAGGTTTTCGTTGGCCATCAGTACTTTTGACCTCGAACGTGTTTAAGGCATGCAGGGGTGTGCTGACTGTAACTATAGAAATAAACTATTATTGACCTATTATGAGAAGATATACAAATTCCACTTCATAATTCTAAGTATAACGGTCTCAAAATGAAAGGGGGGGAGGGGGAAATTACGAACTAATATTTTCTCCTCCCCACTGTTCTCCTTTCTACAAATTTCAAAAAAATGCGAAAAAATTGAATGTACTCAACATTGGACACCCTTCCACCCGGTAAAGTTGGCCAATTACGACGCAGCGCCCCCAACCAATCTTTACCCTTTCACAAATTATTAATTAAATAACCGCAATTCGCACTACGAAAAACAACATGAAAGTTGTAGTGACACCTATGAGGCCGGTAGGTGTATTTTTTGTGTGGATAGTGACAAAATGGCTAACTTTAAATGAATGTATCGTACTATTATTAAATATTATGTGATTGTAATGAAACTTAGAGATATTATTGTCAATGATGTTGGTTATCATTGACCATCAATAGTTTTGACCTCGGATATGCTTAAAGGGTGCGGGGGTGTGCTAACTGCAACTATGGAAATGTGTTATTATTAACCGTTTTTGATGAGATATAAAAATTCTACGATTTTTGGTTTTCTATGCTAGAGTTAAATGCCGCTTTCCTGCAAATTTTCATATTTCTAAGTATAACGGTCTCGAAATGCAAGGGGGGGGGGGGGGTCAAACTCGGATCACAAAATTTCTCCTCTACCTCTTTTTCCCTCCTTTCAAATTTGATGAAAATACCAAAAGTGGAATGTGCTCGGTGGTACCTTTCTCATGATACCCCGCTTGCCTATACCAGATGAAAAAAAATGTCGACCTTCAATTCCCCTCTATGGGGACCTTCCCTTAAATTCAGCCTGTTATACAATAGTAAAACGAGTCGCTTTCTCCGGCGAATTGTAATAATTCTACATATTCCCACAAAATTTTATATATGTAGCTTCAGCCGTTCGTGATATATTTCATGGACAGACGGACAGACGGACTGACGGACAGACAGACAGACGGACAGACAGACATTTGACCGATTTCATAAGGGTTTTGTTTTTACCACAAAACCCTAAAATGGAAAAATATTGATCTTCAAACTGTTATATTTCGGGTGTGCTTCGACTTAAAATTAGATACACTTCCTAAGACGGCTCGCGATAACGAACTTACCAAATTTTAAACCCCGCGACCGCCAGGGGCCCGAGCTACAGAGATCCGAAAACCAGTATTTGTCGTGTCGCGACGTCGATTTTAATTTTTTTTTTCGATTTTTTCGTTGTTCTTTGGCGGGCGATACGCTCCCGCGTCCCTAGATAAAAGCTATTGTAGGAGTTTTACTTCTACTATTACTACTGTTTATTACTAATTTTACTACTATGCATATTTCACTACACTACTACATACTATATATGGTTATCATATTTACCTTTCAAATCGGATATTTTATATACGATTACTCCATAAATTGACATATACAGTATACGATTAATTATATAAACACCTGTCAAACGTTTTTCTGCCATTGTCTGAAAATACAATATTTTTTACAATAAACATTAATTTCATTATTTTTGAACATTTTTTCCTTTGAAACCAGTGTCAGTTTGTTGATTTTTTTCGGAATTGTTTATGATGCCAAGGAAAACCGGTCTCTTAAAATCAGGAAGAAAAACGTCAAAAAAGAATAAGAAACTTCTCGAGGAAGAGCTTACTCAAAAACAAATTTCACTAGAAAATGAACGTGCTGTCATAGTCGAAGAATTATCAACTCTGATGAGAATTAACTTTTTGGAAGAAGAAAAAACTGAAAAACTGAAAAAGAAGGTCCAGCAGGCAAACGAAGACATTGCTGATTCTTGCTCATATCTGAATAGGACTATTGCAGAAAATGACGATATCATTGAAAACCTCACTATTTCGGTATCCAACTCCGCTAATGACATAGAACTGTTGGAAAAACGAATTGCCACAGAAATAAAACAAACGGAAGATCGTCATAATCAAGTCAGTGAGAAACTATTGCTTTCCAAAGAGTCGCTTCAAACCAGGTTTGGTCACAGTAACATCTTTAAGCTTATGCAAGATGATTTTCTGCAAGCTTATATCTCACTAGACAAAAATCGGACGGACATTTGTCAGCAGCTTATAAACTCAGAAAACACATTTGAAAATCAAATCATTGTTGAAAAACACAAACTTAAAAAACAGGCAGATAGTAAACTTGAAGCGTTTTTGGCCATAGCCTCCAGTTATTTTCATACACAAATTAGGCGTAAAACTATCGAAACTATGAGACAAAATGTAGACTTAAATTGTCAAGCAAATACTGAATGGAAAAAATGGTTGAAAAGTAAAGAGCCGGAATTTACCAGAATTACGGACGGGAACTACAGAGAATTTGAACTTGCACATCTAGATAAACGTATCGTTAAGCTCAAAAGAATTATTTTTGAGCTTAGAAAAGTCCGAGATGCCGCTCAGGAGGAAATCGACCGAAAAATTAAGTCAAGGGAGCAAAACCAAATTGAAAAGGATATCACATCTGATGAACAAGAGGAAATTGTTCTTAGGAGTGAGGCTCAATTGAAAGCGGAACAAATAATAAGAGAACACGGTGCTTTAAAGGAACTTTTGGGAAACATTGCTGATTATATGAACCAAGTAAAGAAATCAAACGAAAAGATTTTACAATTGGAGCATTACAAGGAAATTGCATTGTGTATCATGATAATGATAAAAGGTCATAAGGAAGGACTGTTCTGAGTGCTTTAAAATAAATTACAAAAAAATCAAAACTGTAGTTTTTCGGGTAAAAATTTCATGAAGCAGCTCTACTATTCCATAAAAAAAACAAACAATGGCTGCGTTTCTAAAAAAAATCGTTGAGTCAGCGCTTCACAATCGCTGACCAGCAACGGCATGCCGCTTGTCACATTTGTCAAATGCCATGTTCAGTTTGGCATTTGACAGAAAACTCGAAATTTCTTGCTTTGATGAGTCCCAGGTGACACACAAGATATGGTAACAACTTTCTTTACCACAATAAGGTTTAACAATTACGTTAAAAATACGATTGTCACCCACACACAACACAATCGAGGTTAGAATCGAAGTTTGATAATTGTCGCAAATGTCAAATATTGCGCTGAGCTAGAAAAGCGAGAAAATTTTACGTTGACCAGAAGTGAAAGCGCTTAGCGTCAGCGCTTAGCTCAGCGCAAGGGTTTCTACGACAAATCACCATGCAGCACTAATCGCTTCTAGGTGCTGACTCAGCGCTGGCGTTTTGCGAAGGCAGCCAATATTAACAAATTTTCATAGCTCACCGTCTGTAAAATTTTATGACGCTACATATATCACTTCATTTTTGAGGTACCCACAACTAACTCCTACCTAACCATTACACGACGTTCACACTGCCTTCTACTACTACTACTGCCTTCTATTTTTTATGGAATCACGCAATCAACATCCACACTGCGGACGGCGCGGCGGCGGATTGTGATGACGGGCGATGGCGTGCGATGAGCAAAATGCAATCGCAAACAACTTTGTGACTTGATGCGTGTGCGAGTGGTAATTGCCCTTACGATTTTGTGTAAGTACGAAAGCCACTTTATGATTGAGTCCGCGAATAATTTGTATAAGTAATCGCATTCACCAACTATTTTTTTAAAATAATCACGTCGCATTGCATAGCAGGTATTGTGGACGTAGCCTCACTTCCATAAAAGAGGATACCCATCATTAAACCCAATCTGCATTCCATACAATCCACAGTTGATACGGATCGGAACCATTGATTTTTATAAGCGGGAATAATGTCATAAATGGTTGGCAGGGCAACAAACAAAAATGTAGAGAGTACCACTGTGATTAATGGAAAACTTTTTATGATTCCTGTGTGATGTGGAATTGAATGAGGTTGAACTTAGTAAGAGCGCGCACACGACTAAACGGATCTATACATTAGATCGACGTGAATCGTTACAGGTGTGAGAAAGTTTGCTAAGATCTCGCCACATAAATGCAGACAAGACCAAAATATTGTACAAGCCTCTGTTAAGCAGAAACATCGTACTATAGAGTCCTTTTCGGAAAATATTGATTCCATCATGGAAATTTTTTAACTTGTTCAATCAAGTTTCTTCTACTCTTTAAAGAGTCCTCATTAGACCCTAAATGTATGACTTCATTCGATGTATCTGCAAGATTAGCACATTCTCTAGTACGAAGACACGAAGAACTTTTGTAACTCTATGATGTCTTCGTTTCATCTTGTCCCACACTACCATCCTGAGCCACCATCGTTCATGTAACATTTGTAATGTCGATTGACGGCAACTCGATACGGTGGGAAAAATCCGTTTCAAATCCCGAATAGATATTTTATTGATCGTCGATAATTTATAGATCGCGGTGATTAATAGATGAGCATTCAGAGATTAGAAGTTGATTATTGTCAGGTTTACTATCAATGGGATTTCTTACAAGTTTTATGACTCTCTCCTTAATCAGCAATGCTGTTCATTTCTCGCGCCTAGTCTTCGTCCCATCTCGAAAAGATATTGTTGTACAGTCCGGCACTAGACTTCCTACTTTTTCGAATAATGGTAAAAAAATAGGTTCTACATGTTGCACGCTCAATTTTCCCTGTACATTGCGATGGGAGCTGAATTCTAAGTTGTATATTCAGTATTGGGAGATGGCGTTAAGCTTAATAGAAAATTATTGACTTGTGCCGCCTTTTCAATTAGATTAACATTAATTATCCTTGTAAAGCGAAGTTGGTAGCCATAAGTCATTTTTTCGTTCAATAATGGACTGATATTGAAACAGGTAATATTTGAATGGTGATACGGTGAAATTGATGGTAATTTGAAATTGTGTTCTTTTATAGTGTTATCTATTACGTTTTGAATAATAAATGCCATTAAATTTTTATGCGAATCAATATCCGTGTAATTTTATTTGCTGGAACTTAGAAGGCATATTATAGTTTCAGTTGTCAAGTGGCGGTTACTGTTTTGTTCTTTTATTTGGCGAGTTGTGTTGGTTTTTCGATTTAATGCAGTAAAAGTTAACATTTAAGTATAACATACACAAAAAGGAAGACTAGAAAACAGTGGGATATGCGCCACCGGATCCGGACAAACAAGTCGACGAATTTTCTAAGATAACCAAGCATATTTGTTCCTGATTCCAAGGCGGCATTACACGATTCGAAGGATCTACAGACGTTTGTGATCTACAAATACATACAAACTGTCTCCGAAGGAAAAATGTTTATAGCTGGTTTCATCGACTCATCAACGGCGGATGTGTATCTGTCAGGACCCGTCGTCAGCTAACAAGTTACGCGTTGTTGTAAACCCGTTCGCTGTTTACATGGGATGGATATCGTAGATTTTACGCACCCGACGGATTTACGCATCTCGTGTATTAGAACCTTAAGTTGTTGTTTCTTCTGCCGGGACTATAAGAAAGTTCCCATATTATCTTTTATCGCGTCACACACTACGCTGGACTTATCGAGCTTTGTGGCGATAAAGGAGCTCGATTCTGCTTCGTTTATCTGTCTTATGCTGCGGCTGAAGGTGCTCTCTTCTTTTGACAATCCGCTGTCATGAAGCGTCTGACATGCAAGGCTTATGAGGGCAATCCGGGCTTGTGCCAATGATGCCATCTACGCTGTCACGGATAAAATTTAGATTTTATATGTTTGCTTTATTGGAATGTTTGAAATAAAAAAAATAAGAACGTTGGAAGTAAAACTGCCAAATTCGACTGTGATTAGAGAAATTAATTGATTCTGAATTCTTTCATAATATTTCAAAGAAAACTGTTTTTTTTTTTTTCAAACAGAAAAATTCATAATTCAGTTGCGTCGAAATGAAGCAAAGACAGGGTGATTCGCCCGAACATCAAATCAGTTCACCTATATGTAGTCTAAAAAATTGCGTATCATTGCTCTTAACTGGTTTAGAATATTTAACAGTAATTTCTACCAAATGTGATCCGCATGAAAGATTCAAGATTTTGAGTGCAGTTTTCTTCCGTGCCATTCCCATGTCAGTTGATGAGTCAAGTCTGTATCTCTGCTTGTTTTCAATGAGGAGGAGAGCTGAAAGTCCTTGTTGGCATAAATATGTTTTGAACAGTACACCGAAAATGAAATAGGAACGTCTGTTTTATTCTTCGGGAAGCTCTTTGAAAATCCTTCAGTGAGGCTCAGCAGGTGTTAAATAATATATTTTAAGATGTTTAGTTGCTCCTTCTCCTCCTTTTACCATTTCTGCTACGTTCATAAAATAAATAAATAACTGGCGCAACAGTCCAATTTGGACCATGGCCTCGAGATGAGTAAGCATCATCTCATTTTCTAGATCGTCACGGTCTTGTGCAGAGGTGTGTGATCAGCAACACGCTCAACCGAGTTATTTACCCCATAAATGGGTACTCATTTAACAGCTGAGTGGGCTCATAGTCCGACACGTAAATCCCCTTTTTTATCGAAAACTACCGAATTCAGTAGGAATCGAACCTGGACCCAGTGCGTAGAAGGCGAACGTGCTAACTGTTGCGCCATCCGGACTACACGTTCATAAACGATGATAAATTATTTTCTATGGTTCTTTTCCTCCAGAGACCGATCTTCCAGGATCTTCACCCCTAGATACCGGGTGTCCCAAAAAATATATACGCTCTTTGACGGATCATAACTTACTGTAAGATTCTGTTTAGCCACCCTATAGGCTGGACTTTAGTGAAGATGGAGAATATTATTTCCAGCAGGACGGAACACCTCGACACTACAATATCATCGTGATGAAAGAGAGATTCTTGATGAAGATCTTCCAAACAGATGGCTTGGATGAAGAGGTCCCATAGGATATCCTGCTCGTTCTCCAGGCCTGACCCCACTGGACTTTTTCTTGTGGTGATGATAGCTTAAAGCGGTGTTGGAAAACCGACGACATTGGAACAAACGAAAGCCATAATTGAGCCAAAATGCACTAAAATACCAAATAAAATGTTTTTTTCAAAATTGGGAATCAACAGCCCACCGTTTTCAACAATATATTGACCAGAACGGTAGGTAGGTAATCATTTTTAACACTTGCGGTAGGATGGAAAGTTATTCATTTTATGAAGATAATTTTCCAATGAAAATATGAGTTTTAAGTAAAGCCTAGTATTGTGTTCTGCGAAACGAAATGTAACGGAAATTCTCCTACGGAATAGAGCGAAACAACTGTTTTGCACTTATCATAGAATTTCCGTTTTCATGGTATCACAAGGAAAAACACAAAACATTTGTGTTGACATTGACATGGTACTTTTCTTCGGCTCACGAAAACATCAATGAAAATGTAATCGAGAAAAAATATTCACATGGCTTGTCGCCATGCCAATACGAGTAATGTCAAACATTTCGTCGTTGTAAAAGGTACTATGTCCTTTTAAATGCAATGCATTTTTTTCGGTGCATTCAGAGTCACCTATTATTTGGTATGAATTAATGAATTTTTAAATTATGAACGGAGTACTACAGTGCGAAACGAAAATGCCCCCCTGGGAGGCATGCACCCCCGTTGGGAGCCACTGCTTTAGATGGTCGGAGATGCTTCTTTCTGTGCGTTGCAAACTTCGTGACAAAACTAATATACCGTATCGCATTCGTGAAAGGTAAAACAAACAAATATGTAAAAATGTTACTGGGAATAAAATTTTGTGGGAACCATCACCTTGAGAAATTATTTAATTTATTATTCAAACCATAATATGTATTTTAGATATTCATGTATTTTTCCATAAAATTTGCTGAACTATTACGTTTAATACAGCTCTACCGCGGAAAGGTAGAATACCCCACCGTTTTATTTATAGACCCAATCGTGAAATCAAGCGTATCCCTCATTTACCTATGTATAAAATTAGATTTTAACTAATTTTAAGATTATTACCATATTTCGCTATATGATAATTTATGGCGGGCATTAATCTGCGCAATTGGGTGCGGACAGCTTTCGGGTTAAGAAAGCTACCTACGCGCGTATAGTCCCATTCTCGAATTCATTTAATTTCTATCAAAATGAATTCGAAATTTTCCATATTCAAACACTATGCCCGTTTAAATACAGGTAAAAAATCAATTAGGATTTATCTCTGTACTACAAATTCTGCTGCCCAATACTCATTAGTATGACGGCATATCGTACCGCCTCACCACTCAATCATCGGGACCTGGGGCCCCGAAGCCGAACAAGCGGGCAACAAACTTATGTTTTAGCAATAAGTTTGTCGGAAATGTAGTGTGTCCACTATAGTGCTGAAGGCATCCTACAGCAACTTGGTCAGCATACAGTTTAGCATAATGTTAAATTAGAAAACAATTCATTAAGATGGAAGGCAGATAGCCACCGAAAGCATCTTCTTGTACCTTTAAACTGTCCGAAGTCGATTAATCATCTAAAGTTATGCAACGTTGAACCCACACACAAACCGGCGACAAAAAAATATGAGTTATGTTAATTGACTGGTCGTTGTGGACAAGCGGTTGGGTCTGCAATGCCAACAGCCCCGTTAAGGTTTCAAAGAAGATGCTACGATCGCTGAAGATGTTTCTGGGAGAAGAAGACAACTCACTATCATGATCTGGTCCACCCGCATTCCTGTCAAGATGCGCGCCCGCGCCTTGCAATGCCTTTGAACCTGGCTTCGTCCCAAATAGAAGAATACGTTAACTATTGGCAGCATCGTTGTAACCCTTCATTTGTGAATACGTTTGCCGAAGATATACTTAAGAAGATTAGCAAACATAAAACGAGAAAAATACATGTTGGCTATGCAACGATGCGAGAGTATGCAGCTGACAAGACAAGGGTATACTTTGCCTAGCCAGGTTTCAACGAGCCTATTTCCACGATACTGGATATAGGATACAAGGTAGATAGTAAGATTTGTTCTGTGGAAACCAAATTGCCTCAATGAGACTCACATACTCGTATAATACGCATGTTACACATGTATAGTATATTTTCGTATATGTCAGGTTAACTACACATACTAAGTTGGTTCGATATTTGTGCAGAAACGTCATTTTAATATGATGACTAACTTAATATGATCATACATATATGTCTTTCAAGCCGCAGGATCTTGAACTTATACAAAAGCATACCCTTTTTAGTGCCGACGCACATGAACGTCTAAATGACGTCGCACGCCGCGTCATTTTCAATCGGATAGGAAGAAATATGGAGCAATGGTCGATGCGACTTTACGGTCGCGATAGCTTTCTGCGATGCCGCTGATCTCTGCGTCTAATCAACTTCTATTAAACTAGGCCACACTCGGAGCACAAACACGGTCACAATGTGTGATTTGTGTGAAATTTCTTCAATCATTTGCTTTAGGATCACTTTTACTCAAGCGATGAAATTTCCTCCGAATGAATCAAGATACTTCAAATAAATTTCAAGTTCGTGTTCGACATTATGTGGCCCAGCTTGTATAATACTAAGTGAGGCTGCGTCGTATGGCATCATGTGAATTGAAATGCAAATAGGTATCGAAGAAGGAGGAGCTTAAGTGATGCGGCGTCCAGCGTCATTTGGACGCGCACATGCAGCGACACTTAAAGCTCGGTGCTCGCTCTCGTCCTCTAATATCGTATTTAACCCTACATAGTGGGATACCACTGATTTCGACATAAACAAGGGTTTATTGAGAGCATTGACGGCAACCTGCCTGTCTTTGAAGATTGCAACATTTCTTCCACGGTAACAAGCTTGAATACATCCATTGGCGCAAATCCCATTTGAATGAGCTTCGGCTCGAAAGATAGTCGGGTGCTTCCTCATAGGAATAGATAATCTTTTGGAAGGGGCCGCAATGCCTGCTCTTGTACATTGGTTTTTGGAGCCATCGCTTATCTAATCGACAGTATATCCAAGGGGAGTGACGAATGCCTCGTATTACATGCCCCTCTATTAAAAAATTTCGGCAGTGAAGAGGCGTTTCAAGCTAACTCTTTTGTTAAAGGTCAGATGGCAAACTCAGTTCATTATATTCATGGAGCTATTTTTCCTCCACTAAGTTCAATTTGTCTGATTCTTCTCTGATTTTCTGATTAGATTTAAATCTCGCTACTGCCTCCGCATTTACATGGATGTGAAGCGACTGAAGATCACGTTGTGCCTCAAGAGCTGTAGTAGAGCTACTACAAATAGCACTTGTCACTGTTAGCCTTTGTATTTTACTTAGTGTACTGTTGTCCTCCCAGTTACAAGATTCCTTCCGCCAAATGAGAGCTCCGTTATTAATTTATTGGTCTAACGATCGCCTTGTAAATCCATAGAACTATACAAGGGCTAGCTTCCCAGGCATCCCCTAAGTGTTCCGTCCAGAGTAGCTTTTTATCCAGAATAACATCGAGTGCCAAGAGTACTTGCGTGGTGTACATGGTGGCAAACCTCATCAATCTGATGCTTCTTTTCGTTGTGAAGGGAACGACAACTGCCTTGGCCGGATTGGCTCACAGGCCGTTGTCATTATACCGTCTACACAATGTTTAAGGCTCATTGGAAGATCTCCGTTAGGACTTCTCTAAACTTTCTCATAGAAGTTATCACAAGGTCATCATTGTTCTCTTGTGTTGTATACCCCGTAGCGGTAAGTTTCCATATAAAGCTGTTTACTACAATGCACCACACCTTGTAGACAGCCTCGAGTGATATTCGCTGTTAAAGCACAGTCCCCACTCTCAGTGATGATGCGTGTGTATGATAACATCATTTTGACCCTGATTGCGGTGGTGTCATCAGCTCCTTTTGCTGTGAAGTGAATCGATGGAAGAAAAGGATGTGAGTAATCTATGTACATACATACATTTGTACTTCTTTCCTATTTAATTTCGTAATATTTGAGCTAAATATTCGAATATTTCCAGGTTTTTCATATCAAAACGAAAATTTCAAATTTAATCTTTCGAAATTTCCAAAATAACTTTTCTTTGGCTTTCACAGCAAATTCTGAAGTGGTACATTCATTCCCGACGAACATCCAATACGGTTTTTGTTGAATTTAAGGATGACGGACAAAATAAACCGACGAGCACTTAAACGGGTAAGAAAATTTGTTTGTATTTTTCAATCTTTTTATCTGTTCTTGTCGGCTATATATCATATTTCAAACAAAAAATTTGATTTAAACTATTTGGAGTTGGGGCCCGGAATCGCTGCATCCCCGCGACTGGATTTCCTCTCCGCGACCCTGCATAGAGTCCATTGTTGACTCAGAATTTCTCCGAACAAATGCTTGCTTTTCTTATGGTAATATAACTGATGTACCTATGTGTGGAGGTAAAAATGCAAATTCAATTATTGTAAAATACAGCCAAGTAGGGAAAAAACTACGACCTCGCTTTGTAAAGATACGGCTTAAACACAAAACTGGTGTGAAAAGAGGTAGAACCTATTTTCATGTGGTAAGTTCGCGGCATAATTCTTTTGGGCTTGTTTATTCTAATTTCCTTAGAATATTTTATATATGTATATTCGTCAATATTTTTGCCAATATTATTAAGTTTCACTCCTAATTTCAATACAATACTGAAAATAAAGGAAAACTAGGGTTTAAAAATGTATCTAAGGAGATCGTCCACATAATACGTCACGCGCCTGGGGGAGGAGGGAGTGCATATGGTAGAGCATGGAACGACCAACCGGCACAAAATCACAAGGGTGAAATTCCGAAAGATAAGTGGAACCACGCCACCACCCCCTCTCCCTTTTCTTCTAGTTAACGGCCCTGTTAATAAAGGTACCAATTGGTGGGACTTGTTCCTTTAAACAAAATTAGACCCACTATTAGTCAAAGACGCGAACCACTATGTATCACTCGATCAACTAGGATTGTTCCAAATTCGATATCGCAATTAACTACTGACAATGGTTCCAAATTATACCCTTGTTTCGTCATAGACCCCACTTCCACCAAACGCAGTCTTACGGAAGGAATTAAATTAAATTACGTCAATAGCCCAAAGCATTTAGAGGTCTATGAACAAGATTAAATGCATGTCTCCACATTAAAATTCCAATGGAACCATTCAGAGAAGAAGCGAACTCCTGCGGAGAATGTCTACCCATCACTATATAAAGTGAACTTGCAATGAACTTATAGAATAGATTTGTCGGCTAGCTTCAGGCTTATCAATATTTATGACGGCATACGCTTCTTCAGTAATTCTGGTCCATCACTAGATATATAAAATAGTTCAGGAATTGCGGTCATTTATGATGTTTTTCTGTATCTTTTGTCTTATGATATCGTAAATTGTGTTATTCCGATTATTGTAGTTATGTATAGGAGTGGTAAATTTTAGTGCTACCGTTTTTAATAATGAAACTTCACTTTTCTGTAGTTCTGCCAATATTTTAACATTTCCCTATTTGAAGCTAGGTATCGATTTTCAAATTAATGACCCATGAAAGATGTTAATGCAACCTCTTAGAATTTTCAACTGAGTTACCAATCCTACGAGCCTAATGCGGAAATTACGTTGCCGTCAGAAGCATTAAATAAATAATAGTAATAATAAAACCACTGGCACTGGAGGGGAAGCGGTAGGACATGACATCTTAGTTAAGCATCATCAGAACGTCGCATGGTTTCATACACAATTCAACTGAGCCAAGCTCTACTACCCCTAGATACCCAGTAACACTTGCATACTTAGCTATGTAAAAAGTTTGTTTTTTCCAGAGCTGAAAAATATAACTATTGTTGTAAGTCACACAAATTACGAAAAACCTCCATAATTATAATATAATTTATTATAATTATAAAACGGTAAAAAAAGTTGAAAGCACAAACGTTTGTTAAAATAATACGAGTAGTTCTTTTACATCGTTCAATTTGTTAGTGGCACCCTGCATCTTGACACAGATTAAATAAATATATACATATATATATTATATATATATTAATTGTTTGTGATCTTACAAAGGGAATAAGGTATTGCTAATATATGTAACACCTTAATGGTGTAATTGCTCCGTAGGTATAGCAATTATAAGGAAATAATCGGGGTCACCTGTCTGTCTGTGCTTGTTTTGTCTGTTCGCACGATAACTTTCAATGGAACTACTGAAAATTTTTTTCGAAGGCAATGCAAGGGGGTAATGAATCACTACTTTGTATACTGCCCGATTAACAGCTAATAATCGTTATATATAGCTCCACCTTCTGCATCATTAGACGTGTCCATTTCACAAAATATCAGATCCAGAATGAATCGAACGCGACAAATCTACAACGAATGAGTTCAAACAGCTCACACATAGACGACAAAAATGATAGCGAACTGTAGAATCATTTAGAAATGAGACCCTATTTCGAATTGTCTAGAAACAAGTTGGCGTTAAACCATCACTTTCCACTTTGATCCAATGAGATTCCATACTTGACCTAGATCAAACACCGGTCAGTCGATTTGTATGGGAATGGATTTTAGATCGAACCTTTGTTGAAGGGGAAGAGTCGTGCAACAAAAAGCTCACGAATCTCTTCGTAGGAACAGCACTTTCAACACTTTCGACCTCGTGACACCTCGGAAACATCTTCTCGACTTCTTTAGAGTTCAGAGTTTAGTGTATCGAACGTAGAAACTTATGGTACCGAGTGCAAACCCATTGATGCTAAACTTCTTTTTTAAATAAAAAATAAATGTGCCCATGTATATTCCTTATTCTTCACTGCAAAGCCACTTAGGCGTCCCGATTGGCGCGCAGTGTAGTGTACCTGATGAGCCTGCTCGACGCTGAATAATCGAAGCAACGCGAACCACAAGAGGCGAAACACTTGCCATACAAGCTGGGTTCAAAACCTAGTTCTTGGCTAGATCCATCTCCTCGCATACGTCCTGCTCGACGCTGTACAAAGACGAAGCATAGCGAAACTAGTTATGCCAACGAAACGTCAACTGGCCATGTGGAACAGTTGCCCCACAAGAGGTTAGCGCAATTGAGAAAATTTGTTAACATGGAGTTGTTTATATGTTGGGAGTCAGCCTTAACAATGAATAAACATGTAATTTTATCTAACATTTGTAAGAAATTTAGGGTGACCGTAGAGGCATCAGTCTAATATCCGTATCTGACTACCGGCGTTTTGGGTTCGAATCCCGTCCGCGGCGGTGTTCGTGGCCATGGAAGTAAGTGTTGTCTTCCCCCTGTGGTGCAAGGCGTAATAATAAGCCACAACATCTCCGGACTTGTCGCAGGTAGGCGGCTAGATGGGGGAGCAGGAGGTGCATGCTGGCAACTGCACTCTCCGAAACTAGTTTATGTCAAAGAAACATCAACTAGGCCACATGGAAGAATTGACGCGCTATGCCCCACAAGGGGTTACGGCAACTGAGTAGTAGCAGAATAACTGAAAAATTTAAAGTATATCATTGATACAAATAGATAAACCAAAGTTATATTTCCGGTGAGCGCATAACGATACTTAATACAATATATAGGTATAGTCAGGAAAATCGCCGCAGTGATAATCAGATTGGTGCAAGTTAACATCTACCACTGTGAGGCAGTTTCGGCCGCTCTATGCTTCTCTGTCATTGCAGGTCCACCGTAGTGTGTGTTGTTTCGCTGCACCTGTACAGGCAACCAGACCGGTACAATCTTACCTGTGCAGGTAAACCTGAACGCCAGCTTAATACTGGTCTCGGAAGACATTCAACATTTGATTCGGGATTGGAGGGCACTCTTTCTACGATCACCGCTATTTTCAATTTAGCCAAGATGAGCTACCTATAAATAACCTAGTAATTTTGAACCGTAAAAGAACTGACTGGCGCAACTACAGGGAATGCCTACTGTCACCACCAAATGAGCCACGTAATACACAGGATTTAGATAAAATGGTCAAAAACTTGACAGAAATTCACTGTTAAATCATGTCCTGCTAGCAAACAAAGAGATAGGGCGAAACCAGCATGAACTTTCAGCCCAGTGAGCTCTGGGCCACATGCAGAAAAAGTTTCAACAAAGCTAAATTTTCAAAGCAGAAGTCAGACTGGGTAATTTGTAAGAGTCACCTCCGTTTATACAATAGTGAACTGAGAAGAGCCAAGCGCAGCTCCTGGAAATTGTCCTGCGAAAGCATTGAAAGCATAGTGATACATTCGGACTTTGGAAGATCTTATCTACAAACCCAACTATGCCCAGTTACTTCCTGAAGGATGATGGAATATTTTGCTTGACACGCATCTCCCTGATAGTTCTCCTGGTTTATATCTCAAAATCACCACTATGTCATGTGACATCTCTTAAATTCTTTCGAAAAAAAAAATTGCACGTGTTATAAGCAGCTTTTAATCTTTAGCTCTTAATGGTATCATTCCGGCAGACCTTCAGCACATGCTGGATATAGTGTACACTTAGATACTCGGAGAACCTGCATGTCAGTTTGTCGTTCCGCCTTCCGGGATACAGTATAGTGTTTTCAGGCAGAGGTTATTGCGATCTCCGAGGCTGTAACCTGGCTTTCGCAGAATGTGATATTTGCCAGGGACATTATGATATACACGAAAAGTCAACCAGCGAATAAAGCGCTGAGTTCTGTCTCGGCTACGTCAAAGGTAGTATTCGATTGTCGCAGCTCTCTCTTAGACATGGGGAGATACTTTTCAATAATACCCCTAGCTTGATACCGGGCTACAGTTGACTTTCTGGTAATTGCAGAGCTGACGAGCTGGCTCGGGCGGGTACGACCAGCGAAAACCGAAAGGTTAACTCCAAAGGGATCAGTGGCACTATATATCATGTGTCTGGTTCCTGTTAGCCGCGTGTGGGGCATGGGGCATTGCTCAATTTCCCCACCTCGTCCTCTTCGCTGCTTTCGCTTTCAGCTCGCTCCACGACTCGCCTATTGAGGCACCCTCTCTCTCAATGTGCGGTCAACTACATGTTTGATCCGGTTCAAGATTATTTTTGCCATCAGTTTGGATACTGCTGGGAGAAAGCAAAATCCACACCAGTTATTACAATCCTTCAGGTCGCCTTTCTTCGGGATTTTAATAATGAAGTGGCACTATACTTCATGCAACTAAACAAATATGGCCCAAAATGGATCGCTCTTACGGGCTAATGATTCTGAGCGGAAGCCATTTAAAAAATGTGGTGGCATTTATATCGGGGAGCATGCTAGGAGACTTTAGTTCCCACACAGTGATTACTGCATTAGCTGTGAAAACGAGGGGGAGGAAAGTCCTTAGCGAGGCGCAGGAAAGACATCCTTGAGTCTTACTTTTTATTGATGTAGATGATTTGAAGGATGTCAAGGTTAATCAGCTTAATCGCTTCATTATCAGCTTTGGCTGGTTTGATGATTGAGTTAGGCTCGGTATACTGTAATTAGGGGATCCAGTGGTGGTCTGTGTGTGCTTTGAACCTGTTTGTTTATTGATTCAATTACATTTTTATCTAACCTATCCTAACCTAGCACGATCGCCTTCTGCTGGGTCTCTGGCTCGATTCCTACTGAAGGCGGGGGATTTACGAGTCGGACTATGAACCAACTCATCTGTTAAATTAAACGGTTGAGCGTGTTGCTGATCAGATGAGATGATGCTAACTTATCTCAAGGCCTTGGCCCTAATTGTTTTTTGAATTTTAGAAACATTGGCGTTAAGAACTAATTACATCCACTCCATTAACCCAATTCAATCCTGATCAAATCATTTTTAACTAAAACGAAAACATTGCTATCGACAACATTTTTAATCCAATTCAGTCCTAAAAGATGTAATTGTCACAAGTAAATGTCGCTAACTTACAGAACAGCCACGACTTCACGCATGCATAATGCAAACAGTTGGAGGAGGCGATGGAGGTATCCTACGGAGGAGCCAGCCGCTCGCTTTCTTCTCATTTAAAAGAAAACCATGTACACCTTGTTGGCCGTCTCGTCCCCGTCATGCCCTCGGGGAGATTCTTTTCAAACCAGTACCACATGCTTCCATGCTACACTCAATATACAACACATTTTTACAAGAAAAGCAATTAAGTTCGTTGGCGTACGGAACGTATGGTTGCGTCGTGTTTTGTGAATTTTTTACTCGTGGAATTTGTCAAAGACAAGATGACTTTTATGAAAGATGACATGTGAGATCCTAATGCAAGCTAAAACCCGTAGTACAGCTTTTTTTGCTGGCCAGGGTTGCAGCAATAAGGCGAGTTGTACAGAATTTTATGGTGGGAACTGATGAGAATAATAATAATGTTGTGATGGTCAGTACGCACGTTGTTGTCCATTCGGGAATATATGCTGCTGACAGAAACGTATCGACAAGATCAAACTGATAGGAACGGTCTGTTCTATTTCGCCTGCAGAAGTTCCATTAATAAATCATTCGACAGTATTTACAGATTCTGTCGTCGAAAGTAATTTTATAATTGACTACATATCACGCATTCGCTTCGATAGGATACAGTTAACCATGTCATAAATTCCTTAATCGCCCTTAAGCTAATATCATTTTGCTTTTTGCATTTCGAATTTATTTTTTTGTGAAAACGAAAAATTTTTGTTGTAAGTACGTATCAGTCTCAAGAAAGTCTTCTCCAGTTTAGTACAGACTTTTAAGGTTCAACTTGAATAACCGCTCTACAATCCCTTGCAAGACGTTCTCACAATCACCCACAGATTCCGCCGCCTTCTTCATGACTTTGCTGTTCTCAACTTCAGCCGGTCTATGTGTCCTCGTCCTGTCAATGTAACTGCCTTTGTCTTTACCTGTCGCCATCGACGGTCATTCCGTCATCAGGTTGACATACCGAAGAAAAGGTAAAAACTTGATACAGCGAACAACAAAGAGACCGCATCGCTATATAAAGTGCGGGTGCAGATGGTAAAGCAACTCCTTTAGCTGTATGATGGTATGGGGGCTTTCATGTATCTATGGATGGGTTTTGCTTATCTACCTTTTTGAATTTTATCTTGTAGTTTTAAATCACAGGACAGAATGGCATTTTAAGCATTTCTTGGTCGGGTTTCGGAAAGTGGTTTTCTTTTGATTTTGCATTGTCCGTGGTACATTATGTGTAGGTGTTTGTAACTCAGAAGTTGTATTGACAAAATGAAGGGACGATTGTCAGAGATGGGTAAGATTCGTATTTTATTTATAACCAATCTGTAAGATTTGGGAAAGTATAATAAATTGTTGTCTTATCTTATGGAATACTGCGTTGCGTTCTGCCCGTTTTTATTTGCTTCAAATATCAGTCGAAGCAAGACTCGAATTGATCTTGGCTGAAGATTCGTTATAATGGTAGGATTTACAAAAAACAACCAACGGTAGAAATCAAGTTTTGGAAAATAAAGTAGACGGCCCAAAAACAAAAATTTGCAAAAAGTTTACGGCAAAAAAAAAAAAAAAATCTCATCAGCCGCAAAAAGAATTGATATGAACATACTTCATACACATACTCGCTCTAGGGTAAACCCTGAACCCTGATTAAATTAGTTAAATTCTTTTAACGCTGATTGGAGGGGAGCCTTGTGTAATGTCTTCGCCCGGTACCCTTTATAAAGCTCTCCGCCTTATAGGAGACTAGAAGAAGAAGTGATCAGTGGACAATAACCGTATTGTGTATGCAGTGCAGTTCTGAGCAGAACAAGAATTTCACGCGTCACACTTACAAAATTGCTCTGGATTGAGCTAGTTGTGTAATGCGCACGATTGTTGTCCTGCACCTGATCTCCACTGCACAAAAAAGAAAGCAGCTAATATTTTCTATCCGCTCTTCGCTTAAATCAATTCCATTTTGCGTTTTATTGAGCACATTTTGTTTAATTAACTTAATCTTTCAATTCAATAAAATCATTCCATGTTCTTCAGATTGTTCAACTTATCTATTTTATTATAAGCAAGCTCTCCGTCAAACAGCGTTAAAAGAAATTATCTAATTTAATCAGTACTTTGGCGGAATTATTTTCATGTTTATGTTTTTGGCGGGAAAGTTTTTACAACACAGTTTTTTTTTCGCCAATTACATCTTTTCGCATTTTATAGAGGAAAGACCGGGATATAAATTGCCATCAACAGGAGTTTAGTACCTTTGCCTCAAAACTCCCAGTCATACGTGATCCATCTTGTCTACAATAGATTGCCAAAAATATCCCTTTTCCTCTCCAATACCATCAAAAGTTGTTTAATGCAGGGTCGGCAACATTTCTAGGACAGTGGGGCACTTTCGAAAGAAAGATATTTAGACGGGCCGCATAGTATAGAATAAAAGCATTAAGCCTCAGTGTAGGAGTGTCGGATAGTAGGAAATGGCAGGGTGCTGGTCGAAAAAATCGTCCGGGATGCATAGGGGATACGTGCTCCAAAAATCGATCGTAACTCGGCAACTTCTCAGCGTAGACAATTCTACTTCGTCTCAAATTGTCCAGTTTGTAGTCCTCTATGATTTTATTTACTTACTAGTCCGGATGGCGCAACGGTTAGCACGTTTGCCTTCTACGCACTGGGCCCCGGTTCGATCCCTACTGCGGTAGTTTTCGATAAAAAAGGGGATTTACGTGTCGGACTATGAGCCCACTCAGCTGTTAAATGAGTACCCATTTATGGGGCAAATAACTCGGTTGAGCGTGTTGCTGATCACACACCTCTGCACAAGACCGTCACGATCTAGAAAATGAGATGATGCTAACTCATCTCGAGACCATGGTTCAAATTGGACTATTGCGCCAGTTATTTATTTTATTTATGATTTTACTTATAAAGGTGCCTATTCACAATCAATTTAACTGACGATATTCCTACAGGAAAAACGAATGAAAAGTTTACAGCCCATTAACTATTAGTTTCACTGACGATATTCCTACAGGAAAAATAGACGAGAAATTCGCCGGATACATTGACGAAAATCTTTTATGAAAAAAGTGCGAATAATCAAAAGGAATAACTGATAACTTAAAGCGCTGTCGAGAAACTGTAGGAAAACCTGACTATAATCTGAAATATTGGCGATTATCTTCAGTTTCCTATACAGCCTCTCATCGGTGCTTCAAATTTTCGGCAGTTGTTCCTACAAGATTCTCGTCAAATTTTCTTTGGATATTATATAATTTACTGATAGTAAATGGCCTCCTTAAGATATTTTTACGAAAATAATAATTGCTTCCCAGAAAATTCGATTGAATTTGGCTAAGTGTGTGCTAAGAAGAAAGGCTCAAAACCCATGATATGCCGCATAAATGCAGTTAAAAGTGGAAGCTCTTAAAGCTTCAACACTAATAACGCGAGACTGCGATGATCTTTGGTAGATGAAAAGGAAGTGAACAAAATTAGTAAAAAGCAAGACTTTCTCACTTCTCCCCACGAGGAATGTGAACTCGCTCAATGTAATCGACCCTTAGTATGCATTTTATCAGATTTTCCTTATAACAAATTTCCTCCTTTTCTTTTTATTAGCATCATTGATGCTCGCACAAGTTTCATTCCAAAATGACTGTCTAATTCTATTAAAGCACACAGCAAAACTTGACACGTCGTGTCGTCGCATCGGTGGAACAACATGAAACTTCGGTCTGTCTTTTTCCACTTGCGACAGTGTCCTGATATTAATACCAATCACATTTTCGTAACATTAAAATATGTATCCTACTTTTCAGCATTTTTATGTTTACACTTGTGGGAGTGCCTCAAACCAAATGGCATTCGCAGCAAGTGCTTTGATGATATCCGCCGTCGCTTTAGCAATAGCTAAATGGTCTGCCACCTAATTTTTCCTTATTAGTGGACTATTGGCTATACTACCATGCAAAAACCGAACATTGAGCAAATGATGACTATGTTAGCAACAGACACCGGTAGACAGACTCCTTGTGTAATCAATCAAGTGCTGTTTGGGGTTATGTATTATAACTGTGAGCAACCCCTTCGGCTTCACATATTTCGAAAACCTACAAGAGTGCACTTGGATGCGTTGCCAGTATGCTCACATTTTGCAGATCCTAACTTAAACTACATAAATCGATATTGCCTAGTGAGCCGCTCAAAAACTTATGGAGGGCCGCTGGTTGCCGACACATGGCATTCGCCTCAAGATCCCCAGCCTTATGACAAGCATTGTGCCTAGGTATCACTTTCAGGCCAAGAATGTCATTTTTTTTCTCCAAGGGCTCAAAATGTCATCAATCCCGACCAAGAGACTAACAATTCGGTTTACAGTACTCCACTGGTTTGATTTCATCACCATATATCAGAAGATACCCATATCTACCAGGTATGGTTTCTGTTTCATTTCAAAATTTAGAGAATCCTTTTATCCTGACGCACACCTGCAGCAAAACCAAAATCACACCGTGAAGTACTTATAATAAACCAAGGGAGTTACGTACCAAATTCGGCCAAAATAAGACTATGGGAAATGTCTGAAAATTTTTTTTTTTTAAAGATGAAATCTAAAATTTTTGGTGTATCTTTTATTCTACTGCATGGATCAGAGCAAATGATAGCCTATGCCAACCCTTGGGACAGAGTAAACCCGTGAGAAAAGAAAGCAGATCTCGATACGCTCCCTACGAGGCTGTAGCCCTGTCAAAATACAACGAGGACAAGAAAAAATAAAAAATAGCGATTTTCAAAGTGTTATATCTCTGGTGTTTTTCATCGTATCGACTTCAAATTAGATACAGTTTCTAAAATGGCACCTTTATGATGCTAGAAATAGAATGGCCACCCTACTGTCGATGCAAATCGGCGTTGATTTTCGTTGAATGGACTCTGCTGCTATTGAAATACATATCATGTAATTTCAACTGGAATACAGTCGCATGGTCCTGCAGTCTATACCACTGCCTCAGGCCCAGATCCGCCGACTAGACGCCCGATCCTACTCCAGTGTCCGTCTTTGAACCATCCGTATAGATTAGGGCGCCAGCGTTACTGATGGCTTCATTGATCTCCTAGTCTCTCCTTGTTGGAAACTTCACTTCGAAGTTCCTTTCGAGATATGTTTGTTTGGCCATGTGATCCATAGGCCCAGCAACCCTGTTGCAAAAAGTATTGATTTGAATATAATTCCGCCAAAGTACTCGTAGATTTCCGCCTCGGTCTAGGGTATGGATATTGAACCTTGATTAAATTAGTAATTCCTTTTAAAGGTGATTTGAGGGGAGCTTTGTGAGCTTATGCTCTGATGCTAAGTACTGTCTTTTCGCCCGAATATGATACCCGTCACACGAAGCGTGAAATTGCCTCAAAGGGAAGCTCGTCCCACAATTTATTACCAACTACTAAATTTTATTCAAATATATCGTGAATAGTTTCCATAAACAAAAAGTATTCCCCCTATTTATAAATATTTCTCATTGGAATATTTCGCTAATACTGCGGTAATTATTTTATATCAATGTTCTCTCTTCTTATGTTATCAGGAATCACACAAGCTAATTAAAAAATAAAAATTTTTAATGTCCACGCCAGCCTATTTTATTGCGATCGGACATGTTTAACCAATAATCAGATCTCTTCAAGTAATAAAGTCATTACCACCCAAATTAAATCGTTAAACAAGAGTACTATAATATTTTCCCATAAAGTCAGGTTTTGAATCCGGGTATAGTATCACTTTGTATGCACCGCCACTACCTCAAACCAATCCCAATAACAATAATCAAAATTACTACATACACCCGTCAATTGGTTCTAATTAATGTGCTCGTAATAGCGATAAAAATTTCATGTTCAATAACTGAACGATCAACGATAATCCCATTATCAATCTCAACTAATCAAATCATAATATTTGCAATCGTTAAATCGACTCATAAAATTTATTATTTTCTTTGGTTTGATTGGTCCTGGAACAGATTAGACTTTACACGTACCAATATCTCAATTATCAGCCGTAAATCCTCGAATAAAGTATACTTTCATGTTTAACGAGTTTGAAGATGCAATAATGTTTTTTAGGCATTGTTTTTTCAATAGCCTGTGAAATTCAATAAAACGGTCGTCAAAAGATCATTATAATTCCAATGCTTGGACAAGAGGTCATCTGTGTATTGCGTAAAGGTATAATGTGATCCGATTGTGTATAATTGGACTCTGATAAATTTTTGCCGATACATTCCGACTTAATCGCACACAGATGGTAATCGACGGAAATCAATGGAAATTGGGCTAAAAATTACCATATGCAACACGGGAATTGGAACTGCTCACTCGAATTGAAACTGTGACGTTCGACAGGTGCAAATTTATTCGAATTCCTAATTGAACAATATGTTGGAGTGATAATCAATTTGCAAAGCCGCCTTTGATAAACGTGCATATTGATAGGCAAATTATTCGAACTGGAGAAATGAATAACAAAACGATTAGACAAAAATATAAAAATTTAGGTGTCTACGGCTCTAGCCAATTAGGTATTCTAGGAGCTTATCGCTATTATCGTCATCATTAACACCATTAACGGTTAAACACATCACTTCATAGATATTCATAGTACTACTAGGCAGGGACGCCGGAACGGAATTTTGTTTGGGGGTCGAGATGAGTTAGCATCATCTCATCTCATTTACTAGATCGTGACGGTGTGCTCTGTTTTTGTGTAGAGATGTGTGATCAGTAACAAGCTGAACCGAGCTATTTACCGCAAATGGGGTAAGCTGAGTGGGCTCATAGTCCGGCATGTAAATCCCCTTGTTGATGTGTAAACATTTTATTGCTCGGTACGGGGTCAAACTATACTTACTACCTGGCCTTAACCCCTAGTGAGACATAGTGCGTCAACTACTCCTGCGCGCCTTCGTACTCTGTTCCGGGCAATGGGGGCCAACTCCCCAAAAGACTTACCCGGCGCCGTGCCCTCCTTTGCCACAGATCGACGCCATGTGATTTTAGGACCCTCTCTTGGTCGGCCTTGGTTGGAAATAGGGTTCCGTTTCATATCGCATACAAAGCAATGCATACATCACTCTTCCGCAATGTGTGACCTATTCACTGCAATTTTCGCCTGTGTATCAATTCGTCATTGGCATCTGAGTCGTACGGCAACTTGGCTCTTTATTTGACATTGTTTCGGGCCAGAAAATTCTTAGAATTCGACGAAGACATGAATTGACGAAAACTTTCAGCTTTCTGGTAACTCTTGCGAAAACTTTCCATGGTCTCCTCCCATACGAAAGCACAGACAGTACCAGGGAGCGAAACAGGCCTAACTTGGTCTTGATGCTGAACAGTTGCGTAGCTAGGGGGCGAAGGGGGCCGTTGCCCCGGCCGCAACGGCTGGGGGCTAGAAAACGCTATCCACGGACTAACTTTTTTTCCCCTCTGTTTGAATATTAAAAATTGCTGAGGTAACTGCTATGCCAGATTTTGGACAGCATGCCGTATGCGCATTTCGCCTGGTTGATAAGACGACCGATGTCCTGCTCCGTCCTGCTGAACTCCACTGCGAATCTCAAAGTCCCCCGATACCTTAGCTTTGTGCAGAACGTGACATTTAGCGCCATCATAGGTTGCCTTAATAATATCCACAAGCTTCTCAGGGATGCCTTTCCTGCGCAAGGCCGCTCATATAGAATCCCGGTTCTCACTATCGAAAGCCTTCTCGAAATCGATGAAAAACAAGTGAAGCGGAGAATCGTACTCAGTACATTGCTCGATGATGATTCGCAAGGTGTTAATGTGATCGGCACTGAAGAGTCCGAATCGAAAGCCGGCCTGCTCTTCTTCAATTATGCTTTCCCTTCGTCTTTCCAGGGAAATTTCAGCTATTATTTTGACAACGGGAGGAAGCACGCAAATGCCAATTATTGCAATGTGTAAGTCTTTTGACTTTTCTTTAAGCTTGACCATCAAGCTTTCCTTCCAATTAGTGGGAAAGGTCTCTGTGGTCCTTGCTTTATCAACAAGTTGGTGGAGCAACTCGGTAGTTATGCTTGGCGTTACTTTTCCAAGTTCGGCAGGAATGCCGTCAAGTCCGGCAGCCTTACTTCATTTCAGTGCAATAATTGTATCGTGCTTGGGACCGCGAGCTTGTCGTAAATTTTGCCCTAACCCTTTGTGGGGCATAGTGCGTCAACTGTTCCATGTGGCCCAGTTGACGTTTCGCTGGCATAGACTGGTTTCGGAGAATGCAGTTGCCAACATGCACCGCAATAATTGTAGCGACTATTTATTTCCTCTTTAAGGTGCGTTTTGCTAGGCGCCACTCTGCGTGGATTGCAGGCGATTAACAAGAAGATACACACAAATAGTGCTCCGTGCTCTACGGCTTGATAGTTAATCGCAAACATTGGACAACGATCGTGTGCCTAGCAAAACGCACCTTTAAGGTGTGAGCTCCTAGGCCACGACTGAGCGACTTGCGTTTGCGGCTGGGAAAAAACTATCGTTACGGAGAACTATTCGTGTGTATTTTATGTGGTAGGTACTCACACCTTCAGTCGGGGGAGTTAACCGTATACGCGCATTTTGATGGTTAGCTAAATTATCTATATTCAGGGAAACTTCACCAGAAGTAACACGATTCAAAACCGTGGCGAGGTGTTCTTTCCGCCGCCTCACCTGATCTTCCTCTAAGACGAGTAACTTTCCATCACTATACTTCACCGGATGTTGGCTGGAATTACGACCACCTGTTAACTCCCTGATAACACATTAAACGGAGCGTAAGTTATTTTGCTTCTAGCGGCTTTTTCTGCCGTGGCTAGAGGAGAGTTTGCATATTTACTTTTATCGCGTCGGGCATTCAAGACTTATGCCGCTAATCCGGGTTTGTGCCAGAAATGGTATCTGCGCTGTTAATGTACGCAATTTTGATGGCATCCTTTATACAGCTGCTATTTGCTCAATATGGTCGTTATACTGTTGTTTTGAGTCGGTCGGTGCTGATTTTTTGGCGCCTGGATCTTTCATCACTAGGACGGCGCACGGCTGCTATTCGCAATCGAATATTATCGATCATAGGATATTGATCTCTTCCCATTCTAGTATTGTCCAGAAGGCAACTTTTGCATCTTTTGCTAACGATATCGCTGTCAATCATTTCGGAGCGTTCAAATATGTAAATTGGACGTTTTATGGAATCGGAGATTTTGGTTAAAACATAAAATAATGTTGACCACTGTAGAGACTTTCAAAAGTACCATCACAATGTAATGTAGAATGAATAGAAAACAAAACGGCAAATCGCAGCTCCATTTACATGCTCCAATGTAGAAAATTTAGTCCCAAAAGAAACTTTTGTTAGTTAATATTGTGCTGAAAGGCTTCAAAAACGATACAAAGTGCCATTTTTTGTATTTATCATTTTATGTTCCAAAGGAAGTTATGTATTACGTCCTGCGAAAATTCATCTGCGAAGGAAAGCTCTGTTTTTGTGGAATATTTATCCTCCCAAGGTTTTTTTTAGCTGTGTTGGATACAAACGAAAAAAGATTCAGAATAAATCGAACGGAATGGATCTGTGATGAGCGAATTCAATCAGTCATCATACAGATAATTCGTCAGGTGAGATCGAACTGCGGACTTGCTGTTGTTGTTGTGAGCTGCCTTGACCCCTCCAGGGGCATGGGTGAGTCAATATCTCTTAGCCTGGCATTACACTTTGCGTTTTTCTGCAGGAACAGCAATCCCGCATAAAAACGCATTGTTGTACAGAAGAGGGACGCGAAAATTTAATTGGAACGCTTTACACTTATGCGTTACGACAACGCTGCAGTTTGCAGGAATCGTTTTGCCGCCGCAAGTCGAACGACAGCGGGAATACTTCTTCCACAAAAAAAAAAAAACACAATGAGAAGATGAACACACGATAGTATATGAAACGCATTACACCTTCCGTTTTTTGGTTCAACGATAAACTAGAAACGCATGCACCCAGTGACGAAATTCATGCAGTGCATCCATTGAGGACTGGCTGAAATTGTATCGGCCTCCCGACTTTTACCTACTATATTACCACAAAAATAAAACCATCAATATCCTCAGTGGGATATATTTATTTCTTTCACAAGGTTTTCCCGCAGAAAAACGCAATGTGTAATTATAGGGTTCTCTTCTTGTCCGACAATGCGTTTTCTTGCGGGATTGCTCTTCCTGCAGAAAAACGCAAACTGTAATGCCAGGCTTACACTACTATGCCTTGTTGACGTTTCAATAGCATGTAGGTCCCAGACGATACAGTTGCTAGCATGCACCTCCAAACTGTAAGTCCGCAGTTTGGAGGTGTACAGATAATAGTGGCGAATTGCTGAGAAACAAGTTGGCTCTCAACCAATTCACTTTCAACTCTGATCCGATGTGACTCCATACGGGAACTGGATCAAAGGCTGGCCACTTGTTTTGTATGAAAATGGATCTTTGTTCGGGTGAATCGAACGGGGCTATTATTGAATATACACGAGTTGTTCAGAATAAGTATTAGGTAAGTATTTCTCAAAAATATTGATACTAAGAGAGCCCCTTAAAATCTAGGGTGTAATCAGAAATTTAAATAGATAAAAGTTAGAGAAAAATTGTGACATGAGTAAAATGCAACTAGAAAAATAGTTCCGAGAGAAAGAACAAATCTATCACTCAGAAATTTCTTTCACACTTGGATTGTTTGGGGGAATTAATGTATTTTATAACACCAGTACGAATGTAAACAAAATAAAGAATGAATGCTCTCAAATGGCAGCTAATTAATGTTCTGCTGAGTTATCTCAAAGGGATATGCTGATGGATAGGCAAAGCATCTGACGTTTACTTATCTAAATACTTCTTCTACCGACATGGTCGATATCAGAATTGCAAAACTCTTTTATTTAAATACAAGCAGGCGAATCAATTATCCCGTCCGTCTCGGGTACGTAAGCATAGCCACAGTAGTTAATAAGCTAAGCTAGCGTGTTAATTTCCACAATTCAACGTGTTTCAATTCAATTTTCCACTTGGAGATAAGGTCTCTATTTGTTATTAATTACAATAGGTACATGCAAAGCAATATAGTACACTTTTAATGGCAAACGTACTTTAATTCACATCATGAGTAGGTAAATAGCGGGTGCGTTTTTTGCACATCTACCTGGTAGAGCCTATAGTCTAAGAGCCAACGATCAAAAAGGCCAAGTTATTTGCTAACAGTTCTTATACATTTCATCGAAAAGTACTTGATTAGAAGTACAAGAAACAGTAAGTCTGACTACCGGAGCATATTGCTAACAGGTAGCAAATTTATCCCTTAAGTGATAAAAAATGAAGACAAGTCAAGCCATTTGCAAACTGTTCGTATTTTGCTTAGTAGTAGAGTAGGTAATGGTTCACTCATAACGAAAAATTAGAAGGCAGACAATTAGAGGGTTGCTAAAGTGGTGGCGGTCATCATCAAAGATGGTAAAAATCTGACCCAAGTCAAGTCATTTGCTTAGACTTGATTCCAATACCATTTGGCTAGGGATCCTCCCACAATTGTAAATGCAACCAAAAATTCCGTTGCTAATACGGTGGCAGACAAGTTTAACATTTTGAAATTTTTATGAAAAAGGTGGATTACGACATAAAAATTGTTCATAACTGGATCATACTCGAATGCATAATCTTGGTCTGAATGATTTTTTTTCAGGATACTCCCCTAGGTATCAGTACAAAAAACCAACCCAAAATTCCTTTTCTAACATCGCGGCCGCCGCAGTCTAAAGGCTGAAAATTTAAAATTTGAACGTTATTTAAAATTTGTCATCAAAAATCGCGAATAGCTCCATCTCCTTCTTGTGCACAATCTTGATTCGAATGATATTCAAATTAGGACACTCCCCTAAGTGTCAATACAAAAAGGCAGGCGAAAATTCCGCTGCTAACACGAATACCGCAGCAGACGAGCGCAAAGAATTGAAAATTTAAAAAGTGCGTGTTATTTTTTAATACGACGTAAAAATCGAGAATTGCTCGACCTATAGCTAGAGGAAAAGATTATGTCGCAAATGTACTGAATTTCGTTCTTGTACCTAATTTTGCTGTATGCGAAATCATAGCATTACCATCAAAAAATAGTTTGTGAAAGGATCTGAAAACTATGAAAAAGGAGGGGATGATTTTGTCCACTTTTAGAATTTTGATGTCACTGAGTTCATGTACTCATATGCATTAACCCCTCGTGGTGCATAGCGCGTCAACTGTTCCATGTGGCCCAGTTGACGTTTCGTTGGCATAACACACTGCGCTACCGGTCGCCCTGATTTCATGTGCACATGTCAATATATTACATAATTACAAGAAAATATGAATTTTTTTGACGTACTATATATCGCAGATGTAAAGCCAGTTTATTAATTTCGCCGAAGCCTATCCCAAAACACGGTTGTAAAAGGAGGAGGCAACAATAGCTCTAGGCTGAATAGCTGAGTCACATCTAAGCGTCTCAGGTCAGTAGGGTGGGGTGAATTACGTAGTCAGACCTGCAACATAGTTGTGTGAACTCTGGCACGTTATGAACCACCTGAAGTAGCTATCACCGAAGCCACCCCTCGATAGGGTTTGGCGATGGACCGACAACCCATCATTGTAAAAACTACTACTGCAAAAAAAATGAAACCGGAATATAGAGGGCTACGCCCGCCACCCGAGGGTTTTGTAGTGTCCCATGCCAATAGGAGATGAACTGTCCTACTTTTGGAGATGCTTAACCATTCATGTTAAGACAATATTGCAAATTGTAAGTTTGCATAAAAAATATTGAAAATAAATTGTTTGAATAATTATAGAGAATAGAGTCAGCGACGAGCATACCCCCCTCCCCCCTTCCCCCTCCTCCACCTCTCCTACCAATCATTACCCTTTTGAAAATGGTTAACTCCAATTCGCTCTACGGAAAACAATATGCAATTATGTTGTACTCGTAGTACTAGTATGTAATACAAGAGACCTGTTATGTGCATTTTTTGTATGGATGATATCAAAATGACCAAAACCAAATGAATGTACTACTATTAAATATTACGTGATTATTACGAAATTTGGAGATATTATTGCACATGGTGTTGATTATCGTCGGCCATCAATATTTTCGACCTCAGATGAGTTTGAGAAATGCAGGGGTGTGCTAACTGTAACTATAGATATATACTATTATTAACCTATTTTGAGAAGATATCAAAATTCCATAATTTTTTTGTTTTCTTTGCTGGTTGAAAGCCTTCTTCCTGTATGTTTTCATATTTCTAAGTGTAACGGTCTCGAAATGGTAAGGGGGGTGGGACAAATTACAATATGATCACATATTTTCCCCTCTGCCTCTTTTCCCCTTTCTTCGAATTTGATGAAGTCGCCAAAAATGGAATGTACTCTGTAGTACCTTTCTCATGATACCCCACTTGCCTATATCAGATGAAAAAAATGTTGATCTTAATTTCGCCTCTATGGGAACCTCCCTTAACGCAGCAACCCACCTACCTCCCCCCTTAAACTTCTCTCCCCTACCACTCCTATACCACCAATCTCCACCCTTTCAGAAGTGGTTAACTCCAATTCACTTTACGAAAAACAATAAACAATATTCAAGTGTGCAGTACTAGTATGTAACCGGTTATGTGCATTTTTTGTATGAATGGCATCAAAATCTCAAAATTTAAATGAATGTACTATTATTAAATATTATGTGATTGTTATGAAACTTGGAGGTACTATTGCCTATGATGTTAGTTATCATCAGCCATCAATACTTTTGACCTCGGGTGTGCGTTAGGGGTGCAGGGGTGTGCTAACTGCAACTATGGAAATGTACTATTATCAACCTTTTCTGATAAAATTTCAAAATTTTAGAAATCTAGGTTTTCTACGCTAGTAAAATGGCGCTTTTCTGCAAATTTTCATATTTCTAAGTATAACGGTCTCGAAATGCAAGGGGGGGGGGGGGGGGGAGGGACAAACTCGGATGACATATTTTCCCCTCTCCCTCTTTTCCCGTTTCTTCAAATTTGAAAAAAAAATCCAGAAATGGAATGTACTCAACGGTACCTTTCTTATGACACCCCACTTGCCTGTACCAAATGAAAAAAAAACTTCGACCTTCATTTCCCCTCTATGGGGACCTCTCCTTAAAGTTCACCTATTACGACGATTCGCTTTCTCCGGCGAATTATAGTAATTCTACACATTCCTACAAAATTTCATGTAAATAGCTTCAGCCGTTCGTGAGATATTCCATGGACAGACGGACAGACGGACAGACAGACATTTGACCGATTTCATAAGGGTTTTGTATTTACTACAAAACCCTAAAAACGGATTGGGCGAATCAATAACGACGACCACGCAAATGTTTAATGGATTATTCTTTTGGATCCTGAAATGTACGCTCCCACAAAAAACCGGCTCCTTCAACAGGTCGAGAACTAAAAACTAAGGATCACTGTAGTCCAGGAAACAAATGGATGGACTGGCAGGGATATAAACAACAAGAATTTGCACAGAATTTTCAAAAGCGGTAAACCATCGGGTCACAAGGAGTTTAGAGTTGCATTCGTAGTGAGCAAGCAGCTCAAGCCGCACGTTATTGACTTCAAACCTAATGATGAAAGGTTGTGTGCGATTCGCATTAAGACTCGTTTTTTCAACCTATAGCTCATAAACGTGCACGCTCCGACTAAAGTTAAGGAAGATGCAGTGAAAGAACAAATTTGATGCCCGCCTACCTCCAACAAACAACGTCAAAATACTGCTAAGAGATTTTAACGCGAAAGTTGGAAAGAAAAGTTGGCATTGGGGAATCTCTGGGGGACCTATCCTCCATAAGGAATCCAATGATAACGGCCAACGATCAATCGACTTCGCCTGCAAAAGGAATATTATCGTAAGCTCCACATGTTTTCCGCATCGACGCATCTCAAAACAGACTTGGAAATCCCCAGAGGCACGTACCGTCCACCAAATTAACCACGTCCTTATTTGCAAAAGGTCCAAAGGTCCGGACGTCCATCCGATCCTATCGAGGAGCAAACTGCGATTCAGACCATCACTAGGTGAAAACAACCAATAGGTGTAGAATTTCTTCAGTGCACCAATCGAGAATAATCCCTCCCAAAATTTTTCCGGTTGGCAAACTCTTGAGCGATGCTATGGCGCAGGCATATACTGTCGCCTTTGAGAAAAAACAATCACCTATACTACACGACATCAGCAACACAGGTGTACGCGGGTTTTGGGAAGGACTTAAAGGTATCATCAAGGAAGTCGCAAAGAAGGTCGTGGGATACAAAGCCCGTCGAGCGCAAAATGACTGGTTTGACGAAGAATACAGAAAATCACTCGATGCAAGGAACGAAGCCTACCGACAATATATCCAACGTGCAGCAACTAATGATCCCATTCAAGGAGCCCAAATCCATGGCGTTCTATTGATCATGATTCCACTACACAACCTCCGACAGTTGACGAAGTTGATCTCGCGTTGCGGTGACTCGAACAAAATAAAGCGCGGGGCGCTGACGAGATTCCACCTGAGCTGCTAAAATCCGCTTTAAATAATTCTGCGAGTCTGGGAGGACGAGATGATCTCAGACGATTGGTGCAGGAGCATCATCTGCCCCATCCACAAAAAAAGGGGAGATAAATTGCGGTGTGAGAATTAAAGAGGCATTACCCTAGTTCGTACATTCTACAAAATACAGACGAAAATTCTGAAGAATAGAATAAAACCGTATGCCAAACGAATCATTGGCGAATATCAAGGCGGTTTCCGAGCTGGGCGCTCCAAAACCGATCAGTCCTTACGGTTAAGCTAATCCTTCAAAAGTGCTGGGAATACAACATTGATGTGTTCCAAATCTTTGTCGAATTTAAGTAATCATACGACAGTACGGATCGTGGTGTACTATACAACATCATGTTTCAATTTGGCTTAAGTCGTACTAGTTTCTCTGGTATAACTATTAACTAGTACGACTTAAGCGACGATTTCGCATACACCAGAACCAGTAACAAGGATAAAATTCAATACATTTGTGACATAATTCTGTTCCTATCGCAATAGCGATAAAAGTAACAAAAGAATCGTCGACGGAAAATTGTTGTTTTGGCGACAGAATAGAAAGAATGCAATCATGGATTGTTTCTGGTGCTATCGTCAAAACAAACATCTCATCATAGCAAAGTTGAAAGCAAATTGCTTGAGCACCAACGATAAAGAACAGATTCAGAATAAGAAGTGTCAGAATCGTGAACCCTGGTAACTACTATAGTACAGCCGATGTCAATGTCGATGTATTAAGTTTCGATGCGCAACAAGATAAACACCGCCGGTTAATATGTAACAAAGAACTTTCCTTTATTGAGATATATGGTGAATTACAACTATCTACAATGGCGTCTCAACCTCTAGTCCTCGACTGACTATTATCAGTCGGGTTACCAGATGGTTGTACTTTAACGCTGAATGCGCCGCTGCGCTGGTGTCGAGTAGTCATGGTCTCTACAGAGCTCCCCGGAGTGACACTGCCGATCGTGCAATGTTGAATTCCGGAATGGGGCGAGATGGTTGATGACACCAGTATGGCGGTGTCCATGGCGGCTGACGATGAGTTTGGCAGCGTGGCAATGAGGGCCACGTGGTACCGGATGTCGTGCGGGACAAAACGTACAAAATGATTTTGCTGCGTAAAGGAAAATTGTCAGATTGTATCTGCACTAAGGATTTAAGTTTTCACTTCAAATTTGAGTTGACGTTTGAATGCTAACTAAACCAAGACACACTCCAAACAAAGGACACACTCCATTTCCCTCTTTGCCACTCTAATATGTTCTATTTCGTTTTTTTCCACTTCTCAAGCAAACGTGTGGAGATCCGCACACGAGTCGCCCATAGGTCGGCACCTAAGCGAATCGATTTGCTTGGGGAGTGGAGTTCAAATCGCAGACGGGCCGATTACGAGACGACCCTTCTGAACACGGCCGTAGGCTAATCATTTCTATTCAAAACTCCTGAATAGTGGAGTATACTAATCCATATCTTAATTTAAATAACTTTAATCTTGTGTACTTCAAAGTGGTTAAAATAAGGAATCACTACAATAAAACTTACATTATTTCAATACGAAGAGTTTCTCGTTGAAGTAAAAATTCAAAAAAAAAAAAAGTCAGTTCCAAACACCATTATCCACCCACATTGAAATTAGCGCCACATTACACCTGTTTATATCTTAAATTAAGGGATATTCTTTTGATATCTTTGGCTGTTCAAGAATTTGCAACGGCAGACAAAAGTGATTAATGGCGTTTCATTAAATTAAGTTGGCAGTCTACAAAGGCAACAGATGAAAAGGCTGAAAACACACGAACCGCGAGCTGAAAACAGATGAGCAACATTTTCTTGGAAACGAAATAATTCACCCACACTTGTCGTCTGCATTTAACCGAGGTGTGCTTTTCTGCAACGATTTGTTGCAAATCATCTTTGAAATTATCTAAAATTAATTTTAGTTTACATGTAGAGCCGGAGGGGGGGGGATTCAGGGAGATGAAACTGGATTGAAGGCAGGCTTTGAATTTAATCGTACAACTGACTCTCGATAATTTCAAAGCCGCGGGAGGTTAACAAATTTTCAAATTACTGAGAATATTAATTAACACAGCTACTTGAAGGGAAAATACGTGAAGTAAAGCGGCTAAGTCCTAAGACTTAGAGCAAGTAGCCTTAATGTGCTTGTGGGAATACAAATCGGTGGGAGGACCAAAAAGGAACTAGCTGAGGTCCTTCTTAGTCCTGTTCTTTACCAGAAACGGGCCCCACGTTGGGCGTCAAATATGTAACGGAAGGTGTGGTGGGTATTCGAAGATGCCCGTGGGGACGGAGCCTAAGGTAGCTTAATTGACCGTGAAGGTCGGGCTGTGCCATCTGGCAAAGAAAAAGGGGCAATTCAAAACTCAAGAGGAGAAACATAATATCTTAGTACAGATACAATCTGACAAATTTCCTTTAGGCAGCAAAATCATTTTGTATGTTTACTATTCGATATAATTACACATAATCGACATTTATTGAGGGGAAATGGATTCTATGTGCATCCCAAACTGTATAAGTGAAGTGCATTGCACGAAAACTTCGACAACTGCTCCACCTGCATTTCAAAACGCAGAACTACTGGGCAGGATAGAATTCCTGCACTAACCTTCTATCGAGAGCAACTCAGATCAAGTTGTTAGTGTAATTGTATGGAGTTAACCTTCCCTGTTCTGCATGGCTGTTAAAAAAAGCGCCTAAAAGATAATTTAAGATTTCCGGGTATTATAAATTTTCCGACAAACGTCGGTAATGGGTTGTGTGTTAAAAAAAACTAGAATGCCTAAAACTAAAGACAAACGACTAATTGTATTTAAATAAATTATACATCAATTTAACTAAAGTGTTGATACCATATTTCACTTTCCTATCAAACTGTGTATCATGGCATTCCTTCTCATGTTGTCACATGTATTAACACGTCTTTCTAAAAATCGTGTCCACAAATTAACTAAATCGATTAGTTGATTCAGAAGCTAATTTGAATTTCGTTTAATGTCGGATAAAATGGAGCGCTACTATCGACATATATATTAAAATTCTCCTGTTTAGTAACCAACTTCTGAATTTACGTCGCTAGAGATACGCATTTCTAAACTAAGAACGATTTTGAAACTTTCCAGGTGATACATATTAAACACCTAGGCATTTATTAGCTGCTGAATTGGATAACTGTTATCAATTAATCGGAAAGTTCAATCCGAAAATTTTGTAAATGCGAGTTATATTTTCAACCAAATACCATAGTCTACAAATTGGACAATTTTAATAAAATACATTGAAATATTGAAGAAGGCATTTTCTTATCCGAAATTTATTTTATTTAGATTAGACGGAGAAAAGCCTCATTTCAAATCAATGTTGATGGAAGGAAAAAATAAAAGAACCTGCGTTAGCATACCGTGTTGTTTACATTGTTCGTATTAATCGATATTTATCTTAATTAATATTCATTCTATAAATAGGAAAATGGAACAGGCAGGATTTTGATAATGGCAAAGTTCTTATGGATTGCATATTCCGGGAGAAACTGTTAGTTCTGTCAAAATTTGCGCTTTAAGTTTAAAATTCTGCTGATAACGTTATCAAGCTATTTTTTTACTATTATGGCACTGTCGAGGTACATAGGACAATAGGAAAATAGAGATTTGATCTTAGATATAAAATTTCTAAATTATTTTTATGAGAATTCGAGAAAAAGTGATAAAAATGAAAGATTTAAAAAAATTAAAACCAAAATTTGCATTTCATAGAAGTACTATCAACAACTCACATATTCCACTGATTTTTAGAAGTAGGTTCAAAGTTTAAACTAAGATTAAGTGTTTATTTGAGAGTTGTAGCTTACGTAGTTTTCCAGTTATTGCGCTTTTAGTATTGTAAAATCGGCGCAGTACTCGATGTTACAACGCACAAAAAAAGGTTGTTTTCCTACATTTATAGGGCTATAACTGCCAGAAATTATTAAAATAGAATGAAAGGATGTTAACACGATTTGACCATAATAAAATAAAAAGTAATTTTTGAAACAGTACGAGTACATTTTATAAGCAAAAATTCAAGGAAAAATTGATGAAAATTTGTTTTTGGGGGAAAGCAAATTTTTTGATTTACAGAGCTAAAACAATTAATTTGTTTGTCTGATTTTCGCCAAATAAATTTCAAATTCTAGAAAACCTAGTGGCTATCATGGTTATTGAAGCTTCAGCTGGAGATAATCCTTTCCGATCCGATGTACCGAAACAAGTAGTAGTATACGTGGATATGTTTTATGGCTGGGAGTCATCCTGAAAGTTTGTCCGTCACACCAAATGTTACGATTATCATTAGGCCAGTAGAAAGGGAAACAAACAATTGCAAATTTGTTCAAGTGACATGAATGTGGTGGCTGAGTGGTGTATACAGGCGCCTTCTTTTGCATATCTATCCAGTGTGGCTTAGGGTAGATAGATAGATATAACAATACGAGCTACTTTCCCAGCAGGAAGGCACTGCGACCATAAAGATCTATTGTGCCGTAGCTCATTAATCCAAAAGACCGTCCACCCTTCTAATAAAGGGCAGTAAGTCTTTAGCAGGAATCAACCTGAATTCTGCAGTGCTGATAGTAGCCTGCCCGAGGAGTGACATCCTAAAACGCGCGATGGCGGGACATTCGCACAAGATGTGCTTGGTCGTTTCCACGTCTTCCAGACAAAGACGGCATTCAGTCTCGGTTGACAGACCCATCTTGTTCAGGTGATATCTGACCAGGTGATGGCCAGATAAGTACTCCACTAGGAGTATTAGGTGGGTTCTACTCATTTGAGTAGTACCCTTGTGACTGAAGGGCATTATCAGCTCCTTTGATTGACGAAGCCCTGGAAGGTTATTCCAGTACTGTTGACGCAATCGTGCAAACCAATCTGTGATCCGCAGTTTGGCCGAGGCCAGTCCAAAGCCACAGTAAGGCTCAGGTCCATGAAAACGACTGGATGATCCTTATCTAGCAAGTTCATCCGCAGCCTCGTTCCCCTCAATGCCCTGGTGGCCTGGCACCCAACACAAGAAGACTCGGTTTTTGGTTGCCAACAGTTGAAGGAGATTGTAACACTCCTTCACCAGTTTTGAAGAGACCTTAAATGAGGAGAGCGCTTTTATAGCTGCTTGGCTGTCTGAGTAGATAGCAATGTGAGCGCCGCGAAGTCCAGTTTCCAAGATTACCCAGGCGCAGACCTCAATGGCGTGGATCTCAGCTTGAAAAACGCTGGGCGAGACTACCATTGCGATCGAAATCCTGGTGTTGGGTCCAAAGACACCTGCACCAACACCCTGTTCCGTTTTAGACCCATCGGTGAACCACTTGATACATCTAGGGTCTGGACAGGGTGTGCCATTTACCCATTCAGAGCGGTTAGGGATGAGGGCTGAATATTTTCTGCCGTAGCAAACCTCCGTGATCATGTAATCTGATCTGAAGCAGATCTGTACATCAGGAATTTGATTCAGAATGCTCATGTGACCGCTTTCTTCACTACGCACATCGAAAGTTAAGCGAAGTCTGAGAGCATTTAGAGCTGCTGATTCTTGAATGAATATATGCAACGGAGTAAGTCCAATAATCGCCTCCAGGGCTGGCGTGGGACAAGTGCGCATAGCTCCAGTGATGCCAAGGCAGGCAAGACGTTGAAGCTTATTGCACTTCAGTAAGACAGAAGATTGCTGAGTTTTCGGCCACCACACAAGCGCTGCGTAGGTCACCATAGGCCGCACCAGCATGGTGTATAACCACTCAATTATCTTTGGGGTGAGCCCCCATGTCCGTCCAAAGAAACTTCTGCAAGCCCACATTGTGCGTGTGGCTTAGGGTAACAAATACATATTACACAAACTACAAGCGACTTGTCGTTTGCGGAATGCGTGTTAGCTACTCTACCACCCTACCCTACCGTACACTTGAACGATACGCAAAAGAACGCACCTGGAGTATTTCCAACCAGGCTCAATTGTTATTGTTTGTGTAATGCATAAATTCTTATTCGCAGCACGATGTTTAAGCTTTTCTCAAATTATGCAAACAAATTCCCCAATACCCTTATAACCATTTGATGGAATGATCCGGCTAATGCTTGCGAACAAAAGTTTTCAAATTTCATTACTGTCGGCGACGAAGCTCCGCACACGATATATGCACAGTTTATGATATAGATATGTTCGACGACGATCTCCGAAGATCTGTTTCCCCCATGAGCGACAGTGATTGTCACCTTGTGGGTGGTAAGTGCAAGCGCAAAGCTCTGAGATGTTCGCCTCGTGAGGAAATAGCCTACCTTGTAACGTCCCGCATCTATAAACATAATAAAATTTTGTTTAGTGCGTGATCAAAGGGGAAACAATTGATTGCCGTTGAATGAAATTGAAAAGTCCAGCTTTCGATCAAAGCTGTGCACAGCTTAGTTCTCGTATCCTCTTATCTAGTAGTTCATCATCAGTAAACTGATGACGAGTGTCCACACTGCGTGCAGATACGTCGGTACATGGATATGTCTATGGCTACTGAATGCGTGGAGCAAGTTTTGTCAAATTCTCGCCATTCTGCATCGAAGATCAGGGAAAAAAGCGGTGTTAAAGCGAGCCTATCAACTGTAACACGTGTAATACGCAACACTTGCAACTTAAAAAGACTAAAACTAAAAACAAACCACCGCTTAATATTGCTCGTAAGGCTACACGTGCTCGTTTTGCTCGAGAGCATATGACCTGGAATAAGGAGTGGCACACCATCGGATTTTCCGACGAAAAAAAGTTCAAACTCGACACACCTGATGGATATAACTTTTATTTCCACGATATAAGAACGCCTGAAAGCTATTTAAGTCGTCATCACAGCTGTGCAGGCGGTGTAATGGTATGGGGAGCCATTTCATATTATGAGACTTGTGAATTACAATTTTTAACTCCCAAAATGAACGCGAACGCTTACAAATCGGTATTGGAAAAGGCATTTCCACAATTCTCGAATATTTTTGGACCAATTATTGTACATGGACGTTCCAACATGATAATGCCCCCATTCATACTGCGAGAGAGGTGAAATCGTGGATCAAGGGTAAAAATGGCAAATTGCTTGAATGGCCGCCATACTCTCCTGATCTTAATATTATAGAAAATTTGTGGGGACTTTTATCACGGAGGGTGTATGAAGGGGGGAGACAGTACGAAGATACCGAGACTCTATAGGAAGCCATTAAAAGGGCGTGGGCTCAAATCTCCCTTCGAGATATTGGAAATTATTATGCTTCATTGCCAGACCATATTTACGAAGTCATTTTGAACCAAGGAGGTAGTACGCACTATTAAAATATTTTAAAACTAATCCCTTTTTATGTTACAACCAATGTAAGCTTGAATTTTTGCTTTAGATATGAATTTTTACACTATTTTGTGTTTGAACCTATTCTGGTGAGCAAAAAAAAATGAACTTTTTGTAACATATGTTTCTTAGAAAAAAAAATTATATATTAATTATAATGTGTGCTTTAAATCCCAAACTATTTTACTTCATTAACAACATCTTGGGCTATCGATAAAAATTTATTTCATTGAAATCGTCTGGTTGGTTACAGAGGTAGAGCTATTTTACTTTTGCACAAACGTCGAACCTATTCTGGTGACGAGCTAACAAATAAAAAATCAATTTATCAACTTCATTTCACCTCGACCACTACAGTGTTAAAATAGTTGGCGATAATATGTAATGCCTTTTGTTCTTAAGAAGTTTTGCTTCAATATACATACATTAAAAAAAAAAACATTGAACTATAAGCAACTTGTTTTTCCCCCTGAATTCACCAAGGCAGGAGTTGTTAATAATTCTACTGTATATTCTACAATACATGCATTCTATTGTACTATGTTCGCTAAACAAATATTTTAATTTGTTAGTTTCAGTATTTCTATTCTATTCTATTCTATTTAGGTGTAGGCAAAAATAAATATATATTCTTCCAATAAAATCAAAAGGTTTTCATTTAATATAATCCGATAAAAAATATTAAGTTATCTCCAATAATCCCAAAATCCCCATTTGATGTGTGATCTTAAAACGTATCCGGGTTCCAAGATCACACCTCAAATGGGAATTTGTGTTTGGGGATTCCGTGTTTGAGAATTATGTATTTGGAGTTTTGAATTTGGGGACTATGTAATTAGGGATTTTATTTTTGGGAACTTTGTTGTGGGGAATTAGGTTTGGGGATTTCGTGACAGGGAGTGCCGTACTCAACCCTTTGTTAGTTAGGCAAATCTCAAATGGTCGAAAAAGACTATACAATCCGTTCTTGCTACAACACATCTTTCAAAATTTAATTCCTTTACAATAATTTATTTCTATGAAATTTTCACAAAAAAAAAACACCATTTCCTTAATATAGGTATATATATATTATATTTTTCCCATCGTCGAGGGACTGATATTATCCTATAAATTTCCCGATGCCGCCTTCTATTCTCAGGCTCACATAAACGACAAGAAGAGCATTGGTGCAAAATCAAGATTTTCTCCTTATAAAGCACTTTAAATTACCTGACATTAGTACACAGTCAATAAAATAATTATCTTTTAATCGCCATCTAGTGTCATTCTTATGTATATGACTAAATCGGTTAATCATTGTAGAACAGTATCAGACAATTTTCTGTACAGTGTGCCAAGTAAGATAAATGGACTTCCAATGACAGATTGTGTGAAAAATCGTATTACTGAGAAAAAGACATACTACTCGTACTTACTTACTTACGTTGTTGTCTATAGCGAAGATATAGAAAAATCTTAATGGTACATATTTTCTAAATGATACATGTGAATGCCAATTTTATGTCAAATTCCTAATATCATATCTTCGTTGTGACTTATGGTGTATTTGCCACTTTGAAATTAGTAGTAAAACTTTGGCGGTCAATATGATTGAATAATATGAAATTCCGTAAAAATATCTTCAGAAATAAAAAAGTTTTTCTACAAGAAACTTGCTTTTGGAACGGTTGTTCCTATGACAGCTATATGATAGAATAGTCCGACTCCAACCAAATTCGTTAATGTGATTTGACTAAAGATACTATTGATCAGTGAAAAATTTGACAATAATATCTTGATATCTTTAGAAACAAAAAAGTTTTTCTCAGAAAGACGAATTTTTGGACGGTCGTTCCTATGGCAGCTATATGACGTAGTGGTCCGATTCCGTTGGTTCCGACATATTTACAGCGTGCAATAGAAAGCAGGCTTTGTACAGCTTGATAGCTTTAAAACTGAGGGACTAGTTTGCGTAGAACCAGACGGACAGACGGACAAAGCTTAATCGGCTCATCTCATCATACTGACCAAGAATATACAATATATACTTGTAGTTTATATGGTCGGAGATGCTTCCTTATGTGCGTTGCAAACTTCATGACAAAGTTAATATACCCTGTCCATTTGTGAAGGGTATAATTAGGGGTCGCAACCTGACTGATTTGTACGGATACTTGAACCAATGCAGGTTAGTTCCCATTCATTAAATCAAGTTTCAAACTGTTCTTTAAATGAAAAAGCCTCCTGCAGGTCAAGAAATCTCAGATTATTGTAACTTACATACCCTCAGCCTCAATCAGCTCTTAAGTGACGTCATGGTGATGAAAATCGCCAAAAATAACATGTACCCGTTCTGGCATTATCAGACTCATCGAAATTTTCAAAATCTTTATAAATTTCTACAGCACTCTTTAAAAAACCTCTAGACAAGCTCAGAACTCTTGGGAGCTGGTGGCCCTATGGCCCCTCTCTGGATTCGATTCGCCACTGTACAGGTCCACTAGTAATTGTCAGTTCCGACATTTTATATCAATTTAATTCTCTCTTTCAATGGGTATGTTCACATTTATTCAACTTTGGAAGCATGTATTTGACGACCGAAAGTGTGAATATGCCATATACCAAATCACACTCAAATCAAATGCTAAAATATTTTCTTGAAAACTTCCGCACTGTACTGTACAAAAATACTCCAAGGTTTGCTCATGGGTTTTTGATGTATCGGTCTTTTTAAACTCAGGTTGGTTTTATATGAGTCGGTTTTTAACTCGTTTTTTTAGAGCCGGTCGGTTTTAAACGAGTCGTTTTCTAATGAATCGGTTTTTGGTGAATATGTTTTTTAGTGAGTCGGTTGCTAATTCAGTTTTTCTAACCATGACCAAGTCGGTTTTCAGTACTCAAGTACTCGGTTATTAATGAATATTTTCTTTGGTGAATCGGTTTTTTGGTGAATCGGGTTTTAACTCGGTTTTTGTTTAGCTGTGTTTTCGAGTACTCAAGTACTCGGTTGTTAATGTGTCTTTTGGTAAATCAGTTTTTCAATGAGGTGGTTTTTTTTACCGGTTATGAGTCGGTTTTTATGACCATAAGCTATTTTTTTTTCGAAATCGGAACTTGAGAATTTCGGCTCGCTACCGGTACTAACATAAGACCGGTTTTAAATCGGTGGATGGGTTTTAGGAACAAGTCTCCAGCAAACCGAAGACGAGCTTCTCTGCGAACATCATTAAGTGGTTTTTACTTACTGGTTGTCTCTTTAAGTAATTAGCACTACATGTTATGCGTTTTACGGTTGCAAAACTTGCCTTAACACCGCTTTCTTTCCTGATTTTTGATGCAGAACGATGAGAATTTGACACATCTCTGATGGAATGGCTTCTCTCAGTTGCTGTTGTTGCATATTGATCACCTCCTTTTATACTATATTCTTTCCATAATTCGTAAGACTTTTCGTATAAAATTTCCGACCACACTTTGGCTTCGGCCAATCGTCTTAGCGATTTCGCGTTGCTTTAGGACGGATTCGAGAAAGGCTTTCATTTGACCTTTCTCCAAGTCGATCAATTGATTTTCGCCACGCGTTAATCATTTAAAATGGTAAAAAGCAAAAAGAATTGACATCGTCCGATAGCCGCTGCGAATCACACACTAAAATAATTGCCCTTGAACTCATTCTGATGAGCCACAAAAGTACAGAGATTTGAACGAACGAAACAATCAAAGTAGTAACAAGTAGTAGTCCGGATGGCGCAACGGTTAGTACGTTCGCCTTCTACGCACTGGGCCTCGGTTCGATTCCTACTGAATGTGGTACAATAGTTTTCGATGAAAAAGGGGACTATGAGCCCACTCAGCTATTAAATGAGTACCCATTTATGGGGTAAATAACTCGGTTGAGCGTGTTGCGATCACACACCTCTGCACGAGACATACCGTCACGATCTAGAAAATGATGTGATGCTAACTCGATCCAAGGTCCAAATTGGACTGTTGCGCCAGTTATTTATTATTTTTTTAAATAATCAAAGTAAATTTCTAAGATACCATTAGAAAAGTGCCGTTACTTCTCTGTGGAAGATTTAGTGTAAACATATGAAGGTTCAAAACATGCTAAGAAGAAAAAATGTAGTCGAAAAATTTTGAAAATTTTAAGCGGCAGTGTACATACTATTTGCTCTAACCCCTAGTGAAGCATAGTGCGTCAGCTATTCCCATGTAACTTAGTTGACGTTTCATTAGCACAAACTCTTTTCGGTCAACACATACCTGCGACAAGTCGGGAAAGGTTGTGGCTTACTTTACGTTCCACACCACAACAGAAGACAGCACCAACGAAAACACCAACGTCCATCTGCGGGATTCGAACCCTCGAAGCTGGCGATAAATCAAACGGACGCCTTATCGTGCTGAGCTACCGTCACCGCCCCCCCCCCCCCTTTCCCCCCTTGCCTTCCTCTAAGGTTTAGGATTTAGTGGTTAGCAGGACAAAGTACATTTTACTTCCCATTTTCTTTACCAAAAACCTATTAATATTGTCTGTCCTCCTCCGCGAAACACTCACAGACCACTCAAAACGGAATTCCCAGACAATAAGAAGAAAGACTGTGCTGTGACATGTATAAAGGCGTCGCGGTCCAGATGTTAAGCGGGCGCGGTCTATAACTATCATAAATCAAGCTTTTGTTCAAATCAACAGTGGATCTGTCATCAAGCACATTATCGCCCATTAATGCCACCCGTATATAAGTAGCAAAAAATATATTTAAAAATAAAGAAGAAATATATTTGCAAGAAGACAAGCAGAAAAATGCTGCGTTCTCGCGAACAAAATTTTTGGTGTTTCTCGTGCATCTGTCAGTGTATCGCGATAATGCGATAATGTGATAAAGCGACAGCAGCCATGCAATGTCACCAGCAAAATTCATGCCAGTGGAGGACGCAAAAGAAACAAACATGGCAATAATTTCGTTTTCCATCTGCTCAACCGACAACAATGATAAATCTTTTTCTGTGATCGGCGAAGATCAGTGCAACCAACACTCGGCAGGCAAGCTTGCGCTACGTAATTATGTCTTTCGAGAATCTAGGAGCATCGGTTGGCAGTGGTACCGGTTAATTAAAAGAAAAGGAACTTTTAAGATTTCTGGATTAAAACAATTTCATCTAGTTTCCATTGATAATAACAGTATCAGTTTCAAATATTCGAATGATCCAATGTATGGAGTATGTATGATCAATCGTCTCCAAAACATTTTATTTAATATAGGCATGAAACGAAGAAAATTTGAAACGTAGAATGAAGCTGAAACTGAATTGACGGACATATAAAGCTACTTATACATATGGGCGACTGGTAGCGCAGTGTGTTGGGGCGTCAGTCTCATGTCTGACTAACGGCGTTCCGGGTTCGAATCCCGTCCACGACGACGTTCGTGGCCATGGATATGCAGGAGGTGCATGCTGGCAACTGCATTCTCTGAAACAAATTTATGCCGACGAAAGGTCAACTGGGCCACATGGAACACAACTTTATGCGTGCAATTTGGCCTGAACGAGATACTGTGAGCGCACATCATTCATTAACAACCTCCAGGTGCTGGGCGCGTCAGTATCCTTTGCAAAACTATGCCTTATGTTGATGTTTCGACAGCATATTTTCAGATGATATAGTTGCTACCATGCACCTGCTGCTGCTATACAAGCCTTCTTCTAGCTTACAATCTCGGAATGGTGTGGGAGTTTTATTAGTACCCACAGGTAGTTTTTAGGGTTTTGTATTAAAAACAAAACCCTTATGAAATCGGTCAAATGTCTGTCCGTCTGTCCGTCTGTCCATGAAATATCTCACGAACGGCTGAAGCTACATACATGAAATTTTGTGAGAGTATGTAGAATTATTATAATTCGCCGGAGAAAGCGATTCGTTGTAACAGGATGACTTTAAAAGGATGTCCCCATAGAGGGGAAATGAAGGTCAACATTTTTTTTTCATCTGGTATAGGCAAGTGGGGTATCATAAGAAAGGTAACACCGAGTACATTTCATTTCCGGTATTTTCATCAAATTTGAAAAAAGGGGAAAAGAGATAGATAGATAGATAGATATAAAGATTCGAGCTACTTTCCCAGCAGGAAGGCACTGCGACCATAAAGATCTATTGTGCCGTAGCTCATTAATCCAAAAGACCGTCCACCCTTCTAATAAAGGGCAGTAAGTCTTTAGCAGGAATCAACCTGAATTCTGCAGTGCTGATAGTAGCTTGCCCGAGGAGTGACATCCTAAAACGCGCGATGGCGGGAAATTCGCACAAAATGTGCTTGGTCGTTTCCACGTCCTCCAGACAAAGACGGCATTCAGTCTCGCTTGACAGACCCATCTTGTTCAGGTGATATCTGACCAAGTGATGGCCAGATAAGTACCCCACTAGGAGTCTTAGGTGGGTTCTACTCATTCGAGTAGTACCCTTGTGACTGAAGGGCATTATCAGCTCCTTTGATTGACGAAGCCCTGGAAGGTTATTCCAGTACTGTTGACGCAATCGTGCAAACCAATCAGTGATCCGCAGTTTGGCCGAGGCCAGTCCAAAGCCACAGTAAGGCTCAGGTCCATGAAAACGACTGGATGATCCTTGTCTAGCAAGTTCATCCGCAGCCTCGTTCCCCTCAATGCCCTGGTGGCCAGGCACCCAACACAAGAAGACTTGGTTATTGGTTGCCAACAGTTGAAGGAGATTGTAACACTCCTTCACCAGTTTTGAAGAGACCTTATATGAGGAGAGCGCTTTTATAGCTGCTTGGCTGTCTGAGTAGATAGCAATGTGAGCGCCGCGAAGTCCAGTTTCCAAGATTACCCTGGCGCAGACCTCAATGGCGTGGATCTCAGCTTGAAAAACGCTGGGCGAGATTCCCATTGCGATCGAAATCCTGGTGTTGGGTCCAAAGACACCTGCACCAACACCCTGTTCTGTTTTAGACCCATCGGTGAACCACTTGATACATCTAGGGTCTGGACAGGGTGTGCCATTTACCCATTCAGAGCGGTTAGGGATGAGGGCTGAATATTTTCTGCCGAAGCAAACCTCCGTGATCATGTAATCTGATCTCAAGCAGATCTGCACGTCAGGAATTTGATTCAGAATGCTCATGTGACCGCTTTCTTCACTACGCACGTCGGAAGTTAGACGAAGTCTAAGAGCATTTAGAGCTGCTGATTCTTGAATGAATATATGCAACGGAGTAAGTCCAATAATCGCCTCCAGGGCTGGCGTAGGACAAGTGCGCATAGCTCCAGTGATGCCAAGGCAGGCAAGGCGTTGAAGCTTATTGCACTTCAGTAAGACAGAAGATTGCTGAGTTTTCGGCCACCACACAAGCGCTGCGTAGGTCACCATAGGCCGCACCAGCATGGTGTATAACCACTCAATTATCTTTGGGGTGAGCCCCCATGTCCGTCCAAAGAAACTTCTGCAAGCCCACATTGTGCGTGTGGCTTTTCCAAGTACATTATCTATGTGAGTATTCCAGGTGAGTTTCGAGTCTAGAGTTACCCCGAGGCATTTAACTTCAGTGGAATAATCTAAGGTCGTGCCGCCTAACGAAATTGGATCCAAAGTTATATTTCGTTTTCGTGTGAACGGCACAACGACAGTTTTCTGTGGGTTTGCATGTAAGCCCACAGCCACACACCAGCGTAGAACTATGTCAAGGGCCGACGTCATCACCTCAGTGATGGTAGATTCGAATTTGCCCCTGACTATGATAGTTAAATCATCCGCGTATCCGATAGTGAGATAACCGCGCTCATTAAGCATGGAAATCAGTTCGTCTACGACAAGGGACCACAAAAGGGGTGACAGAACGCCACCTTGTGGACAACCCTTTACGGCATTCACGCAAATGGATGTACTGCCTAGAGTTGAGTAAATATCCCGTCCACGGAGCATGGCGTCTATCCATGCAATGGTAGCGGGCGGGATGTCTCTGAGTTCCAGTGCTCTGGAAATGCACTCGTAGCCAGTATTATCGAAAGCCCCCTCAATGTCAAGAAACGCGCACAACGCGATTTCCTTTTCACTGAGGGACTTTTCGATTGTACTGACAAGGCTATGCAAGGCGGTTACTGTTGACTTACCCTTCGTGTACGCGAATTGCATACGATGTAGGGGGATTGACAGTTCCATCTTGTGCCTGATATGCAAATCAAGCAACTTTTCCATGGTTTTAAGGAAGAAGGAAGTAAGGCTAATCGGTCTATAGGATTTGGGCATATGTTCCGGCTTATTGCCCGCTTTGGGTATGAAGACCACATTAACTTTCCTCCAAGGTTGTGGTATGTACCCTAGGGTGTAACTTGCCCTAAAAAGTTCGATTAGCGGAGTTATTATGATCTCCAAGCTGTTTTGTAACAGAGCGGGGAAGATGCCGTCTACACCGGGAGCTTTAAATGGCTCAAAGGATTCTATCGCCCATTTTACTTTGTCAATGTCAAAGATGACCCCCGATAAACTGCGAGCCCGGCTTACGGGAACCCGTTGGGGCCTCGCAGTTGGGCAGGGGTCACCATCAGACAGTACGGACCCAGGGAAATGGGTCTGAAGAAGCAACTTTAATGTTTCTTCTGGACCTTCAGTATACGAACTGTCTGGTCTCAATAGAAGGCCGACGCCGTTAGCTGAGTCTTTGGAAAGGGCTTTGTGAAGGCGCGCCGCTTCCGGTAGCGACTGAATGCTTTCACAATGTCTTTTCCAGCATTCTCGTTTGGAATGCCTAATGAGTTTGTTGTACTCGGTGAGAGCAGTTCAGTACTCATCCCACCTATTGAAGCGCTTGGCTTTGTTGAACATCCTCCTAACTTTAGATCGCTTGCGGGCCAATTCCTCGTTCCACCAGGGTACTTTTCGCCCCGACTCCACCGAACGTGAAACGGTACTATCTCTGTAGGAGGAAGTTAAAATTTCATTGAGCTCCTCAGCTGCAATCTCAATTTCCCCTGTAGTGCTTATGGGGCTGACTAGTAGTTCCGCTTTGGAGCTAACTAGTTCACGGAATTTAATCCAGTTAGTTTTCCTTGGACAAAAAGTATCCGAGCGAATGTCGGATTGTCCTAGGATGTCAAATCTGATGTGTCTATGATCTGAAAGAGACACTTCGTCCGACACGTGCCAGTTCGCAATGAACCTGGAGAAGAAACCGCTAGCAAGGGTGATGTCGAGTACCTCTGCCCTTGCCGCAGTGACAAAGGTAGGTTTGCACCCCCTGTTCAGGACATTCATATGTTTACACATAAGATAGTCAAGAAGGCGCTTACCTCTGTCGTTGATGTCGCTGCTACCCCACACCGTGTGGTGTGCGTTTGCATCGCAACCGATCACATAATGCCGGTTTGTACGTCGACAGAAGTCAACGAGCTGCTGGACCTCGAGTGGTGGAATCTCAACATTGTCAGATGGGAAGTAGGCAGATGCAACTACCACTTTCTGACGACCGTTGAGCGTGGATACCTCCACCAATGCTGCAGCTAGATCTCTAGAAATAAAATTGGTTAGTGGCAAGTAGTTGACGCATTTGTCGATCAGAAGCGCCGCACGCGGACAACCCGCTAACCTGTCATATATCAACTTACCAGTTGTTGTGTTTAGACCGCAAATTCGGCCACGGGCCACCCATGGCTCTTGAATAAGCGCAATGGTGGCCTGTTTATCGGCGAATAACCTGCACACAGTGGCCGATGCTCCTATTGCGTGGTGCAGGTTCGCTTGAAGCACCTTAATGGCGCTCATGGTCCTGCGAGGATAGCGAGCGTTGGACAAGGCACTTTTGCTTGCCCTGTCGGGAACTGTTGCCTCCGTCCCCCTTTTGTTGACGCTCCTTTCGGTGAGAGCCGCTGAGGTTCCTCGGGCTAAAGAAGTCCAAGGACGATTCAGAGGGACTGTATCGCTTAACGTTCAGTCCATCGACAGTCTCAACAACGGGCCTGGAGGCTCCGTCGAGCAGTGAGTTAGTAGGCAGCTCAGAGGAAACTGTGTTTGATGCATTTGGAGTTGCATCACACTCTGGTTTGTTTTGTTTTTCTTTTTTATTATTCATAGAAGCCCATGAATATCCGGGAAAAACAGTCACCGACGGCATCACCCGGTCTGCCGTCAGAAGTCTGGTTTAAAACTGGAGGTCGACAGGTATCCAGAGTTCGCATACTAGCGGCCAAGCAACCTCTTGACCATGCATCCTTCGGCGTATGCTGTTCCACCTTGGATTTAGGGTATGTTTATAAGGGAGATACCGCTCCCCGCCCGACCAAGTTTAGTCAGCGCTGATGGCACAGATAAGATTTTGCCAACAGCCTGCTTCCACCCGTCACCACGCGGAGGTAAAGGTCGCACTTCCTAGGGCATGACAGTTACGGCAAATGTACCATGGTGGTCCAAATGTTAGTCCCCCTGTCACACCTTCGGCTGACGGGCTAGAAAAGAGATAGAGGGGAAAATATGTGATCCGAGTTTGTCCCCCCCCCCTCGCATTTCGATACCGTTATACTTAGAAATATGAAAATTTGCAGAAAGGCGGAATTTTACTAGTGTAGAAAACCGAAAATCGTAGAATTTTGATATCTCAACAAAAAAGGTTAATAATAGTACATTTCTATAGTTGCAGTTAGCATACCCCTACACGCCTTAAGCACAGCCGAGGTCAAAAATATTGATGGTCAATGATAACCAACATCATCGCCAATAATATCTTTAAGTTTCATTACAATCACATAATATTTAAAAATAGTACACTCATTTAAAATTAGGCATTTTGACACTATCCACACAAAAATTACACCTACCGGCCTCATAGGTGTGAGTACTACTTTCATGTTGTTTTTCGTAGTGCGAATTGCAGTTATTTAATTAATCATTTTTGAAAGGGTGAAGATTAGTTGGGGGCGCTACGTCGTAATTGGCAAACTTTACCGAGTAGAAGGGGGGAGGGGTCCACATAGAGGCGAAATTAAGCTCAAAATTTTTTTATCGACTGGTATAGGCAAGTGAGGTGTCGTGAGAAAGGTAATGTTGAGTACATTCCATTTTTTCGCATTTTCTTGAAATTTGTAGAAAGGGGAATAGTGGGGGAGGAAAAAATATTAGTTCGTAATTTGCCCCCCCCCCTGGCATCTCGAGACTGTTAGAATTATGAAAACTTACAGGAAGGTGGGTTCCGAATAGCATATAAAATGGAAAATAGTGGAATCTGTATATCTTCTCAGAATAGGTAAGTAATAGTTTATTTCTGTAGTTACAGTTAGCACACCTCTGCATGCCTTAAACACGTTCGAGGTCAAAAGTACTGATGGCCAACGATAACCAACACCTTAGGCAATAATATGTTCTAAGTTTCGTTACAATCACGTAATATGAATTGGCATGTAAAATGTAAGTGGGTAAGACAGTTTAATTATGTTTTTTTTGTCCATCTGAGTGGTATCAAGAAGAGCAAGGAGCCGATATTTATATACCAAAATAAGCGCTTGCTTCAAAACCCTCGGATTGCGGGCGTAGCCCTCTATATTCCGGTTTCATTATTAATGCGCCGGGGATTGAACCTCTGTTTTCCTAGATGCAACGTCGGAAGGTAGCGATCGTGAACTCTCGACGGAGCGCCTAGTAAAAATCGGCCGGTGAATGTCAAATGTTAAAAAAATTTTCGATATTTTTTGTTTTCTGACTTCCCTTTCAGTTTTTCGAGCAATAGAAAGTAATTTTTATAAAATATGATATTTTCAGCGCCAATTCGATGAAAATGCTACCAAAAATATATTCATTAGCTGAATTCTCATCCAAAAAGAGCCCAACAATTTTGTCTATGGTTTCTCGCCTCTTGGGGACAGCCGGTAGCTCAATCCCGTCCACGTCCTGACCGTGGATGTTTGTGTTGTCTTCTTCCTGTGGTGTGGGGCGCAACAATAAGCCACAACATTTTCTGACTTGGCGAAGGTATGTATGCGGCTAATTGGGCAGGAGATACAGGCTAGCAACATGCATCGTCCGAAATCAGTATATGCAAACGAAACGTCAACTAAGACATATGGGAATAATTGACGCGCTATGCTCCTCTTGACGTGCTCGGTAGCTGTGTGGTCACACTCACCGCTCTACGATGCTACACATCTAGAGTGACGGAGGTCCAATCGTTGACGTGTTAATAATAACTGCCTGTGGGTAATTCTAGAACTGTTTCCGAAGTTGTCCGTGCAAAGACGGAGCACTATTTCCAAAAAAATATAGGCTATCGAAACGTCAACAAGGCATAGTAATGCAAGAGATGTTGATGATTAACAAAAATCATGAATGTATGTTTATATGCATTACGGTAACACGTCCTAGAAGTTAAGTTTCTTTGTCGGTCAATATCAGCAGCACTGCTCCAATGCTACAGACAACTGTCGTATTTTTGTCAGGCACTCCACTAAATGCAATCTTATCCAAAGACACATAATGTGAACTCTTCTATTTTTGATTCACGATCAGAGTTAAATTTGTATCAGGCGCTGATTTATGTGGGCAGTTTTGTCTCCGCAAGAAATGTTCTTCACGGCACCGTTTAAAAAAAGCGAACTATTAGATAGACATATCTGCAATCTAACTAGATTGAGATTTAGGAAATTGGATGATATTAGCACCGAGCTATTGACGGGACAGACGCAATCATTGATGAAAATCTTTTCAAGAAAAAGCAATGCAAAAATATAATTACATACGATATACGAATATTTTGATTCGAAAAGAAATATCTGATGATTTTTAAATTCTAGAAGCGTTATAAATAGTAGTTTTTTTTTGCTAAACGATGCAGTAATTATAATAAGTGTATCTAATACATACGTTCTCAAAGTGTGGGTGGTTTCATAACGTTCATACTATACCAAAGGTCTTCAAGAATTTAAAGTGACCTTTAGGCAAAATTTCACAAAAACCATAAAACGACACTTTGTTTTTGTGAATATTTGCTAAATTACCTTAGGTAAAATAAAAGATCACTAAAAATGCATTCCACTTTTTTTGAATCTTCAATGGGCTTCGGCATTATCTGACATAAAAAGAATATTTTACATGCTTTATGCTTCTGTCACAAAAAAAAAAAATATTGTGAGGGACAATTTGGATTTTCGAAGAGCGTTCTCTTGGAATGTTGTAATGAACCATTTGTAATGGACCATATTCTGCTGTGCTGCTTTCACCGGCAGACCGAAGGCAACACCTGATGAGCAATGATCTGTCGGTGGAACGAAAACATAGGCCAAGGGCCCCATTACACCCGGACCCCGATGCGAGTGCGAGGGCATCTGCACCATCGGCATACCATTCTATCCTTATCGCCGCATTTTTGCCTCCCATGTTTGTGTTGACTCTCCAGGCCTATGAATTTTAGTTAATACGTAAAGGACAGTGGCAACGAGCAAGGAAAACCTCGCCCACGTCTACCGAACTGAGCTAGAGCAAGCATAGGCCGCTGCTTAACTCATTCAGGGGCCTTTTTCTCCGCCAGATGGAATGGCTTAACTTAGGCTCCGTCCACACGGGTATCAAAATACGGGCCCCACGTTGGGCGCCAAATATGTAATGAACTGTTTGATGGGCTCCCGAACCACACCGTAAATTGCATATTTGGCGCCCAACGTGGGGTCCATTTCTGGTCCAAAACAGGACTAAAAAGGACCTCATTGGCTTCCTTTTTAGTCTTTCGAACATTATGCATCCGCACAAGTACATTAAAGCTACTTGCTCTAACGCTTAGGACTTAGCTATTTTTACTTAACGTGTTTTCCCCTAAAGAAGCTGTGATTTTCTTTGTACTCGTAGTACCCCCATACCTTTAGAATAATTCATCCTTTGAGTTTCAGTTCAACAAATTATTCTTTTCTGTGAGCAGATCGATAAGGCGGGAGAAGCCTCTAGATATATTTTTATTGCATTGGATTTATTGGATACCCACTTTCCGGACAGCTCAGGTTATTTTTCGTTCACTGTCTCTACTCCAGAAGTGACTGCTCCTTGTGATTGTGGCTCTATTATATCCAGTGAAACATTTTTATGGAATATTCGAAGTTTTAATGCGTTCAAATCGCCTGAAGTTATGGTATTATTTCGGCCGATTTTCAACACACATCTGATATTTTGTGCCCCTGGATTTAGGCCATCTTCAGGGCCTGCTTGGAACTAGTCTACATTCAACGTACATATATGGACTGAAGTGGACGTGACTTTTATCTTGAAAACGGGTTAAAGCTCGCACACACGCCCCAAAGACTTTAGACCTATCAGCCTGTCATCTAATCTACTGAAGTTGTTTGAGAGTCTGATTAATATTAATTTACGGACTAGTATTCGATCGCGGCTCTAATCTACAATATATCCCAACATGCCTACTATCCGTACAAAGGCAGATCGGTGGATTCAGCATTGCACTCTTTAGTAAGCTGCATCGAGAAATCTCTTATCTACATGGAATATACCATTGTTGTGTTCCTAAACATTGAATGCGCTCTTAGCTACGTCAAACCCGAAGCTATCATCAACGTGCTTTCTGGGTTATATGTGAGCAAGTCACTCAGCGAACTTGTCAACCTTTTATTGACATCGAGGGTTGTTCATGCTAGCTTAGGCTCATCATCGGAACAAAGACAAGTAATTAGTTAATTTAGTTCTTTGGAATTTAGTGGTTAACTTACTGCTTCTTGACCTGGAGAAACTCGTTTGCAGGGTGATAGCCTATGCGGATGATTTTGCCGTTGCTATTTCGTGTTAGTTCCCGGACATTCTCAGTGAGGTGCTTCAGAACGCCCTCTATCTATGTACTTACAAATTGGGTCAATTCCTTTGACTAAAATGTTGATCCGAGCAGGATTGAACCTGTTTTTTTTTGAAGGAGGCACAAGGTACCTTCTTTCGAGCCCCCATAGTTGGGAGATGCTAGATTATTTTTTTCGGAAACAGCGAAATTTCTTAGGCTCATTCTCGACAAAAGGTTGGGATGGAAACCCAGTATCCCGGAACTAGTGAAAAAGGCTACTTATTGCTGTGTACTCCTGCAGGAGAGTCATAGGTAGCAGCTGGGGTCTGCAACCAAATGTTGTGCCCTGACTTTACGTTTCTGTTGTACACCCCATACTTATTCATGGTATTGTGGTTTGGTGGAAAGCCGTTCATATTGCAGCCTATTGTAACATCGCTTAGTAAGGTCCAAACACTAGCCTGTGTCCTCATTAGCGAAGCATTGAAGTCAACTCCGTCTGCTGCCTTGAACGCTCAACCTGCTCTAGATGGACGAACCAACTGCTGCAATCACTGCTAGACACCTTCGTAAAACCGAACTGTGAATCTCGTCATCCTCCAGCCGCTCATCAATTTTAAATCGTTTAGATATTCCTGCAGAAACTGACTATTCCACTAAAACCATATATTCGACAACAATTTTACAGCCGTCATCCCGAATCGGAATCAGTGGAAGAAAGGCAAGTTTCCACTTGCTGACTCTATAAGCATAGGGACGGATCCAAGACAGATGGAGCGGTAAGAGCGGGCGGCTATTGCGACAGGTTAAATTTAGGCCTGGCTTTCCGTGCACTATAGTATAGGTATATTGCAGGCCGAAGTTACGGCTATTTCGGAGGCTCATATCTTTTTAAGATGTCATGTCATAACTGCTAAAGACATTATCATCTAAATAGACAGCCAGGCTGCAATCAGATCGCTGGACTCAGTTTTGATAACATCTAAGACAATGGATAATTGTCGACTATCCTACTCTGAATTGGGCACTTGCTTTAACATTGTCCTGTGCTGGGTTCCTGGCCACAGTGGCTTGGAAGGTAACTGTCAGGCTGATGAGCTTGCTAAACTGCGTTGTTTGAAAAGGAAGCTCCGACAATATGATAATATCGATCCGCCTATTGCTTCTTACAAACTGATTGTCAAATCTGAGCCAATGAAAGATGGATTGATGGCAATACCTGCCATACAACTAGATCGCTGTCGCCCATACTGCACGCCACCCGATCTAAAAATCTACTGTCGCTAAATAGAAGGAATATTGGATCGGTGGTGGGTGCTATCACTGTGCATTGTCCTATTGGGGAGCATGCCAGGAGACTTTGGCTTTCCTACAATGACTTTTGTGGGAGCTATGGGGATGTGAACGAAGAGGAAAATAGCTTGCACCTTCTCTGCTCCTGTCCTGATTAGGCAGGTAGAAGGAGGTCGTCAATTGGATCTTATATCTTTACCGACTTGGAGGAGCTTGAAAGCGGGGATATTGGAAAACTCCAGAGTTTTATTGCTGGTTCTAGCTGCCAGAAAATGTGAGAAAGGATGTGCACTAGTTGCATCACAACGACGGACCTGTTTGAGGTCCATGTGAACTGTGTCACAGCAGCCCATCTACCAAACCTGAGCTAAGTTGCTGGCATACTCATCCTGTCTGTTTTAGTCGCCTTCTACGACATACTGGAAAAGGCCGTGGCATTATTCTTACACCCGCACGACATAAACCACTAATAATTATAATATGCAATAATAAAAATAAATTGTTCTATAAATAAATCATACTAGTAATTAACTGATTTTTGGTAACTCTAAAGCACCCCCGTACAAAATTTCTGACTACGGCCATATTTGGTGGCTATGATTATGACGTACTGTACTGCTTATCCTAGTTTCCGAATCACTAACTCTTCTATTCACGACCCTATTTGCAATACAAAAAATATCAAAGCACTAATGCACCTTTTATGAAATGTAATAATACATATATGCATTATTATTACTTTAAAGTCAATTTCAAAAGGTTAATTATTGTACTTTCACGCTACCGTTACAATGTAGGTATTGTGCAAGTTTCATATTCAAATCATTATTTTCCGTTTTTGCTAATTTCTCTGCTAAAGTGCTATTCTTCATGTACTTCTTCCGCAATCTTCTGATAAAATCTGTAAAATGCCGTTTACTACTCGCACTTTTCCTTGTAGAGTCCTCTCATTTTAAAGCTACTATTATTAGCGATGAGGCCCCTTATGCGCCGCAACGTAAGGTCTTCCTGGGACATTATTAACGCGTTACGGGTACTTTCTAGCAAGCTAATTGAAAGATGGAAATCAATCAAAAATCATTCTTTGGACTGTTGACCATGTAGAAGGTGGTAATTATCAGATACTAGTGTGTATCTAAGTGAAAAAGATACTTACGCAAAATATTAAAGACTGGCAGCTACCAGAGCAACATGCATTTGCATTTCGCGTTCTTTAACTAGCAAATTGCACTAACAACCGTTCATTATTGAAAGAATATTGCTCGGCACACGAGCGAAGAAGAAGTAGTCATCAATCATTTTGTCAAAGAACCAATGTTTACGCTAGAATTTAATTATGCAATTCTCTTCGCATTGATGTCGAAGAAGTAAGGTAAGCCAACGGTCAACATTCGTCAATTGTACATTCACAATCCTTGCTTATTAGCTGCATACTTGTACACCTGGACTACAGTGTGTTCTTTCTTTATTTGTTCGTTTTGTGTTGGGAATATTTTCGAGTCTAATTCATACATTTTCGGGAAAGACTCTTAAGTTTTTTTTTCACCTCAAATTCATATGTTCTCAATTCAATTTCATTTTTTTTTTTCAAATCACATTCATGGTTGTTTAAATCAAATTGATATTTTATTTCAAATCAAGTTAGTATATTTTCCCAATGAACTTACTCTTTGGCTTATTATTACGCCCCGCAACACAGGGGGAGACAGCACAAATATCCATGGCCACGAACGCCGTGGACGGGGCTCGAACCCGTAACAACCGTAGTCGGACATGAGACTGACGCCTCTACCAAATAGTATAGATTCCACAAGAGTTATCACTCCATAGAAGTTTCGTCGCTGCCAGGAGATTTGTATGTGTTGACAAATTGTATAAACATAGTATAAACTGCATAGTATAGATACACAAGAGAATCAATACATACAAATCTACCGCCGGAGGCGGAGTTAGCTTTCTTGTGAAGTCTATACAATATGTTAATACATACAAATCTCCTGGCAGAGGGGAAGTTATATGGAGTGATAACTCTTGTAGAATTATCAATCCTCTTTGCCTCTACCAAAGAGGATTGATATTCTACAAGAGTGACCACTCCATAGAACTTTCCTCTCTGCCAGTAGATTTGTATGTATTGACAAATAGTATAAACTACAGAGCATACGAGTAGATACACAAGAGAATCAATCCATACAAATCTACCGGCGGAGGCTAAAGTTGTATGGAGTGAGCTTTCTTGTGTAGTCTATACTATTGGTCAATACATATAAATCTACTGGCAGAGGCGAAAGGAGAGGAGTGATCACTCTTGTAGAATATCAATCCTCTTCGCCTCTACGCACTAAGCTACCGGGCGCATGAATGAAAAAAAATTATCGAATAAGAATACACAAACATTGTTTTTCTTAAACAAAAAATTATGGATTTGTCTCGAAAATATAAGAATTTGACATGAAAAAAAAGAGTTTGTTTTGAATAATTATAAATATTATTGAAAATAAAAAAATACGAAACTGACTTGCGAAAATCATGAAATTTGCCTGAAAAAGAATTTGCTTCGAACTGTATAAATTGCCTCGAACAAGGTACATATACATATGTATATAATTTCCTTGCTAACATTTTTAAATAAATGAATGAAACATAGTGTTATCGCATCGGGTATCGACTTTAAATATATAAAAAAATCGTTAAAATAATATAAATTCACTCATGAACAAATTAAATTAACAAAGTCAATCTCAAGAATGCAAAGCATTCATCATGGCAATAACCGGAAATTCCATGACAAAATCCATATATTATTAGCAGTGACTGTACGTTCGATGTCGATATTGTATTATAAAGGATATATGCTGTCTTATGGATGCCATTGACTTCTATTGAAGTAAAAGCTATTTAATTTTCTATTTCCTCAAATTAAAATAATTATAAAATTCATTCAAGTTATCACGTTCTATTCAAGAGCGAAATTAACTGTAAGAATGTACAAATGTTTGTAATTAACATGCTGGTGAATAGTTGTTGATTATTACAAAGCCAACGCGTTTATTAAGATCTTGTCATATGAGAACACGTGCAAAATGAAAGAAACATTAAAAAGTACATCATTAAATTCCGCCAAATGTATATATCTTTTGTACACACATACATACATACTCGTACATGTAAAATATGTACCTGCCGTATTATTATGGGTTTGACTGAAATTTCTCTGGAATGTGACAATTTGAAAAAGGTTCTATCTCTTTTAGGCATTTTTGTCTCACCCTGTATAAGTAAGTTTGTCATCATGAACTGAATCTGAATTAATTTTAATCATGTGGGAAGTCACTTATAAACAAGTCATAGGTTCTTATATCCTGAAGTCTGATTGAAATTGCAGACTACTTTTTGAAGCAGAACAACTTTCCGAAAAATATTCCACCTATGCAGGATCGACTTGTTTATATTCACGACGACTGATTATTATTCTTCTCTCTCACCTGTCGCATTAGGTCTGCATCATCTGCCAACAAGATCTGTCTCCTCCATTTGTTTTGGCTGGGCGTGCATATAAGAAATTCTGCACAAGAACGCCAACCACAAGTTTCAAAGCACCAGACGACTTCGTGGTATGCCATGTCGCCAAACAAATGAATTATGATTTATTGTAGTATGTCGCGGTGACATTTAAGCGATCCGCGATCTTTCTAATTACTCTGCGGTTTAGTCACTAATTAGATAACAACAGGCCCCAACCATCATCAGATCCACTACCTTACGATCTTGCCTTCTCTATGAACTGGGTGGCACTATATTTGACTTCACTACGGCATCTTGATATTCTTATTGTTTAAGGAAGGGAATTATTAGACAGGCGTATATTGACCGCATATCTTTTACGGTGGCTTGTATTTCATAAATGGGCACTTAACATGATGTGACAATCAAGAACAGATTCTATAGCGAGGAGTGGTGAAAATTAGTTCCTACATTGTTAAATATCGATACTTTTAATGAAATTATGTGGATGCAATGATATATGGAATAGAATAAAGAAGTGCGACTATTTACCCTGATGGTGGGCACTGCGACCATGGGAGGCCTATTGGGCCATTGTCGTTGGGAAGATTATAGCAAGCGTATTCCTAATATCTGCAAAGCTTAACTCGATCCGGCCGAAGAGCGTAAGCCTTGCCCGTACAATCGCTGGACATTCACATAAAATGTATTGTGTGGTCTCGACGTCCCCCAAACAAAAACGATATTCCGTCCCTACAAATATACCCACCTTTTTATATGATATCTGACCCAGTGGTGACCCGAAAGGTAACCCACAGGTAGCCTCAAGTCTGCTCTGCTCATGTGGGTAGTGTCGCCATAATCGAAGTGTCTCATCAACTGCTTCGATGGCCGTAGCCCTAGAAGGTCATCCCAGTAGTGTTCTTGTAGCCTTTCAGACCAATTCTTAATTATCACCTTGGCTGAAGCCGTGCCTTAACCACAATGTGGCTCAAGTCCTTTAAAGTTAGACGTTGAGCCTTGCCTAGCAGTTCATCTACTGATTAATTTCCCTCAAGGCTTCAGTGACCTCGGACCCTGTACAAAAAGACTTGATTGTCAGTCGCTAGACTTTGGAGAAATTCACGACATTCTTTCACCAGCCTCAAAGAAAGCCTGTGTGAAAAAAGAGCTTTTATGGCTACCTGGCAATCCGTGCAGATAGCAATTTCATCGGTGTTAAGGCTAACCTGATTTCTTAAACGCAAAATTTCCAGGCTTTCTCAAGGAACTGATGTTGATATTATCTTCGGTTGTCGTATTGCTTCCAAGTCCTCAAATTTTATATCGTGACCCTCATTCAGCTGTACTGAGAAAGCGAACCAGTTGCTTCCGAAATACTGGTATATACGTAATAAAGACTTTGTCGTTTTAGAGCCAGCTATTCGTGTTTTATTAATTAATTAAGAATTTGCGGCGGAAGCATAATTCCATAGTCATATAAGCTGATCTTAGGCAGATGCCAGGAATTTTATTCACAATGCTCATATGACCGTTGAAACTAATACAGACTTCAGAAGATAGCTGTAACCACGCAGCATTTAGATCTGTTGTTTCTTTAATGAAAATGTGCAGCGGGGTAATTTCAATAATCGCTTCTAAAGCGTAGAACAAGTACTCATAGCCTCAGTTATACCAAGACAAGCTAGGCGTTGTAATTTGTTACATTTCAGTATGGCTGAGCTCTGTTGAACCTTAGGACACCATACCAACGCGTATGTGACCACAGGCCGCTCCAGCATGAAATACAACCACTTCACCATCTGTAATAAATCTTATTCTGGTCTGGTTGTACTACTTTCATCGGCAGATCGAAGGCAGCCCCCATTTTTGCCTCCCATGTTCGTGTTGTCTTCCCCAGGCCTTTGAGTTTTTATTAATATGTAAAGGACAGGGGGCAGCGAGCGGCGAAACCCATGCTCATGTCTCTCAAACTGAGCTACGGCAAGCAAAGACCGCTGTTTAGCTCGTTGAGGGGATTTTTTCCTCGCCAGATGGCACAGCCCGACCTTCACGGCCGTTGTGTTACCTTAGGCTTCGTCCCCACGGGCATCTTCGGGTACCCACCAAATCGTCCATTACACATCTTTGGTGTCAGCTCCCATGTCCGTCCAAAGACGTTTTTAAAAACCCATATAGTACGTGTGGCTTTATTAATTACGTTGTCAATGAGAGTATTCCAGTTAAGCCGCCAGTCCAGTGTGACGCCAAGGCGTTTAACTTTCGCGAAATAGTAGGAGATGGTAGACCCCTGAGCTCTAAGGCTTAGAATCAATCAATCAAAGCCGGTGTTATCAAAAGCACATAATGCGATTTCCTTGTCATCAACAAATTTCTCCATAGACCTTATAAGATTATGTATAGTAGAGCGGTCACCGTAGATTTGCCCCTAGAATAGACGAACTGTATTTTATGCAGAGGAGTGGAGCATTCCACCTGCCTGATATGAACGTCAAGCAGCCCCTCTATGATGCTATGGTAAGCACACATGGCAGCCCTTCATGGTTTTATATGTTAATCACTGCATACTTCTCTCCAACAAGAAATGCGTCTGCGCTTTCCATGCCCCTTGAACACCGAAAGTTCAATAAATGTGGACATACGCTTAGCCGTCCAGGTATCAAACAAAGTAGGACCCCTCTAAACTCTATTTCCAGATCCGCCACTGGCTCCCAATAGCTGACTGTCGATATCTATGAAATAAATCCTATTTATTACTAACTGCATTCATTCAGTTATTTGTGACATGCACATTTTATTCCCCACCTACTCAACCCCATGACGATGACGCTAAACTTGAGATTAGAAAGTATCGAGAGCGACCTGGAAAACTAGGGATCTGGAACGAATCTCGACCATTTTTACAATTTAAACACCCCCGTCGTGGAAGAAGGCGATGGGTTTTGTATTTCGGATAACTAATGGTTTAATGTCCCGTTCGAAACGGACATACATACATACACCTACATGTCATATGCCCGCAACGTGCAGAGTCTAGCCCTATGCTTAAAAGCTGACTGCACACGTTTTAACTGAGTTGAGAATTATTTGAAATTGCCATGCCAGAGACTCCGCCAGAAGTCCGTTGATAGACGTATGTAACTTAGTTCACTGTAACAATGCTTCTTCATAAACAATCTTAGCCGTATAACCATCAAGAATGTGAGCGTAGAGATCACTGGAGTTGCAAACATGGGAGAGCCACATAGAGTTGGCCATGCAAAAAGCAGCTGATACTTACTCCCAAGCCCGCGATGCGCATTGCATAGCGCATCAGGCCTTGTACTTTATTGATTGTCATTGCATAACATACGCTTAAAACCAAACGGGGAACTATTTGGCATGAGAGATTCACTTTCTGTCAAAATTTATTATGTTTCGTTTAAGATTTAAAAGTTGCCATACATGAACGCACACAACCACGACCAAACTTCCACCGAACCATATTTCATAGAAAGCTGAAAATTAGGGGATCTTTTTTTCTGCACGTTATATGAAATTGATGGTTCGATGGAAGTTCGGTCGTGGTTGTTCGCGTTCATGTGTGGCGACCTTAAAACTTTCAGTCGGATACCCTTACGTAGTTTCGACAGGTTTCAATTTGTTTGCAGAATTACGGGACAGCCGACCTTTCAAAATTATTTTGTGATATGAAACGCCAAGTGCGCTTAGGATATTTGATAGCGTCTCCTTGCTCCATTACTCCGTTCAACACTTTAACCATGAACGCATTTTAATATTTCAGCACTTATGGCAGATGCCTGAGTCAAAATAGTTCATTAAAGGTTTTCTTCGATATTCAAATTATTATATCATATTTGTTTTTTCAACCCTGCACCGGTCTAAGGATCACACAATTTATAATCAGGAGACATTCAAAGAAAAGTGAGAGTCTTATTTCATGGATCTTTGGTTGAATTGTCACCAAACAAAAGACAGACATTTTACATGTTCCTTAATATTATTCTCTGCCAATTTGGTGGGTTATTTATAACGAGTGCAATTAAATTAATCCGAGCGCTGATTTGACATGCAAATGACTTACGTTGTATTCTTCTCATTGTGGCAGGAGCGCTATAGCAGGCGTTGAGAGAATTCTGAAAAATTGAGATGAAGAGCAGACAATCAGTTTCGCTACAATAAAAATAAATCACTTCAAAGGCATTTTTCGTAAAGTCATAAATAAAATACCTCGATTAAATTCTGGACGATCAAGGCAAAAACGTTTGGTTGAATAGACGAAAGATTTCAGAATTTTGATTAACTCCCGAGTATCACCTCGTATAATTATGATTATGACTTGAATCAAGTTGAATGTTGGACACAAGAAGGGAACCGACTTTTGTGTGACGGAGATAGTTTTTAAAATTCCAGATTGGTAGCGTGTCTCTTTTTAGAAAAATGCGTGAAATATTGTCTATTTTCTTATAATATTTGAGATCCCGGTGAAATAGTTCCAAAACCTAATGTTAAAGGCAGGTATAATACGGGCAGGCCAAACTCGAACAACAAAAGGACATAATTTTCAGCATGGAAAAAGTTCGGATACTTTCTTCTTTAGTTAGCCATTCATAACATACATAACGTCAACTAGGCCTTATAGGAATATTTCATGCACTATATCCCTCACAAGGGGTGAAGATGTGAAGGCAAATGGTATATTCATCGGGGCAGAGATTCGAAATTCACTTTGAATGAAACAACAAAATTAAGCCTTCAGTTTCGCCTTATTTCTTCTTTCGCTGTACTGTTCGGTTCTTTATCGTTTCTCGCTAATAATTCTTTATATTCTGGTTATACAGAAAAGCGGTTAATAATGTTAGCACGAGGCTTAGTGCCTTGGAAAGTATACTCGAATCATAAATAAAGTGTTAACTATTCATACGGAAAAATGAGGCAAGTCATACCCAAAACTTTTGGGAAAAGAATGAAGATCGGATAGAAAACGGATAGGAAAACTGAAGGAGAACCAATGGAGAAAGGATACAAAAAGTGACAGAGAACGGATGGAGAAGGATAGAAAATTGACAGTAAAATGGATTTGCAACTGAAACTGATATGATGTATTGTAACGAACGGTTTGATGGACATCCGAAGTAGCCCATGGGGATGGAGCCTAAGGTTGCATGGTGACCGTGAAAGTCGGGCCGTGCCATCTAGCAAAGAAAAAGGCCCCTCAACGAGCTAAGCACCGGCCTATGCTTGCTGTAACTCAGTTCGGGAGATGTGGACGGGGTTTTCACCGCTCGTTGCCCCTGTCCTTAACGTATTAACAAAAATGCATAGGCCTGGGAAGACAACACAGGGGAGGTAAAAATGGGGAATGAAAAAAAAATAGTCGATAAGAATGGAATGGTTGGCGGACGGATCAGACGCCCAAGCGGTCAAATCTGGCTCCGGGTGTAATGGGACCCTCGGCCTCTGGTTTCGTACCACCAACAGATCACTCATCAGGTGCTGCTTCGATCTGCCGGTGGGAGCAGCACTACCAGACCATAATATGGTTCATTACAGTATGCCTAAAACTCTCTTAACGAACTTGTGTGTTGTTCATCGGTACTAAATCGCCCGGCAACAGTTTACAAGGAAATTAGACAACCGCCTTAATCGATCTACCGCAAAACAGTATTGTTCGTCGATTGAACAGGGTAACGCCGGTCATGGACGTTCCGGTATACGGAAGAGGTATACTTGTACAGGTCAACTGTTTTGGTATACCTGCACAGGCATACAGACCTGCACAGGACTGGAGAAAAATCAAAATTCGGTTATATTATGCTGCTCCACGATTAAATTCACAAAGCTCTCCAGTGTTGTAAGGCCCTCATATATTAATTCATAAGAATTGCAAACAAAAACAAACCTATTAGCTCGTAGCCGAGTTGTAATTAAACTTACTACACTTACTACACTTGAAACAGCATTCATGACATCATTCGTCTCTCGTTTGGACTAACAGTTTTCAGAATATTAAAAAAAATAAAGGGGGTTTCTTACAGTTTCTTCGCTATAACTCAAAACTCAACGAAAGCGTTTGACGACGAACCGCAGTTTCGTAATCAGCACCCCAAAAAGTGATCGTGATCGCTGCCAATATTAGCACCCCGCTTCACCTTACGACCAAGAGGCAATTCGTCCATATCTTGGAAACGGCTGATCATTCTGGTTTTCCGTTGTGGCATCCGGAAAGATCCAGATTGTTAAATGGCATCGTTTGTGCTTAAGCAGGGTACCGCCGATGACGAATTGACGAGAGTGGCAAAACTCCACAAACATCTCGCAATTTTTGTTCCTGTTGCCTAAACCATGATTGCCCATTAGGTGTTCCAAGCCGAAGTTGTCAGACCCGACTTTGGGATTGAGATTCCTCATAATAGCTGATTGATCTGCTGGTTCAGTCGGGGCGTAGCACTGAATTATTGTGATGTTTCTTACCCTGGATTTGAGTCTGGCTGTAATGATACTATCGGAAATGGGCTTCTAATCGATTAAAGATAGACGTGAATCCTCGATCAACAGAATTTCGACGCCTGTCATTCGAGCAGAGGTAATGTTTTCACTCCCAGAATATAGCAGCACTGTTTGGGAGCATGGCGATAAAGTCGATCCCGATTCAACTCATCTTGTTTCGCTCTGTTCTAATATAGAGCCGTTATATGCAGTAAGTTCCCGATCGAATTCAGTGAGCCTTGCACTACTGCACTCGCCCCACATCATTCGAACGTTACAAAAGCCGATCGTGGTCCGTTGGAGTCCAAAGTCGTTGCTGGTGAATCAGTCCATGGTATCCGAAGCCGTTTAAAGTTTCGACTGTAAATTGATTTCAGGTACGCTGATTACAAGCCTGCTTACCCAAAAAATAATAAAATATTAATAATAATACAAATATAATATTAATAATATTATATATTGTATAATATTAATAATAATAATATTCCACTTTTTAAATTAGGTTACCTAGAAAACTAATTCATAATGCAGACCGGCAAACTTCTTAAATTACGTTATTTTAACTTTTTTTTTGCAATTTTTAACGTTTTGCCGCCGCCAAACCCCCACGAAGGCTTGCATGCTTTTCATTCTCTTATTCCTGCATTATAAAGAACCGATCGTGAAAGTTCTAGCAATGGGACTTCTAATGTAACAAAAACGTCGTTTGCTGCCCAATTACATGGGACACTAAACTTGTTGGGTTCTTGTGTCGGAGGCAAACCAATACAATATGATTATTTACATACAACTCAAATGAAAATTTAAAAGAAAATTTATAAATGTTTAAATGTTCGGGAGATTCTTGAATTTATATTACGAGTACATATGCCCGATTAGAGTATCTTTTCACTTACCTTTTACCTTACCAAAATACTGTGAGAAAACTTTCAAAGTCATGGAGAAATGTTAGCATTGACCTCATCCTAAGTTGTTTCTTATGAAGGAAACTAATTAAAGAAGTGACAATAATTCTCATCGCACCAGATATGGCTGGACACGGTGGACGCCTAAGCCAGCCACCTTGGTCATCAACGATGTAACAAAAGACAACGGTTAAGATTGAAAGATACGTGGTTGGTGTTGACCATACTCGCGCATAGCACTAAGCTTCATATAATTCAGAGTATACTCCGTAGTATGTATTTTTTTTCATTACGAAAAAGAAATAACACAAATAATATTATTATGAAGACGAACTTTCTCATAAAATACTTAATTCGGTAACACCGTCTACAAACCAACCACGGAGTATATCATATCACAGTGAGATACATATTACACCGGGACTTACGAGTAAAGTGGACACAACTAACCGACGTCAGGTCAAAAGTGAGGGCGACCCACAAAAGACGCCGGGCCATTAGAAATATAGCTCCAGTTATACACAGAAGAACAAGTCGCAATTGCAAGACGTGGAAACGTTTAATTTTCCCATCGTTGCGACAATCCACCCAAACGAGGTGGTGTGTCCCACGAAAACTGGGTGTTCTGGTTTTGCAGATGACCTATGATGATCTGTGATTGTGCCGCCATAACTAGAAATGGCCACTGCGGGAGAATGAAACTAACAGATTGCGAACGCAAATAATATAATCGGGAGTACTTTGCACCCGAATACGTTTTTAAGGTAGAAAAAATGCTTTGACAATACATTGGGATAGCAGCCATTATTCATTTTTTATTAAGATAATAATTCAACAGCAGTTCTTCCAGGAATATAAATATTAAAAATAAATAATAAAAATAATAATAAACCAGACCGAATCTTCTAGTCCGAAGCGTATATACCCTAGACTTGTACAGACCTAGTGGTGACACCAAAAGTACCAATTGGCAACGACCATTATGCATTAAAAGTGGGTTTCCTATATGGCCAGTTTATGGGGAGGTTGGCAATCATTCAGAAGGATCGTGACCATTCTCAAAATCAACTAACTAACCCACAGTTATTTATTTTATATTTCACACAAATTTTCGAAACACTTCAAAAAACAAATGAATTTCAAGCAATATTGTATGATTTTTTTATTTAATTTTTTTTTATTCTTCTTTATCGGCTGCTTAGTACCGCGTATTGCTATGATGTGCTCGAATAACAGCCTCAATTTGCATGGCATGGCAGGGCCGTGGAGAGGAAATTCGTACTCGGGGGAACAATGATTCCGGGCTCCATCCTTAAAGGCTCAACCCTTTAAGGTTGGGGCTTGCATCAAGTAAAATTTTTATTTGAAATATGTAGCCAAGGCGAACAAATGGAAGGTTTTAGAAATACAAATTTCCTCGCCCATTGATGTGCGGTTTATTTCGTCCATTGGACAGTTTATTGCGTCGGTTTATTTCGTCCTTCTTCTTAAAATTCAACAAAAATCTTATTGGGGTGTTCAGATTTTGAAGCGAAAGCAAAAAAAAAAAAATATTTCGGCAAGTTCGAAATAGAAAAAAAGTTTTTTTGTAATTCCCAAATCTAGTTAATTGATGTTTGCTCCTTATGTGCCGTTTAGAAGTCGCAACGAAACAAGCGGTTTGAGCAGCGATACCCGCCGTTTATAAAGGCACACAAGCGGCAGGGAATTTGACTTTTGATATCAAGTGTATTGGTGAACACATCGTAGATATTTTTCCGAATATCTTCTTAATTTCTAATCTCGCAAGAACAGTAAAAAAGTGTTAAAAAAAAAGGAAATTGACTCCAGCGGTCCACTGCGATTTTTACACTTAACCTGGGTAGGTAACCCGGACCGTTTTTTTTGCGCGTCGGCTTAGCTTATAATCAGAGAAGCGGAAAATAGGTATTTGCCTAGAACCTAGGTATTTGCCTATTTTCCCAAATTTTGCTCATCTTGCCTATTTCAATCTATCAAACCTTTTTTGCTACATATTTTAACGTATACAATCAATTTCATATAAATCGAAACACATGAAAAGACAAGATGAAACAGAGAACAGTCGTACTAAGCAATAATGACGACTATTTACGACGATATGTTACACAGTTTTTTATTCCCTAGACTTTTAGTATAGGGTATATTGTTTTTGTCACAACGAAAATACGTAACACCTTAAAGGAGGTTCCGGAGCAAAGCAATGTATACAATGTATAAATAAATGACCAGGGTCACCTCCTGATTCGATTTAGCCATGTCTGTCTGTCTGTTCATCTATCTGTCCGTTCGCACGTTAACTTTCGATAGAATGAAGCTAGAGCCTGGAAATTGACGAAGTGTTGGAAGTATAATCTAGTTGGCTGGTATTCAAAATGGGCATGATCAGCCCAAGAGAACGCCTACCTCGCCTACATATATGAAATAATTAAATGTATCTATAACTCCCGATTAAATAAACGTGAAAAGCTCTAGCTTTGGCAGATTGCTCGTAAGGCTAATCTTATACTCTCCTGGAAAAACAAAATCGATCAGTTGAAAACTAACGGTAATTTTCTTACAAAGAGCCCCGTACTACCCTACTTTTCAGGTTGTTTGTCTATAACTCTTGAACCAATTGACGTAGATACCTGATTTTTGGCATGTAACCCTAAGGTGACAAGCTGCTTGAGGTTTAGTAAGTTGGGCATAATCAGATCAAAGGAACGCCTACCTACCCTACAAATTTCAAAAAATTAAATATCCCTTTAATTACGATAACTTTCGGTGGAATGACGCTAGGTTGGATACGATACGAATTTCACATGGATCTGTGTAAAATGTGTATTGAAGCAAACATCCCATTGAAAAAAAACCATCCATTTGGTTTTTTTTTAAATTGAATTTTAAAAATTCGTGCCTATTTGTGGGTATTAAACTTATTTTCGTGCCTATTTTGGCCATTTTCATGACTTTTTAGGTGCCTAAAATCAATATTTATCAGAACTATTTTCCGCTACTCTGCTTATAATACACTGGAGTACAGAGGAACATAATAGATAAAAACTTCGCATATTTAGGTCAAAGCAAAAGGCCCGCATGCATGTAGCTTCTTGTGTCATTTGAATGAAAGGACAAATTATCGTCGAAGCCATCAAATTTAATATTACCAAGCCATCTCAACCAGTTGACATACTGCACTTCACCGCAACAAAAAGACATGGCTTCGTAGACACGCCATTTGCCACAATATGCAAAATGTTTGATAATCGTTTCTCACTGTCCGTGCTAAATTTTAATTAATCTGATCGCACGTCAGCATTCGCAATTCCGCGATCGCGGTCACATTTATCTGAACTACACTGCAAAGGTGGACGTATGTCCCTTGTCGCATGATAGTTGTGCACTTGTTATGGTGATTTGTGGATAAACGCCAGACAGGGATCTAGAAACAGTCATCAATGAAGCGATAAAGTCATCCGACTGCAAACAGGATTACTGCGCAACTAATGAAACAGAGATATTGATCATAACACTCTTGATAAAACAAACGGATTTGATGGATATTTTTCCATGGTTTCAGATTAATTATTTTACTTGGTGATGTTAATAATTGTTGATTGAAACAGATTGAAAAATTTAGAAAATTAGCTTAGTTTAGGTTCACATTTTTTTTAAGCATAAATGACGCTAATAATTAGATTTAAACGTATACCATATAGAGAATAGCAACGACTTCTCATCATGATGTTACAGTGTCGCAAATCTGTCTGCTTCCATGCAACTCAGCGACGCGTTTAATTCAGTGCGATCGGATTAATGTGACCATATGCATTTTCACTTCATACACCATTGCAGCGTGGTGGTTTTTGATAGGAATCGAAGTGCTGATCTCTAATACAGATCGCTAGTTTGTTGCATGCCCACGCTTCTCCAGGAACATCGCAGGTTGCTCCCTGTCGGGAAGCACCGCGTTACATTCTGTTTCATTCATGAAATTAAACACTCGAACTTATAGGATGATGCTGATGTTGGTGTAGGCTCGTCAGCATCATCATCATCATTACCATCATCATCGCCGCCATCCTCATCGTCATCATCATCATCATTACTACACAGCTATCCTTGGAAGATAAATATGCACTCGTATGACGCAGGCTGCGATTGGTGCACCTTCTGCATCTCGACTTTATAATTTACGTGTAATCATCATTATTGCATGTGGAGCTGCAACAGCAGAAGCGGCTTGTTCTTGGGCCTTTATGTTCCCCCGCTGTTGAATCTACGTATATATTTCGTGTCAAAAGTAAGAATTAAAACATAATTCCGAACATGGGATTAAAGGTGTATCTACTACTCCTCTCATGTCTGCACTATATTCCTTGCAAGTGCAGTTGAAATTTACAAGTGCGTATGCGGATTAGTCAACATTTACGTACAAACCTACTGAACTACTATAGTACATTTTCTTAGAATTGGCACATGACGATGACGATGATGAGGATGCTGATAGTGAACATAGGTAATTTTAGACATTTTCGTGAAATGACTTTGCACTGGATTGGATGTCCATTTGAAATGGCAGAATTCACTTGACTGAATTTTTAGCTTACAATCAAATATAATACCATACTAACTACAGTAGAAACTCTCTTGTGGGTGCTTTGTACAATAGTGACATTTCGGTAATCCATATTTCATACGTGCCGCTTGATTAGTAATACTCGTAAGCACACTTAAATATAAGCAAACACATTGTGAAAATACGTTATTTAAGCTGGAAGTGTAATTTCCATCATGTCCTTTACATATTTGAGCTATGCCTTATATGTATGTATGTATGGTATGTACATACTTTATTTATTAATCGATAAAGTTCATCGGCACTTTGGGCCTATTCCATGCAAAGACATTTTAATTTCAATCATTTGCTTTTGCATTTGCCTATAATTTGCTACAAAAATATTTGCCTTATTGCCCCGATTCCGGAAATATCCATACAACACCAATGCAAGAATGTCCTTCTTTCCTGACGAAAGCACTTCGCCAAAGGAATGCCATCAACAGTAGTTTAGTGCATTCGCCTCATTACCCCAAGTCATATGATAACCATCTTGCCTAGATATCACTTCACTGCCAAGAATGTCCTTTTTAATCGCCAAAGGACGTAAAATATGTTCAACAGTAGTCTAGTGCACTTGCCCAGATATCACTTCATTGCTAAGAATGACCTTTTTTTCTGACCAAAGGACTCAAATTGTAACCATGAGACGAAAGCAATAGACTACTTACTTTCGTCTCATGACCACCATTCTTATTATACCCATTTTGTCTAGTCATTGTTTCATAGCGAATAATGTAATTTTTTGCGAAGAATGTCCTTTTTCCATAACCGAGCACTAAAAATGTCTTCAATATAGGGTTTATCGTTCCTGATGATAAACACTTTTAATGATAGATAGAAGTGCTGATTTGAGGAAAATTAATCTCTGACATGGACACTCTCTCTTTTACCAGTACGGATGTATAGCATTTTTTTTGTAAATTGTGTCCTCTTCCATAGTCCTCCTCGCAGGCGTCCCCTGGAACGGCTAATTAGGCCAACCAAGCTTTTGCAAAGCAAAACATTTGTTTGCGGCAATTAGATAGCTGTAGCCTTATCGGCTGAGTAACACCTAAGCGGGGAAAATTTTAATTTTGTTCGACAAGTCATGCTTTTTGACACAATTTGCATAAAATGCCATAACTCTGTAACGGTCAAAGAGAGAGTGTGCATGTCAACGTTAATTTTCTCAAATGAACAGTACTATCTACCATTAAAATATTTACTATCAGGAATGGTACACCCTGTATTGTAGTCTATTGCATCCGCCTCAACACCCTCGGTCATATGATACCCATATTGCCTAGTTATCCTTTTATTGTCAAGAATGTCCTTTTTTCCACATCAAAGATTCAAAATGGTATCAGTCTTGACCAAAGGTCTCAAAATGCAATCATAAAGTTTCAAGCCATCAAAATGAAGCCTGATGATGGGAATATTTTAACTCGATTGAGCATGTTGCTGATCACACACCTCTGCACAAGACACGTCACGATCTACAATAGAAAATGAGATGATGCTAACTCACCTCCAGGCCATGGTTCAAATTGGACTGTTGCGCCAGTTATTTATTTATTTATTCAATTTGACGTAGATGTTTGCGTTATATGAATTTTTATCATTCGATCTGAATTATACATACTGACTTCACGTAAATGTAATTACACACTCGTACGAGTATTCCATTCAAAAGAAACCTTAAATTCGATCAATTTCGATTTGGAATTTCCAGTTGACTTTGTCAATTTCCAGTACGGACTAGATGAACTGAATACCCTCTCGACAATAATTTCACCGACTTGGTAACGATCATCATATCGTGAGCCATTATCCGATAATCGTACTATTTTACCATTTTACTATTTCACAACTCTTGCAAAAGTCAACTTTAAATGTAGGCGACTATAGCGACCAGTTTTTTTGTATAGTAGTCTACTGGAAAAGTAGAAGCAAGGAACATTTTAGACTTTAAGAGTTGACAGTGCCACACATTTCACCTTAGAAGTGGAATGACAGGTAAATTGGACATCAATCGGCCAATTATCATGCGGTAAATAAACATCAAAGTTGTAGTCAGCCGAGGCTGCAGTATGTCTGAATTTAGTCAGTGTATTGCCATTTATGTATGTTTTAATATTGTTGCTCAGATTCCGTAGTATCTTTTGAAGGCGGCAAAGTTGGACGGATGAACCATACAACTGGATCACTTTCAGTCACATTGGGGTTACTACACCAATTTTATTTGATTTGTTTTTTCTTTTTATAAATCAAATTAATGTCATCGCAAGGATTTATTGTAAATTATGCAGATAGTATTTGAAGGGGCGATATTACGAGCACATATGTATATATTGTAACGGACGGGTTGGTGCACATCCGAGGATACCCGTGGGGATGGAGCCTAAGGTAGCATAGTGACCGTGAAGGTTGAGCCGTGGCGAAGAAAAAGGCCCTTCAGCTAGCTAAGCGGCGGCCTATGCTTGCTGTAGCTCAGTTTAGGAGACGTGGGCGGGATTTTCGCTGCTCGTTGCCCCTGTCCTTATGTATTATTTATATTCATTGGCCGAGGAAAACATAACACCAGCAAGGGGGTAGGAAAAATGTGAGCTAAAAAAATCGGGCGGTAAGGGAAGAGTGGCTGTCGGCTGGCTCTGGTGCCCTCGCGCACCCATCGGGGAACCTAGTCTTATGGGACCCTCCGCCGTCATTACCCTCCCTAGCCTGGGTTCCTATGGCCGAGAAAAAATTAATTGGGGACATCTCTAATTTTATAGTAATTACCATAAATATTTTCAGAGCGCTTATCGCGCATGACATCGATAGGAAATATGGAATGGATACGTATTGTGTTCGAATCTTGTTCGCATTGCCAGCAGGGATGGTTCTAATGCATACGGTTCTTCTCATTAACGACATTTTTCATTGCGACAGTGGTACTGTTACGTGGGGTAGTTCTTTAATATATTTGACGGATACTTGAGAGTTTTTAATCTTTCTTGATTTCAACGATATCCACGAACTCGGGTACGGCCCAAGTACGTTGTACCGCCGCCGATTACTATACAACACGAAAACAGGAACAATTCACGTACACAGCACATTTACGACAGTAACTACATGCTTAGCTTTTGTGTTTTTTTTTTAGCAACTCTTCCTTGCGGTTCTTCAAATCGCAGTCGCCTAATGTTCGCGAAACTGCTAAACTAAATTGACTCCATTGCTCTATAATAATTTGCCAGTAACTTTTCAGCCTGAAATTTCTCAAAAAAAGATTTGATACCCTATCAAATCACCTTCCTTGTGACCTATGGTGAATTTGCCACTTTGAAATTAGTAGTAAGACTTGTTCTGATTTCACTGTTCCTATGAGAGGTGTATGAAATAGTGGGGCGATTTCAACCAAATTTATGAACGTGATTTGGCAGTCAATATGATTGAATAATATGAAATTTGGTAAATAAAAAAGTTTTTCTAGCAAAAACTTGCTTTTGGAACGGTCGTTCCTATGACAGCTGTATCATAGAGTATTCGAATTTCAATAATTCGTGAGTGTGATTTGACTAAAGATACTATTGATTAGAGTGAAATTTAGAAAAGATATATGTATTTAGAAATAAAAAAGTTTTTCTCACAACGACGAATTTTTTTACCAGTCGTTCCTATGGCAGCTATATGACGTAGTGCTCCGCTACCGTTGGTTCCGCCATATATACAGCGTGCAACAGAAAGAAGGCTTCGCACAAAATTTCAGTTTGATAGCTTTAAAACTGAGGGACTAGTTTGCATAGAACCAGACAGACAGACGGATAAAATTTAATCGGCTTGTCTTATCATACTGACCAAGAATATGTATAGTTTATGTCGTCGGAAATGCTTCCTTCTGTGCGCTGCAAACTTCATGACAAAGTTAATATAGGTACCCTATCACATCCATGAAGGGTATAAAAAAATGGATCACTGCCTCTCAGCTGTTGTGAGGTATTTCAATGGTAAGCAGTTGAATGTATGTTCCATTTCGTACACGTAACTGTTTCTTTTAAAATTTAAAACAATTCTTCATAAATAGAATAAATATTTAGTTTGGAAAAATATCAAAAGAAATGTATTTGCGAAAAAATATTTTGAATAAAAAATAACGGTCAGGCGTGAAATTTGATTCATTACAACATCAGTATTATCAATATATGACTGATATGGTTATAGTAGGTTAGGTTACAGGGCTGTCATGAATAACCACCGCAAACGTAGGCTGATGGTGATACCCGACGGGGTATGTCGTTCCGAAGATCTTAAGTCTCGAGCCTGAGCTCACAACGGAACGTAGGAGCTGGCTAACATCAACGTCTTGCAAGTCCCCTAGCTCTGCAAAATAGTATGTTTCAAGAATCGACCTTCTCATACTTTCCACGTCCGGACAAGCACAGAGAAGGTGAAATGTACAAACATCTTCTTCCTCATCCCCACAGCCTCAACTGGAGTCTTTATACGAAAACCGAAACTTCTTGGCGTGCTCCCCGATTGAACAATGCTCAGTGCTGCCGCCCAGGACTGCACCAATATGAACGACTCAGGTCCCGTCTGCGCTATGTCAGCTTTGTACTTTAACTTCCGCTAAGCCATCTCGAGTTTGTCCTACTAATATACTCTGCATAAACACACAGCTAGAACTGTTTACGTTTGCACATTAAAATGAGACAATTAAACTGGTCACAATGAATAGAGTTTTGGAAATTCATTCGATGGAAGAGGATTAGAAACTCCTCAGCCTCTTAGCTGTAAATTAATGCTAAGAGATGATACCGACGTACAATACACACCAAATTAAACCTTAGCGTAGTTGCAGTTTAATCAGCCATTGCGAAAACGGGCCTTAAACTGTCAGAGTATACGCCAGCTCCTAAACCGTTTTCGATCTTATCGCTAGTCCCATCGGCTTACACATGTAGCGTATCTGTTCTCGGATGAAAGTTTTCATTTACATACTTGTTAACATATGTTTTGATGAAACATAGTCCGTTTTGCAGGGGTTTTTCGATTGTTTAAAATTGTCGAGAGTCCACAGCTCAGAACCACCACTGACCTGTTTCGCGAATACGCATGGCTGTGCTGTGCAGCCATCTTCTCGCCAAAAATAACTAAGGGGATCAGGTTAAGCATTATATTCATAGCATCAGAAGGGGTCGTTCTGAGAGCCGCTCTGACGCTCATTGACACACTAGCTATACTAGGTAGGCCGTCTATTAGACCGCGCATTAGGCCGTCCATTGGACGCATTAGACCCTCTATTAGGCCGCGCGTTAGACCGTCCATTAGACCGCCCGTTAAATAACTATCAGAGTAGCTTAGGTTATCATTATAAAAACCAATAAGCTGCTCTGATACGTGGTCTAATGGGCGGTCTAATGGACGGTCTAATGCGCGGTCTAATAGACAGTTTAATGCGTGGTCTAGTGGACGGTCTAATACACGGTCCAATGGACGGTCTAATGCGTGGTCTAACGTGGGTAGTTCGTCTAGCGTTGTTAAAAAAGCATGACACTTTTGTCTGTAGCCCCCACATTTTAGCCATGGCCTTCCTACAGCAATAGAGTGCGATTTTAATTTTATTTACGTGTTCCTGAATGTTTGGCTTTCCACTTTCTGTCTAGGATAAGATCAAGGACTATTCTTCGACCAGTAAGCGCCAATATCGTCCCTTCTAGACGGGAGGATCCAACGGTGGAATCGTATTTCCTTATCAATAAGACAAGGTGCGTTTTACTTAGGTTTATCCGTGGCAGCGGTAGCTAGCTAGGAATGGCGCCGTTCTGCTAAGGGGGAGATAGAGGGTTTAATTCCAGTAGCGAGCATATTCAGACTGTTGCTCCTTCGCCGGTGTGGCCTTCAGTCGACTAAATTGTGATGATTTGATAAAATTTAAGTAAGGCGAGACGAGTGTGATACCGGCCATTCACCTTCAAATTACCATCATCCTATAAAAGTGTCTCGAAAAAAAGAGCTTTATTACACTTCATTCGCCATATTCCTTTGGAAGAAAAGGACTCACTTTACTTTATAATGGGTACGTTCAGAAGGTGATGAAAATTTCACACGGTTGTGGAACGGCAATCGTTCAGTCATACATATTGAGCTTTCTGAACGGCATGACTTATAGGTTGTGAAACTTTTGGCTTGACTACTACTTTCTTTACAGCGTTTTTCGTGTGTGTTCACAAAGCTTCATTCTCCCTATGCAAACTGATGGCGCGGATATCATCTGCAAACACTGTTGCCACAACAAACTTAGAAATTGGCGTTAAGCTGATTAATTTTTGTGTGGTAGTGGAGAGCGAATTTGAGTCATTTTTGACTTAGACACGCAGTGACCCACTCCACTTTATTCTTAAAAACTCAGAAAGGGAGCCGAAATATTTTCTGCTCAATGATATGACAATCGAAATCGAAACTTGTTCAGCTGCTTAGTGTGCCTCTGGAAGATACTGATACTTTCTGAACGTACCTTGCATAAAAATAGGACTACGATTTTAATGCATAAAATTTATGTTATGGTTGCACATTGCTGTAATTGGTTTAACCAGTAAAAAATTAAATTTACACTGGCTACACTCTCTACAGGTGCACGATCAGCTTTGAATTTCAACTGGTCTCCTTCGCCTCTACGAAAAAGACACATTGCACAATTGTACCTGTGGAATGTATTTACACTAGCTAATTCAGCACGCGTGTACTAAATTTCACGGCTCGCCTTCCAACGTACTGACTAATCTAAGTGTGCACCGAATAATTCTCCTGGTTTCTTTAACTTCCGTCATTAATCCTCTAACCTGTAGTTATGAATCGAAACGAGGAGATGGAGTCTTTGAGGTATCTGATTTTCTAAGCCCGTAATCTGACGGATTTATTCGAGCAGGAGAGCTTAATAACACCAAATTGGTTGAAGGTGCAATCAATTCAACAGCTAAAGTACCCGTCAATTTACCGCCAATAATTGTCGCTTTCATTCCAATGTCAAATTAAATTTTATAGGCGTGGACAGTCGATACTTTAGCCCGAGTTAAGTGAAAAGTGAAAGAAACATTATTAAGAAGTTACTTCACATTATTGTGGTGCTTGTTCAATTGATTAGGTAATTATAGTGCAGATAGTTTTTGAGAAATGACGTTTGTAAGAAGCAGTCGACTGTGCGTATATGTCGTAGGCTTTTAGAGGAATACGTCATTCGTGAAATTGCCCGGCAAAAACAGCAGAACATCCATCACATCGATTCCTTAAATGTGGCTTTAGAGTCCATTTTCGCTTTAGGTGGTAATTACTTTTATATATCCTAAATCGGAAATTCCTTTTGTGTGGCTTCGCCGGACAATTTCACATAATGAGGTATTTCACCAAAAGCCTACGACGTATACATGTATGTAATACCAAACGATTAATGCAACTATGCCAGGAAGACATTAAGTTGGTTAAACACCTTCTCTTTGAATGCCCAGCGGTTTCTCGGTCTATGAAAAAGATCCTTTGCGGGTCATCGTGATAGCCAATATCATCAAGAAAACCCCTAGCAAGGATTTACTGGTCTTTATTAGCATAATTTATAGTCTTTTGCATAAAAAGACTATGACACAATAGATAAGATAGAATAGCTTAGGTATCCACCATCACGAGAAATGATCAGCATTTAAGCCAATTCTATCCACTGTCGCTGGTTTCGTCCACACGATTTATTTTTCTCATAGTGGTAGTGGATAGCTAAGTTTAGTCATTTACTTGGATTAGAATTGACCCACTCCACCATATTCTTTAAAAAAAAAGTTGGTTATATGCGCATATGCGTTAAAAATGTAGAAAGATTTTATTGGAAAGTAGCATGCCGCAGAATACACGCTATAAATAGTGTAGCGATTGAATTGAGGGGCATATTCCGATTTAGATCGTAATACCAAAAACTTAGTCTGGCCGAGCTGCTTCCCCAATGTGATTAAAGTAGCTCCTGATGAGTACAATCCATCCTGTGAACTAAACCAGGGACAGTGGATAGAACTGGCTTAAATGCTGATAATTTTTCGTGGTAGTGGATTGATATGCTAAGTCATAGACTTGGATTAGCATTAACCCACTTCACTTTATTCTAAAAAATAATTCCACATAAGTTGATTTTATTAGAGTTCAGCTTATATTTTGGGCCTCGATTAATTGAAATCTATGCCCAGTGTTGATCTCAAATCTCCTGGATTTAAAAATATAGCCGCTTCTGTTGGAAAATAAATGGAAACCCATTTGTAAGACGGGTACGGACTTAACACAATTTTCTAGCTTTTAACTCCGAAAAGATCTAGAGTTAGGACTACAGGGTGTCTGGAGACTGGCAACTAAACGCACTGCCACTTGACTCTCAATGTAATTTCCAGCAAAAAGTTTTCTCTCTCTCTCAATTGCCCTAACCCCTGGTGGGGCATAGCGCGTCAAATGTTCCATGTGGCCCACTTGACGTTTCTCGGCATAAACTGGTTTCGGAGAATGCAGTTGCCAGCATGCACCTCCTGCACATCCATGGCCACGAACGTAGTCGTGGACGGGATTCGAACCCGAAACCCAAAAAAAAAATATTAGGGAACATTTTTCGATCTCTCAACCTTTTAGCTGCTACATGCGTTTACGTTTTTTTTAAATTACCTACCTTATATTACTAAAAATACAGTATCTAGAAAACTACGCTAGCTAGAACCCTCAAATAAAAAGTCAATTGCAGCCAATATATTGCTCTAAAACCTAAAATTTATTTGGTGGAAATCACAGAATTAACCGATTGTACAGTTAAAAAAATTTTGGAGTCAAAATCTTTATTTTGATAAAAAAAAAAATCCATTACATTTTCTATGAATTTTTGCCTACGTAATGTAGTTGTCTTATTTCAAAAATCAATTCTCTATTTTATGACCAAATAGTGTTAACATCATTTCATCCTCATCTAAAATTAAATTTTTGCATTATTCACGGTGTCCCGCGTTGGCTGGATATTGCTGATTAAGTGGATAGTGCAGTTTGTTTGTGGGAAAATGATGCCAAAAGATTCGGTATACCTTTAACCGTTTCGAAAAAATTGGTTTTTTAGTTATCGTGACCAAAAAGCTTCAAAAAATCAAAATTTGTCAGTCTCCCGATCATTCAATTCGAAATTTGACCTCACTTTATGAAACTATTTAAAATTTCATGTAAAACGGTTTTTTTCTGATTGTGAAATTCGTCGTTACTTCAAAGAGATAACTGTTACAGGGGATTTCACAACTGATTTTTCATCGGAAAATCAAATCATAATTGTATTGTACAACGGTACTTTGAACTGACAAATCTGCGAATTTGACAGAATTTGCCCCAATGTGTTGGCTTTCCAACGGTGCCTCTGAATATGTGCTCCAAAGTCCACGTTGATAGAGGGTATTAAAATGTAGCTTCAAGAAGGATAAAGTTTCTATTTTTCTTTGAATATTTCGATTTTTTAGTGCAGATATCAATATAATAAAAGGAAAAAATCGTTTAGTTTTTAAACTTTGCAAAGTAATTAACGGCAGTCTCCTGAATATATCACGCTCCAAAGTCTCCGTTTATAGGGGGTCAAAAGTGTTTTTTTTTCAGTTTTACTTGGTTTATGGTCTAGGGCAGGGCTTCCTAAACTTTTTTCATGTATGACCCCTACTTATCATCGAAATTTTTTTGTGCGACCCCGGATATTAGTAACTAATGTACAATATAAAGTAAAAATTTGCTATTGGTATTTTTTTCGCAAAAGTTATTTATTACTTACAATAACAATATAGAATATACAATACAGGAAAGGGTACCAGTTTAAATGGGATGGATGTGCTTTTTTTTTCTTTTTTTGCTGCGATCGGAGTTCAATACCCCGCTGCATTAATTCATTCAAGAATCAGCAGTTCTAAATACTCTCAGAATTCCTTTAACTTCCGACACACGTAGCGATGAAGGTGGTCCCATCGACATTTGAAACAAATTCTCGACGTGCCGATCTGCTTAAATCTGATTAGATTACGTGAGAATCGAAGAGGTTTGGCTCAGCAGAAAAGTTTCTGCTCTTATTCCTGACCACACTCAATGGGAAAATGGCACTCCGTAACCAGACCCTAGATGTATAAACTGGTTCACCGATGAGTCAAAAACAGAACAGGTTGTTGGTGGTGCAAGTGTCTTTGGACCGAACACAAGGATTTCGATGGCAATAGGAATTTCGCCTACCAGCTCAGATCCATACAAATGAGGTCTGTGCCAGTGTAATCTTGGAAAAGGGACTTCACGGAGCCCACATTGTGTTGGGTGCCAGCCTACAAGACAAAGGTCATCCGATTGCTTTCATGAACCAGAGCCTTACTGTGACTTGGGAATATCCTCGGTTAAATTGCAATCAGGACTGGTCTGCATTATTACGACATCGGTACTAGAATAACCTTCCAGGGCTACGTCAATCAAAGAAGCTGATAATGACCCTCAAATATAGAGGTACTACTTATATGAGCAGAACTCATCTAAAACTTTTAGGAGAGTGGACGGTCCTTTAACAGATTAATGGGCTACACCACTTGGGTCCATAGCGATAGGTACTACGTGATTCCAATACCCTTTACGTTCCGGTGTCAGTTGTTTCAAAAAGATCTTTGTTGAACTCGAAGGATCCTGACTCATTAACAAATTTCCAAAAACTTTTCAAACTTAGAACAGCAGCTCCTTCTAATCTGTAGCGTGTTCCCCTATTAAGCAGTGCCCTGTTAGTGCCACCACTAGTATTGCGAACTGTCATCTGGCTAGTTCCAAGAGGCTTTTGGTCTTCTTCCTGTCATAGGAACTCCAGAATATTTTCGTTATTTTAGAGTCGTTGGTATTGTGGCAGTTTGCGTTGGCCAGCCCATACATCCTATCGTCCAGTATTTTCTTACATATAGTATATGTATCAGCATCGACAACTCTTCAGCTGTCCTTCGGTCGAGACTAGTCCCTTGTTTAGCTAGGACATCCACGATTTCGTTACCTAGAACCCCCTACTCTGACCCGGAACCCACCGGAGCTCCAGTGTTCCAGCGGTCCCCAACATTTGGAGGGCTATTAGACAGTTCTTAATGGTAATGGACTGACTTGATGGTAACGGACGATAGCGCCTTCAGCACAGCGTGACTGTTCGGATGTATGACAACTATACGCTTTTCTTGAGGCGATATAACTGCTTTAGCTGAATGGAAAAATTAAGATTTAATGCCATTTAAGAAATTTGCGGGAAATTCACTTCTAGCTCCGATACAGAATGGTTAATCTCAACAATATCGATAAAAAAAATGGTTTTATAATCCAAGCTTGCAAACTCAAAATTCGATGGAAAATGTTCGGAAAACTTATAAACAATGTAAAATGTAACAATTTAAAACTCAACTTGGACTTACCTACGATTTTTTAATTTAACAATGCAATGTATGAGAATTTAAGGTAAATTCAAGGAGTGATTGCGATAAATGTTTCTTCTGATTTGTGAATCTGGAATTTTTTTCGCGACCCCAAATTTTCGGTTCCCATAGTTTGCGAACCCTTGATCTAGGGTATAAAATATTACTTAACGGTCTAATGTTTGATTTCGAATTTTGTAGGAAACTTTAAACGCTTTAATTTGCCTTTAAATCTTTTTTATGTAGAGTTCATAGTTTTCGAAATATTCAAGGAAAACTGAAAAAAAAAACTACTTTTAGCCCCCTCTCCCCTACACTTCAGGAGCTCCTGTCAAATTCGCCTCGATCAAATTCGCACATTTCAGTCGAGCAGATTGAATCAATTGGGGCGACCGGTCGCGCAGTGTGTTGAGGCATCAGTCTCATGTTTGACTACCGGCGTTTCGGGTTCGAATCCAGTCCACGACGACGTTCGTGGCCATGGATGTGCAGGAGGTGCATGCTGGCAACTGCATTCTCCGAAACCAGTTTATGCCAACGAAACGTCAACTGGGCCACATGGAACAGTTGACGCACTATACCCCACAAGGGGTTAGGGCAGCTAGCAGATTGGATCAATACATCTAGTCCTTGTCCTCTCTAGGATCAGTGCATAGCACAGTAGGCTGACTGTCGCAATCCTTGTGATTTTTTAGGGCCACGGCCCATTAACTATCTAATCTAACTGTCCGGAAGCCCGTCAGCCGAAGGTGTGACAGGGGGACTAACATTTGGACCACCATGGTACATTTGCCGTAACTGTCATGCCCTAGGAAGTGCGACCTTTACCTCCGCGTGGTGACGGGTGGAAGCAGGCTGTTGGCAAAATCTTATCTTTGCCATCAGCGCTGACTAAACTTGGTCGGGCGGGGAGCGGTATCTCCCTTATAAACATACCCTAAATCCAAGGTGGAACAGCATACGCCGAGGGATGCATGGTCAAGAGGGTGCTTGGCCGCTAGTATGCGAACTCTGGATACCTGTCGACCTCCAGTTTTAAACCAGACTTCTGACGGCAGACCGGGTGATGTCGTCGGTGACTGTTTTTCCCGGATATTCGTGGGATTCTATGAATAATAAAAAAGAAATACAAAACAAACCAGAGTGTGATGCAGCTCCAAATGCATCAAACACAGTTTCCTCTGAGCTGCCTACTAGCTCACTGCTCGACGGAGCCTCCGGGCCCGTTGTTGAGACTGTCGATGGACTGGCCGTTAAGCGATACAGTCCCTCTGAGTCGTCCTTGGACTTCTTTAGTCCTGATGACTCGGAGCCCTTACGTTCTGACATGGATTCTGATCCCGACGAATCGTATTCGGAGAAATCCGGAATGACGGTCGTTGGGGAAAGAGTCAGCCGCATGGGTTTGAACCCAAGTAGCGGCTATACTAAACTAACGACGGCGCAAAGGCGCAAATATAGGAGGGCTATGGCTGAGGGCCACTCTAGGGAAAAGGCCCGGGAGAAAGCCCTCTTACGTTCAGGGCCTAAGCCGTCGGTGAAGCGGGGACGCTCTGAGGAGCAATCTCCACAGGCTAACTTGGCGAAAAAATCCAGGACTCGCGAAGAGTCCGGTAAGCCGTTGTATAGCCAGGTAACAGCTGGTCTTAAGCTGGGGTTCTGCTCAGCTGATGCTTCCGCTACCTCCCTAACAACCGAACAAATGACTCTGGTACAGGAGGCTATTATCGACGTCACGATTGAGAACAGGCCTGATGATCAGGACATTGATTTCGAGGCCTGTGTTCCACGTACGGGTTGGCTCTTGCTGATCTGTACTAACGCCGTGACAGCTGAATGGGTGCGAAGGAACTTTGCATTCATTAAATCTAAATGCGCGTTCCCCATTTTACTTGTGGAGGAAAAGGACTTCCCTCGTCCACACGTTATACGTGGCTATTTGCCCCGCAGCTCTACGCTCTCCAATGAAAGGCTCATTGGATCAATTGGAGCTCAAAATCGCCTTCCAACCGAAAATTGGAGGGTCATAAATAGGGGGCCACATGAGGACTCCCTTCACCTCGTCCTGGCAGTGGACGACGCCTCGATGGAGCGGTTGCTGGAGCGCAAGGGTAAAATTGCCTATCGCTTCACGCACGTCACGCTCAATCTGGGCAAGTGCAAGCGTCCAAATGCAGACAGTGCGCCTTCCTCTGTAAAACAAGATGCGCACCAATTGGCCCCACCCGCCGCAGGCGAACCTGATAATAAGGTTGCGATGGAGCCAATTCCAATCAATGCGGAGCCTGCCGACACCGACGGCGACTCCACATTCATCATAGATGCGACTACACCATCTACCAGCAACGCATCTAGCACTCATCGATCATCTTTAAGTGCCGCAAAACCTGTGCCGCCAGCGGTCAATGTCCGTCAAGGCGCATCGTCGATACGGGGCAGAAACCCGTTTGGTCCTCGTGCTGCTAATAGCCCGAGGAACCTCGGCGGCTCTCACCGAAAGGAGCGTCAACGAAAGGGGGACGGAGGCAACAGTTCCCGACAGGGCAAGCAAAAGTGCCTTGTCCAACGCTCGCTATCCTCGCAGGACCATGAGCGCCATTAAGGTGCTTCAAGCGAACCTGCACCACGCAATAGGAGCATCGGCCACTGTGTGCAGGTTATTCGCCGAAAAACAGGCCACCATTGCGCTTATTCAAGAGCCATGGGTGGCCCGTGGCCGAATTTGCGGTCTAAACACAACAACTGGTAAGTTGATATATGACAGGTTAGCGGGTTGTCCGCGTGCGGCGCTTCTGATCGACAAATGCGTCAACTATTTGCCACTAACCAATTTTATTTCTAGAGATCTAGCTGCAGCATTGGTGGAGGTATCCACGCTCAACGGTTGTCAGAAAGTGGTAGTTGCGTCTGCCTACTTCCCATCTGACAATGTTGAGATTCCACCACTCGTGGTCTAGCAGCTCGTTGACTTCTGTCGACGTACAAACCGGCATTATGTGATCGGTTGCGATGCAAACGCACACCACACGGTGTGGGGTAGCAGCGACATCAACGATAGAGGTAAGCGCCTTCTTGACTATCTTATGTGTAAACATGTGAATGTCCTGAACAGGGGGTGCAAACCTACCTTTGTCACTGCGGTAACTGGCACGTGTCGGACGAAGTGTCTCTTTCAGATCATAGACACATCAGATTTGACATCCTAGGACAATCTGACATTCGCTCGGATACTTTTTGTCCAAGGAAAACTAACTGGATTAAATTCCGTGAACTAGTTAGCTCCAAAGCGGAACTACTGGTCAGCCCCATAAGAACTACAGGGGAAATTGAGATTGCAGCTGAGGAGCTCAATGAAATTTTAACTTCCTCCTACAGAGATAGTACCGTTTCACGTTCGGTGGAGTCGGGGCGTAAAGTACCCTGGTGGAACGAGGAATTGGCCCGCAAGCGAGCTAAAGTTAGGAGGATGTTCAACAAAGCCAAGCGCTTCAATAGGTGGGATGAGTACAGAACTGCTCTCACCGAGTACAACAAACTCATTAGGCATTCCAAACGAGAATGCTGGAAAAGACATTGTGAGAGCATTCAGTCGCTACCGGAAGCGGCGCGCCTTCACAAAGCCCTTTCCAAAGACTCAGCAAACGGGGTCGGCCTTCTATTGAGACCAGACGGTTCGTATACTGAAGGTCCAGAAGAAACATTAAAGTTGCTTCTTCAGACCCATTTCCCAGGGTCCGTACTGTCTGATGGTGACCCCTGCCCAACTGTGAGGCCCCAACGGGTTCCCTTAAGCCGGGCTCGCAGTTTATCGGGGGTCATCTTTGACATTGACAAAGTAAAATGGGCGATAGAATCCTTTGAGCCATTTAAAGCTCCCGGAGTAGACGGCATCTTCCCCGCTCTGTTACAAAACAGCTTGGAGATCATAATAACTCCGCTAATCGAACTTTTTAGGGCAAGTTACACCCTAGGGTACATACCACAACCTTGGAGGAAAGTTAATGTGGTCTTCATACCCAAAGCGGGCAATAAGCCGGAACATATGCCCAAATCCTATAGACCGATTAGCCTTACTTCCTTCTTCCTTAAAACCATGGAAAAGTTGCTTGATTTGCATATCAGGCACAAGATGGAACTGTCGAGCCCCCTACATCGTATGCAATTCGCGTACACGAAGGGTAAGTCAACAGTAACCGCCTTGCATAGCCTTGTCAGTACAATCGAAAAGTCCCTCAGTGAAAAGGAAATCGCGCTGTGCGCGTTTCTTGACATTGAGGGGGCTTTCGATAATACCGGCTACGAGTGCATTTCCAGAGCACTGGAACTCAGGGACATCCCGCCCGCTACCATTGCATGGATAGATGCCATGCTCCGGGGACGGGATATTCACTCAACTCTAGGCAGTACATCCATTTGCGTGAATGCCGTAAAGGGTTGTCCACAAGGTGGCGTTCTGTCACCCCTTTTGTGGTCCCTTGTCGTGGACGAGCTGATTTCCATGCTTAATGAGCGCGGTTATCTTACTATCGGATACGCGGATGATTTAATTATCATAGTCAGGGGTGAATTCGAATCCACCATCACTGAGGTGATGAGGTCGGCCCTTGACATAGTTCTACACTGGTGTGTGGCTGTGGGCTTACATGTAAACCCACAGAAAACTGTTGTTGTGCCGTTCACACGAAAACGAAACATAACATTGGATCCAATTTCGTTAGGCGGCACGACCTTAGATTATTCCACTGAAGTTAAATGTCTCGGAGTAACTCTAGACTCGAAACTCACGTGGAATACTCACATAGATAATGTACTTGGCAAAGCCACACGCACAATGTGGGCTTGCAGAAGTTTCTTTGGACGGACATGGGGGCTCACCCCAAAGATAATTGAGTGGTTATACACCATACTGGTGCGGCCTATGGTGACCTACGCAGCGCTTGTGTGGTGGCCGAAAACTCAGCAATCTTCTGTCTTACTGAAGTGCAATAAGCTTCAACGTCTTGCCTGCCTTGGCATCACTGGAGCTATGCGCACTTGTCCTACGCCAGCCCTGGAGGCGATTATTGGACTTACTCCGTTGCATATATTCATTCAAGAATCAGCAGCTCTAAATGCTCTTAGACTTCGCTTAACTTCCGACGTGCGTAGTGAAGAAAGCGGTCACATGAGCATTCTGAATCAAATTCCTGATGTGCAGATCTGCTTGAGATCAGATTACATGATCACGGAGGTTTGCTTCGGCAGAAAATATTCTGCCCTCATCCCTAACCGCTCTCAATGGGTAAATGGCACACCCTGTCCAGATCCTAGATGTATCAAGTGGTTCACCGATGGGTCTAAAACGGAACAGGGTGTTGGTGCAGGTGTCTTTGGACCCAACACCAGGATTTCGATCGCAATGGGAGTCTCGCCCAGCGTTTTTCAAGCTGAGATCCACGCCATTGAGGTCTGCGCCAGGGTAATCTTGGAAACTGGACTTCGCGGCGCTCACATTGCTATCTACTCAGACAGCCAAGCAGCTATAAAAGCGCTCTCCTCATTTAAGGTCTCTTCAAAACTGGTGAAGGAGTGTTACAATCTCCTTCAACTGTTGGCAACCAAAAACCGAGTCTTCTTGTGTTGGGTGCCAGGCCACCAGGGCATTGAGGGGAACGAGGCTGCGGATGAACTTGCTAGACAAGGATCATCCTGTCGTTTTCATGGACCTGAGCCTTACTGTGGCTTTGGACTGGCCTCGGCCAAACGGCGGATCAAAGATTGGTTTGCACGATTGCGTCAACAGTACTGGAATAACCTTCCAGGGCTTCGTCAATCAAAGGAGCTGATAATGCCCTTCAGTCACAAGGGTACTACTCAAATGAGTAGAACCCACCTAAGACTCCTAGTGGGGTACTTATCTGGCCATCACCTGGTCAGATATCACCTGAACAAGATGGGTCTGTCAAGCGAGACTGAATGCCGTCTTTGTCTGGAAGACGTGGAAACGACCAAGCACATCTTGTGCGAATGTCCCGCCATCGCGCGTCTTAGGATGTCACTCCTCGGGCAGGCTACTATCAGCACTGCAGAATTCAGGTTGATTCCTGCTAAAGACTTACTGCCCTTTATTAGAAGGGTGGACGGTCTTTTGGATTAATGAGCTACGGCACAATAGATCTTTATGGTCGCAGTGCCTTCCTGCTGGGAAAGTAGCTCGTATTTGTATATCTATCTATCTATCTATCTAACTGTCCGGAAGAGTATTTCAGAAATTCCATTACAGAAACCTATCTTGGTCATTAAACGATAGCCAGAAGTCCTTGTCCGAGGTACATATAATTGATATTTCGTTAGCCTATGAAAGATTTCGGATGTTGCAAGTTGCTGTCGTACAAATTCTGTCCTTTAGTAAGTCAAGTTAATAGCAAGTATAACTTTAATAAAGTTCCCCTTTTCTTATAGATTTCTTAGAAATCAAGTGACAATTACATATGTCTGCCTAAACAGATAATAGACTCCGGCACCAGATTTGTCAAAAACGTTGGTATAATATCATTAAATGAATATTCTTAGCAATCTGCGTGGCAGACATTTTTTTCAAAAGGTTGATTCTATTTTTGATTATGCTATTGCTAGGTGTACAGTGAAATTCCCCAAAAAATAGAAAAAAAACCAACAACGTGGGTGGCTAATATATTTTGGTGAGCATATATATTAGCCGAGATTTGAATTTGTTTACCATAATAAAATCAAATGATTTTTTGTTTAATCAGCATATTAGATATTATAATTTCAGTGTCTGGGAGAATTAAATTGATCATTGCATTAATAATAAGGTAAATAAATTAACGATAGTGTAGTATACATGTTTGGTAATAAATTTTAAATGAAAGGTGTTTTAGTAATCAAGAAATAAATCTTAATAAATAATTATTCCCAACTCTTTCAAAACCGTGTCAAATGCGCATTAGTGCTTACTTTAAATTTGTGTCATTACTTTAAAATACAAATAATTTTAATATTACATGTATTTTTCATATTTTTTAGATGCCTATTTTGAATCATGTATAGGACGCGCTCGGTGGCCGTGTTCGTTCGTTACCGCTCTACGATCTAACGAATGGATGTTCGATCCTCGCGCGAACCAAAAACTGTCTGTGGGTACTAACAGAACTTCCACTGCGCTCCGAGCTTGTCAGTATAAGGACAGCGCGGATAGGAGGTACATGCTAGTAATTGCACGTTCAAAAACGTAGATAAGCTATCGAAATATCAACAAAGCATAAAATTAATTCCAAGGGATATTGACGCGCCCATTAACCTGGAATGGTCAAGGCAATCAACAACAACATAGGATAGGCTGATAGTTCGGCAACCTAAGTAACACAGCCTGTTGTCTCATCATTTCGTTTTCCGCGGGTTCAAATCCCGACGTGGCCATTGATGTTTGTATGTTGTCTCCCCTCTATTATAACTATTTTTATTACTGTTCAGTCAAAACTTTAAGCGCGGTTGAATCGTGTGATGTTCCCCTTCCCCGCTGACTGCCCGCAAACGTCAAAATGAAAATTTCATTTGGCAAATCGAAAGAAAAACCTTTCTCTTGACAAGTGAAAAAATGCGAAAAAAATCCATAGAATCACATTGCATATAAAATCGTTAAATATTTGACGATTGATTTGAAATTTGGCGAAAATATCATAGATGATGTTATTTGTTACTTCGCAGTTAAACAATTCTCCCAGGCTGAAACAAGGAAGTAAAAGCGAATAATAACTGAAATTATAGAAATTAATGCTATATGTACTTGATTTTTGAAAATATGAAAATTTTGCATATTCATATTCATATTGTACGCTATATTTGTGTCAGGTTTCATATTAATCGTGTAATATTTAAGGATATAAGCAGTCACGCGACCGAATTTGACCTGCCTACTTTAATTCGGTGGTGAGTTATTGGCATGTTTGCAAAAACAATATTTGTAGTGGAGGTAGGCGTACCTTTTGTCAGATTGTGCCCGTTTGCGGTACCAACCAACTAGATACCAATCAGAATATTTGGTAAAATTTTCATGTCGCTAACTTCATACTATCGGGAGTTATCGTGCCCTTTTTCCTTGTGAGGAAATCAATATACCCTACACTATTTTATGGTCTACAGAATAATATATCATTTTATAGTCAAGGGTATGCAACTTTGTAGGAAATTTGATGCACTTTGGTTTGGCCCTGGGACATTTTTATGTAATATCCTAAGTTTTCAAAATAATCAATGAAAACCCCCCTTCACTTATGGACCTTTATCATCGGCGACTTCTGAGCACATATTCAGTGGACTGCCCCAAAAAATTGCGCTGAATTCCAAAACTACACGATTTTTCCTAAACCTTTTTTTCGTATTTAGTCAGGACTAGTACAGACATAAAAAAAAAGCTTTTTTCTCAGCTACCGCATTACCGGCATTTTATCTTTAAAACCACGGTGGCTCTTGTTCAATGATCCGCTTCTACACTTTGAATAGTTTGACAGATACTTGGCCCAAAACCAGTGTCTTTTGCTTTTCTTTTTGACATTGTAAAAATAATGGAGAACCTCACATATTTTGGCCGTATATTGAATCAATGTACGCCACGCCGTAAATGAAAGCTGTGCCACTATTTAAAAGGACCGTTACAGTGAAACGACGTAAAAAGAGAGGCCGTATAAAGAGGTATGAGTGTAGTACATACATAGCTCTGTAAGTTTTTGCGCCTAGTACTAAAAGCTGATAAATGTATAGTATATTCCACACCACGTCGCAGTTTTATATAAACTTAGAAATTATCCCGAATTAGCGCGCATAAAGAATAAGTTCCTCTGGCTGGTAAAACCAGGTTTCTTGACATGGAGTGGTTTTTGCAAGGACGAGTTTGTTACGCTGTCGCACTTTCGTTTCGCTGCGTCGTACAGTCAGGTAGTCTGTAAGTAAAAGAATAGACAGGTTAATTTATCGGCGGCAATTAGGGGGGTGGCGGTAGGATAGGGGATGACTTACCGGATGCGTCCAACTTCCGACGATTGTGTCTCGGCGCCTCGGCGGTCTCCAACTGCCCGACTGAAAGTAACAAAACCACAAAGTATCGGGAATAATAAATACTATATTATATGAGATACTTATCTGATGTTCCCGATCGGCAACAACCACCGCGTCCGTGACCGGATGCCCTTCGCTCGTAGATCTTTCACCGTGCCCAAAATACTCGAGCCCGACGTCACGACATCCTCGATTATCAGGCAATTGACGGATAGGAGGGAGGCGATGGGCAATGCGGCGTATGGCACAGATGATCGCACTCGAGTTGCTTCCCGCGGATGTACTCGACCAACAAATTGGATAATTGATCCAACACGTCCGGATAGCTGACAACCACGCGAAGGTCAAAACGAACAGCCAGCTGCAGCCACGGAATGCATTTGTAAACAAATGCACTGGTTTGACAGATGATAAGGTTGGGGGATTCTGCAGTGGCTAACTTCGGGTATGCAGCGGTTTCGAGAACGGGAGTGTTCGGAACATTATAAAAGACCGACGAAAAGAACGGGAACCCTCTTTGTTCAAATTGGCAACGACAACAAAAGACGGAAACGAAACGGCTGCAGCGACGTAAGACAAGAGATAGTGGAAGGCGATATCGAGTACGGGGAAGTCCCACCGCGCACATAGTGAGAGACGACATCGCAGCGACGGAAGGTGATGACTACGGAGGATTGAGTTCGATATTGATGTTGGAAACGAATTTAGCATAGTGTTAGCTGCCGCCACCTAGGTAGGTGAATTTTATATAGTAGGTAGTCTTAAGGATAAGATAATTTTAGTGGCTAAGTGTTAACATAAGTAGAGTTATCGCGACCGGTCGATTCCATTCTAAGTAGTAAGTAAGTTCCGAAATAGTGTATAAATTATAACGTTTTGCGAGAAGATAGTGCATAAATTATAACGTTTTGCGAGAAGATTGTCGCGTTTTAATTTAAACGATTCCCAGTCAGTGGTGCAGCGTTGGAATTCGCGGGTTCGTGCTTGACGCGAAAAGAGTTTAAATCGCTGGCGGCTCAAGTAAATTGAAAGTACGTGGCGCCCACGACCCTTCCTCACTGAGCCGGTCGGACAGCCGTTATACCGCCGACGGGGAACGTAATAAGTTTTCAGCACGTCGCTTAACGCGTCGCGTCGCGCCACTATGATGATGATGATGGCTGGTAAAGCCGTGTGAACTCGTGGCATATCCGATACTGCCCCGAATGAAGACTAAATAAAGTTGCTTCATATATGCCTTTTAAAATTTCTAGCCAATGATGAGTGGCACACAGGGTCGGTCAAAGTCTAACTTAAGACACAGGCGAAGGACATTTTCGCGCCATCCTTTTCTTCTTCGTATTTTTTCAGAACAGTTTTTCATATAAACATGAACGATGCATCCCTCTCAATCGCCCTAACCCCTTGTGGGTCATAGCGCGTCAACTGTTCCATGTGGCCCAGTTGACGTTTCGTCGGCATAAACTGGTTTCGGAGAATGCAGTTGCCAGCATGCACCTCCTGTACATCCATGGCCACGAACGTCGTCGCTGCACTACCGGTTGCCCCAAACAAGAATGATGCATCGCTTCAAATATATTATTTGCAAGTATTTTTCATGTGCCTATTTGAAATTTTTCTTGCATGATATTTTAAGCGTCACTTTAGTCCAAGCGGTTTGGCTTCATTATTCATTATTGGAGAAAAGTTGTTTAGAGTGCCATGTTTGTCCGAGTTGGTCTGTTTGCTACTAATTATCGTCGATGATGAGTGTTTTCTGGGAAAACCTTCAGCTCGACACACACGTCCAACCAAATGATTCCCGACCAAAAACGAACCACGCCGATTTTAATAGAACGATGGAAATGAGGAGAATTTTTATTCCCTTCAGGGATGTGATAGTGTATATTAACTTTGTCATGAAGTTTGCAACGCATAGAAGGAAGCATCTCCAACCACATAAGCTATATGTAGTCTTGGTCAGTATGATGAGACGAGTCGATTAAGCTTTGTCCGTCTGTCCTTCTGTCTGTCTGTCCGGCTGTCCGTGTGTTCCTATGCAAACTCGTCCTCAGTTTTAAAGCTATCGAGCTGAAATTTTGTACAAAGCCTTCCTTCTATGCACGCAGTAAATATGTCGGAATCAATGAAATCCGACCACTACGTCATATAGCTGCCATAGGAACGACCGGTCCAATAATTCGTCTTTGTGAAAAAAAAACTTTTTTATTTCTAAAGAACCAAATTCTCCTCATTTTCACTAAGTTTCGCAAACCATTTAGTTCGACGCGTGTGTCGAGCTTAAGTCACTCTCGCTAGAAAACAAAGCGTAATGAAATTTTTTTTCCGAACGTTCTATGAAATTGATTGTTCGATGGAAATTCAGTCGTGGTAGCGCACAATCAAGTGTGGCAAAGATTCAAAATTGAACCGTTCACGCGTGTAAATTTGAACTGTGAGAATCACTTTCGATCGGATAAATAGCGAATTATTTACAACTAAATGAAATTATATTACATTCATACTCTAAATTGATAAAATCCACTCTCAAGCTTGGCTTTTCTTTTGACGCCCTCTTCGGCTCCCTTTTAGGATCGGCGCCCCAAGCGACCGCCTGTTTCGCCTTAGCCTTTGATCGGCCCTGGTTGCACAAACAGTAAGGCGAGCCTTGTCCAGAAGCATTTGAAGGTTAAGGTATCGAGCGACTTTGACTCTCTCCAACACCCAAAAAGCTTTGTTTGTTGTTGTCTTCAGATATCAGCAGTAGAAAAGTCATGAAAGATTCCCAAAAACCTCTTTCTCATCAATACGTGTTTTTTTAAAATATCAAATGAGTCAACTGAGTGATCTCCGCGAACATTATTAAAAACCATTCAACGTTCAACGACATATGTCGTCCTAAGCGTATTAATTAATTAAGTTTTGTATTAAATAGAACCTCGACTACCAAAACATAAATTACAATTTTCAATCAAATATCAAATTTCAAATTAGATCAATTGTTTTGAGGCACCGCACCAACTATGGGATAAGGCATATATGTATTTATAATAATCATATTCACTGTTCCTCTTTTAAGGTGGTCTTAAATTTAATATTCTATATGCAAAAATTATCATATTAAATTATTAGAATGTTAAAACGTAGTCAGATAACACTTCTTTCAAAAGCATTCATTAAGAAAACGTGAAATAGAGCTGAAAAGTGTTGTTTTTTAAAAGCCATAGCGTGTAATAACGCTACGCCAAATTTTAAGATGAAAAAATGTATAAACATGGAAAGGCAAGCATGTATGGTTTTTTAATTATTATAAAATAGATAGAAGATTCAAGCCGCTTTTTGATTTTCGAGAAACTCGAACTCTTTAATGACAATTCCTAAGCCATTTAACGCGGATCATAATTATCCGCCCACTGGAAAAAAATTTATGGACTACCAATATGCATAATAAAGTGTCGTTAGATATAGGTTTCGTTATTTGTGGTTCTGAATAATCGGCATACTTTCAATCGATAGTTTTGAACGATTAAATACGTTTTTGTATATTAATGACCTATCAAAATGAAATCAAAAGGCAATATTTATTCTAACTTATTGAAATAATTCAGTTTTTAAAAGCTGCAAGAACTAAGAATTCCGATCATTTATACTTTTACCTTGAACTGTTTCATGCACACAGTTGCTAGTAAATTATGTACCAAATTCAATACCAAACAGTTGCTAGGCCCGGACGCATAAGGTCAAGTCCAGTTCTCGCGTGTCAATTAAGACCGGTTTCAGGAAAATAATAGAAGTTTCTTTCTCAATTTTGGCGAATGAATTTTGGGGCACTGGATCCAAATTTCAATTTTGCCACCTCTAAAAAGTGATGCGTTCCGAAGAAACTGCTCGAATCTGCTGGAAAAACGCACTTTTCTCGCTTTTTTGCATATAACATTAAAAAAAGTAACTTCTGAAAAATGTTAAAAGAACAAAAATAAACTACATCGACTTCCCTACAAAAAAAACTCATAATCGGGGTTTTCGTCAGATGGATGGTAAGGGCACTAGAGGGGGTTTAATTTTGACGAAAATTTCAAGTCAAAAATACAATTTTTCGCTTATAACTCGAAAACCAATATTATCAACTTCTGGAATGAAAAACCATTAATATGAAATACCATTCGAAAGCCTATATATTGAGGCACTTTTCGGAGAGTTTGTAAACTTCTAGATTTGATTACCGTTATAAAATCCGCATTTGTTTTTTCAATGAAAAATCGAATTCGCAGTGTTACTGTCTTGGGCCTTATTACAAATCTCACAACCAGGAAAGTGGCGTTCTATTTGAAATTGAATATACAGTAGGTTCAGAAAATAACGATCAAATATTGGTTTCAGAGATCAGGACACTAACAAAAGTTGTCTTTTGTCGAAAAATTGTGCAAGTTTGTGCAAGCAATCGTTGTTGTTGAGTAAGCTTTCATCCAAGAAAAATATTTAATTGGATGAACAAATTCTGCAAATATATGATCACAAAGGCTTACCAGGCTTGTATTGGCACTTGTAGCGACCTTAAGACTCACTTTGTCAAATGAAGTCAAGATGGCACACAAAGCGATTACGGTAAAATTAAAACCAAGTGACCCATTAGCGAACTTAGTCGGCAACTTTTCATTATTCGGAATATGAGGTACGAAGTACAATGGAGCATTTGATTTTCAAGAGCAGTATACGGAGTGCTAAATGGGGTAATTTCGTCGGTAATGCAGCTTATACTTAAGTAGATTCTTTTTTAAATCCTGATTAGCAGCTGGGTTCACTGATTGGCTGTTTGACTGGGTTAGCGGACCCGGGTGCGGGCCGGCGAACTCTCCCTCAATAGGCCACCAGTTCAACTTTCTACTCTCTAGGTCAAGATGTTAATTCTCTTTTATTTTTGGGCCGTTCTGTACCTATGTAACAATAAGTAACAAAACTAATATTAGTCTTTTCAACATAGTTGTTCAGATTCATCCATCTATCCAGCAAACTTTCAATTTTTTGTTAGCAAAATAAAAAAAAAATATATTACAGAGCTATATTAGTCAAACCATTTGTCTGATTTTCACAGGATAAATTTTCAATACAGAGTATTAGTATTAATATTAGGGTATTAGCTGTGTAACTTTTAACTGATTTTTATTTATTTCTTTGTTTATTTTAAGAATTCGAAAAAAATTTCTTTAATATTTTCTATCGGAAATTGGATAAGAAATAGGTGGCAGTGGACGTGTGTGATAGTTGCGGGACACCCTGTACAACAGAAACAGCTGGTTAAGCAAAATTAATCAAATTGGTGGAACTTAACATGATGCTAGAGGCAAATTCAAATAGAAAAATCGAATTTCAAAATATCGCCCAAATATCAATATAGCATTTCCAGAACAACAGAGTAAAATTCCGACAAAAATAGATAACTTGCCAGATCAAATGAACAATTTTCTGGATCAAATAGGTAGCTTTACGGATCAAATAAATAAATTTCCTAGTCAAAAATATAACTTTCCAGATTAAATAAATAAATTTCGGAATCAAATAAATATCTTTCCAAATCATATAAATTTCAAAATCGAATAAATAAATTTTTAAATGAAATAGACAAACTTCCAAATCAAACTTCCAACTGATATAATATTAGATGGATTAGTCTCCGTTACAGCGTCTGACTGTACAAATTACGTACTAGAGATGATGATGTTGGGGCAGGACAGGTATTGCAGATGTTATACCAGGTAGTTAATAACACATCGTAGTAAATTACATTTGAGAACATATAATACGGTCTCTAATGTACATAATTAATTCTCGATCGCAGAAGCTTATATGTAGTTGCATCATCATATCCATGTAAAAATGAACAATCTGAAGGTGCATATTTCGGAGGATAATCTGCAAGGCCTTCTCGCACTTATACCTTCGCTTTTGAAACATCCTTTTCTATCGGGCTTAGCATGGAGGGTTGAAAAGTGCAATAGTAAACCGGTGGAGTGTACAATTCGGCAATTTTTTTATTTTCTACGATATCCATAACAACCAAAATTTTTTGCCAAGACGGATTATGCTTTTTCATTAAATCACACATGAATCAGCCGTAGCAGCAATCTTTTGTCTTTTTTTTTTTCATTTTAAAATCGAGCCTTACGATGCCGAAGGTGCTAATTAAAACCGTACTCATCAAAAAAATCATCTTTTGTCGCATTCGGAGATACTTTCTGGAAAATTCTAGGACATACACTTTTGGAGTTCATCTGAACGCGGAACGTCAACCTTGTCCGGCTCGAAATGAGCCAGCTTCATTGTGATGCCTAATTTACCTTGTACCCAATCCCTTAATTGAAGCCTCCTAGAGAATTTTCATGTGTAATTTCTTTGTGGCAACACAATAATTCCTCTCACTTCAGTTCCAGCCAGAACTTCGTTCGTCAGTTTCTTCAAACGATATCTACTTCGTTTTCATTCCACGAACTTACTTGTACAATCAGTGATAGTTTGAAGAACGTTCGAGAATATGTCTGACACAATTATCCTATCCCCCTTGTGGGGCATAGTACCAACTATTCCATGCGGCCCAGTTGACATTTCGTTGGCATAAACTAGTTTTCGGAGAATGAGTTGCCAGCATGCCCCTCCTGAAAATATGTCTTGAATATTGTATTTATATCTTTATTTGCGAAAAAAATTTATCTGATTTATGAATCAATTTTTTTTAGACAGTTTTGTTGATCTACAATTTTGCTTATTTGAGTAAGGTCCTTTTTCTCAATGTCGCGATAAACTGCCAGTTAGCTATCCGTAACACTAAATTTAACCTCAGCGTATGCAACGCTCAAAATATGATAATACAATTGAAAACTCAGCAGTCGAAAATCTTCTGATTTTCTTGGCGCAATCCTGCAGCCTGTTCTATCCTAGTCTACGTCTGTACCATTTCAAATCCTCTTCCATCGAATGAGATTTGAGAATTCTGTTGTTAGTGACCAGTCTCATTGTCTCATTTAAATGTACGAACGTAAACAGTTCAAGCTGCCAAAATTTCAGCAGCCCATATCATCTGTTTGAAATTATCGTCCGATAAATTTTAAATTGGACGATGGATGCCGTTTAGCGTTTATCTATAAGATAAATTTTAACTAGACATTGTGAAAACGGCCCTAAAAATTAATTTTTATATTTTTGATTCGAAGTTTATCTATTTGATCTGGAAAGTTATTTGTTTGATCCAAAAAGTTATCTATTTGATATGGGAAGCCATCTATTTTATCCGGAAAAGTGCCTGTTTGGTCCGAAAAGTAATTCAATTGTCAATTTATTTCGAAAACTTATTTATTTGACCCGAAAAATAGTCTTTTTGTTTCCGAATTGTACGTAGGACATACTAGAAATGCTATACATATCATACATAATGCACATAAAAAATCAGTTCCTCTGACTTGACTGAGCCAGGTATCTTTAATTTTTCATCTCTAAACACCCGCCATCGTATTTATACACTTTTGAACCGATGGCCATTGATCGTCGCTGATATGAAATTTTTTTAGGCGAAATATTTCCTTAGAACTGCATGCTAATTAGGTTATTCTAATTTATTGTTAAATTAAAACATAATTTTTGTTTATTTTATTTGAATTGACTGTTCATAAAATAATGTCGAAGAGGAATATTTGCATATTCAAATGGAATCAAAAAATAATGATGTTACAGCAGTTTGAAATCATTCACTTCTTTTTCAAAGACAAACAGATGTTCGATTTATTAATAGGATTCGTATTATTGTTTTTTTTTTTTCTTACCAATAAAGATAGCAAATCTGGAATTTTTGTATTCAGTTCCGCAACGTGTGATACGTGTTATTCGTCAAATGGTTATTTAGTTCTGAGTTAAAATGAAGGACGATGGTTGGATGAAATATGTATTACTAGCGTCTTTAAAAAAAGTCTCAAATTTCAAACGAATTTCAGTTCTATTAAAATATAAAGTAACGTAAAATTTTACGACATTAATTTAGCGGCAATATTGCGTCGATAGGGACATTGTTAAAAAATGTCGCTACCAAAAAGCCGATGTGATGCACTAATTTGGAAAATAAAACTTTGAAATAAATAAAATATATAATCAAAATTATCGCATCTCAAGATCTATTCGATATTATGTTTAACATGCGAGATTTGTCTTTTATGGATTTAGTTAGCATAAATGTATTTTTCAAAACTTTTAATTAGTGTGATTCTAGTGGGGGGAGTTAGAAACTATACTTATGTACTAATATGCTATCTTCTGGAAGAAATATTTGTATGTATTTGTGAAATGGGTAAATTTCAGATGAATATTCGATTTTCCCATGCTGATGGCTCACATTGATAATGTCAATGGTGATTTGTTAATGGGACATATGTATCAATTTAATTGCTTGGAGAAAAGGTATTTTATATTTAATGGGACCGAGTGACTTAAGAAAAATGGTGAAGGAAGAAACTAATAGATATAAATATAACCTGAAAAATTACACCTAAGGTTATTAACATGAAATTTTATAATCACCAATGTGATCTCGAATCAGATTTAAATGTTTTCAATAAATTCTTAATGACTTGGTATCTGTTTTCCATTGTATTCTATGGTAAACCGCACATCCGTTTCAGTTTTGTGATTTATATAGACTGAATAAGTACATTTGAACTGATCAACATTTTTGCATTTGTACTAATAGGCATATTTTCTTGCGTAACCGTTTAGGGTCCTTGCCCTGGTTGTGCAAAAAAAAAAACGCTTTAGGGTAGCAACCAGGTTAAATTCCAAATCGTCAAATTGTCTACCCTGGTGTCAAGTGGTGCGCCTCATATACGGTGAAAATAAATTAAAAATTCGGTTGAAATCTAAGTTTGATTATTGGATCGTTTATTTATTGCGACGGCGGACGTTTATAACAAACATCATTCAAATGAGTTATTTATCAAAGACAGCCAAAAGTGCAACCCTATCCAAACGGGTCGCGGGTTCGACCCCCAGCAAATTCTTATCTTTTCTTCCTTTATACTTTGTTCTATTGATATTTTTATTAATCCTGTTGAAAATATAGGGCTGGTCAAAATACGTAGTTCAAAAGTGTCACAAAGTGAATTTGGACGTCTGTGAACGTATCGACATCCCCGCATTAGTAAAAGTTGTTCGCATTTTTAATAAGATTCGCGATTCCAAATGTCTGTTTTCGAGCCAAGTTCTCGTCATTTGCGGGAAGTTTTGATCTTCTGCTTCCATTTGAAAAAAAACTGCAGCTGAGGCTCTTCGAATGCTCTCAGATACTTACGGTGAGGTTGCTCTGAGTGACAGAATATGTCGTGAGTGGTTTTAACGTTTTAAAAGTGGCGATTTCAATGTCGAGGACAAGCATGGTGGTGGGCGAGAAAAAATGTTCAAAAGACGACGAATTGGAAGCACTGCTCGATGAAGATTCATGCCAAACGCAAGAAGAATTAGTTGAATCACTGGGAGTGACTCAGCAAGCCATCTCGAAACGCCTCAAGGCCATGGGCATGATTCAGAAACAAGGAAATTAGGTTCCGTACGAGTTAAAACCGAGAGATATTGAACGGCGATTATTTGCATGCGAACAATGCTTCAAAGGTAGAATCGAAAGGGATTTCTACATCGCGTCGTAACCGACGAAAAATGTTACAAAAATTCCAAGCGCGGAAAGTTATGGGGAATACCCGGGCATGACTCAACGTCGACGGCAAAACCGATATTCACGGCGCCAAGGTTATGCTTTGCATTTGGTGGGACCAGCTCGGTGTGATATACTACGAGCTATTGAAACTGAATGAAACTATCACAGGAGATCGGTACCGAACGCAATTGATGCGTCTAAGTCGAGCAATAAGGAAAAAGGACCACAGTACCAAGAGAGGCACGACAAAGTCAACCTCCAGCATGACAATGCTAGGCCCCACGTCGCAAAAGTGGTCAAGACATACTTGGAAACCCTGAAATCGGAAATCTTGCCCCACACGCCGTACTCCCCAGACATCGCTCCTTCCGACTATACCATCTGTTTCGTTCCATGGCGCACGGCCTGGCTGATCACAATTTTCGTTCGTACAAGGAAGTCGAAAAATGGATCCAATCATGAATCGCGTCAAAAGACGCCTCCTTTTACCGAGATGAAGTCCGAAAATTGCCGGAGAGATGGGCGAAAGTTGTCGCTAGCGATGGACAGTGCTTTGAATTACACATCTGTAAGTACTTTTTGACAACTAAGCTGTTAATTCCAGGAAAAAACGGCGGAAGCAAAGTTGTACACCCAACTTTAAATGATGTTTGGAATAACAACGACAACTTATGATGTTTGGAATAAATAGATATGTTTTCAGCTAACTTACATCTGTTTCATTCGGTTGACAATAATCCTTAGTATGTATCATTAATCCCGTCCACGACGACGTTCGTGGCCATGGATGTGCAGGAGTGCATGCTGGCAACTGCATTCACCGAAACCAGTTTATGTCAACGAAACGTCAACTGGGCCACAAGGAGCAGTTGACGCGCTATGCCCCACAAGGGATTAGGGCAATTGAGTATCATTAATGGCGCAAATGTGCCTTGACGTAACATTGCCATGGGTGCAAGAGTTAAACTTTCGCCGCACACTTTCGTAATCGGGTCTGGTAGGGATTTGCTTTTTTTTCAGTGAATTATAACATCGATTTAGCTTATGGAGCATCTGGTTTCTGTTTTGTTAAAACAATTCATTGTTCGGATGTCTGGACCCAGTAAGATATCCCAGACGTGTGAAAATTGTTACTCTTAGCGCAGGAGTACCAGTTCAGTTCATCAGTTCAAACCCACCCTACATCTCACCTTAAATGCGCAGGGCACCAACACACATCAACTGGTAACACTTGTGATGGTGCTTAACACACAGGCTAAGGATACATTACACATTGTCGAAAAAAATAATGCCTGAACTTCCTTAATCACACGGTTGAGTCCGTGAGCTGCTCACCGGCTCACATACTTATCGGCTCACCGATGGATTTAACATTGGCTCTAAGGGAGCTCTGGCTCTGGCAGCACTGATAATCGTAATGATGCGGTTATATACACGCCAACTAACTTGTTGGTAACCATTGGCATGTACATATGTAGTCACACAATAAACCGAGAATCCTCCTTTGATGATTTTATAATATCGCCATCACCATATAGACAAACAGCGTAAGGGAATGTAAATGTATGAAAAGCAAGAATGATATGATATCGCGGAATGAGGGTTAACGATAGAAGCATCAGATCAAAGCGTCCGACCTCTAGATCTTCAACCAGGCGCCCAATGGTTACAGTGTAACTATAACTCCAGTACAAACAAAACAGAATCCCAATCAAAGACACTTTGGTCATATAATTTGTAAAGAAGGATGAGGTCCTTGATCCTTTTGAAAACACAGCCATGAAAAAAAAAGCAACAATATGTTTTTCTGCTTAAAGAGAGTACTTATCAGTTAAAAATTGATCTTATATTTTATCGTTTATATCGTTACATATTAGTTTCTCACATTAGCTGTCATTGACGGACTATTAATTCCATTCCAATAAATCACATTAACCTTTTAAAAACAATTCAGAAAGATGAAAATCAAATAAAATAAAATAGATTAAATTATTTAAATTCGTTGTCATAACATAAAATTATACTACTATGCATACTACTACTACTTACCAAAAAAATCATACATAGATATGTATATACGTATACGAGTATAATGTTAAGCACATTTTTATTACAACTTTTTAAAAAGATAGATAGATTTAGTGACTATGCAAATTAACTTTGATTTAGTGTCAATCACATGTTAGTAATAAAGTGTAATTTTTACAAATGACTCTCCGATTGATTTTTCGTGTTTTGAGATACATTTTCAGTTTTATTTTGTTCGTTTTTTTTCTGCTTGCAAATTTTAATGCAAATGAAAATCCAAATCAGTGCAGTAGGACCAAAATGAATACGTTAAAACAAAAAAATTTAAAAAATGTCATCAACTTTTGTTTTTGTTTTGATTGTTTTACTAAATTGACTAGCTTCTGAAGAAGAAACTGATTTGGATTAAATGAAATGACATTTTGATTAATTGTCATGCATTATTGTGTTTTCAGGTGACACACCTTATTAAAAATTAAATAAAAGTGGCTGTGTGATTTTTTAATGAGTAGCATAGTAGAATTTGTTCACAGTATTTATTGGCGATTCGTGACTTCTACCAGTGTAATCATGTAAGCGTTTTATTGGGAAATGCGCTTTCAGTCGATGAGTATCATACTAAGCAAATAGCTTTTGGTTTCGTAATTTACATGTGAATTTGTCTCTGACATGAACTTACAGAATGCAAGATCTACAATTAACAAAAAAAAAACATCAAAGAATTGGACCAGACTAAATTCCAGTTTCTTGCGCTGAAAATTGGCTATAAAGTATGGCTAGAATCTAAGAAATTATTGGCCCTTTTTGACAGATCAATCATCATTATTTCAGGATTGGAATCCTACCAAATGTATGGTAGTACACACAGGTGCGAATTCAATTTAGCCGTAGTAGATTAGCGGATAGTAATAGTAAAGCACTCTGCGAACTATCCCCCAATGAATTTACCACCCTCCTTGTAAATTTTCCTGACCCCTCCAGGGACATAAGCGCGATACCTTGTTGACGTTTCGATAGCATATCTACTTTTCAGAAGTGCAGTTGCTAACATGCACCTCCTATCTCCGCCGTCTTTACACTGACAAGCTCGGAGGCAGTTTTTGATAGCGCCGAGATTTAAACTCCGAGCTCAAGACGTAGTTTCGCTGAGCGGTGACTGAACGACCACGGCTACCGAAAGTGTGATTGGACACAGGGTCATAAATTAATAAAAAAAAATAAATCTTAAATCACTCGTTTCTAGTTGAATGATTTGGCGAGCGAATCGTACCTAGTAGTTCATTATCAGCAAACTGATGACGAGAAACTACACTGCATGCAGATAAATTGGTACATGGATATGCATTATGGCTATCAAATGCGTGAAACGTGTTTTATCGAATGATTTCATCCAGTATAATGAACGATACTGAGATTTTGATCTTGAGGGGCAAAATACCTTTTCCATAGTCCTCCTCGGGTGCACCCCCTGGTAACGGGAGTAAGTCAAACCGCTGACGGCCAAGTCTTAGCGATAGAACAGTTTGGAAAAAGGCAGATAGCTGTAGCCTGAATGGCTAATCAACACCCAAGCGTCTCAGGTTTAGTATGATGGAATAATTTGTGTAGTTGCACCTGCAAGATAGTTGTCTTAACTCCAACACGTCTATAAAACCATCTGAAGCAGCTATCTCAGAGGCCACTCCCTGAATGGGGTTAAACGATGTGCTGACAACTCGTCCTTGTAACCACAACTGCGCGTTAAGAAGACTGGAACAAAAGCCTCTGATTGGACGGATCAACAACGACGACCACGCAAAGGACTAATGGATTATTCTTTCGGATACTGGAATGTACGCTCCCTGAACAAACCGAGGGCCGCACATTATGGACTACAAACCCATAAATGAACGGCGTTGTGCGATTCGCCTTACGAGTCGATTCTTCAACCTTTGGCTCATTAATGTGCACGCCCCACTGAAGCCAAAAAAGACGCAGTAAAAGGCGAGTTCTACGCCTGCCTTGAGACTCTCTTCAACTCACTTCCAACAAACGACGTCAAACTGCTGCTTGGAGACTTTAACGCGAAAGTCGGAAATGAAAATTAGCACCGGCGGACCACTGGAAGCCACAGTCTCCATGACAAATGTGACAACAACGGCCAGCGATTTATCGACTTTGCCTGCAGCAAGAATCCGGTCGTACGCTCTACGTGTTTCCCGCATCGGCGCATTCACAAGCATTCCTGAAAATCATCAAACGCACATACCGTCCGTCAATCAAATTGATCACGTCCTTATTTGCAAGAGGTGGGCACCTTGTGTAATAGATGTCCGGTCCTATCGTGGAGTAAACTGCGATGCAGACGACCTACAGATGTAAAATTCCTTCAGTGCCCCAATCGAGAATCAGCCCTCCCAAAATCTTTGCGGTTGACAAACTTCTGAGCGAAGCTACGGCGGTGGCATATACTGCCGCCCTTGAGGAAAACTATCACCTATGCTACACAACATCAGCAACACAGGCGTCCATGGGTTTTAAGAAGAACTCAAAGGTACCATCAAAGAGCTCGCAAAGAAGGTCGTGGGATATAAAGCCGGGCGAGCGATAAAGCGATAAAGCGCCGGGCGCTGACGAGATCCTAGCTGAACTGCTAAACTAAACGGGTCTAGGTGATTCCAGACGATTGGCGCAGAAGCATCATCTGTCCAATTCAAAAAAAGGGAGATAAGCTGCGGTGTAAGAGCTAGAGGGCATATCACTAGGCGGTACCTCCTACAAAATATTCAGGAAAATTCTGAAAAATGGAATAAAACCGTACGCAGAACAAATCATTGGCGAATATCAATGCGGTGTCAGACCTGGTCGCTCCACAACCGATCAGCTCTTTACGGTCAAACTGATACTCCAGAAGTGCTGGGAATACAACGTAGACGTACATCAAATCTTTGTCGACTTCAAGCAGGCATACGACAGTATCGACCGTGGTGTGCTGTACACCGTGATGTTGCAATTTGGTATACCAGCAAAATTAGTGCGACTGACAGAGATGACGATGACCAACTCCGTCTCACAAGTCAGGATCCATAATAGACTTACTGGCCTATTTGAAACACGCACTGGTCTGGAACAGGGCAATGGACTGGCGCCGACTGTACGATGAGCTGGAAGTTCCGAAAATCGTCAAACTACAACGACTTCAATGGGCAGGACATGTACAACAATTGGACGATGATCGCATGCCAAAGGGAGTAATGAACGGACGACGAATCACCGGAGCGTGACTTGGAGGGCGGTATATGCGGACGCCGCGCAACTACTGGTCTTCTAAGATTGTAGGACACGGTCACGTGACCGAGATAATTGAAGGACAACAATCCAGGCGGCCAAAGCCCGAGGTCGGGCTGTCGCGCCACAATGATGGTGATGATTCGAAAATTGAGACCTTATAATGATTATTTCGGTTAGTTAGGCTAGTGCAGGAAAAAGAAAAAAAATTAATCAAACGAATAACTAAAACAAAATATTTTAACTGACGAAAAGCAAAGTTTATTACGTATCCTGTACGTATAACAAATCAATAAATTGATTTGTGTTGAAAGCATTGGATGGACTTATGTTTTTTTTCTTTTTTCTTATTATACTTAGTGTCATTATCCTTTGAAATATAGTTGAATCGTGAATTTCGAAAATGGGTCATCTCAGAATTTTTCAAAATGCATTTATCTTTTCTGGTTAAATCTATTTCCGAATACAGTAAAATAAATTAGTAAATTAAAATCCGGTAAAATATAAGGAAAAATCATTTTTAAGTTCACACTAAGAAAAATATTCATCGACAATTTAAATTTGATACACGTTTCTTATAGAGATTTCAACTATTGGATACGAATGGGTAATAATTGAACCATTCACATCAAATATTGCCAATCAAAAATAATAAATGAGACTCAAATGACAATCGACAATAATCGAATATGGAATTACTTCAATATGATGCGGGCGCGGGCGGATTTATTAGAGACAAATGTGACATGTACTCATGGTGGGACCAAATCTGATTCGAACTGATTGGATGTGATTCTTAAATAATTGACTGGAACCTATTGAGCAGTTCGATCAAAAAAATGTCCACAATACAATCACATGATTGGGATGTAATAAAGTAATAAGAAATAATTCTCTCGTCAAAAAAAAGAATATGGGTAGATAAGTGATGTATCAATGGATCGAATTTTCATAGGGGACATTTATATTTAAGAATATGTAGGCGAGTATGTACTGAAGATTTCATATGGTTTCAATTACATTTATAACGATATTAATTTTGTCGTTGATATCATAATTGTTTTAGATTTTTGCTGTGTTGCTTGTTGAGTGGGCATAATACATTTCGTTTACTATTGTTTGCTAGTAGCTAAACTTAATTTTAGTATTTTATATACATTAATACTAATTATCATCGAATTTCAATGGGCTTGTTCTTTATAATGAAAAATACTTTCCAGCTCATGGAAATGTCCGATCAGTTGCTGGAATTTAGAACGACATTTGAACCAAGCATGAACTTATTAATGTTAGTAATTTCTGTACAGTAATCCTGGGGGTGTATGCTTCCAACTGCATTCTGAGAAACTAGTTTATGCCAACAAAACATCAACTGGGCCACATGGAACAGTTGACGCGCTATGCCCCACAAGGGGTTACAACAATTGAGTAGTAGTACGCTAGCAACTGCACCACTCGAAATTTAAAGTATATGTTAACGTCAACAACGCATTGCTAGAAATGTTGCTGCGCCCATATCCAACTGCAAGTTACGGTACGAGTAATTAGTAAAGCTAAAATTCAAATTTAGCATCCTAAAAATAACATAATCCGAAATTGTGTAAAAAAAATGCTGTACCTACGTCTGAACAGCGTCTTAACACACCGTTTGACTGAACTATTAGGCGCGTTTTTTTCAAGATCTATATAGAGCAGAGCAGGTTAAGACCACACAATTACACTAACAATTTGATCTGAGTTGCTCTCGATAGAACGTTAGAGCAGGATTTCTACTCTGTTAAATAGTTCCACATTTGAAATGCAGGCGGCGCAGGCGTCGAAATTTTAGAACAGTTTACAGTTTGGGAAGCACTTAAAGTTTATTTCCTCTCAATAAAATGTCCGTTTGCTGTAATTATTTGGAATAGTAAACATACAAAATAATTTTGCTGCCTAGAGGAAATTTGTCCCATTGTATATGTGCTAAAAATTTAAGTTTTCTCTTGAAATTTGAGTTGACATTTGAATTCTAACTAAACCAAGACACACTCCCTTAGCAAAGACAAAAACTTACTGCGTTAAATTGCTCTGGATCGTTTTTTTCGTCGCTTAACCTGCTCTGCTATGTACGAAAAAAAACGCGGTTATTATAAGCCAGATAAAAAATAACACTTCTAACTGCGGGGGATCTTTTTGAATCACGTCTGTCTGACCATAGAAATGCTTCATCGCAAGTACGTACATGTTGAAAAATTTCAACCTACCAAACAAAAGATAATTTCAAGTGCGATTCATCATTTCTCGTTGACATAAGATGCAATACAATCTTGTCAAGATACTCTCGGATTCTTCAGAAGTGGTCATAGCGACATGTATCTGGAAGAAGAGCAATCCCACGTGATGGACCAAGGTAAGATTTTAGTCCCATAACAAATTTTTAACCGAAAATCATCATAAGATCGGCCAAGAAACAAGAGACCGCCACGCCGCGACCGCACCGCGTCCCCGCCGTCATATAACCTGTAAGGTCAGATAAGATGAACATCACCGATAGCCTGGACCACCATCTGAGTTTTTGTCAAAGTTTACATTGGCGACTTTATGAAATTTCCTAAATCTTAAGAGAATTAATTTGGTTGAATCATTTTCGAATGAAAACGATGCGAACAAGATGTGAAGATGTAATTTTAGTAGATTTTGTTTATAACTCTACCTTAATGGCTTCTAGAACAATCAGAATTTTATTCAAAGTTTTATTTGTCATCCGTACACATACGGCCATGTAGTCCGCAAAAATTCGGATGATTTTATAATTATTAAGGCGCATTATTTTGCGTTTCAATCGAGTGTAGTGTAGAGCAACTAACACGCATTACACAAACAACTAGCGACTTACTGTTTGCGTGTTCGTTACCCTACCATCCACTCGATAACTACGCACCTAATGATTACAAAAGATCCCCAGTTTTCTAGAAATTCGACCGAGCCATTTTGATAATTGTGCGCGATTACAAAGAAAAATTTTTTTTTATAGTAGTCCTTTTGCTTTTTTTAAATTAAGTAACATTTAAATATCTAACTACCTCTTTTCGAAATTTCACATCTTATCGGTCAGACATTACCACAAAAGTGGTATAATTTCGCTACGTTTCGATTCTGTCATAATTCCCATTTAAACATGGAGTGCTCACGAACACAATTTTGGGAAACAAATCATCTTTAGCGATTTTCGGCTTAACAAACAAACAAAATTGCTATATTTGGGACGAGAACAACACTTATTTGACATTAGTAAATTCCTGCATAAATCCTTGAACAAAAATTTCAAGAGTTGTTGGTGCACACTTATGAAGCGTGAATTGAATACGCATGCCACTGTGAATCTGTTCGCATGAACACCTAATCTTAAAATTTTCGTTCCTGAAATCTGTGCAAGAATTTTACAATGTGAGGTTGACTTAAATCGATGATCTTCGAACGCTTGGAAGGGCCTTCCAGCGAAGAGGTTGACACATGTGACATTCACTAACCATACTGACAGAGCTACTCTTGGGCCGACATTTTGAGCTTATGGAGAGATCCTGTAATCAAAATAAGCAAATTAAATTGTCAATTTTCTTTTAACATTGTTTAACATCTTATGATTCTTGGGCGAACTTTCTGTGAACAAGGCGGTGTTTATTTGCACAGAGTGCACAAATATAAAATCTGAAGACCTTTATCTAAAAAAGTGGACAAAACTTTGAGGTTTGGACGCTTTAGACCCGGCACGATATGGCGCGAAAAATTGAACATTTCGCCCTTTATTTCAAATGTGACTGCCCAAACCATAAGCAAAAACAAGCTTGCCGAAAGTTTGATACCCTTCACGCTTCATCATACCATCGTAATGACTTATGGTCCATTGGCCACTTTGAAATTAGTAGTAAAACTGTTTCGATTTCACTGTTCCAATGATAAAATAGGTATATGAAATAGTAGGCCAATTTCAACCAAATTTGGGAACGTAGTTTCGCAGTCAATATGATTGAACAATATGAAATTTGGTAAAGATATCATCAGAAATAAAAAAGTTTTTATAACAAAAATTTGCTTTTGGAACGGTCGTTCCTATGACAGCTATATGATAGAGTAGTCGGATTTCAACCAAACTCGGTAATGTGATTTAGCTAAAAATAATATTGATAAGTGTGAAATATGAAAAAGATATCTTCAGAAATAAAAAAGTTTTTCTCACAAAGACGATTGTTTGGACCGGTCGGTCCTATGGTAGCTATATGACGTGGTGGTCCGATTTCATTGGTTCCGACATATTAATAGCGTACAATAGAAAGAAGGCTTTGCACAAAATTGCAGCTTGATAGCTTTAAATCTGAGGGACTAGTTTGTATAGAAACAGACCGACAGGCGGACAAAGCTTAATCGACTCGTCTCATCATACTGACCAAGAATATATATATAGTTTATATGGTCGGAGATGCTTCCTTCTGTGCGTTGCAAACTTCATGACAAAGTTAATACCCTATCACATCCGTGGAGGGTGTAAAAATGGATTAAATTACGAGTGCGTACACCAAAATAATTCCTACAAAACCCCTGGTTTTAAGGTACTGAATTTTCGACTGCATCTGGCCGGGTACACTTAGGCCGTTAAGTAAGCAAGATGGAAATTTTCGGAAGTGTAGCTAGAGGTGAGTACATTCGACTCAGCCTCATTCGAAGGATTCTTCCTACACCACGGATAAATGATGACTGTTTGTCTCTACACAAATAAAGGAAGCGATTTTGTTACCACCAGAATATAAGGAGCCATTTGTCTAAGTATTAACCTGCCGAAATAATTTATACCGTTCAGAGAACGAACGCCATAAGGTTTTCCTCTTCACTTTAGTTATTTATTCACCTGTCGGTCTGTAGTATTCACGATTGCCTTTTTGAATGAATACAAAGTTGCATATCATTGCACCCCGCTATCGTACAACGGCAAATTTGAACGAGACTCGAGGATTTGGGGAAATCGATCTTGCTAGATCAATGTCCTATATTGAACTCTGTTACCGTATCAGCTAACGTATGGCTACGTTTGGAAAATGCATATTGTTGCTGAGCGGTTGTGCAAAAGCTCCGCATTTGATTAAAAGTATTTTAGGCTCAGTGGGATTCAGTCGCCATTTAGAAAAAATATTACAATGGTTGGATTTATTTTCTAATGTGCTCTGACAGACTAATTTTCATTGTCAAAAGGGTGTATTGCTATAACTTGCTATAACTGTCGGCTTGCTTAACAAAAAGAAGTCTGTAATAAACTTATTTTTAAGGTCTAACTTATCCACTTAAACACGGTCATTGAATCTTTTCCTCGGTACTCGGTGTTGGATCATTCACTCCTCCTTTAGCCTACTGTATATACATACTTTCGTTGCTTAACGAATCTGGGCTCAACATAGGTATCTCTGTTCCTTGAAGCAGTCCCTTTTGCTCGTTTCGCTGGTAAGAAAATTATGTAAGTAAAATCACTTTAATTAATTGTTGTTTGCAAACAAAATTCTTTGAATCAATTCAAATATAATTATTACCATCAAAATATCTTTTAGCGGTAATCATGTAAGAACATCTTCTTTTATGTATTTTTATAAATTACAATCATTTATTTCACATCCATTAAATTAAAAACAACATTTTGTCTAAAGTAAAACTGTTACAATTAACAAATCTGCAAATCTTATTTTTTATTGGAGCCTTGTTGATAATTGTTGTCCCAGCTACTCGTATGTATATACATAATTTGCCATCAAATCGAATTTGTAGCCAGTGTTGGCCCCATCACACAATTATTAATTATAACAAATAAAAATTAACCGACGAAAAAGGAATCGGAGAAGAAAACAGCGTTCTCATAATTTGAAATACAAAAGTTATATTGTAACTTTTATCACTAACTTGTCTGCATCTGACGCCGTTCAAATCCACAGTTTCAGATAAACATTAACAAATCCCACCTGGGGTTCCTTAATCGTATACATCATTTTTCATATAGCAGATAATGATAGTGAAGAAACGCGCCTGTTCCCATGTGTATATAATATGTTATAACGATGTAGGACTGAAGTTAACTCGGGAGGATGACCAGATAGCGATAGTAATTCGGACAAATTTCTCCAAGATTAATGATCCATATACCGAAATTCTTGTCAACATGCAGCGAAACATTGGCTTCTCTTGAATATTATTAATTCGAACAACAAAGGTTGACAACTCAATGCTAGATTGGCTGCTATTGATAAGGACCTGTTTTTGTATTGATATTTTATCGATAAATGAACTGATCTGACCACACTTAATTGGTGATAGAAATCGACTTTTTATAGTTTAAGAGGTGAGTATTGTCAGTTGTCTATTGTCTACGCGCTAAAGTGACTGACGGTAGTTTGAGTTTGCTCAAAAGACCCTCATAGTCTAAATGTATCGATTAAAGATGACTATCAATTTGAATATACTATTTGGCTCAAACTGTTGTGATACAGGTAAAGTGATGCCATATTCAAATCTGGAATAATATTGCACGCATGAATACAAGCCTTTCAAACACCTGACGTAAATAACGGTGGAACAAAGTAATATAACGATTGCCGGTACGTCAGTGCGTTGTAGCATCAGTTTGGTGTCTGATAATGCCCGTTCCGCGGGTGTGTGTCATTTGTTGTTGCTCCTCTAATGTAGGGCGGCTCACATCGCCTTTTCCGACTTGCACTTATGTGCAGCCAAATGCACAGGAGATGTATGCTAGCAGCATGCATCATCCGAAACCAGTTATATGCCAACGAAACGTCAACAAACCCTCTAAGAAATACAGTCTGTTCCACAGTAAAGGAGGCGGGGTTTTTAATAGTAGAATTCAAAACATTAAATTTTTTTTTCTTTGCTGGATCGTACCATCGGTCGGCTATGACGCAGTTACTGATTTACTTACCTCAATGTTGCTCGAAACGTTGAAGTGACCAGTCATTTATCGAAATGAGAGATTGGGTCCTTCCAGAAGATAACGACCCGAAGGATCGAAGCCGCCTCTGCCGCGCCTGGAAGGAGGGAAATGGCATCAACACCTTAGACTGATTTTCCACTTCCATTCTGTCATTTTATTCCTCATAATACACTAAGTAAAAATTGACTATAAACACACTTGAAACTTTATGTCAGTAACAGTTCCATAAACATCCTTACATTCTTAGAGTTTATTTCTATGATTATTGTTTAAAAATATGTATACAATGGGAGAAAATGGCCATCCCTTGCCACAAGCTCATGCTTATAAAGGGGGAACCATACGAAATCCTAAATCACAAGTCCCCAAATGAAGAAAAATCTTGAATTACAAAATCCCCAATCATAAAATTCCCAAACTATTTTCGATAAACAAATCATTGGTAATTTTTAAGTTTTTTTATTTAGTGTAGAAAAAAAAATTTTTTTTTTCAATACAATCAAAATGTTTTCATTTATTATATTCCGATAAAAAATATGTAGTTATCTCTAATAATCCCTAAATTCCCATTTGAGGTGTAATAAGATCGCACCTCAAATGGGGATAATGTGTTTCGGTATTACGTATTTGGGGATTATATATTTGGGGATTTCGTATTTGGGGGTCTTGTGTTTGGGTATTATGTTTCTGGAAATTATGTTTTCGGGGATTTTGTTTCTGGGGATTCAGTTTTAGGGGATTTTGTAACTGGGTATTTCGTATCCAACCCTTATATAGGGATGCATGGTACTTTCTTCTACCTTCAATATGAAATGAAAATGTTTTTATCAAATCGTAACAGGGAATAAACGAATTGAATTGAATTGATTGCGTTGACAGCTAAACTGACCCGAATTCAGTCATCATATCTCATGGGGGAGGAGGAAAGGGCAAAATCGTTAAACGAATAATTTTACTTTTTTTAACATTTTGAATTTGAATTCGAAGCTGAACTTCTCAACCGAATTCAATTCAATTTAAATTTATACCCATTAAGTTTTACCATCCGGTGGCTGGTAGCTCTGCACGATGTGGCGTCAGTCTGATGCCGCTTGATAACCACGGGTTCGAATCCCGTCGCGTCGTGGCCATGGTTGTTTGTGTTTTCTACTCTTTGTGGTGTGGGCCGTAATAATAAGCCACAATCTTTCCTGACTTGTCACAGTATACGGTTAAATGTGCAGCAATATGCATTTTCTAAAAGCATGTTATGTTAACGAAACGTCCACTATGCCACATGGGGGTAGTTGACACGCTATGCATGACTAGGCTTAGGGAAAATAAAGAAGAATTAAATTTTTCGATCCGATGATGAAAATATTCAAAAAGTGCTTAAATTTCTCAGTTTTTCTGACTGCCGATTCATCAGCAGGCCAATCCCATCAATATTGCCCCGACTCAAGTTCAACTGCTGACACAATTACTCAAACAAAATTACAGTCATGAATATGCGCACAAAACTAATTATTTGATCCGAGTGACCTGATGGGTACTTCAATTTTGAGCAATAATTTCTTTCCTTCTGACTTCACTGAACCAACATAGTAGAACATAAATCAGTAGTTGACTCCCTTACATGCTAGTCCATATAAAGAAAGACCGAAAGCGGTAATGTCCGGCGCTTAGGATTGTGCAAAAAAATTAATTTCCAGAACACGTCTATAACCATCTAACAAATCTTTTGACGAGTTTCATAAATCAACATCTTTTTAAAAGAATTGCCACGGAGAACTGACGTTTGTTAGCATAGTTACAAATACACGTAGAACAAGAAGCCCCCCTTGGTTTCAGGTTCAGGGAATTCCTGTCTAATCAAGCGGATTTTCAATGTGTCCACGACCATGTTTTATTCTATACAGTTCAGATTCATAACACGGCTGAAGATGGCAATCCAAGATAAATCTCATTCTATCCGTACAATGTATGATATACCGTCGAATCATGCAAAAGGTCAATCTCATCTTGGCTTTAAAATGTTCAGCAGGAGTTAAGTTCAAGCGGACCGGCATCGTGCCGTTTTAACAGTCAGCCGCCCACCGTTCGTAATGCTGGATTACATGGGAGCCACGCATTGCAGCACTTATTGGGAATATATTGCCATTGTCGGCTCAAGCCGAGTACTATTCCATATTCAAAGTGGTAATACGTTGCTAAGTTTCTTAACGAAAAGACCACAAAAATAAAACTGCTATTTCTAGAACCCAAAAACATCAATGAAAAAGAAAAATTAATTTGGACGATTTCATACCCACCCTAACTAATGAGTAAAGACTGCACAACTGCAACCTCACGATCTCCATAGTCTACAGGTAATCATCAAATTAAAAGACTATCTATTACCTCGCCCAGCGAAGATGAATGGAGGAGGAAGCGAAAAGTGGAAGATACTGGCGCTTGCATTTGTCTGGGCTCGAACCAGGGCACCAACCGCATGTTGGGCTTAGACAAAGCGGTAATTGAAATAAACGAGAGTATCCGCCTACTAGCAACTGATAGGATCCACGATCACAGCACGTGTCTAACAAGAACAATAATAGCGGCTCGGTTAGGGGCCCTTGGGAATAGAACTTAAAATAGGGCGACTGGGAATTGTCTAATAACATGGCGATTTTGTTCGCGTGAGCTACGTCATTCAGCGGAAAGTCAGGTGAATCCGAAACAAAGTGCCCGACTGCGGACGGCTTTTTGATTGGATCAAGTTGATCACGATCGGGTCAGAGAAAATTATTGCGCTGCGCTCAATGATGTTTCACAATCATCTGAATTCCCTTAGTGTGAAGTTGATTGATGAATGATGAGATTTACTGTTTGCATGTTGAGTACAATTTGACAATATGTATCAAACTGTGTATAATATTCAATGCCGACGTCCATTTAAGTTATATTAAGATAAATTAATACCGACACGTTAAAAGATAATAAGCTATTTGCTCATGATTTTTAATAATAATTCCCGCGTTTCTTCGTTCAACAGGACAGGATAAGCAAGAAACTTGGTCTGTAAGCGACTTTTCAGGTTGAAATATTCAGAACTCGCTGTAATTTACTTATGTTTACTTATGTAGTTCAGGCCGATCATACAGTTTATTTTTATAGGGAAACAAATGAGACCCGCATCCCTCGAAGGCCGTGGAGCTATTACTAAACTCTTCGTGCATATCAGTGGATAACTCTTCTTCCTGAATAGAAATGTACTTCCAAAACGTTTAGGATAAAATTAAGACATATTGCTCACAGATTGTCATCCCACGGCGGGTCACTTAAAATTAGCTTAACAAACCTCTAAAAAACCTCGGTTACGAAGAACCAACGTAGTGAGTTGATATAATGCTACAAATTATTGTCAAAACTTTGGCCATTCATCCAGTAGGATACAGGTACGGTGCATAAAATACGACCCACATCAATTTTCTTAACATCCTAAAAAAGGAATAGAACAAATCAGAATCTGTCAAATGTTGTAGAGTATATTATTTGACCTAACCCCTAGTTGGGCATAGCGCATCAACTATTCCTAACTGCGTTAGTTGATGTGCGTTAGCGTAAACTGGTTTCGGACGATGCGGCCATTCCACCAATAGTCAAAACAATTTGACTCGTTTGACACCAATTTGTTTGATATAAAATTGTTTGCAATAATACAATACAAATTAATGTGATTGTTGTTCAACTTTTGATCAACAAATTATTGATATTACACTGTTAGTAAAATTTTTTACACAAATTGTAGTCAAATATTTGACTGTATAATGGCCGCGTAAGCAACAATAATTATTCCACATAATTTTATCCCCAACCCATCCGTACATCGGATTCTAATCGCGTCCAAAAAAGGACGAACTTAACTCAGTCAATGCCTTATTGACGTAAATTTTGATATTCTTCTCATTCGAGAATTCTTTTGCAAACTTAAAAAAAAATTCCATATTTTCAACTATACGAGTACAATTTATAAAAATAATGGAATCACTGGAAGTAGCGAAGCTTCCCCAAATATTTCATTTATTGGAAGTGACTGTATGACACATTCAATCAAGCTTCCTTCATAGTCATTTCAGAATTCAGAATAGACAACCATCTTCCAGGTGGACGAACAATTGCAGTTGGAGTCCTACAAGGCTCACCACTGCCTCCTATTTTACATAATCTTTATAACGCCGATATCTTTAACAAGTAAATAAAATAAATAACTGGCGCAACAGTCCAATTTGAACCACGGCCTCGAGATGAGTTAGCATCATCTCATTTTCTAGATCGTGACGGTTTTTGTGCAGAGGTATGTGATCAGCAACACGCTCAACCGAGTTATTTACCCCATAATGGGTACTCATTTAACAGCTAAGTGGGCTCATAATCCGACACGTAAATCCGCGGAATCGAACTGGGGCCCAGTGCGTTGAAGGCGAACGTGCTAACCGTTGCGCCATCCGGACTACAATCCTTAACAAGTAAACCTATCAAAATTCTTCTATTCGCTGATGAGTGATGACAGATGCATATTCAGTGCATCGCAGTTGGCAGTACCGACACTTAAAACTCCACAAACTCTACTATACTCTATGAATAGGATTTTGAATCACGTACTTCCATGGAAGAAAAATCCAGATAAACTCAAAGATTCAACATTGAACCTTGGCCGTCTGAAAGAAAATCCATAGCCAAGTCAAAATTGGGGTTCTTCTCGGAATAATTCAACAGTTTTGATTTTGTTTTCTTTTGGAAAATGGTTTTCAAGGAAGATCACACCAAACGTTCTCCCTCCAGAATATGGATTTAGTTCGAGTCAAAAAATTAAATTGGATGAGAAACCACACACTACCCGTACCGGGACCCAACCGTATGTTCCCCGTGTGTCGGTTTGGCGACGGTTCGTCGCATGTGACTGCGGCACACAATTCCATTCAATCGGCACAGTTGTAATGAATCACCTGTAACGAACCATATTATGGTCTGGTAGTGCTGCTCCCACCAGCAGATCGAAGCAGCACCTGATGAGTAGTGATCTGTTGGTGGTACGAAACCAGAGGCCGAGGGTCCCATTACACCCAGACCCAGGTGCGACCATGTGGGCGTCTGATCCGTCCGTCAACCATTCCATCCTTATCGACTATTTTTTTTTTATTCCCCATTTTTACCTCCCCTGTTTGTGTTGTCTTCCCCAGGCCTATGAATTTTTGTTAATACGTAAAGGACAGGGGCAACGAGCGGCGAAAACACCGCCCACATCTCCCGAGCTGAGCTACAGCAAGCATAGGCCGTTGCTTAGCTCGTTGAGGGGCCTATTTCTTCGCCAGATGGCACGGCCCGACCTTTACGGTAATATGCTACCTTAGGCTCCATCCGCACGGGCATCTTCGGATGCCCACCAAATCGTCCGTTACACAGTCGGCGATATTGTGTGTATGACTTGCAGTTACTTTTGGGGAAATGCAAACGTATGTCTGTCTGTTCAACATTGTACATTCTCTTTGCCGTATGATGACTACACAACGGCCCACCCGGCGGCGGCTGGTCCGTGTTGGGTGATGTGTGATTCCAATTTCTTTCCGTGCCGCACAGTGAGAGAGAAAAATTAAACCAAACTAAACGGGTACGTTCCGCTCTGTGATGTCTGTTGTCCGTGTGGGTACGTGTGAACCAGCAGACTGTTTTATATTATACAATTCGCCTACTGTAGATCGCCAGTATACGGGCGACTACGGCGTTGCCCTGGTACGGGCACTGTGTGTTTAGACCTTAGCCCTGCAAACCATCGTTCACCAGTCGACAATTTTTTTTCACGGAGAAGCAGCGGAGGAAGGAAATCATACAAAGATATGCGCGTAGACATACAGATTCCCACTTCGATCGCTTATTTACCTTTATAAATTGCTTACTCTCACGACTTATTTTGTTTTCCCCTCGATGATGCAGTACTTGACAAAAGTTTCCATCGAGGCTTAATTACCTTCAGAAGAAAATGTCTATGGTGGCTCTCCCTCTGGATCTTGTAAACCCCTGACATTAACCACGCCGACTTTCGTCCTGTTCGCCGCCATCGCCTTCAACTGACTCCACGATTTGCCTAGTGACTTACCCTCGACCTCAACTGTTCTTCTCCAGGCGTTTCTAGGTCGTCCAACGCGGCAGCTTTCATTGGTTCCCTGTGGGTTCCAATCGAGGGCCTGTTTAGCAGTGTTTTCCGGCCCTTTTCGAAGTATGTGACCTATCCATTGCCACTTTCGCCTTTTTATGGAGGTGTCTATCCTGTCCCGGTCAGTAATGGACAGGAGGTCGTCGTTAGAAATGACTGTAACTACGCTTCCGAGGTAGCAAAAATTGTCCACTTTTTCCACCGTCTGCTCCGAAACACAAATTTCACTCTGTCATCCTGGATTCAAGCTCAAGTACTTATTTTTGGCAGCATTGATTTTAAGCCCCGCATTGCCACTTTCGCGGTGCAGGGCATCCGTCATTTGAACTAGATAATCCGATATATTCGAAAGAAGGCAAATATCGTCAGCGTAATCCAGGAGTTGATGGTATTCAAACAGGTTCCATCTGATACCTTTGCTCTGGTGTTCTGTTCATGAAGCGCACTGCAGAGTACGTCGTTAATGGCAATCAAAAACAATATAGCCACCTATATTGTTTTTGATTGCCATAACCAATGGGTAGAAATTTGGTCTCATAATTCGTGCGTCTGGGATCAAGCTCTGCTACGAGCAAATATTTTTTTCTCACCTTGATAGCCCTCGGTGAAAGCATACATGACCACCTATGTATGTACGAGTCTATACATGAGTAGCATGACGACGAATTCATTCAAGCCGGCTTGATGAATTTATATGCTTGAAAAATACATAAGTGACGTTAGTCCTGCGGTTAGAACAATGGTCATGATTTCATCCAGGCCTGGATAAGGAGCGCATTGATGTGTTCATCATGACTTGGCTAGCAGGGAGTTGATGCGGTATGTTTCACAAAAGGTTATGCAAATATGTAGTATGTACATATGAATTACAAATACATAGTTATGAATTAATTGTCTATGAACTCAATTGCAAATGATGAGAACTTTGCCCTCTCAGTACTATGAAGACTTACCCCAAACATGATCCATCCAGGAATTGGAATAGAGAATGACACAATGTCAGTTAGTACATTAAGAAATAGAATACGACAGCATACCGTAAATCAATCGCAAGTCAAAACTGCAATTGTGAATATCAAATATGAGCAGAATTGTACATACGTCGCGTCGCAGCCTGCATAACATTTTTATCTGCAACCATAAATCAAATGAAATGTCTTTGCCCTGGTCATATCTTTTAGTTTGGCATCTCACCTGCGCGAAAATGCCGCCCGCCTGCTAAAATAAACAAAACGGGTTTCCCTACTTGAACTCTTGCAATTGAAACTGTCCACTATAAGATATGTGCAGCAGATATCTAGTCAACAAAGATGAGGACATTGAATTGATATGCTTATACTATCAAGCCTACCATTGCATCCAAAGACACAAGTGAATGACTATTTAATAGGTACAGTCATCCTGAAAACTGCGAATGACTGTCGGCTTAATTTTTATTATCTTAGTCCGCGGGACCTTAATTACGAGTCTTTGCACTTGAAATATGAGACGGCAAAAAGGCCCACTTCGACGTACACAGAGAATTAAATAAATGATGCATGGAAATGAGTTCTTCCATTCCGCCTTCCAATTTTTAGTCCCAGCCAACTTGGAAGACAGCATTTTTGCTGACACTTTTTATACTAAAATAATTTCCACTATCCTGAACACCGACGAAACGAACAGATACACCCTAATAGCACCTGTACGAATGGTTCATGCGTGTAGCCATTTCACCTACTTGTTGCTGCAACATCATCGCAACTTAGAATTTGTTTTGCATCGAATTGGAACTGGGGCACAAGTTTGGCAATAAATCACGTCAAATGCAACAGGTAGATGCTCCGTTTTAAGCGAGTCGGTCCAAACAGGTGCTCAATGTTCTTAGCGCCCACATAATTTCCAATAAATTTGTTTCCTTAATGTCCTGTCGTCGTACGATGCTACCCGGCCGTAATAGTACACTGTGGGATCCCGACCAGAGAGGATTAAAAAGTCAATTTTTATGGACCATCCGATTTGTTTACTTCTGATTGGACCATTTTTTAGTCGTATAGTGGCCGGGCGGCGCGGCATCTTGATCATCCTAAATTACTACTGCACAAAGGTAACCACAAATCACTGACTTTAAGGTCCGCTGATATTTGTTTTACGAGACAAAATACTTCTTTGATCTCATCCGACCATTAACATGAACATTTATGCCAATGGGACCAAAACTCGTCGTTCGTATTTGTGTTTGTCAACTATGGGACCTATTGTGTACAGGACAGGAGTGAATGTTTGTTTGTCGGCGGCCGGGTATTTGTATGTGCACAGTAACTTAAGGAAATCTAATTACCATCATCCATTGATTTTCATTCGTTTCGGAGATTTCAATGAACGAAATGCGGGCCTTCGTTCGAGAGTTGGAGTATCATGGATTGATACGTATAATAATGTAGGCGTCACCATTGAATCCGTTAAGGACATTTTGTCCTACACATTTTCTGATATTCAGTGAATAATAGTACATAGTTTAAAATGGCATTGCAATGTAGGGAACGGAGGGATAAGCAATTGACTCTAACAAATGGATATTTATTTGTTGTAGTAAGTTCTGCTGTTAATGCTATTATTTACCACAATAGACGCGTTCTTTTGCGAATCTTAACCGATTATTGAATTAACACGAACTAAACATTAACCTACATGGGTTAACGTTCTACCCCGGTGGCTTATCTGTGGCGTGATCTAACCTGGATGGAACATAAATTTCCACACTTATTAAGGCTACATCTAGCGGTTGTCGCAAAGAGTTCATTCATCTTCGCTTCATTCGGTTGCAATGGGATCATTTTTCTGATTGGAAAAATGGTTTGAGATCCGGTGAATCGAAAGCAGGTAATACATAGAGAATAACTATGGAGGAGCCCTTGTGGGGCATAGCGCGTCAACTGTTCCATGTGGCCCAGTTGACGTTTCGTTGGCATAAATTGGTTTCGGAGAATGCAGTTGCCAGCATGCACCTCCTGCACATCCATGGCCACGAACGTCGTCGTGGACGGTACTCGAACCCGAAACGCCGGTAGTCAAACATGAGACTGATGCCTCAACACACTGCGCTACCGGTCGCCCCCAATCCGCATATACTCAACACTAAACAATTTGAAGCAATTCCAGTCGTAAAAAGTAAACAGAGAGACACACGCCCTCCACTGCGCAACACCCGCGCAGTCTATATAAAAGCACAGGAAGCACGTAAGATGTCATCCCCTCTCCTACTTCTCCTATTGGAACAATAACATTCCAGTCTGTCTCTCTGCCGCGGAACACCCGCCCTGTCCATATAGAAGCACGAGAGATGTCAAATTTCCATCCCCCTTCCTACTTCCTCACTTGTGCCGAATTACTTCGTTTCTCTCGCTCTTTTTCATTTCCTCTGATTCTCTCTCTTCAAAGAGGTAATATTTGCTATTATTGACTAGGTTTGTAATACACAGCCGCTTGCAAAAGGATGAGTTAGTGAGAGAGACATAAAATGCTGTGCATCGTTGAGTGAGAGTGTGTATCGACGGTTCCACAATAGTACTATGTTATCAACCCGCCTATTGACTTAGTTTAGGGTTAGATTGGTTAAGCTTGTCTGCCGCTACAATAAGACCAATTCATTGTATATGTACACTCTTTACGACGTATTTCATTATTTTTTAAGGTAGGTATTTCATTCTATGGAATACATTGGAGCCTTCTAACTTTTTTTTACGTATTATATACGACATGAGCTCACGATTAATGCAACTTTTAACAAAAGTAAGTACCTAAAAGCGTAACAGATTCCATTTTACGAGTATAGGTTACAATACAATTGACGCTTAACTGGAATATGTATTACACTAGTTTCCGAAGCCTAACGATAAACTCCTTCGATTCGCCCTACGAATGTTTCAGATTTAATAACTTTCCGTGGTTTATTAAGCCTCGGAAAGTTAATCTGCGATCAGCGTAAAATTGATTAACTTCGTGTTTTATGAGATCGTTTGTAATATGTATGTAACAACGACGAGGTGATAAATTTCATGATGGGTGACGAAAGGTATGTATTTGTTGTAAAAATAGGGTATCGAATGTAGTAGTAGTAGTACTGATTTCTTGATATGTTGTATACGGTTGTGGGGGGCAAAAGACTTTTTCCATAGTCCTCCTCGTGGGCGTCTCCTGGTAACGGCAGTGTTTCAAACCGCTGACGGCCAAGTCTTAGCGATAAGACATTTGGAAAAAGACAAATAGCTGTAGTCTGAATGGCTGACTAGCACCTAAGCGTCTCAACAAAGACAGGTCTCAGGTTTAGTAGGATGGAATGACTTGCGTAGTTGGACCTGCAACATAGTTGTGTGAACCCCAGCACATTTATTAAACCATTTGAAGCAGCTATCTTCCGAGGAAATTCCTTGAATGGGATTAAGCGATGTGCTGACAACTCGTCCTTGTAAAAACCACTCCATGTCAAGAAACCTGGAACAAAAGCTTCGGATTGGACGGATCGACAACGACAACCACGCAAACGACTAAAGGATTATTCTTTCGGATCCTGGAATGTACGCTCCCTGAACAAACCGGGGGCCGAGAAGGCCCTCCTTCAACAGGTCAAAAAATGCAAACTGAACATTACTGAAGTCCAGGAAACAAATTGGCTTGGCAGCGAGATTAACGACAAGAAATCGCACACAATTTTTACAAGTGGCAAACCACCGGGCCGCAAGGAGCTAGGAGTAGCACTTATAGTAAACAATCACCTCAAGCCGCACATTACTGACTTCAAACCCATAAATGAACGGCTATGTGCGATTCGCATTAGGAATCGATTCTTCAATCTCTGGCTCATCAATGTGCATGCCTCCACTGAAGTTAAAGGAGACGCAGTAAAGGACGAGTTCTACGCTCGCCTTGAGACTCTCTTCGACTCACTTCCAACAAACGACATCAAATTGCTGCTGGGAGACTTTAACGCGAAAATCGGAAATGAAAGTTGGCACCGGAGGACCACTGGAGGCCACAGTGTCCATGGAGAATGTAATGGCAACGGCCAACGACTTATCGACTTCGCCTGCAGCAGGAGTCTAGTCGTAAACTCTAAGTGTTTCCCGCATCGACGCATTCACAGGCAGACCTGGAAATCCCCAGACGCACACACCATCAACCAAATTGATCATGTCCTCATTTGCAGGCGATGGGCATCTAGTGTGATGGATGTCCGCTCCTATCGAGGAGCAAACTGCGATGCAGATCATCACTTGGTGAAGACGACCTACAGATGTAGAATTTCCTCAGTGCACCAATCGAGAATCAGCCCTCCCAAAATCTTTGCGGTTGATAAGCTTCTGAGCGATGCTACGGCGGTGGCGTATGCTCCCGCCCTTGAGGAAAAACTATCGCCTATGCTACACAACATCAGCAACACAGGCGTTCATGCGTTCTAAGAAGAACTCAAGGGTACCATCAAGTATGTCGCAGAGAAGGTCGTGGGATATAAAGCCCGGCGAGCGCGAAATGACTGGTTCGACGAAGACTGCAAAAATTCACTTGACGCGAAAAACGAGGCATACAAACAATGGACTCGACGAGGAACCAAAGCTAGGAGAGAAAAATATGACGAGGTACGGCGAATATCGAATAGAATAATAAGACGTAAGAAACGTAAATACTTTGACGAGCAGTCTCTGAATATAAACGAAAACTTAGCTAATAGGGACACCAGACAAGCGTAGAAACTAGTAAATACAATTAAGAACGGCTACCAACCCAGGACTAGCCTTTGTAAGGACAAGAATGGAAACATCATCAGCGACACCGATGGCATTAACAAACGATGGGCCCCTTATTTTGAAGAGCTTCTGAACCTACTATCTAACATCCCCACACAAGAAGCTCTCGACGATACTGTTGATCTTGGCCCACCCATACAACCCCCGACAGTAGAGGAAGTTGATCTCGCGTTGCGATCACTAAAACGAAATAAAGCGGTGGGCGCTGACGAGATTCCAGCTAAACTGCTAAAATTCGGTGGACCGGGTCTAGCTAATGCCATACATCAATTACTCCTGCGAGTATGAGAAGACGAGGAAATACCAGACGATTGGCGCAGAAGCATCATCTGTCCAATTCACAAAAAGGGGGCCAAAACTGCCATGTGAGAATTACAGGGGCATATCACTAGTTTGTACGTCCTATAAAATTTTGACGAAAATTCTGGAAAATAGAATAAAACCGTACGCAGAACGAATCATTGGCGAATATCAAAGCGGTTTCAGACCTGGTCGCTCCACAACCGATCAGCCCTATACGGTCAAACTGATACTCCAGAAGTGCTGGGAATACAACGTAAACGTATACCAAATCTTTGTCGACTTCAAGCGGGCATACGACAGTATCGATCGTGGAGTACTGTACAACATCATGCTGCAATTTGGTATACCGCCTAAATTAGTGCGACTGACAAAGATGACGATGACCAACTCCTCACAAGTCAGGATCCATAATACACTTACTGATCTATTTGAAACACGCACTGGTCTGAAACGGGGCGATGGACTGTCACCGACGCTCTTCAACCTAGCACTGGAATACTTTATTCGGGCTATGAACATGGACAACAGCAAGACGCTACTCATCAAGTCGAGACAATTAGCAGCGTACGCCGACGACATCAACCAACATCATGTTCCTAAGATTGGCCGACGCTGAAGAGCTTCTGCATACGCTCGATACCGCTGCAAAAGAAGTTGGACTACGTATTAACGAGGGTAAAACTAAAACTAAATCTCGTCTTTTTCTTTGCATGTGCCCAGAAACACGAAGTTCCGCGTGTACAAAACCATTACACGACCAGTGCTATGCTATGGCTGCGAAGCATGGATCCTAACTCAAGCCTCCGGAAACATGGTAGAAACATTTGAACGTAAGGTTCTACGGCGAATTTTCGGGGCTGTTTGCGATCGAGATGGATGGCGCATCCGGTACAACCATGAGTTGTATGAACTGTACGATGAGTTGGAAGTCTCGAAAATCGTCAAACTACAGCGACTTCAATGGGCAGGGCATGTACAAAGAATGGACGATGATCGCGTGCTAAAGAGAGTAATGAATGCGGAACTAGTCGACCGAGCGAGACTGCCTAGACGACCGAGATCTCGTTGGGAGAGCTTAGTAGGTGTGGACGCCGCGCAAATACTGGGCTTCCAAAATTGGAGGATGCGATCACTCGAATGATATAATTGGAGGACAACGATCCAGGCGGCCAAGGCCCGACGTCGGGCTGTCGCGCCACGATGATGATGATGATGATTTTCATTTTATTGCGTTCTAAAATTTTGATCACATCGATTCAAAACAGCGCCTCATTAACAGAAAAAAAGTTTGCAAGGGTCAAAAGTTCCATTCAGGGACCGCAGATGGCTTCGAGCCGGCGAATTCGGATCTTCTTTAGAGAACGTACCGTTCTGAAACCTGAATATTCTGAGGAAAGACGTGAAGATACAATAGATAGAGGAGCATGCTGGCGGTCTTTCCGAAGAAAACATTAAAGGCCTGAACGATCAGCTTGTATTTACTCCGGAAGAGTTCTATTCAAGTGATGTAAAAATTATTGTAAATAATATATTATGAATCAGCCAATAGAATAAAAAAAAAGCTTTTACAATTTTTTTTTTAAATTAAATTTACACACTTTCAAATAAATAGTAATTATTAAAGATCCAATTATTTCAAGCAATAAACGTTTGTTTTAGACCTCATTATCCCCTTTCTGAAATTTTTTCTCAGTTTTTCTCTGTAATTAAAAATCGCATATCACCTTCATTACCTTGTCCCTTTATTTATAACTAAATGGCGCCTCTCTTGGCGCCTTCCTTAATGCCCCTTCGGAGTTCGCGCGCTAGGTGAACGCATGCTTCGCCTTAGCCTTTGACGGGCCCTAGCGGTGAAAATCACAATATCTCTAGCTAATATCACATGACTCCCCAGCCAGGTCAGAGGTTCCGTAATCGTGGTAACCTTAATCTGGAATATATTGCAATATTCAGGGATACTGAAAGAGATGTTAAGGTTAAGCCCATAAGAGAGAACTCTGATCTCTTTTCCTTTAGCCGTCTGGAGCCTGAATTAAGACACTGACCAGTGTCATGGAGTCTAATTACTGTATTTGCATAAAAATGTTAAGAAGAAGCAGGTCAAATCGCATGATCAAAGCAGTAGTCCTAAAAGCACAATAAAAAGCAACGCAAGTCAATCTTCGCATCTATTCCAGCAAGTAACTGTTAGCCTCTGTACTCGGAGCAGTCCATCAGACAAGGACCCCAAACATGAGTAAAACAGCCACAAAGAAATTTTGCCTTATCAGTAAAAACTAGTCTGGCCCCATGCAGCACAGAGGGTTTGACTGGAAGTATCCTAAACTTATAAACAGAACAAGCTCTGTTTTGTTCATATCAACCTTTACCCCACAGATAGCAGTCCAAATCATTCGTTGTGAGAGGGTATTCTGCAATACCTCCCTAATAACCACCGGAAATTTACCAGATATAAAAATAACAATGTCATCCCCGTAACCACACCTTTCAATCACGACAATTTCATGTTTCGAAACAGTCTATTGACTATTGTTAAGTTCTCGAGAAAGAGAGAGCGCACTGTATGGTACTTTGCGAAGTATCCCTGCTCCCAAGACTTCGTTCAGACGATGTTCCCAGACATTTTCGGATATTTGCTCGAATATTCGAAGATCAAGCTCTATATACCAAATATTTAGAAGGGCCCGGTCCCTCATGGCCCCGCTCTGGATCCGCCACTGAAACCTAGCTTATTTGGATCCTGTGAATGTGGAGATCTCAATATTTGGAGAGTTTTCCTGTGTATACTATGTTTTAAGCAGTACTTCAAGTCCGAGTACTATATAGGTATATGTATGTCTCCCTAGTGTCGTCAGAACACAATGCCTTTCTTTCAATGCCATGTAATACCCACGTGATAACAAATTTTCTCCTATATATTTGGATTTACCAATGATTCGCCACATTATCTTATATGGTTATTCTTTTTTTTTTATCCGTCAGTGAGGAAGCCAGAGCAGAAGCCGGCTAAATTGAGCAGGTGTTGTCTAGTCATATGCCTATTGTAGAGCAACCTTGCCCTCGTGATATATCTCTGGAATTAAGGTCTTAACAGCTCATTGCCGCGTTTCAAGCAATTTTCTCGGTCATACCTTATTCGGAACTAATTTACGATGCACATCGCTGACTCTGGCATTTTCACCTTATGCACTATCTAGAGTACGAGTATTTCGATGTAATGCGATGCTTGGCAAATTGCACGAATATCATTAACGAAGAAAATTTTCAGGGAGCCACGAGAATTGCATGTCTGCAAGTGCAAGAACAAGAGGCCATCATCGAGCTGAACTTTCACGTGGCCAACCTTCACATATTCTAAATGTTGCTCCCGCTGAAGGACAGTCGGGCGTACGGTTTCAGTCGATCAAAGTAGGATCGTCCACATCTCTTTCGATAATTTGTTTGATATTTTAAATGGAAATACTCGATAATGAAAATTGTTTTGAATTCCCCTGATGGACGCTATCTTCAGTAATTACAGGTGTTAGTGGAATTTTCAAAATTAAAGTAAAATCATTTGTTGTAGTCTGGATGGCGCAACGGTTAGCACGTTCGCCTTCAACGCACTGGGCCCCGGTTCGATTCCGGGGATTTACGTGTCGGACTATGAGCCCACTCAGCTGTTAAATGAGTACCCATTATGGGGTAAATAACTCGGTTGAGCGTGTTGCTGATCACATACCTCTGCACAAAAAACCGTCACGATCTAGAAAATGAGATGATGCTAACTCATCTCGAGGCCGTGGTTCAAATTGGACTGTTGCGCCAGTTATTTATTTTTATTTTATTTGTTGAATATGTTTTAAACTATTTACAATAAAAGTAACCACTAGACTTGTTGGTCATAAATACGAAAGATTAATGATTCATTTTTAAACTTTACACTATTTGCTCTTACCCCTATAGTGGGGCATAGCACGTTAACTACTCCTGAGAGCTAGTTCGAAATTTAATACTTAGGATGAGTGACATTCAAGATGAATGGACAGTATTTTATACATTCTCTGCTCTCTTCACTACCAGTCTTGGAAAAGCATAAAAACTATGCCAAACTGCTAAGCGATAGGTTTCAAAATTATCCTTACCCTGTCTGTATCCGTAAAACCTAAACTTCCATCAGTAAAGTTCTGAACGAAGGAAGAATAGTAGTGTTGGAGTATCTTAGATTTATTGTTAATATGCCATTAGGCCGTTGCAATGCAAGTGCAATTAGCTTTAACGCCTGGCACTATCAAAACGAAGGAATTTAATCTGTTCAGGTGTTAATATTATCGACGTTGAAATTACTTCACCATGTACTCAAACTTCCATTACTTCGCTGAATTAATGTAGTGGGGAAAACATGGCTCAACACTTTGTTTTTTTGATGGCGGACAAGCAGTAGGTGTCGGCAGGAAGATGTTCGATAGCAAATTCTTATGATCTTGCGACTTGTGTTGCTTTATTTCATATTTTACTGATATGGTAGTCAATTATGGACAGTATATTGAGCTATCAAACATTTTATTGAAACCAGAAACAGGGATCAAATTAACTATTCCCAGCTTTATGCCTAAGATTCTAGCTTAATTATGAACCGATCTTTCCAGTGTTCCATGAAAATTGTAAAGCAAAATTCACTGAGTCATAAAGATCTCCTTTTGCCGTTCTTCATCTGTTATTGTTTCGCCAACTGCGCCAACCTTACAATATTACCAAGATACCAAGTGATTTGATGCTTACTGACTTTTTTACACAATTTTTTATGTGCACCAGCCCATCTTTCAACAGGTTTTTAAATTATGATACACTTGTTGCAGTTCTCATAATATTTATGTCTAGTTAAAATGTAGGTACACCAAACAGAAACGCCGCCGCAGCCGTTGCGATCAGCGCTAGCCACCATCGCCGCCAACAACTTTTATAGTAAAATTTAGTGCTGCTAGTACTTGAATGAACAACAACTACATGCTATCTTGCTGCGTTAAAAAGCAGTAAATTTATTTTGCTATTGTTCTTAGTATTGTGCGCGTTTTATTTGACGCATACATAACGCCAGAAACATGGTTGAAAGTGAAGAGCAAATCGTTTACATGAAGTACACTTGGTCCTATTAGAAACAAGTCGGTGATTCCTGGCAGATTTTTTTTTAATAAGAACGGATCGAATAATAGGTTATATTTTCCCTAACCTCTAGTGGGGCTTAGCGAGTCAGTTGCTAATAAGAGACTTTTTCGTAGTTGACATTTTGTTAGCATAAGCTAATTTCGGACGATCCCTGTTTTTAGCATTGGAAAACACTGTGGCTTCTCTTTCGCTCGCACGCTTAGTATGGCCATGGTGGGACTCGAACCTGTGCAGCCGGCGGGACATCACACTGAGCGCGGAGCGAGCGGAACCCGTTCTAACCCGAAAACCCATAATTTCGGTTTAAAACCGAAAGAACAAATACGACCAAACACCAAAATTGTTCAAAGTGAAAAAAAAGAGAAATGTTGTTTATGTTGTTTGTTGCCTTGACTTCTGCAGGGGCATGGGCGAGTCAACAACTCTAGCATTATTATGCCTTGTTGACGTTTCGATAGCATATATTCTTCCGGATGGTTCAGCTGCTAGAATGCACCTCCAATCCACGCTGTCTTAATGCCATGATACAAGGAAGACAAAATATCGCCTTGCGCATGTAATGTAGGCTCTCTTAATACCTACGTCACAGGCTCATACAATTGTATGAATACTTAATTTTTGGCTTTTATCTCTGTAACTATTAATCCTAGCAGAAAACTTTCTGAGGCGAAATTAAAGATCACAAAAATATACATAAAAGACGTCTAAACAAATTTTTTTTCTATCTTAATTAGTTTTCGAGATAATCTCATTCCATGGCTCCTCGTTCGCAAGAAGTTGAAAAAATATATCAAGCAGAGCCCACACAAGAGACCGCTGCACCGTGCGCGTGCTGCACCCTCTACAAGCGAAGCGATACTATCGTGAGGGATGCAATGCTGAGAGCTATGAACCACCACCACCAGTCTCTCAAATATATATGCACTTACGATGTGATGCGCAAAACGATACGAAAAAAATAAAAGAACTACGATTGGGGTAAACCCCAATCATGCAATACTCTAGATGAATTTGAACCTGGTTAAAGCCAATAAATAATTTTGGTTGCAATCTCGGATGCATCGTTAAGACGTAAGTCGTTAAGACGTTAAGACGTATTTCATGAAATAGTGCAGTTTGTATGGGAGGGGGTAGAAGGAGGGTGAGGATTACAATAAATTTTATAATGTAGGTTACAATTATCATAAAAGTGATATATTCAAAATTTCAAAGCAAGATGTTTTATAGTTTCTGAGAAAATCTAATTATTGTAAATTATCAAAAATGTGTCATTTTGTATGTGAGGGGGTAGACGGAGTAAGGGTAATCGATTACTTTTTTTGAATCTAACTGATATTGTTAATTAAGTGTTAAGTACAAAATTTCAGCCCGATAAATTGTATACGTACTGAGTAAATTGGCTTAACGTATTTCATGAAATAGTGCAGTTTGTATGGGAGGGGGTAGAAGGAGGGTGAGGATTACAATAAGTTTTATAACATAGGTTACAATTATCATAAAAGTGATATATTAAAAATTTCAAAGCAATATGTTTTATAGTTTCTGAGAAAATCTGATTATTGTAAATTTTCAAAAATGTGTCATTTTGTATGGGAGGTGGTAGAACGGGTGGAGCGATTTAGCCCGTTCACGAACTTAGCCTTCATTTTTTGTCAAAAATAACGATTGCAAAATTTTAACTTCATAGCTCAACGCGTTCTCGAGCTAGAGAGGTCACGGACGGACGGACGGACGGACGGACAGACGGACAGACGGACATCCGGTTTTGAGATATTCGAGTGATAATACGAACTTCTGTATCATTCATTTTTTTCTGCGAGCCTTATTTCTTAGCGTTACAAACTTTGTGGCAAACTTATAATACTCTCAGATTTCATCTAGAGTATAATAAGACACGGGAAGGCGATATCTTGTCTCCCTTGTATCATGTCTTAATACTGACAAGCTCGGAGGGTTGCGGAGTTCTATTAGTTCACACAGGAAGTTTTTGTTCGCGCCGAGGATCGAACCTCCTTTTCTCTGGATGTAGCATCGTACAGCAGTGACCGAGAGCACACGGCCATAACTTAACATTTCCAGTCTTTGAAAGGTAAGCGATAATTTATTCCAACTTGTGTCATATTAGTTCCAGCCGGCACTGTTTACTAATATTGTTCGGATACGTTAGAAATCCATGCTACACTGTAGACGTGATCATATTCACATTACACGCGACCTTACATTCAATTTTATTATCTATTATACCTATTCTTTCGAATGCTATAAGGCTGAAGGAAGATTCAAGTTGATTTGTAGGTAAAAATGCCATAAGCCCAAATACGAGTATATTTTTTGTTTTTCTACCAAGAGGTAGTCACGCTTTTGGCTAAGTTTTATAATAAAATATATGTTTCTAACATTATTGCCTATTGTTCGCCGTTTCTGTGATAATAAACGTAAAATGTTGTAAATATGTCACTTGCAAATTATATAATCTGGGAAACCTTGTTCGGATACTAACCTGCTGTGGGTGATTAGAATATGGTTTTATCCAGAGGGGAGAAGACGCATTACTATAAGACTTATATTATAAATAATATTAGAGAAATTATTATTTTATATCTCATTTTCAACCAACTAGGAGCATTCAATTCCAGTCAATATAAAAGAAAGGTAAACTTTGAATAAAAAAACGGCACCAAGTCCGAAGCGTTGCTACTCAAGACCTGTGTAGACCTAGTGATGATACAAAAACTACAAATTGGCAACCGCCATCTGCATTAAAAGTGTCATTGAGTGCCCATAAAAACTGTTCTAACACAAACTGTGATGTAGTTTCAGTTTTTGGAGTGTTGATTACGAATCTGAGGTTTTTGCCAAAAGCTTTTTGTTGAATTTGAGTTATAGCAAAAAAAAAAAAAACCGAACAAACACGGTTTTTTATATTTTGAAAACAGTTAACCGTAGTGAAATATTTGCTGAGACATAATGAAAGATCTGAGCAGTTCGTTAAATAAGAGTTAAAGCCATTTATTCCATTTCTTCAATACTTTTCGAGAAATTCGCTCTTAAAAATACATCAGAAAAACGAAATTTATCCCTTTTTAGTCTTTTTCAAGTGCGAATGTCTCGAAAATTATTGAAGATACGGAAAAAGTTGCGCTGACTTTTTTATACCCTAGATTTTATAAGAGTAGGATATATTTTTTTTTGCCACGACGAAAATTTATAACACCTTAAAGGATGCTCCGGAGCTATAGCATATATATATATATATATATATATATATATATATACATAAATGATGAGGGTCACCTCCTGCATCGCGTATTTTCTGTCAAATGGATCAAATCAATGATTTAAAATGCATTGAGTTAGTCCAGCATTCAAAGGAAAACTTTCCTGCCGTAACAGAAGCAATTAAAATTGGATTAACTGTACAGGTTACAGCCTGCGCCGTTGAAAGATCTTTCAGTTCGACCTTGTAGTACTAATGTTTGTCTGTGAGGCGGAAAGTTCTCGTTTTTTTTCACGAAATTTTTCAATCGCTTGATGATATCAAAGCGGATGTTAGTGCCAACTCAGTTCGACCCTGTACGGAGCTTATGTGTTAACAGAAGTCCTAATATTGAGATATAGGCTTCCGAGAAGCCTATCAGGCGAACGATAGTATTAAAAAAAAACCAATCCGAAGCGTATATACCCTAGACTTGTACAGACCAAAAGTACCAATTGGCAACGACCATATGCATTAAAAGTGGGTCTCCTATATGGCCAGTTTATAGGGGAGGTTGGCACTCATTCAATGGGTTCTTGAGCATTCTCAAAATCAATTAACTAACTAATCCATTCTACAAATATTTGTCGAATTTTTCAAGTCGCTAGCTTCATTCTATCGAAAGTTATTTCTTATTTGAAGTGTCACTTGTAGGGGAGGTAGGGGTTCCTTGGGTCGGATCTTTCCCATCATTGCCACCAACCAATTAGATCACCCTACAAACATTTAAGGCAAATCGTGGAGACAGTTGAAGGCGATGGCGGCGAACAGGACGAGGTGGAAAATCGGCGTGGTTAATGCCCTATGCCCCACAAGGGGTTGACAGGATCCAGAGAGAGACAAACATTTATACAAAATTTTAAGTCTCTAGTATCACTCTATCGAAAGTTATCGTTTATTTTAAGTTTCATTTCTAGGGGAGGTCCAGGTTCCATAGGTCGGATCTTACCCATCTTTAATGCCAACTAACTCGATCTCACTTCCAACATTTGACCAAAATTTCAAGTCGCTGGCCTCATTCTATCAAAAGTTATCGCTTATTCGAAGTTTCGTTCGTAGTGGAGGGGGGGTTCCTTAGGTCGGATCTTGCCCATTATCAATATTAACCAAGAAGGTCTTACTAGCAACACTCCACCAAATTTTCAACTTGCTAGTGTGATTCTATCGAAAGTTATTTTAATTAAACGAATATTTTGTTTTTGAAAATTTGTAGGGGAGGTAGTCGTTCCTTTGATCTGATTATGCCCAACTTACTAAAACTCAAGCAGCTTCTCACTTAAGGGTTACATGTCAAAAATCAGGTGTCTACGTCAATTGGTTCAAGAGTTATAGATAAAAAACCTGAAAAGTAGAGTAGTACGGGGCTCTTTGTAAGGAAATTACCGTTAGTTTTCAACTGATCAATTTTATTTCCCAGGAGAGTATAAGATTACCCTTACGAGTAATCTACCAAACCTAGAGCTTTTCATGTATATTTAATCGGGAGTTATAGATACATTTAAGTATTTCACATATGTAGGGGAGGTAGGCGCTCTCTTGGCTTGATCATACCCATTTTCAATACCAACTAACTAGATCACACTGCCAACATTTGATCAAAATTTCAAGACTCTAGCTTCATTCTATCGAAAGTTATCGTGCGAAAGGGCAGGCAGACAGACAGACACGCAAACAGACAGACAGACAGACAGACATGGCTAAATCGAATCAGGAGGCGAACCTGATCATTTATATAAATAGATTGCTATACCTCCGGAGCCTTCTTTAATGTGTTACATATTTTCGTCGTGACAAAAACAATATACCCTATACTATAAGTCTAGGGCAGGGGTCGGCGAACTTTTTCTGAAAAGTGCCAGATCATCATCATCGTGGCGCGACAGCCCGACGTCGGGCCTTGGCCGCCTGGATCATTGTCCTCCAATTATCTCGGTCACGTGACCGCGTCCTCCAATTTTGGGAGCCCAGCAGCTGCGCGGCGTCCACACCTACTGAGCTCTCCCAACGAGATCTCGGTCGTCCTCGCAGTCTCGCTCCGTCCACTCGTTCTGCATTCATTACTCTCTTAGGCATGCGATCATCGTCCATTCTTTGTACATGCCCTGCCCATTGAAGTCGTTGTAGTTTGACGATTTTCGAGACTTGCAGCTCATCGTACATTTCATACAACTCATGGTTGTACCGGATGCGCCATCCATCTCGATCGCAAACAGCCCCGAAAATTCGCCGTAGAACCTTACGTTCGAAAGTGTCTAGCATGTTTTCGGAGGCTTGAGTTAGGGTCCATGCTTCGCAGCCATAGCATAGCACTGGTCGTATAATGGTTTTGTACACGCGGAGCTTCGTGTTTCTGTGCACATGTTTCGATTTCATTATGGGGAGAACCGAGTAAAAAGTCTTATTAGCTAACTGTATCCGTCGCTTGATTTCGTCAGTTTCGTTGGCGTCCCTTGACAGGTTGCAACCCAGGTAGATGAAGTTGTTCACGAACTCGATGTTGAGGTCCCCCACATTGATGCTCGATTGTGCAGGTGACCTTGTCACCGACTGCATCATTATTTTAGTTTTACCCTCGTTAATACGTAATCCAACTTCCTTTGCAGCGGTATCGAGCGTATGCAGAAGTTCTTCTGCGGCAGCCAATCTTCGGGACATGATGTTGATGTCGTCGGCATACGCTGCTAATTGTGTCGACTTGATGAGTAGCGTCTTGCTGTTGTCCATATTCATGGCCCGAATAACGTATTCCAGTGCTAGGTTGAAGAGCGTCGGTGCCTGTCCATCGCCCTGTTTCAAACCAGTGCGTGTTTCAAATAGATCAGTAAGTCTATTCTGGATCCTGACTTGTGAGACGGAGTTGGTCATCGTCATCTTTGTCAGTCGCACTAATTTTGCTGGTATACCAAATTGCAGCATGATGTTGTACAGTACTCCACGGTCGATACTGTCGTATGCCTGCTTGAAGTCGACAAAGATTTGGTACACGTTTACGTTGTATTCCCAGCACCTCTGGAGTATCAGTTTGACTGAGAAGATCTGATCGGTTGTGGAGCGACCAGGTCTGAAACCGCTTTGATATTCGCCAATGACTCGTTCTGCGTACGGTTTTATTCTATTTTCCAGAATTTTCATCAAAATTTTATAGGACGTACAAACTAGTGAGATGCCCCTGTAATTCTCACACCGCAGTTTATCTCCCTTTTTATGAATTGGACAGATGATGCTTCTGCGCCAATCGTCTGGGATCTCCTCGTTCTCCCATACTCGCAGGAGTAATTGATGTATGGCATCAACTAGACTCGTTCCACCGAATCTTAGCAGTTCAGCTGGGATCTCGTCAGCGCCCGGCGCTTTATTTCGTTTTAGTGACCGCAACGCGAGATCAACTTCCTCTACTGTCGGGGGTTGAATGGGTGGGCCTAGATCAACAATATCATCGAGAGCTTCCTGTGTGGGGATGTTAGATGGTCGGTTTAGAAGCTCTTCAAAATAAGAGGCCCATCGTTTGTTAATACCATCGGTGTCGCTGATGATGTTTCCATCCTTGTCCTTACAAAGGCTAGTCCTGGGTTGGTAGCCGTTCTTAATTGTATTTACTAGTTTGTACGCTTGTCTGGTGTTCCTATTAGCTAAGTTTTCGTTTATGTTCAGCAACTGCTCGTCAAAGTATTTACGTTTCTTACGTCTAATTATTCTATTCGATATTCGCCGTAGCTCGTCATATTTTTCTCTTCTGGCTCTGGTTCCTCGTTGAATCCATTGTCTGTAGGCCTCGTTTTTCGCGTCAAGTGAATTTTTGCATTCTTCGTCGAACCAGTCATTTCGCGCTCGCCGGGCTTTATATCCCACGACTTTCTCTGCGACATCCTTGATGGTACCCTTGAGTTCTTCCCAGAACCCATGGACGCCTGTGTTACTGATGTTGTGTAGCATAGGTGATAGTTTTTCCTCAAGGGCGGTAGTATACGCCACCGCTGTAGCATCACTCAAGAGCTTATCAACCGCAAAGATTTTGGGAGGGCTGATTCTTGACTGGTGCACTGAGGAGATTCTACATCTGTAGGTCGTCTTCACCAAGTGATGATCTGCATCGCAGTTTGCTCCTCGATAGGAGCGGACATCTATGACACTAGACGCCCATCTCCTGCAAATGAGGACGTGGTCAATTTGGTTGACGGTATGTGCGTCTGGAGACTTCCAGGTCTGCTTGTGAATGCGTCGATGCGGGAAACACGTAGAGCTTACGACTAGATTCCTGCTGCAGGCGAAGTCGATAAGTCGCTGGCCGTTATCGTTACATTCTTCATGGAGGCTGTGGCCTCCAGAGGTCCCCCGATGCCAACTTTCATTCCCGACTTTCGCGTTAAAGTCTCCCAGCAGCAATTTGACGTCGTTTGTTGGAAGTGAGTCGAAGAGAGTTTCAAGGCGGGCGTAGAACTCGTCTTTTACTGCGTCTTCTTTAACTTCAGTGGGGGCATGCACATTGATGAGCCAGAGATTGAAGAATCGAGTCTTGATGCGAATCGCACACAGCCGTTCATTTATGGGTTTGAATTCAGTAATATGGGGTTTGAGGTGATTGTCCACTATAAATGCTACTCCAAACTCCTTGCGGCCCGATGGTTTGCCACTTGTAAAAATTGTGTGCGATTTCTTGTCATTAATCTCGCTGCCAAGCCAATTTGTTTCCTGGACTGCAGTAATGCTCAGTTTGTACTTTTCGACCTGTTGAAGGAGGGCCTTCTCGGCCCCCGGTTTGTTGAGGGAGCGTACATTCCAGGATCCGAAAGAATAATCCTTTATTCGTTTGCGTGGTCGTCGTTGTTGATCCGTCCAATCCGAGGCTTTTGTTCCAGGTTTCTTGACATGGAGTGGTTTTTACAAGGACGAGTTGTCAGCACGTCGCTTAACCCCATTCAGGGGATGGCCTCGGAGATAGCTGCTTCAGATGGTTTAATAAACGTGCTGGAGCCCACACAACTATGTAGCAGGTCCAACTACGCAAGTCATTCCATCCTACTAGACCTGAGACGCTTAGGTGTTTGTCAGCCATTCAGGCTACAGCTATCTGCCTTTTCCAAACTGTCTTATCGCTAAGACATTGGCCGTCAGCGAATTGATACACTGCCGTTACCAGGGGGCGCCCACGCGGAGGACTATGGAAAAGGTCTTTGCCAGTGCCAGATAGGTATTTTAAATTTTAGACTCAGCGGGCGGGTATTAAATTCGAAGTGCAACCGCTGACTGATGTGGCCAACCTGTGCCAATGAAGGTCAGATGAAAGCTTCTCAATTTTGTAATCAAATAGACTTCAAAATATGGAACTATTTTTCAGCGCAGGAATGTCTTTGGGAATTGCGATTTCCTTAGTATGAGCTTGTAACTTTTTTTTAGCACAGCAAAAGGTCAAAAAAATTGTTTCTTCTTTGTGTCTTTCCAAGCAATCTTTCTATTGCTGAGCCATTGATAGCGAGCTAGAAAATTGACAGCCTCATTTCATCAGTCCAAACCAAAGTGATCCTGCACGGCAGCTGCCTGAGTCGTTAGCCGTATTTATTACACCCCAAGACAATGACGAAATCGTTACGTGTTTCTGTTGAGCAAATGACCGCAAACTTGTATCGATTTCGTCAATTCGAAACAACGAAACAGATATGTTTTTCAATTGCATTTGTGACTTAAGATCGAAATTATGTGCAATGCAACGTTTGTTTCAGGAAACACATTAATCAATTTTTTCAACGTTTAATTTATAACAAAAATAAATTACCAACTGAATTTAAGTCTACCTGGCGTAAAGGATTAATATTCGCTGGGCTAGAAGTCCACAGCGATTGTCTTCACAGTGGGAAGTTCAACGACCCCACCACAGACTCTCTGTTCGGTTTTACCAATGATATACCTAGGATCAGCACAGGGATTGCCATTTCCCCAGCCCGTGCTGCATGATTATTCTATTGTAATTTAGTCTTCAGTGAACCAAATAAATTAATTTAAATTTCACTGCAACAAATTACATTGTGATAAAAAAAAATCGTTGTTTACACTATTTGTCATAATTTAATTTGACCATGGTAAAAACAATATTGTCTCGCGGGCCGGATAAAAACCAGGGGCGGGCCGGATTTGGCCCGCGGGCCGGAGTTTGCCGACCCCTGGTCTAGGGTATAAAAATTTGTAAGCTAGAATTAATTTTTTTCTTGTTTAATAGCTAACGTTAATACCTTCAAACGCATGTGTAACCATGAAACACTTTTTTGAGTCAAAACATTTTTCTGTTTAATTCGGTAAATTGGCTTTTTGAAACTGACGTGTCTTTCCGAATATGATTTTCTTTGATTGTACTGTATTACAAAATATGCTATGTTTTTATTTTTGTAATAAAAAGCTGATTTTGACTAATAAGTTTAAACCATCTTTTAATAAAAAGTGATATTTTAAACATGAAAAAAATTCGTTTGTTTCACAAATCGCATCACTAGCGAACGTTAATATTAATGTATTTTACGTTAGTACTCTAGAGTTAAGAAGAATTTCGAGAGACCTAGACCTAGTTCAGTGGGGCATGACAGTCTGCCAAGACTGCATGATGAGCGGTCATCGCAAAAGAGTGTTTGAATGCAAGCTATTATTGACGGGGTATCGACGAATTTGAGATTAATTCAAGAAGGATATAACTTTCAGTTAACAATTTTTTTTTATAATTTCTATCTTACGTATCTTTCTTATCTTTGAGGTGCATGTTAGCAACATGCATCGTCAGAAACCAGTTTATGCTAACGAAACATCAACACACATGGGAATCGGAACCCCCACTAGGGGTTAGGGCAAATACATATTATATCAAACTCGTATATTGTGTAAAACATCATATACATATGTATTTCCATTTACTTTATTTTGGTTTTTCTACTATGGTCATTTTTTTTTTCACAAAATTATCAATTAATGAAATAGTTAATAATATTTAGTATTATAACTTTTTGAGCTTTTTTGTGCTAAACGAGTATACATTTTCATAACAGTAATGAGGGAAGGGGGGGGGGGGGCAATTGCCCGGTTTGCCCTCCCCTGTTAGCGCCCATGAATGCAAATCAGGAGAAAAAATTATTAGTAATCATGATATCGCGCTCCTGAAAATCTTATTGAAAATAAAATTAAATTGCGTTGACATCTACATAAATGTAGTCCCATGTCAACTTAAAACTCCATAAAAACCCCTGCTATAATAATTAGTGTTGGAAGTAAAAGGAAAAAGATTATTGCATGTTACTTCTGAGAATGCCTTACATGTCCGCTGTTCATTTATCGTTGACAGTCAATAAATATCGTAACGTAAAATTTCAATGCTGCAAATCACAATGTATTTAGTTACAGTTTGCATTCGAGGACAAATCGCAGACTGTAAAATAGTTGTTTATCCATACAAATAACGAAGCGCAGCCCATGCTCCTATAGTTACATTTATGTGTACATAGTACATATGTATGTGAATAATATTACCAAATAAGAAATCGTGACTGACGTTGATCTAGCCGGTGAAGATGTGATAAGTTTAGGGTATGTGTAAGCACAGCAATTTGATTCATTCGACAAAGAGTTTAATTTTGAAATAAAACCAAATTTTCGGGTAGTAAACATAAAATAAATTTTACGAAATGGTTAACTGGTAGTTGACCTATAATTGTCCTATGATAAGCGCCTGCCATATCTTCCAAATGATATAAGTTTCAGGTGCCCAAAGTCAGCCCAGAATCGAAAAAAAAAACGTCTGGTGTCTGCTACTTTTTGTTCACAATTAATTGCCGCGAACAATTTTGATGCACTTTTCAACATGACAACTGACATACGAGTATGTACGTCGAACTAAGCTGCTTCCCCGATGTGGTTAGGGCAGCTCCTGAAAATCTATCGTGTAAACGATACCAGGGGCAGTGGTAGAGTTGGGTTAATGCTGATCATTTTTGTGGTAGGTGATAGCTAAACTAAATCATTGCGACCTAGATTCCACTTCACTTCATTCTTAAAAGTACTATATAGGTATATGTACAGTTTCATTGGTTGCAATGTGGATGGTCTCCGCAAAGCGCAAAATCCTTTGGGAGTTGTGGCGAGTCTTCTTTACATAAACTTTGTGAACATGGAGCCATAATCAAAGTGTTAGACTTTATCACGTCAAACCTAAACTAATGGTATCGGTTCCAAAATGCAATTTCAGTCTGATTTTAATATTCGAGAAATTGCACACTGATTTTAGACTCTTTATCATCAGACTCTCTATCGCTCACGAAGGAGAGAGAGAGAAGAGAGAGTCGATCGATCAAGCCTGAGTTCAAGGCTTGCTGCAGACATGTTCAAGGCTTGCTGTTTTTCGCCGGCATGTAATTGACTCAGCTTCGAATGAATTTATTTCATTAATAACGATAGAAATTGAAGCTGGGTACTACTGATATCATCTCATTGCACACCATAAATGATCTGGAAAGGGAAGTGAAGTATCACATTTTGGTTCAAAATGTACTACACTGTAACTGAGGTGGCATGTAGGGTGCAAATACAGGCAAATGTTTCTTTAGGTGCGTTCGATTTACCCGAAACTGGATCTTTGATTTAAAATGCCAAACATGATATGGAAAGTGAAACGAATACCAAAGAATATTACCAAAGACACCAACCCATTTGATCCGGATCTGAATCTGCCTGCATCAAAGACCGGTCTGTCGTTTTGTATGGAGGAAATTGATCCAGATCCAAATAAATTAAACGCACCTTATATTACCAGGTTGCCGAGAAATGCTATTCCGCTGATAGGATTTCTCCATCTTTTGGTCAACGTCAATAACAAATTCCATCAAGTGTTTTTTTTTCTTCTTTGCACTTTACAATTTGACGTTTTTTTTTGCATCTTTGACCACCAGAATTTTCCCCAAATGTCCGGTATTAAATACTGGTGTTTGATGTATCAAAAAAATATACAAGTTTGCCACTTCCACATACTTACCATAGAAGCACCCTAACAAAATCAACTGATACTCATCGAGGCACTGATACGTCTTTGACTCTATCTAATCTTTACAAGAATTTGTTCAAATAATTTGATAGTACTCGATTGACCGAAAGATGCATTAAATCTGTCTTAGATCAAACAATGTCCGGGCTGACCACCCAAGTTGTAAATGCCGGAAGCAAATAGTTGGCTCGTTGGAGCAAAACAAATAGTACGAACTACGGAGGGTGTCAAGGTATATAGAGCCGAACAATTAGATGCATTTCACTCCTTCGCAGCAGGTTGGACAAAAAAAGAACGAACAAGCAGAGTCATTTAGCACCTTCCACAGTGACTGCATCTTTTGTTGCTAGCAAGTATAAATGCTTTAGGTTAGGCTATCTTCAAAACATTGCGACTATGTTATTTTAAGCAATTCGGTCTACGCAGTAAAATAAAAACTGTCTGAGTGAGAGAGAACTGCTGAAAATAGAGTGAATATAAAATATTTTTAACTCTATAACCACGCGGGCTATCTGAACAAACACATGTTTGACCGTTGGACAGTGGCACACTGAACTTGATATTCACGTGATACACATTTTAGATTTAGTACAATTAATCAATTTGGTTTCGTCCATGGAGAATGCAAAATGTTGTGTATACTCGTATATTGTGTAAATTGAATAATTCGGTTGAGTTGGGAACAGAATAAAATTACAGTTCATGAATTTTTTTCGGAATAAAGGGATATAAATTCGAATGGGGCCACCATCACAAGCTTGAGCACGATTCAACTTCACATAGATTTCCCTACATTTTCAACGTTAAAAAACTATGCGAAAAAATGGTTTCCGCGCCCAATATATTCTTGATCAGCAACATTAGGAGAACAACATACTAGAATTTCAGGAAAATCGGAGGTGAAGTAATTAATACGGATATCTTTATATAATGTATAAAATTCCGGTGTGTGTGTTCGTAATTCTTATCCTCTTAAACGGCTTGAACGATTTTGATGAAATTTTTTTGTTTTTGTACTTATGGGGTCTTGTAAATAGTTCTTAGCTATAGTTGGATCGGGTAGGTGGCGCTGTTGTCGAGATGCAGAAATTTATTTAATAATAATCCGATCAAACTTTTTTTTATATTTTTTTTTGATTTCTCACATAAAGAAACGTATAATCCCAAATGTTTAGCCTTATTTTTTATATTGATGACTTATTAAATATTGAGCGTTTCATTCGTAACTGACCATCTGAATAATCTGTGACATTTGGCTTACGCATCAATACATGCAAAAGTTCATTGCGTCGTAGCATGCCATTGTTTTGACGTTTCGATTTCGGATTGCTGAGTTCCGATATACTATATATCGGCCAAGCAAAACGAAGCATCTTCACGCTGTTTAAGGAACATTTGACCTCAATTAACGAAGGTCGCGTGACGAAATCAGCTGTCGCCCCACACGCGTTGGGGCACAATCACCTCAACTGGAGCACAGAAAATCTACATTTCAAAACTCGGTGAACAAATCACACAAACTGGATATACATATTAACGTATTAACAGCAAGACTGAATACGCTAGAAGCTCCGATTCGGTCACCACTATTCAAATGTATAAATACTATATAACAAAATAATAATTACAGTGAATTTCAATTATTTCATATTAATTCCCCAATACATTTTTTGTACTTTCAATTTGAATGACAGCAAAGTCAATAAGGTGTTTTTAATTTTCAATTATAAAATTCATAGACTTTACGGTTAAATATTTTTATGGTTTTTTTTAAACATAAAGCTCGCTAAGTTCATATTTGCTTTTTGTTCACACACTTGAGAAAAAAGTAAGTTAGACTTATTGGTCTCTGGGATTTACCGTCAAGTTTTTATGGGTTTGCTGTTTTTGGAATAAAGACTACCCTCACTTATCTTAGACCCGTTTTCTCAATATCTTGTTAAACAGCTTGTTAACTAGCAGGGACGTGAGCTTATCCAAGCTGTAAACTGCCCGTTAAATATTTCCATTTTCTCATACGTCGGTTAAATTACCATTCCAAAATTTGTGGAACGCATCTCAAAGTTCAATTTATGGCAAAAACATCTGATTTTCTTGGCGAAATTCTACCGTCCAAAATCCTATTCTATAGGTATATCAGTACGGTCTCTCAGTATATTCATTTGCGGCTTGTTCCAAATTCTCTTCTATCGAATAAATTTCCGGGAACTCTGTTCTCTATGGCCACATTCATTGCTTTCATTTGAATTTGCAAATGTGAACAGTTCTAGCTGTCAAAATGGGTTGGGTTTTTGTTTAGGATAAATTTTCAACCAGAAACCAGGGGTTGGGTTTTGTTTTGGATAAAAGATGAATCGGAGGATAGGGGACGGTTAACGTTTATCCGATTAATAACGCTAACTAGACATTGAGAAAATTAAATTGAGCCAAATGGCAGTTTATTGTTAATATAAATTTTAATTGGTCCTTGAGTAACCGGTCCTTAGTGTTCATAATTCCGCCAGTCTTATCCCCATTTAAACGTTTTACTTCAATAACAATTTATTAACAAAGCATTAATATGAAGGCGATAATTTCAATATTTTTAATCTTATCATTATCATTCACATCATTTATTTGAATCATATATAAATTATATTAACACAAGTCCGACTGCACGAAAAAATCTTGCACACAATCTGATTATCTCTTCTGGAAAACGATCTGCAGAGTAATTTCGAATGACACAATGGTGCCAATTTTAGCATTATGATCAGATAAGTAATCTGCTTGCAATCGGATTGCAGTTTCCAAGATATATTCATTCAACCAATGCAAAACACCTTTCTTCTTGCTTTTTTTGTCGGTATCGGGATCCAAAAACTAACGGTCCATTCTATTCAGTCGCCATTCATCATATCGATGCTACAGATTGCTCTGATAAATATTTCTTCCGAAACCGAGGCCCTTCTTGAAGGCAGCCTTCTTAAAACCATTGGCAGACTTACATGCATATAACTGCAGAAATATTCAAGTCGCATCTTATTTTATTGATTTTTTGTTGTTTTTGTCAATGGACCGAGCGCACAAGTCATCTTCATCTGCATATCATAAATGTTGAAAAGGTAAGCAAAAGTATACAGTCGTGAGAGTATATTTGAAGTCAGATAAATATCGTAAAGCCAGACTCCTTTCGAATGATGTAAAAAAATATTCGTCTGGCCATGGCCATGCACTAGTAGGTAGTCATATCCAAGACAAGGCGATTACTGCGTGTCAATTGAAGACGTTTTCAGAAAAAAATATTTAATTTTTCTCAATTTTAGTTTATGTATTTTGGGGCGCTCATTTCGAATTCAACTTTATCACCTCAAAAAGTGATGCGTTCCTTGAAAACTACCCAAAATTGCACAAAAAATGCTCTTTTTCGCTTTTTTGCCCATTAACTTCGAACTAACTACTTTAAACCTTTGAAGAAAAATGACACGGAGACTTTTCCCTTATTGGGAAAAATATTGGATCATGACTGACATGACTGTATACCAAAGGCGATGTTGGTTGCGTTCAGGATTTCAAACTTTCCGTTTATGATTGTGTAATTCTGAAATTCAAAATCATGTAAACCAACCAATAGGGGAAATTAATTGGGAAAATTGGTGATTGATAGCGTCAATGTTTCCCCAGCATTGCATCAGCTTGAATCAACGCTGGGTCAACGTTACGTCGTTGCGTCGATGTCAGGGTTGTGCCAACCTTTCGCAGTATTGCGTCAGCGTTCCATGAATGTTACGTTAATGTTGCACCAGCTCTGTATGAGTGTTACGTCAATGTTGCATCAGCGTTGTGTCAACCATGCGCCAATCTTTCGGCGATCTTGCATCGAAATTATGTATCGAAATCATAAGTATAAATATAACATCGACATAGTTTTGATATCGCTATCATATTCCTGCGATATAGCTTCAACATCGCTTCGAGATCGCTTTGATATCCCTTTTAAATTGCTTTGATATCGCTTTGATGTCTGACACCGGCTTAAACCACCTCCAACAACAATCTAATGCATTAATCTCAATACCCCGATTCAGGCGACACCTGTATTTTCTAGATTTCACTTCATGTCCAAGAATGTCTACATGTCAACACCAAGGATTTAAAAAGCCTTCAAAAACACTGCAGTGTATTGGCGCAATCACTACAATTTAAACGACACCCGTATTTTCTAGGTTTCACTTCATGTCCAAGAATGTTTTGACAAATAGTATAGACTACACAGTATATATAGGTATACACAAGAGAATCAATGTATACAAATCTACTGGCAAAGGCAAAAGTTCTATGGAGTGATCAGTCTTGTAGAATATCAATCCTCTTTGGTAGGGCTTACGTTATTATGCGACAAGCAAACTTTTCTATTTTGATGAGAGTGTCCGTTCCAGCTGAGGTGGGTGCTCTTTTCAACAGCTCCATAATCAATTATTGGCCGAATAATCGCTTTGTAGAACCAGAGGACAATGCAGGGTTTGGTGCCCCAAGTGATGATCCTGCCTTCAAATCCACAGTGGTTTTATAGTCTCTTCTGATGTTACCCTAAGATGATCCATCCAGAGGAACTTTCTGTCAAGCTGTCACTTCAAGATACTTGGCGTTATTTGCCGTTTTCACTGTGGAGTTATACCGAGTGGGAAATAGCCTTTATACTCTCTACATCTACTCTCCATTTATTTTTCCAATATTTTCGGATATTAGAGGGATTCGTGCTCACGCCGTAAACGTCGTATTTACAGAAGTTTACGATGATTATAGTATTACGATTTTTTAAAAGACTTCGGCAGAGCCTTTGTTTACTTTTACCCGATTGTCGAAAGTAAAACTATCATATCTCAATTCATTCATTAGTTTCTGAGAACATGTTCCCTTGTTTTCAGAATAGCGACTGACGTGATTATTCAGATGAAGCGATTTACTATTCGTTCACTGTTCATAAAAAATTGCCTGTGATTTTTCAAAATTCAATTAGATCGCTTCCCAACGTCTGAAGAAAAATGAAGCTTTTGTAATTATTTTTAGAAAACGATTAGGTGCACGCCTAAAAGTTTTTAAGACTGTTTAAAAACACATAGTTAGACTACATTTTAGGTCCTCGTGGCCTTAGCCAACTGCTTCATCCTCTTCATCATCATCTGTGGACATCGGACACTGAACGTGTTACGCTCGAGGGTGTTTTAAACACCATATCGATACCGAAAATAAAAAGAAACTCCAAAACGGGTCATGCACAAGTCAAACATATCTTTTGAAATTCTTTTTCTTTACCATCATCTCAGGAGCCGAAGAAGTTGCATGGAACTGGCGCTTTTTATGCCACTTGTTGCGTGCAAAAACAAGTGTCCAGGGAAAATATTCATCACTATCGAAAGTTATGGAAGAACGACTCGAGCAAATGGCAAGTCGTGCCCATTGCCCAGGTAAGACGACAACAAAAATATAGTCAAGTTACCGCATTAGTAGTCGTGGGTTACCATTATCACGTTTGCAACGTAAAGGATTTTTTTTCAATATCAGTCGAATACCTTGTATGTATAATTTTATCTAATTTGAGAACGAGTAAGGACTTAGGCTTTTGCCGCATTTACACCACAAAACACTGTCGCAGAATAAAACTTTCAACTAGTTGTTTTCGATTAAACTCCATAATTGAATCACTTATTGCAAGAAGGGGTTAACTTCCAAAAATCGACAAAAATTATTTATAAATTTACCTGGCCAAATTTCTATTTTTGCATCAATATTTGTCCTTATTAAAAAAACACATCTTGCTTGTAATCAATATTTAACGGAATTAAAAATGTTCTATTGCAATTTTGAAATCTGGACTTTTCAAAATGAACGATTCAATTAAAAAGAAATCAAATACATTTCCTCCATACTTACGTTGAGAGAAGGATATTTTTATTCTGATTAGCAACCGTCATGGAACTCGATTTTAATTAACTGCACCCGCACTTTTTTTCTATCTATACACGAAAACCCTTTGTAATGGCTTGAAAACTTGTTACGTGATCGCCCGTAAAGAAAGCAAAAAGCCAAAGAACAAGAACAAATCGGAGCAAGTCCCATTCATGGATCGAACAATGGTCAAGGTGCTGTGCACAAAGAAAAGCCGACCTCTTGGGAATTGAACTCTCATCGGGCGGAGACCCGTTCTGAAGTTCGCTTATGTTACTGAGCCGTCACTCGACCCAGTTTCCAATTTCTTTCTTGGACCATGCTCGCGAAGATTCACTTCCATCCATCGCAGATCGTGCTGATGGGATCTCTTCCTCATTCATTTCACAAATTTACACACAAATCCCGTGGACCAGGATGTCGAGGCTGCTCTGCTGCTGCTGGTGGTGCTGCGAAACGAGCCAACTGAAAATAAATTCGATCGAGTCCAGGTGATTGCATTGTAATTTCCACCGTGGGCATGGGCGGCCTGGTAAAGCGTTCCCCAGCGATATCACGTCGTTCTTTCGTTGGGTGGGCTGCCACTGCAATTGTTCTGCTAATCGATATCCGAATCCGAGATTAATTGCCTCAAACGAGCTGATGCCACGGCTACAAGATCGCGATATTACGACTTCCAACTGAGGCTCTTGACCCAGAACTAATTTTCTCTCGTTTATCGGAATTGGGATCAGTGTTGAGGATTTTAAAATGAAATGATACTGCATGGCGGAGGTGAACCTACGCAGTATTGTTACTATTGTGTAAGTGAATATTTGTGGTTGCTCCTAATGTCTCTTTTCGAAAATAAAATGAACCTTATACATAGATACATATTCAAAGATCGCCAGCGAGACGAATGAAATTAGACAACGCATAACATACAGCTAGTAAATAAAACTTGATTCCCGCTTCTTCCGATATTAAATCGAAGCGTGTGCACAGAAAAACCAAGCTTCGCATTCAATTATACGACTTGCGCTATATCATAGTCGCGAAACTTAAAGCCTGGCCAGAGTGGAAGATCCTTCGGTGAAGATTCGGTCCACTTTATCACCGAAATGGATGGCGTATTCGGTACAGTAATGAATGAGTTAGTTGTACAGTCTATGGTCTATGTCAAGGATTGGCAAACTCCGGCCCGCGTCTGAATTTTATCCGGGACTCGAGCTAATATTGTTTTTAGCATGAAACAATTAAAACAAGCTAGCCTTCGACTAGCTGATACCCTTTACGCAAAGCAGTATCACACTTCATTAGTTTATATTGCTTCAAATTTGACCCATTTATTGAAATTAGCAGTAGTAAAATTTGTTCCGATAGTTCCAAATCTAGAAATGTGGTTTGGCGGTAAATATGATCGATTATTGTGAAATTTGGTAAACATATCTTTAGAAATACTCGTAAAAAAGTTTTTCTAACAAAAATTTACTTTTGGACCGGTAGTTCCTGTCACAGCTATATGATTTAGTGGTCCAATTTCAACCAATTTTGGAGAGATATAGTGTACGAAAAAAGTAACTGGGGCAAACACGTGTCCTGTTGTTGCAACACTCCTATGCACTTTTGCAATTCCTCGTCCCAACGAATTTGATAGTAAACAATTTTCCCTTCAATAACAACAACACACTGCTTTACCGAGTTTTAGGTTCCGACAATTTAATCTAATTTTAACCGTAATTTCTCATCGTGGAGCAAAATAAGTAGGTAAGGTCAGGTCTATGGACTGCTCCAGCATACATAGACCACACTGGGTCCGTTGTGATACGGCTCAACACATTCTATCTAAGAAAGATCTTTCGGTCAATACTTCTGCGAACCATTCGAAGTGAATGATGAATAGATTAATCTGTCCGACGCTCACATCCTTCAAATCATCTAGATCAGTGAAGTAGTAGGACCCCAGGATGGACTTCCTACTACTAGCAAGAGCAGAACAGGAGCAGAGCAAGTGAAAAGAACACTCCTAGTCATCCTCGCCCCCACAGCTTCTACAGTAATCATTGTTTGGCACTCGAAGTCTCCTGGCATGTTCCCCAATGAGGCAATGACCAGTGATAACCCCTAAAACATTACTAATGCACTTCCTGTTCAGCATAAGTAATCCTGAAGAGTGGCCAGGGCTTAGTACTGGTCAAATCTGCCTGGCCACGTGACATGTTAAGCCATCACGCTATCTGATGTTAGCCCTCACAGCCGCCTTTTCCCTTATGGCCAATTTTCAGGTATAGGTATACCAACATTCCGAAAACTGCCACCGACCTTATTATTGGTTCCTTCACAGGCAATTTTATCCACCTTACGGTTACCGATATAGCCACTGTGACCCGGAGTTCAGAAAATAGTAACGTTGAGAAAACCACTCAACTATTGAATAGGGTACAGCATTCGGCAGCAGAATCAATCGATTTTAATACCGATTGACTATCACTGTAAATGATTACATTCCTGAATGAAATAACATTACGACCCAGCCGAGAAATGGCTTCGTGAATAGCAGTCACCTCCGCCTGGAAGACACTGCAGTAGTCAGGGAGACGGAAGGACAGACTGATATTCAGCGTCTCTGAGTAAACCTCCGCCCCGACTCCATCGACGCTGGAGCCGTCCGTAAAAATGCTTACAGCGTAAGTACCTAAAGCTATGCCATCCAAGGGATTGGGCAACAGAAGTTTTTGTCAAACTCTGGTTTGGGCGAGTAATAGTCCGTGGTTTCAGGAGCATCCAAACTATTCAAAATATCCGAATGTCCATTGATGGATGACCGTTTCACCAAGGCGAATAGTCATATTGGCAGCAAGCTGATCGGCCAGGATGTAGAGAGGAGTCAGTTTCATCACGGCTTCAATGGTTACCGTAGGCGTAGAGCTTAGAGCACCCGTAATGGCGACACACGCCAGCCTATGAACTTTGAACTAATTAACTGATATAAAATAATTTTCATAGTGATTGCGCGTGATCGCACACTCTTTTATTAAATTTGGAACTTGTTAGAGTTACAATAAGTAAATGTTGCTAGGAGGAACCCTGGAATACAAATTTTATATCTATAAATATTGTAAACATGCCTAGTTTTAGCCATTCAACAGATGAAGAGCGTGGCCAAATCCTAGTATTCCGTGAAATGGGATTGTCCATAAGATAAATTGCTGAAAGGCTTAACAGAAATAGGAATACCATTTATAGCTTCTTAAAAAATCAACAAAACTTTGGAAGAGTGCCGTGTTCGGGTCGCCCTCCGTTGACTGAAGCAAGTGATGTCCGGAGAATACAGAAATTTTCGACCAAAAACAACAACAGCACATCTCAATTTTGAAAGAAATTGTCGCTACTATGAATAAGTAATATAAGAGTCGCGTGTAACAAATTCTGAAAACATGTGAATATATAGGTATTTCATATGTAAAAAGACACCTTACCAGAGTTACTTCCAAGATATGAGGCATCCCGAATATGCTTTACAGAAGCATTTTTAGCAGGAAGAATTGTATAATTATCTTCAGCAACAAACATAAATTTAATTTGGATGGCCCCGATGTTTGCCAGTACTATATTCGCGACACAAGGAGCCCGATGCAAGTTCGCCGCGCCGGCCGTAAAATGTTTAAGGTGGCTCAGTAATGGTTTGGGGCTGGGGCGCTTTTGGCCTTGGTGGAAAGCCCTTAATCTGCTTTGTATTTATCTCATCGGATGAATAAAGAATATTATGTGGATCTGAGTGAGTGAGTGTTGGAGTAACTCGTAGACTTTCCAGCAAGACAAAGCCCCAATCCATATTTCACAAAAAACGAAGGAATCTGGAAGGAATATTGAAGTGTTTAAGTGGCCAGCTCGTAGTCCCGACCTAGGTCAAGGGAAAACCTTTGAGCTATTCTTTTAAAAAGGGTTTATGCCACGTGAAGGCGGTATGATTCCTTAAAGTACTTAAGAGTGTTCAAAAACAAATACATACTCTATATCGGTGCTTCAAAATTTAATATCTTCAATGCCTGAGCTGAAAGCTTCAAATAATATATCGTCCAACGTTTTCGAGCTCTTGTGATCATTTTTCGACTATTTGCAATGGTAAATTTTCATCACTTCGTGGAATATAAAACCATAAGGAAGCTTCAAGTTCTTAAACGCTTCCGGTTTTTGCCCCTTTTGACGGTACTGGGCACCTAGTTGACTGCCCGTTTTGACTTTATTAACTAGATAAAATCAGACTGATCCCACATTGGGCGATGGATATTTTGGGTTTTTTTTGTGATTTTTCCCACAATTTTTTGCTGTAAAGTGTCACTGATGTAAAAAAAACCCTGAGGTCGTTTTAAGGAACCTTAGACTAGTTTGTCTTAAACCCTTGTTGTGCGTCCACAACTCCATCAGTCTGTATCGTATATATTTTGACTCCCTCCCCTCTACACTTACAAACCCCCTATCAACGGAGATTTTGGTGCATATACTCAGAACTTTTATTAATTTTGTAAATTTTTTTCTGTCACTATATCGATTCATCATCATCGTGGCGCGACAGCCCGACGTCGGGCCTTGGCCGCCTGGATCATTGTCCTCCAATTATCCTCCAATTTTGGGAGCCCAGCAGCTGCGCGGCGTCCACACCTACTGAGCTCTCCCAACGAGATCTCGGTCGTCCTCGCAGTCTCGCTCCGTCGACTCGTTCTGCATTCATTACTCTCTTAGGCATGCGATCATCGTCCATTCTTTGTACATGCCCTGCCCATTGAAGTCGTTGTAGTTTGACGATTTTCGAGACTTGCAGCTCATCGTACATTTCATACAACTCATGGTTGTACCGGATGCGCCATCCATCTCGATCGCAAACAGCCCCGAAAATTCGCCGTAGAACCTTACGTTCGAAAGTGTCTAGCATGTTTTCGGAGGCTTGAGCTAGGGTCCATGCTTCGCAGCCATAGCATAGCACTGGTCGTATAATGGTTTTGTACACGCGGAGCTTCGTGTTTCTGTGCACATGTTTCGATTTCATTATGGGGAGAACCGAGAAAAAAGTCTTATTAGCTAACTGTATCCGTCGCTTGATTTCGTCAGTTTCGTTGGCGTCCCTTGACAGGTTGCAACCCAGGTAAATGAAGTTGTTCACGAACTCGATGTTGAGGTCCCCCACATTGATGCTCGGTTGTGCAGGTGTCCTTGTCACCGATTGCATCATTATTTTAGTTTTACCCTCGTTAATACGTAATCCAACTTCCTTTGCAGCGGTATCGAGCGTATGCAGAAGTTCTTCTGCGTCAGCCAATCTTCGGGACATGATGTTGATGTCGTCGGCGTACGCTGCTAATTGTGTCGACTTGATGAGTAGCGTCTTGCTGTTGTCCATATTCATGGCCCGAATAACGTATTCCAGTGCTAGGTTGAAGAGCGTCGGTGCCAGTCCATCGCCCTGTTTCAAACCAGTGCGTGTTTCAAATAGATCAGTAAGTCTATTCTGGATCCTGACTTGTGAGACGGAGTTGGTCATCGTCATCTTAGTCAGTCGCACTAATTTTGCTGGTATACCAAATTGCAGCATGATGTTGTACAGTACTCCACGATCGATACTGTCGTATGCCTGCTTGAAGTCGACAAAGATTTGGTATACGTTTACGTTGTATTCCCAGCATCTCTGGAGTATCAGTTTAACTGAGGAGAGCTGATCGGTTGTGGAGCGACCAGGTCTGAAACCGCTTAGATATTCGCCAATGAATCGTTCTGCGTACGGTTTTATTCTATTTTCCAGAATTTTTGTCAACATTTTATAGGACGTACAAACTAGTGTGATGCCCCTGTAATTCTCACACCGCAGTTTATCTCCCTTTTTATGAATTGGACAGATGATGCTTCTGCGCCAATCGTCTGGGATCTCCTCGTTCTCCCATACTCGCAGGAGTAATTGATGTATGGCATCAACTAGACTCGTTCCACCGAATCTTAGCAGTTCAGCTGGGATCTCGTCAGCGCGTGGCGCTTTATTTCGTTTTAGTGACCGCAACGCGAGGTCAACTTCCTCCACTGTCGGGGGTTGAATGGGTGGGCCTAGATCAACAATATCGTCGAGAGCTTCCTGTGTGGGGATGTTAGATGGTCGGTTTAGAAGCTCTTCAATATAAGAGGCCCAACGCTTGTTAATACCATCGGTGTCGCTGATGATGTTTCCATCCTTGTCCTTACAAAGGCTAGTCCTGGGTTGGTAGCCGCTCTTAATTGTATTTACTAGTTTGTACGCTTGTCTGGTGTTCCTATTAGTTAAGTTTTCGTTTATGTTCAGCAACTGCTCGTCAAAGTATTTACGTTTCTTACGTCTAATTATTCTATTCGATATTCGCCGTAGCTCGTCATATTTTTCTCTTCTGGCTCTGGTTCCTCGTTGAATCCATTGTCTGTAGGCCTCGTTTTTCGCGTCAAGTGAATTTTTGCATTCTTCGTCGAACCAGTCATTTCGCGCTCGCCGGGCTTTATATCCCACGACCTTCTCTGCGACATCCTTGATGGTACCCTTGAGTTCTTCCCACAACCCATGGACGCCTGTGTTGCTGATGTTGTGTAGCATAGGTGATAGTTCTTCCTCAAGGGCGGTAGTATACGCCACCGCTGTAGCATCACTCAAGAGCTTATCAACCGCAAAGATTTTGGGAGGGCTGATTCTTGACTGGTGCACTGAGGAAATTCTACATCTGTAGGTCGTCTTCACCAAGTGATGATCTGAGTCGCAGTTTGCTCCTCGATAGGAGCGGACATCCATGACACTAGACGCCCATCTCCTGCAAATGAGGACGTGGTCAATTTGGTTGACGGTAAGTGCGTCTGGAGACTTCCAGGTCTGCTTGTGAATGCGTCGATGCGGGAAACACGTAGAGCTTACGACTAGATTCCTGCTGCAGGCGAAGTCGATAAGTCGGTGGCCGTTATCGTTACATTCTTCATGGAGGCTGTGGCCTCCAGTGGTCCCCCGATGCCAACTTTCATTCCCGACTTTCGCGTTAAAGTCTCCCAGCAGCAATTTGACGTCGTTTGTTGGAAGTGAGTCGAAGAGAGTTTCAAGGCGGGCGTAGAACTCGTCTTTTACTGCGTCTTCTTTAACTTCAGTGGGGGCATGCACATTGATAAGCCAGAGATTGAAGAATCGAGTCTTGATGCGAATCGCACACAGCCGTTCATTTATGGGTTTGAAGTCAGTAATATGCGGTTTGAGGTGATTGTTCACTATAAATGCTACTCCAAACTCCTTGTGGCCCGATGGTTTGCCACTTGTAAAAATTGTGTGCGATTTCTTGTCATTAATCTCGCTGCCGAGCCAATTTGTTTCCTGGACTGCAGTAATGCTCAGTTTGTACTTTTCGACCTGTTGAAGGAGGGCCTTCTCGGCCCCCGGTTTGTTCAGGGAGCGTACATTCCAGGATCCGAAAGAATAATCCTTTATTCGTTTGCGTGGTCGTCGTTGTTGATCCGTCCAATCCGAGGCTTTTGTTCCAGGTTTCTTGACATGGAGTGGTTTTTACAAGGACGAGTTGTCAGCACGTCGCTTAACCCCATTCAGGGGATGGCCTCGGAGATAGCTGCTTCAGATTGTTTAATAAACGTGCTGGAGCCCACACAACTATGTAGCAGGTCCAACTACGCAAGTCATTCCATCCTATTAGACCTGAGACGCTTAGGTGTTCGTCAGCCATTCAGGCTACAGCTATCTGCCTTTTCCAAACTGTCTTATCGCTAAGACATTGGCCGTCAGCGAATTGATATACTGCCGTTACCAGGGGGCGCCCACGCGGAGGACTATGGAAAAGGTCTTTGCCCCCCACTATATCGATTGCTTTACTAAAAAACCGAAATATTCAAGAAAAATCGGAAAAAAATTACCGTTAACTTTTATCGTAGGCTTTCGGAACCCCTATTAGCGGGAACTTTGGAGCGTAAATTCAGAGGACTCTCCTCATCATAACTACAATATTTTTTCCTGTTTTTCATTCGTAGCGTGGACTATCTGTTAAATCAAGGTTGAAGTAAATTTGTTTCTTGTTCAGACCATGTTTTCTTTTTTTAACACGTAACATTTGCAAATGTTCAAATCTAAGTCCTTAAAATGTGTATGCCGTTCGAAAGCTAATACAATGGGGCAACTTCTCTTATCTTTGCAGTTTCGTCAGTTCAAAATACCATTGTTAAATAATCATTTGAATTTCCGATGGAATATCGATTTTGAAATTTCTTTAAAGTTTGTACAGTTAGTTGTATCTTTGAAGTGACGGTGATCTTTAAAACTGGTAAAAAGTCCATTTATATGAAATTTTATGTAGTTTCAGAAAGTGAGGTCTCAGATTAAATGAATTGAACAGTAGTAAATTTGGATTTTGATCGGCAAGTACAACTTCTTGACATAATTTACAAAAAATGCCATAACTTTGTAACGGTTAAAGAGAGAGTGCCCATATCCTATGCTAATTTTCTTCAAATGAAAACTAATATCTACCACTAAAGTATTTACCATCAGGAACGGTACACCCTGTGTAAATCATAATAATAAACCCAATGTAACTGGCTTTTTCTTGCTTTCAAAAGCGCTATACTGAAATTAAATATGAACACATAAATTTAAGGCACGAAATGACATAATAAAAGCTAAGAAATTATCATTAATTTATACCTCAAATCGTTGACATTTCAGCAGATATCTTTAGTTAAATCTGATGTCTTAAATCATTACCTGTATGAGGACTATCTAGTTTATCAATTTTTCTAGTTCAAAAACTACCATGACGTAGTGCTTATTTAAATTTTTATCTGGATATTCATATGTCTGTATGTCAAACGTTCGAATTATTCCATAAACAATAATTTATTCCACACGAACCGATCTATAAGAAACGAACTAGAAAGTAACAATACAAACAGATGTGTATCTTTAAAATTGGTGAAAGAAAATAAAAATTAATTATTAATTTATTATTTTCTGCTAAGAAACCACCCTCATAAAAAAAAACAATGAAAATAAGTGTCCTTCAATGTCATCAAACAACTAACGAGTCAATATATTTTTTTTAATAGACCGACAAATAAATTATATTCAAAAGAAATAATTTCATGGTCAACAACTATTTTAATTTTGGATATGGCACGTTCTTGTTAGTGCTATCAGTGTGTGCAACATATAAAAGATGATCGACGCGTCATGGTTGTCTCCAGTCTAAGAAATATACTTGTTGTGATAACGTGATATCAATATTAAAAAGTTAAGCAAAATGAACTTCAAAGTGGTGAGTTGATTTTACACTGAAATGGACATGCGGACCAAAAAATACTAAGTCAAGAATAAATTTTATTTAAAATCCTACTTTTTAATGACTTTTTCTTTTTGGTGTCGTCTGTTTGTGTAATTTAATGTTTTCCTGCATTCAATTTAGTGTAGCTCCTATTGCGCGTAAATTTGAGTGCATTAAAACCCCCGGTATCAACTGAATATTTGCGTTTATTTAGATAGAAGGAGAAATGTTAATGTCACTGCCACGGTTTTAATTATTTAACTCAGATTGTGTACTTAAGTGGCATATACAATTTTATTCCAATTTGATTAATCGCCTTATATTAAGAAAAGGCAAAATTATCAACACTATTAAAACCCTTAATTTTAATTAGAACCATTTTTATTCCAGTTCTTATTCCTTCTGTTCGCTTTGTTCGCTTTCACCTTTGCCGACACTACAAAAGAAGAAACTACCCAAGATCAACACACCTACACTGGCGAACTTAAAGATTCTCCTCTAATCACCGCGCTTAACGCCCGCAATGATGCTGCCGGTTCATATGGAGCTGGTGGCGCTGGTGCCGCCACAGCTAGTTCCTCATCGTAATTTAATGTAAATGTTAAATTGTTCTAAAATATTAAGTTGTAAACATGATCACTTCTTCCATTACATCAAGGATTGAAGTAAACATATACATACCCGTATTTGTTGAATTACATGTAGATTAATAAAAGTGAAAGTGTGATAGAAAAAAATTGATTTTTTTTATTATGATATTTGAGAGTATTCGTGCCACGCCCGTGATTTATCTTCACATAGAAACAGACCAGTTTTCGTTCTGGTATGGAAAACAACAGCTGACTGTTCTGCGGACTAGCCAAAGGTGTCAAACAGAACAGGATTGAAATACAAGAAAAATGTTGGGGGCAACTTTTCATTAAAGGTGATTCAGCTAATGAATATCTTTTTTGGCATGGTTTCGCGTAATTTACACGATAAATTGCTTTTAAATGGCGCTCTATTACAAGAAAAGTTGAAATTTCAATCAGTCGAGATAAAAATCGGAAAATCTCTTAATATTTGACATTTAGCTACCCACATTTTACAAGGCGGGGACAATTAACGACTCACGCTATGTGCCTACTTTTTGTTGTTATTTTAAAATGTGTTTATGAGCTATGTTCCAATCCAGTTCTTTTTGTGCATCTTTCGGGCAAGTACTTGTATACTAGAGATGAATCATACGTAGGGTGACCAGCTGTACCGACATTTCCGGTACGGTACCGACATTTCGGCCTTTTGTGTCGTGTGCTCTTTTCGTTACACCGAAATATACCGAAACTTCATCATAGGAATATTTTAGAAGTGGTCGAGTATTTTTTTTTTTAGATATTTTAATCTAATTTTTTGCTGGAAGCAATTGGATCAAAAGGAAAATACGATTTTAAAACGAAGAAAACTAATCCAACAACGAGTAATTCCTTAGTTAAGATATTTGTTTTAAACTAGTGAACAGGATTTTCGGATTCAAGTTGTGTCCTTCTTCAGCAAAACTGACCTGGAGTTGGCGTAAACTTAAGAAAACAACTTCAGTTTCTCAGCAGTACTTTTCTCAAGAAGCAAAATTCAAATTTGGATTCAGTACCCCAAAAAACATAAACCAAAATCGAAAAAAAATATGATTTTTTTTCTCAGCCAAACCACAATCTGACTGAACTATGTATGTATTTCTATTTTCTGGCGTATTAGTAATCAAGTTTTTTTCACGCATAATGCCCGGTTCACATTATTCCAGTCCAGTAATCCAGTCCAGCAATCCAGTCCAGTGCTGGACTGGATCATATCGTCTACATGATTCCAGTCCAGTAGTCCGGCGAGTGTGTTGTTGATTCGGTAACTACCTATATAGTGACAATGATTTCTGGGCGAGCTGGAATGAAAACGTAGACCGACAATCCAGTCAATGAACTGGATTGCTGTCCAGAGCCGGTTCACATTATTCCAGTAGCAATCCAGCGCTGGACTGGATTACTGGACTGGATTGGTTACTGGAATAATGTGAACCGGGCATTATGGCCGTGTTTTGAATATGACTGGCAAAAGTAGGCAACTTCGTAACTGACAAAATTCAAATTTAACAGAAGGGACGAAAACTGTTTATCTCAATGTTAAACGTTATAAAATATTTCAATAGTCTCATCATCATCAATGTAGCGTGACAGCCCGACGTCGGACCTTGGCCGCCTGGATCGTTGTCCTCCAATTATCTATGTCACGTGACCGCGTGCTCCAGTCTTGGAATCCCAGTAGTTGCGCGGCGTCCGCATATACTGAGTTCTCCCAACGAACTCTCGGTCGTCATCACAGTTTTACTCCGTCAATCCGTTGTCCGTTCATTGCTCTCTTTGGCATGCGATCATCGTCCATTCGTCCTACATGCCCTGCCCATTGAAGTCGTTGTAGTTTGACGCTTTCGAAATATCCAGCTCAACGTACAATTCATACAATTCATGATTGTACCAGATGCGCCATCCATCTCGATCGTAAACAGCCCCGAAAATTCGTCTCAGAACCTTGCGTTCGAATATGTCTAGCATTTTTCTGGAGGCTTGAGTCAGCGTCCATGTTTCGCAGCCATAGCAAAGCCCTCATCATATCATGGTTTTGTACACGCGGAGCTTCGTGTTTCTGTCCACATGCTTCGATTTCTTGATGGGGAGAACCGAGAAAAAAGTCTTGTCTGCTAGCTGTACTCGTCGCTTGATTTCGTCAGTTCCGTTAGCGGCCTTTAACAAGTTGCAACCCAGGTATAAGAAGTCGTTCGCGAACTCGATGTTGAAGTCTCCCACATTGATGCTTGATTGCGCAGGTGTCCTTGTGGTCGACTACATCTTTATTTTAGTTTTACACGTAGTATGTAGTGCAACTTCTTTTGCAGCGGCGTCAAGCGTATACAGATCTCCTGCCGGTCGGTCGATCTTCGGGACATGATGTTGATGTCGTCGGCATACGCTGCTAATTGTGTCGACTTGATGAGTAGCGTCTCGCTGGTGTTCACATTCATATAGCCCCAATAGCGCATTCCAGGGTAAAAAGCGTCTGAGGTTGAAGAGCGTCTGTGCCAGTCCAACGCCCTGCTTCAGACCAGTGCGTGTTTAAAATAGATCAGTAAGTATATTATGATCCTGACCTGTGAGATGGAGTTGGTCATCGTCATCTTCGTCAGTCGCACTAATTTCGCTGGTATACCAAATGGCAGCATGATGTTGTACAGTACACAACGATCGATACTGACGTATGCCTGCTTGAAGTCGACAAAGATTTGGTATACGTTTACCTTGTAGTCCAAGCACTTCTGGTGTGTCAGTTTGACCGAAAAGAGCTGATCGGTTGTCGAGCGACCAGGTCTGTAACACCCTTGATATTCGCCAATGATTTGTGCTGCGTACGGTTTTATTCTATTTTCCCGAATTTTCATCATTATTTTATAGGACGTACAGACTAGTGATATGCCCCTGTAACTCACACACCGCAGTTTATCTACCTTTTTGTGAATTGGATAGATGATGCTTTTGCGCCAATCATCTGGGATCACCTCGTCCTCCCATACTCGAAATAGTAATTCATGAATGGCATTAACTAGACCGGTTCCACCGAATTTTAGCAGTTCAGCTGGAATCTCGTCAGCACCCGGCGCTTTATTTCGTTTTAATGCCCGCACCGCGAGATACTGTCGGGCGTTATATGGGTGGGCCTTGATCAATTCAATATCGTCAAGAGCTTCTTGTGTGGGGATGTTAAATGGTAGATTCAGAAGCTCTTCAAAGCAAGAGGCCCATCATTGGTTAATACCATTGGTGTCGCTGATGATGTTTCCAACCTTGTCCTTACAAAGGCTAGTCCTGGGTAGGTAGCCATTCTTAATTGGATTTACTAGTTTGTATGCTGACATGTAAATTCACAATACTTTGGTAATTTTCACGTTGACACATTACCATTTATGTATTTTGACGCATATATGACAAATATTGAGAGTATGCATTCCAAAATTTTTGTTTATAAGAAAAATTTATCTTTGTCTTGCCAGTTTTTTTTTAAATTATTGAATCTTTGCAGCTATCCGTGTACAAAACGACCACGAAAGTGTGAAAATTCTGTTATATATATTAGATGGTGCGAAGCACTTATATAAACTCGCTAGAGGACTTGTCACACTTTCGTGGTCATCTTGCACACGGTTAGCTGCAAAGATGCAAGACCAGATGAGTGCTTCTATTCGTATGAAACCACTAAGCTTGGAGAAATTTAAATAGAGGGAATTTGAGAATAAAAGTATTTCTCCCGTTGTGGGGCTTGAACCAAAGACAACCGTGTTTCGACTAACAAAAAATGCCCGGTGCTTTACCGAGCTAAGCTACAGACGCATACTCAGTTGGTGTGCAAAATGAAACCATGTCACAAAAATTACAATTTCACTGAAAAAATAATTCGCACATTGCACATTGCAAGAACATTGAATACATTAAGTAAAGAAAAAAGTCTTCAAACAAGAGGGAATATACCAAAGCATCTCGCCTGTGGCGTAGGCGATAGTGTACTCAGAAAGCTGACATGCACAAGACGATATCTTGTCTTCCTTGTATCATGCAAATAGCCATGCCTGACAAATTTTTGCCCCTTTCACATCAAACTAGTGTTGGTTTCTGTACTCAGAGCAGTCCGCCTGACAATTGCTCCAAACATAAGTATGTGACGTAAAACTACAACAGAGCCAATTCAGATTCGCCAGTACTTTCTGTAGGTACTATAAATCATCGACAGACGCATTTACAGTGCTGGAAAAAAAGCTCAAACTATTTTATTCTCTTTATCACAAAAATTCGTCCAAGTATAATACTAAGATCCATGGTGTTTTATTGGCTCAGGTTATAACAAATTATTTGTATCCTGTCTGGAAATAGTGAAAAGTTTTGAACGAAGTTTGGTGGTAATAGCGTAATAAGCAGGAAAGTGCTGTTTGGCTGAAAAAAATAGGAAAATTTAGTTCGGAAAACAAAAGTAAAATTTTTGGATTTGGCGGCTGCCGTATATAATACAGCACACTTAGACCAGATGAAGGTCCCTTGTGTTACCCCGGAATTAAATAATTTCATCCGTCAATCAAAGTTAAACCATCCAGAGCTAATAGCAAGACGCAGGAGCTGACTCACATCCGCATTAGCTAATTCTTCCAGATCAGCATAGGCATATTCCCCGAGAGTTGACCTTCTTCTAAAAGCCAATGCCGGGCAGAAGCAGAGCAGATGAAAGATACTTTCCTCTTCATCCACGTCTCCGCAGCTTCTGCAAAAGTCATGGTGTGGAAGCCGGAGCCTCCTCGCATGCTCGCCGATGACATAACATGACATGACATAACGTGTAATGATACTCGATGAACTTTCGGCAAATGGGCCCCACCGAGCGTAAAAAAGGCTTTAAATGATTAATAACCCTTTTTTAGATCGCTTCTTACCATTGCAAAGCCATCCCAACTGGTTGAAAACTTTATCTGATTTTAGAAACAATCTAGTTCTATTGTAGTAATGTATTTCAATCTCATCAAGTTTGTTGAGAAAAAAGCTTGTAAAAGCTGCCTTACTTGCGTTGGAACCAGTACATAAGCCAGACTTTCTGTTAAAAAATCAGGCTCAAATGTTTGAAATGGGCCCAAGAGCATGTGATATGAACTCAAAAGATTTGGAACTTCGTCTTCTTGTTTTGTGTGTCCATATTTAAGTAACATGTTGGCGACTGATGAATCTGCGTGCTGCGGAAACCCTTAAGAAACGATCAGCGGTGAATGCCTTCGAAGATTCTTTCCGAAATCTGAAGTGTTCAAGGTGTGGGGATTTTTTTCAGTCGCAAAGGTAGTGGAATAAGCTTTCTCAGCTCAAAAGTAGCAGCAGCAGTTTACTTCCAAATACTGGAAAATGAATGGGAGCCTTGTGCGTTAGGCATTGGCTTTCCGCAAATTTTCCGCCGGACACAAAATCTTAAGCCGCAAATATATTGCTTAAATTTCAAACATTCCGGTATTATTGCAGTGTTCTACATCTTTCAAACCTCTGTGACCTGCTCCTGAGCCCTTTTCAAACGTTTGAGCCCAATGTTTTAACGGAAAGTCTGGCTTACCGACTGGCTTCCACTTACGTTAGTCAGCTTTTGCAAGCCTTTTTCTCTTCAAACTTGTTGAGATTTGCTGCTGAAATTAAATCCTTCCTAAAGCCTGATGAGCGCCTGCCTAAAGAATGGGGTCAACTGGGGTCATTTTTTGCTTGATCGAACAAAGCCTTTTTCCAGTCGGTGGCGCCCATTTCCCGAGTACGAATACCATTTCACAGTACACAGCGCAACATCCATTCTTTCTTTTATTTTACAAATGTTTTGATTTCCCCCCGCCAAAATTAAAATATTGCTTCTGTTTTCCGCACTAACTTTTCCCTATTTTTTCACCCAAACTGAACTTTTCTGCTTATTACGCAATTATCACAAAATGAGTGAACTTCTTTCAATACTTTTCACTATTTCTAGACAGGATACTCACAATTTGCCATAACCTGAGCCAGTAAAACACCGTAATTCTAACGAATTTTTGCGATAAGGAGAATAAAACAGTTTGAGCAACTTTTTTTCCACTGTATTCCGTGTAAAACATAGATTTAAATTGAACAGATAGGTAATAGTACTATCCCCACTCTGTACTTCAGGTTATTTTCGAACCAACTCGCGCATGCGCACTGCTACCCATTTGCACGCGGTCGCTATACGTTCGGTAAATGTCGTGACGCCATCGGCCAATCAGCCACAATTTTGACATTTACGAAGCGTTTGGCCCCTCGCTCCTCGGGCCCCTGGGCCAAATGTTACTACGTGTTTTGCGTCTTTCACTGCGCAGACGCGGATATATCAACCATAACTTGATTTTCAAATTTTTACCCCCACTCTGTGCCTATTTCCTATCTGTTCAATTTATATCTATGCTCTAAAACACCTACAAGCACGCGAAGTCGTGTTGAGTGAACATGGAATTCATTCATACGAATGGAGGAGCGAAAGGATGGTTTGGTCATGTCCATATTACACCACGTGAACGCTACTTTCCTCCGAGTCACTTACCAAACGGGAACAACCCTGCTCTCTTAAAGCTACTCAATTGTCCTAGCCCCTTGTGGGGCATAGCGCGCCAACTGTTCCATGTGGCCCAGTTGACGTTTTGTTGGCATAAACTGTTTCGGAGACTGCAGTTGCCAGCACCTCCTGCACATCCATGCCCACGAACGTCGTCGTGGACGGGATTCGAACCCGAAACGTCGGTAGTCAAACATGAGACTGATGCCTCAACACACTGCGCTACCGAACGCCCACTCTTAAAGCTACATCACAATATTATATAAATTTTGAATTTCATCAACGTTGTATGAAGAGTTAAATATAAAATATACTCGTATATTCATAGTGTATCATTTAGCAATTAGAAGTAAAAGATATTCCACAGAGCATTCAGTACAACTAAGTTAAATGAAAAATATGATTCCGCTTTTCTCACCAGTAACGCAGTGGCATTGGCACCAGTGGACGAAGTCACACATTTTAGAGTAGAAATTTTGCAGAATTCAAAAATAACCTGGTTGAAATCAAAGAAATAATTGGCGCGTTCTTTTGCAATTATCCAGGTCGCGTCTAATTTAGGCGAACTCATTGTACAAAAAAAGTGATTGTATCTGAACCACTTGCATTTGATTTGATATGACTTTTTCTCTGCTAAGGTTCGGATTATGTTTGAAAAAATTAAAGAATTATTCAAAATAAACTTAATTCTAATATTTCAAGAGTAATCATTAGGCTTGTCAAATGGAACTGCGATAAAAGTTTGTAATTTATTCCCAATAGTTTAATATTCCAACGAAAATCCAATCAGAAAAATTTCAATTCCAATTGAATTACATTACAGTCGAACGAAGCGAAAACGAACTAAATTCTTGCGGTAATTGGTAGATGGAGCGTAAATAAGTGTGAAGACCCATCCATCCAGTTTAGATATTGCCACAAATTAGTCACCGGGGTAGAACGCTAACCCGTATAGGTTAGTGTTGCTGCTGTAGCACGTGTTGTTTCACTAATCCGTATAGGTTAAGATTCGCAAAAGAACACATTAATAGAAATAACGAATTGACTTCACAAGAACGGTAACCCTCCTCTTCTCTATATAACACTTCGTCGAATGTGTCATGTAATAAACCACTAAGCTCGGTGAAGTTAAATAGAGGGAATTCGAGAAAAAAAGTATTTGTCATGTGAGGAGCGCGAACCTCCGTCGACAGTGTTTCGAGTGACAACAAAAATGTTGCGTTGTCAAGCTAGCTATAGACGCATACTAAGTTGTTATGAGGAATAAAAACTAAGTCAGCCAAAACTTCCAATTTTCACTGAATAATAATTCGCTCCTGTACTTTGCAGAAAACTTGAATATGTATTTAGAATCCATTTTCATATTAAAAATTCAGTTCAATCAACTCTCTTCTGAATATATTGGCTATTGTAGCTGCTGTTGTACTATTTTAACATTCATCTTAGGCATAAATGTGAACTACATGTTGACAACAAAGCTTATTAATGAAAGTTCCGATAAATCAATCGATCACTATGTTTTTCTGTGCAGCTCCATTGGTGACAGAAATTATGTCAACATGCTACAAGTGACAGTGTAATAAATTCTAAGGTCAAAATGAACGTTTTCATTGACCACCCAAACTAATGAAAACATAAAAGAGATCAAGTGTTGCAACTCTATCTTTTCAATGCGAAATTTAAATATGATAAAATCAAATTGTCTTGCTTCTTTCGTTGGGATAGATCAATTCTTCTGCCGCCTCCTCTTAGATATTAAGTTGCCTGAAGCACTCTATGTGGTCCAAATGTTGTATCAAGTGAATCGGTTCTATCTAAATGGGAAAATCTCACAATCATCACATTGATATCCAGTGCTATGACGAGAGCAGATCAAGTCTCGATTGATTGAACTCGTCGTCACAAATCACTCTATTTACCACAGTGACAAGATGGCAATTTTTCAATGTATCAAACCTCAAGTTGTATTGATACTCATCACTATCAGTATCACTGCACTGATTTAAATATTTAATCAATATCGGAATAACGCTCAGCAGAAGCGCTATTGGTGAACTCGCGGAAAATGTCATGTAGCAGTGTGAACTTTCCCGCAATCTTGACAGAGGCTCAATAAAAAGTAACCAACTGATTGAGATATTAAATGATGTTAAGCAGACATTGGTTTTGTATTTTATGACAGCTTCTTTGGCATTGGCATTGTCCGCACAAGCTATTAGATTCGTGTGAAAACCCCCCGGGGTAGCAGAGAAAGTTGAGAATTATGACAGATTTTGGTTTTGTATTCCGATCAACTTCAAAGATAAACTGGTCGACATTTGAAACTCAGCGATACTTACTGTGAAATCAAATTTATTTTGCCGGACATATACTAAAATAATTCGATATCTCACTTTTGGACACCCGGTGGGGTCTTTGCCAGCGCCTTCAGGATTCCAATTTGTCTTGTAAAAATTATAACACAACTTTTTTTTAGAAATATTCGATATCGTGTTTCAGTTGTTGACTCTTTTCATCAAGAGATATTTTGTAGTAAGTAAGATACTCCAAAATTTTCAGCTTTAAAAGAACGTTGAACGTTGTTTTTTAAAGAAATCATAACGATAATAGGAGGAATTGTCCGACTGTGCAACAACAATAGGTAATCTTATCTTATAAAAAAAAACTGTATCAAAAACTCTTTGTCCCAAAGGGGAAAATCCTTTTTCAAATAAATGGAATGTGGAAGTAGGCGGCTCTGCGCACAATTCGAGGGATTCGTATTGAATGATGCCAATGCGAACGTCAGATTACTTATGGTATTTTTCTTACCGGCGAATCAATATTATTCACGCAATGGATTACATGGCTTCAAAATTTGAATATTGTGCTCTATGAAGATCCTGATTAGAAGTATGTCAGCAGGAGAAGGCAGCAATTTTAAGGCTTTCACAAATATTTCACAATCCTTACTTCAATTATTACTAAATAAGATAATAAAAACTCTATGAGTAACGACATAAAAGTAGTACTCGAACCTTTAGATGGGTCCGATAATTGTACTTGTCAAAATACTCGTAGTCAACTTGAAATGAATATGTTATTATTCAGAAAAGCGAAACCGCGGACTTTCTTAAGGCAAGCAGGGGTGTGTTAATTAAAATAAAAATTTACTATTATTAGCCTATTTAGAGAAGATGCGACAGATTGTGATGGAATGTGCTCGGCGCGCACAGTATATTGCTTCTCAGTCAAAAATGTAAATATTTACTATTTTTGTCCTACTTTGAAAGTATCCTATATTGCTATATTATATATACAGAGTGTTCCGTTCGTGATGGTAAATGTTTCAATGGTATGGCTTATTTGGGGAAAATTAATGTAAAACAACAACAACTTTTTACTGGTTAAGAAATCACCATTATTTCAAAGATACAATCGTTCAAACTTTTGAAATATTGTAAAATCAATTTTTCATCAAAAATCTAAATGATTACTTCGTAACGGTACTTCGAACTGACAAATCTGAAAGATTGACAAAAGTCGCCCCATTATGTTATGTTTAGATCGAAACATGGAAATCGCGTTTTTCCTTTAAAACATCATATTCGCGAATTTTCAAAACGAAGTCCTTAATATTTAATAGATGCCGATCAACAAGCTCTGATTTACCCGAAGTCCACAGTAGAAGGCCGTTGACAGCGGGGTTCCATAAGAGGGGACAGAGGACTCCACCCTTCGGAGTACCAATATACACACGCCTACGTTCAGTTGAAGCGCCTAGTTTTGTACAAATAATACTGGATGTTAATATCTGGTTGATTAGTTTACAGAGCGAATCGTTAACGCCCAAACGGTAATTACCTCAGGTCTAACGTTATTAAAGGCACCTTCTATATCCAAGAAGGTAACCATAGTATACTCCTTAAAACTCAGAGCCTTCTCAATATAGTGCACTAAGGAATGCAGGGCTGTATCTACAGACCTTCCCCACCAGTAGGCATGCTGTGACTTTGACAGAAGTTTAGCAGGTACACCGCTTCGCAAGTGTATATCTATCAGCCTTTCCAGCATCATGAACAGAATTGAGGACAAACTGATGGGTCTCAGGCCATTTGGACGTTAGCGAGAACATTTACCCGTTTTGGGAATAAAACCCACTTTTACTTCCGACCACTTCTGAGGAATATAGACTAAGCCTAAAGAAGCCGTAAAAATATTTTCCATCCAAGGATAAATAACATCGGATAGGTGCTGTATATCTGCCCTGCAGATTTAAAACGCTCAAAACTAAGGAAAGCCCAGAGAATTTTTTGACAAAGTAGATGAGGAAGCACAGGGAACTGAGACGTCTTCCTGTACCCGAACTCCGGTGAGCTATCAGGGAAATCTGTCGCTAGCAGGACGTCAATATTCTCCTTGCTAGGGGACGTCCAGATTCCATCCGGGTTCATAAGGCAGCTAGGAGTTGATGGATTAGAGGCTAATACTTTACGAAGTCTGGAGGCATCACTTGCTTTGTCGATGCGTTCGCAAAGCAATCTCCACGAGCATCGTTTCGCGTTCCTAACTTCCTTCTTAAACCTTCTAAGATGATTTCTGTAAATACACCAATCCGAATCGTTCCCTGATGATTTCGCCGTGTCAAAAGCCTTTCTGCAAATGACTCTACATTCAATTATCAGCGGACTCCACCACTCTGGTTTTTTGTTACCCTATGGGTCTGTGAGCGGGGCACGCTTTAGTAATAGCTTTATTTAAAGCACCAGTTAGGGTCCTCACCATTTCGTCCAACTCCCGCTTATTACTCGGTTATCCCGGAAGAGGTGGTAATTCTTCCAAAAAGGTTTCACGGTGAGTTACCCAATTAGTTCTTCGTCTATTTAAAATAACTGGACAATGAATGGCCCGAAGAGACCCTCCAACGCCGCACCAAATGTTGAGTATCCTCCGACATAAGGGAGATGTCAAGGACTTCCTTCCTATTTTTAGTAATGAATGTGGGTTCACCGCCAACATCTCAACTTAGTAAATTTGTCGAGATGAGGTAATCGAATAGAAGCTCACCTCGTTCGTTTGTATCGGAACTTTCGAGCCACAGCCAAGAATGAAAGCAGTGTTTTGCCTGTTCGAGAATATAGTAGCCTCCCTTAGATTTGTATGGGGGAGGACACCTACATGGTCATACGCCAGATAAGCAGCAGCTACTCAATACCGTCTTTCGTTAGTGTCTAGACTAACAACCGCCGTATCTCTATCACTATAAACCGCGACAAAGAAAACATGTAAACACGCTCGGTGTTTTCTACTATTCTTACCGTAGAAAATAGTATAGTTCGGAGACCTTAGGCCCCAAACAAAATCGTTGACGACCCAGGGTTCCTGAATTAAAACCAAGTCCTCAGAACTTCGTGCCAAGCGTAGTAAAAGAGCAGCCGAGGCTGCCTTACAGTGGTGGAGTTTGATCTGTAAAAATGTTAACATTCACGATCAACCATCTCCACCACAGTAACGTCAGTCTCACTATTCCGATCAGATTCTAGCATCTCATCGGAAGGTGCTTCCAAATCCAGTGGTCCAAAAGGAAGCATCTCCGACCATATAAACTATATATATTCTCGGTTAGTGTGATGGGACGAGTCGATTAAGCTTTGTCTGTCTGTCCGTCTGTCTGTTTCTATGCAAATTAGTCCCTCAATTTTCAAGCAATTGAGCTGAAATTTTACACAAACCCTTCTTTCTATTGCACGCTGTAAATGTCGGAACCAACGGTATGGGCCACTACGTCATATAGCTGCCATAAGAACGACCCGTCCAAAAATTCGTCTTTGTGGAAAAACTTTTTTATTTGTAAAGATATCATTTTCAAATTTCACAGTCAGTAGTTTAGTCAAATCACATTCCCGAATTTGGTTGAAATTGGATAACTCTATCATATAGCTTCCGTAGGAACGACCGTTTCAGAAGCAATTTTTTGTCAGAAAAACTTTTTTATTTCTGACGATATCTTTACCAAATTTCATATTATTCAATCATAATGACTGCCAAACCACGCTCCTAAATTTGGCTGAGATCGGCCTATTATTTCATATAAATCTCATAGGTACAGTGAAATCGGAACAAGTTTTACGACAAATTTTAAAGTGGCAAATGCACCATAAGTCACAATGAAGGTATGATACCCTTCAAAGAAAAATAAGCTATCCTTCCTTTGGGGGTGAGTAGGCGAGGAATTTAGATTAAAACCCATAACATGGAGAAAATGTCAAATATTATCAAGATTAGCGTCAAAACAATAGTTTCCGAAGTCACTGGGATGAATGGTGGTAAACCCTAAGGCCACCTCTTCCCAAAGGATGGGTAGGCGTGGTATGACCGAAAATTGTGGGCGAAGCGAGCTCCTTTAGCTAGAAGTCAAAAGGTTGGCGAAAGTAAGATTTTTACGAATTTTTGGAACGAGTTGGCACGACTTTCATTTTTTTTTCCTTTGTATCACTGCTTTGGCGTCACCTTTCAAATGATACCCCAGTTACCTATACCAGAGTTTCTTCATTTCCCCTCTGTAGCCTGTGGTATCGCTTCCCCAGCGAATTATTTCTGTATAAGGCTACTATGGTAAGATTTCATGTATGTAGCTTCAGTCATTCCAGAGAATATCTGTGGAGAGACCGATGGATAAATATTGTCACTGACTTGAATTGAAGAGTTTCCTTACGACACAAAACCTGAAAAGAAATGTATTTTGATTTTGAGGTGCATGCTGGCAACGTGCATCGCCCGAGACTGGTTTATGTCAACGAAACGTCAGCTAAGCCACATGAAATAGGGTTAGGGCAAATTATTAATGAGTATAGCAAACGTAGAAATCAGAACTTTCTTTATTCCTGTTATCACTTAATTATATATATATAATATACACTACACGAGTACATTACATACAATAAAATTAACTGTGAAATTTAAAGTTCACCTAATTCAGCAATCAACTAAAGGAATGAGAATGTCCATTCTGATTTCATCGCATACTACTATAATCCGTTAATTTCGCAAACTTTATTAAAATGTCACATAGATTTAAAATTATCACCTTGGTAATTTCATAAAAGGCGTCGCATATTTCAAAATTTTCGCCTTATTCAGACCAGTCATAGATAATATTTTACTGGTAGTTTTCTCCTTTGACAACAGCCTCCCACCTGCCCACTATATTTTCCATTACTATCGCAAATCTATAGAATTCAATGTTCTATGTTTTTACTTTGTTTTGTCGTGTAGATAAGGTAATATCACATCGTACGACACTAAGCCACCAAAGCCACTTAACCACCGTCAATAACTCAAAAATTTGTCTGGTGCAAGAATGCGCCGACAGATTGCCCCGTCTTAATAAATCAAGGCGAGGTGGTTTCATTTTCAATAGCAGAGGTGTAACATTTGGTTTGTTTTCGAGCCAATGATGTTGGATGGCCGATAATAGTAGCGGGGCGTGTTGCAATTATATCAAATAATTTATAACAATTAAATATTGTTTGATATAATGATCGTGTTAATTTTATGATTTGTTTACATGTGAACGCTGAGGCAAACACAGAATGTTGAAGAACTGCACTGAAAAGCACCAACGGCAAGAAGATACCTTTTCTGCTCTTACATGGCCAAAATGAATTCATGAGCATTCGTGAGCATTTGAATCATTCACAATAGAGATGGGAACGACTCAAATACTCACGAATGCTCATGAATTCAATTTTCGGTACTTGGCTAAGCGTTCACATGTAAACGAAGCATTAGACCCATAATTGATTGTACTTAAGTTGTGTAATTGCTTGCATAACAACTTATAACCTCGACGGATTTTTTAGTTATAATTAAAGAACACATTTGTCACATGCCACATCGACCCGACTTCGGATATATACATTTAAAATTAACACTTATTCCCAGTTTTCGTATTCAGACGCTCATTTGATGTAGACAACATAAAACACTCGATTATACGTCAAAGAAAAAAACGAAAGACTCAAGCCAGAAACTCGATTTATAAATCTATCGTAATAAATTAATTACTAAATGTATAAACGTAAATTGAAGGTTTTTATAAATAGATTAAGTCAAATATTCCGCGTATGGCACTGGGACTGACTTTCTAGGATATACATATGGATATGTATACTTTTGGAGGTATTGATAGAAAAAAGTGCACTATTTTGTGAAAATAAAAATTTCAAGTCAAAAATTGGGGAAATAGCGGGAAATTATTAGAAAGTGACCTCTCTAATAATTTCCATTTTATGAGTAACTCATTAATAGTTCAAATTCCAAATTTTGTAATAATTGTGGTAGTATTCACTGAGTTATTGTCGAGTAAACAACTCAATATAATTTTAAAGATCGAAAGAATCGAGTTTAACACCGTCATTGAATTTTTTTTTCAACAAACTCATTCTCCTGAAAACCTTTTGCAGAAGTTCTACTATTTTCTAGGAGTGAACTGAAAAATGTCACCAGTGACGTTGACGATACGCTAGGATGGCTCACCGCTATTGTACGCAGGGCGACGAAGGCATTCTACAGCGAATTAATTCTATGTGCTAAATCAACCATAACTTATCGCCGGGTATGCAGTTTCTTACGTGAACATGTGAAATAGAAGAAATGGTTGAACTATTCATCAGCAAAAATTTTTACATATTTGAGTCGTTTGCATTATGTTTTTTTCTTTAAAACCAAAATGGATTTTTCGGGTAATATTTTCAGTCATCTTCCCGAATTTAGGAAGATTTCACATATGCAAGCAAAGCGCCGCAAGTTCCAGTTCTTTTTTTTTGGTTAAAATTTATTAAGTGGATAGTTGCCCAGAGCTATTCCTACATAAGTCAGTAAGTATTTTAAGTGGATACATTAAACTTGCAAGAAATAATAAATGCATACAGATATTTAACCTTAGCTTCAAAATGTAAAAATATTATATTTTGCCTTGGGAGGGGCTTTAGCCTTCCCCGTGGTTGCGCTACTCGATGTGGGACTTCAAACGAAATCTGGGCGAAATGCTTGAGAACATGACTTTCACGTCGAATTGAAATTAAACCTAATAGGCAGTTGAGCCTCCACTGAGCCTTTCGATTATCTGGCCACACTAAAATGACTTTACGTCACCATCAAATGGGCCTAAAATTTACCAAAGAGCATTGGACTGACGAGCAATGGTCCAAGGCTTTGGTCCGACGAAATCAAAATCATTGGGCTGGAGTCAGACGGAACTCAATACGTGTGAAAGAAGCCATCAAAACAAATTGTACTGAGTGCCGATTGAGAGGTTGCTGACCGGTCCGGATTGCGAAGATTTATCGGCGAATAAAATGGCCGAAAATAATTCATTATACTCGCAGATTTTCGCAATTCGTACCGGCCGCAAGTCTCTCAACTGTAAATACAGTTAAAAAAAAACTGCTGGCCTTTGGCTAGCTTGTCGAAGGTATGATACACCACACCTTCAATAGTCTGTGTTACTATAAATAGCAAATGTGGAATGAATCAACCATTTTGCATTTCGTCATCTTAGTGGTGCAAGAGCCCGACGTCGGACGACTCGGTTTTCCTCGCAATCTCGCTCCGTCGATTCGTCGTCGGCTCTTTGCTTGTTTAGGCATACGAACATAGTTCCTTCGTTGTACATGCCCATTAAAGACATTGTAACTTCCAGCTCATCGTACAGTTCATACAACACATGGTTGTACCGGATGCGCCATCCATCTCGGTCGTAAACTGCTACGAAAATTCCCCGAGGGACTTTCAGTTCGAAAGTGTTTTACTGTGAGACGGAGTTGGCCATCGTCATCTTTGTTTCTCCCTCGTGGAGGAAGGAGAAATCGAAAGAGTCTGTTCCAGAAGCCGTAAAATTTTACAGATTCTGATGACTTCAATAAATTTTGTTTATAGGCGACCGTCTCCGGTCGGTTGTTTTTTGTATTAAGTAAATTAAAAATTATAACCACGAGGACGAAGGATCGCTTCGAGTAGTTCATTTAAGTTGATGGAACAGGGGCAGCCATCATCACTAAACTGTCATTTGTTTTCGTATCGCCCGAAGATCATATAATTTCTGTGTAGCGAAAACCGTCCGTACACAGTGTATGGCGGTTTTTAGATGCAATCCGTCATTCAGATTTTATCGGTGCCGGAATTTCAAATTTCCGAAGAAAAAAAAACAACTCAACAGAGTTCGAGGCTTTCTGATGAGGAGGCCTCACCTATTGTGCGGAGCCAGGCATATGGATAGCCCGCCACTGATATTACTATTCGGACCCATCGAAAGTTCAGCAGGGGCTTTTTATCTGCTGTGAAAATGTTTGGAAGGGTTCCACTGCTCAACAATGTGGCTAATTTAGTAAAAAGCACGCCGCAGGTAATAAAAAGTGTAATCAGATCAGAAGGCGGCTATACAAAATATTAAAAACAACAAACAAAACAATGAAAAGTTGTTGTGTCATAATTGGTCACAAGCCTATTTTTAATTTTTTTTTCATTTTTTGTGACTGATGTAATTTGTTCAAATGCTAAATTTGTTATTTGCTTGTTTAATAAACTTCAACATATAATACACCGAAAATGAATAACTCTTTTCACTTGCAGGAAATCCCTTGAAAATCGTATTTGCTCCATGCATCAACTTCTGTGATCAATTTTGTTACATACCGCCGGAGCCGTTTTCTTGTGTACGAGTATAATCGCCAAGAAGAAGTTGTTACTTAGTAAAGGTCCGTTTTGCTAGACACCACTCTGCGTCGATCACAAGCGATGATCAAGAATATACATACAAATAGTTCTCCATGCTGTATGACTTGATCGCTAATCACGAACAATGTGCGGCGATCGTGCGCCCAGCAAAACGCTCCTAAAAATGCTTTCGAATGAGGAATGAAATTACTGTCCGACCAATCGGGAAATTCTTGCCTTAATATTGACAGGGAAGATACTTCTTTCTGGAGCTGAAGGAAGGGTCAGGAGGTGAGATAATTCGAAATGGACGACTATGAAAAGGAAATAATTTGCTGATGTTTTGGCCGGATTCTGCAACCCGTTCTATTTTTTTCTACATCTGCACTATCTCTCGGCATTCATTTGCGGCTGAGTTGGTTTCAAATCCTCTTCCATCGAATGAATTTCCAGAACTTTCTCTTTTGAATGTGTAAACGTAAACAGTTATAGCTCTCAAAATCTCAGCAGCCCGTATCAGCTGTTTCGATTTATGGTTCCGATATTTTTTTAACTGAAGGATAGGTGGCGTTTACGGTTTATCGATAAGATAAACTTTAATCAGACGTTGAGAAAACAGCCCCATGTGTGACAAATTATAATTAGATGGAATCGATTAAACGGTTTAATGGTTTGTATTTTTTTATACCCTTCACGAATGTGATAGGTATAAGTCAGTCTTTGTCAGAAACACTTTTTTTATTTCTAAAGATATCTTTCTCAAATTTCACATTTTCAAGTAGCATCTATGGCCAAATTACACTTCCGAATTTGGTTGATATAGGACTGCTCTATCATATAGCTCTCATAGGAACGACCGTTACAAAAGAAAGCTTTTGTTAGAAAAGCTTTTTTATGTCTAAAGATACCTTCACCGAATTTCATATTATTCAATCATATTTACTACCAACCCACATTCCTAAATTTGTGTCGGTCCGCTATCTCATATACCTCTAATAGGAACAGTGAAATCGGAACATGTTTTACCGCTAATTTCAAAGTGGCAGTGATGATAACCTTCACGCGAAGAAAGCTTGTTTTTTTTCAACGGACACAAGTTAGTGTCAAATTATTTAGGACCAACTATGCCTATAAAAAACTATAATGAGGATGATGAAAAGCAAAATTTTAATTATATTTTTCGTCCACCAATACAAGCCATTGGCTCGCGCGAGACTAGAAACAAGCGCCAGGAGGTATATCAGGTTTCGCCCTATGTTTTTTTATTGCCTTGACCCCTCCACGGGCATTGGCGTTTTAAAATCTCTTGTATAGCGACGCCTTGTTTTCAGTAGCATTTATATAAGATAATTTATATAAATAAAAAATCAGCTCTTAAAATTGTTTAGAATCACTGTCGAAAATGCGGGGTTACCCTAGACATCTGTAGTGATCTTCCACGCATATCGTGGTCACCCACGCGAACGTCTGAAGTCTGTAATAATTTTTCGCTCAAAGAAAGGTCGCAAATAACCATGCAAAATTGTAAAGCAATAAAACCACAATAAAATACAAATAAGCCAATAATGAAAAAAATTGGTTTGTTGTCACCGACAGCTGAAATTTATGGCGAAACATGCGAAGGACTTCTACCGGCCGCGCAGTTTTTCACGCGCCCGGATCGCAATATCCATTGCGTTCGCATACGACCGACACTGTGAATGAGTATGTGCGCAAATTGTAAAACGACCAGACGAAACTCTTTGCAAGTCCAATTCCAATTCCTCCGATATCATTCCGCCTTTGATATAGGCAACGTGCCGACAATTAACAGGTAGACCTACGTGTAGTTTATCATCGGCAGGTTGTTGTTACAGCCACGCTACAAGAACGCTACAACGCCGCCATGACACCACGATCAATTGGTCATCGGCGCGCAACTTGCCCGCCGCCATAACACCGCGTTTCTCGCACGCTCTGGTCCCAATGGCATATTAAGTGACATGTGGGCAGCGGTACAGAACAAACTAATTATCGGAGGTGTCGTCCATGTCTCGTGAAATCGAGATCAAAAATATTAATTTCAAGGATGATGGGTCGAAAAGTTATGTGCCGTCGTATCTCATTTCATTGGTACAACACAGCGACACAATAAGTGGATATCAGTTCTCATTCTACGCATTTCTCGAATAAGCGTGGAATTGATTTCTTCGAAAAGTGGGGCTTAATTTAAGTTTTGTTAAAAATTTAATCCTTGCAAGATGATTTGATGGTGATTTTACGCCGACATTGACCATCCAAATGAACGCACAAAAATTTTTAGAGAAGCTGAATTGAGTTTATTAAACAGGTACACGAAAAATAACTTAATCTTTTATATCTTTTCTTAATTGCTTACATAGGGTGTTTCAATAGGGACGCTCGAACTTAAGCTGCAGCAGTCAGCTTTGGAGATTTGACCCAGAAACTAAAACAAAAACGGCCATAACCAGCGTCCAGCATTCGTTGACCGGGCGCTGGGGAAGTTGAAAGTGGACCACGATTTCGAACGAATAATTATCTTAAGCGACGAGGACCATTTTGGATGAATAGCTATGTCTTCAAGCAAAACTGTCACATTTAGGGAGATAATAAACCACATGAGACCCATCAGCTGCAAATGCATCCAGACAAGTGACAGTTTAATTTCAGTTTGTCGGGGTCATTGGGCCGTGCTTATTTCAAAATGAAGTTGGCGCCGCCCTAATTGTCACCGGCGCAAGGTACGCCAAGATAGTAACCAATTGTTTGTGATCTAAATCCGAAGAACCAAGAAGAACCATGTGATTTAACGCCATTAGGCTTTTTCTTCTGGGGCTACTTTAAATCATAGGCCTATGCGAATAAGCCGCAGACGTTTGATACCTTCAAAGTCATCATAGCAAGGACAACGATCCAGGAGGCCAAGGCCCGACGTCGGGCTGTCGCGCCACGATGATGATGATAAGTTACATTTTCTGGGTTGCAATTAGCAAAAATTCATTATGCTTCCTTTAGCAATGTATTGTATCTGAAACTAGGAAACTACACTGTTTCTAATAGTTTTTTATAAAAATGGCTTTTCGAGCAGATCCTACTTTCTTGTTCTCGTAGTGGTTTCTAAACTTTTAATAATTGAAAAAAAAAGAGTTATCACCAGGCTTGTTAGGGTGAAGAATAATTTCTCAGCCGGGTGAAATTTTAAAAATTGACGAAAATTCAAATTCCATGAATACATATGGTTTTAGTATCCGCTGTAGGGGAGGGGGGGGGGGGGGGCAAAAGACCTTTTCCATAGTCCTCCGCGCCCTGGGCGCCCCCTGGTAACGGCAGTAGGTCAGACCGCTGACGGTCAAGTCTTAGCGATAAAAGATTTTAGAAAACGGCAGATAGCTGTACCCTGAATGGCTGACCAACACCTAAGCGTCTCAGGTTTGGTAGGATAGAATGATTTGTGTAGTTGGATCTGCAACATAGTTGTGTGAACTCCAGGACGCTTATAAAACCATTTGAACCAGCTTTCTCCATCCCCTGAATAGGGTTAAGCGATGTCCTGACAACTCGTCCTAGTAAAAATCACTCCACGTCAAGAAACCTGGAGCAAAAGCCTCGGATTGGACGGATCAACAACGAAGACCACGCGAACGACTAAATGATTATTCTTTCGAATCCTGGAATTTACGCTCTCTGAACAAACCGGAGGCCGAGAAGGCCCTCCTTCAACAGGTCGAATAGTATTGCGATTCGTATTAAGACTCGATTCTTCAATCTCTGGCTCATCAATGTGCACGCCCTCACTGAAGTTAAAGAAGACGAAGTAAAAGATGAGAGCTGCGCCCGTCTTGAGACTATCTTCGACTCACTTCCAACAAACGACGTCAAATTGCTGCTGAGAGCATTGAAAGTTGGCACCGGAGGACCACTGGAGGCCAGAGTCTCCATAAAGAATGTAACGACAACGGCCAATGAATATCAACTTCGCCTGCAGTATGAATCTAGTCGTAAGCTCTACGTGTTTCCCGCATCGATGCATTCATCAAAAAATCATGCAAAATCTCCAGACGCACATACCGTCAACCAAATTGATCACGTCCTCATTTGCAGGATGTGGGTGTCTAGTGTGATGAATGTCGGCTCCTATCGAGGAGCAAACTATGACTTAGATCATCACTTGGTGAAAACTACCTACAGAAGTAGATGACCTACAGATGTAGAATTTCCTCAGTGCGCCAATCGAGAATCAGCCCTCCCAAAATATTTGCGGTTGATAAGCCTCTGAGCGATGCTACGGCATGGAGTTGGCGTATACTATCGCCTTTAAGGTAAGACTATCGCTTATGCGACACAACATCCGCAACACAGGCATCCATGGGTTCTAGGAAGAACTCAAGGGTACCATCAAAGAGATTGCAGAGAAAGTCATGGGATATAAAGCCCTGTGAGCGCGAAATGACTGGTTCGACGAAGAATGCAAAAATTCACCTGACGCGTAAAACGAGTATCTATAGGCCTCGAGGAGGCTTGAGTTAGGGTCCATGCTTTAGTTTTACCCTCGTTGATACGTAGTCCAACTTCTTTTGCAGCGGTATCAAGCGTACGCAGAAGTTCTTCTGCGTCGGCCAATCTTCGGGAGTTGATGTCGTCGGCGTACGCTGCTAATTGTGTCGACTTAATGAGTAGCTTCTTGCTGTTGTCCATATTCATAGCCCGAATAGCGTATTCTAGTGCTAGGTTGAAGAGCGGCCGTGCCAGTCCATCGCCCTGTATCAGACCAGTGCGTGTTTCAAATAGATCAGTAAGTCTATTATGGATCCCGACTTGTGAGACGTAGTTGGTCATCGTCATCTTTGTCAGTCGCACTAATTGGGCCGGTATACCAAATTGCAGCATGATGTTGAATAGTACTCCACGATTGATACTGTCGTATGCCTGCTTGAACTCGGCAAAGCGTTTTCAAGTGTATGTAATTATAATTCCTATAGATTTTCAAGCAATAGCCTGAATTCTACATACACTGTTGTTGATAAATTCTTGCGCAATCGATGAAAATCTTTTTAAAACAATAGCTTATAGTTTCATTATTAAAATACATTTTTTAAGCTCATCTCTAACCTACAGATATATATAATAATTAACGAAAACCCATCGAAGAATTAGACCAGGAATAAGTTAAAGTGTGTCATAGTCATGCGCAGTACTTTTATGATTTTTAGCTAATTGTAAATCTTCCAGTCGGAGATAAGCCTAAACAAATTAATACGTTAATTACGAAACCTATCGAACTATCGGTTAATACGACTCTCATCAACTACAATACAAGAAAAATTTCAAAATACTTAAATAACTACACCAATAATTAGAAATATTTCAAGATGTTGAAACAAGTCTTGTTTATGTTTTATGTTGTATATGTTGGAACTTACAGCGCATCACACCGAAAAACTCCCCGAACACAAAACACAACTTTAAACTCACCTGATGGAGTCGACACCACGATAACCAAAACTCGAACATCGACACATCAGGAAGTGGATGCACCGATAAATTCAGTCGAAGTCATCATGCGGCGCCTGCAATCGAAAAGGAAAACACAAAGCAACGTTTCTTAGCATACAAATTACAAATTTATACTTATCTGAATTTACTCCGATGTTGAAATCCATAGCGCAAGCAAAGTAAACAACTGAATTGTCAGAATAAACCTAACCTAAAATAGTTTTAGAAATTAGTACTAAAATGGTCGACTGGAAAATGACATTTATTAAATAAGAAATATTTGGGACAATATTTTCCCAACCTTTAATTGTATAGATTCCCAAACTTTAATTTCCCGCCTTTTTTCTCGTCATATCAATGCTTAAACTTAATTTAGAAAGGGATCAAAGACACTTGTAATTTGTCAGTCAAAGTCGGAGGATCAAAAATCTATTTTCAAAGGAGAAGGAATAAAGTCATCGAAATTACACCTGGTCTTATAATTTGTCAGTCGTCGAAGTTGGAGTCATCCAATTCAGAAGTTCAAAGATCCAATTCAAGGGGAAAAAGGAATGAACTCAATAAATCTTTACATGGTCCGTCGAGCCGGATTCGTCCGAAATTGAAGAAAAAAAAAAGGTTAGTGGTGTTGTATGTAAATTTATTGAGAAACCCATCATTGAAAGTGAGGTTAAGAGTTCATGTGCAACGTCGGTAGTGAAAGTAAGACTGGGTCTACGGAAAGTGAGGTTAAGAATCTCTGTTTCAATATCGCTTTCCGAAAAGTGTAGTTGGGTCTGCGAGATTTATAATCACAAAGTGAGGTTAAGAATCTCCCACATCGCTTTCCGAAAAGTGGAGTTGGGTCCGCGAAATTTATAAATACAAAGTGAGGTTACGAATTAAATTACCGTCAGTATGCCTGATACAGGGGAAACCTCGACGAAATCAAGGGATGAAGCCTCCACTTTGCTAAAGGTGCAAAGGAGAAGAGTCTCCGAAATCAAACGCACACTCTCAAATTATAACAAAGACGGCAAGGCAAAAAAAACCACAGCACGGTACTTCGACTACCGTATCGACACACTACAAGCTGAATTAACCGCGCTGGAAGAAGCTCACAAGTCGCTCCAAGAATTATCTTCCAAAGAAGTAGACGATTACTTCGAAAGCGGAATATACGTCGATACGGTAGAAGAGATTCACGTGTGCCTTAGCGAGTTAGAGCAGGGTAAATCGGACTTAAAAAAAACCCTCAAAAGAGAAATCCGAGACCTCTAATGTTAGTGAGGTTGGGTCGACAACCGAATCAAATCTTCCCAAAATTGCCCTCAAGAAATTTTCGGGAAGTTACAACGAGTGGTCTTCCTTTAAGGGACTTTTCCTCTCCATAGTAGACAGCAATAAAACCATATCCACCATCCAAAAAAATGAACTATCTAAAGTGTCATTTGGAAGGTGAAGCCGAAGAATTGCTTCGCAATTTCACAATAAGCGCTGAAAATTACCAGCCAGCAATCGAAACTTTAACAAGGCGGTATGAAAATAAGCGAGTCCTTGTTCATCAAGAATTAAATAAAATTTTCGAAGTTAAATGCAGCAACGAAGAAAATTCAGAAAGTCTTAGGAGAATAATCGACACTTTCAACGGTGTGTTGAAAGCGCTCAACAACTTAGAAATAAACACATCTACGTGGGATGTGTTTCTAAATCATATAATCCTATCCAAACTTCCGAGTTCAATAAGACACGCGTGGAATCAGGAGACAGGTGGTCTCACCAAACTTCCATCGTACATCCAACTTATTGAATTCATAGAGAATCGTTTTCGAGCGTGGGAGATGTCAAACTCCGAGACGAAAACGAAAAAACATCAAGTATTGGTCACAACGACGATACAATGCATTGTTTGTAAAAAACCTCACAAGTTACATCAATGCGACAATTTCAAATCGCTTGACGCGAAACAACGAAACAAAATCGTCCAAGTAAATAAACTCTGTTTCAACTGCATGAATTCGGGCCATGCTGCTAACCAGTGTAAAAGCACATACAAATGTAGAGTTTGCGGAAAAAGGCATCACTCCTTACTACATTCCACAGCAAATAATCAAATTATTCGAGCCAATACCACAAGCAACAACGCACCAGAAGTTCAAAGGACTGCCGAGAGCAACGTCAATGTTTTGACTTCTACAACCAGCAAACAAGTTTTGTTGGCAACGGCCAACATAAACGCACTCGATCAGCATGGAAGGATTCATAAACTACGCGCACTCGTTGATAGTGGATCGCAAGCGACATTCATTACCGAAAATGCCGCACAACAACTCGGTTTAAAAAGAATGTCGCATCATGCAAACGTCATAGGAGTGGCAGGTTGTAAAGCCGGAACCACCAAAGGTTCCATTTCATTGAAGATTATACCATTAAAGGGCGAAAATCTTACCATAGAAGCGCTAATAATACGTAATCTATCAAAAATATTACCATCATATACTATCACAAAGAAAAATTGGGAACATCTGTCTAATTTAACGCTGGCAGATCAAAATTTCGACACCCCGAGGCACATTGACGTGCTGCTGGGAGCTGACGTTTATGCTTCTATCATTGAAGCAAGATTAATCACGGGTCCTCCGGGAACACCAATCGCACAATCAACGAAGTTAGGATGGATCGTATTCGGACAAATTAATCAGCAAGCAAACGACGAAAATCTCAATTGTTTTGGAACCACTCTTGATGACATCAACAATCAACTAAAATTATTCTGGAAGTTAGAAGAAATCCCCTGTCAACAAGTAGAATCAGAAGAAGATCTTTTGTGCCAGACTCACTTCGAACAAACACACTCAAGGAGAACAAATGGCCGATATGTCGTAAGACTCCCATTCAAGGATCACATGAAGGACACTTTAGGAAATTCCAAGCACATCGCAACAGCATCATTTCTTCACTTAGAACGTCGGTTTGAAAATCAACCAAATTTGAAAACAGCATATGTCGACGTAATGAACGAGTATCAAGATTTAAACCACATGAAAGCATCAAATTCAATCAATTCACTCAATGTATTCTTACCACACCATGGAATCTTAAAGAACGACAGAGAAACTACCAAACTGCGGGTCGTATTCGATGCTTCTCGAAAAACTGCCAGCGGAGTCTCCTTAAATGACACCCTTATGACAGGACCGACTTTACAACCAGACATGGTTACCACTTTATGTAGATGGCGACTTTATCAATACGCTTCAACCGCAGATATAAAGCAAATGTACAGGCAAGTTGACGTACACGAGGAAGACAATAAATTTCAGAGCATCGTATGGAGGTCAACGAAGAACGAACCTATACAAGACTTTCAACTTACGACAGTCACATTCGGATTAACCTGCGCACCCTTCTTAGCTATTCGAGCAATGCAACAATTGGCCGCCGACGAAGGCGCGAAATTTCCACTGGGAGCGAAAATGGTTTTAACTGAATTTTATGTTGACGATTTGATGACCAGTTCTCCAACACTTTCTGAAGCAAAGGAAAAACAATATCAAATAAAGCAAATACTGAAGAGAGGTGGTTTCCATTTACACAAATGGATTTCTAACGAAACTAGTTTAATGGAAACTGAGTATGACCACAACACTAAACTTCAAGAAATTCCCATAATGTCTGAAGAAGATTCAGTAAAATCATTGGGATTGTCTTGGTTCCCAAAACAAGATACAATGGTTGTACGACAAAGCGAAAGAATTCCAGTCCGAACGAAAAGAGAACTGCTCTCACAAATCGCTCGAATTTTCGACCCATTAGGATGGATAGCTCCTCTTGTAGCAGAAGCCAAGGTACTCCTCAAAGGGGTATGGCTTTCACAACTCGAATGGGATGATACATTGCCATCAAAGTTTATTCGAAGTTGGAATAAAATAAGTTCCCATCTCAACGACCTACCTAATATAAAAATACCCAGATGGATCCAATTTAAACCCGAAACTACAATGGAATTACATTGTTTCAGCGATGCATCTAAGGAAGCTTATGGAGCAGCAATATACAGCAGAATCATTCAAAATGGAAGGGTATTAAACGTCTATCTGATCATGGCCAAATCTAAAGTAGCACCAAAAAAGGAAATGTCTACACCCCGCTTGGAACTATGCGGAGCAGTCATCGCAACTAAGTTACTACAAAAATGTCATAAAATTTTCGAAGACCATATGAATACATCATATTTATGGACGGATTCCACCGTAGTACTGGCATGGCTTCGAGGAGACACATTCCGTTGGAAACAATTCGTGGCAAATCGAGTAAACTACATCCATGAAATGTCACCGAATGTCAATTGGCTTCATGTTCCAGGACCAGAAAATCCAGCAGATCTGCTCACTCGGTTCAATTCACGTTCGAATTTGGCCAACAATGGTCTATGGTGGACAGGTCCGACATGGTTAATGCTTTCCAAGGAACATTGGCCTCCACAACCTAAAAAGAAAGACACAACATTAGAATTAAAAAAGCAAGCATGCACTGCGATATTAAAAGAACCAAATGAAATACTTCGGCGATTTTCATCGTTTACTCAACTTATACGGGTAACCGCCTATTGTCTACGCTTCATTCAACATTGCAGAAGACAAATCCCACAAACGGGATTTTTGAAAACAGACGAACTACTTAGTGCTCGGATGCTGTGGATAAAATTGGCTCAAAATTTCCATTACGACAAAGAAATCCAAAATCTAATGAATAAAAAACCCATTAAGAACAGCAACATCGTACGTTTAAACCCTCAAGTCGATGAAGAGGGCGTACTTAGAATAAATGGAAGACTATCAAACGCAAATCTATCATATGAACAAGCCAATCCCATAATTTTACCCAACACCGATCCTTTAACAAAATTAATTCTGCATGAAATTCACTTGAAAACGCTACACGGTGGACCACAAATCATGATATCAACCGCCCGAAAGAGCTTTTGGATAATCAACTGTCGAAATGCTGCGAAGAGAATAACACATAATTGTGTCATATGTACACGATTCAAGGCCACGACTGAAAATCAGCTAATGGGACAATTGCCGACGCCAAGAGTGAATCTGACAAGAGCATTCGCTCACACAGGCGTTGATTATTGCGGACCAATAATGAAAAAAACTGCAAAAACTCGAAACGCCAGCTTTACTAAAGGCTACATTGCGTTGTTTATCTGTTTAGCAGTGAAAGCGATCCACTTGGAAGTAGTCAGCGACTTGCGTATGGAAACCTTTCTGGCGGCTTTCCGACGATTTACATCAAGACGAGGGATGTGCTCCGACATATATTCAGATTGTGGTTCGAATTTTATGGCCGCCGACAAAGAGTTTCGACTAATCAAGCGACATGAATCAAAAGCAGCAGGTATCTTAGCTCCTGATAACATCACTTGGCATTTCAACCCCCCATCAGCACCACACTTCGGCGGACTTTGGGAAGCCGGGGTGAAATCAATGAAACATCACTTAAAAAGAATTGTCGGAAACCAACATTTAACGTTCGAGGAAATGAACACCGTAGTAACACAGATCGAGAGCATTTTAAATTCCAGACCCTTAGTCCCGCTAAATGAAGACCCCACTGAATTAAACGCACTCACACCAGGACATTTTATCATTGGCGACGCCTTGAATTCTCCGCCTGATCGAAACCTACTCGATACTAAGGAATCCTATCTGAACCGATGGCAAAGAACACAAAAGATGGCACAACATTTCTGGAAACGATGGTCTAACGAATATCTATCACGCCTTCAGCAAAGACCAAAGTGGTTCAAGACACAATCAAACATTTCACCAGGAACAATCGTTATCGTGAAAGATGAAAATCTACCTCCCAACAAATGGTTGATGGCAAAAATAATAGAAGTCCATCCAGGCGAAGATGGACTAGTCCGAGTTGTTACACTCAAAACAACGCAATCCATATTGAAAAGACCCATTACCAAAATAGTAGTCTTACCAACTGATGGTGAGGAAAGCTGAACGAAAAAAAAAAAAAAATGAACTCATTATTATCGAAATACTGAATTTGCATACAATACAACTAACATTTTTCTTTTTCTTTTTATTTATTTGCTTCAGATGTTAATGACTGAGGAGAACGCCCAACCTAGTTGGGACAACTTCTTCCAGTCAGAACATCTGTAATAATTAAATAATCTTTTCGACTTTCATTTTCGTTCCACTTCACATTTTTCATCCTGAGAATGACTTCTCAGCGCGGGGGAGTATGTTGGAACTTACAGCGCATCACACCGAAAAACTCCCCGAACACAAAACACAACTTTAAACTCACCTGATGGAGTCGACACCACGATAACCAAAACTCGAACATCGACACATCAGGAAGTGGATGCACCGATAAATTCAGTCGAAGTCATCATGCGGCGCCTGCAATCGAAAAGGAAAACACAAAGCAACGTTTCTTAGCATACAAATTACAAATTTATACTTATCTGAATTTACTCCGATGTTGAAATCCATAGCGCAAGCAAAGTAAACAACTGAATTGTCAGAATAAACCTAACCTAAAATAGTTTTAGAAATTAGTACTAAAATGGTCGACTGGAAAATGACATTTATTAAATAAGAAATATTTGGGACAATATTTTCCCAACCTTTAATTGTATAGATTCCCAAACTTTAATTTCCCGCCTTTTTTCTCGTCATATCAATGCTTAAACTTAATTTAGAAAGGGATCAAAGACACTTGTAATTTGTCAGTCAAAGTCGGAGGATCAAAAATCTATTTTCAAAGGAGAAGGAATAAAGTCATCGAAATTACACCTGGTCTTATAATTTGTCAGTCGTCGAAGTTGGAGTCATCCAATTCAGAAGTTCAAAGATCCAATTCAAGGGGAAAAAGGAATGAACTCAATAAATCTTTACAGTATATAATTTATCTCTCTAATTATCTTTACCCCTCCAGAGGCATGGGCGCGTCAACATCTCTAGCATTTCTATGCCTTATTGACGTTCCGATAGCATATCTACTTTTCGGAAGTGCAGTTGCTAGAATGCACCTCCTATCCGCGCCATCTTTATACTGACAAGCTCGGAGCACTGTGAGAGTTCTATTAGTACTCACAGGAAATTTTTGATCGCGCCGAGATTTGTTTTCCGAGCTCTAGATTAGTATCGTAGAGTGGTGACCGAACGGTCACGGCCACCGAGCGCGACAATATAATTTATAAGTACATATATGTATTTCAAAATGGTTGAGCATGTTGTTGATAACACACCTCTGTACAAAAACACACCGTCACCATTTAGAAAATGAGGTGGTGCTAACTCATTTCGAGGCCATGATCCAGACTGGACTCTTGCGCCAGTTATTTATTTTATTTATTTCAAAATGGCAACGATTGGAAAGATGAATACGTTAATACGTACGTACATCGAATATGAATATAAAATATGCTGCTGGATAATTGAAAGAATGATTAGAATTATTGTAACTCATTGTCGAACTAATATGAGCACGGAGGCTGACGGTCGTTCACAGCATCCCAGACACCTAAAATTCAAAACCTCCTCAGTAGTGGCAAGGATGATCTTGATAACTAGCTCAGTGTCTGTAGTATGGGCGGGGTTTTATGGTGTCACTTTTGTCTCGCTCGCTATCACAAAAAAATACCCTGGAGTGTGCCCGATTGCGGAACACTAAACGGGGAGTCCTTAACATGATAAAAAAAGATCAAAGGATCGCTCCTCGTCTCTGCAACTAGCACGGCCATTTGGGCACCTCTCGTTCCCTCCGCTTTTTGTTTCCTGAAAAGATGTCCTAGGGTGACCGAAGCCAACGGTTTCTTTGCCCCACGTTGGGTGCCATTCGTAACAGCAACCGGAGCAGAAGTGACATTATACTATCCCGCCCACGCTATTGATAGCCGAGCTAGCTGTAAAGTTCGAGTACACCTTCTCACTACTGAGGAGGTTTTGACACTTAAGAGTCTAAACGACCAAGGCCAAAGCGTGCGTACTCACATTAGTTCAACAATTCGTTACGATAAAATCAAAACGAATGACTCTTAAAATAAAAGCAGCATATTGAAGCAAAATTCGTTTTTTTCCTCCAAAATTGATTAGAAGACAAAAATTGGGAATTTTTAACAAAAAACGCTATTATGGTTCATTTTTCGGGCCAGAATGGGGAATTTCTTAGATCGATGCCTGGCAACCCTGGTTATCACCACAACAGCAAGAACAGTGATGAAAAAAAATTAAAAATAAAATACCTAACATGAACGGTAAATAAACGTGAAAAACATGGAGATCAGGATATATTCGGAAGAAGCTGGGGAAGTATCTTCATAAAAAAGTTATCCGCAAAAGAAAACAACGATTAGTCACTAATACTAATATAAAGTCCAAATAAACTGTTTCTAATTGTTATCAATCGACTTTTTTTAATAAAAATTGTGTTTTGCTAATTTCTTCCCTGTTTGTCCCACGGGAAAATTGAAACAAGTCAATGCCGTCAAATCATAAAACAGTACAAAATGGAACAAGTCAACATATTCATCTTTCCCCAAGTGAAATTTAAAGTTCGTGACTTGTTACATTTTCCACAAATTTGATCATCAATTTTTACTTCGCAGAAGTTGACTTGTTGTTGTTACCCTGACTTGTCTACATAATTTAAGTGTATTTTCAGCTCTCAGTGTATGTTCAACATACACTTTTATGATCCCATCTTCCAGTATGTGAAAAAAAATTTCATAAATTGACATTTTCAACATTTGTCTTTATTTCAATATCGGGCTTAACAGTGAAATATATTATAACCAATAATAATTTGATTATAAACGTTTCCATCATTATTTAGCTTATAGGAAAAATTAAATATCGAAATTTCACATTTTATAAGGATATTAAGAATAGTGCTTAAATTGACAATCGAATACTATGGAAAAATTTGTAAAATTGTTGTAGCACGCATTTGCTTTGGCAGAAGACAAAAATATCTTTTGGGTTATTAGTACTAATATATATATCTTTAATTTCAATATCATATACACATTTTGGTATAATAGAGAAAAAAGTCTCATTGGAACCCTGAATTTATGAATATACTTAAAATCATGCTTGTGTGTATTTTTTAATAATTTTATCTCAAATAGAATAAATGTTATCTTTTAAAGCTTTTTCATTCATTAAATCGTATCTTTTTTTATGTCTTTTTACGTATTCCTTTTGCGAAAAACATTGAGTCGTCATTCATCGTTTTGCTTTATAAAAAAAATTATCTATTCAATAGTATTTTAACGAAACGCATAAATTAATGGAATTTAACATAAATGACATGATTATAATACTTTAAATGTGTTGAAAAAGACAATGCGAGTTTGGTTATAAATTTTAAAACAACCTAAATCTGTCGATACAATATAAATTTTCAAAAAATTGCTAACATTTTCACAACCGCATAATTTAACATAAATCAACATTTTATAATAAGTATATACAAATGAGTTTGTCTGGTTTATAATAATAACTAGAAAACATTGAATACAAAAAGTTTCATACTACTATATATGTATTATATGTACATTATACTCAACATGTATTAAAATAGAAGATAGGTTTGACTCAGTCCCATACATACGAGTAGTATCACACGTTTCACATACATTCGAGTATTTTGCTATGGAAGCATTAGTTAAGGTGAAATCTTTGTTTTATATTTTTAAATGTACTTTTATTTTATTGCTTTTAATGTTTTGGAATTGGATTCTTAAAATTTCGGAAGAATTGTTTTTATAGCTATTTACAATACTAGCAATTGCTTTTATATTTTCTTTAACTTTATTTTGTAAGGCACTTTAAAGTGACGGAAATATCATTTTCTTATTTCTTAAATTAATATATATAAATAAATAACAATATGTATTAGGTAAATGTTCTCAATCAGTTATTTTTTTAGAAAGTAAGATCCATGGACCATGACAATAAAAAATAAAGGAAAACAATTCCAGTATGTTAATATTTTACGTGCTCTAAATCCTGGCAAATAGATATAAGACACGTTAGCATATGTTGACCTTATCAAGAATTTCTAGCAATTATTCAAGTCAAAGAGACTGAAGCATCTAAGTTCGAAAAGTATTAACCCAGTGGTATGCAAAAGAGGAAGAAGAAGCCATTTGAAAGTTTTCGAAATTGCAGTATTTCAGGTACGCTAACAAGAGGAAAACATTATACTTTTGCAATCTGAAATCTAGTTATTTCAAGCGATATTCTGAGAAATAGAAAGCAAATTAATTGGCGAAAAAAATTAAAGTGAAAAATGTGTTTCTAATTTAAACGTAATTTCAAGGGGGAGAATGTATGTTCGGTGTGGGAAAGGTTCGAATAACGCGGGGGGAATGTAGCTTCTGCATGTCAGAGCCTCCTTTCTTCGCTTCAGTTTGCCGTCGGTGACTTAAAAAAAAAAATTTCAAAATAAAGAAAAATCGCCAGCCACGAAATTCCAAGACACGAAATTCCAAAACACAATATCCCCCAATCCAGAATCAACAATAGAAAAAATCTCAAAAACACGGAAACCACTACCTTTCAAGTGGTAAAGTTTGACGATTTACAATGAATTCCAGTCTGAAATGAACGAATTCGGATTCCAAATTCAAGTGAAACCAGAATAATGATGTACACAAGCTAGGTTCGAAAACAACTCAAGTAGATCTCCGCGTTAGGCAGTAATTTTTGACGCCACTTATTATTGCAGGAAATGATTGCAAACCGTTTAAATTAACTTCTCCGTCCGACTAATAAGCTTCTGTTATTAGACATATCGTGATTATTTTGACACGTTCCAACTTCCAAAAAAAAAATTAAAGTATTTGAAAAAAGAAATCCAGTAATCCAGATTCTAACGATTTTTCATTTTTAATTCTTTTGCCGACAACTACTATTGCACTAGACTGGTAGCATTTATAGGAAGAAAATTATGAAATAATAAAATTAGCGCCGGCGGAATAAATTGGATCTTTAAATTGAAAATAGCATTGAAGAACACCAAAGATGAGAACAAGGTCCCATTTTGCGATGATACATTAACAACCGATCAGACTTTATACCCAATCCGCTTGATCTGAAGCTTATAGTCTTTGACAAGGCCTATACTTTTGTCATTCTAGTCTAAGACCTACTGCCATCTATGTTGCTTCGGGGGTAGTTTTGTTTTCCCATCTGCCAACAAGGCTGCAAGTTCTTGTGGTAGGCAATGTTTGTCTTGGCAGCAGTTGAAAATTTTTCGACAAACTCAATCTCCGTTCGGTGGCGCTCGGTAACCGTGGTCGTTCAGTCATGGCTCTATGATACTAATCTAGAGCTCGGAGTTCAAATCTCGGTGCGATCAAAAGCTGCCCGCGAGTACTAATAGAACTCTCACAGTGCTGCGAGCTTGTCTGTATAAAGACGGCGCGGATAGCACGTTCATGATAGCAACTGCACCTCCAAAAAGTAGATATGCTATCGAAACTACAACAAGGCATAGAAATGCTATAGATGTTGACGATTCCTAAGCTTGCCTTAGAAAAGAACTTCACAAGCCTGATATCATCACGGAATAACTGGGTAGATATACTGTCCCCTCAGAACGGCTTTCTGTTGGTTTCTATACAGATGGCACTGAGACTGGGGAAGGAGTGGGTGCGGGTGTATACTCCGAAAGCCTAGGAGTTAATATCTCCTTTCGTTTACGGGATTTCTGCAGCGTTTTTCAGGCGGAGGTCTCCTCGATTGCAGAGGTTTTGGCATGGCTAGGAGGTCACATTGTCGCCTCTAGAAACATCACTATAGCCAAGGATAGCCAGGCATCTAAATTGGTGGAAGAGTGCCGCTCGTCCTCGTTGAGCTCGGAAAGTTCTTCGACATTTCGTTGTGCTGGATCCCTGGCCACAGTGGTTTCGCTGGCAATTGCATGACTGACGAGCTGGCTCATGCAGGGGATAGGGAGATGGTGATGGAGCTTCACGAAATTGGAATGCCTATAGCTGCTTGTAAAATGAAAATAATGGCAGATGCGGTTTGCAGGGCTCGTGAAATATGGACTATTGGCACCACCTGCCAAATGACAAAACTGATATGGCCTAGAATTGATCCTGGCCGGTCTTCCAAACGTCGATCAGGCACATTAGCGTATTGGTGGGTGACTAAGTATTTTCTAGTCGGCAAACACGCCAGAAGACTCCAACCAACATCCTTGCAATGACTTTTGTAGGAGTTGTGATGACGATGATGAGGACGAAGGAGTTGTGCCTGTTCTGCCTGAGTCGTAAGGAGGAATGAGATCCTTGGGTCTTTCTTCTTCAGAGATTTGAATGACCTGAAAGATATGGATGTCAACAAGTTATTTCGTTTCATTGTTAGTTTCGGCTGGACCCACTTGTGGTTTAAGTGGGCTGTGAAAATTCATGGCGGCCCCTCTAACCTAACCTAACCTACCCTAAACCGTTAGATAGTCAAATAGAACGCGCCCATTAATTTTACGTTTTACGGAAAACTTTTAAGTTCTGGCGCCCTTGTTTACTGTTGACTGATGTCACCTGTTTCGTCCTATGCCCATTTTCGGATGTCCTTTGAACCGTCCATTAAATATGTAGTGCATAATGATGGTATCATTTAAGGTCCACTAGAGGACTTAAAAAAGCCACGAGAGATCCGTTTCTAGTATTCACTCTGTTTGTCACTGGCAACCCACAAGCACATTAAACTTACTTGCTCTAAGCCGTGTGACTGACCCTCAGTACATTAAGTACATTCCCCAAGTAGCTGTGCTTCCGTGGTGGCACCCCTATTCTTCCCATAGAGTAGCTTTTATTTTCATCTAAAGGGCTAAAACTGCCCAAAACTAAAAAATTAGGATGAAATGATTTTAAAACAATTTGCTGACTATACTATATAACGGATTTAATTTTCGAAAGAAAATAAAAATGTAGACTCGAGAAAATTCTTTCGAAATGTTGGGTGGATTTCTATTGTATTTCATGCATCGTGGTTCGCGTCAGGCTTATATTGGCTTCCCCGCTGTAGCGTATAGAACGAGTATTTTAGAGCGGTATACTGAGCCAACCCCTTAAGCGCTGCGATCGGAGCCCATGCAAGAGGAATGCGAAAGTATCTAAATTTAAAGCCCACTATTCGTCAAAGACGTGATCCACTATGCGTCGCCCGGTCAACTATAAATATTCCAAATTTTGTAATTTTATCACATCTCACAAAAAAAAAATCACTTCAACGGCCAACTTCGTGTAAACAATTTCCCATATTTGTGTGGACTTCATTTCAGATTTTAGGTTGCAGTATTATTATTATAAAAAAATAATAAAATATTGTAGCTTTCCAATTAATCATAATCGAAACAAGTTCCACTCAATGCTGTCCGCTAAATAACTATCAACCAAGTACAATACCATTGCTAGTTTATCGGTTTGAGGCATTGTCTGCCCCGCTCCCATACGTACATGAATATTTTGCACAATATGCTTTAGGGCGAAACACAATCAAAAATATTGTACCCAGGATGATGACAACATAACGGTGTCGCATTGTTAACAGCATTCAGAAGACATGGTGTAAAGCGATGCCAAGTCACAACTTTGTCATGGACACAATGCAATTGGTCATTGTGACAACAATTTATGAGGTGATATGGCGCTTTGACATACAAACCGAGTCCACCACGACCACGAACTGGCTCTGCATGTTAAACACATCCCCCGTCTTGCGCATTCTTCCACTCACCCAGCACACAACTCTTCCCAATATTCCTGCACCAGGCTCGTATCGAGATTGCAACTTAATTCAACACGGCTGATTGCGTTAAGTCGTAAATGTCAGCCCCCCGAGGTCCGTCCAAAATAAACTAATCCTGACAGAATGGGCCATTTGCCAAAACGCTTAAGTTCGTACCTCCAGCAACTGCAACGAAAATATCCCATTCAGGATTTACGTATCGCTGTGGAAAACGCTGAAGCTTGTCCATACGGAAGGACACTGAAACGTAGACAGACAACAAAACGGCAACGGAACATAAAGTCTTCGGTGGGAGCGCATATACGAATCGTATGGAGGTTAAAAAAGTCCAGAAACTTCCACCCACTTCGACCTTCAGTAACGCCAATTCCTCGGAGCTTGTGTACTTGTATTTCCCCCATCCAGCTTATTGCAACTGCAATGGAGCCATCGTAGTCAATGTGCCCCGAAGGACATGCTACACGATGGGTGGGTGGTGCATTGCAGGTTGCGGCTAATGTTTGACCCTGTTTTCGTTGGAGTCTTCTCGTATGTGCAACAGCATTACCGCCGCCACCGCTTGTTATTCATGGTATCCATTGCGGAACTCATGCAGCTCCTTCAATTCACGTACTAGGAATAGGTTTCGATTCACAGCAGGGTTGGCGAATTTGAACGAAGTATCGACAATTGTTCTTAAAACAATTTTTATTCAAAGCTTACTTGAAAATTCCTCTTACGAAAGATGACAAAAGAGGCATCGATATTTTTAAACAAATTTTCAAGCCGTTCCCATCCCTTAGCATAATATGGTGGGGGTGAGTGAGTGTATGACGGTGGCTTCCCTCAAGCATAACAACGTATAGCTGCCATGGGATTTGCAGTGGTGTACTTACCGCATTCTGCAGAAGATGCAATCCGACAAAGTTATAGCCATCCATGACTCGGTGCAAGGGTGCACGGAGGCGCATTGGATATTGCAAGGAAGAGCAATTGATTTGCATACACTGGTTTACGCTTTGAATGAGACAATTCACTCACTCTTTAATGCGGACACTTTTTTATGCTTGCTTTAATGTCACGTTCCCGACGGTTAATTGGGTTAAAGTGGTAACGAAATGCTCAGAATAACTAAGTTGTGAGCATGTTGTGTGATTTATGTGCATTTTGATGTTTCTCATTGCGAAGAAAGTGGACCAGCGTATGTTGGGTAAATTTTAAGGATGTGTATAGGAACTACGAAGTTTAACGACATACAGCAAAAATGTATGACCTTTTGCCCAAAATGAGTTCAGTGAAACTAATGACAATTACAATGAGTTTCTACGGCAATTGGAAAATATTTAGCTGAATATAACTTCTTTAAATACTCATAAGTACTCGTACATTTCTTGAAGGGTCGATAAAGTTTCAAATCACTTTTTCATTGATTGAATTAGGTTCGTTCTGGCACAGTGTCCGATACACTAACTACTAGGCTGACAAGCTTTTGTGAAAAAGCACCCTTTATACGTTATCTAGTACATAATGTGTACACTATTTAGGTATATAAATTGAATCTTGGTCAAACAAAATATCACATTCATTTATTTATTTAAAAAAAACATTTAAAATAAAATTCTTTGCTGCAAAAGTTGCATATAGCATTGTCCACACCCATGTTGTACATGTGATTTTCCATCATTATTTGCTTGTTTGCAAATTGTAAGCGTAGGGTTATACGAAAATATCAAAATTGACTTCAGACAAAGACAATTTACACGAAATTGCGTTTTTTCATTAACAAAAAAAAAATAAAGTTAGGAATGATTTAGGAGATTCAGTTTGGATCTCTCACTTCCCTCCCTTCCACGTCGAATACACTAACCACTAAACTGAGAAGCTTAGCTTCGAGTCAATTATGTTTATTTTGCAGGTTATGTAGTGATCACTAATGTTGTTTAGACCTTGCACATGTACTCATAGACAAGCATTCCAGATATTCCACAATTTCACTCCCATCCGAAACAGGTTCACATGTTTTGATAAGATATTTACACATAAAAATGGCAAAAAAAATAGCGACCTTACTTTACTTTAAGCCCATTCCATGCAAATACACATGATCGATTTTAAACTATGTATACACGCTGATTTAGGTTGGAAAATATTAATATTGTCCCTGAAGAAGCAAATCCGTGGGTGCGCATCCTAGAGCAAATATGCCTTTGAGCCGCCTACACTTCTCCATTGAAAAAAGGCTTGATCATTCTTTACTTCGCGCTGCGCTGCATTTCAAACAAAAGCGCCACCTCTTAAATAGAGGTTTGGGTATCGGGTTAGCAGGTTTAGGGTATACCAAAATTGATTGATATCAAATTCCCAGAAATACCTGGAAGAACAAACTTTCATAAAAATAAGACTTAGGCGAGAAACTCACTGATATTCACCCAACACAAAGTTTAGTTTAGTTTAGTTGATAAATCAAACAGTCATCACCGGGCGGTGCTTAGCAACCTAACCCAAGGAAACTACATACCAAATTTGGACTATTTGAGTACACAGATGTGCCCCACTTCAAATGGTAAATACTTTAATGGTAGATAGTACCGTTTAATTGTGGAAAATTGACACCAAAATGGACACTCTCTCTTTAACCGTTACAGAGTTGTAGCATTTTTTGTAAATTGCATTATGCTTGAATTGCCGAACAAAATCAAAATTTACCATTCTCCCAATCATTAAATCTGAGATTTGACTTCTTTTTCAGAAAGTACATAAAATTTCATATAAAACGACGCCAGGTTACGAAATTCCCCGTTACTTCAAAGATACAACTGTTCAAACTTTAAATAAAATTCACAACCGATTTCTCATCGAAAATTCAAATGAAAATTTTACAACGGTGCTTTGAATTGATAAAACTGCAAATTTGGCAAAAGTTGTCCGAATATGTTTGCCCTCCAACGGTATATTTCTTTGATAGGTTTGAATTTGAATATATTCGAATAATGCTCATTAAAGAAAAACAAGCTTGCCGAAGTATTCCCCCTTCCTTTCCGAATCGAAACGTAGAGCAAGAGCACTTCATTTTTAAGACATTCTTTACGGAAAGACATCCTATCTTTACTCCATTAGTTTTTATCAAATCAAGGTGAGGTGCATGCTGGCAACTGCATTCTCTGAAACCAATTTATGCCAACGAAACGTCAACTGGTCCACCTTGAACAGTTGACGCGCTATGCCCCACAAGGGGTTAGGGCAATTGAGTATTCACAGCTGAGTTAACTGGAGTGGAGACCGGCGAGAAGTCATACTGTTTGAATATTTTCATGGCGGGAGTCGAACTTGCGACCTCTCGCTTGACAAGTCGACGTTTTAACCATCGAGCTAGCGCGGACTATTGAATATTTGAGGCGGGTCAAAAATACTCCGAAGAATACTTTAAATTTGCATGAACTTTGAAAATCGGATGATTCTATGCCTATGCCCTATGCCGTTGCGCAATCCGGACTACCCTATGCCTAGAACTCTATATTAATTAGTTTACATTGGAAGTCGATGGTGCCCCGAATTCTATCCGCAGACATTGTGATTTCGAGTTGTGTCGTATAGACCGGGACGGAACGAAAAAATCACAATTGTGCAAGAGGGCGACGTATTCGCTAGCGATCAATGGATACACCGGGATATATTAACGTCGTATTATTTTTCAAACCATGCACAGGCTAATGAATTAATTGTAAGATAACTAAAAAAATCTTCTAACAACTCTGCGAAAAAGAACAAAACCCACGAGAAACGGTTATAAAAAAAATTAGCCGCCAAAAAGCTCCCCAAACCAAACTCATGCCACTCGAATTGCAATTGAGTAGATCTTCTTCAATAGACTATTTATATACTAGCGGAGCGGATAAAAGAGACCAATCGGGCCGACCATGTCACGTAGCTCTCTTGTGCTCCCCTAGGATTCATACCTCCACCACTGCTAACGACCAGCCTAAGTAATTGTTCTACATTCATACAAGCTAAGTCCCCCAGATTAACGTAAAAGTAGGCCTCAGGGTGAATTAGGTTAGGTTAGGGTGCCATGAGACACACACCACACATAGACCACCACCTGGGTGAGATTGAAATTGAAAAGTTCCCCCATCTCCAAGAGAAAGGTGCGACATTCGCCAACAGTCTTCGGGTTTGTAATATCAGACTCAATGGATTCAATCGCAGGCTGCTATCAGTGAAAATGGTGATGCCTCTTGGCAAAGAGCCTTCCAAATGGCCGCGATCCGCCTGAAAAATATTGCAAAAGTCAGAGAGATGTAACGATAGGTTTACATTCAATCCATCCGAGTTCACCCCCGCTCCCACTTCTTGATCCTTCTTAGAGCCATCGGTGATTAAACTTATACCACTTGACTCCTGGCCGGACAATATTTTCTGCCCACACGTCCCGTGAAGGGATTAGATTTTCAAACCCCTCACCGAGTAAATATTTGGAAAGAGAGTAATCCGTCTCCGCAGCAATATATAGGCTGTTAAAAAAGGATGAGTGACCCGTGGTTGACACAGTGAACTGACCAGTTTCTCGAGGACGGATGGCTATGTTTTCTTGTAAAATTAACAAGTACCGTTTTGACCGGATTGACACGCACTACAGCTAGGCTAGCCCATTCCTTTAGGATTGAAAGGGAATTCTGCAAAATATCTCAGGGCATTAAAAAACTTCTCAGAGATGGATAGTACGACGACACCCGCCACGTCCAAAAGCCTTAGTAGACCTTGTCCGAACCCTCACCCCTTGAGTGAAAACCAACTCTCTATGCATAGACCTTCCACAACAATGAGTACATTCCAAACTATACACCGATTAGCTAACGACATTATTCAATTAAGAACGAGTCTAATTGATAAACTGATCTCATTGACGTAGGATAAAGCAACCATTAGGTCGCCTTTGAAAAATCGCAAAACCCACTATTCTTGAAAAATCGTAGTTTTTATATTTTTTCTCGAAAATTGATTTATTGGAGTTTGAAATTTACGAATAAGTGGGGGGAGCCTCCACTTTATAAAGGGATTGTTGAAAAAACGATAAAAACAATTATTTTGTGAAAATCGTGGATTTTTACAATTTTCTTGAAAATATATTTATTGGGGATTGAAACTTACAAACATTGACTTTACAACATGCATACATACATACATACAACAATTTCGCGGCATCCGGAGTTATTGGTAGCTTTGCCAGATTGATTGGTACTGCTGGAAATAAATTGATTGTACGTTAGAGAGGTGACGGATTCTACCGAGTATCCACTGTACAAGGCTGCCAAAATCCGTTCCCCTATCTCTAAAATGTGTACAGTTGTGGCATCATGATTGCGAAATTTCTCGGCTTTTTCAAGTAATAATGGATAGTTTGGGAACAACCTGCAAAACTTCAGATTTCCGAAACCGAAGATGTGTCACACACAACTACGTATTGCGTGAAGAAGCAGAACGCTCTCAAGTGAACTATACTTGAAAGATGATGCGCTGTACGCAGAACTATGATATCAATATTTTTTTTGTTTAACTATTCGATGTATCACTACGTGGACAAGAGATCAGTATTTATATCGTATTCGTATTATTTTTCCACACAGTATCTCTAATGTGTATCTTATTCGAACAAAGTTTCGAATTTTATTTAAATGCATAAAACACACACTGGCTGTAAATATTTTTCGCAAAAATTGACAAAACATCTAAGTTCCATCAACCGAAATCAATATGAAAATGCATTTTGCAGCTAAACTACGCTGTATATATGGATTACTAAAACAAAAAGCTACTATACTAAAATTAGCTTTTCCGTCCAGCATCCGGGTGTGGTGTATTTTCCAAATAGATTTAAGCAATAAAGGCGAGTTAGAGTCCTATGCAGTATTTTTGGAAAAATGAAATGCATCTTCCAGCATCAGTAATGAACGGACAGTCGTAAGCTGACAGTTTTAAATGTCCCAGATATATTGACGCTGTCCTAAAAACTGTAAGAGAAAATTTGTCCATGGCCTTCCGATCGAGTATAGCGAAATATGGACGTTTTCCAATGGTGGCATAAAAAAGATATTTTTTCGCGGTATTTGAATGAAGTCAACCAAATTGACCACGTCCTCATTTGCAGGAGATGGGCGTCTAGTGTCATGGATGTCCGCTCCTATCGAGGAGTAAGCTGCGACACAGATCATCACTTGGTGAAGACGACCGACAGAAGTAGAATTTCCTCAGTGCACCAATCGAGAATCAGCCCTCCCAAAATCTTTGCGGTTGATAAGCTTTTGAGTGATGCTACAGCGGTGGAGTATACTACCGCCCTTGAGGAAAGACTATCACGTATGCTACACAACATCAGCAACACAGGCGTCCATGGGTTCTGGGAAGAACTCAGGGGTACCATCAAGGATGTCGTAGAGAAAGTCGTGGGATATAAAGCCCAGCGAGCGCGAAATGACTGGTTCGACGAAGAATGCAAAAATTCACTTGACACGAAAAACGAGGCCTACAGACAATGGAGGAACCAGAACCAGAAAAGAAAAATATGACGAGCTACGGCGAATATCGAATAGAATAATTAGATGTAGCAGTTGCTGAACATAAACGAAAACTTATCTAATAGGAACACCAGAAAAGCGTACAAACTATTAAATACCATTAAGAACGGCTACCAACCCAGGACTAGCCTTTGTAAGGACAAGGATCGAAACATCATCAGCGACACCGATGGCATTAACAAACCATGGGCCCCTTATTTTGAAGAGCTTCTCAACCCCATCTAACATCCCCATACAAGAAGCTCTCGACGATATTGTGGATCTAGGCCCACCCATACAACCCCCGACAGTAGAGGAAGTTGATCTCGCGTTGCGGTCACTAAAACGAAATAAAGCGCCGGGCGCTGACGAGATTCCAGCTGAACTGCTAAAATTCGGAGGAAGGAGTCTAGTTGATGCCATACATCAATTACTCCTGCGAGTATGGGAGGACGAGGAGATCCCAGACGATTGGCGCAAAAGCATCATCTGTCCAATTCACAAAAAGGGAGATAAACTGCGGTGTGAGAATTACAGGGGCATATCATTAGTTTGTACGTCCTATAAAATTTTGACGAAAATTCTGGAAAATAGAATGAAACCGTACGCAGAACGAGTCATTGGCGAATATCAAAGCGGTTTCAGACCTGGTGGCTCCACAACCGATCAGGTCTTCACAGTCAAACTGATACTCCAGAAGTGCTGGGAATACAACGTAAACGTATACCAAATCTTTGTCGACTTCAAGCAGGCATACGACAGTATCGATCGTGGAGTACTATACAACATCATGCTGCAATTTGGTATAACGGCCAAATTAGTGCGACTGACTAAGATGACGATGACCAACTCCGTCTCACAAGTCAGGATCCAGAATAAACTTACTGATCTATTTGAAACACGCACTGGTCTGAAACAGGGCTCCGCGTGTACAAAACCATTATACGACCAGTGCTATACTATGGCTGCGAAGCATGGACCCTAACTCAAGCCTCCGGAAACATGCTAGATACATTTGAATGTGAGGTTCTGCGGCGAATTTTCGGGACTGTTTGCGATCGAGATGGATGGCGCATCCGGTACAACCATGAGTTGTATGAACTGTACGATGAGCTGCAAGTCTCGAAAATCGTCAAACTACAACGACTTCAATGGGTAGGGCATGGACAAAGAATGGACGATGATCGCATGCCTAAGAGAGTAATGAATGCAGAACGAGTCGACGGAGCGAGACTACGAAGACGACCGGCATCTCGTTGGGAGAGCTCAGTAGGTGTGGACGCCGCACAGCTACTGGGCTTCCAAAATTGGAGGACGCGGTCACGTGACCGAGATAATTGGAGGACAATGGTCCAGGCGGCCAAGGCCCGACGTCGGGCTGTCGCGCCACTATGATGATGATTTGAATGAAAACGCTCAAGCGGTATTGAGCCATCCGGTTACTCAAAGATTATTTAGCAGCGTAAAGTTGATTGTTGACGATAAAAGAGTAAGCCTAGGCAAAAAAAAACTATTGATGAAATTATGCTTATAAGGATGAACCGAGATTTTGGTTAACTTTGGGAAAAATATCACAAAATATCGATATTAATATTTTTATTTCTACGAATATTTTATCACATTCAAACGCAGCTGAACATATTTTCGAAAATATATATCGTATTCAAACAAATGGTCTCTCTTTATAGTTTTATCGTTCTCGGATTTTTATTATAAAAATATCACAGCACTGGCTGTACGTAACTTTCGGTAATTTACCTCGTCCTAGTTTTCGAAAGTACACGTTCTTGACCGTGGATGCAGTTCCAGTGAGCACAGCGAGTAGTAGCAAAAAGCTTGATAAAAGTAACTTGGGTTTTTTATCTTTACTCCCTTTCTGTTTATCGTACAAACAAAATTTGTAGTGCATTTTGTATGCATTTAAATTGTCTTCAAGACTTATTTCAAGGACCTTTTCGCTATAACGAAGCATACTTATTCTCATGTAAGGGCGATACAAAAAAAACAAATGTTGCAAGGGCCTTAATTTTTGCCTTTTTTGATAGAATCATAGCTCCGTTACTACTAGTTAAAGATACGAAATATTTGGAATTAAATTTGAGGGAAATTTTGTTCTCTACAAAAATAAACTTCACATATTTTGCGATAAAACAAACTGGAATATACCTATAGTTATAGGCGAAAAACTGTTAAAAGTGCCAATTTTTGGAGGTTTACCAAGTGGAGTGACACAAACTTTGATTTTTTACTACCCCACCTACCTATACAAATACAACATATCAAAAATTCAGAACTACCGCACCTTTTGCACGCTAATCCCCTTATTTGGTCTCTGTTTCTTAGGTAAATGTGTTTTGTGTTGAAATTGTTATACATGTAAATTCATATAATTTAGTCAGGATTTTACACAGTTTTAGATAAGGGTGGCGTCTGTGTTGGAGTCATTGAATAGGAACTCATTATCGTCTCATCTATGATCCTGAAACGCGACAGAATTTCGAAATAAGACTTTCTTTAGTCATCATAATCAAGACTGGTACACGCTGATTTTTCCACCAATTAAAAGGAACACTACAACAAAACTCACTTGATTAGGCGCCGGTAATCAACAAAAAGAAAGAAAAAACATATTTATGAAATAATCAAAAAAGTTTAATTCTTTAACCACAAAAAAATTTCGACATTGTCATTTTTTCGACATAATTTAAAAAATAGGAATACATATAAATTAGGAAAAAAAAACTTAAAAACAGGATTTTTCACACAAGGAAAACATAAATAAATTAAAAAATACATAATAATATTAATAACTACTTTTTAAAAAAGATCTTAAATATAATTGTTCATAATAATAATAATTAAACATAACTAAAAGCGAATTTAAATTAAATTCTATCAAATAGAGACACAGAATAGCATTCTACTGGAACTGTTTCTTTTTTGTCACAAAACAATAACATACTATCAAATAACATTTGTAAAGTTTCAACATATTTCAAATAATGCTTTCAATTCTTTTCAACTGTTCATCTAATGAACAATAATTTCTTATAAGAATAATATTTGTGAGTCTTATAAAAAAAACGTGAATTTTGTTTGTTTGTTACTAAGCTAAAAATGGATCATTTTTTAAAATGTCATATTAAAATTAATAATAAGAATAATAATTCGTTCGACGCAATGAGAATTACTAGAGGACACTCGATCATTTTTTTATTATATTATTTTTTCAAACATTGTCTTCTTTGTTTGTTTGTTTTTGGAATAGACACTAACTAAAGTGTATTAAATAATTATGTGATAAAACTTAGGACAAATTATGAAAGAAATGCTAACTCTAGGCTAAGTTCACAACCTTTTGATCAGAAATAGAAATAGAGAGACACAAATACAGTTATAAAATACATTTTAAGAATATGTATCTTAAGTAGCGTGGGTCATAGACACACTGATCCCGGCAAACTAATACGTGTATGAGAAAATTCATACAAAACAAACAACATTTTTACATAATAAAAAAAAAGAACATTTTGAGCATATGAGTTTTAATTTTATGTTTTGTCTGCCAGAATCACTAAGTAATGGATTTGGATTGGCAGGATCGAGAGTGGGAATCAAACGGAATTCAAACGATTGTTTTAATTGATCTACATTACTAATAAACGCTTTTAAAACTTAATACTACAAACAGAAATCATATTCTCAGTCTTCACAGAGATTACTCATAAAAAGAATTTTAATGCCGCATGAGATACATCTTTAATCCAAACGCACTCTTTGCAAACCTGTCATTCGTGTCCTGGCTGGCTCCTTCTTAAGCGCTTTCCGTCTTTACAATCATTGGCATTCGAATATCGCCTAGATGTGGTGATTTCATGGTATCAGGAACATTTTCATTTTTCACCAACAGCGGAAGCTTCATTTCAGATAGCATTCCGGGTTTGGCATCAACCAAGCCACCTGTTCGCTGAGCTTCATATCGAGTGTGCGTGCGCATGTGACGCGTGATCATATCACGCCTGCACGCTGCATACGGACACTGCGGACACTTGTAGGGCTTCTCCCCCGTGTGAGTTCGCTGATGCGTTGATAAGTGATCTGACCGTGAAAATACCTGGCCACACACCTTACACGTGTATGGCTTAATGCCGGTATGCAGTCGCATGTGACGTGTGAGCATATCAGATCGTGCAAATGACCGATTACATACTTCGCAAACGTAGGCTTTGGCTATGTCAGAGGAGGGATTCCGACTTTTGTGACGCGAGGCCATATGCTTGGCGAGGCGATCATGTAGCGAGAACATTTGTCCGCAAACCGGACAAACATAAGCGACATCTGAACCCGGGGGCATCTCCTCTACGACCGGAGACACATCCAAATTGTACCGCCAGGCAACTGACTCTTTTGTTGTGGGCGATGCCACGTCACCCTTTATAACGGGTACGCCGACAGGACCATGGTGGTGTGGCATCATGTTCGGCAGCCCTTCTCGTTTACAGATACGCGGATCAAAGTTGATAGACGCAGGAGGCAGTTTGCAAGCCCGCACCGACAAATCCAACGGCTGATCTTGCGGAGGTGGCATGACATTTAGTTGCGGATGAGGGTGAATCGGCGAATGCTGATGATTTTGAAAATGATTAAACTGGACTGTCGGTGAATGCTGCTGCGATGGCGACGGGCGCTGGTCTTGATGAAGCTGTTGCCGATTCGGCGAATGGGAGTGCGGTTGTTGTTGTTGCTGGCGATTTTGACTTGGCAGTTGCGTTACACCCGGCGGCGAAACGTAAAAATCGTTCGTCCTTCGACACAACTCAGTGAAGTATTTGTTGCGTAGATAGCCGAACAGAGGTGATGCGATGGGGAAGTACCTATCGTACGGACTAGGCAATTCAGTCTTAATATCTACACGCAGTTGATTGTCAATAGCATCATTTGTCTGGAACGGACTAACGCTTACTCTAGGACTATCGCCGGATGTGGACAATTCCTCCGACTCCTCGCCGCTGCTCATCCTTTCGCCACTATACGTGCACGGAATCTTATAGCTACTCTCGCCTTGATTGTTATTGTGAACGGCGACATTATTGTTTGCGAGTTTGTCCACTACGGCGGATAGCCTTTTTCGTTTGCGCTGCTTCCACGGCATATTGTTGTTCGTGACGAACGGATGATTATTGTTCATCTGATGAGCATAGTGATGCGCTTGATGATGTGGCGGTTGACTGTTTTGATGCCCCATAGGGTCAGTACTTTCTGCCATAGTCATTAGGTCGAAGTATTTTGGCGGCAATTTTGGCACAATATCAAACGGCCCAATTGATAGGTTTGACAGCGGTGCACTGGGTATAATGAGGGCGGCAATGATGACAGATTTGTAGGGATATGATCTTAATCTGGAAAGAGAAGAGAATAATAGTAGATTAATAATTTTATACTGCAGGTTTAAATAGATATAAAGGATTGAAAAAAAAATTAAACGGCTAAGAAACGACAGAGAAGAAATATGATTATTGTGGCAATAAACATCCAAATATTTCCCAAACTATTATACGACGTATAGCAACATCTGCATACATCCGCTATTCATCTATTTTCTCGCGAACGAGAAAACTGTTTTCCTACGGTGCGGCGCGGCGTGCCCTAGTTGTGCATCAATGTATCCCTGTATCTAGGGGAATACAAGTAGCACGTGATTTGCAATGCGACGATTAGTGCCAAATAGCTGCCTACCCAACAACGAGGACAAGGGAGTAACTGGATTGTGAAGTAATGCAGTAGGAGCGACCATTTTCACTCTGTGATATCGCCCTTGTTGTACCACAGTGTCCATAAAACAGAATTTATTCCTTGACCTCACCACACACACAGGCTCCCCCATATTCACCGACGCCGCCAACTTCTTCTCTAGACAAGGATTGCATATGTGAACAAACATGCAGGAGACCTATACCCTTTCTATAGTTGTCCCTGCAGGATTTTGCTATTGCCGCAGCAAAATTGCCGTACGTACGACAGCAACGACGACTTTAGTGCAATCCTTCCATTCTGATTTTATTGCGTTGGGATTTCCTTGTTGCAACGAGAGGCAACACGAACCATAAAAAAATAACTGTTTAGCAAAATATAAAGAAAGTACAAACATAAAGTTTCGTCTTGTTGCCACTCTGGTGCCACTATACCGACCGTACGCGGGGTCTCTTTTTCGTGTTGATGCTGCTGCATTGCGATTTTGGGGATTGCCTTCATCTCCAAATGACCTCGAACTTCAGCCTTCTGTATAATGTTGCCACAGCCTAGCAATGAGTGCTCTTTTCACAAAGGATGCGATGGGAGGTCGACGTGAAGAATTGTATAAACGACTTGTGAAAATCGTTCTCAGCGAAATTACATGGTGCACTTTTGCACATCGTCATATTGGGTGTGAGGAAGCACGTTTGGGGAGTTTTTATACGTGGCCAAGTACACTTTGTACTAATTTACACACCCGCATAATTTGATTCGGACAGTGTAGCACCAATAAAACTTCGCGGTAAACCTCTAATTCGTTAATGAGTTTCTCTAAATGCTGAACTGGTGCAATGTGACGTAAACCGCAGGCGAAAACATAGCAAAGGAAATGTGATATGATTTAATTTAGAGGGAACTCCCTTTAAATTTTGGTACAATAAATAAACATAATGCGTCTTTTAAACGACTTTCTACTTAAAGGGCATTTTAGACAATCATATCTGTATCAGTTCTTTTTAGTTTGCTGTATAACTTCCATCTGCAGGTGGACATGGACCAGTCGTGTGAAGGATTGAAAAACATGGACAATCAGATCTGTACATTTTATAGACCAAAATCGAATTAATATGAACCTACTTACTATAATCTACAGGACAGAGTTACCAACGTACCAGCAACTCACTATTGTTACAATAGTACCACCAATAAGTCGCACTTCAACTAAGGTAGATAGTTTTCATCCGGACAGATTCATCCACTTGATGTACTAATCTAATAAACTAAAAGCCAGCCGGTACGCTTCGTAAAAGCCTTCTGCGATACTACGGAATAGTGTGGTTTTGGAGATAGGCACTAAGCGTTGGTATCCCTATCCTTTGCTACTTCATCTTTTATCGCAGAAATTGAATCATGTAACCCAAAAACTTTACGAACAGTTTCAAACTCAACGACCCTACAGCATCCTCGTTAATTTAAAAAAAAATTATTTTTACAGTTATGCTCCCATTTATATAATACTTACATATAAGCCAGGAAACAAACGTCTCTATGCCACCGATGGACTGACGCCCAAGGTCAATCATCGACTCTTACTCTTTCGACATAAACTCAAAAAAATATTTTAAATATACCAACCGCTGTATACTGCTTGAGTACCGGGTACGATCTATAACTTCTCGTTCCGTAAGAAAGTGACGAGAGGCTCCAAACGGGATCGAAAAATTACCATCAAAAAAGGATTCCGATGACACGACAAGAACTTGGGCTCTAATCTTACCACTCTTACTACAGAACATTTCGGACTATTCAAGAAACGGCAAACTGCGCCAATATACTTGCACTCATTTTAAACTTCTGAAAATCCTATGTACTCCTTTGGAACATCCTCAGTCAACATCTTGAACAACAACGCAGCCACCGTTGAGAGCTTTGTCATAAATTTCAATTTACCGAAAAATGATAAGGGTTACAAAACGAACGATGATATCATCGCTAGCTTATCAAAATCATTGGAGTAAGCAGACACCTGAACATATTTGGGAAAAGTCAGGCAGATGCATTAGGTAACAAAACTCTGAACCTTCAAACCTTTTTTTCCATCCCCTACCTTTCTTGACGTCACATATACTCATTTGCCCTAACCCTAGTGGAGCAAAGCGCGTCAACTATTCCATATGGCTTAACTGACGTTTCATTGGCATAAACCAGTTTCGGACGATGTACGTTACCAGCATACATCTCCTGTTCCCGTTTAACCACCTATCTGGGGAAAATCGGGAGATGTTGTGGCTTATTATACGCACCACAGGGGGAAAACAACACAAACATCCATAGCCACGATCGCCGTTGACGGGACTTCAATCGTAATGACCGTCGGACATGAGACTGACGCCTCTACGCACTGAGTTATAAGTACTCACTTTCGTTTTTAAACGAAATTGAACATTGATCTGAAACGAAAGTGTTCATGCATGACCACTTTCGGTTTCAGTCGAAATTGTCCATTAGTGGCTAATTTCATGGTGCCCTCCATCGTCAATTTCGTTGTGGGTCCGTGTTAAAAAAAATGCACCACCTGATCATTTGATTTCATCCTGTACTTGGCTAAATCAACCTATGCTTTTTGTATGACTCTGAGATTCGATGTTATGGATGGCGTATATTTGAGTAACTCGAATTTTAGTGAAAACTTTTTTAACTGATTTTTGAAAAAAAAAAAATTTGTAAACACGATAACTGTCGAACAGAAGAAGCAAACGAAGTGAAACTTGTCCAGTTGATACTAATAATGTGAATTGGGAGCCGGCAATATCCATCAAGCGTTTAAACGTTTTGTAAACGATATAACTCCATAGTGGAAAAGGCTAGATGGGCGAAACTTGTCCAGTAGGTGGACATTAATGAGCACTAACCTATTAATGAGTTTTAGCAAACATCCATCAAGCGGCATAAAAGTTAAAATGGCAATACATAATAAACAAAAAAAAACTTCATAACGGAAAAAGCCTGCTGGGCAAAACCCGTCTAGTTGGTAGACGTTAATAAGAAGGCTCCGATGTAATTTCAGAAAAATCTATCAAACGGTTTAAAAGTTACAACCATTTAACAGCAAGCTATAAGCTAAGTACCTGCATAACGGAGGAGGCTAGTTGATCGAAACTTGTTTAATTGGTGGGCAATAGTAAGAACTAGGTTCCTATCTAATTTCATCAAAATTCATCACACTGTTTAAAATTATACACTTATATATTCTGTACGATAGCAAAATTTTGTAAGCAAAATAACTCCATAACAGAAAGAGCTAGTTGGGCGAAACTTGCTTAATTGGTGGATGCTAGTGAGGAATAAGTTCCGGTAGAGTTTCAGCAAAATCTACAGGACAGTTAATAAGGTACAGTTATACGAGTATAGCAGCAATCCAGCTACGCGAAATTAATTTATTTCATGGAGCTTAAAAGGAAGCTGAAGATAAATATCTATAGCAGTAACCTAATTTTAAAATATCGCCTAAATATTAATACACATGACTATGGCCCGTTTTCTCAATGTCTGGTTAAACTGCCAGTTAGCTATCTGGGACATTAAATGTATGCAACGCTCAAAATATGATAATGCAGTAGAAAGCTCAGCTAATGCAGAAGAAAATCAGCTGATTTTCTTGGCGGAATTCTGCTGCCACTTATTTTCTATTCTACGTCTGTACCGTCTATCAGCATTAATTTGCGGCGGAGTTGGTTTCGAATTCTCTTCAATCGAATGAATTGCGAGAACTCTGTTCATTGTGACCAGTTTAATCTTCTCATTTGAATCTGCAAACGTAAACCAAACAAAGTAAACAGTTCAGTTCTAGCTGTCAAAATCTCAGCAGTTCGTATCAGCTGTTTGAAAATATCGTCCAATAAATTTTGAACTGGAGGGTGGGTGCCGTTTAGCGTTTATCTATAGGATAAACTTTAAGTAGACATTGTGAAAACGGCCCTATGTCGTTTTTACACCTGGTACATACTAACAACTGATGTAAATTATCCCACCCCATATTTTAATTTTACATAAACTTGGAGATTATCCCAACTTAGCACACATAAAAAATTAGTTCCTCTGCCTTCACTGCGCCAGGTGTCTTTTTAACTTAGAAAGAAGAAAGCGAACACTTAACGATGGCTGCAATGCAACTGTGCTGCGACAGCTGTAGAGGGCTACTAGCCTACTAGCTGCCAATAAACTTGCCCAATGTAATCATGTTCACTAGCTAACTAGCTGATAGCTCAGCATGTGCGAATAAAGTTGAAAGCCAGGCTACTTCACTCGCTACTGAGTATTAAGCCTTGTCGTACTAGTCGACTGGCGAGTAATTTAGTAATTAAAATGCTCGCTACTGACCACAAAATCGCTCGCACTACAGTCTAAACTGTACACATGTGAGTGGTGTTTTGCGAGATGAACAGGCTGCAACACAGTCAAGTCAGTAAGCTGCTCGCCCGAAAAAAAATAGAACCAAATGGACTGACTTGACTAAATCACTTACTAAACTACTCGGCTAAATTTTTGCTGTCCAGACATATTTAGCTACTAAATTATTAGTCACTCGATTAAATCACTAGCCAAGTTTGAACAAGGCTTTATTATTTTGAAAATGGCGACGGAAATAGTTCTAATGCCTAGTACGCACTGGGACTCTTGAATAAATTCTTTTGCATCTCGCCAGAATCTCGCCTGCCTCGATTCATTGCAAGATGCAGAAAATATTAGGTTGGTGCAGATGAAATGTCGGTTTTGCAATGACATGAATTTGGCTGCGATTTTTATGTACCAAACTGCCACCAGGCGGCCCTAGTGATATGATATATTGAATTATAAGTGCTGCTACCTTGGCTTATGGAGTCATTTCGTTTTTGCACTTCATGGTGGTCGTTAGAAAAAAATGAGAAGCAGAATATGGAAGCGAGTAAAAAACGACTATTTTTCCTTTACGAATTTAATCTAGAGCACAACGCAACGGAAGCAACGAGGAATATCAACAGGGCATTTGGACCTGATACGGTTAACGAACGAACCACTCAGCGGTGGTTGGAAAAATTTCGATCCGGAGATATGAACCATCGAAATGAGCCACGTGGAAACCCAGGACCATCGATCGATAACGACGAGCTGCGTGTATTAGTGGAGTGTGACCCCTCCAAACTATAAGGGATCTTGCGGAGAAATTGGACGTGCACCATTCGACAGTTTGCCGCCACTTGCAACAACTTGGAAAAGTGAAAAAGCTTGACAAGTGGGTTCCGCATGCTCTTACCGAGTAAAACATGACGTGTCGAATGGAAATTTCCAGTTCTCTTCTCTCCCTCAACAGAAACGAACCGTTCTTGAACCGAATTGTAACCTGTGATGAAAATACTAAATAGAATAGATACTATACGATAATCGTCGCCGATCAGCCCAATGACTAGATGCCGATGAGGCTCGAAGACATATGCCGAAACCAAGCAATCATCCAAAGGAAATAATGGTGACTGTCTGGTCTGGTCTGTAGCTGGATTTATCCACTATTCGTTTCTGCAACCTGGTGAAACCATCAGTGCTGAGAAATACTGCGCCCAACTGGACCAAATGCATCAGAAATTGACAGTTCAACGACTTAGGCTAGGTAACAGGGATCGATGGATTATACTGCTTTATGACAACGCACGACCGCATGTATCGAGAACAATAACGATCCAAAAATTGAACGAGTTGCGCTATAAGACTCTTCCTCACCCGCCATATTTAGCAGACCTCTCGCCAACAGATCACCATTTCTTTAAACATTTGGATCACTTTTTGATAGGAAAACAGTTTAACAATGAAGCAGCTGTCAAAAAAGCCTTCGAGGAGTTTCTTCGAACCAGAAACTCGGACTTCTACGAAACAGGAATAAATACTACTTTGCCTTAACCCCTAGCGGGGCATAGCGCGTCTGTATCTCGTTGGGAAAAGTGTTTCGCATCCGCTGGTACCTATTTCGATTAATAAAATTATCTTTATAAAAAGTTACAGCTGTTTAAAAATTTACTACTGAATCCGAAATTTCATCTGCACCAACCTAATACATACAAAATTGACGGCAACAATGCGTCGAGGCTGGCGAGATGCAAAAAAAATCTATTCAAATAATCCCAGTGCGTACTAGGCGTAATGCAACAGCTGATGCAACCTCCTGCTGATTGTCAGTCAGTCAAAAAATGTCGTCGGACGAGGTTCGTGCGGGGAACGCGCTCTTCTGGTGGTAGCTCATGTAATCAAAAGCGAATTAAAATGAAAAGAAACGAAGAAATCGGCGAATAGAACAGTGTGTGTGAAAAAGTGGATAGAAGACGTTAAAAATGCTGAAAGCGCGATAACACCAGTGACGTAGAACAGCTGATTCAACCTGTTGCTAGGATTAAGGCTGATGAGCAATAAGCGCCCCGAATTGCATGATAATGATCGTGATTAATATTTCAGCTCACAGATTAATTATTAACCAATTATATAACAAAATGTACTGAAATTGTTTGCAATATTTCTTGCTTGATATGCCACTAGTTGGGGATAGCATGAAACATTAACTTTTCTAGCATCTGAGTGAAGTGCGCCTATTTATGCGCATATACGAGATAATTATTTTTGAATTGTCAATAAAACGGAGATCCAACTCAAAAAAGACATCAATGAACCCACCGAAGATAAGATATTTCTTGCTGCCATTCGTCCAGTAGTTTTACGGCGGCTTTCAGCATCTCCAACATTTTCTTTTTGTAGCACACTCCAAGAGATCACGTCTCGGTTTATTGACTTCGATGGCGTACTCGTGCAGTATGGCATCATGATCACCACCACCCAGCTAACTCCACGTCCACCAATAAGCATTCTTCAGGGGGGCCTTATTTCAAAAGCTCGACAGAAACAAGTGCCCCACTCATATCAATCATAAAAGCCACCCACAGGTCAAAACGCCAGATAATCGCCATACGGATCGTGTGCAGTGACACATGCGCAGATGACGACAAAATGGTGGCATCCACCCACACCGGAAAGCTCAGCTGTCGCGTGTTAACCAATGGGCATAAAGTAAATGTTGACAAGCTACTTTTGTTGACTTTAGTTTTAGACGTAGGCTGGAGGTCGGTTGGGATTTGATGTTGCGATCGCTTGATCATTTCGCCGTGTATACCTGAATACAGCGAGCAGTAATGAGCTTTCAACACAGTGAGGCGAATTGATCGCATATGGCATTGCCTTGCGGACGGCGACAAGAAGAGAATTGGAATGATCGCGCAGATACATTTCGTTTTAGATACTTTTTGACGCCTCTCTCACACAACAACCGACGCTCCGCGACCATGCATGCACATGGCGAGGCTATAGCATTCATATTGACGCCTTAACACCAATTCTGGGACAATTTGATTGTAGACTAGGCAGGTGCAATTATTTATAAAATATTTTAATATTTATTTAAGGCGAGACTGAGACATCGTTTCGGGATTTGTAGCGGAGGGAGTAGACGCGATACAATCACTGAACTGACTGAGTGGTGGATTAGTTGCGCTTAGTTCGTTTCGTTGGCGTTGGCGGTAATTGGCGCAACCGAATGGCGGTAGATAGACGTGTGCGAGTATGCACACATAATGTGAACTTTCCAAGTAGAAAGACGAACGCTATCGTTGCACGTCTATTGGAATTACCAATCATGCATGGCGGCGCCCAGATAGCGGGTGTTTTTTTACACCAATTAGACAGGGTCGAGATGAATTGGAAATTAGCATGCAGGTGTGAAAAATTACATATTATATAATAAGTGAGTAAAAATATTTCGACGGTTGCGAATTTGAGTTGTGTGTGACGTATATCGGTTATGGTCGATAGAAATTGCGGTTTTGTGGAAAATGGGGAGCGGCATTTTATTTTTAAATATTGTACAAGTTTGCACTCAAATCTAGTTACAAGAAACACAAAATAATTACTAGGGGGCGTTTCGTTTTGGTTTCGATCATGAGTGAAACGAACGCCGTGGATTTCAACTATCAAACATGCGATATTCCAATTATTGTAGTAGTGATAGATACATTTAGCAAAAACATCAGCCCCCTGAATCCGCTGAGATCTCATTTCATCCCTAAATCGGACTAGATCAAAGATAATTGGTCAGTCTTTAGGCATATAGAGAAATTGGTTCAGACCAACAGGAAACGACCGCACCTAGTATTGCATAATAGACTGTCGTACCCAAACAAAATTTTTCTCTTGGAATTGTTTGTGACACTTGGTTTCATTCTGCACACCAACTTAGTATGCGTCTGTAGCTTAGCTCGGTAACGCACCGGGCATTTTTTGCTACTCGAAACACGGTCTCTGCGGTTCGCGCCCCGCAACGGGACCAACTATTTTTTATTCTCAAATTCCCTCTGAATTAATTTCTCCGAGCTTAGTGGTTTCGTATGGATAGTAGCACTCATCAGGTCTTGCATCTTTGCAGCTATCCATGTGCAAGACGACCACGAAAGTGTGAGAATTCTGTTTGTATGTATAAGCCGTGAAGGCGTGATTTTACTTGAAAACTCGACCGTGGAGGTCTAGATGGTGTGAAGCACTTATATTAACTCACTAGAGGGGTGGAGAGAAGGTGAGAAGTGGAGATATTTGTTCCCTGACATACAAACAGAATTCTCACACTTTCGTGGTCGTCTTGCACATGGATAGCTGCAAAGATGCAAGACCTGATGAGTGCTACTATCCATACGAAACCACTAAGCTCGGAGAAATTAATTCAGAGGGAATTTGAGAATAAAAAATAGTTGGTCCCGTTGCGGGGCGCGAACCGCAGAGACCGTGTTTCGAGTAGCAAAAAATGCCCGGTGCGTTACCGAGCTAAGCTACAGACGCATACTAAGTTGGTGTGCAGAATGAAACCAAGTGTCACAAACAATTCCAATTTAAATTGAAAATGATTCGCACTTGTACATTTGCAAGAACATTAATACATAAAGTAAAATTGCCAGGGAACAAATATCTCCACTTCTCACCCTCTCTCCACCCCTCTAGTGAGTTAATATAAGTGCTTCACACCATCTAGACCTCCACGGTCGAGTTTTCAAGTAAAATCACGCCTTCACGGCTTATACATACAAACAGAATTCTCACACTTTCGTGGTCGTCTTGCACATGGATAGCTGCAAAGATGCAAGACCTGATGAGTGCTACTATCCATACGAAACCACTAAGCTCGGAGAAATTAATTCAGAGGGAATTTGAGAATAAAAAATAGTTGGTCCCGTTGCGGGGCGCGAACCGCAGAGACCGTGTTTCGAGTAGCAAAAAATGCCCGGTGCGTTACCGAGCTAAGCTACAGACGCATACTAAGTTGGTGTGCAGAATGAAACCAAGTGTCACAAACAATTCCAATTTAAATTGAAAATGATTCGCACTTGTACATTTGCAAGAACATTAATACATAAAGGAAAATTTTTCTCGTTCTGTCAAACTGGTATATGTGGTAACACTTTCTTTTTCTTTGGCGATGATGGCCAAAAATATTGGGTTCGCAAAACTTGTTAAAGTCACAGGAAAAATGATCATGTAACACTTTGCCTGACCGGGCCAATCAAGAAGTCCTTGGAACAAAATCCTGTTGAATACCGTGCCGCTGACTGCAGGTTATTTTCAAATCCAAGGTACATATATACCGTGTTCCAGTAAAGTCTTGGTACAGCAGCTAATTTTAACTTCATCTACGTAAAAAAATCAAAGCGTAAAAAAAGGATAATGTAGATTTGTCTGCTCTTCAATTGAATAAAAACACTAATCCATTTTGATAATTAATAAAAAAAAAGCTCAACAAAAAATGAAACAAAGTCGATATTTCGCATCCACAAAAGTTGTGTACCCCTAAACGCTAAACCATTTAATTTCTTAAATATCCTTTGAAAAGAAAACAAATTACATAGTATGTGCCCATTTTTTTTTTGTGTAGGGTAGTCGTATTAGTACAGTGTACGCTCTCATGACCGAACATCCTCGGGACCAACAACTTTGTCCGGTTATGGGGAGTGTCCGCTTGAGAGAAAGCTAACATTTCTTTTAAAGCGAACTTCCTTTTTTTAATTAAATGACCAAAACTGGATCGGTAGCGAAATTTAAAAACTTTAATCACACGCTGATCCAAGGGTTGACACTCACTGGCTAATTCAGCCAGTGAGTGTCAAGGGGGCAAAAACGTTGGAAAGTTTCAGATTTTTCGGATGAAAACCAGCGTTATCAAGAAATAGCAAGACAGAGACACGCTTATTATGCCATCTCATTTGGTTATTGTATATCATTGTTCATAATTTCTAAAGTCATGAAAATGCTAAAAAAAAGGCAATCGTGAAGCCACCGAGTTGTCCGGCTATTAGAGGTTTAGACTGAAAAATAACTGAAAAAAAAACGTATCCGTGTATGGAAGTGTCCGGTTCTCACTCGCAATTACCCTAACCCCTTGTGGGGCATAGTGCGTCAACTGTTCCATGTGGCCCAGTTGACGTTTCGTTGGCATAAAATTGTTTCGGCGAATGCAGTTGCCAGCATGCGCCTCCTGCACATAAACCTGTTCGGCCCTATAAGATTCAAAGACCGGTTATGAAAACTTCATTAAAAAAACCGGCTCATGGTTAAAAAAAAACCGGTTTAAAACCGACTCATTAGAAAAAAAAAAACGATTCATCGAAAATCCGACCGAGTACTCGAAAGCCGACTTGCTAAAAACCGACCGGCTCATGGTTATAAAAAACCGGTTTAAAACCGACTCATTAAAAGACCGATTCACCAAAAAACCAAACGAGTACTCGAAAACCGACTTGTTAAAAACGGAAGCCTAATTTGTTTGAAAACATGTAAAAATATTCGGGACTTAAAAATTTGTCTGCTTATAGGAACTGTCCGGTTATGTAAGGTGCCCGCCTCCCTTATATTTTAGGCACAAATATCGATATTAATTGTTTCGCAATAAAAGCTATCATCAATCGACTTCTTTGTGCAAACAATTAAACATTTATTTAGCTATGACTCGAAGAGAAAAAAAGGTCCTTCGATTATTGAGGATTGTGCTATTGAAACTGATGCATTTATAAGGCTCATAACGAAAGAAAACTACCAACATAAACAGCCATCAATCCCCGGGTCATGAAAGTCCCTGGCCCAACCATAATGGTCATATGAGGTATTACCCCGGCGACACACTGTCGACCACGAACTCGAACATGGTGCAAGTGGACCTTTTTCTTCAGATTTGTGTGAAAACACACTTCAATTCGTGTCTTGAGCCATTAGGAGGGCACTTGTACCATATTAAAGTTCGTGTTCGACAGTCTGTGGCGGCACTTAGGTATTATAACACGTCGTTCAATTTGGTTGTGATTCCTCAAGATGCAATCAACTTATAATCGATCTTTTGTGCTAACTATTATGATCTTAAAGTCCGAAATAGTCTTACAATGATAACTTCACGACTTTACACTGAAGTCTTGTGTCAGGGAGCGCCGCTTGCAATGCTTAATGAACATATGGCAGCGGCATTTGACGGAAGATTTGAGTGTAAAATCATGAAGTTATCACTTTGTTTTGACCTTAAAACGTGGATGAATGCCTTAAGATCGACTATTTTTAACTAGGGCTGTTGGGTCATTCAGTTCATTTACCCATCATCAGTCAATTTGGTTTAAGTGAAGGAGATATAAATTCCCCGAGGGGAACCTAAAAAAATGTTTGTCGGTGTCGAACCCTAGTGCGAGGAACTTCTCATCCGACACCTCCGCATCGTACCTCGAATTAGTGTGAAAGGTGTGACCGAGAACGATCTGGCCAATGTTATTTGCCTTATATAGACCAACAATAACACGTCTTAACAAAAAAACGCTATCAATGATATTGAGCTCAGCAATATGATCGTGATCCCTGCTAGCTGCCACAAGCATCTACGCAGATATTTGTTCGAGTGACAGCCATCGATGCCATACAACCCTTATCCCTCTTAGCATGCCGCCACCCTTGTCGTATATATGTTATTTGTTATTTCATTCAAGAAAGGATCCGTTTACTGTGAAAATACTATCGCAATGTTTACACAACAAGTCAATCCGATAGTCATTTAAAAACATATGAAAAGTTTTTATATGTGCACAGAAACACGAAGCTCCGCGTAAACAAAACTATCATATGACCAGTGCTATGCTATATGGCTGCGAAACCTGGACCCTAACCCAGCTGGAAGTTTCTAGAATCGTCAAACTACAACATCTACAATAGACAGGACATATATGATACAATTAATGGACGATGACCGTATGCCTAGGAAAATATTGAATGAACGACGCGTCGACGGAGCAAAGCTGCGAGGAAGACCGAGAGTTCGTTGGGAAGACTCAGTAGATGATGACGCCGAGCAACTGCTGGGCTTCCAAAATTGGAGATAATTGGAGGACGATGATGCAGGCGGCCAGGGCCCGACGGGGTGTTGCGCCACGATGCTGATACCATAAGTACCAGGCATCTAGTCGTACAGCCAAAAAGGAGAACTACAAGAAAAATTCACGCAGCTTGAAAGAAAATCCGGAGTTAGCGAAAGAACTCCACAGATTGTTGGAGGATGTTTAACAAAAAAAAAATGTTCAATTATGTTTTAAGTCCCTGAGTTAAATTAAAAGAGATTGTATAGTATTTAGTATACGAGTATAAGTTGAATTTTTGTACTTAATCCTCTTTTATTTTAATTAAGCAAATAAATGAATGAATTAATAACTTATCTATACAAGTTACCCCACTCATGCTTCGTACTATGTAGGTATAATGTATGTATACATGGTTCACGGAAACAGCGAACAAATAATTGATTGTGAAAATTGAATTTCGAATTTTTGTTGCCTGGATTTCCGATTTGTACTCTCCACTGAAGATGCAGAGCAGAATTCGGGGGTCCATTCCTGTGAAATATTTTGGCATATTTCGAAAAACGTCAGGAAAACCGAAATTGAAAGCTATGCGGAAATGCATTTTTTTTACAAATTTGCTCTCTTGTTATTGTATTATGACAGTATTTTGACTCAAAAAAATAACAATGCGATTTGTCAAAAAAATTACAAAAATGGAACTATACCCCCTTTTTGCAGAAAACCCTTGAATTATAAAAAGCATTTTTCTAAAAAAAAATTGGATTGTACGAAGAACAAGACCGACCATTATTGTTCTTCATTTGCTTTACAGCAGCAAACCATTCCTTTCAATCTGACCACTTTTAAAATATCATCCTTGTCCTGGTGTCAATTTTATACGAAGGTACCCATCTTAGAAGCACTTATAATTGATTAACATATTATGCTATACAACACCATATTGATACCTATCCAGATTAGAATTACCTGAAGGAAACAGAACTCTTAAGTTTTTTTTTTTGTGTGAATATCCGTAATTTGAGAAAAACTGTGCGGTAAACCACAAAGTTATTGAAATTGCTAACTATTGTACTGGAACAGAACAGATAAAAAATAAGTAAGTGCATGGACTCGTTCAAGGAGAGTAACATCTGAAAGTTGTTCGTCAGATACATAAACATACGTATAAGATAAGGGGGAAGCCGCAGATCCACAGGTGATAAGAAGGTGGCGAAGGTGGTGATCTTGATCAGAAGTCAGTGATCAGAAACGACCGGAGTCATTGATATTAAGTAGACGTGTATTGGTAAGGCTGAGAGACAGTGCGGTTTTTAAATAGGGTATCCGATCTTCTTGGACTTACATGATAAAGTGTACATAGGTCCGAGAACTTAATGCAATCTTTCGTGCCCAAAGGTTGTGCAAGGTCGGGGACTGTACAGTTGATGTGTTGGTATGTGGATATTTTATGGAGTGAATAAGCGCTCGTGCCCACGGCAAACTTTTTAGTTCGCGGAAAAACTAAATAGTTTTGTCAGATAAATAGAACACACGGTGTTTTACAGCGATTACTAAATGGTTTAGTTTGCTGTGTGCGCGGTCTCGTAAGCCGCCGTGTGTTCTATTTTTCTGACTAAACTATTTAGTTTTTTGCGAACTAAACAGATGGCTGTGGGCGCGAGCTCTAAAAGTTAAATTTCGTACATTTTGTAGATGTAATAAGCCATTCAGTAGTACTAAGCAAGGCCTTATAAATAAGGTAAAACTGGGCGTTTGTCTTCTTTTTTTTAAAATCATATAGCTATACTTACTTTAAAACATCCTTATTTAATTTTTCTTGAAACATGCTCATGTTGCTGATGCTAGAGTCTCAACCACGACCACTATAGATACTAGCCATAGGCAGTGTCATAGTGCTCCTTCATAACACGACATTCAGCACCCAAATAACCGCAATTTAAAAATTACCTGTAATATTTTTCTCTGAGAATAGTACTATGTCGAATGTATCAACGCTAGGGATACACGATTAGGTTACGCTATAGGTTTGTGGCTACAATTTTTATGGTTTACGACAGGTCTCCAAAGAATCAAGAGTGTGGGAACGTGATAATGTTTCGTACATTTTATACTCAATGGTTTTTTTTTGTAGTGAATTTCTCTCTTGCACTTCACAACTTGCAAATGATGAAACGAACGAAACCAATGAAGCGCACAATACTGCCACTTAAAGAGTTGAATAGCTGCGTTGCATAGTAGAAACCACTCATCTATTTACACCTTTTTACAGTAGGTGTATGCTTCCCTGAGCATACTTCCCATGGAAAACTATAGTGATAGTATCCGGCGATCGTACATAACCTCATCAAGTTGTGGCCATCGTAATTGTATTGTGCGGTTATAGAGTTTTCTAGCCGTTGTTAGTTGATTATGTATTTTTCCAGACAAGTCACATCAAGATGGATGCGGAAAAAACGAAAAGTCAAAAATGTTTTGATCATTCGGAATGCTTTTAATATAAAAAATCGTATTATCGGCACACGAAGCCAGTCAAACGGTAAGTATATGTATCTTATTAAATCCTCTGATAAGTGCGTAGCAGAGCTGTGATATTGATTGACGACTGATAAGTGAAATTATCTTTTCGATACGTGGGCTTTATCAAAAAATGCATATTGATTACGATAAATCAATTGAAAGACAACTTCTTACATGGAAAGAAGCATGGTATGCATGGCTTTTTCAAAGGGACGTACATAAAACCGAATTATTATCTTTGTTTATGCTGCGACTGTTTTCCTTGACTATGTGTGTACATATATGGTTGTCCAGTGGTCGATGACCACAAAAAAAAGTTGTCGATAAGATAAATAAATGTTTTCATGTGAAACCTTGTAGTTCATTATGAATTTGAGGTATTTAGATAGAAAGCTGAAGAATTGTCTGATTTTTAAGCAATTCTTGGAATTAATATTACCCTCTCCTTACACTGCATACAGTGTAATTTATGTAATTTACTTGTAACGAAAGCTGATCAAATTCGAGAACCCAACCACCACTATTAACTGATCCTTCTCATCGTTGTCTTTTGCAAAATATACATGCCGAAATGCATACACCATAATTTCGATTCACCCAATTGATCCTTATCATGTTTGGTTGAGCAAAGACCGCACATATACAAATTTTTACCCAAGAGACGGAAGAAGCTAATTGTAAATTGGCATCTTAGCAAGAATTTCGCCTACACCATCAAGATTAAAAGATTGCCTTCTGTACAAGAAGGCATATCTGTGTGCTTGAAATATACATATAAGCATAAGGAGTGTCCACCCGTTCTTACGACGGTGGCAATGATGATCCTCGCGTATTACGTGTATAAGTATGCGAGGCAATTACAAACTTTTGTACACATATATGTACATAACCATATGTATATAGTTTTGGCAAAAAACGACGACCAAGAAAATCATGAAGAAACGAAGTGTGGAGCTGACGATCGTGGCGCTGATCATTTTGTTGGCGATGAAGACCAACTTTTCAGGGAATTCAAGATCACGACAGGATGATAAGTAATTGCCAAAAATATCGGCCTGAGAAGATTCAGATTGTGATGCAATGGATATGGTAAAAAAAATAAAATACCTTTAAGCAACTACATATATATGCTGCTGCTTCTCAACTATATTGCAATTTTCTACCAAATACACCGAAAGATAAATGATCGTCACTGGAAATATGATCGTTTTCATCATCACTGCCTTACGCTCAATAGGGACACACTTTCAGCACGTTGTCTCTATATGCGAGTATAGTCGCGTCCATATTCACATTCGACACGCATAATTTTCCATTTGAATTATGACCGATAATGAACGGGGAAGGCGTTGATCACGCAATTGATCGTGCCTATTGAAAATCCCAATCTTCGTTTCCCGTATAGAAAAATACATGCATACGAGTACCTACATACATATATCCATTACAAACCGATTCGTTATCAATACATACTTTGGCAAGCACGAATACAGATTCTATCAGCAGCCGTATCTGTCCTGTCTTTGCACTGTTTAGACCTGTTGCAGTGCTTGTCAGGTGCAATTTTAACCCTATATAAATGCATTCATAATTAGCTAAACAACCTCCTACACACCAGGGTTGTGCATAACGTATAGTAAGTATGGGATTCGTGGAGTAAAGGAGTAGTAACAGAATAAACCAGTGGATGACAGTTCGTATTGCGAATGCCGTTTAATCACGCAACATTGTTAACACATTCGTATATTATCAAACTGTTGGCGAATGTTCGCTCTCATCTGGCTATACAAATCTGCAAAACGTGCAAATCCGCCGAACTCAACTTTAATGTCGGATTCACATTGAGCCAAATCAACGTGATTTCGGCACACTTTCGTCATTTCATGCGAAATTATCTCGTAATCTACACAATCTGACAGATTAAAACCATCTCATTTGACGTGTTTTGTACAAAATCGAGACCAAAATTAGTTCGAAAATGTATGAAAAGGTGACACCAACCCTAACTCAGCCAATTCAGCCCATGTCAGTAGCGAAATTGACAACTGATAAGGAGTGTAAAGTACATAAGTATAGCAGCAGGTGTTTTTTTTTAAATATGAGTATTTTGGGATAATCTATCAGCAGAATCATATGAAAAGATGGGGGCAAGTAAATTTTATTTTTGTGAAATCATGTACGCTGCAGTGTGAACGTTCTTCGATAATCTTCGAAAGAACTCCGCGAAATCACGTCATTTGCCTCGATGTGAACAAGAAGTGGACAAATATGAGTAATGTCTGTTATTATTTGTTTCTATTTTGTCAACTTTGATTTCCGTGAGAGTATATCCATTAAAATTATAAATGCCAAATATACAAAAATTCAAACATTTTGCAGCTGTTCTCGCAGGTATGATGAAGCAGAAGCTTAGAGGGCTCTTTTGCCATTTAAGTTAGCATGTTCCGAAACGCAATATGGTAGAGAACTTAATTTTAGAGACTTGGTGGCGGACATCATCATTATTCCGCACATGCTTCTTTGAATTTCATCAAATGAATGTATTAATTCGCAGTTGATTCGCCTGGAAGATGGCGAGAGAAGTTCGAATTGTAATCGAACCCGCCACCTTTACATATCGACCTTCTATACATCGACCTACCACGGCTGTATAGTATATTCAGCTGGCTCAAATACAATCAGAAATTTATGAATAACAAAATAAATCGTGGTAAAGACAAAACATATTGTGTTTCAAATTTAAATAGAATGAATTTCCACAAAGTATTTTAGAAAAGTCGTCAATCGAATTAACTATTTCAATGTTGTTTTTTAATTTTTAGAGCCTCCAAAGTAAACTGACTGCAGAAATGTAATTTTTGACATAGGAGGTTGCGTATCTTCACCATCGATATGGCTGTCATATGCTGGTAGTATTTGCTGTACTGCAGTTCACTTATATAGTTTGAGAAGCTCATAGAGATTATTACCTGTGACTAAAATGTAGATTTTGTATAATTAAATGGAATAGCAAATGAAGAAAATGAGTCTGCTGTCCAAATAAAATTTGTTAAATTGTAACTAAATTGCACTCTCTCTCTCTCAATTGCCCTAACCACTTGTGGGGCATAGCGCGTCAACTGTTCCATGTGGCTCAGCTTGACGCTTCGACGGCATAAACTGGTTCCGGAGAATGCAGTTGCCAGCATGCACCTCCTGCACATCCATTACCACGAACGTCGTCGTGGACGGGATTCGAGCCCGAAACGCCGGTAGTTAAACATAAGACTGATGCCTCAACACACTGCGCTACACATTTAGCTATGTTCTGTATCGTTTTTTGCTGTTTTAAGCTGTTTTGTTCTGCGTTGGAGCAAAGAAACGCCACCAATACATGAGTGACCGGTGGCTCAGTGCGTAGAGGCGTCAGTCTCATGTCTAACTACAGTCGTTATGGGTTCAAGTTCCGTCCACGGCGTTCGTGGCCATGGTTGCTTGGGTTGTCTTCCCACCTGTGGTGCGGGGCATTATAATAAGCCACAACATCTCCCGACTAAGCGGCTAAGTGAGATCAGGAGGTGCATACTGGCAAAGTGGATCGTTCGAAACTGGTTTATGCCAATGAAACGTCAGCTAAGCCACATGAAATAGTTGACGTGCTATGCCTATGCACTAGGAGTTAGGGCAATTGAGTAGAATGTACATATATATAGTAGGCTTTTAGTAAAATACGTAATTTCGTGAAATTTCCTACGACATTACATACATATATTACATACTTTGCTTCGCTCACAATTTGACACTAATTCCAGTTATTTGCAACATACATAATTTGTTCCCTGCTTACTCGACCCCATGATAGTATGACTAAATGTGGGCTAAGGAAGTATCGGGAGCGACTCCGAAAACCAGGGACACCAGCGACACTAATCTTGGTCGTTTTGACAATTTATACACCCGCGTAGTAGATGGGAGAGGTGAGTTTTGTTTTTCTGAGTATCATTGGTTTAGCGTCCTATTCGAAATGGACAGACATGCAATACACAAACATCCATTTGCATATAGTTGTACCCGGAACTATGTTTGCCTGCAACTGTGTACGCGCCTACCTATGTAGAATTTACGAATGGATTGGATCATTAAAATAACGCTTTGAAAACCTTCAAATCCTTATATTTTTTCCTCGACAGACAGACAGAAATTTCAAAAACCATCTTAAGGTATTCTATTCATGACAATTAACTTGTGATAGTTAACTTTCTTTCTGCCAGTATTTGGAGTGTATAGACACACAAAATTTACAGATTTATTATATGTATTACATATACGTAGATCCATAGATTCTAGGAGGAGTCCTGATAATTCGAACATAATTCATGGTTAATACTAAATTCCTTTGAATTAAACCCTTTCCCACAGATCTAATACAAGACTTGCTTTTATATGCAGCTTTAATTTATCCAACGAATCGATCCATGTTCCGTTGATACACATTTAATTCGATCGACTTAAAGATCATGTCAATAGGCGTTGATCGCGAAATACTTGGCGTTTCCTTGAGCGAATTGGAATGAGTGCACACAACAGAGAAAAAAGACAAAGACATTGCATGACAACGACGACGACGACTAGCAACGACAACGAAGACGTGATCATGAAATTACACCTGCACGCAAATTAATTTGACTTTCTCTGCTCCAACATCGAGCATTAAGTATTGTAGTATGTATAGAGATACTTTTTTTTTATAGATGGGTCTGGGTCTCCTTGGTGCGCGGCTCTACCTTTTTATTTTCTCTCTTTATAATTAAATGCTCACGGGATCGCTAATTGAAGTATCATGTTAATATGGGTCAGCTACAACACGCCATTGCGTTTTCACGGGAGAAGAAGGAGCAAGCTGAAGATATCTTAACGATCATTCAGACTATACGTATCTGTGAAAATTGATATCGGTAGAAGGCTATTATATGCATGTTGGGAATAGCGAGAGTACTATGGCGTTTTGAGACTATCTAGATCGTTGGAGTGTTTGTTTTGGTCAAAGCACGTATGCTCAACAAAAATATATCTATACTCAAACTGATATCGATCATATGTCATCTAGGTTCTTTTTTTCTTTTTCTTACAATCTTCAAATGCATTGCGCCTAATGTAGTTATGTTCCAATATTGGTAACAGATTGACTTTTCGGGATCCGTATAATGAAAAGTAGTTTCGACAGGTAATGCCATTTTTTGTTACTCTCTATACGGACGGGCTAAGCGAAAATAGCTTTAGAAACGGATAAAAACACACTAGATAGATACTTTTTTTATTTGCTTTGAAGCAATCCATCTGTAGATTGAAAAATGCACATGCGGAATACCTTGAGTGCATATAGTTGATATGTATGATTGAAATTCATCCCCAAATATGGATAGATTTCAGTAAGCGAGACACGGACTACTATTTTACAACAAGGTAAACCAGAAAAATGGTTGGCTAACAGTGATCCGCGTGTCGGCTTGCAACTGAATCTAATCATATTAGAGGCTACTGTACGCTGTGTCGGATTTTATTGTATTTAGGGGAAAGTCGACAATTAATGGATTGCTATTGCCTATAGCGAAGCCTAAAGGCCACTACCGACGTTCAAGTTTGCTTGATCAGATCAGATGTTAAATTAATCTCTGCAAAACTGAACGTGTGTGACCATACTGTGCAAGAAAATATGATGGGAGAAGTACGATAAATTACTAGAAAAAATATGTACTACGAAAGCGAGTGCATGGCCTCATGGCACTCATTTTAGGCAAGCAATTTAAACTTCAACGTTTAGTGATGTCCGTAAATTATTCGGATTGGGTACGAAACGTCGACTTTTCAAATCTCGATGAACAAAATCTCAATTTCGAAATACCGGCTGAAAATATCTCGACTTTATCACCATCTCAATTGCTGAAAATCTCGATTTACCAAAATCTCTTTTTTTTTTAAATATCGACAATGAATGAAAAAAATTTAAAGTCGCCAGCCGACTTGGAAAATATTATAGTATATAACTGAATTAATTGTAATTTAATTAAATTAAATTAATTTTTAATTAGTCGAGATTTTTTCAGCCGACATTTGTAGAGAGATATAGAGATAGAGATATTTCATTGTCGACACTTTGTTAAATTAAGATTTTCAAATATTTTTCTCTAAAACAACTTCGACTTTGGTAATCGATATTTTAATAGTCGTTTTGTATCACTCCCAATTATTCATGCTTGAACGGCAAGATTGATCAAGCAAACTTGGTCATCTGTAGTGGCCTTTAAAAATAGAGGAAGTGCCAATGACTCGACTACGAGGCGACGTGGTTGACATAGATGCATCTGCGAAGGCAATCTTGAAATACAATACGTGGCACCCTGCTTATGTCGGCGTTCGGCGGCTAGAGAAACTCTTAATTTCTTGAATTGCAGCGCTGTCCGCTAGCAGGTATCCTTTCCTTAACAGCACCAAATTCTTCACCTATCTAAATCTTAACAATGCGGTTAGCGCGTGTTGCTGTCGACACTTTTATAGTGATCTCATATTGATTGGAACGCCGTCGACACCATCTTAAAAACGCACTAGATTCGCATAGTCGCATGGTCAGGGCTAGATAGATACACTTCCAAGTACTTATTTATATAGCCTAAGATTGCACAGCATTCTCTTTGGCCAGTACCTACAATCACAATGCAATTGCCGATCGGCGGCAGAAAACAACACGGCAGATATTTGTTTACCTTCAGGCAAACCAAACCTATAAGAGGTTATCGATAATTTGATTTCGCATTATGGTTATAGTACGTACTACTGCTGCTTAACTCCAGATCACAGTTTCTTTGAGCTCTCCTTTAAAAAGTAGTCGATGGATTGCGACGACGCCGATGTTAATGATGGTGATCTTGGGCCTATATCAGTCGAGCCTGCTGCAGAATGCAGATAAAGTATACTATAATGCACCTTTTTGTATTCATATATGTACATACATCGAAAGGGAGCTGTTCACCTTTTATTGTCATATTATTAGTCACCAATTAGTTTTGATGGCTTTTGATCTTGGCTAGTAAGCAAATTGATAATGATTGCTGATTAGCGTGAATATGCACAGCATGTAAGTATGGTGCATATACATGCATATGTGTGTGCTATTATTGATAATCAGTCTACGGTCGGTTGCCGATTAAATCTGTGATACAGTTACAATCATCTACGGTCGTTATCATGTTGATCGCGCACCAACTCGATGATACCTCGAAGCAGCAGAAAACACGGCGATAATTCCAGATGTAATTTGTGCTTATATGCCAGTTGAATGTACGTAGGTACATTACAGACTAGGTGTTACGTTTATGGCACAAGAACGTATGGCAAAAAAAAACTAGAAACTATCTGCACTATACGAGAGTATACCAGTAGCGTACCTTTTAACTTAGTTTTCTAGTTATGTGTTTTGTGCGCTATACGTAGTTATTTTGGTCGCCGTTCAGTCCACCGTAACAAATACTGACTTTGGAAAATGAATGCGGTAAGAAGCTGGGTCATTAATTATTATTTGCATTCCGATTTTGTAAAGTTAAGAATTTTTTAGCAAGGTCAACAAGATAGAAAGAGTATTAGCTTATAGATCAATTATTTCATCAAATTTGTCTTTAAAATGTTTAAATCCACAAATATTCGTAGATCATATCCCCCGATAAAAAAAAAACATTGATTACTGCGGCCCCCCAGTCATGAACGAACCCTCTATCATTGATAAGATTAATGATGTGACATCAACAGATTAGTCGTGATTTAAGGATTATTTCTATTAGCGACTTTCAAAAATTCCCTAAACGCGTCTCGCTAATCCCATATTTGTAATGATGACACCGAGATGACGATCATCAATGTCGCTATCAAATAACTGTTTTCATTTTGCAGTCCATGAGAAACTTTTCTACAACCGACAAATTTGAATAGCAGCGCACTTTTTAAAATCTTAGAATGTTGTGCTTTACTGATCTTCCCCTCCTAAAAAAAAAAGATGGACGAGATCGGCATTGAAAGAAGAAGAGTAGGTACGGGAAAAATGTTGTTAGTGGCTCATAAATAAATGATCCCAGCTTCCAACTGGAAGAAGCAAAAAAAGGTAAGTTTATGCGCATGTTAACTATGAATGTATCTATATACATGTATAAGATACAAACAATAGTGCGTTAGAATCCAATAGATCTTTAGTACGAAATAAAAAATTAAAATTGAAAACCAAACAAAATGTATATCGTTTACAGCCTGTTGCGGTACAAATATCTTAAACGTGCGACAGTCACACATGTGATTTATTACAGAAACTAAATTTATTCGGATTTATGATGATTGTAAATTATAGTACGTTTGGCCAGTTGTGGTATGTATTTGCTGTTGTTCGTACCGGTGCTTTCGTGTCAGCTGTGTCGAATGAAGAAGGAACAAATTAAGAAGATATTGATATCTATCAAAAGATTTTAGATGATGGGAAGAAGATGGGTGTCGAAGCATCTTTGCAGAATAAATTTATGCCCACTCACAATGAATTTTTTAAAGCGCCATAAATTATTTTTCTTCTTCGCTTTGGTCGTCTCTTTTTTAAATTTGCAGATTTCGTTTGCTCTAAATACGGGCTTTTATTTATATTAGATACTCTTGTTTTTCGTTTTGTTTTTCTATTTCCTCGTTTTTCTCAGAACCATTCCTTACCCTCTATTGGCAATTTATTGAAATTCAGTCAAAAAGCGGCTAGTTTGAAATATTCTGAATGAATAATGTTAATGGTTAGTTTTTTGATGGAATTTCGATTTTCTCTTCAACCTTTCCCAGGTGCGATAGGAATTGTCATGTAGCAAAACATACAAATTCGCATAGATTATGAACAAAATTGGTAAAATATTTAAATGGAGAATGGGCTATAAATAAATCGTTTTTTTTTTGCAAGGGGATTGTGGACGTTTTACATTTACTATGCAATAATTCATCCAATTCGACGGACCGTGGGACCGCAACCAATAATGGTGTGTCCACTGTCCAACAAGAAATTGGGATCCAAGCTGTCTGGCTTTTCTTGGCAGCATAGGAATTGTCTTTCCAATTTTCGTTCACTATCCAGGTGGTCGCAAAGCTATTTCCGGGAGATAGCGAAAACAATTTCAAAAATTCGAAATTAAACGAAAAAAAGAAACAAAAAACAACACTAAAAAAATTATTTCGAGGATTTTCGTGTAATGGAATTGTATGTTTTTGTTTTCCAGAAATTAATTAAGTCGTTCTCTAACTCGAAGCAACTTCTGGACTGGATTTGATATTAATGATAATGACATAGTACCATAAAATACGCTCAAATATCAATCGAATGACTGATTTTTTTTTATTTTTAACTGATGTTCGGGGATATCCCAGAAATTATCGAAAATCTGATTGACATTTAAGCAGAATCTTTCAAAAAAATCAGAAAAATATTTTGAAAACGGCTAACCCCAATTTCCTTGAAATTCCATAAAAAAAGGATCGGAACACTTTTTCAGGTCTTCAATAGTATTCGAGTTTTCGAGATAATCTTATATGACAAAGAATATTTTTCGTACATCATGCTTATTCTTGGGGGCGGCCGGTAGCTCAGTGCGTTGAGGCGTCAGGCGGATATCTCATGCTACCGGCAGGGACGTGGGGGCCATATATCTAGGTCCAAGAAATGCAGAGGCTTCCACATTCAGAGGCCCTCCAAATCTGTGGAATTTTTTTTTCTTCGAAAATTTGAAATTCTCGCGTCGTTAAGTAAAGGAAAAGTAGATTAGGAAGACTTCAAAAGAAACAAGATCCTCTAATGTTTACATAATCTACAAAGCCACAAGTACTCTTTCTGAGTCTTCTCTCTTCTGCATGGCAGAACGGACTTTATCATGTTGAACTTGATTCTGTTCTGCCATGGGTGAAAAGCGCTTAGAGCATCTAATGCTAATCAGATGTGAGGGCGGTTTCGATTTGAACGATATTTCGCTAGAAAAACAGTCAACGCTTTACCTTCAGATACCAGATACCTCAGTAAAAAATTGTCTTTCCTTCTGGGACCAGAAACAAAATTTCTTTGTTTGAAAAAAGCTGTTTTATATAAGTGTCAACCGAAACTTGGTCACTTTATGAAAATGTCAATGTCAACAATTTAAATCCAAAGATTTGCTTCTCTCATCTAATCGTAAATAATTACAATTGAAATCTTACTTGTATAAATGACCTCTGTTAACTAATTCACATACAGTATACCTGTTAACCGGCTTTGCATTAACCAGATTAACCGGACATTGGTGGGGAAAAAAATATATACCGAATTTTTGCTTAACGCTTCCTTTTTACTACTACTCAATTGCCCTAGCCCCTTGTGGGGGGAATAGCGCGTCAACTGTTCCATGTGGCCCAGTTGACGTTTCGTTGCCATAAACTGGTTTCGGAGAATGCAGTTGCCAGCATGCACCTCCTGCACATCCATGGCCACGAATGTCGTTGTGGACGGGATTCGAACCCGAAACGCCGGTAGTCAAACATGAGACTGATGCCTCAACACACTGCGCTACCGGTCGCCCCATCATATATGATTTTTGCATCAATTACGCCTAGTACGCACTGCGACTCTTTTAATAGATTCTTTGTGGCTTTTCAAGTTTGAAGAATTTGGGATGTTTCTCGCCTGTGCTGCGCTGGGATGTCCCGCCTCATTTGAATCCCGTCCGATATGAAAATCAAAGACTCCTCATTGAGTCTTTGCGAATCTATCCATGCATTCAATGAATCCCAATGTATACTAGGCGAAGGCGTTAGTTCGGCACACTCGTGATGAGTCCCACTAGAATTAATACTCCCATCGATTTTTTTTTCTGAATTATAGTTTCGGTACAAACAAATGGGCAGGACGTACATGGTTTACACATTACACACAGATATACACAGACTCAATTAATTTAGCCATTTTCTAGGCAGTGGCGTTGATAAGAGGGAGATTAAAGCGATCAACCCCCCTCCTCCTCCCCCTCTCCCTCATGAGTTACCTCAACGTATTTTCGACATACGTCAGTAAAAGTTTGCAGTGAGAAATAGAAAATTGGACGAAAAACCTTGAACATGTTCAGCGCCCAACGTGGAGGTCGGTGTGATTTTATGTGGTCAATAAAATCAAGGTGAACAATTCAATAGCCGTATGGTACCGTTAGTTTTTTCAAATGTAGCGAATTGTTCAATTAAGAAGAAAATTTCGTATGCATACTCATTCTCAATGAATGTTCCAAGATGTATTGAAAAATGTCATCAGGTAACTCATTTGTGGAAAGTTTGATATTTACCCAATTTTCATCCAAAAGGACAGTTGTGGTAGGTCTTTGCGTTGATTTTCATTCATAGGGTGAAGGGTTAAAAAAAAACTTAGTGCCGACAACATATCCCCTCCCCCGATGAAAGCTATCTACGCCACTGTTTCTAGATAACTAATGTCCCTACAAACGTTCAGTGTATCTCAAATCAAAGCTAATTAAATTACTTGGAAACTAATTTCTACTACAATATATTTGTCAATATTACCAAACTTACATAGTGTCACCTGCCAAGATCCTAGGTACGTTAGGTGGTTCACCGATGGGTCTAAAACCGAACAGGGAGTTGGTGCTGGAGTCTATGGGCCAAACACCAGGATTTCAATCGCAATGGGTGTTTATCCCAGCGTTTTTTAAGCCGAGATCCATGCCATTGAGGTCTGTGCCAAGGTGGTTCTAGACAAGAAACTCCATGGTGCTCACATTGCTATCTACTCGGATAGCCAGGCGGCTATAATGGCTCTCTCTTCGCATAGGTTCTCTTCGAAAATGGTGAAGGAGTGTCATGAGCTTCTGCAGACTCTGGCTTCAAAAAAACCGAGTCTCCTTGTGTTGGGTGCCAGGCCACCATGGCATCGAGGGAAATGAGATCGCGGATGAACTTGCTAGGCAGGGTTCTTCCAACCTTCTTCTTGGGCCAGAGCCCTACTGTGGTCTAAGTCTTACTTCGGCCAAAATGATAATTAGAAAATGGTCTGAGGGGATACGGCAGCAATACTGGGATTACTTGCCAGGGCTGCGTCAATCGAAGGAGCTAATAAGGCCCTTCAAATACAAAATCATTACTTGCCTGCGTAGAGCCGACCTTAGGCTTCTTGTAGACTACTTATCGGGTCATCACTGGGTGAGATATCACCTAAATAAAATGGGCCTATCTATGGAGACTGAATGTCGTCTCTGCATGGAAGACGATGAAACCACCATGCATATCTTGTGGGAATGCTCGGCAATAGCGCGAGCCAGGATCAAGTTTTTGGAACAGGTCACAGTGAGCCCTGCAGTTATCAGGACCACCAGCAAAAGACTTAATCCACTTTGTAAAGGTGGTGGAGGGTCTTTTGCAATAATGTGGGCTATGGCACAATAGACCTCTCTATGGTCGCAGTGCCCACCGGATGGGTAAAGAGGCCCCAACTCATAAACATAACATAACATAGTGTCACCACACACTGTCGAACTCGAACACGAATCTGGTACAAATGTCCTCTGACACACACACACACACACACACTTCACATACATGTGAAGAAAACCGGTCCACTTTTTTTATGTTTTCGGAGGAACATTACACTAAAAGTCCCCAAAAAATTGCAAATGAACGAAATCTCAGAACGAATCACGAAAAAACTACATTTTTTTATCATTTTTTTTAACTAATTTTTAAAACGCCTTTCTCGGCAAAAGAAAACTGAAATGAAAAGAAAGACCGTACAGAAATGCATAAAAATGTCAAATCACAAATATTTCGGTATTTTATATATATGGTCGGGTCGGCAGGTCGCGTGCGAATCTTTTCTCACTAAGGGGGTTGCGACTGCAGAAAGATTGAGAACCCCACTAACTGATTTAGTGTGGCTGTGTCTGATATGAGTTTGTTTTTGTTTTTCAACCAAATTAAAAATTCAGCGGTTAGATTAAAAACGTCAGCGTCCTCTGCCGCACTTTGAATATTTTCGCCAGTTTCCAGTGAAAGCAATCTCCGATGAGCACAAAAATCAAAATTTTGAAGCGACTACAAAGTCCACCTGCTCATTAATTTGTCAAAAGGCAACCTTTTTTATTAGAATCTAAATTAATTTCATCATCTTCGCTGATACAAACTATCATGGCTAATTACTGGACAAAATGAAGCATTAAGACCCATAATTAATTACAAATCAAATTGGTCTCAAACTTTATCTCCATCAAAATGTATCTTAATAATGAAAGCCCTTAATAAATTCTGCAAATTGAAAAGAAGCTAAAAATCTCATAGAAATGAACACAAAACAAAATTTAAGTATAAATACCTTAAAATCATGGAATTTTTCGACGAAAAAAAAAAGAAATATTATAATACGATTTCATCAATAAACCCAATCTATTTTATTTGACTAAATAGAAGTCCATTTTTATATTATTTTGGAAAAGAAAAAAAATTAAACAGAAATCTTGTCATGCTTTCGGCACATGCTTTGAGCAAAACGTTAATCCGAATAATTTACCACCTTATCAAGATCGAATAATCGTCAAATGAATATTCAAAGGAATTTTTCGTTAATATGAGTCTGATTGTATTTGTTTGAATATCCGATTTCAATCTCGCTCATAACGAGCTCTTGCCGAAAAAATAAAACATTAGTGTTAGTTATGCTGCATTCGAAACTATTTTTCAATTTAGAGCGTTCACTTGGCTATAAAATAATCTAAATAGGATCATATAATGGCTTGAAATGCATGCATTCTGGGAGTAATTTACTTAAAAAAAGGGAATCGCTACACTATAATTCAGATAAAAATTTAAAATAGGATCGATTTCCAATACGCCACACCGTGAATATTTCCACCGAATGAATATCGGAACAGGAAAAATCCGATGATTTCCATGCACGATTTTTGAATCAATCGGTTACTGAAATGAGCTCCTATTATGTTCTCATTATCCATATTCATGACGTTGACAGGTCCAAGATGAACTTCGAAATAAGGGGCTTGGCCTTAGACCTAACATTTCTGTGCTTTAACAAGCCAATTCAATCAGGACGAATTAAATGGAAAATTAAGTCAATGAAATGCGATGAAAAAGACATTAACCTTTTCGCATTCTATTGATTATAAGCCATTTTCGATGATTTTCAAGAGATAAATTTTGCTAATTAACCGAAAAAAAAAATATTTTTATTGTTTTCTGATATAATTAATGTTAAAATGCGGTGATTAAGAGCTAATGAACTTCAAAAAAATCTGATTTAGTTGAAATAAAATTAATTTCGTGTTAATAACGATCAGTTGGAAGTGATGAAATCAAAATTAGTAAAAAATAGTATTTTATTCGATGTATTATTAACACTGTTTTTCAATTATGTAATCAATTTGTGAGTTTTACATTCCTCTGGACACTGGACAGTTACGGATGATGGTATGTTTCCACCCGTTACGAGTCTATGCTTAAATGACACAATAATAACGATGTTCATCGCCACTTTAGACCCGTCCCATGCAAATACATTTTGATCCATTCGCTTTCAAGTTGTCTATGGAAAGCTTTGAAAAACATTGTGTCTAAAGAACTAATTCTTTTAGTGTGCATCCTTGAGTAGATGTGCCTTTCACATGACTTTCATTGCCTTCGAAGACATTAGGCGCGTTTTTTCAGCAGCCAGCAGAGCAGGTTAAGACCACACAATTACACTAACAATTTGATCTGAGCTGCTCTGGATAAAATGTCAGTGGAAGAATACTGCTGCGTTTTGAAATGCAGGCGGCGAATATGTCGAAGTTTTCGAATGGTTTACAGTTAATAAAGCTCATTTCTTGTCAATAAAATGTTCGTTTTGTGTAATTATTTGGAATAGTAAATATACAAAATAATTGTGCTGTCTAAAGGAAATTTGTCCGATTGCATCTGTACTAGGGATTTAAGTTTGCTCTTGAAATTTGAGTTTACATTAGAATTCTAACTAAACCAAGATACACTCCCGCCAAAGACATGCCCCGTTTTCGTGTTCGCTACCCTAATTTACTCTCGATCATTTTTTTGCCGCTTAACCTGCTCTACTCTGCGTTGTATGAAAAAAAATGCAACTATTTATGTTATTTCGGTCCTTAGTGTCCATTAAAACCTTTTATTGATCGCAGCTGATGATGATTGTTGTCTCCTTCTTCGTTTAGATATTGTTCGCAGTCTTCAAGTTCGTCAAAGATCTTCTGAAACAATTCATTTTCGTGAATTTCCAACGTCGTTGCAGCATTCTGACATGTTTGGCCAGAAGAATAATAACAAATAACGGAACAATTAGTCCCTACTTAATTTTTCAATTGCTGTATTCACAATTAGTGTGTCCGCATTCTCAACAGCTTTTATAGCTTCCATTCCAGCTTTTTCAAAATATGTAAATGTGAAGCTTATTTATGAAATTCTCTTTGTCTCATTTCATACAGAATTTTCATGGGTACCCAGTCGGACAAGAATCGATACTGGACCGGTCCTGGATCGATGACTGTCTACTAAGGAATCGATGACTTTATCGGAGACACGTCGGAGATATTTGTATGGGCATGGCCGCTTTTGCGATACCGAAAATGAGGACAGGAATCGATCCGGAATCGATGACGGTAGTCGATGGAGAATCGATGACTGGAGTCGACGTAGAATCGATACTGGGGTCCAATTGGGATCGATGACTGTAGTCAACGTGGAATCAAATCCGGATCGATGACTGGAATCGATTCCGGACCGATGACTGTAGCCAACGAGGAATCGACACAGATCGAATTCGGATCGATGGCTGCATAAATGGGTTGAATCTAGCCTGATATACAATTCGTCCAGAAATTAAAAGTGTCGTGATTGATTTCACGGCACTTTTAATTTAACGGCGGATTGTATTCATGGCTTACAAAACATACATATTCCTTTATTCCATATTTCATATATGACAACATACGCGGCCAAATGCCAGATACTTTTAAATGAATTCAAATTTCAGGCTAACTCGATACATAATTGAAAACATTTGAATTTTTCCAGCTTCGGAGACAAACCGATGAATGGAACCGGTAAGGAATCGAAGACTTTGCGATTCCACTGGAATCGGAGACAAATGTCCGACTGGGTAATTGTCGAAATTATTGACTGCGTTCCTAAAATGCCAGCGCTGAGTCAACACCTAGAAGCGATTAGTGCTGCATGGTGATTTGTCGTAGAAACCCTTGCGCTGAGCTAAGTGCTTAGGCTAAGCGCTTTCACTTTTGGTCAGCATAAAATTTTCTCGCTTTTCTGCCTCAGCGCAATATTCGACATTTGCGACAATTGTCAAACTTCGATTCTAACCTCGGTTGTGTTGTGTATGGTTGATAATCGTGTTTTAAACGTAATCGTAAAACCTTATTGTGGGAAAGAAAGCTGTTACCGTATCTTGTGTGTCACTTGGGACTCATCAAAGCAAGAAATCTCGAGTTTTCTACCAAAGGCCAAACTGAACATGGCATTTGACAAATGAGACAGCCGGCATGCCGTTTCTAAAACACGAAAATAATCACAATATGCTGGTCAGCAATTATGAAGCGCTGACTAGGCGCCGACTCAGCGATTTTTTTAGAAACGCAGCCATTGTTTCGTCGAAAGTAAACTCTGGACATCGGTATTTCCTCAGACGTCTTATTCTCTCTGATGATTTTGTTCCTGCTACTGTTATGTCATTGGCGCAGCAATGAAATACAATGCAAACATTATTTCCGAAATTTTGCTGTACATATGTCGTATATTTCGAACAAATGAGAGGCAAATTTTCCACTCTCCCCAGGACAATTTTATGCAGTAGGAATCCGCCGTCTATTACTTGTAAATGGTTAACACCCAATTGTTCATTTTGTAAGGGTGTAAATACACTCTACATTTCCCTGGCTGCGTACAGTCCGCAGTATGGGTAGGCTCCACAGAGAAAATTAGTGCTCTTTTTTTTTGTATTCTCGTTCAATATATCGAAAGGAATCGAACATACGCAAAAAAAAATCTTAAGATTAGACGCAGAAAAAAAAAATATTTTGATCCGGAGGGGAATATTTACCGATCCGAAAATTGACAGCTGTCTGTACAAATTTTACCGGAGGGGAGCGCATATGGAGGAGAATTCGACAAATGTCAAATCCTGATCCGCTCGCAGGAACATACCCAATTTTACGTGGGGTATTTCAGCTCTTCCTTGGCAATACATATTAAGAAAAAAACCAAAAATGAAATTATTGCTTCTCTATTTGGCTATATCGTTCAATATCTCGAAAGTAATTGAACCCCGATCCAAAAATTACCGATTAGATTTAGTTTCTGTTTCTATTCATACCCATGAAGGTGCTGTTTTCCTGACCAAAGGACTCAAAATGACCTCAGCAGTAGTCTAGTGCAGTTGTATCAACACTCCCAGTCATATGATACCCATCTTGCCTAGATATCACTTCATTACCAAGGAGGTCCTGTTGTCCTGACGCGACCAAAACGTTACGGTGATACTTAGAATCATTCGAGGCAGCTAGGTATCAATTGGTTTAATTTGGTTGATATCGAACCACTGAAAATGCCAGAAGAAACGAAATTAAAAAAGACATTGGCGAAAAACTCTGATTTGAACACAACAGTACACAGTTAGTATAGTCCTGTCGATAACCGATATTGCTGCCACCGGTCGGTAGTCAACGTCACCCAAGAAGGCCACATACCAAACTCTGTTAAGGTCAGACCACGGAAAGTGTTACCACAAAGACACAAACCCACACCATGCATCCATAAAAATGTTTATATAGGAGGGGCCAAAAACCAAACCCATCCTATTGTAATCGGATTTTAAGATTCAAAGATTGAAAAAATTGCAATGTCACAAATTCAAAAACATGTAATTGTTCATACGCCGGATCGATAGTAGCTGGCATGCTCAAGTTGACCTACTTACTGGAGTAGGTCAAATTCAGCATACTTTTCAGTCCACAATCAAACTCTTGTTAAAATTATTTCTACTGAAAGAAAAAAACAGACTCTGTATACACGTACAAGCATCTTCGAAATCATTTTTAAAAATCCATTACACGGAATAATCGATAACTAAACAGTAAACACGACAAAAACTGAGACTGCTATATTACCGAAATTCCCATAATGTCCATCTACTCGTATAGTGACGACGACAAGTAACTAGATATCTAGCCATCTGTCTACTATTGATCTCACATCAATAGATCGGGTATAGTTTAATATCTGTACATATTACATAGTCAATTTGGCCATTTCAAAATGACTTGAATGAAGGAATAAAGTCTAACGGAGTTCACGCATATCAACAAATGAAACGATTGTGTTGAAAATATATTTTTTTGACTCCCGTACTAATCTCAAAGCCTCAAAGTCAGTAAGTGGTAACTGAGATTCGTATATATACATTTACGTAGACGTGATACTAACCAGCATTCGGCATTTGATGATGGCATTTGCTATGCCAATCTGTCACAGTTTCTTTGTTCAATCTGAAATTAAAAATAGAAGAAATACATTAGAGAAAGACAAAAAAGTTTCATCACAAATCCAATTAGATTTATGATGGAAATAGGTAAAAATAAGTCAGAACAAAGGATTACGAAAAAATCGCAATCGCAGAGCTTTCATCACCGAGCTTTTGTTTCACATCGATAGAAAAAATCCTAGTAGTCATCAGCAATGTACAGCAGCTTATTTGATACTCATGCTGCTACAAAACGATTACACGGAAATAGCAATCAATAGACTAATCAAACTTGACAGTCTCTATTTGGGGAGGTGGAAAGAATTTTCCTGTCAATGAAAGTCATATCATCGTGTCGGGAAAACTCCCCCGTGTCACTCATTAGGATACCAGTAAATTATGGAATTTAATTAAAAACAAATAGCAAAATAGTTTCATTACCTACATCATTCATATTTCCATATCAGTTCATCCAATCGACAAACAAAAGATGCAATTTTAAAGTGGAAAGAATTCCCTAACAACTCGAAGTACGATGTTATTTCCTACGATTTCTATTTATAGAGTAATCAATAAAAAACAATAAACCATTTGAATTTCCACTTTAAAATGACATCTTTTTTTCGTCGATTGGATGAACTGATATGAACTTATGAATGATTTAGGCATTAACACGCCATTTTGCGATTTATTTTTAATTTAATTGCATAATCTGCTGGTAACGTAATGAGTGACACTTTTTATTGTTCGGTAGAGTTTTCCCGGCACGATAACGTGACTTTCATCAAAAGGAAATTTATTTTCACCTCAAAGTTTAATTTAACTACGCTACAAGCTCATATTTACTGGGGTTTTCAAGCTACATATTTAGAAACAAATAATAGAAGAGTACCAAATTCTCAATATGTAAATTACATACTTCTATCATAAGTGCAGTTTTTTCGTCTCAATGAATTGTTTCGTTAATTTACATAAATAAAATTTTTGGAAATTTTTCGGAGAAACATATGCCATTCTTGGGGTCATGCTGATCAAGAATATATATAATCTGTTGTAGGCTTTTAGCAAAATTTGTCAATTCGTGAATTTGCCCGGCAAATACTGTAGAATTTAAACACATCGTTTGCCAGTGGTATCCCATGCAGTTCCATCAAATATGGTAACATTGCCATTGCACTATATGCCGGCATCTTGAGAATTTGTTATTATTTGATTCAAATGATCGCATGCCAAAGAGAGTAATGAATGCAGAACGAGTCGACGGAGCGAGACTACCTAGACGACCGAGATCTCGTTGGGAGAGCTCAGTAGGTAAGGACGCCGCGCAACTACTGGGCTTCCAAAATTGGAGGACGCGGTCACGTGACCGAGATAAATGGAGGACAACGATCCAGGCGGCCAAGGCCCGATGTCGGGCTGTCGCGCCACGATGATTATGATGATTCAAACTAGAATAAAAGCAATATTATGATGACGAGTACGTAAGATAGGCTTGTACTGCCTAAAGCGACCCGCTATACTTATATGAGATTTTATGTTTTGTTCGATACCGAGGGTTTTCATCCCTTAAGCGCGGAGCCCACAAAAGACACTGTTAATTCACAATAGTTAAGAAAAATATAAAAATTTTGACATAAAAAATATGAAGGAGAAAAATGCACGCCCGATATAAAAAACATGCAATTTAAAAAAATATATATAGATATGTATATGTATATAGTATGAAAGAGGCGTCTCCGCGTCCAAAATGTATATATATTCTTGATCAGCGTGACCCCAAGAATGATATATGTCAAGGTCATTGGTGACATGTCGCTTCTCCAAACAAATATCAAATTTTTTTCGCTACCCGCAAAAGCTTTGAATAAGCAAATTAACGGAACATCTTCTCTTTCATTTTTCTATTGAAATTTTATCCACTTAACATGACAAAGTGTCAATGACGCAAATTTAAGCGATTTTCAGAAGACTACTTAATATAATTTTAGGTTACAACCTACGTTTATAGGGCTCAACGATTATCAAAGGCTTTATCTCAACGCTTCATTGGAATTATCAAAGTCAGTTGTATTTTTTATGTCCTACAAAATAAATCCGATTCAAGGCCTGCCCCAGCTCCAACACAGACAATCCACCAAAAATATTTCGTATTATCGTTTCTCACAAGTTTCCAATCCTATTATCTACGCTCCTTGCCACATTTTCAACATATGAATACATCTGCATAAGAAAAAAATTTGCTAATTGCCTACATTTCATCTTTTTTGTTGAATAAACAAACGCTTTAAAACGGTTGTAGGATTCAAATTGTAATCCACGACATACTAAATAGGATTTACAATAATCTAAGTGAAATATGACGTGAACTTGTTGCTTGCTTGCTTGCTAGCACACTTTTTTCTTCTTCAAGTAGCAATTTGTCGGACAATAAATACAAATAGATTGTTATTATGCAATTGAGACTACATATATGATACAATTTCAATATAACTCAAGGTTTTTTGTTTAATAATTACTAGGCGTGATTGTAAGTTTGGAATTATCATGTCATAATTTTCCAATAAATGTATCCACAACGCAAAAAAACATCGGTCAGTTAATTGAGGTTTATGGAACGCCGCCGTAAATCAATGGCTGCGTTTTGGCAAACTCTAATTAAATATCATGAATCTAACTTCTCTCGATTTGTCCTCCATATACTTTCCCCTCCGATAAAATATGTCCCGTCAACTGTCAATTTTTGAATCTGAAAATACAACGACGCAAAAATCTCCAAAACTAGAGCAATATAGAGGGTCGGAACTTGTACTTTGTCAGATGGCTCTAACCGGCAAACTACCGTAGCTAGAGTTTTGAATTTTGCCTTAAAATGTAGCTTATAACCAAAAAAAATCGATTTCGAGCCTGAAATTGCAAAAAACCTTAAAAATTTCAAGGCAAAGTAACCCATCGACTCCAAAATAATATACTTTTATACTTGAATACTTTCAAGATCCGGAGGGGAATATTTTCAGATCCACAAATTGACAGTTGACGGTACATACTTTACCGGAGGGGAATCATATGGAGGAGAAATCGGGAAAAGTCAGATTCATGATAATCATGATAATCATTTAATCAGAGACAGAGTTCGCCAAAACGCAGTCAATGGTTGCGGTCCTGAAAGCCAGATCAGGAACAGACTTTTTAAATTTCTGTCTATATGCTTTACCCTCCGGTAAAATATGTGCGGTCAACTGTCAATTTTTTGATTAGAATATTGTACTTTTCAGATCCGGAGGGAAATATTTTCAAATCCAAAAATTCTCAGTCGACGGCACATATTTTACCGGAGGGGAAATTATATGGAGCATGAATCGAAAAAGTCTGTTTCAGATCTGCTTTCAGGACCCCGGTCAATGGGTGCGTTCGAAGAAATCAAACTTGTTTAATTCAGATTCATATAAATCATGAATACATGAAACTTACCGACAATAAGGTAGACTTCGGCTAGTTTCGCACGAAGGGTATCCTACCTTCATTTTGATTTATTTTGCTTTTGCCGCTTTGATTTGATTTGTCACACAGATGAATGATGCTGGTAACTCCGCTATTACTGGAGCATTCGAGTACTTTGGTTGGGGTGTGGTAGATCATAACTGGTGTGGTCGAATTCTTGATAACTAACCTCCGATATTTGAGGACGAAGAAGTGAATGAGGTGGACACATTCGGCTCATTTCATTCTTAAAGCTTTCCATTCAAAGGACGTACATGCGTAATTCACGAATAGAAAGAATGTTCTCATGTAACAAATCACGACGATAATTGAGCCGTAAATTTCGACGAAGAACCGCAAGTAATTCTCTTTCAGACATCGGACGCGTTAGATCATCGGTTAATTTTAATACGTTGTTATAGAAAACTCTAAACGACTCATTATGACGCTGCTTTCGGCTGCGTATCCATTTCACAAGCTCCATGTCGGTTAACCGGTCCTTAAATTGGCCGCGGATTAATTCCTGAATCGGTCGCCAATCAAGAGATCTATGAGAGTGGTTATAAAGCCAGTACCGACAGAGCACTTTCCCTATTAACAGGATTGCAAATAATTTCACAGGATACTGAAATTTCCTTTCAACGTCTGACGGGTCAAAGGTTCTACACGATATAGAAAAAAATTAGTGGTGATACTTGAATTTTCCTCGCAAAATTTTAAATTCCAAGATAATAGGATAATATTGTAGTCACTTTTTCTGTATTGCGATTCAGAATTCAGCGGAAGCGGTGTAATACGGTTTTGACGTGAAAGACAAAGTGCGTGGCTTAGTAGGTTGATTTATGTTGTGACGAAAGGGGTTGCAGATGCCTCGATTTATTTTTTAACCTTTGAGGAGCATTTGAAACAAATTTACGTGGCCAATTGCCGCGTGAAGCACGGCCCGATTGATGATTATTGACCCTGTATTCGGGAGATAAGGTCGAAACAACTGATAGCTACAACCATCGACGCCAATCGATGCAGCAATTATTCTATTAAATCATCCTGAGCATGACCTCACTTGTTACGCCAATCGCAATTGCACAAGGTCACTAACGACTAGCAGGTGATGACACTCTCGCTCTAAATTTACATTCGCGACGAATGTTATTCCTCGGGTCGCTAACAAATGGAGAAACCTTCACCCATAGGGAATATATTCTATAAGGGTTTATATATTCGCTATGAGTGGAGGTTTCTCGACTCGCTAGTGACCCGAGAAATAAGATTCGTTGTGAATGTAAATTTAGAGCGAGAGTGTTATCACCTGCGAATCGTCAGTTACCTCATTGGTGAAGATATTGGCCGCCAAAGCAATTCAGTAGTAACTCGCTTACGGTTCACTTGGTATGTTGGGTATGGATACTATTCAACCACGCAACAACTAAAGTGATCTTTCAGAAACAAGTACCCACAATTGTGACGAAAAGCCTAATTATTAGAAATTTGCACAAATGGCTATTTAAGCGAAACATACCTATTGTCATTACAGGAGGTCTACAGCTACGTCACAAACATCTGTTTAATCTTATTTTTAACCACTAGTAATATTTTTGTATTCATGCATGATGCCGACAATAATCGCTGTAGGGTATACACTCGTATTATTATAATACGAGTATAATTCGAACAGTCGACAGTACCATTAAAATACATAATGTTCGTTTTATACTCATTGAATTTTTAAATATTTTTTATGTTTGTATTTACTGTAGGAAACAACCTGTATGCTTGAATGAACGATATGATAAATATCACGATAAGTAACTTACCCATTTCATCGTCTTAATTTTTTGTTTTATTTATTTTTGAACATCATCAAATGATAATCCAGGTGTTACTTAATATGCAAATTTAAATCCACCACATAATAGTAAAAATAGAATTAATAAATTTATGCTGACTTTAAGTCGATCGTATGTTTTGTAAGAGTCACTTTTTGCTAGCATCCGTTTTTCACAAGAAAAAGTGTCGGCGATTTAGAACACCGCTCACACAAAAAGATTTTGATAATTTAAGTGGTCAGGTAGGTAGATTCGCTATAGATATGTTAGTCTTTTTTTTGCAGCTTGAACAAAAAATCATCCATGTATCAATTAATGACATAGATATAGATATATAGTGCGCGGAACAAGATTTTAGCATGGTTTAACACATGACTGCTAAAATGTAAGATGCTTTTCATCCATTGAGTTTGAAATCTTACGGCTACTTTTTCAGTGTCAGGAGCGAGTCAAAATGTTACGATTAATTGAAATGTGACTCGCGTCATGATATCGAAAGAAAAAAAAAGTTAGGTAGAAAACAATGACCGTTTCTAGATGGAAGTTGTAGTTTTTTACGTTTACTATATAGATTTGTTTTGGTGGTCAGTGACACCGGAAAATACTATCCTGTTTTATATAAATTGAACAAACATTATAAAAAAAAGGTGTTGTTACCTTCCAACAGGCAAATTTTTGTCACGTCACAACATGTTTAGAGTGTGTCAACAACTTTTATTTTAATGAGAACAATTAATTTGTAGTTCGCGAGCGAAGATGTGTAAATCAAATAAAAAAAAACGAACGATTTTCATTCAATGCTACTTTGGTTTGCTGTACACAAGAGTGAATTAATTACAAACTTTTAGGGCGAAATTCATAGTCGTTTCTTATGGCTTAAGTATTTCCTTAAGGAATAAGGTTACTGTATAGGTATTATACCTTAGGTGATAGGCAAAAGTTTAAGCAATTGCTTAAGCATTTACTTAAGGGATTCCTTATGTACATATAAGAAATGACTATGAATTCCGCCCCGTAGGATATATCGAAATGGTCGATAAAGCATAAAATACTTTCATTCCATGTTTTGATCAAATTATATAGCTTATTCATTCATCAAACAAAATGACATTCGAGACTTTTTTTGTAATAAATAAACCAATATATTTTTAAATGTAATAATTTCTATACATGTACATATATATTTTACTATACTATATGTGTATGTATGTATGTATGTATTTTAGAATAACATACATCGGTTAGAGTCGCACATAACGCACTTATTGCAGAAGAAAGCTAAGATTTAAGAAAACAACTAACTTCGATTACGTTTGATTCACCCAATATGTATTTTCGAAACTACTAAATTACTATATTATAGTAATACATATATAGAATCGACCATAAAAGTATTTAGTATCAACGTTACCAAAAGGTTTATTCCTCCTTTATTAACCTGATACCTCACCAATATTAAACCCCAAACCAATTTGCCTAAAAATTAATAGTACCTATAGATTCATTGAATTTCAAATTACCCTTTCCAGTGTTTATGACGTGACTGATTAGGGTCAAGCCGTGGATTAAACTCTGAATCAATCATATACCTATACGTACGCTTGCATATGTCGATCTTTTCTCCATTTCCCCCTCATATAATTTTGACAATATTATCATCCGTCAATGTTCATTAAAAGAAGATGTTTTGACACGCGAAAAAAAAAAATCAAAATGCATAGGATTCAGGCAATGTATCTTAAGACATCGATTTTTGTTCTTCTCTATAGAGAAGAGATTCAGCTCCAACTGAAGAACAATGCCCTTTCCCAAAAAACATGGTCAATTCCGATTATTTTATTGGCCTGTCTTGTACCTGAGATTAGTGTGTGTACATAGACTTTTTGTTTCCGAATTTATCTCTACAACATTTTCTTCTCACACATATGCTGTATCTGTATGTATCTAATCAATAAATCATATTCCCGACTATATGGACGGTGTGGGATATAATTTATGATAAGTATACAAGTCGTAACAAATTGCTCCTTTCTTGATTATGTGTTTGAATTCAATCGAAACGAACATTAATAATAATCGATGAAAGATGATCTTTCGTCGCGGGTTTTTATAATATTATTATCTGAATATTATTGAAAAGGCAAACGGTGTGGTATTGCAGTCGCAGTTACATGGAATTGTCGGGGCGGCATGTTAATAATTTATAATAAAATAATAGGTCAAGAAAATATGAATATATCTTGGGTTGGTGTGACGAATTCGTCAAAAAAATGTTCGGTTCAGGTATGGGGTACATACCTACATATTAAATACAGTTTCTTAATGATCAAGGGAAGATTGGCCATACATAATACAGACGGCTGGCCGCATGATGTCGGTTTATTCAACCGGTCACGGGCACAATCGAAGCAGACTAGAGTAACGGAAGCAACGAAATTCTGTCCTTGACAAACGACCTTTATATCTTCGATCGAATGTCATCATCTTGTCTCGCATTACCATGGAAATCGACCTTCGCGGCTATAATAAAAATCAACAGTCACAATTTTGTTAGTAATCGCCGGTGTCACCTCATAAGGTTGAAAGTGTTTCTCACAAGGAGAAGCGGCTAATTAGATGTACATATCTGCCGGAAACCATCTTTCAGTCAGACATTGTTCTGTCAATCCTAACGACAGACTCCTCATGTATCACATTACCTTCTACTATACGTTGACACTTTTTATCAATCTGCTAATACGCGCCGACACCATAATAAGCTCCACTAATAATATCTATTATTTGAAATAATTTAAAATCAATAAAAATTCCACCGGTCTATTGTTTATTCGATTCGATGGTGTTAAAATTGGAAAATATGCATGCACAACATAGACAAGGAAAAGATAAAATATATTAATATCTATAAATCTAAAAAAACGGCAGCTTTTTTCTTCACGGTATGTAAATATTATGTATCGATATTGTCATCCTCTCGTCACCAGAGAAAAAAAAAAAAAGAACAAAACAGAACAAAAGCTACATTATATCTGTTCTACCGTCACATTTAAAATATATTTCAGATGCCTTTTCGAAGCCCATTTAAAATTTTCAAGAGGTGAGCTATAAATTTCCGAAGATTCAAAAGAATCGATTGACTGTTTTACGATCAACTTTAGCGCTTATAAACAAATACTGTAAATAACAAAGCAAAAAAAATATGTATGTACATACATATGTAAAAATATCACCTTTCATATCAAACGACTACTATAAGTATGTACATATGTATACAAAAATTTAACACAATAGATATTTAAAATTAAATGTTCTTTCAACGAATAATTTACGATATATTATAGGTATAACTGAGTCAATCAGAAACTACTCACCGAATCTATTCTATTTGGATACTAAATTTAGATACTATTGGATTCTATTGGGTTTAGATGAATTTAAGAAAAAATACAGATATTCGAAATTAAGCTCGATTATGTTAAAAGTATTTGGGGAGACGTTGAAAAGGCTAACTTCCAAGCCACACTTATGCATAACAATGAAAAAATATATATCTTCCCGAATCTTTTGTCTTGGATGAAAGGAAAGAGATTAGGGTATTTGACTGAAAAAAAAATCTTTTGTAAGGCAATTTCGAATTATATCGAGACTCACGTCAGACTTTGTACTGACTGTGACACAAATCATTCAAATCCAATAATTCTAAAGGACATTCATACTACCTAGATCAAAATATCTACATATATATTACACATATATAAAAATCAATGTCTCTTTTGTTTGTCAGGACTGTGCTCCTAAACTACTGAACCGATTTAGATGAAAATTTCACAGTTTGTTCCTATTAGTTATACAAATGTTTTGATGACGGCTTGGGAAAAGTTCAATTCCATAATTGCCCATAAAAAACGAAACAAACAAAAAAACCCTTATCAATTCTTCCATTTTATCTATTCACTCATTAGATGAAGTACTTCGGCTAGTTTTCAATAAAATACTAAACACTAAAGCCAGAAAAAAAACACAATAGCTAACTCCCAGATAGCGCCGCATAGTGAGTCTGCACAATGGATCGCCTCCAAAGAATGAATAAAAAGAAAACAACCGCACAATTCTTGATTTGATTAATTGGTGTCAATTATTCTCAACATGGGAATTTATGAGGTTCCCTAATAATAATTGAGACACGTCTCGTAACGATCCAACATAATAATTTAAAGATCGTGCATGGAACTATGATTCCAGCAGAGGGTGGCCCAAAATCACCTCCACTCAGTCACCCATTCACTTACTGAGGTTTCGCTCGCCTACTTGAGGGTTCCTACACTACCAAACATCTCATAGACAACACACTAAAGTATATCGAATTGAAGTTGATGTCTGAGCGCCGTCTAATGATTGCCTTTGATTCGTTCGTTTTGCTGATTAATTGATTAGCGCACTCTGATAAGATGACGACTGGATACAGGGTTCAATATAGTTGTGTGGAAAGTTGAGTACGTGTAAGATACTTGTATAGTACTCTATGGTGGTTAGTACCTCATTTCATTCTTGCACAAATTCGACGTTAAATTGAAAAAATAAACAAATGCCAAACGATATTAATAATTCTTATTATATTCCTATTTGATATCCAGGTGAGTGATTGATTGATTGCTCGTTGGGTGGTTTTCTAACGCAAAACTATTTTTTTTTTCTACCCGAAGTCCGAACACTGCAAGAGTGCGTTTTTTCGTTAATCAAATCTTGATTTGATTAAATTATGTGAGAATGTATGGAATTTGTGTGTGGAGATAATATATATTTGCAATCATTCAAATCGTCAATCGATTCTGGAAATGTTTTTGGAAATTTAAGGGACCTTTTATGAATAATTAAAAATTGAGCTAATTATTATAGACGTTTACACTATTTTATTCCTGAAATACCACTAAAGCAAAAGCTAAAAGATCTAAAGTCTATTAAAAATTTACAAATAAAAAAAAAATAATCATAAATATTTAACTATTCCAAATTTTTCGAAATTTATGATTTTCTCCTTTCATGCACTGCTTATCTATGAATGAATCGAGAGCGAAATTAAAACAAAGCACCCAAAAAAAAAAAAAAGAATGACGAGAAAACTTGGCGATCTAAATTCTTAACATGAAATATTTATTGATTATATGGCCAAAACACAAAATATGAAGCTCGCATCTCATGAATGATGCACCATTGACGGAGTACGTCGGCAAATTGGGTTTTTTTTTCTGTAGCACTCCGAAGTCGTTACGAGGGTTTTGTAAATTTCTCTCTCTCTCTCTCCCCCAGTCTACGAACGGATAACCCATAAAATCAGGTCACCTGACGGACCGATCTCAAGTATCTTTTTCAGATAACATGATGAGACGATGTTGTATGCAATATCTTCTGCATTTTTTTAAGCAGAGTAAGATGCTCCGTCAATATAGTAGCAAAACAGAAGTGGTAGTAGTGGTGGAGCAGTTATAGGCTAGGCTGTTAAGCAACCGCCCGACCATCATTTATATCTTTACCTGTCTATAGAAGAAGCGACCACTAAGCAATCTCGGAATACTAAAATTTTCATAAATATGCGAATATCTGATCGAAGGTAACAGTTCTCACGTTCGTCTAATGTCCATTTTTATATGGGCGCCCATTAATAAAACGACTTTTGTGACAGACGACCTATCAATTTGAGCAATTTTAAATGCACATATACTTATGAGAAAGAGGGAAGAAGAATATGTCGAAGAAATAAATGTTTGATTGGGCTTATACTAAATTCACAAATCTGGTATGGCTTCACCCGCAATCTTGATGACTTTTTTTATGAATTCTTAACAGAAGAATGTCGAATATATCTTAATTTTAATCCCAATATAATCATGTTATAAAATATTCGTACATAACAAGTTCATCAATGTTTTAAAACTAGCGTCCGACCGAAAATTCGGCCGAAAAATTCATATTCGGTCCCACCTTCGGCCAAAATTGACTAGAGATCTTCATGAATAATGATAAAATAAAATTACAATTTAGATATCCATTGTTTCTCACTTTGATGATATTGATGCCTAGTTTTTGGTGGACTTCAATATCATCAAAGCCTTGTTCGGACTAGGCTAGTACTTTAGTCGCGTTGCGTGTAATTAATTAGCTTAATATGGTGAAACAGCAAAAATTTAGCCGAGTAGTTTAGTAAGTAATTTAGTCAAGTCAATGCATTTTGCTGTATTTTTTCGGGCAAGTAGCTTACTCTACTGTACACGCTGCAGACTTTTCATCTTGCAAAACACCACTCACATGTGTACAGTACACAATGTAGTGCGAACGATTTTCTTGACAGTTGTGAGTATTTTAGTTACTAAATTACTCGCCGCTCGATTAAATACTACAAGGCTTAAGTGCCAATGATTTAGTTTTTTCTTTTAAATTCTACATATCAACATAAAAATAATAAAAAAATATCGCAAAATCAAAGGGCGCTTTAAGAAGAGTCAACAAGCTACTCGCTTTCTGAATAAATTGCAGGAAACGTGTTCCTGGCCAAAGCATGCCTTAATACAAAACGTTGAAACACGTTCGAACAGTATTTAATGATGGAAAGACTTATTAAGGAAAATAACCGCAGTCAATCTGTATATGAAAGAACGCGGTGGACTAGAAGTTCCGACTACAGAAGAATGGAAACAAATAGACAAATTTGCCTTAACCCCTGGTGGGGCAAAGCACGTCAACTACTCCTGGACGCCATCGTACTTTGTTCCGGGCAATCGGACGCAACTCCCCCCACGTCTTACCCAAAGACTTCGCTCTTTTGCCACAAAACGGCACCATGAAATTTTAGGACATCCCCTTGGTCAGCCTTGATTGCAAATGGGGGTCCTATTTCATGGCGTGTAAAACAATGCACTGCCATTTTCGCCTGCGTATCAACTCATCGATTGGCATCTGACCTGACCCGTACGCCGACTTAGCTCTTCATTTGATATTGTTTCAGGCCAGAAAATTCTTTAAGTCCGACGAAGACATGACTTGACGAAAATTTGCAGCTTTCTAGTAATTCATACGAGAACTTTCCAGGGCATATGTCGTCAGCGTAGCCAAGATTTTGTAGATAAGATGTATAGGTCAATTGGATTTCTCTATCTAGTCCGGATAGGGCTGCATGCAATACATCGCCAATCACTATGAGGAATAGAATCGGTGAGAGGATGCACCCCTGCCGAACTCCACTTCAAATCTCAAATTCCCCCGACACCTTACCTTTATGGAGAACGCGACATTTCACGTAATCGAAGGTTGCCTTAATAATAGCCACAAACTTCTCGGGGATGCCTGCCCTGCGCAAAGCCGCCCATATAGAAAATCGAAATCAACGAATGTGAAATGCTTTTACCAAGCGACAACTGATGTTTCTGCTGATTTTTCGCTTGTTTCTTTAACCATACCTTCGGTTGCTATCATAACTCCCCCTGAAGGATCGAAACTCTGAATAACAACGTTAACAAAAGATTTGCTTATACCAGAAGTACTCTTCATTTGTCGGTTGCAACTTTTATCCTAGATCTAAAAGCAAATGCCTGACTGATGATGAAATTATAAATGCGAAAGCTGAAGTTCTGGTGTTTTAACGAAAGTGCTATTCACAACCGATGACAATCTGGACGTAACTCACCTTCTAGCTCAACGTTATTTAGACTTCACAATAATAATTCTCCACAAGATGATCTTTAGGATTAGATGGAAATCGGTTGGCCCGAAAGGCTACCAAGCACTGCCACCCGAAGGTCAGTTTTGCTACATCTGTAGGATAGTCATGATGAGATTTAAAGAACCTTTAGTTAGGAGGAACGTTGACGTCTCCTGTACTAGGCTTCGAGTCCTGACATTTATTTACAAAAAGTAACGTCCAAATATTTATCGGCTAGAACGGCTAACAAGGAGAAAATGCTGAAAAGCTTTTGTTTCTAGCCTATAACACTAAGCTGAATTCAATTATTAATAAATTAAATAGAAACAGTATTTTGTATAATGTTCTGTTGATATGCGTATTTTAGCTATATACGAGTACATAAAATAAAATAAAAATAATTAAAAAACGCATTTTTTTAAATAACTGCGTATTTCCAATAAGAATTGCATCTCCGGCTTCGGTCGAAGGTAGCAGCAACAGCTGAACATCGACCTCGGCCAAAAAACCACCTTCGATCGGACACTATCCTATCCAACACTACCACAGAAATTATGCGTTTCTGCTCTAACATTGTGACTGTCAGAAAAAACATACTCTGAAACTCAACAAGGCATCACGACTAGACTAGGTGGCCACCCCGAATACAAATGAACGTATTTCTCTAAATGCTAAAAAAAAAATGCTCGTCTTCTGGAGTCGCAAGAGATCCAACATTTTGCTGTCCGAAAGCATTACCATACAGATGACATTACGTGGATGCATTTTCATACAAACCACATAAATTATCGACAGAACACCATTCTTCTTTATCTTATCTTCCAAATTTCATGCGAATGATCCTCTAATTAACAAAAATTCGATTATTATCAAAATAATTTATTTACGCTAGGTATACGCGTTTTAAGATCATAAATAGTGAGCTTAATACAAATGAATTGATATCTATTTAAATATCAATCGCAATTAGTAGTATATAGCAGAAGAAAAAATGGTGGCGCTAATATGCCACCAAAATTGTAATCCAAATTTTGAATAATCATTTCATATTTAGTAGGCCAAAGACCAGTTGTTGATAAAAAAAAGTAGTATGCTAGTAATTTATGTTAATCCTGATGCACGCGACAGACTTTATCGGTAGGGGAATTTGGAAAGATAGCATCGAGCACCTTAGCTTGGATCAAACATCCAGAGAAATAAAAAAGGGTTTCATGACTTTAATACATAGCGCTCTCATAGTCGATGCGTGCTCGCGACCAAAATTCTTGACATGTGTGTCGAGCTTAAGACGCATTCTGATGAGGTGGCGCAAGTTTAGTTTCAGTGAAACAAAAGGTTAAATGCATCAGCGAAAGTTCCAATGTGCGATGAAGCAGATTCTGTGTGGCGAGAGTCTATGAAAATCAGTGCTTGTTTCAGAGAATCTGTGCTTATTGCAGAAAATCTGTGTCGTCCTGAATCACTGCACAATACATGTGTCTCAACAAACGCCTCGCCCAAGCAACTTTTCTGGTTCTAAGGTGTGTTTGATGCATTCATAAGACGTGAGGCCTCGGCCACCACTCTACGATGCTTGAATCTAGAGTTCAGGGGTTCGTTTCCCGGGCGTGTTAATGAAATAATGAAACCGAGACCTAATGGTGACACCGAAACTTCAAATAAGCAACAGTACTATGCATTAAAAGTGTGTTTCCTATATGGTTAGTTTGAACAGAAGTTAGCCGATGGAGCTATGATGAAGGAACATTTGTTCGGAAGATGGGCGTGATTTGAGACGAGTGGGCTCTTTTTACTATAATATATGGGAGATTGAATCTTGCCCATTCCCAAGATCAACTAACTAACCCATACAATAAACATTTGACCAAAATTTCAAGTCGTTAGCTCCATTCTATGGAGGGGAGGTATGTGTTCCTTTGGCTCGATCATGCCCCCACCTACTAACTGGATCCTTTTACAAACATCTGGCGAAAATTTCAAGTGGCTAGCTTCATTCTATCGAAAATTAGCTCATATTTCAAATATCAGTTGTAGGGGAGGTAGTGGTTTCTTTGGTCAGATTTTACCCATTTTCAATACCAACTAACTAGATCTTACAACTCGCTAGCTTTTTTACTCTCGAAAGTTATCGTAAAGGAATATTTTATTTTTTTGGCATTTGTAGGGGAGGTAGACGTTCCTTTGGCCTGATTATGCCCATCTTACTACTACTGAAGCAGCTTCTCATCTGAAGTTTACATGCCAAAAATCAGGTCTCTGCGTCAATTGGTTCAAGAGTTACAGACAAAAAACAAGAAAAGTACGATAATAGGCTCTTCGTCAGAAAAGTAACGTTAGTTTAAAACTGATCGATTTTATTTTTATAAGTATAAAATTTTGAGTCATCTACCAAAGTTATAGGTTTTCACGTTTATTCAATCCGGACTTATAGATTTAATTATTTTACATATGTAGGGGAGGTAGGCGTTCACTTCGCCATATCATGACCCTTTTCAATACCAGCCAACTAGATCACACTACGAAACTTAAAGCTTCTAGCTTCATTCTATCGAAAGTTATTATACAAACGAAAGATGGACATAGAAACAGATATGGCTAAATCGAATCAGGAGGTGACCCTGATCATTTATGCACATACATTTGGTATACCTCCACAGCCTCCTATAAAATAAACAAATATCTAGCGCAACAGTCCAATTTTGGACCAAGACCTCGAGATGAATTAGTATCATCTCATTTACCAGATGGTGGCGGTGTGTTTTGTGTAGAGATGTCAGCCGAGATATTTACCCCAAATGGGTACTCATTTAACAGCTGAGTTGGCTCATAGTCCGACACGTAAATCCCCTTTTTTACTGAAGACTACCGCATTCAGCAGGAATCGAACCCAGTTAATAGAAGGCGAACGTGCTAACCGTTGCGCCATCCGGACTACTCCTCTTTTCGTCGTGACAAAAACAATATACCCTATACCTTGTCCGAAATGTATATGCTATAGAAACATCAAAAAGGTATTACTATAGAAATGTTAACGCGCCCATGCCTCAGTAAAAGGGTTAAGGCAACTAGGAAGGTATTAATCATGCAGCAACGGACGTAAAATACTTTAGTAGGATCGAGATTTTTCTATAGTAGAGGCAACATAAGAATATCGGAGTGAAACGAACGAAGGCGAAAATTAGTAAAATGGCACGATTAAAAATGAGATGATTATCCCAGCTCGGGTAAACTGCGGAATTTAATGCAGGATCAGGTCGTCATCGCCTCATAACTATGCTGATCGTAATAATTTTTCGCGTCCAATGTGAGGCAACTATAGCTTGATATAAGTATTAAAAGAAATCCAAAATATCATCAGGACGCGAATGTGATTTATTTGTACTTTTTGGATATTGTCTGGCAAACTTTTCTTGAAATATTTTTTTTTTTAATTTTAAATGTTTGTTTGTTCGTTTGTCTGGGCACTTCTCGTGCTATGATCTTAACCAAATTTGGTATGTTAGTTTCATGTAGGACCCTGAGCACGAGTAAGAGACCGCATTTTTGATTATCTACTGGACTAACGGTATATTTAGCTGTGTTCAAACCAACGTTACTCATTTAAGTTTTTGCAAAATCGCTCCTCCAGGCATTTCCCGTTGTCCGGTTTCAACCAAATTGGTATGTAGCTTCCTTGGGTTATTATAACTACCACATGGTGATACATATTTTGATCCTACTGTAGGTGTGTGTAAAGCCAAAAATACTCTCTTTATTCACGAAAAAAGGTATGTTAACTTTGTCGTGAAGACTGCAATGTATAGAAGAAAGCATCTGCGACCATAGAAGCCATATGTATTCTTGGTCCGTATAACGGGATGAGTCGATTAAGCTTTGTCCGCCTGTCTGTCTGGTTCTATGCCAACTAGTTTCTCATTTTTAAAGCTATTGAGCTGAAATTTCGTACAAAGCCCTTTTTTACACTCTGTATATATGTCATATAGCTGTCATAGGAACGACGGGTCCAAAAGTTAAGTTTTTGTTAGAGAGACTTCTTTTTTCGAAAGATACAATATATTTATCTGCTTTTGTATCAATCAATCATGTTTAATGCCAAACCACATTCTGAATTTGGTTAAAATCGGCTCACTACTTCATATACCTCTCAAAGGAACAGTGGAATCGGAACAAGTTTTAGTGCTACCTTCAAAGTAGCAAATGCAGAATGAATCAAAATTATTACAATACGATTTTTCTTTTATTTGTTTTTACAATACGGTCTATTGAAGGTATGAGATGCGAAGCGTGAAGGATATCGGTATCGGCTAGCTTGTTTTTGTTTTAATTTCGTTCTTTTTAGAAGATAATATGTCATAATTGATTTGTTAATTGAAGCACATTGCCCGAATGGAATAGAGGACCATATATAGATACTTTACTTTTGATAGAAATCCATAGTGCATCAATTACGCTAGGAGCAAACAACGTATAATAATATGCACCTATATGTAATTTAAATTATGTATTCTTCTATTTTTTATTTTTGAATTAGTGTCTTCTCCGTTACACCATAAATAATACGTTCTTCATGGCCATAAGTACCACAATCTTAATACCGTCAATATCACAGACGTTCCAATATACTGGCCAAGAAACTGATCCGGCATAATAAACGTTTGAAACAAATTTTATGTTTTACAAACTGATCTGTTCATGTTCCTAGGAGGGTGAAGTTTTCTGTTCTACCGGTATCTTCCATTTTGTTGTTCCTATAGCATTTGTGAAATATATCAGAAAGCTAGGACGACGACAACGTATACTGTTCTGTGTATACGTATGTAACCAATAGTAATATCACATTTCAACGCTCGAAAATTTACGATCTTTTCACATATCTTTTTTGACGCTTAATTTCTTCTTAAAATGAAACCAGAAGTCAGACGTAGGTACGTTTTGAAAGTATACCTTCGACGCTTCTTCGTAGTTTTTAGTTTATATGAACGACCATGAGATAATCCGTTTCGCCGAACATGTACAGTATACTACATACGGCCGATCGTCAACGAAATGGCAGTATCGCTACAACTACTAAGTGGTAGTAGCGCACTTCTTAAAGGTGATAAAATAGAACTGATAGTTCCAACACGGTTCTTCTATGCACTTGAAGTACTAGTTGCAAAATCTCATAATGATCCTTGTACGGTTGTAACTTGATATTTTATTATGCATCCTCTGCTCTATACGAATTTCCTCCTACCATACGGTTTGAATCGTAAAGTGGTGTATTTTAGATACATGGGTGTTCTCTGGAACAGAGTTCCTACTGTTCTGTCTGCCATGCTATGTGATTTTCCCATTATAACATTTGACCTGACCGGTAGTGATCATCATCATCCAATGGGGCATTTTTAGAGCTTAGAAGATACAGCATGGTTGTCGGTGGGAGCTGGAGTAGCGATAGATAAACGACAAGATGAATAAGTTAAATGTGAACACGAAAATTACGTGTAAGAGATGGTAGAATGCGTCCAAGCCTAGCTCGATGCAGAACATCGAATGACATTAAAATTTTAAGAAAATATTGTTATTGGGAAATTTGCAGCAACGAACATTATTGTACCTTACCTATTAACCATATATCGCAGATACAAATCCGAGTACACACATATTTTAATATAATCCGATGTGTGAAATGACCAGAAAATTGCGTTAGAATATCTGGACTTCAATTTCACTTCATATTCTTTGTGGCTGAACCAATTTTCTAGGGATATTTATTATTTTTCTTTAATTACATATTTTGATTATTCTCGTATATAATATATCAAATTAAATGTACACAGGCCCGTTTTCTCAATGTCTGGTTAAACTGCCAGTTAGCTATTCGGGACACTAAATTAAACCTTAGCGTATGCAACGCTCAAAATATGATAGCTAATGCAGTAGAAAATCAGCTTATGCAGTAGCAAAATCAGCTGATTTTCTTGGCGGAATTCTACCGCCTGTTCTATTCTATTCTGCGTATGTACCATCTCCCAGTATTCATTTGTGGCTGAGCTAGTTTCAAATCCTCTTCCATCGAACGAATTTCCAGAACTCTGTTCTTTGTGACCAGTTTAATTGTCTCATTTGAATGTGCAAACGTAAACAGTTGTAGCTGTTAAAATTTCACCAGCCCGTATCACCTGTTTAGAATTATCGTCCGATACATTTTTAACTGAAGGATGGGTGGCGTTTAGCGCTTATCTATAGGATAAGCTTTAATGCAGTCATTGTGAAAACGTGGTCAATTGCGAAGTAATGGAGAGTTTGATTGCCAAGCCGCATTGTCATTCAAAATAGTAAAATGAAAGAGAAATCTCATGTCGATCAAAGCGATCTTACCGTCTCATTAGGCCCGAATTTTGTAAAAGAATAAAATACTAAAAATCTAAATTTAAACAATGTGTTCCCTGTATGGTTATTTATGACCGTATCGTTCCAATTCTGTTTTCTATCATAAACAATCAAAAAACAATGAACATAACTCTTTTGTCCAAGACTAGGGAATTCTCATTTCAGACAATAAAATAAAATTAACCAAAAAGCAATTCTGAATAAAAACAAATTCATCGGAAAATCGTCAATACTAAATTATTATCATAACTCATTTAATTTGCATCCACCTTCTACACAGAAATATGAGTTCTATCAATTCGGCTTTTCAAATAGTTTCTTCCCCTCTTTCTTTTATTCTTGTCATCCGTTTTTTCGTTTATCACTGCTGTTAAATCTTTTTATAAAGCTTCTGACGAACTGTGGGGCTTTCAAATGCAAGACACAAGAAACACAGAATTCAAATAACAAGGAAAAAAGGCTACACAGAATAGATAGGGAGGATTTTGCCATTGATTTTAACCAAAACATTTTGCCGCAAGTTTCTCTTTCATCTCGATATCTGTGTGTATCCATTATCGGAATTCCATCCATATATCTTGACTTATAATTTTTGTCCGATCTGCGATGTGACCCGCGCGATCGTCCGACCAAGAGCTGGTTTAGAAGAGTAGCACTAACAATACAAATATGTATATAGAAATAGTTTTGATCTCCTCCCTAGGCAGTCATATATGCATGATAATAAATAACATGCATTAAAATGTAAATCCAATATTATTATGGTAATTAGACACATAAGCGATTGAGCGGTGGTTGTGTCAAATGCGTGGCAAGCGATTCCTTAAGTGTGTGTGCCTACTACTTGCAGCTTTGACAAGTGGAATAGCACTGGGGAATACACTCTATGACATAGGTACAATTTTCTTTTTTTTTAAATATTAGACGGTGCCGTTAGAATATTTGAAGAGTAACTTTTTTTTGGATCGACCTTGTGAAGGTAGGCGTGAGAACCAAGCAATCGTGTGGGATAGTCCAAAATGAAATATGCGTTATGAATTCAAGCGAAGTGAATTGTTATTCGATTTGGGGACCAATTGGTTATTATAATGGACTTCGTATTTTAGCATTTTTTTTATTAAAATGCAAATACTCTCTAATAAACCGTTCATAATTTACAATATACAATTAACATGAGTCAATGGCGCTCGGAGGTATTAAGGTAATCTCCGTGGAAACGTCTTAGATTCTTACGTATGTATTGTATTATATTTAAATATATATATACGTACACGCACTGTATATGTAAAGCACTTGAGCATCCACACAAACTGCGCTACCGAACATAGTAAAAAACAAGCTAGCCTTCGGCTAGCTTGCCGAAGGTATGGTACCCTCCACGCTTCGCGTGAAGGGTGTCATACCCTCGTTATAACTTATGGTGCATTTTCCACTTTGAAATTAGTAGTAAAACTTGTTCCGATTTCACTGTTCCTATGAGAGGTATATGGAATAGTGAGCCAATTTCAACCAAATTTAAGGACGTGATTTGGTAGTCAATATGATGCAATAATATGAAATTTGGTAAAGATATCTTCAGAAATAAAAAAGTTTCCCTAACAAAAACCTACTTTTGGAACGGTCGTTCCTATGACAGTTATATGATAGAGTAATCCAATTTCAACCAAATCCAGAAACATCATTTGACTAGAGATTCTATTGATTAGTGTGAAATTTGAAAAAGATTGCTTTAGAAAGAAAAAAAATTTTTTCTCACAAAGACTAATTTTTGGACCGATCGTTCCTATGGGAGCTATATGACGTAGTGGTCCGATTTCGTTGGTTCCGACATATTTACAGCGTGCAATAGAAAGAAGGCTTTGTACAAAATTTCAGCTCGATAGCTTTAAAACTGAGGGACTAGTTTACATAGAACCAGACAGACAGACGGACAAAGCTTAATCGACTCGTCTCATCATACTGATCAAGAATATACATGTGCGTTACAAACTTCCTGACCTACTAATATACCCTATCACATCCGTGAAGGGTATAAAAAATACCCAGGGAATATTCACCGATCCGGTGTGGCATTATGACCGTTTTTCTGGGTGTAAATAAGACACTCTCTGTGTGGATGTTATTTTCACACAACTTCATTACAATTTCCAAACATTTCACTACAATTTCGAAACATCCCAAATGGATGAAATATTAACAATTAAAACGGTTAAAATAAATTATCCATAGGGTGAAGCACTGGAAATTTTTCATTCAATCGGCAAAAAATTCAGATGACAACCATTTCTGCGATAGCGCAGTGTTTTGAGGCATCAATCTCATGTTTGACTATCGGCGTTTCGGGTTCGAATCCCATCCACGACGACGTTCGTGGCCATGGATGTGCAGGAGGTGCATGCTGACAACTGCATTCTCCGAAATCAGTTTATGCCGACGAAACGTCAACTGGGTCACATGGAACAGTTGACGCGCTATGCCCCACAAGGGGCTAGGCCGATCGAGAGAGAGAGAGAGAGAGAGAGAGAGATTAGCTAAGTGCACCACACACATGTCAATTTCGATTCAATTTAGGCCGCACGTCATTCACTTTTTGAATTTCGCGGAGAAAACTACAATGTACAATAGATTGCAAAATTTGTATGGAACTCACCGAGTTCTACATTTGAACTGATCTTCAGAGCAGTTGTTGTTAATGTAACGCATGGAATTGTTGGTTTGCTATGATCTGCACTGTACCGCTAATATTTTTGCCAATTTCACATTGGCTAACTAGATAAAATCACAATGACCCCACATTGGACGCCAAAAAAAATACGGACTTTGCGATCGTTTTCGACTATTTTCTACTATGTACAGTAGAAAATAGTTGAAAACGATCGAATTATTATTATATCCTATACACCCTATTCTGATGTAATAATGAACTTTCGAAGAATCGCTGAATTTTTCCTCCAATTAAAAATGTGCGTTTTGGTGAAGTGCATTTCGCCAAACAATTGTGGAGATGAAAATAAATGGACTCGGGGAGCGGTGCGAGGAATGTAGAGTGTTGGGTATTAGCGAAATGAGCCCCAAGAACTCAGCGATGAGTATGACTTTCTCGCTTAAACTCAATACATTAATATTGTGGGAAATTTTCTCCATTTTTTTCTCCTAATTTTATAAGCTTTACAGAAAAATAGTTTTGTTTAACAAAAACTGGAACGGTATCAAATATACCGTTATGTTAGTAAAAAAAAATAATTTCAATCACATTTTCGTGGGCAAATTTAAGTATCGTGAAAATATTGATGTACAAAAGAGCTTTTTTACTCAGAGTCGTGGACTATTATGATATACCACTTTGGGATCAATGTATTGTATATTGTGTGTTCCTAATTTGGAATAATATGTAGAGCCGCCCTTCCAAATCTTATGGTATCAAATGTGTGGAGTCCCTCCGAAACAAAATCCTAGCAGGCCGCTGGTTGTTATGTGTGTTAATTGCCTGGATCCCTCCAGGGGCACATCTCTAGCATTTCTATGCCTTGTTGAAGTTTCGATAGCATATCTACTTTCGGAAGTACAGTTGCTAGCATGCACCTCCTATCCGCGCCGTTTTTATACTGACAAGCTCGGAGCACTGTGAGAGTTCTATTAGTACTCACAGGCAGTTTTTGATCGCGCCAAGAGTTGAACTTCGAGCTCCAAAACAGTATCGTAGAGCGGTGACCGAACAATCACGGCCTCCAAGCGCGATATTCCATACTTAATCTGATAGTCTGTACTTTATAATAAAATAAAAATATTGTCATTTTTTTTAATTTACTGTCTTTTTAAAATTCAAAATGACAAGTCTTGTTGAAAAATCCTATATTTTCTATCCCTAAATTTGTTTTCAATGGATATCAAATCTAAGGTGAGTCTCTTTAACGGAAACCATAAAATAGGTCGAGTTATTAAATAAATGATAAAAATCAATCGAAATCTACTTTTTACTGTTCGACCCAGTTCGTACTCTCAATCAATGCCCTAACTAAAACCACCTTCAATTTCCAACCAATTTACACCGTTTGTGAATCCTCAATCAAACCTTAGATGCTCGTACAAATACAAACGTATGTACATACTTTCAACTTACATGCTGGAATCATGCCGCACGTGTTATATTTATGGGGTAATTTGTGCAGCGAAACACGAATCAGCTCGCCATTCAATTCGAATCCATTACGCACGAACAACTAAATGTTGGGTTCATTCTTTCATTTCATTCGTATGGATGGACTACTACACTATACCTACCACTTCTTCCGCTGTTCCAGAATCGCCTCAATCGACAATACGTAACTACAATTCGACCTTTTTCTTGCAAGCTTCTGGTAATTTTTCTTGGTTTCACACACTACACAGAATTGGTTGTATCTTGTCCCACACGATATTATGATTCTATCCGAATATTGAAAATCCTCAATAAGAACACAATATTGTGTGTAGCTTGCTTGACTTCATTCCGTGTTGTTGTTTTTTGTTTCCTTTTCGTGTATCTGGAGTAGCACTTGTGTGCGCTAGTTAACTCCCGCCAGATACAAAGTCTGTTATTACAACAATGCATTTCCTCTGCCAGGTTGCATTCTCGTGCAAAGGCAACTCCCCCGTGTGCTGTTCTTCTCCGTCTTTTCCATGTCATTAACGAAATTATAATAATTACAGATTGGTCGAAGGCCGAAAAAAGGAGCACAGTACGTACGTACTTCGATGTTGTTTTTTTATTTCAGCGGCTGTTGTTATTGCCGCCACCGCAATAGTGCGTTTCTTCTGCATTGCCTCCTCGCGGGAGTCATTCAGCCGTTCGAATCTGACTTCGTTGAGTTTTTTCTGAAGTATCCATCTCATTTTTCGTTTAGATATCCATCCATGTTCTTGGTGGTGATTATGCACTTCTTTAATGATACGCTATCATTTGGTCAGAGATTGCACTTTCCTTACTTCCTTCCTTTCGGGCAAATGTAATTCAACGAACACGGGTCTTCTGACTTCATATTCATTTCTTCCATACGTTTGATCGTCACTGCAGTATGGATGTATGGTAATTAGCCATCTGCTTCGTGTTCTTTTCGATTAGTGATTACAGTGAGTTTGGTGAATGTTGAGAGTTAGAAGTTGAACCTCTTCATTGAGAAGGTTCTACATAAGGAAATACTCGTACATACGAGTACATTCGCCAAGAGCAGAAATGTCAAAGGCATGTGACCTATGACTACCAGTCGTTTGTTGTGCTGACTTGGCCAATCGTCATTGATTTGACGCTGAACTTCTGGTCAAACTGAGACCCCAACTGAAAACACCAAATCCTAACTCATTCCCTCCGAAAACTCTATTTGTTGGCTCTGCCGCACCGATTGTACGATATTCACTCATTTCTCACTCGTCCATTTCACATTAGTTCGGACTCACAGGTAAACATTACCTGATGCCAAATAGAGGCTCAAGTGGCAAAAGTCAAGGTATGAGTATGAGGCTCGCGTGATAAGGCATGGATTTGGCTTGCGTCGCCGTCGTCTTCAGGTAAACTAGCGGCATGGCAGCAGCAACAACATCGGAAGCAACTGGTGATTTTTTGTCGTCTTCGGTGGTTCTTCTGGGCTTTCTAGTCCCGAATCGAAACGATGGAACTCTAAACAGCATCAACTACAACAACCACGAGATGGAAACGCCATCGCAACACGCTCCATCGAACTTCGTTGTAAACACCGTGGTGTTTCTTTGCTCCATCACATTCTTAAGTGTGGATTCAAAAGACATGAATGAGATATGAAAGATGGTTGGAGAAGGTGGACTGGAGTGGCGCAATACACCGCGGAGCCATGAGCCAGCTTATACAGCGCATGACGTGCAACAGGTAGACGATGCATAAGTCAATGACGATGGCGACGACGACGGACGACCAAGTTCAACCAACAGGTGTTTGGGTAATTATATTCACAGACGGTGAACGCACCTCCTCATCATTGTACTCGGTGCCCGAAGACGACGACGATGTTATGATGATAATGACGATGGTGATGTTGCTGCTGATGCGCTGCAATGTGGTGGCGGATCAAGCGCGGATTTATTGGAATTTAGCATGTGTGTGGAGAAATGAAAAGAAGCAAGACCTCGGCAGATTATAGGTGGATTTTTATTCAAATTGAATTTCAGCAAATGATCCAATGAATGGTAGCAATAACAATAAGTGGCATTTACAACAATGCCGTCCGTAGTGTGATGGACTTAGATGTATGTACGATGCAGTACGCCAGGTACGTAACGTAGGTGCTACTTTTTATATTATCCGGAAAAGCTTAAGAGGATCAATTTTATTTTAGAAGGTTATTAGAGGGAGTCATTGTATAAGCACTTCCATTTGTCCGCTTCATTTTTTTTCGGTGGATTCAGGCTTAGCACGTTAGATCAATTCAATGAAACATTGAATGGCAGACGATTTCCGGCAGCATGCAGTGCAAGCTTGATTTAAATGGCACAAATAAATCAGCTTATAAAAAAGCTTAAAAAATAGACCAAAATGAAGGTTCTGACTAAAAATGAATGAGCTAGTCTTTCTGAACTCGAGGTCTTTGTGTAAACACCTCAGAGCGTTATGAATCGGCGCCAAATTGAAAATGCTATGCGTAAATATTACTATTTTGACTAAACTCTCACTGGGCCTACTACTCCGCCACGTTATCATTTTCTCTTTCCGGTCATATTACGTATCTGACCCCAGAGACCTTCTGATCCATTGCTTAGGAGAGTACGCATATTCCAGAAACCAGTTTTAGCCATTATATAGCCAAAAGTCATAACCGAATAAAAAATATAAGGAACATTCCTACTTGTCCGGGCGAAACATAGTGGTGAACCACTAGGCCTCGCCCTGTCGTCTTTGACCAATAGTGGATTTTGATTAGAGTGGATTTCTCAACCCTATATTAGCCAAGGCGACCATGATGGACCGCCCTGTGAAATAGGAATATTTATACCAAATATAAATAATATTACATGACGAATATTTAAAACTTGGCCATAATTATTACTTGACCATCATTTATGCAAAAGCAACAAAATTGTCTTTATTAAAAAAGGAAATTTTGACCCGGCGGCGGGCAGTCGATCCCAGCTACGCAGCTTTCGTCGAGAGTTGTTCCTTTTCCTTGTGCACGCTATGCAGTCAGTATACATAAAATGAAGCACTGAATACAAATTGAGAATTCACACACAATAATGCTGTTTACGCATTCCGCAAATTCCACGGTTTTACACCGTACCGCGCTGTGATATTTACACATAAAAAACGAACAAGCAGTTCAAATATGCCGGACACTGTCAGACAATCGACAGGTTAGACAACTTCATATACCATGGAGCCAACATTGCAGAAAATGGAGATAGGAACCGAGAAATCAAACGGCGAATCCAGCTCGCAAACCGAAGCCTCAATGCGGTTCTCAGCCTGTTAAACAATAGCTTTGTTCGTAGGAAAGTCAAGTTCCAAATCTACAAGACAATCGTTCGCCCTGTGCTATGCCATGGATACGAGACTTGGACAATTAGGCATCGGAAAAATTATAAATACCTTTAAAAGGAGGGTCCTCCGACGAATCATTGAAGCAAAGCGCGAAGGAGACCAATGGCGAATACTGTACAACCATGAGTTGTACGAAATATTTGACGAACTGGAGGCCACCAGATTCATCAAGATACGGAGGTTATAGTGAGGCACATACAGGGAATGGATAACCATCGAATCCCCAAGAAGGCATTCGCCGAGAAGTGCAACAGTACAAGAAATCCCAGAAGACCCAAAAAATTATACGCCTTACCGGATAATATGGCTATTAAGTAGCTAATAAAAAGATTATCGACTAAATTGTCTGGTGAGTGGCCAGTTGATTTCTGCTATTCTTGAAACGACGAGACGGTATGACGCCCATTTTCATAATACATATAGTATAACCTTGTCATTCGAAAATTGAGAGACAGACAAACGGCCAATTTTTCAACAACAATTTTCAGCGTAATGGTCTAGTCTACATCGCAGTGTACCAATTAAAAAAAAATCAAACATATCAAGCAGATTTTAACTTCCGCGCAGACTGTTCCTTTGTCTCACTTATTTCTTTTTCAAACCTGACCTAGTGTGTTTCATTTAACGATATTGAGCGCAAACAATTTCTTATATAGGCAAAAAATAGCAAAAAAAAACCAAACCATCACCACCTAGCTTGCCTCGTAACGAAAGCAAAAACAATTATCGACAGGTACAAATGGAAATAATTTCGGCGAGCCATTAAAAGTTTCAACATCACCCACTTTATTCTCATTATTGTATCTATCCACATATTAACTATCGCAATAATAATTATTGTGTGTGATCTACAAAATAGACAATCCAGGCAAGTGTATTGGATACATAAGATGCTGTGGCCTTGTAGTCAGACCAATTTCATGTGATGTTGTACAACAATTTACCAAATCGAATTGAATTCATCACAAGCGCACGTAACATACAACAAACGTCCAACATTGCGCCGTTCAGTGTAGATTTTTTATCTTTCTAGGTACTTTTGGGAGAGGTCGAACTGCTATGCTATAAGCAACATTCGTTCAACAATTAATAACAATAACATAATTAGAAATAGTGGTCAATATATTAATGTTTTCGTTTTTTATGCTAACTTCGACTCATGTACATAATTCATGCATCTTTGGGTGGATACCCTGATAGATGAATGTTACTGCCAGGTAGGTATACGTACGAGTACTATTATTTTAAATAGCTGACCAGTGGGGGAGTCATACTGAGTATCGGTGCCACACAGTGATTGCTGCACACCCGCAAAAAAATTCGAAATGACGGACTTATTCAAGCGAACATGAACAATCTCTTTACAAGGTTCCACGCTTGTTGTCTTGAACGTCCAGACTTCAAGAGTGGTTGGTGTCTTTGAAGGAAGAGATTCGGATGTTTTTTGCTGGATGATGGATTTGCTGTTTTTATGCCGCTATGATGATGTTCATCGATTCATGTTTTTGTTGGGGTGACCAGCTGTATTCGAGGCTTATATTGTCAAAAAATCGAATTTCGGCTAACTCCTGGAGATCCCCATTACCCACAGACCTACAATTTGTGCCACCTTCAATACAGAAACCAACCACAACAATACTTCCAAATTCCAGCTCTTCTAATTGATATACAATGTCCACGGATCATCTCTCGAATATCCTCAATTTCATCAACAGTGGCAAGCCTACTTTCCAAATTAGAATTGTAAATTGATTTTAAGTTGATGCCTTAATGCTCGTACATATGTATGTACACATGATCGAAAAAACGCGGGTATCATCTGATTTAAGGCCTTACTATGTATATATTTATGTTTTGTTTTAACCGTCGACTTTGACTCAAGTAGAGAGATATTGAGGAAATGAAAAGGCCACCACCACCTGTAGAAAGCATTGGAACACCCAACGGCTTACAGAATGAAGAATGATCTTGCGGGATCGTTCGTCGTCTGCTCATGACAATATTCTCGGGGTTTGACCGTGTGCGCCTTGCGATTTGGGTTCTTAAACGTAGTGTGCCCACTTTTCAAACATTGTTAACGCAGTTTGATTGATTGAAATCTTCTCATCTACGAAATCATCTGGAAAGCACATTGAAAGGCGAAAGAGACATGCAAAATGTATAGAATATCTTTATCTTTTGTGGGTACGCGGGGTTTTTTAATTTGAAATGGGCATTTCTTATGTATACAAAAAACACAAAAAATGTAGGCATACCCTGCAAGGACCCCCGTTTGGGAAAATTTCATATACCCCCATACAGTGTCATTTTGAACTCCTGCAAATTAAACTCTAGAACTGAAATTTACAAAAAAAAAATGAAACCGGAAGGTAGAGGGCATCGCCCACAATCTAAGGGTTCTTTAGTGTTTCATGCCAATAGGAGATGAACTCCCCTACCCTTGGAGATGCTTGGCTAGACCATTCATGCTAAGGTGACATTGCAAATGGGAAGCTTACATAAAAAAAAAATCAGAAAGAAATAGATCATGGTCGAGGTCCTGAAAGCAGATCCAGATTTGGATTTGGAACTGACTTTTTCGATTTTCCCTCCATATGCTTCCCCCTCTGGTAAAATAAGCCCCGGCAACTGTCAATTTTTGGATCTGAAAATATTAATTTTTTTTATTTCTGAAAAGTCTTTTGATCCAAAAATTTACAGTTGACGGTCTCTCCTCCATATGCTTTCCCCTTCGGTAAAAATATACCGAAGGTGAAAGCATATGGAGGAGAAATCGAAGAAGTCTGTTCCAGATCCGCTTTCAGGGCCGCGAGAGATTTTTGTAAACATTTGACCCATTAGTAGAAAATGCGTTTCGAATGCGTTGCTCACTTGCCAAGTGTACCTTTGTTTCGCCCTTGATGAAAAGATACATGGCCACTTGCGATACCATATGACTATCGTTGACCAGTTCATCAGGCTGTAGTTGATTCAATCCTTGATGAGAGTGTCATCGAGGACTTTGATATGTTGATCTCATATTCGAGGAGTCCCGGATTCAAATTCCGCTAGGAGCGAATATTTTTTTCCACCTTGATGAGTTTGATGATGACAGCCTGATGAGTTAGTCGATGACATTCACCAAGCATTTCATTAGCCACGGCTTGATGACTTCGTCAAAAACTTTTATCAAGTATTTACGGCCTGATGAATTCGTCAGTGCTATCCGTACTCACGTAGATGGTCACGAGTGGTCATGTATCGCTTCGTCATTTACTTGAAAAGTACATAAGTGACATTAGTCCCGCGGCTATAGAACAATGGTCATGATGCCTTCCATCCAGGCCTTCATAATGAACGCATTGATGTATTCATCAAGACATGGTTAGCAGGGATTTGATCGATTTTATGGGGGTTTTGATTTTACTACAAAACCCTAAAACGGATATGAGCCTAATTTCAACAAAGCTAAAAATTCTTAGCCATCTGAGATTTGAATCTGATTACCTCACTCTTTTTTCCTTTTATTCAACATGTTTCTAGCTACCGGTAGTGGATTGAGTAGTTAATGTGTCCAACCTTATTGACGTATTTTTCCCCCGAATGCTTGAGGAATTCTGTTTATTACAATATTTTTTGCACGATTGCGTCTATGCTATGCCCCTGAGGGCCACGAGCCGATGAACCTCGATATTCCGATTGCAGCAACCACGTACGAGTATCGACTATATCAAGAACGGATGTGGTTTCTCGGCCACTTCAAAACAGAACAGTTGTCTTGACAAGAGCATTTCAGCAAACAAAGTTGATTTGATCGTAAACTATTATCTACTATTTGGCTAGTTCTCTTCTATTCAGTCGGTTACTACTTTACTCAGTTTTAGATATTGTATCTAGCTAGCCAGTCTCGCCCGTCACCGCTACCACTTTGGCCACTATCGCACAAACAAAATGGAATGTAAACATAGCGTGAGAGAATTGGCCAGTTTTAGTAACAAGTGTTTTTTTTAAAGTTGTCTGGATGACGAGAACTTAAGTTGATGTCTAATATCGTAACGATCGCCTTGCCGCTAGCAACAATGACAAGGCACTTTTTTTACGTATTCTATAGGGTGTCATAGAAGTGCGAGTGCCACACAATTTGAAATGTATGCACATACTGAATTTGTACGGTCCTAGATAAAAGCGGTATGATCTGAAACACAGAGATCCTCATTACTAGTGCAATGTCTAGTCATATAGCCACAATAGGTTACGTATCATTAAAACGCATGTTGACCTCGTTTCATCCATGCTACGAATAGAAATGTGGAATTCCGTACTAGGTGTTGGAGTTTCAACTATTTCGTGTAACATTACTTAAAAGTCCAAGAATCTTGAACACCCAGCGAAGTTTAGGTCGCTTTTATCGTGTGAGTATCACATACAAAACTAGTCAGTCAAGTGAACCGCAGTCACAGTCAGTTTGTACGGTGGATACTGTAATGTACTCAGACATGTGAACTGGGTACCTATTAAAATATAGCTATAACGTGTTAACTAATACTTGCGGTCAGCCTGTGGTATTTGCACTCGATCGTGGGAGTCAAAACGATTGGAAATTCTTTTCAAAATTCGAATCAAAGGTGCAAACTAATCACTCTTACTCCCGTAGTTGCTCATCAAAAGTTAGTCAACCGGATACCGCGCACAGTCAACAGATACAATTCATTTCTTTTTAGAAGAATCTCCGACAAAATATGCATAAATGTGGTATTTCAGTGCAAATAAATGGCAGCGCTTAAAACCACTCGGGTGCTTAAAAACATATGGGCTGTGCATTTTGTGAAAGGAATGCGTCCCGTGTCGTACCTTTCGAGGTACTATGCAACACTTATCATAATGTATGAATAGACCTGTCGTACGGTGGGGGTGAAAGTACATATCAATATCGGCGTAATAGAGGTGACTAAGGTGCAGGTGGCAAGTTGAAATGTTGTTCACCTTATTGAGGTCGTTCAGTTTCAATTGGACCTATGTAATATACACGAGATTTATCTGGTCTAGGTCCTCTCCTTTTTGCCTCCAGGCTTTTGTAAGCATTTATAATTTGTTAAAGTAATGTGTATAGTGGAGTTGGCCATGTAAAACGTATAATTTGCCAAACACGGACATGGACTAGGCCTTATTTAGGCAAATGCAATTTTAACATTTTCAAAGTGTACGACTTACGTTATTTCGACGTTTAGTTAAAGGAATATAGGTGAGGTGATTTTTTTTATTGCTAAAGATCCAAGTTGCTGTCTAATCGAGTGTACAACGGATGCATAGCATAACTAAAACGGATAACGAGCCCGTAACAAAAGAATAATGAGCTATGGAAATGTTTACAGTATTTTACTTACTCCCTTTGTGAGATATGGAAAATATCGGTGGTACCTAGAAAGAAAGCAAACAAATATTTATGAGCCTTTTGAAAACTGAACTAGAATAATTAATCAAATTTTCTATGATAAATTGGAAAGTACAAGTGTTATTTACCTGCTGGTAATAAAACACCGGGAAATTTTACGCATTAGTAACATTTACATAATTTCAAATCAGGAAGCGAGTTAATTGTTATAAACCTGCATTGCACACTATTCTTTCATAGCCGTTTTTTCGGGGTCACGAATTAACTAATCAACGAGTATCAACGCCGATAGATAGTAATCAATCTCAGCGATTTCTGAAATTCCAAAAACGAGCCCATTGCACCATCATCACTTCATCTCATTTGTAACCTAATTTTCTTAGGCCGCCCATAATTGAAGCACTTATTCATAAACTTTCGATTCGACAAAACGATGAAGTACATGTAGTTTGGCTAGAGACGCCCATTCAATGTATTGTTCGAATGCGAACAGTAGCGGCCCAATTCGTAACACCGAATTATCGCTTGTAATTCAGCAACAACCGACTTTCATATCACCTACTCAAAACAGAAGCAATTCCCAATTATGATTGTTGTAATCCGAATAGCAATAAAAAAACATCACTTCTCTAATTTTACATTAGATATGTAATATCATTCGCGATGATCGCGCGACCACAATCGGATCTCGATGGGAGAGAGAGAGATCACCTGTAGATGGATACACTTACTTACTAAAGCACTTGTATCTAAATACAATTTGCTTTCAGAAACTAAAGTGCATCTAAAGTGCACTGAATGACAAATAGTTTTGCCTACATTGGAACCTATAGGATCATGGAGATGATAGAGCAGAGCACAGCGCCCGGGAAACTGTGATGTTGATGATGATGATAATGACAGCGATTCAACCTACTAAGAAACATTTGCGTTGTTCGTCATCTATCGCCCAAAGATCGTTGCATCTCTTGTGGTGGCGCATTATGATGCTGGCGATCGTTGTCGACAGCGCTTAATATGCACTTACTGCAGCGCACAATCCCCGTGAGCAATATCTGCAACAATAACGCCACATCAATAAAGCAAATGAAGTACTGGTGCAACAGTTACTTAGTGTGTTGTAACATTGAGACGAGTGCGAAGCACCATTTGATGGTGCTACTGAAGATGATCATCATCTGCAATATACACTGGTGGTGCTGGTGCTGGTGATGATCCTCCACCTCAGTGGATGATGACAATATTGACAATGTGTATGCAATTCGCGTACAACAAGAGTCGCCTGCTATGCTAACCACATAATACTGTTGCATGCGGAGCCTCAAGCTACAAGAAATTTGTTATAGAATATGCAGTTACTACGGGCAAAAATATAGTAGGTTCGAATAAAAAGTGATTTATTGAGAATTATGTATAAGTGATAGTTTAACAACCTTATTTGGCGCTTTATGGCGATTCTCTTATTTCAGTATCGTCACATCATCTATCTATCTATAGAGATAAGCACGAATATTATTATGGATTGATGTTGATGCATGCATTTCGATTATTGGGATTTGCATTGGAAAGTGCGTTCCAATTCGAGATGATTTCATCCAACGGGTTCTTCATTATGGTCAACTTAATAAAAATATGTTGGGAATGTCAACTCGTTTTATTGCAGGATTAGCCATTCTAGCCTGTATATTCGGTCGAATTGCGTTAAATGTATTAAATAAGGCACCAAGAAGGTTTAGACGCGATACTCACTAGCGACAAGACGTCGCAACGACCCAGCATCTAGGACCTGGATCATATGACGATTATATTTTATTTTATTATTACGCATATACTCGCATATGACGCGATTGGTGGCCCTTCGTTCGTTCTCCGTTCTGCGATCTAGAGAACGGAGGTTCGATCCTCGGCGCGAACAAAAACTGATAGAACTTACACTTACAGTTACACACAGATAGAAGGTACATTCTAGCAACTGTACGTCCGAAAACAGATATGCTATCGAGACGTCAACAAGATAAAGAAATGCTAGAGATTTTAACGCGACCATATGGCCCTGGAGATGTCAATATATTCGCAGATACTGAGACTGCAAGCCAGCGGTGCTGTTCCCTGTTCCCCAAAACATAAATAGCTGTGGGGTCGTATCGGAGTCGTTGCTGGAAAAGTCAAATGTCAGTATTTTCAATTAATAAAGCAACCGAACAATAAGCGCCATCCTGCATTGCGAAGCCTCTTCTAGTCATCGATCGAGCGAACTGCATATTTAGCAAACTGCTCATACGTGTCTACCAAACTTCTTAGGTATGCAACATGCATCTTGCGAACAACAGCCATTTGTAGTTGCTCAGTCAGTGGCATGCAACTCTCAATGGGAACAAACTGTTTAAAAATTTGCCCCAAGTAAGCCCGCATTCAGATTTATCAATTGTACAAAACAATATCTTTCCCATAGTGCATACTAACACTCCACCTTTGTCGTGCGTACTTGTCAACGCGGACATCATTCTCACCGCTCCATGTATGCTACATACTCCGCCGCGCGCCGCTTCGTTTTGTAGCATCACTATAGAGAAGCACTCGCGATCCTCGTATATTCATTGAAAAGATACTTGATCTTTTAAAGTTTATCTGGTCGCATGCGATTGCAATTAATTAATTATTCATGCGAGATGAATCGGGTTTTTTTTTCGTCGTCTTCTCCTAACTTTGCGCGATCTTCGCTCATGCGACTCTATCAAAACGTTTTGTTTCCATTATTTTACATACATATTTTGTTTTTATATTTTATCAAGCCATAGACGACATGTCTGTGTCTTCATATTGAAGAATATGTACATAAAATAAAACGTACACCTTCCTAGTAACCAGTTAAGGTAATCGCGCGACATGTATTTTAGGAATAAAATACAACAAATATATAGAAGCAATAGCTGCGAAGCGTGGATATCGTTGCGACCTCTATTTAATAAACTATTGATAGATTATCGATAGTGTGCCATGTGGATGGGTTTAGTTGTTGGCTAGCGTTAGAGACAAAGTAAGTTTCCTTAGTGTTGTTTTTATTGGCATTCAATTTGCATTGGACGATGGCAATTTTTGCGTTTGGTTTACATAATTTCTTGAATATTTTGGATTATTTATGGTTTTGTATTTTATTTTCATCTGCAGAAGAGTCTTGATAAAGTAGATGACATTGAAACTTATGCATGAGCTTTAAAGCTCAGAAAGATTTACTAACACAGATTTCTTGACCACACTGGGGTGAGCGAAAGCGCTAATTTCTGTTAATTGCTACACGTGCTAATGTCGACATTGATTAGTGACTAGCTGCTAATTATTATTAAGTACCTATAAACAACTAACAAACACCACAGTTTTTTTACAATTTGAATTGTACACCCTCTTCCCGGCAGACCTTAAATATTTTTTTTAATAACTTTATCTATCACTGCGCAAATGATTTTCAAGTTGCAGTTATCATTCGTAAGCCGCTAATTTTAATACATATGCAATTTTTTATTTGCATTGATGCTAATTGAGAAAGCTGCTAATTTGGAAAACGCCTAATTCAGAAAGGCGCTAATTTGTATAGTTGTTGTTCTTTTTTTTTTGATAGATAGAATGGGTGCATCGTCAAGAACTACTTATATGCTAAGGAAATGTCACTAAGTTGCTTAGGAATAGTTGATCCGCTTATGCTCCACTAGAGGTTTTGGCAAATAGTTACTTAATATAATAAACGGGCCATAGAGTTGTTGGAATAACCCACTCAACAATCCGATGCGTTGTTGGATAACAGCTCGCCACTTTAGTTTAGCAGCTGTGTAAACTAGCAGCTTTTAAATTAACAATTTTCCAAATTAGCAGCCCTCCAAATAAACAGATTTCTAAATAGAATCGAATTGAATTTAGAAATCTGTTTATTTGGAGGGCTGCTAATTTGGAAAATTGTTAATTTAAAAGCTGCTAGTTTACACAGTTGCTAAAGTGGCGAGCTGTTATCCAACAACGCATCAGATTATAGAGTGGGTTATTCCAACAACTCTATGGCCCGTTTTCCCAATGCCTGTTTAAACTGCCAGTTAGCTGCCCGGAACACTAAATTAAACCTTAGCGCATGCAACGTTCAAGATATATGAAAATGCAGTAGAAAGTTCAGCTAATGCAGAAGAAAATCAGCTGATTTCCTTGGCGGAATTCTACGTCTGTATCGTCTCTCATCATTAATTTGCGGCTAAGTTGGTTTTAAATCCTCCTTCATCGAATTAATTTCCAGAAATCTGTTCGTTGTGATCAGTTTAATTATCTCATTTAAATGTGCAAACGTAAACAGTTCTAACTGTCAAAATCTCAGCAGCCTGTATCAGCTGTTTGGAATTATCGTCCGATAAATTTTTAACTGGAGGATAGGTGCTGTTTAGCGTTTATCAATGGGATAAACTTTAACCAAACCTTGGGAAAACGGCTCAATGTCTGTTTTTCTGCGTTAGAAACAGTCTGCTATCGTATGCCATTAGCAGGATCCTGTAAATCTCAAATGATTAACAGCTAAGAAAAAAGCAAAAAAAAAATGTTAAAATTTATTATGTATATCTTTATTATTATATTTTTCCCGATTTATCTCTTGCTACGTTTATATAGCCTAACGATGGCCATGCCACACGCACCAAACTGCAAATTGATGGCCCAGGGAATAGGGAGCTTATTTTGAAAAAAATTTTGATTAGCTTTATTTTTTAATTTGTATGTTTTTTTGACATACATATTTAAAAATAAGGGGAGGGAGTGGATCAAAATATACAAATACGAGTTTGTATGTAATAGAGCTGACCCCAATTAAATACTCTCTAAAACCTCTAATATGCATTACTAAAAAGATATATTTTAATTAATAAACTGTAAAACGACCGGAAATTTGTCGGGGTTTGGCGTGCCAAAGAGACAGCACATGCAGTGGGAGAGTCGACCTAAAAAGGTCAAAGTTTTGGCCCTTCCACTGCCTGTGCGGTCTCTATGGCATACCAAAGCCCGACAAATTTCCGGTCATTTTGCAGTTTATTAATTATATCCTTTTGGTTTTGCATATTAGAGATTTTAGAAAATTTAATTAGGCAGCATCTACTATCCAGATAATTGGAGTTGTACTGTACATACAAACTCGTATTTGTATATTTTGATCCATTCACTCACTATTGTTCTATAGTTGATCTTATACTCCCTCCTTAATATCTGAAAAATATATATGTATTAGCTGTACCAGGTCTCTCCCCTATTTTATCGAAAAATTTAACATTTGCCTGGAAACATTAAAACATTTTTCAATGACTGGTCTTCAACAGCACATCATAATCAAGTTTCTAATAAAACAAGAAAGATTTATTGAAAACTCCCTAATTCCGGATAGCAGAGAAAAAAACAACGAGCACGGCACTAATTTCATAATCGCTACAATTTAACAAATCAATTACCCGAAAAACTTGGCGCAATTTCTTAAATAACTTCTCTCTTAATTTTCCCCGTCTGCTCCCATAGACCACAATTACACATCATTTTCCCACAATGAATGGCAAACACCGCCGCCAAAATAAACCTTTATTTTCACAACACGGCGCGGTAAATACCTGCCGGGAAACGGACGGTATGGCATAAAAAAGAATTAAGAATGAAGACACACAAGTACCAAATAGAACCAACTAAACTCACAATAGGTACTCACGAGGAAAAATCGGGAGAAAAAAATCCATAGCTAAATTACCTTCTCACATTGATCAATGAGTAAAACATATTATACGACCGTATGTACGAGTAACTGGTATGCCCGATGAAGCGCCAAAGCCATGGAAGATACCACCAAAAATTTCTCCCACGCTCCCCAAATACGTTTCATTCAGAAAAAGTATGGCCAACATCTTAGCACTTCTTCATTGCCGACCTCGTCGTCTTCTTCATCATATCTTCTCCTTGTTGGCGCGGGCACCGCAAGTGCCGACCAGCAGAAACATTAGAGGAGGAGGCTATTTAGGAGTTCAGTGACTGTGACTAAGACTAAGACCTCACCGGGACCCACACCGGAAATCTTTCTTTTTTTTCTGGAAATCTCGAAGATCGGATTTGAGCGTATACCTAGAGCTTGAGCTCTGCCAAAAACGGACAAATCCCTTTACGTTAACTGTTCATTGTTAAACCATTTACCAATTTCATCGCATTAAGACAAAACCAATTAATTTCACGTTACGTTTTACTCGTTGGGGAGTTGAAAAGTTGAAAAGATTTCAGGCCGAAGGGAGATGATTTCCCAATGGCCCCGGTGAGACTCGAAATTAGACGTACAGAGACGTGCATAGGCTACAATTGATAGAATCAAGACTAGACATGAATACCACAACAAATGCCCCCGTCGACAATGGTCAATTCTCAGAAAATTATTGTTAGTTTAAGAAAATGGTCCAGCATGATAAGCCTCCCTGAAAAAATTGTGAAAAGAGGAAGAAGAAACAGGAAATAAAATCGATTATCGCATACAAGCACTTAAATATGAATTTCGAAATCCACAGTGATTGTATGTAGGTGCGTACAGATAGCAACAATAGAATTTCTACAATTTATCTGGCTTACACTTGGCAGTGGTGCAATGGTTCGGTGCGACCTATTGTGAAATATCGCATTCTACTTTTCCGGCTGACTTTCTTTGATAATTAGAAGTACTCCTAGATGTGGTGAGCCTGTCATGAACACAACCACGGAAAACCGCTACAGTCACAGTGTAAGATAATGATTTCGGTTTTATTCAAAGACAGAACGGAACCAGTGCACCGCATAAACCGAAATTTTGATGTGTATAAATACCAATAGAAGTCACTGTTTAAAGACGATTTCCATCGTTCAAAGATGAACTGCAAAAATCGAAGAAAATGATCCGTAACCGAAACTGACAAACCGTGAAAAACCTTTACTCGAGAAAGACAAAAGCTTCTCCAAAAATAAGATAAAAGTATTACAGCAACATCATGAAGGAGAGAACTGCCACACCGGGGGGACTACATACAAGCCTCAGCTCAGCATGCAGGCATATTACAACGTGCACACCCAACATTATTACTTACGTCAGGGTAGATTAGGAAGGGCGGCATGGGGGGCGCATACGGGAGACCGTAGCGAAAAAAGTGAAATTCCCAGCAAAATTCAACAAAAGGCAATAAAAAGATTCCGGCTTGTAAGAAGCATGAAAAAAAAAGCCGAGACAGGTCCATGTGGAGATTGTGGCATAGATGCGGCAGTGGCAGCATCCCGCATCTTATATACAGATCTCGCGTTCTGGCTGATAGAGAAGAAAAGAAGAAGAACCGGCAGTAGTTGCGATTTAGTTGCGTTGCATCTGAAGGAATTGCATTGACGCGGCCCTTTTTTTCGACAAACGAACAAATATGCAACCTTTGTTGGGACTTTTTGCTGTTGTTATATTTCTTACTGCTCGATTCCAAGTTAAAGTCAAGATTGCCAAACAGTTGCAAAATGCATGGGAGGGTTTGTGATGTGCGCACTTTTTTCGGATTCGTTTGGCTATCGCGCCTTCTGGTAGACGTCTGTCAAACTGGTTTAACAGATTTTTCTCTTCCTCGTAGCTAAGATACTCGTATTTATGCCGTTCTACAGTTGTATGACACTTGCCTTGGAGTACTGAGATTATGCTGGCTGATAAGTGTTGCAAAGTTGAAAAATTTAGTGAAGATTGTTAGCGCAGCTTGCCTTTTTCTTATAAAAATTAAAGGAGCTGGTATATAAGTCATTTCGTTACGCAACCCTGTCTAGAATAAGCATAACAATTTCTAGGTAATCGGCCTTTTATCCATAGGGGTGGCAAGCCCAAATCATCTGGCGGCAACTACCAGCTTTCGAACAAGAACGCTCCAACGCCCCATCATTTGGGAATGTGTGCTGCCACAGTTGCTGCTGGTTGAGCTACTTCTTTACGATTTTCATACCATTGGAATTCCTCAGTGCCAATTCCTTAGACTGACATGAACGAAAATATGTTACGATTCTCCAGCAGTGCGAAAAAGTGAGATTTAATTCTTTTTCGTCTTTACTGCACTCTGGCCCGCCAAGTTGGATGAAAATGACGATGATAACAACGATACGGAAAGAATGAAAGACACTTTTGTGTATGCGCGGATGAATGGCGTTGATGCATTTTGCAGCAGCCGGGCGAAAAGAAGAACGTGACGGAATTAGGAGCACACATTAAAAATGGCACAGTGGTTGCAGAAAACAGCTTTAAATTATATGGATATTGTGTTTTCTGGTCGGTTGTGGTTGGAATGGAATATTAATTTTTAGTACGGCTATGGAGGTGGTCAAGGCGTTCAGGTATTTTTTTTTGTTGCACGCCTAATAAATAGTAATACATATTAATACTATCTGCGTACACAGTAAAGAATATCTGGCTCCTCTTAACACCAGTGGCTGGATAATGTGCTTTTAATATCCATTCGGTGAATTAATATTCCTTGAATACACCGCACGATTGGTGTTTAAAATATAATACCTTCATTTGATTTATTTATTCCACACCACAGGGGGTATAAAAGACAATATGGTTGTCAAAAATACATAACCAGAGTCGAGAAAACCCAACCGGAGTTACTATAATCCCAGCCATCAATCCCATCCATCGATGGTTCAAATCCAGCTGTGGTATTGGTTGTCTGTCGATTTCAATAAAAATTACATATTCACCGTATGGATAATTTGATTTCACTGTTTTGATGTATTGTATAATATTGAATCCCTTCGGGATATTTTGAAATTCACCTATAGGTGTCAAAAAATCAGCCGCACAAGGTATTTTATTTACTCCAAAAAAAAACTCTCATAATGGCACACCGAATCGGTGAATTTTCTCAAGGTACTTTACTGTGTGACTAATATTAGCAACGTTCGTTTGGATTTCGGTCTCATGCCTAGCATTGTGTTGGCCGCGAAACGAAATGTCAAATCATACAAAATGAACTTTCATTTCATCGAGGAAACTTTTCGTTCCACTCCATGGTATTGTGCTCATAAGCGGAATTGGATGACATTCTTCGTATCCGATAGATGGCACTGCTTTGCGGCGAATTCAATTTCGCAACTTTACAAGCTGCAGTACACTACGAACAAGAGCGGAAAGTTTGACGTTCTGATATTTGGCAAGCTATGCATCTGATTGCGAATCCTAGATGAATTGTGTTGGTGGAAAACTATATTTTTATGTAATGTAACGTAGTTCAAATGTTTAGTGTCAACATCAACATATGTTTGTGACATCTATCAAACATCTGGCCTATTACAGTGATGACTGGTGTTGGACACCGGAATTTATTTCGCTGGAGCGAAATAGGTTTTGATTGTGCACTTTTCTTTGCAATTCGTTCCGCGCAACGCAATACTAGACATCAGACTGAACACAGGTGTAAACAACGACACGGATCTGCGCCGAACGAACTTGAACAGCCAACATACAGATACTTCGCTGTCGTGAAGGCGAATTGCAGACTCAGTACACATTTAGATAAAAACGAAATAAGTTGGTTTTCATTCAATTGATTTTCAACTTTGATCCGATGAGATCCCATACGAGACCTGGATTAAAACCGGTCTGAAAATGGTCTGAGATCCGGTGAGTTGGACGCGGCTATTATTATTGACAACAGACATCCCGACACATACTTAATAATTCATTTGGAAAAAATAAATTTCCAATTACGCGCTTCAATTGCATAACTAATTTCGTCCATAATAAAAGATTAAAGGACATGTGTCTATTGAAATTAGCATTTCAATAGAGCTCCAAAGCAATACACTCTCGTACTCATGGAATTGCATTGATCAATCCACCTGTCTATCTTACCTATCTAAAATTCGCCTTCAAATTCATTTAAAAACAAAAACACACAAAGTGTATCGAACTATGGACTTGCCATTCACAAAGTTTCCGATCATTATAATCTTACAAAACCGATCTACCCGACAAACGCCCCAATGTAATTTTCGTAAAATACAACAACCTGTCGGACTCGATCAATTGATACATCATTCATTCATTCGTTTTTTTCATTTGAGCCGCAAGATACAAAGATCAGCAAAAAACAATGCCGTTTTGCAATATTCGTATAATAAAACCAAAATTGCAAACCACCCACTAAACCATAAAAATATCTCATTCATTTTACCTTGGAAATATTGGTTGCAACTTTCCTTCATACAACAACCTGCCAACGATCTTCCAGTATAGTGTAATCAAACAGTAAAAAAAAACGACGTTGCTAGTATGTTTAATACAAAAATTTATATATGGTCAGACCAGGCGCGAAATAAAAAAATAACTGGGTTACTAGTGACTGTAGAAAAAAAGTAAAATTCACCAAGATCAGTCGTTCGACGGACAAAAAAAAACGGGCGATAAAGGTTTTAATTAGTGCAATTGGTCTGCATTGAAAGCAACATGAGCTTAGCTAAGCTAAGCGTCTTACAAAGGCCTCAGCTATTATCGAGCTCATTTTTCGTGTTTTTTCCATTGTGTCATCAAATCTTGAAGCCCAACAAAAAACCGGTAATTAAACCAAAATAAAAATAACAAATTGTCTTGATCAGATACAGCGTCGTTTATTAATAAAGACATATCAACTACTAGTACATCGACGACGACAACATCAGCAACAATCATAAATTAGTGAAGTGCATAGAGGGTGTTTTATGTTCGTCGAAGATCCAACATTGATCGGGTGCCAAACAGAAATTTAATTGAAGCAATTTTCCTGATTTGCGATCTTGGCAAAATTGGCACTGAATGGCGAAGATCGAAAAGTTGTGAGAAAGTGCCTCGATAAGTCAGGATGTGATGCTATTTGCGGAATTAAAGACGACACAGTGGGGCTGGCTGTAAGCTGAGGCGTAGGAGAGGAGCCGGTTAGATAGCCTATCGAAGCTACAGCCTTCATTACGAGTAATATGCAAGAACGATCAGAATAAAATGATCAATAGATTTGCATATTTTTGTTCTTCGTTTTCTCCAGACATGTACTACAACCCCATCAAGTTTCATGACACCACGATCTCAATGTTCTGATCTTACATCTTAAAATTAAATACGCATAACATATTCAAAAAGATCAGACGACCTTCCTCTATATTTTAAACGAGATCACAGCACAGTCACTTGTGTGTATGATAGGAACGGCTGGCTCGCAAGACCACCCTCACAAGTCGACGCGTAATCGAGTGTATACTGATTTTTGATTGTCAAGTTTGACGTCAAAGTAAGATCGAGATATCTGATCTGCCATGTCAACGGTAGGTATCTTCGCAAACATTAGCTCGTGCATATGATACGCACAAAGGCGGAGGCTGGTGTCGCACTTGCTAGAGTTAGGGAATACATATTTCTCATAAATGGTCTGGTGATCGAACTTCGCTCATATACGTAAAGCGATGCGACTAAGTGATCATGGTGTCGGGGTCAAACAACGAGAAGCCTCTGTGTTTTTTAATATATGTATTACTATAAATAGTACTATCCATTCTTGACGTCATTTGTGTATATTGATTGCTGAGAATAATATTTTATTAAACGTACTAGAATAAAAAAAAAAAAATAGCGAGATGGTGCGTATTATTTACTATTAAAACGGTCTGACGACGCGATCACATTGTGTGATCGTTCCAATGCCCTGTTTTGATGTGGACGAGGGTCAAATCGTTTAGTATTTTTTTTGCTGGTCGTTTGATCGATTAAAGGCCTGCGTTTCACGATTTATAGGAGAGTTTGATAATACATATGTATTTAAGTTCATATTTATAAAGATCAAAACAAATCAACAATAATATATAGTTTTTAACATTGAAGACGAACAAACATAACATCTTTAGGAGAGTTATGTTTTCAGACTTCAAAAGTGGCTTTTCTTTAGTCTCGTGTAGTTTAGTGCAGGTTTAGTTGGTATAAGTGCTAGCTGAAGCACAACTTGCCAGAGACCAATTAGCGAAGAAGCATCGTTTTGAAGTCACAGACGAAAATCTGTTATTTGATGATGTTTGGAATTTCAATGGATGCTAGAATGTCTAGATACGGCGCAGGTGGACAGATTCCGAAATTCGGAATCCGCAACATTAAGAAAGTGAGAAGAGATACTGCACTTAAAAAACCTCAGCGGAATTTAATCGGGCTCCGCATGAGAGCTCTCTAGGGCTGCATCCCTCCTGAACAGCTCGTCAGCCTTTTCGTTACTCTCAATGATCTTGTAACCAGGTAATATTAAGCCATTCTGCCAAGGCAAGATAACTCCTCTCCACATCGGTCAACAACCTTGGAGGTTGTTGTGGTTATCTGGTAACTGGTGTGACAAGCCTTCATAATTGCAAGCGTTTTCGCCTGGAAAATGCTGGCATGATCTGGGAGGTGGTAACACTCCGAGATATTCAGTGCATCGGAAAAGACTCCCGCACCGACGCCGCAATCAATTTTATCCGTTGATGAAAATCATGACATAAAAGTCCTTCACTACCAGAATATCGTTATGCTCGTTCGACTTGGCAGTCCAGCTTCCCGATTCTTTGAACCTGACTGCACTACCCGACGCCAGCTGTCTAATAAGAATATGGAAGATGATGCAGGATCACGTTTAGCGCTTCCCTCTGGGATGTTCGCGGGGCACCTGCAGTGCAAAAACACGCCGTTCTTTGCACCCCGCCCAGTTTTGCTATGTTGTATCCTTTAGCAAACGCTGGCCACCAAGCTAACGACCCATATGTAAGAATCGAACGGACTAGTGCTGTGAACATCCAAAGGACCACATTTGGCTTAAGGCCCCACCTTCTTCCGATGATTTTCTTACATGCGTAGAAAGCTATGCAGGTCTTCTTCACCCGCTCTTAAATGTTTAACCTCCAGCTAAGCTTAGTGTCTAAAATGACACCTAAATATTTTGCGCTAGAGTAGAGTGGCTGTCCGTTGGGTTTAGGTAGGGTAAAATACGGTACTTTGTGGCAAATAACATTGGTTCAATCTTACCTGAGTTGATGCTCAACCGATTTCTTGTGGCGCAGACCCTTACCACACCCGGTGCCCTTTCCACGATCTGACTTATCACGGAGAGGCACATTCCTGATACCACGTTTGCTAAATCAGCCGCGTATGCGACTACATTAATTGAGGTTTAAAATACGTACGTAATACAACAATGCGTTAACCTGAACAAACCTGGAGTTTGCCGGGCAGTAAACCCGCTCCGGATAGATATTATTTTAATTTTACTTTTGATATCTACTTAAATTAGTGAGGATAGCGTATACGAGTACATCGCCCGAACACAATTAAAAATGATAAAAAAAATTAAACGGACACCTGGGGTTCAATGGACTTTAACATCTAACTTGAGTTGATCCGGAACGTTTTTTTTTTTGGTGGCGGCTTAACTCGCAACACACGGAGTACCAAAGAACGCGTCTAAAGTTTGTTTTTCGTACAATCCCAACAACAGTGTTGTTGTTTTTGGTACTACTACCCTAATGGTTAAAATTTCATTGAATCTATACTACATACGAGTATGTAATACTCGTATTGATTGTTATTATATTTCACTTGACCGAACGCAAATTGTGCGCGTCATTCTATCTGATCAAATAACGTCAATTGATTTGCGTACGGTCTTTACTTGTTATTTTTTTTATATTCGCCTTGGACACGAGCACAATTATGTTTATGCACCCGCGCCATGCCCCCATATAGCTTTGAAGCTTATTTGTCAGAAGCGCGCAGGCGTAAGGGTGTTAATTGCCCTCGAAATAAAAATTGTATCAATACGAGATTGAATTGTGTTTATAGAGAGAAATGCTGCAAATTGTGTTAACATATTATTATAATGTTCATTCACTTGTAGGAGTAGCGCACACAGATTGGCAATATGATACCTTGTAAGCTGATACGTAATATTTTTTTTTTCTAGATGACTGTAAAACAATCATCGGCACTGTAATAAGTCAACTTTATATTGATTGGTCATAGAAAGATAAACGATCGTGTAATCTCAATAGACAGGTCATCGATTTAATGGCTTTGTAATGATTTAACAGGTACTTGAACCTAGATAAGAGTTACTTAGATTTTAATCAGTCATTGATCTTTTAGGGTTTTTTTTTGCATTGAGTCAATGGAGTTTGTCAACATTTAGGACTACGTGCATAATACATACTTATTTACAAATATTTAAGCGGAAATTTCCTATTATTCAAATTTTTAATACGATTTTGAGAGAAGCGCGTTTAACAAGCAAGAGATATTCGACGACGATTTTTTTGACGGTCTCGTATAATCAGTGGCGCAACCAGCATTTTGTCCTGGGAGGCGCTGAGAAAACAAATAAGCGGTCACTGGCTGATGGTACAATGGCTGCTATTCATTCCATCTTCCTACATAGGGCATAAAATTAACACAATCATTTCTTTATAATGTAGTATGTTGATCAAGAAACTTTGATTTGCGCGTATATCTTCCAATAACGAAAAATTTAAAAATATACGTTAGACTCACGAGATCATCAACTCATCGACTCACTGGCTCATTGACTCATGGATTAAATGGAGGCTTTGACACAATCTGACTGTGGCTAAGACTCATCGACGAACAAACTTACCAAATGAAAACCTCTATTTGAGTCCATGTTAAATTCATGAGTCGACAAGGAAAACAGCAGGAAACATAATGTAATCTTCTTACGCGACAACTTTCCATTCACGCTAATGGATGATTTCAGTCTCGACCATCTGAAAAAATCCACTTAAAAAAAAGTGAAGTGCGGCAGGATATAAGTTACCAATTCGAGGATATTCACTTGAAACTCAATAAAAAGTAAAAAATGAACCCTTACAAATCTTTTTCTTTTCACCAAAGGATGCACTTAAGTTTTTTTTATGATTTCCACGCTTTTGGACTGGACTTTTGACGCTTGACGTCCCATTCTCTATTCCCATTCTAGCAAATAATATTGCATTGGTGATGGTGAGCGACTCATGAACACATCTGTGTAGAAGCTCTGATTTCTAGTAACCAAAAGTACGCGTGAACTCGGGTCCCCAGAAAAAATACCGTCTCGAACCCATGTTCAAAGCATTGCCAACTCACTGGCTCATGGACTCACCGTGTGAAAGTAGCCTGATTTTAGAAACCAAGACAATTCTCAATTTATCTATATCACTAACTGTTCTCTAATCTCAAATTAAATTTCAAGGATTAAAATCGCCCATTGCGTTCGCAGAGGCCATTTGGTTAATATAATTTATGAAACATATTGTCATCGAATATGTTACATCATTTCAAAAAACGAGTGCCTCGAATGGATACTCACACATCTTCGGAGTCACCGACTGTTGAAAAATATTGGGTGGGGATTCACACAAAGACTTTTCACATGTTTTTGCCTGACTTATTGCATCAACTTTTTGTGGTGGTGTTATCACAATATTTCTTGAAGAAAATAATAATTAAAGTATTTTTCTCACTTCACAAAACAACTGACAAACACTGACAAAACTGACTGATCCACGTACTAAATGGTCCAACAGCTCAAGCCACAATAGTCTTAAAACCTCTAAAGGCAGGCGAAGATTCGGTACCACTGCATGCAATTTCACAAGGTCAATGATAATACTTTAGTGTTTAGTCGTCTACCTGATTTGTACGGTCGGGGCCGCATAGCTCAAGACTTGACGAGTGAATCGGAAGCTGGTTCCCCTCAATCTTAAGGTGATTATCGTTGGCTGTGTGAGGTTTCATACATTCGTACCGAATCTTTGCCTTCCTAAAGAAGACGTATTAAGACTATTGTAGTTAGGGCTATTGTTTGGACGAATTGGGTGGAGTATACTTTTCTTGTAAAACAATTTCTCTCCATATTTGTACCGAAAATATTGAAATATTGGGGGGAAGGGGGGTCCCTCCCCCACATTTTGTTCAGGGGATAAAAAGGTCCTAATTGTACTAAGACGTGAAAACAGCCCGCACAAGATATTTAAAATTGATTGTTTTGTTCATATTTCCGCGGTATAACATTCGCTATATATAAGGACGCTATTCTAACCAGCAATACATCCATTCGCGACTGGCCGTATTCAAAATTTAAATATCAACAGATACATATTTTCTTTCAAAGCTCCTTTGCATAACGTCGCAGGCATTGTGTTGATATGTAGCAATTAACCTTCAAATTAATGGGTGCATTAAACCATAAATTCAAAATAAGCATTCAAGTTTTGAACTAATCAAAAAGCGTCTTTTCAATAGCATTCAAGCAAGCCTCTTAAATAAGTTATAAATTACCATTTCCAGCCATTTGTATTAAAATTAAAACGTAAATCTGTGGACAATTTACTCCACAAGATCCATATACATTAATAAATTTCAACACACCTTACCCTTTCAGCTTCTTCGTAATCAATGCTAAACAAAAGCACCGCCCGCTGTTCATAATCACCCACTAAACAATCGGAATCCATGGGACACGCTGAATATTCAATACAGTCATCTACATCCGCAACAATACGATCTGTCACCCTTAATTATTATACTATTCGACACACCAAAAGATCTTCAAGACATTTTTCGGTCGATTGTCATAATTTCTCCCGATTTTCGAAAAAAAAAATTAGGCCCATTTCCAGCCCAAGGCTCATTCACATTACAGCGGGGTCGATTGAGAATAGCATGCGAGAATCCGACATCTGGTAAAGCACAGATATAATTGGAAGATATTATATTTTGTGTAAATTATGACATGATCATCTTTCTCTTATCCGATCATATAATCTCAACTGAACCTGATGAAAAATACACCGTAAGTTTTACGTTCATTTCGAAAATTTGTTGAAGGTTTCTGAAGACAACACGAGTCAGTCTTGGAACTAATTGGCTTTTTCAAAAATTCGTAAATACTTTCCCAGAAAAGCAAAAAAAAAATTGATTTGGATTTTTCCTTACTCGTATTACGAGCGTATATGGAATTGGCGAAAAAGAGTTGTTATCATAAATATTCGGGAAGATGTTTAAGCCGCAAACACACACGAAAACCGATGATTATGGGGAGCTTTTAAATTTCATTGATGTCATATTTTGCTGATGTTTATTAGTTTTGAATATGTAATTTTTAGTAATTAGGAGGAATATGATGAAAATAAACAGTGCAGTATGGGAATGGGACGATCTTATCGAAAACTGATTGGATGATGATGACGACGAGAGCTGAGGAATGAAGTGATAAAATTGGAAATTTCATCAGATTGGAACGGAATGAATGAATTTCAATGTTGGAAAGAATGTCATAAAAACTTTAAAATATTTATGTATTAATTATCAAGAATATACTGCACGTTGACTTTTTTAAGCAAGAGATTAAAAAAGTCAACGTGCAGCATATTCTTGATAACATAAGCCATCACTGAGTTGAAAGAAATTCAGCTACGTAAAAGGGCAGGGAGGTTCAAATATTGTTTACCTACTTAGTTTTAGATCAACTGCTCGTAACAATAGTCAAAATACCTACATAATCGTTTTGGCAAATTTTTCTTATTCTTAACTACTAATTTTATTATTTACCTATCTAACTGCAATTTCGTATGCAATATCCTATGCAATAAAAAACATTCTCTTCAAATGTTTATGCTTGCTATTATTTTGTGGCAAACGCTACATTTTCCAATAAAATAAAGCAAGCTTTTGACCAAAAAATAAATCATGCTTGTCGTAACATAATAGCACACTCATATACAATCGGACGACAAAAAAGATTTGACACCTGCTTCGATAATCAAAATCAGTCGAAAAAAACGCGATTTAACCGAATTTTCTCAGCTGCCACCTTTAAATGCTTCTCATAATTTACGTGCTTTATAATGCCGAAAGCATTGCGAGCAGTTCTTTCAACCTGATCTATCTTAAGTCACCTGAAGATACATAACTATGTACATATTTCAATATAGCTTAGCTTTGCAGCTTCTTTTTCACCTATCTTTTCGTCTCTTTTCAAATTTTCTATAAAATGTTCAGTTTGTTTGATTTTTTATTATTAAAATAATATCATTCATCAGAAACAATAATCGAATGGGTCTGTTTTATTAATCGGGTCATAATATTGGTTTTTCACGTCCAATAGGCGCGTATCGTACATCGGACTCTATACGAATATTTTCTTCTTGTCAGTTATTACATACGAACAACAGCCATTTAGTAGTCCAACAGAAAGAAAAATATAAAAAGAGATGTCCCGTTCCGCATTCATTAAGACAAACGAATCGATACAACTGACATGGGGAATATAACCAGGAAAAGATTTCTTCTCGATGCCCCGTATAGCACGTCATTATGCAGATGGATAGACAAAAATAAAATGAATTAGACAACAAAATATTTTTTCTTTTCTTCTTTTTAATGCTGGAGAAACAAAAACGAGGAATTTTTATTTTTTTCAGGTGCATAAACTATGACCTAAACTTGAAACGGTTTCCAATTGAATTAGAAATTCATCAGCGTCGTTACTAAAAGCCAAGATTTCATCTTATCTTTTCATGATGTCTTTCGCTGCGATATTGAAATTTAGGATGCTGTAAAATTTTTATCAGTGAACATATTTTGAATGCGCAACCGCGTTTTATATATAATTAAAATTAGAATATAAAATAAATATATCGTGAGAATGAATGACTGGTGCAAATTAGCAAATAAACAATAAATTTCTCACGGAAATTCAAGAGAATTGGGTTGATTCATTGACTCGTCTTTTAAGGAAAAAAAAAGAATAAAGCTAATAAAAGACAGAACAGAAAACCTGTAGGCTATAAATAAAAAGCCAATTTGTTGCCTAGATTTTTAATCGGCGAATTAATGAGGGAATAGAATATTCCTTTTGATATATAGAAATAGCCATTATCTCACCAACGAATTCAGAAGTTAAGTTTAATAAAGCGATAATAATGAAGGTTATGAATACTTTATTTGGGCGTAAAATGTTCTGCACTTGTTGACTAACATCGGTTGAAGAGCAAGCAGTATTAAAAAACAACTGTCCGGATCACTGTCAAACGACAATCATACACAGTAAAAACAATTATCTATAGAAAATTAACCAATTCGGTGCCATTATGACCGGTTTTTTCGGTGTAAATAAAATACCTTTTGTCCGGATATTTTTACACCTATAGGTGAATTTCAAAATATCCCGAATAAATTAGATATTATTTATCAAAACAGTGAAAACAAATTATCCATGCAGTGAATATATGTAATTTTTATTCAAATCGACGAAAAGCACGGACAACAACCAATGCCACAGGTGGATTTGAACTCTGGAAGGATGAATTCATCGGACTGATGCCTCTATGCACTAAGCTGACTGATATGAAGATACGTGTTTCGTGTTTTCGAAGAGGAATAGAGCTAATATGATATAAAAATTTACACCATGCATTAGATTTCCGATTCTAGTTATGTATTCTTGGTAACCATATTGTCTTTTACCTACACCACCTGTGAAATAAATATAACAGGTAATGGTATTACATTTTAAACACCAACCGTGCGGTGTATTCCAGGAGAACAATTCGCAGAATGAATAGAAAAAGTGTGGCAAAAGGAGCCAAATATTTTTTAGTGTGTAGGCAAATGCCAAATGTTTTACGAAGGTAGATTTTTTCAGAACATTGAGTTGTGTCCAGCTGTTGTTAGCATGACCGATATAGAGTCCCTAGGTTAGCCAGTACGTTAAATAGGTGTGAGGAAATTTTCATATAGATCTGATGAAACTCAGGTTATCTCAGTGAATGAAAGTCATAGCTAAAGGACTCTATTACATGCGTGCAAACACAAATAAACACAAACGCAACTTCTTACGATGATGGGCTGAAAAGAAATCGACCCCACCATTATCGAAACAAAAGCCGCGTTTTTTACAACTTATTTGACTTAAACTTTAATTTGAATAGAGAGCATGTGGTGCAGGCAACTTGTTTTGTAACCTTTTAGTGTTAGTACCTGTTCGTGGTGTGTTTATACCGACCATAGGGAGGGGTACTAAGTATGAAAGATATCAGCTGTTGGTTTTTGACTTTAGTTTGAAAAATGTCAAGAGGCAGTAACCTTAATAAAAATGTGTTTATACCGCTACAATCAAAGCATGAGGTGAAAGCTGAATTTCAAAAAAGGATGAGGTATTTATATAACATATAAAATAGAATTATCACCAACAACACCATTAGCGAAGACAGCAACACCATCTAGTCCCTACACTACAGTGGGCGTAAGACTTGAGCAAAATCATTTGGACTCTCGCTTACTACCAGTTAATGGCGCACCTGATTTTCTGTGAACAAAATACTGACTTTGTGTAATAAGGAATAACAAAAAAAAAGTTGCTGCTGCCCCAATTTTCTTAGAATATATTTGCACTGAGGATTTATTAGAATTTAAGTTTTCGCTCTACACTCAACTCAAATGGAGGTTTGAAAGCTAACTAAACCAAAGACACGCAGTTAATATAAAAAATATTCCATCCTCGCCTGGATAATTCTTTTGCTCTTCTGGATTGTGTGTTTTTTTGCGGTTTCTCTGTTCTTCTGAGTTGCAAAAAAAGGGAAAAATTTTGTTATGAGCGAATGCTATTCTTCAAATAAATCCTATCAAATTTCCAACCAAAATCCAGACCAAAATGAACGAGTTTAACCTTAAGGAAATGCTCGATGGAAAAAGGTTTGCGTCAAATTAAGAAGCAGCCGCCACAGTGCCGCATATACAAAAATTCCTGGCCAAAAAGCTACGAATCTTTTATGTTTTCGAGCCTACTGAATCGAATGGAACAATTTTCGAGCCTCTAGGCCTGAATCATTTTCGGAAAACATTTCATTTATAGAAAAAATAGAATTTTTCTCAAGCAGATGGTTCCAGACATAGTGTGAAAGGTTGTAACGGACGGTTTGGTGGGCATCCGAAGATGCCCGTGGGGACGAAGCCTAAGGTAGCATAATTGACCGTGAAGGTCGAGCCGTGCCATCTGGCGAAAAAAAAGCCCCTCAACGAGCTAAACAGCGGCCTATGCCTTGCTGTAGCTCAGTTCGGGAGATGTGGGCGGAGTTTTCACCGCTCGTTGCCCCTGTCCTTTACGTATTAACAAAAATTCATAGGCCTGGGGAAGACAACACAAACAGGGGAGGTAAAAATGGGGAATGAAAAACAAATAGTCGATAGGGATGGAATGGTCGGCGGACGAATCAGACGCCCGTGCGGTCGCACCTGGGTCCGGGTGTAATGGGACCCTCGGCCTCTGGTTTCGTACCACCAACAGATCATTACTCATCAGGTGCTGCTTCGATCTGCCGGTGGGAGCAGCACTACCAGGATATGGTTCATTACAAGGTTTGAGGCATAGTTGCCAAGATGATGACCAAGGATTTTACCAAGTCACGAGTTTGGTCATACCATCTGAACCATTAAGATACTAATCGCAAGGGTGCGAAGAAAGTGTGCAAAACTGTGGGGTATGTAGCGCCTTATCCCAAAAATTGTTGATGATATTCACTAATAACGTTAGGTTTAAGAGTTAGGTATATCAGTGAGTGTGGAAATCACTTTCTTCTGACTTTCAATTAAACTTGCAGTAGTGTGATCCAGCATAACTTGAACTGGAACTTTAGCCTTGGTCTCAGATATTTCGATTCCCACTGGGTAACATAATTTCTTAGGCGCCACAATTTCAGACAGCAATACTCGTATTGTTGTTTCGTTAACTTTGCCTCTACTATCATTGATAACGCTTCGTTAAGTGGAAGTGTGGAACTATTTTATGAAGGTGCAGGTGGCGGCGGAGCTGACAAGGCTTTTCTGCATATACTGGCAGTCTGCCACAAGAACGAAAGCTGAGAGCAACGTTTCTTACCACCAAAGCTGCGCTGTTAGCTCCAGATGATTTTAACATTTGAACAGTCTGAATTGAATCACGTTCGCAAAACTTCTGTTCTTCTCCTCATGCAGCGGTCAGAGCAAGCTTGTAAAGTCCGATGTCGGCCTTCCACGAGACAAAGAATCACATTGCGCAGTAAAATTCCATTTTTTTTTTCATTTTGTCAAGAATTACCAAACACATATTTCTAGATTGACGCCATCTCGATTTAACTTAACCAACAAAGTCCTTCAGGTTTGATATTGCGTCGCCTGTTCTTCTTGATTAAGGCTTTTGCAATTTTTTCGATCAATTTGTAAGTGCGTAAATGCGTGCAAGTAAGGCCCCTTGCTAGTGTGTCACTGGGGTATGCGTGACACACTAGCAAGGGTGCACAGGGTTAATTTCAATTTTCAGTCGGTCAGGACTGAAATCATCGCTCGAATTTAGTGCAAATGTAAAACTGGCGCGAAGAACACTTTTTATCGTAAAGTAATATTTATTATTTTATTTTATTGTTGGAACCATCGACTCGCCACCGGGAGATGAGTTCAACATGGGATCAAATGGATGAGCCCATGAAACGACGGTCATGTAAAAGCGATGAGTCCAACAGCAATTTTTCCAGTCGAATAGAAAATCGGTCGGGACTGAAATCATCGCTCAAATGTACTATGTTCGCATAGTAAATTTTAGTAAAATTGGGGCGAAAGAAAATTATACAATGGTCGCTGTTCTGAAAGCCTGATTTGACTGGTTAAGTAAATGACAGTGAGCAACAGGGATAGCAATGCATTGTGTATCCGTATTCAACTCATACATTCACAAATTCGATGCAAACGACTCATTCCGAAGCATCATCATACGAGTCCCCAGAGCAGAATGGCAACCAAAAAAATTTCGTTACCACTGTCTCTTAATAATTGCACTAGAGCGAAAGAGACAGAGAGGCCGGTAGATGTATTTGTTTAGAAATCATGTCCTGGCGAATCGGACCAGACATTTTTTCGGTCTATTTCCCCTCTCAAGATCCTGTCAGATAAACGACACTCTCTCTTTCACTTACGAATATACAATACTTCACATCTCTGGCTACGTTTATATCGTGGAACTAAACGGCGATTTAACTAAACAATTTTAGTGTCAGTACTTGTTCGTGGTGTGTTTATACCGACCATAGGGAGGGGTACTTATTATGAAAGATGTCAGTTGTTGGTCTTGACTTTAGTTTGAAAAATGTCAAGACTCAAGAGGCAGTAACCTTTTAATAAAAATGCGTTTATACCGCTACAATCAAAGCATGAGGCGAAAACAGAATTTCAGAAAAGGATGAGGTATTTATATAACATATAAAATAGAATTATCACCAGCAACACCATTAGCGAAGACAGCAACACAATCTAGTCCCAATTTTTCAGTCTAGTTCCGCATCACAAGTGAAGCTAAAAGTTAGTACCCAAACTAACTAAACCGATCCGTTTACATCGTCGTGAGTTAAATCGATTTAGTTAAACCCCGAAGATAGTCACGCGATATAAACGTAGTGTCTGTTACTCACTATCAGATTGTCTGATCCTATCAAGTTTAATAAGATGCAGCCATGTGTTTGCAGTTGAACTCATCGACTCAACAACGGCAGATGGATTTAACATGGGAATCAAATGCTTGAGCCCGTAAAACGCCTCTCATCTGAAAGATACTTTCATTCATTGAGTTGGTGAGTCCATGAGTCCGACTCATGAGCAGATCGTGTGAAAGCTTCCATTTAAGCCCATGTTAACTCCATGAATCGATGAGCCTGTAAGTCCATGAGCTCATGAGCCCGCGAAAGCACGTCGAGTGAAAGCTGCCTAACTGTCTAATAAATGTAATTATTTAATTTTTGGTTTTTCAATTTTTAGTCATGAATTTGGAGTATCTGGACTACTGTGAGTCGCTGAAACGTATGCATATTTTAACGGACATCGACAAATCGTATCAGTCGAAGGGCATCGAAAATTGGAGAATCGTTGAACGAAAGGTAACGGTCTATTGAGTTTTATTAAAAAAGAAGAACTGTTTCTTATCTCCCAGGTCGACTCCAATTCACTTAATGCAATTGTAAGCATCAGAACAAATATACTTATTGCATTCAAATCATCTTACTACTATACCTATACACCCTATCTAAAATTTCCCTAGACAATTTAATAGAAGAGAAATCTGTGCTTAAATCCAATTTAGCTAATCAAGACGAATCTTTACTTGTTTATGCTTTTTAAATAAACGAATCATTTCGATTAGTCATTAATAAATAAATAACTGGCGCAACAGTCCAATTTGAACCACGGCCTCGGGATGAGTTAGCATCATCTCATTTTCTAGATCGTGACGGTTTTTTGTGCAGAGGTATGTGATCAGCAACACGCTCAACCGAGTTATTTACCCCATAATGGGTACTCATTTAACAGCTGAGTGGACTCATAGTCCGACACGTAAATCCCCGGAATCGAACCGGGGCCCAGTGCGTTGAAGGCGAACGTGCTAACCGTTGCGCCATCCGGACTACTACAGTCATTAATATTTATCACAAAAATGCCTATCAGTTACAAAACTTTATAGTCACATTTTATAGCCAGTACATATACATATATATCTTAATCTAGTGGAATCATGAAAGATCACCTCTTTTCACCTTGTTACTATTCCCATATCTTCAACTTTAGGCCGAAAAAAAGCAACATCACCGAATATATTAGATTGTTCTGTCTGATCTTCATAAATCTCTTTATCGAGCTAAACTTCCAAGAAACAAGCCGAATCCATCAATATTTGAATCAACAGTACAAATTTCATTAAAAAAAACACAAGTTTGGGATATATGTAAATTGTATCTTCGAATATAATATTCCGAAGTAGGCGCGATGTGACGCCAACATACCGAGCCTACTCGAAAAACAAAAACCACTGTCGGAGCAAGAGTAGAACCTTTTGGATTGCCCACTATCGTAGTGTGCCATACGTTGTTTTCGACACTAATGAACTGGATGTCCATAATGTTCCCCGTGTGCTGCGTGTATAACTAATCCGCATGTCGTAAGACAATACTATAAAAATCAATTAGAATAAAATAAAATGACATAAAACTCGTGTCCGTAAAATCTGTTTGATTCGTCCCATGAACAAGTCTATAGGAAAAAACCGAAACTTGTCGTAAGATGTCGCTGAACTTGAAAACATAAAAATATTTGAAATTTTATGGTTCATTTACCGTTTCCGGATCGACTTCGAGCGATATACATATTAGACAGTGCCTAAACTGTTATCAAACATGAGAAAAAATGTCGTTAGTTACGCCCACATCATTGAATAAAAATTTGCTAGATGCGCTCTAATTTACAATTTTTATGGGAATAAAACACATGGTGGCGGTGGACTAGAATTCGGCGATATTGATGATAATGGTAATGAAGTTTTTTGTTTTATTTTCCATAAACATAATTTAAACAATTCAAATGAATTCAAGAATTTTCCTAGATAGTATTTATTCGTAAATATCACCTATTACAAAAAAAAAAATCCTTAATTTAAATTGACACTTCTGTCGCACCTAAACAAATTCCAACATCATAATTTACACAACTAAATGTGTTAAATATTTGAAGTTTTATGCCTTTGGAAATTTGCATAAGAATATACTCCGTTCAACGCTTAATTGTACCAAGACCAAAAAGAGACAAAAACGCGTTAAAACTTATGAATATCATTCAAATGAGACTGAGTGGAGTTCCTGTAGCCATGTGGAATCAATTAAGACAGTCTATTATAGGAATTTCATATTTTCAGTATGGAGAAGAGGAAGAGGTAGAAAGAAAGTATGCACGCCACCATCTCTAAACATGGTTTGTTGGTTGGTTCAACTGGCTGTCATTTCGCTGCTGCGAGAAAACACAAGTTGCGTCATTATGCACCGTTTTGATACCAGACGCCCCGTAGAAGGGCAAAACTTTAGTTACCATAGTCTTCCATGGTGGTCGTCGAAAAAGGTTCTGAAAACCATCCCGCCGAATTAAGAAAACGTATATCTCCCTCATCGTCTTTGAAGAGATGACGGATATGCTAGCGCAGAATGTTTCGCCCAGTTATTTATGCCTAGCCCTAGCTAGAGCCGGACATGCACACAGAAAGTGGGTCGGGGTTTCTTTTTCTGCCTCATCCTTGCAGCTCCGGCAGTTTTCATTGTACGGAATACCCAGTCTGTCCGCGTGCTCTCCCACCGGCCAGTGCCCCGTATAATGACTGTGACCTTCCTTCGTAAGTCGTACGATAGCGCTCTAGACGTCACATCAACAGCGTGCTTCATTTATCGCAAGCCAGTTTCAGGTAAATGCTATGGATCTCCCTCTACAGTATTAAGCTGTGCGTGAATGGATTACTATCGCATAGGAATCGTGCAGAGTGGAGCCCTGTTTCGCCAGTTCGTCCGCTTTCCCGTTCCCCGCTATATTCCTGTGTCCTGGAACCCATCATAAAAGAGAGATCTTGTAGAGCTCGGTCAATCCGGCCAGCTCCATGAGGCATTGTCTTACTAATTTGGATGAAATCGGAATTGACGATAGAGCCTTGATCGCGGCTTGGCTGTGGGCGAAAATAACAACGTTATTTGTTATGATAGAGGAGCGCTTTAGTGATCGACATGCCTCCCTTATCACCAGTATCACAGCTTGAAACATACTTGCGGGATCAGGAAGGCGAAAGGACTTTGATAGTCCCAGATCTTCAGAGAAAAATTTTTGAGCCACCAGTGAAAATTTTGCATCGTACTTCCTGATCACTACGCTTTTGTCCCATACCACCTTTGTTGGGAAGCCAGTTGTGATGTCTCTCTGCAAATTGTCTACGGTGACGATACAGTCTATCAGGGGCAGGTCCCGAACTTCCTTGAGTAAAGATTCCAGGATGCTGCCGTGGCCATACGGTCTGGGAGTCCAGCTCATAGACTCTCTAAGTCTAACTGCGCTGCATATCAGAGTTTAAAGGCCCAAATAGACGACACAGACTTGACAAACACTCGTTTGCGCAGACCGGCACCAATGCCGGATCTGGTGCTGTGTTTGTGCATACTGTCTGTGCAAAATCAAAAAGTTTTGATTTTTCGTCCGTTTGCACAAATCAGAGCAAATTTCGTGAATGGATTCGATTGACGACCCATTGGATTGACGTGTTTTTGTCCAAATTAAGTGTAAATTTCGTGAATTTTTTTATTGACGACCTATCGACTTGAGGTGTGTCTGTGCAAATAAGTGTAATTTAGTGAGTTGATTCGATTGATGATCTATCAACTTTGTGGTAGTTGATTATATTTTTTAATGAAAAAAAAATGAAAAAATTGTTACTGTCTTCCCGACGATTTCCTGGTGAAGACAAAAAGGTTTTTTTTTAACTAAATTTTGTGATTTTAGAAATGGAAGATAAAAAATTCTTGACTGAATTTATTGCAAATTTGGTATGCGTTTGCATAAACCGTTTACGTCGTCTACGAGTCTTTGCGCAGACCGTCTGTGTCATATATATGGGCCTTAATTCTATTTGTACGTCTAGGGGGAGTAGATGATATTCAATGCGTCTGGGGGACATGTGATCTGTGACTCCGATGCATACAGTTATTTGAACTTTCTTCAGCAGATTAAGGTTGTATTTCTTACAAAGTGCCGGCCACCATACCAGCGCTCCGTAATCGACAACAGATCGTACCACCGCGGTGAACAGCCATAGCACCATCCTCGACTGAAATCCCCAGCTTTAGCCGTATAGGTTGTGTTGCCAGTCGTAGAGGCCTATTTGGACTTTCTTAACACGACATTCAGCTTGCAACTATGTTTAGAGTCGTGGATGACCCTTATGCCCGGTTCACATTATTCGAGTCCAGTTATCCAGTCCAGCTATCCAGTCCAGTGCTGGACTGGATCATATCGTCTACAATCTACATGATTCCAGTCCAGTAGCCCGACGAGTGTGTTGTTGATTCGGTAACTATAGTAACACTGATTTCTGGGCGAGCTGGAATCAAAAAGTAGACCGACAATCCAGTCACTGGACTGGATTGCTGGATTGGATTGCTGTCCAGTGCCGGTTCACATTATTCCAGTAGCAGTCCAGCGCTGGACTGGATTACTGGACTGGATTGGTTACTGGAATAATGTGAACCGGGCATAAGGCATTTAACGTTCAGAGTTAGCTTAAGAGAGTAGCCATTTAATTGTGGGAGTTAAGACTCCGGTATTTTGGGGTAAATACTACCAACTCAAACAATATGTGTCAACCGCCGCCATAAGCGCCATTCAAATTGATTGTTATCGCCGTGAGCACATCAAATTGATATACCTAAAATTCAAGCATGTTAAATAAGCGTACAGATGTGTGGAAGTCACCCGAAAAGTTCCAAACTAAGACTCTTATTCTGCTAGGGAAAAGACAGTATCTTTAAAATAAATATCCTAAGCAAAACATCCAAAACTTAATCAGACATTCCCATATCATTGCCCCATACATTCCTTTCACATTACGAATAAAAAGGCTTATTAATGAAACGATCAAACAGAATTTATCAACTTGTTTGTGTGTACCTTTTAATCGGTTGACAATATTTTATCATACCTAAAAGGCCTATACAATGTAAAGATACCACAACAAACCAGTTGAATAAAATGTAAATACAATATGTTATAAGAAAAGTGACCGCCACAACATCTCGCAAAGCGGCCAACTTTGTATTCATTGAATGGCCCCTAAATCCCGATAACATGACAAACACTTTTGAATGAAACAGAGGGCTCAAAATCGTTCGGGGCACTTTCATCGGTACAGTAGTATCTCAAGATATATCTGATGTCGGTAGGAGTGTAAGGAGATAACGGGAACGCGGCTGGTCTAATCATCATTATCAGTGAATAATCGCAAGTAGACGAACCGTCTGATTCAGTATGGAATACACAGTGAGGACAAGTCCAACACGATCAAAAATGTACACGTTTTCATGTCAGTGCGTCGACATTGACGAGCCATGATATCATTAATGTATTGGCCGGAATATTGGTGTTTTTGTATGTACTATAAGATAGTACACATGTACATTAAGGACTTAGAAGGAAGTGATCGTACCTGAATTGAATGCATTGAGCATGAAATATGACAGTATGCATGTACATATGTACTTAGTTCTTTGCAGGCAGTGTTAAATATCGCTGATTGTTGCTCTTGCGTCGACAAACTGCCCATAAATGCTTGCCGCATCTTTCCAACTATTGGCATGATTACGAGCTTCTTTCGGACTTTCTCGTTGTCCACTTACGAAATTCAACAACTTATACAAACGTGTGTTCAACAAATGATAATGATCACTCAATGACCATCATCTCGAGGGAAATTAAACACTCATTACCATCGATCGCTAATATGATCGACAGTTTAAGCCGAAAACAAGGGAATTGCCGCTAAGTTGCCGTATCGTAGCGAGTGTCGATCATTCAGCCAGCATCCATCTCACCGAGTCGTCTTTGTTTTTGTCGTTTGCCTCGGCTCTCCAGAGGCGAATGTCTTGACAAATAAACAAACCAACACCAGGTAAGTACACTTACACACTACTCGGAACAGGTGATATGTCGTGTTTCACGATCGTTTGTATTTTGGTAGTTGACCGATCGACAGGTGTTTCGTGGGTGTGTAGTAGTACAGATACGTAACATCCCTATATGTATACGATACGAGTATCTACTTTTTATAATGATCTTGGCCGGAATTCACTAAGTGGAGTTTGAATTCGATCTTAATGTCTTTTTTTTGTAGATCTGACCAGAGTTACATCTAACTTTCAACATGGGAACAGAGAATAAAAAAAAATAGACAATTAACAGGTATCTTTAGGATTTGACTTCTTGTTTCATATGGGCCGCAGTGGTATTTTGTAGTTGCAAATGTAGACAAAAAAAGGAAATACATCTACAAAAAGAAAATACATCGCCAATGAAGAGGAAGATTGGCTCGATCCGACGCTAGTCAACTTTTAATGTATGATTCATTGCAACAAGAGTCCATGTGTGCTGCGCCATAAAACATCAGAAATGAAATAAATAAAAAAGTTCAGAATGAAAGGCAGCACTTCAACAGCAACAACTACAACCACACTAACAACAACAAAAAATCGAAAAATGATGAAAAAATTATATCCACCTTCAATACCAGAAACGTGGGAACCAAAGTCAGTTTCCGACTATCGACTTACTTTACTGGTTTGCCTGTGCTGCCTTTGCGCCTCCACGTCTATATTCACCAGTCAAGTCACCACGCACCACACCACTCTTGGGGGCTCCTCACCATCATCATCATCATCATTTTTTCGTATACGCTCTCTCTCCGGAGGATGCGGTTTTTACATGACCGTCTTATAGACTTCTTCCTCGACTTCTTGTTTCACCACCGCAACAGCAGCCGATACATCAGAGGAGCCTTGTCTTGTCGCCGTCTTCATCTTCATCTTTTCCTGAAGCACCTTATCATCTTCTCTTGAATATTTTTATATAGAATACATACATAGATTTTAACTACATCGCTGCGATTTGATTTCTTTTTTCGGATTGTGTCGAATTTATATCTTGAGCGTTGTCGTTTTTAATCGCGCAGCAGTTCTCCGCGCCATTCAATACTATCGAAAAAGAAAGATTTTTTTTTATCGTTTTTGATGATTTTTGTATAATGTTGTGATGCCATCAGATTGAAGACTTCTCCAATGGTTCGTCGTCGACGGATGAATGGTCAATATGATGATGCTGCCGCCGCCGCAGCTTCACGATGGTGATGATAATGATAATGATGATGAGGGATGATTAGAGATTACATATTTAAAAGTGAAGTAGCTAATTGATGTTGGTTAGATGGGTTTTGCGTTTAGTTGAATTGACTGGGTTTGGTCACTTAATGGGTCCACCATTCCGGCCAATGTCGATTACGCCAAAGCCAGTTTCAATTTTCGACTATATCGTGGTGCGATTATTGCTTCTCTCGAGGAGCCTAATTGGATCTGTTGTGTTGAAACTGTTTAGATGGAATGTGCTGATTATGTAGGACGCGAAAAATACGAAACAACAAAATGATGTAGACAGTGAAATTCAGTTGTAATGAATGAAATGATGGTGTAGTGGATTTTATGGTCCCGGTGCAATAAGCGCCGATCAAATTGATAGATAAGTTCGAAACACCTACACTACGGCTAATGTAAGATGGGAATAATTACGAAAATCGATGGGAAAATGTATTTTCTTTAGGTCAACATTTTTACGAGCAATCAATCGGATATCGAAAATATGCTACTCTTTTTCGGAAAAACACATTGGTAAAATAAAGATATATAAAAACACTGTTATTTGTTACAACTTCTTAGCGCTCTTATTAAATCAGGTGAATTAGGCCGCTCAAAAATACGTGCATTCAGGAAATGATTAGAAACTAATTTGCAATAAAATATATAGAATATATTAAGGGACATGCCTTCTGCTGTACCTTGAATGTTAAACAAAGTCGTCGTCTCTATGACAATGCACGTTACTACTCACAACAGCATTCGCGAAATACCCAAGATAAAAAAGTATCTAATAATGCAATGGTTTATTCATTATGACAATCGATGTGGATGCCTCGATACGATAGGTACTAGTTTTTTTGTCTCCTGATATACGAGAACACGACACAAAATGACCAATAATACTGATTTATGAAACTTCGTGATGAAAACTATCTTCTACACATAGCAGCAGTTAAAAGCTGCAATGCCATTTTGAATGGATTTCAATGGTTCGTTCATAAAAAAAAATGCAGTGAACACAACAGCTTACTATATATGCATACACTATCCAGAGAATGATTTTAAAAATTCATAATTATTTATATTTTTAAGAAATGGAGAAGCAAAGCATTGGAGATCAAAAGAGAAAGGAGACAGAGCTTTTTCTTTCAGTCCTTGACCTCAGATTCTTTTTTTCAACATTCCTATTGTGCGAATAATACTCATAGGAGAATTCTCTCTATCGCATTTAGAGAGAACTTTCACTACACTAAAGACCAGTGAATCTAGAATTTCGTCAAGAGGGAGAGTCCAATTTGAAATTTCTCCATTGAGGGGACACGCTCGGTAGCTGTGAAGTTCCGGTTACCACACCACTCTACGAAACATTATCTAGAGTACATGGGATCGATCCCCGGCGCGTCAATAAAAAACAACCTGTTGATATTATTAGAACTACCACAGCGCTCCAAGCTTGTCAGTGAAACACGGCTCGGGTGCATGCTTGCCACTGCACCATGCAAAATCTTTATGCTATCGAAACGTCATCAAGGCATAGTAGAGATGTAGGCCCCTGGAGGAGTCAGTGCAATTAACAACAAAAACATTTTTCTCCTTGGTTCATCGGTAGTGAGACATGGGGTGTCAAATGCAAGAGGAAGTTATATTTTTGATTTGTAATGATTACAACAGAGTGAAGGAGCAAAATATATGAAAATTTTTGGGCTACGGCTCCACATATTAAAAAGTCCGATTTCATGGAATGCCTGCAGAAAGGTAATATAAGTGAAGCAATACTTTCAGAGTCTAGTCACATTCAATACCGTATAGGAAGCCCCGAAGTTGATGCGCACGTTTTTACAATGCGATTTAGCAATAAAGCAAGCTAAGCAAAACAATATTATGATTCTGATTCTCGATTCCTTTCAACTCTTTAGGTGCTACAGACATCATAGCTGATCTTGCATTACTAAAAATCCAATAACTGAATAACTTCGCAAGGTAGGACACAAAAGCTACGAAAGGCTCGTCGCAACTGAATTCTTAAGGGGTAATTCCCAAGGCGACGACTAGAGTCGCATGTCAAATTATATGGAATTTGGGAATGCCACTCTAGCCTACGACTCCAGTCCATGATGTATGCACAAGTACAGTGGCGGATTAGAAATCGAATTCGGAAAGGGCCCAACTTTGTTTGTCTCCTGGAAAACTAAGAATATATCCAATTTTTTTTTAATTTTTAGTCATTAAGAGGCATGCGTCTATTGAAAGCGCGGACGCATTCCTCATTAGAGATAAGCATGCAAAAATAAATGTACAATATGACGCATCAAAAAAAGGTTAGGTATAATTGCTGCCTTGCTTACCGTGGCCCACATGAACTGCAATGGAGTTTATTCTGTTACCACCAGGGACTTATCACCCGACAATCCTAATCATTCAATCGGACAGACACGTATCGGTTAAATTCGCTAATAAGCGAATTTCGTGTCTGAAGAAACAATTGCCGTGTTTTAAACAAGCTACACGGATACTATCGCATACCATTAAATTCCATGCAATTTACTACCTGCGACTGGTAGCTCAGTGCGTAGAGGCATCAGTTTCATGTGTGACTACTGGCGTTTCCGGTTCGAATCCCGTCCACGACGACGTTCGTGGCCATGGATGTTTGTATTTTCTTTCCCCTGTGGCCGTAAAAATAAGCCACTGCATCTCCCAACTTGTCGCACGTAGGCGGTTAAAGGGAGGAACAGGAGGTGCATGCTGGCAAATACATTTTCCGAAACTAGTTTATGCCAACGAAACGTCAACTGGGCCGGAACAATTGACGCTCTGCGCCCCACGAAAGGTTAGGGCAATTGAGTAGTAATTGTGTACAATTTGCCATGCGACTCTATCGGCACGGCACGGCACGGTTTTAGTCGTACGGATACAGTTGTATGGTTAGAGACGTCGTATAAGAATTACTCCTTTATAACAATTTTACGAGAAACTTTGAGTGCGTTCCGACATTTTGACACTACGTTACTTATATACCTACAATCGTACTCTTTTGTTTACCATATCAAACTGTCCTACTTTTAAAGAAAAAAAAAAACGTTTGTTTCACAATTTTTTTAAGTTTAATCGGGCAAAAAATAAAATGTGAGTTCGTCAAGAGGGGGGAGAGAATTCGAACCCGAAAAGTCCCCTTGGATCCGCCACTGGCTGATACTAACATTTCCGTGCGAAAATCTTGCACCTATCTCTCCGACGAAAAACGGACAGTGCAAGCTTATACCACACTGGAAATTCCCCTTCTTACGGTGATGAACGGTTTTCACGCGAAATAAAATATAAAGAAATTGTTTCCGCATAGAAATTGCTCACAATGGTGTGAAGAACTTTTTCCATGCGAGCGAACTTTTTGACAGGTTTATATGGGATTTCGCGCGACAAGGCGGCCTTAGTACTATGCTTAAACTGGAAATGCACTTTAAAGCCGCACTCAAGGAGTTTTGAATATTATCTCCAAATGAAATAGAGAAAATTCTACAATATTTCGCGAAACAGGAAGGTTCCTTTTTTTCAACATAAAAAGTAGGTATGCATTGTCTCATAAATTTAAGTATACGCCCAATACTGAAACAGTAATTTTAACAATCACCAAACCACTGATTGTCACAAAATAGCTAATAAATGACTTAAACGTATCAATTACATACTTGTAGTAAAAACAAGAAATAAATAAAAATAGCAAAAAAAAACTTTTAGACCAAAATTTAAATTTCTGGAAACCTACCCCATACATAGCCAAACAAAAATCGCCAAAATAAAATGCTGCTTCTTTCTTCTTTATATCGCCATAAAAATGCCAATAAACGACTCACATCAAGTATATATCTTCGGGTAGCAATAGCTTTCATTTGGCCGACATAAATGTCACAATTATTACTGCAATCGATTAAATTAGTAAAAACTACCTTTGAAAAGTCCCCGCAATTGAATATATTCAGCAAATTTGCATTAGAAAAAGAAGTCGGTAACCATGATCAGATTTTATTGTAAAAAAAAACTGGAATAATCATTTGAAAGTTTTTGTATTTTGGGGAAAATTTGATGTATAGTATCCAAAGATCTCAGGAATCAATTTAAATAGAACGGGGCGAAATAAATGTAATCAGAAATATTCCAAAACCGAACATTAATAAACTCCATTAACATTAAATTCTTAATTTTCCCACAATGTATAATCAAAAAATCTCCAAATTCTTAATTTTAGACAAGCGGGCCTTCCGGTATTTGAATCCCACGAACATTCGGGTGGTCGTCGTCACAAAATCATTTTTCCCACAAAATCAATGATCGTCAAACTAATCTAAGGCTTTCATCTGATAGTGTGCTCTGTAGGCAATTAGTGAATCAACACAACAGATACAGATAGGTAGCGTAAATATTTTCTATATTTCTATGATAATTTATTAACCCCTAATATATACATATATTTTTCTTATTTTATATTTAGGCCAATTTTAAAGGCCCAATTAGTTAAAACAAAATTTCCGAAAATTTCGATTAGATTGATAAGTCTGGATAAGATAATGTAAATTAGTTGATTAATTGATGAGGTAAGTCGACAGGCAGACATTTTGTCGTGTCCAAAACATGTTTTGGTGCTTAAATTGCCAGTCTACTTGGAGACTGTTAACGAAATTCAAAGTTTACTATCGTGAAATCTTTGGTGTTAATTCATATATGCATATATTACGAGTTCCCCCTAAGAAATTCTTATTAGAGAAACAAAGTTTTTAAGGATATCCAAGAGATTTTGTGTACGCTCATAATATGAAAATTAGTATCGAATGGATACACCTTGTCATCTTGTAACTCGTTATACAAATCACCCGCACAAATCACCCGCGCGATTTTTAGAACAGTTATATTTTTAGATTGTTTTGAAATAGTTAGTTTGAAGAAGACATATTGTGAGTCTATCGTTGCGGCACCTCTTTTGCAAGCACATATGTATTTAGTTTCTTCGGCAACTACACTATGACATCAATATAGGGGCCAACATATTCTGGTGCTTAGTTGGCGCAAAAAGAAAAGTACTGATTTAGTAATATGTACCTAGTTTCAGTGCCACAAATCTTCTCAGTTTTACTGCTTCAGTCCCAGAAGTGATGGTTTTCCTTCATTAGGAACAGTCCAATAGAAGCGCTACATATTAATATCTCTATTATTTTTAGCAACTAGTCACTTTCAGAACTAGCAGGCTTCTGTTAACGTGAAATAACATATTCAGATTAGCAGCTTACTAATTTAGGAACTTTCAAAATTAATACAATACTAATTGCCCCTAGTGGGTTATACCGGGTCAAAAACTCCTATGTGGTTTAGTTGACGTTGCGTTAGCATATAACTGGTTTCAGACGATGTATGCACCTCAAAACTGCCCTCCCTACTTTCTTTCATTAAGAGCTTTCTATAGATCAGCAGATTCAGCAGCACTTACACTGCTACAATTATTAACATTTGACGATTTTTTAGGATAAACAAATGACTGCAACGTGTAAGTGTATAGTAATACCTATATTTACAATAGATTGAAAACGGTTACTATCGAAACGACAGTAAATTTTTATCGAAATACCCAGTTATTTTTGAAAGTCCTATGAATGAGGGGCAAAATATAGTGGAAATCAGTGGTCACGAACGCCTACAATTCTGAAAGGAAGTATCAACAGAAGAAGGCTGCAAGGAAGACCAAGAGCTTGTATAGCGCGGACGTCGAACCACGGCTGGGATTTTGATATTGGAGAACGCGGTCATTATAATGGGACAATGGCGTATTTAGGTTCCATGTTGTCCCGGGTTGTACTTAAATCTGACTGCCCTTCCGTGTGCATTTCTTCAGATGTTTGTCGTAAAAAAATATTAACTTTTATTTAATATTCCCAATGACTAAACCCGACGACCGGCTCATGCGCACACGCTGCAGGCCCAGATGGTTTCGAGCCTTGGCCTCTTAAACCATTGAAATACAAAGCCCAACCAATGAGGTTCCGTAGCCAGAAAAATGTTGGGACCTCCCTTTGTCAGTTATAGAGCACCGCTTTTTCGACGACCAATATGCATTATTTCCCATCTTGCGTAATTAGTGATAAATTTGTAAGAGTCAAACACAACTTCCATATAGTCATTTACTTTATCAATCGTGGATTGATTCCAAGGTTTTAAAATGGATTATAAAACATTTTTTTAACATTTAATCCAACTTTGTGGGGAAAATCAAGTAAGTCAGGTAAGTAAAACTGCACATTACACATATCGTATTGGGGGCGAAAATCCTCTTCCATAGTCATCCTTGCGGATCTGAGAAGTATTCTGATCCGGAGGGGAACATTTTCATGACAGTTCTCGGTCAGTGGCGTAACTATAGGGTGGCAGGGCTGGCAAAATGCCACGGGCCCCGAGCCGATGGGGGCCCCGGTCCGAGAGGCCGCGAGCTCAGAAGTTACCTAACATTTTTAACAAAACTTAGTAAAAATCATTGGTTGTTTCATTTGGTGGCGCGAGCTAGTGATGCTCGGAAAATTTCCGCATTTTGTTAACCAAGGAAGTACTTTTCAAATCAAATGTGTGAACTTTACCGTTATTGTACGAGTATGATCGAGAAAGACAAAATAGAATCCCAAAGGCTCGTCATTAAAGAGTCATATTTAGGATTTCATAAAGTTAAGGACCAAACTGCCTGAGCAATGTCCAACCAAATTATCTAATCTATAAATTTCAAAAATATACCTGTAAATAAGTGTCGAGGATAAGGATATGATGGAGCTAACACAATGAAAGGCACTTATGGTGGAGTTCAAAAACTCATAAAATATATCGAGCCAAATGCGGTATATATTCACTGTGCTGCTCATAACTTAAATCTGGTACTTAATGATGCAGTAAGAGAGGTTATTGATATGCAAAAATTTGTTTGAAACAGTTCAACAAATTTATAATTTTTTTGGGCAAAGTATCAAAAGATGGAATATCTTATCAAGTTTTATATCTGAAAGGGAGTCTTCAACTTCGATAACATTAAAAACATTGAACCCTACTAGATAGGCAGGACGTTATAATGCTATTTTCGCTTTAAAAGTTCGGTTTGTTGAAATACAAAAAGCGCTAACGAAAACAATTCTGTTAAGTTGCAAATCAGATGAAAGAAATGAAATTATTTTACTCAAGAAGAATTTCGAGAACTACAATTTTATTATGTTATTGGTTTTCCATTGCAAAATTCTACAAACTACTGATGCAGCCTTTAAAGCACTTCAGTCTAAAGCCATCGATCTTTCAAATGCCTTAAAACGTTTGAAAATTTGTCTGAAAGAATTGGAAAGGAATCGACATGATTTTGATAATTTAAAAAAGGAAGCAAATAGTGTAGCAGAAAAATGGTTCATCAACCCCGAATTTTCTAAAACTCGTCACAGCAAGGTGAAACGCCATTTTGACGAACTTTGCGAAGATGAGCGTCTCCAAGATCTGGAAAGTTTGTTCAAAGTGAACATATTTTATCGAGTACTGGACTTCATTATTAATCGCGTTTCCTTCCAATGAATGAAATTGTTTCCAATTTCTGTGTTTTGCAATCTGCAACTTTGCAAAATTTAAATGACACTGTACTACTAAAAAAAAGCTCTAGAATTTGTTGATATATTTTATATAAAAAAGACATATCTGAATCTTTTGCCAGGGAAATTCTCAGTTTTCGGTCCACCTTTAGAGACGAAATAGAAAAGTTTTCGTATATTAAAGAACTTGCTGATTTATTAATAATAAAGAATCATTTTATATCGTGCAGCTTTCCTGAAGTATGCACTGCATTAATGTTGTTTGTTACAATAATTCCTGTGACAACAGCTAGTGCTGAAAGATCATTTTCGAAACTAAAATTAATAAAAACCTATTTAAGAAACTCTATGGGACAAGACAGGCTACGTAACTTGGCTATTCTGTCTATTGAAAATTCTATGGCCCGATCTTTAAACTTTGATGATGTTATTGATACTTTTGCGGAACAGAAAGCTCGGAGAAAAAAATTTTATTAATAAATACCTTGTTAATATTGAATTGTTATTTCATTAAAATTTTGTAAATTATGTAATACCTATGCTTCTTGAAAATAAAATTTATTAGATATTTAACCAATATATTATTGTAGTAATACTGTTGGGTAACTACTTAAGTGATTTATTAAAATTAAACTACAACGTGACGATTTTTACTGGGAGGGCCCCATCCAATGAATTTGCCACGGGCCTCAGATGGTATAGTTACGCCACTGTTCTCGGTACAAATTTTACCTGAGGGGAAAGCATATGGAGGAGAATTCGAGAAATGTCAAAACCTGATTCGCTTGCACGAACGCACTCAGTGTTAACTAAGTCATGGCGGTGTGATAATTTGGTTGACGTAAACATTTCCCCTTGCGGTGTGGGTCGTAAAAATAATGCCACGGCATTTTCCTTTACTGGCATGTCGTACAAACCGACTAAAAAAGGACAGGATGCGTATGACAGTAGCTTGCATCATTCCAAATCTTCTACAATATATGCTAACGAAACGTCATTGACACGCTATGCGTGGGGTTAAGTTAAAGTAGTATAGTTTCCTCCATGAGCAGTTATCTAGTGACGATTAATTTTCAAAGCACGTGCTGCTTGTCGCCCGCTAGCCTGCTGACGCCACGCGCTGTGCCAATACTGAATAATGTACATTTGTTATACTAAATTCCTTTTTCTGAAGTTGTTAGCTTCCCCCATCGGCTTTAAGAATAAGAGAGAGAGCATCTGCTTGCATTAGCTGGTCTGTTTTGTACATAGCAGAGTAGAGCAGGATAAGCAACAAAAACGCTATAGCGCAGATTAGAGTAGTGAAGACAAAAACGGGACTTGTCTTTGCTGGGAGTGTGTCTTGATTTAGTTCAGCACTCAAACATCAACTGAAATTTCAAGAGGAAATTTAAATCTTTGGTACAGATACAATAAGACAAATTTCCTTCACATTTTATTGACAGGAAATGAATTTTTAGTGCTTCACAAACTGTAAACGGCCCGAAAACTTCGACACCTGCACCACCTGCATTTCAAAACGCGGAAATGATAACGGAGCAGCATTCTTGCACTAACCGTCTATCCAGAGCAGCTCAAATCAAATTGTTAGCGTAATTGTGTGGTTTTAACCTGCTGTGTTCTGCATGGCTGTTAAAAAACGCGCCGATTGTGTCGAATAGTTGATATGGTACTATTAACTTTTATATCAGGTGAAGCCATTGAAGAACGTAACTACAGAGGTACTGCGCACAACGAAGCTGTTTTCTTTGATCATCTTTCGTAAGAAATCCTAATCTTCCTAATTCTCTCAATTGTTGATACTAGTACATATGTAATTTTACCGAAGTTCGCATTTCGGAATGCTTCCGGGAGGATAAGAATCCTGGATGCAACCGAAAGCCTCCACTTAAAAAAGGCAAAACATCGGAAGTAAAACCGTGACGCAAGAAATTGTGATTGAAGATAGTTCACATTAGTTCAGTAATTCGCAAATTAGCTTCTGTGGCAAGTAGTGCAATTTTTTTTTTTATGTATTTTCTTCTTGTTAGGTATATTACTTTGCACCTGTCTTCTTTTTATCATTCAGGGCCTGGAATTACAGAGTTGTACCTTCCTCCCAAAACAACTATTATCAATAAATTAAAATCTCGTGTAATTGAATGTTTAGTAATCGACAAAATTATCGCGAACCAAAGCTGATGAGATTTAATCAGCTGCTATGATATAATTGCACCATTTATTATGAAGTTAATACACGTATAACTTCTGTATTCTTGTTGAAATCAGATAAGTATTGAGACTTATAAACAAGATTGATTCTTTATCTAATTAATTACTTATAATAACGAATTTCCTCACTTAAGAACTAAATAAGGAAACTGACTTCTGACTTCATAAATTATGTGCAATACGGTCCGTTTTTACTTTCCTATGCTGATCTCACAAAAGTTTTCAAACAGGTGAAGCTCCCCAAATTACATCTTTCTGCTTCTAGATCCCAAACCAATACCAATAGCTTGAATGCATTCACTCCTAAAATTATAAGGCCAAGCTTTGACAATGATAATTTCCTCGTAAGTTGAATCGCTAGGCGAAAAATTCCATAAGAATTAACCAAATATGTTCTAGTTCCATCCACATTAGCGCGGGAGCTAGCGACACTTTTCGTTGTCCGTTGTCATATTTGTTAAGGCTTGGTTTATAATTTAAAATTAATTTATTTTATTTCAATTTTTTTTCTGACATAATTTACGTCGATGGCAGGAGTAGATTGCCATGCAATACAAATGGCAGGACGCAATTTTTGTTCATACTAAAATGTAAATAAACAATAGGTAAAAGTTTAGCTTTCAACATTTTTATAAATTTACCGTTTTTTTTTTAATAATTAACAATTAACTGATAAGCGTTGTTCCGGTGGTGCAGGCAACTCCGACAGGAGTCAATTTTATGTTAGTAAAGTGTTCATATAACATGAACAAGTAAAAATTATGTTTTAACAAATGTTTCGAAAAAATAGTGTTGTTAGCTCCCGGACGGGTGTTTCGAAAATCGTGTTCAGTACGTCCCCAAGCCAGTGACGAGGTCGAGTAGGGATTCTAGTGCCTAACTGAATAAAAACCCGTAACTATCTCGTCTTCTTTGAGGAGACGAGATCGAATAGGGTTTTCAGTGCATTTGTCGTCTAAAAGGGCAATAAAACCTTGTTCAGTATGTCCCCCAGTCAGTGACCGAATCGATACGGGTTTCTAGTCACTTAATGGTCAAAACCCCGTATCCTTCTCGTCCCTTTGAGGGGACGGGACTGAAATCTTTTTTTGGGGGCATTTGTCGTCTAAAATAGCATTTCTTGAGTGAATCTTCAGAGTGCATTTCCGCTTTAGGTGGCAAGAACATAGAGTCCACACACGGGGATTTGTAGTTCCTAAAGCGGAAATTTCTTAGAGAATCTTCAGAGTGCATTTCCGCTGTAGGTGGTAAGAACGTAGGATCTCCACACGGGGATTTGTAGTTCCCAAAGCAGAAATTCTTCTCAGTTAAAGGATGGTATTAGCTTATCTTTGTTCGAAAATGTTGCAATTATCTCTCTCACAAAAAGTGACGGTGTAGACTTGCACACAGCACATTACCGCGGCGGTCTACATGACACCTTCTACTCAAAGACCGGTTTCAAGCAAAATAAAGTGTAAAGTAATTGTTTTCGCGTGAAAATTGCTCGCATTATGTGGACTGAAATATGTTAGTACTGAGGAAGCGAAAATTTTTCGTGCGTACACAACTTTTAACAGTTTTTGTATGATATTTCGCACGAAAAACGGATCTTAGTACCTAGCTTAGCGGAAATACACTCTGAGTCTGCACTCAAGGAATTTCCACTTTAGGAACTACAAGTCCCCGTGTAGGGATCCTTCGTTCGTACCACCTAACACGGAAATGAGCTCTGAAGCCACACTGAAGAAATTCTGCTTTAGGAACTATACAAATCCTCGTGTTTGGGTTTTAGGTTCTTACTACCTGAAGCGGAAAGGGACTGCAAACCCACACCCAAAAAATTTCTGCTCTAGGGACCACAAATCCACCGTGAGTGCATCATTAGAATGGATTCATACAGAATGAGCTAGTTTGGGGACGTACTGAAAACGGCTCTGTTTTTATTTTAGACGACAAATGTACTAAAAACCCTACTCGATCTCGTCACTGCCTTGGGGACGTACTCAACACGGTTTTCTAAATACACCTCCCGGACTATAACCAAACCTTTCTCATTTGACCCGAAAAGTGTAAAACATAAAATTTTACTCTACATATTTTGACGAACATAGAGAAACTCTGTATAACGTCAAAGGTCGTCAGAATTTATAAGAAATATTGGAATCATCAATATTGTTTATTGTCAAGCATAAAAGAGGATCCTGGCAGCAAGGAAGTCGCGAAAGGGGAACAGGGATGGGTTGAGTTTCTTTGATGTACCAAATGTATGTTTCATTTAAACTTTTTCAAATCATAGGCCCGTTTTCTCAATGTCCTGTTAAACTGCATGTTAACTAATAGGGACTTATTTAACAAAGGCCTTAACCTAAATCATATACAACATCCAAAATATTTTCTCCCCTTATTTTTGAACTGCATTATCGTATTTTGTGTGTTCTATATGATTTGTGTTGAGGCCTTTGATAAATAAGTAAATTTCGGCAGATGTCACATTTTGCATTGTATTACGCCAAACAATACAATATGCAATTTTCTGGAAATCTTTGTAGGTGTAGGGTAAGCTTCTGATGATTTCTTTTCCCCACACTGACGTATTTCAATTGATTATTGTGGACGTATTGTCCAGATGTTTGATAACTATTATTGAGCATCTCAAGTGCTGCAGTCTTCTCCTGTGGTTGCGAGGTCAAAACTAGCTCATAAGTTTGTCGTAGAAGGCGACTAAATGGATGGGATTGCAAATACATCATCCGAAATATTTTATATACCAACGAAACGACAGGACCTCTATCAACGGTTCACTTTTGTTTTATACTGGTTGTTCAATTGTATCAATGTTTTACATTTCAATCTCCCGAAGATCGGACAGCTGTCATAAAGACCTTGGGCATTCTATCCAGTTAAACATTCTACTATATGTATGTGTAAAAATGCTCAATAAAATACGCCGATTTTTGAAATAAAAACTTGTCACAGGACAGTCTATTACATGCCCAACAAATGATATGATAGCTTTAAGAGAATTGTCGTGTGGTGTGGTGGTGCTCCGACAAAAATAATGATGATTCAAACTAACTTAAGGCGCTTCCTACGTAGAAGCACTTCAAAGCCATTATCTATCAAATTATTGCCGATACTATCCTTTGTCTTGTCCATACTGCAAACTCATGGTCAAAATCGCCAACTTTATATATAGGTATATTCTTGGTCGGTATGATGAGACGAGTCGATTAAGCTTTGTCCGTCTGTCTGTATGGCTAGACTAGGTATATAAAATATCGTACAACTGGTGACTACAGATCCGAGATGGAAGATAATTGACTTATGATTTTCTTTTGACTTAAAGGAAGCCGCAGAGCTTTATTAGTATGTTGAATAGACTAAATCGTTGACAAGTCATTAGGATTATGTGCTGCCATAGAAGTTCAAGGCCGGTTATTTGACAAAGTTTCATTAAATAGCTACTTCAGTAACGGCGTTTTTGGCATGCGACCAAAAACCTATGAAAAGTTGATTTTCTTAGGATTTTCGAATAACAAAAGTATTCCAGCATTGTTGTTATATTTTAGATGCATTTTTGGGGGCATTATCCCGTGTAGACAAGCGGTAACAACAAAGGACGTGCTGTTTGTGTGATGCGTGCTCGTTAGGATGAACTAAACCGAATAAAGTTGCAAAAAATACGCACCTACCACACCAAATTTAGGTTCTACTACAGAGATCAAAGATGCGAAAATTGGCATCAAAAACTTGGAACTATGCCCTTAAATAAAATCGTTCCATTGTTAACCATAGAACTATTGTTTGTTCCAGAAATAAATCAATAAATTCCTTACAAATAAAACAAAACTCACCTTTTTAAATTTTCGAAAATTGATCCAAATTTTCGACGTGTCAGTTTCTCGATAATTTCCAAATCGCATCGATTAAATTGAAGCACAATTCAATTACTAATATCAAACACGATTTTAATTATTCAAAAATATTGTTATAAAGCACTTTGTTGTTTGCTATTAAAAATATCTTTTCACGCATGCAATATATTTTTATTCACGCAACACACTATTCAATTGAATTGATATCCTCGTTGTTGTAATATCCACTTAATTCAAGGGAAACTAGATCTATTACATGTAATTGTAAAATCTATTTTAAATTTCAATATCATTTAAGTTATTTTTAAAAATATCACAAAATTCTTCATAAGATTTATCGAAATTTATTGTTTTTATATTTTTGTTTAGGCGTGGGCAAAGCGATTTCTTAAAAAAAAATGTTATTTTGGAGATTTTGTCTTCTTCAAATTATGTCTTAATAGTACCGTTAAGTTCATAGAAAATTTAAGTAATTTATGTAATACTTATGTATATTAATATGGTTTTCACAATTGTTTGTTTATGCTTTATTTTTACACTTGTCTAAGACACTTTTGTTTCGATTCTTCAATATTTCTTATGTTTACATGAATTTTTAGGTTTTATTGATAAGGCTGAAGTAGAAATATCCCCTTAATTATTATATTCGAGATGGTTTAATTTTTAAAATTTTTATTAAATAGGAAAAATTGTTGCGTTAATTTCAGGTTCGATTAATAAGATTTGAGCATTATAAGCGTAAGTTACGGGCGTATACGCATAAATTCAGTACATTCACTTGGATAACGTTGAAAAGGTACAGAGAAGAGAGATTGAGATTGGAAAATTGGAAAAATCGTAAGTTTGTAGTAGTTAACAGATTAATCCAGAATATTTAGAGTGATTAAAGGACGATATCAGTTGTTTCAAAACGAAAATGCATGTACATTAGTCCTTCATAAGAGGAGACGGTTCGATGTTTCGTAACTTTATCACTTCCTTGTAACGACTATCGTTCTATGATTCAATTGTAGATTGGTCCTTCGTTGGTAAGGATTTAAAACTGCACGCTATGGCTATACGGTTAGAACTAATTACGTCGCGTTTTCTAGCGAATGCAACACCACAACGAATCACTCGACAAACACACACTTTTCGCAAAAAAGGGAGTTAGAATCAAACATCCAAACATGTAACGTAACGCACAATATCAACGAAAATTATGTCAAACGATACCGTAGCAGTAGAGCAATTAAAAATTTTCGCGTCGTTATCCGAAAGAACGTAAACAATAGTAGCATTTATAAAATAAGTGTAACATCTAAAGATGGGATTGTGGCGTGTAATAAAATAAATTGTCCCGTAAAATCTGATAAGACACGGGATCACTCCCAAGTAAATAACAAATTTCACTCGTTCGAACAAAAACTCAACACTCCCAACAGAACTCCGACGTTCTACCGCCACTACGACCTACGAAACACTGACCGGGAGGGCACTGCCGCGATTTCGCGTCACCAAACAAATCTGACGTATGCTGCCTGCTCGTGTGAGACGGCCTCACATTCGCTGCCCACGGCCGACAAAGGAAATCCCACGAACACCTAACGACAGCCACCGCCGCCACCACAGTGTTAAAATTGCTCAACGGTTGAGTGTGTGCGGTGCTGATTGCGTCGCATCGCGCGCTCTCAACAAGAATTCGCCGGGCGGACCCACAGCTGCGACCTGCGAGAGACACAAACACGCTGCGCGCCATTCCCACACACTCACTCATCCACTCGCAATTACGGTGCCGACGATACGCGACCAACCAATACAATAATGTGTGCGAGGGTCGCGAAAGCACGTTTTCTGGCGAATGTTTGTTAACACCTTTAGCCGAACATAGGAATTGAATATGATGACAACAATATCCGAAAATGGAGACCCATTGTAGCATTTCTTTATTTCTTCCCAAAATCCCTCAACCGGGAAGAAAAATGCTTTTCCGGTTAGGAATCGTCTTCCCCCAAATGTTTACCAACATATCGGCCGCTCAACGCCGGCTCCAACACATGCAAAACAAATTTCGGATAAACATTATCCGTGTACATATAAGCCGTGTTCTGCGTACCGAGCGAATTCGCCTCGGGAGAATGAACCGAGAGCGAATTCTCTTTTCGCCGCAACTCGAATTGCAAAAATGACGCCACATTTCGTCAACTCAACCAAACAACTGTTGATTCGTTGCAAGCAGTCGAGCGGTTGTAGGCAGCACGTGTGTGTCAGAGCGAGAGGCAATTGGGACGAGGTGGGATAAAATCTTCGGTGATAGGCTGTGAGGGTGGGGTCGTGTCTTATCCAAAAAACAAATAAGAAACGTGGACGGCTACGATAGCAGCAAGAAATTGGTGTTTGGTGGGAGAATGAGGGTGGGTGCGATTAGTCGCTTCCGCCGGGCGGCTTTTTGTTTTTGCTTTCGAAATTTGGGAAAATGGTGTTTTTCTTTTTCTTAGGTGAATTGTGTGGTTATTGGTGAAGTATGAAGGAGGATAGGATAATGGAAAACTATTGACATTTTTGCGGTATTTAGTATTTACGTACATTCAGGGTTGTATGCAAATGATAACAAGCAATATGAGTGGCAAATACATTAAAGCACAAAGTTGTAAGTTGCAATTTCGAGACGATCCGTTAAGATTTTTATTCACTTGAACACCGGCGAAATGTCGGTTGCTTATCACTTTTTTATCGCTACTACAACCGCCGTTGTTCTGCCGAAATATCCAGTCTTATTCCTGAGCTTGCTCTTCCTTCGCGTAACACCCGGCTAGCCTGCCGTGCCCATCCTCATTTTCTTGAACTCAGTAGTAGTCGTACCGCTAAATTCTATGATTCATTTGTATCCAGAACAACACGAATGTGGAACAACCTACCATCTTTTGTTTTCCCCTGCAGTTATGATCTGTAAAAATTTAAACGAAACGTACATCGGTACCTCATTCAAACTCAACCCATCCCAGCCCCACTACCCTAATTTCCTTCCCGCCAAGGCTGTGCTCTCGCATCAAAGGGTATATCCCCTAAGTCTTAGCATAAACATAAAAAAAAAACTTTGCGGTACTTTGAATTTGGTTCAGTAGAATATTGTCACCGAGCAATTACTTATTTGTGCTGTTAAAAAATATTAGATCAAGGCGAGTGCCGGATTTAGACCCATAGAGGACTTAATCACTTAAGGCGTTGGTGCCCGTTATAAATCGGTTATTTATTGGGAAAAATTCCTCCTACTTTTCTTAATGGCATTTTGTTTTTATTATATCGATCATCCGTAATAAAATAAATCTCTATATTTAACTTATTTACACCCTAGACGAAGAAGCGTAAAGCTACTATATAATTCCAAAAAAAAAAAAAATTTATTCTTATGTGTAAGTTATAATATAGAACAAAAGGTCTACTTTCATTTCACAAAAAAAATAATGCAAAATAAACAATATTTTAAATTTTTAAACAAAAAAAAAAAATTACTAAAATGGCCATCTCTCCCAAAACTCCGGGTGAGTTGCCCCAACTGTCAAGCACAGGTGCCCCACGTTGGAATTGAGTTTATAATCAGTTTCATTTCGCAGTTTTGTCTTTCTTGTTACGTATTTCTATTCTACCGCAAAAATTGCACTTTTCGTGATACATTGTGCATGTTTCATGTAACCACTTTGCACAGCTCAAACATTTGAGCCAGTCCACTCTTTCTCGCGTTTTGGAGTACAATTCCAAACATTCGACGGTCTTCCCCAGAATTGACAACTTGTTTTCTTGACCGTCTCTTCTTCGCTTGAAGCTTCATGCTAAGCGATGCCAAAGGTTCGGTGGAGGATATTGACGTATCGCTTTCTATATACTTAGAATCCCGTCATTGCCATCTATACTTTCGTCCGGTATAGACGCCCTGGGGCATCTGTTCCTATGGAAATGCTTGAACGACATATTCACTGAACGCATCGCATTGGCAACATATATAAATCTTGCATTATTTTTCCATTTTAGGGATACCGTTACATTCATAAATCATGCTTACCTTACAATTAATAAGTCACTATCACAAAGACTGCACAATACAAGAAGGCCTCCACTATATTGACAGCTAGTTTTAATGAAATTCACTTTCAACCACATATCATTTTTATAGAAACAGCACCAGTGCTAAACACATGGGCATCCAGTGAACTAATAGTTCTAATGCAACGACTGACATGTGAATTGCTGCTTCCCAGTGAGAACATATGGAGTTATGTTAAATGAGGCATCTATCCAGGTGGGGCAACTCACCCGGAATTACCTTATATAAAACAGGTTGAAACATCGAAATTTCCATGCTCAATTAGAAAAATTATTCTTGCTCCATCCTTGAACAATGTTTAATTCGTATCTTTCCTTTTTACAAATCTGACCGAGTATTTTCTTTTTTGTTACAATTTGCCCCTTTGAAATCAGGGGCCCGGGGTGTTTCGCCCCCTTCCGCCCCCTCCCCATGACCTTTCTGATATGCTTTCTCTCCACTCCAGCATCAGCAGCCCTGAGGAGCGGCTAGGGTTGAAGCTCAGCTAAACCTGTCCTATAATCAAAGTTTTTTGCCAGGCGACGGCCATCGACTATCATACAACGTGCATGATGCTTAACATGCCGTCGCCCTTACCAGCCATTAGTGTGGCTACACGTAATGAAAAAAGAGTTTTTAAGAATGATTTCCCCCTCGAAGGGGGCCCAAAAAGCGTGATTCGCCGGTTTCGACCGCTGGTGCGAAGCGCGTCTCATCAGACGCCTCTGCTCCGCGCATCGCACCAGTGGGAGAGGCGTGACCGGGAATGACCCAAGACAGATGTTGTTTTGCCTTATATAGGCCGACCAACACGACATGGGTGTGAATCCATACCGAATGCAAACTGCAACGTGCAGCTTATAGGTATGGAATTCATTTCATTGTTCTGGCTTGGCGCCAGTGGCAATTTACAAACAAAGTTTTTTGCCGGGCGACGGCCATCGACTATCATACAACGTGCATGATGCTTAACATGCCGTCGCCCTTACCAGCCATTAGTGTGGCTACACGTAATGAAAAAAGACTTTTTAAGAATGATTTCCCCCTCAAAGGGGGCCCAAAAAGCGTGATTCGCCGGTTTCGACCGCTGGTGCGAATCTGGGTCTGTCTTGGGTCATTCCCGGTCACGCCTCTCCCACTGGTGCGATGCGCGGAGCAGAGGCGTCTGATGAGACGCGCTTCGCACCAGCGGTCGAAACCGGCGAATCACGCTTTTTGGGCCCCCTTCGAGGGGGAAATCATTCTTAAAAACTCTTTTTTCATTACGTGTAGCCACACTAATGGCTGGTAAGGGCGACGGCATGTTAAGCATCATGCACGTTGTATGATAGTCGATGGCCGTCGCCCGGCAAAAAACTTTGTTTGTAAATTGCCACTGGCGCCAAGCCAGAACAATGAAATGAATTCCATACCTACAAGCTGCACGTTGCAGTTTGCATTCGGTATGGATTCACACCCATGTCGTGTTGATCGGCCTATATAAGGCAAAACAACATCTGTCTTGGGTCATTCCCGGTCACGCCTCTCCCACTGGTGCGATGCGCGGAGCAGAGGCGTCTGATGAGACGCGCTTCGCACCAGCGGTCGAAACCGGCGAATCACGCTTTTTGGGCCCCCTTCGAGGGGGAAATCATTCTTAAAAACTCTTTTTTCTGTCCTATAATGTTTCATGCAGGCAATTCCATTTAGCCATCCGGTGTTAGCGCGACTTTGAGCGCTTGTCTTGACTATTAGCTTCTTGTAAGCTTATATACGTATATTGACAGTTCGAAAACACTCCATATCCAAATTAATCGTACCCATCCGAACCAGGTCGTCTGCCTTGTAGTTACCGCTGAAGCCACCAGAGCCGTGCGAAGAAAATTTGGCGCCCGGGGCGAAGATTTAATATGGCGCCCCCTAAATAAAATAAATAGAAGAATATAAGATGCAGCATCCCTGTAAAACCACTCTCGACTAACTAGCCGGTTATTTATCTGGTAGCTATACCGGTAATCTTTCAGTTAAAAGGTAGGTATAGGACATCGGTGCCCCATGCGTGTGATTTTTATCTTATGCAAATTTTTGTTTACTATTTTTTAAAATATTGTATTAGTTAGGATGGAATGATCTAAACACAACCTGATCATACGAAAATATAGTTTCTATTTTTGAAATAAAGCTCAAAAAAAAAAAAAGTTATAAAAGCCCAAGATTTTAAACAATAAAAATAAAATAGCATTTTATAGAGGTAGAGGTAAGACCAACAAACTAATCCTCTGATTTTTATGGGGTAATTTTTAAAATAAGGGTAAGGTAATAGTTGAGATTTGGTGTCTACCTATTTGAGGTCTAGCTTGCGTAGCTTTCCAGTTATTCCGTTTTTAGTAATGTATTGTATAATCGACGTAGTGCACGACGCTCAAAAACTGTTTTCCTCCATTCGAATGTCTATAGCTGCCAGAAATTAAAAATAGGATGAAATGATGTTAACACGATTTGATCATATTGTAATAAAATAGAGAATTAACTTTTGAAACAGGACAACTAGATTAAGAAAATTAAAAGAAAAAAATGGTGGGCAACAATGCTATCTATTTTCAGAGCAAAACAATAATTTTTACTTTACAAATCTGATTTTCACCAAATAAATTTCGTATTTTGATGTATTAGCTGGGATCGGCGTTTTATTTCAGCATTCTAGCTAGCGCAAATTTCCAGATATTGTGTTTCTAGTAATGTGAGATAGACAATTTTCATAAAAAATGTAAATGCTTATATCACCTAAAGGGTTGAGAATTTGAGAAAAATTTTGCCTGAAGTTACATTTGAAATCACATGGCGGGGTGTTTATGCGTCAATTTCAAGCTACCCTGTATCTGAACCCCAAACTACAGACGCGGAAAAAAATATTTACAAGAGTGCGAATATAAGATCAGTACAGCACATGTAAGTAATATTTTTCCCTGCAAGGATTGATGTACTCCGGATGACGCAACGGTTAACACGTTCGGCTTCTATACCCTGGGCGCTGGTTCAAATTTTACCGAAGCAAGTAGTTTTCCCGATAAAAGGGATTGGCACGTCTGATTATGAGACCACTAAGCTGTTGAATGAGCCTATATTTGAGGTAAATGACACGGTTGAGCGTGTTGCGGATCACACACCTCTACATAAAGACAAAGCCCACCGTCTCGATCTAGTAAATGAGATGATTGCCAACTTATTTTGAGGCCTTGGATCAAAATTGGGCTGTTGCGCCAGTTATTTATTTTTTATTAAGAAGCCATAAAATGTTTGCACAATTTTTCATTCATATAGTTTTGAACGAAAATGTTAAGTAGTGTGAGGGAGCCACGGTCGTGCAAAACAAATTACAAAGTACAAATTTTCGAACAAAAATGTGCGTTCAGAAATTTGTACAAAATTGTTTAGCATATGTATATTTGGTAAAACACACAGTGTGCAGTGGCGGATCCAGAGAGGGGGGAGGGGGGGGGGGGCAGGGGGCCCGGGCTCCCTTTAAAATGTTGGCATACCTATAGACCTTGGCTCTCCAGTCCCTCGAGCAAATATTCAAAAATGAGTTATAAAAATGAAAGCGAATACAAAAGATACCCGACAAGGGTGGATTCCATTGCGCTGCGAGTTCCTCTTAGATTTTTTTTTCTTAAGAAGTATGGGATAGTTCCAGTCGAGCCTCTTGACTTGCATGGGAAGAACCCAGTTTGTCTTGATAAGGCGAAATTTCCATATTGCTGTTTTATTAATGTTTTAGGGTAATTTTGTGGTGGACTGCTACAGAGCCTAACCGTATTTTGCTGGGAAAAATACAAAGATTGGTCTTCCTTGATTTTATGGTGTTCTCGGGACAACTACTTCTTCTGCTTTGAAAATACTTTTTACGCTGCTACTTTTGATATTTTTTGTCCGCAAACACGACCACTCGACTCCATGACACTCACTGGCTTAGTTAAAGCTCTGTCTAGACACGCTACTATACTGAGCTACCCAAATTTTCCAGCAACGACTAACTACACCTCTATCAAATATGAACGCGCTTTGCAAGCATTTTATCATTGTGATAAAACTACGCAGTCAGTGGGAAGAACAATGGGCTTCTTCTGCCTAGCTCATGAGGGATTGGGGGCAGGCGCATATTTACATATGGGCTATTTGGGCTAAAGCCCAGGGCGGCAGATTTATAGGGGCGGCAAATTAAGGGACGAGAAAAATTAATGATTTTTTTTTTAATTTCATGGATGCAAAAATTTTGTCCATAATGTTATTTTTGTCATTTGCCAATTAAACAATTTTCCATTGTTCAAACAAGGAATTAATATGATTAATATAATATGATGACATTTGTACCATTTAATATAGGGTGTCTACTATATAAATAGCACCAATTATATTGTATTATAGTCGATGAAACAAAATTTGAACTTTTCCGTCCTTCATCCAAAACTTTCTGATGCAAACTCGTTTTCAGACTCTGGTGTATATTCTGGAATTCAGGCTAGAATAAAAGAAGTGTCTCCAACAACGACATACATCCCATGCTCTGCTCATTCTCTTAACTTGGTTGAACAATGTGCAGTAGAGTGCTGCGAAGAAGCTATTGAATTCTTTTCCCTACTAAAAAATTTACACACCTTTCTTACTGCATCTACTCATCGCTGGAATATTTTCCAAAATCATTTAAAATTCCAGTAATGTGTCGCTAAAAAAACTGTCTGAAACACAATGGTCAGCCCGTTCAGACGCTTGTTCAAGATTAAATAAAGATTGAAGCGAAATCAAGGAAGCTCTCACAGCTCTCAGCAACAGCGAAATGGAAAAATCTGCTACCAGGTGCGAATCTTCTGGTTATCTTCGGCAACTGCAGCGGCTTGAAAAAGCGATTCTATCTACTCTATGGGGTGAGATTCTGCAGATGTGACTAGCAAAAAGTTCAAAAATCAATCGATATTAATTTGAGCACAACTTCCGAACTCTATGGTTCTCTGGGCAAATATAATAATTGTGTCAGTTTTATAACACTGATTTACCGGCTGACCCTAGCAATTCTACATTTTCGGGGACTCCCGAAAAATTCTGGTTGATCTTCCTAGAACCTCCAATTAAGTTAAATTCTTAATGACAAAGGCGTCTCAGATATACGAGTATATCCGTATATAATATTGTAATATATCTCACTGAGTATATTAAGTATGCCTGCTTCTACTTGCACTGCGGAGAGATCATTTTCTGTGCTTCGTAAAATAAAAAACTACCAAGGCAGCAGTATGGCTGAAACAAGACTCAACTCCTTAGCTGTCCTTTCAATTGAAAGCATACTGACAAGGGATATAGATTTTTCAGATATAAGTGACTTCTTCACAACACAACAGTCTTGAAGAAAAGTTCTGAAATAAGGAAATACATACAGAAATGGTTTTCCACCTGTATGGGGGCGGCGAAATTTCGTTAGCCCAGGGCGGCAAAAAACCTAAATACGCCCCTGATTGGGGGTTGGAGTTTTTTGTAATGGACTTAACTTAATCTTTTCTTTCGGTCTCGTTTAATACTGTAATATTTTCAGGCCAAGGATACGGCGTTTACTCAACGTGATATGAGCTAGAGACATTGTAAGTTTCAGCGACAGCCAAGCTGTAATTAAATCCTTCAAAACGGGTCTGACTACGTCAAAAACCATTACGGGAAATCGCTGAATGCTTACAGAGATGACGCTGCTTCCAAACAAGCTTTAGAGTTTAAACTAGGACTAAAGTAATTGGTAGGATTAACTCCAGATGGGGAAATAGTAAACATACGTTTCAACAAAACCGTGGCCCTGATTGGATTTCAGTTGCACCGCTAAACTATTGTCGCTAAAAAAGCTACACATCGGAGCTGGAAGTCATCACTGGGCACGTCAGAAGGCGTTGCTACAACAAAAACAACAAAGCTTATGTTGTTGGGGAGAAACTCCATCGTTTTATTGAAAATTCTGTCTAGTTCAATGATTAAGATTGTCGAGTAACGAGTCCCTTGTGGTAACAGAGCGAACCCTTTCGCAGTTCATGTGTGCTGTGGTAAGCATAGCACCCCTTCATGGTTTTATCCGTTCATCAAGGCCAGTCAAAGTCTAACTTAAGGCACAGGGAAGGCAATTTTGGCGCCCCCTCCCCCCCTATATTTTTTCAAAACAGTTTTTCATATAAACTAGAATGATGCACCGCTTCAAATATTGTTTGCAAGTATTTGTCTTGCACTTGAAATCATTGTTGCGTAATTTTTTTCAAGCTCCACTTTTACCCAAGTGATTTCGCTTCATACTAACATCGACGCCACTTGGATAAAAGTGGTTGTGACAGTGCCAGGTGTTCGGTTATGCTTGGCACTATTTATCGTCGATAATGGTCGCAGCAGACGATCAAACCAAACGGTTTGCGACCACGAACACAATCATGTCAACTTCATAGAACGTGGGGAAAAATCGCCTCATTTCCACCGCTTTCCGTGAATCATTTGGTTCGTCTTGTGTGTCGAGATTAAGTCACTCTCATTGGAGAATGAAGGCCAACTTTCCAAATTGAATCATTTGCGCGCGTAAGTTTGAACTGTGAGAATTACTTTCGTTCGGATAAATCGTGAAATATTGTACTTCTTTCTGAATGGAATTACCCTGTCAGACAAGAATCGAAACTTGATCGAACCTGGACCAAAGACTGTCTACTAAGGAATCGATGACTATATCGATGAAACGTCGGAGACATTTGTATGGGCATGGCCGCTTTTGCGATACCGAAAATGAGGACAGGAGTCGACCTAAAATTGATGACGATGATGGTAGCCAATGTACAATCGATGACTTTAGTCAGTGTAGAATCGACGCTAAGATCGAATTAGGATCGATGACTGTAGAAATGTGTAGAATCTATATTTAAGCCTGATATAAAATTCGTCCACAAACTAAAATTGTCGTGAAATCTCGTATAAAATTCACGTGAAACTTTTCACGGAAAAAGTCATTTTGAGCCGGTTTCAAATTTTTGTATTGATTTCACGCCACTTTCCATTGAACGGCCGACTGTATCCGAGGATTATAGAGAAAAAAAACAAAACATATTCCGTATTTGATGATATGACAACATGCGTCGCCAAAGATACTTTCAAATAAATTAAAATTTCAGGCAAATTGATTACGAAAATCGATGTATGAACGAAGACATTTCGATTCCTTTCACATCAGAGAAAAACCGATGGCAAGGTTGATACATATATAATCGAGAATATTTGAATTTTTCCAGCTTCGGAGACAAACCGATGAATGGAACCGCTATAGGATCGAAGACTTTTCGATTCCACTGGGCATCGGAGACAAATGTCTTGCTGGCTATATTAGATTTAGCTCTAAACTCACAAAATTCACACTCAAACTTGGCTTTCCCATTTGCGCCCCTTTCGGCGTGCTTTCAGAATAGGTGCCCCAGGCCAGGCCCGGACGTTGATTACTTCAACTTCCTTCCGATGAGAAAATTCGTCCGTGCTTTCCATAAATGCATGTCCCTCGAACACCGAAAGTTCGATAAATGTCGTCTTACCCTTAGCTCTACAGGTAAGAATCAAAGTTGGGCCCCCTCCAAACTCGGTTTCTAGATCCGCCACTGCTCTTGTCTACTAATCAAATGTCTTTTGTCCTTTCTAAAAAATGGGAAATTATCTTTAATTATATGAATAATATCCATACCATACCTTATGATGATTAAAAACAGGAAGAGAGGTATGAGATGCATGTGGATTTCAAAAAGAAAACTAAAAAATTTCAAAAAGAAACTGAAAATAACCCAATATCCAACACTGGCGTTTGCCATGTCAAATATTGGTACCTCAACGAGCCTTAGTATGTCGATTACAGGTGTAACACGTTTTTTTTTAATACTTTTATATTTTTTTTATTTATTAATTATCTCGTCACAATTGGATTATTTTAAGTAAAAGTCAACACTATTTTCTACCAAAAATACCAATCACTTGAAGTTGAAGACTAGCTTGTTTTTATTTTTATACCCTCCACAAAGTAGGGTATATTAAAATTTTCATAAAGTTTGCAACCCACAGAAGGAAGCTTCTCCGACCATATAAAGTGTATACGTACACTCCGGGCCACATAAATAGGGACAGCCACTCCAAGAATTGTTTTATTCAAAACCTTCAGTACCTAAGATCGGAGAGCAAAAATGTGTATCCGTGTAAAAAAGATTATCTTCTTGCGCGTACTTTTTGAGAAAAAATCGGGAGCTTTGATTAATAACAGTTATACTTCGTTAACATTGTGTTGATACACTAATAAATTTTACGTGTAAGGATTTTACGTAATTTAGCGTAAGGTCATTCAGAGCGACCTGGTTGGCTTCAATCAGCTGCTTTTCGCCCTCGAACTACATACTACCTTCATCTTTTTTTTCTAGTAAGTCGTCCCAGACATTTTCCATAATATTCAAGTTTAAGGGCACGGGGGCTGTGCCATAAAATCCATATTTTGAGCTACGCATTTTTATCAGTTGTGCTGAATGAAGAGAGGCAGAATCCTGCTGCTATATCCATCTAAGTTGGCAAAAACATTCTGCATTTGTGGAAAAGGAATTTTCCATATCGTATGGTACGATTTTGTTGCTATTTTGTACATAGCACCCAGGTCGAAGCTCCCTAAAGTATAACGCAACTTTATCTTCTATGAGGTTCCTGTGAGGACTCATCAAAAACACAATTCCTTTGGCAAATTCCGGATATACGAGTATAGTAGTAGTTAGGTACGCCCGGACCATTTAAGATAACTACCTCAGCGAAAGAAATTTTGACGAGTTCTCGCAGAAGAGAAAGTTGCGTCATGCTTTGGGGACTTTGTCCTAGGTCGTGTGACCAAAATTACTATAAAATCGTACCATACAATAAGAAAAATTCTTTTTCCAAATATGCAAAATATTTTTGGTCCTCTTAGATGGATATAGGTGGAGCAGGATTATGCCCCTATTCATACAGCCCGACTGATAAAAATGCGTATCTAAGCTCAATATGGATTTTATGACACGACCTCCGTGCCACCAGGCCAAGGCCCGACGTCGGGCTGTCGCGCCACGATGATGATGATGACCTCCGTGCCACCAGACTTGAATATCATGAAAAATGTTAGGGGATGACTTACTCGACAAAAGGATGAATGAGGCATGCAGCTCGAGGAAGAAAAACAGCTACTTGAGGCCAACCAAGATGCTCTGGGTGACCTCACGCTAAATTACGTAAAATCCTTTTATGCATGCAAGTCGAATCAAATTTTTGACGCAGTTTCCAATAAAGAAGGAACTACTCACTATCAAGAAAAGAAAATTGCATATTATGAATGTCCTTATTTCGGTGAAAAAGCAGAATTTTACTAGTGTCCCTATTCAAGTGGCCCAATTTTGGACGTAAAATTTATTAGTGCATCAACACAATATAAACGAAATATAACTGTTATTAATCAAAGCTCTCGAATTTTTTTCAAAAAGTATAAACAACAAAGAAACCTTTTTTATCAGATATAAATTTTTGCTCTCTGACCTTAGGTACTGAAGATTTTGAATAAAACAATTCTTGATGCGGCAGTCCCTATTCATGTGACCAGGAGTGTATATAGTTATATTCTTGGTCAATATGACGAGATGACTCGATTAAGCTTTGTCGGTTTTGTAGTTTCTCAGTTTTAAAGTTATCGAGCTGAAATTTTCTACAAACCTTTCTTTCTATTGCACGCTGTATATGTATATGTCGGAGGCATGGACCACTACGTCATATAGTTGCCATAGGAACGACATTTCGATCATCTGCTACTTTCCATCCCACCTGGACCCACTATCATCAATCAAACCCCACAAGCAAGATTTCCAATTTTCATCGTTATCCGTACAAAAGACGTCTTAAAAACGTCGCGTCCGCCATACCAACATGCAATGTCTATCTACGTGAGAACTCTTGAAAACCATCTTCAATATGTACAAACATTCGTCCTTGATGACTTCAGACGGGGCTGATATGTTACCCTCCGGCGTGCAACAAGCGAGCAGATGTGTCCCATGCCATTGTGAAGTTTCGCGACATTTCATCCACACGAGTGTATCGAAATGTCGGGGGGTGAAATGTTCTCACGATCGTTCAAGCTCATATACACCCGTCCTTACAGCCCGCTGTTGAATAGGGGCGAATCGTCTTGAGCCACCGTCATCCTCCTTCCGAACAATAAGATTTTCACCCTCTTTTCACGGAAGGCGAGCGTACCCCCTGCCTTATGCATTACAAAACGACTTGAAAATCACGAATCGCATTCAATCGCGGCCGTGGCGAATCAAGGAACGGGTACAAAAGGAAACTTTCTGCTCGGGAGGAAAACAATAAAGGACCGATGAAGAATAGCCACCCCACAGGATTTTCTTTGAGGTCCGAAACACGGGGTCCTATTGTTCGTTGGTCGCGTTGAAGTCCTTGGAGGGTTGGTTGCAAGCAAAGATCCCGTTTATATTAACGTAGTCCTGAACACTGTTGTGGGTTTAACTTTTAATGCGCAGCAGACTTAATGTGTAGGCATTCAGATTTCGCAAGGAAATATGACCATTGAGTTGAATTTATTATTTTCGTTATTTAATTTCCATCATTTCCATTTGTGTCCCTTGTTCATTTTCTTCCGTGACCCATTGTTGTGCATATGCTGATCGATGGTTCTTGGACGTTAAGGGAAGAAGTAATTAGAGATGACACACAGGAAGAAGGATGGAAAGGTGTTATTGAGGATTGTGTTTTTCGACGGTGACAATCTCAGGTTTGTGCTTTTGAGAATGCGTGGGAAATTTTGGTGTATTTGGCGTAGGTTCAACCAGTTCTTGACTTTTGGCCATTATATATGGAAGAAGGTTTTCGTGATGTATGTGAATGTTTATTAACAGCTGCTGCAGCAATACCCTATTCTGCATTGGGTTTTGGAATCATAATTTTGACCAAAACATATTTTTAACATTGGAGATTTTCACTATACTCGTATTGCGCAGTCGCCGTCGGTTCTATACAGCTCGTATCGAGACAACTTTCTGGTAAGTAATCTAACTGAATTTGAATCTAGCCTGAGCCTATTTTAGAGGAAAAGTGTTCCACTTAAATAACACGAACCCTCTATGTTTGTGTGTATTAAAATTTATTAACAATAACATTTGCACAAACATTGAATAGCTTTTAAAGTTACAGCTTCAATAATATTTTCGCATTTTCGTTCTGGAAGCGAAGTTGCGATGGTGGTGTGCAATTAAGCAATAATTTACTATTTCCCTACGATGAATAAATTATCCCATTAAATGCCCATTAGCTGTCTTGATGTCATACTACTTCAAGTTAAGAGGCTACCGGGCGAATATATCGTGGGGAGATTTTTCCTTCGTCAGGATCTATCTAATAACTAACATTTTAATTAAATCGATTCCAACAAGTCGTCAACGAACGTAAAAATTATTGTGCTCATGTGGCCGGCAGTCCGACATTCCAAAATGATCATTTACTTATGGCGGTGGCTGCAACCGCCGCCGCCGACACAGCAGCAGCCGCAACAGCCCCAATTTATTCAATTCCAAGTGGAGCCTCAGAGGAACGGATATTTCTATTTGGATGCCAGTTAGTGTTCAAAGAAATTGATCAACGGCTGCAATATGCAATGTGGTGGAGCTCAGTTGGCGACTAGCGTGCGGTAAATTGCCTCATGTGCTCCCGCTGAAGGGATTTTCTCGCAAATTCATGGTGAAATTAACATAAAATTAATGTTTTTTTTTTCAGAAAATCATTTAAACCTATGTAAAAGTAAAATGAATCGCGATCGATGGAAATAATCACTCTTCATCCGGTTGGTCTTTTAAAGACACTGAAGGTTCTCGTAAGGTTTTTATTGCATAAAAAGTCGGAAATCTCGAAGTGTGTTTGAATGCAGCTTCGTCTTCTCCTCACGGAGGTTTTTGCATGAATGAATCTAAGGGGGCATTGGAATCCGCGTGGGCTACTGCCGTGTGTACACGCATGCATGTATGTATTTCCACAAATTGTTCGTACTTTGCGCACAAGCCAAGCGCATGCAAAACATGTCGCTCGCGGGAGGATTCATAGCTTATCTGCAAAGAACATGCAATCAATGCCCTGTAGGTATTAGCAAATAATAGATACAACCGCATCCATGGGGGACAATTTAAAACATCAGTTACATCTAACTTGAGCTAGAGAATTTTATCTTTGACTAAACGCCACGCCAAACAAGAGTCTTCATCTTGAACATCTCGGAAAGCAGAGGAAGTCAATGTGTTCATACTTTAAGAATCCAATGCATTGTTAACTGATTTAATACCATTTAAGTAGGGAAATGTCTATAAAATACATGTCGGTAGAAAACAATAAGTCATTTTAAATCCAAAAATTGTGTATGTGCGAGCTTGTGAAGGACCCAATTGGCAAAAGGATAATCTGACCATATTAAAACGTCATCTCACACCCCAAGAAAATATTCCAGTCAACTGAATATTTTCTTGGGGTGTGAGATGACGTTTTAATATGGTATGACAAACGTTGCGGGATTTCCGTTTATAATCAAATAAAATTTCGAAGTATTTAAACTGAGATTTACCTATATGCACTTACAATGCTTCAAATAAAAAAAACACAAACATTGGTTTAATCAATTTTCTGGGTTTTCCTAAAAAAAATCGAATTGTATGTTGCGGGTATTCAAAATTAGAAAAGGTTTAAAAATCGCTTTCAAACGAAAATAAACTAGGTAATATTCCTAAATGCATTTTAAATTTGAGCACAAAAACAGTTCGCCCGATAAGTTTTCGGTTCTTTTTACTCCGAAAATCTAAGGTTTGGTTAACTGTAGTTTCTTTATATTGTCGTCATCATCGTGGCGCTACAAACCGACAACGTCGGACTTTAGCCGCCTGTATCATTGTCCTCCAATTATCTCGGTCAAGTGTCCTCCAATTTCGGACACCCAGTAGTCGTTCGTCCTCATATACTGAGTCTTTCCAACGAGCTCTCGGTCTCCCTCGCAGCCTTGCGTCGTCCGTTCAATATTTTCTTAGTCATGCGGGCATCGTCCATTCGTTGCACATAATGCCACTGCTCACTGAAGTCGTTGTAGTTTGACGATTCTCGAAAGTTTCAGCTCATTATGCAGTTCGTACAGCTCAAAGTTGTACCGGATGTGCCATCCATTTCCGTCGCAAGCTGCTCCGAAAATTCGCCGTCGTCTTTCGTTCAAACGTGTTAAGCATTTTTCGGAAGCTAGAGGTGGGGTCCAGGTTTCGCAGCCGTAAAATTTCACAGATCGTATGATGGTTTTGTAAATGCGGAGTTTCGTGTTTCTGTCCACATGCTTCATTTTCATTATTGAGAAGACCGAGACGAAAGTCTTATTTGCTAGCTGTATCCGTTGCTTGATTTCGTCAGTTTCGTTGGCGTCCTTTGACAAGTTACTCCCCAGATAGGTGAAGTTGTCTACGAATTCGATGCTAAGGTCCCCAACGTTGATGTTCGGTTGTTCTGGCACTCTTGTTCTTGATTCATCATCATAGTCGTGGCGCGACAGCCCGACGTCGGGCCTTGGTCGCCTGTTCTTGATTGCATCACTATTTTTGTTTTGTCCTCGTTAATGCGTAGTAGTCCAACTTCTATTGCAGCCGTGTCAAGATTATGTAGAAGTTCTTCTGCGGCGGTCAGGTTCCGTAACATGATGTTGATGTCGTCTGCCTATGCTATCAATTGGGTTGACTTGACAGTTAGCGTGCCGCTGATGTCTGCATTCATTGCCCGTATGGCGTGTGCAAGTGCAAGGTTGAAGAGAGTCGGCGCCAGTTCATCGCCTGCTTCAATCCAGTACATATTTGAAAAGGATTAGTCAGCCTGTTCTGGATCCTGACCTGTAAGACAGAGTTGGTCATCGTCGTCTTTATTTGTTGTACTAGTTTTACAGGTATACCAAATTGCTGCAGGTTCCCCTCCTACGTTACTCGAAGTACGGATGTTTTCAATCCCCCTACCGCTGAACTGACTGTTTACGCCAATTCACCGCTTCCTCGAATTATGCGTAATTACGACAGATTGGAGATTGGTCCTTTACCTTCTTCTTTATATATCTTTAAAAGAATCTTACTGCGTAAAGTGTCCATTGTTGACATTTAATTTTATTTATTATTCTAACGTAACGTCTTTTTCTTAACACTTTGCTTCTTCCTTCTTTTTCATTCTTACTTTTTTTTCCATTCCATTTATTTTAATACTCGTATTTCACTTTTTTCCTTTTTGAGATTTGAATTTTTTTCGACTTTTTTGTTTTTACTTTTGTCTTGCGTTATTTCTGTATTTTGAATTCTTCATATTTACTGTGTATTTGGGATGTATCCTGTCAGTAACTCTCTTTTAATAAATAAATAAATAAATTATAGGTACAGTACTCGTACACCACGATCGATACTGTCGTATGCGTGCTTAAAGTCAGCAAGGATTTGGTACACGTCAACTTGTATCCCCAGCACTTTTCCACGATTTTTTTAAACGTGAAAAGCTGATCGGTTGTGGATCGGCCAGGTCTAACACCGCCTTGATATTCGCCAATGATTCGTTCAGCGCACGGTTTTATAATTGTTTCCAGAATTTTGACCGGTATTTTGTAGGACGTAGTGAGATTCACAGATCGCAATTTATCTCACTTATTGTGGAACATGAATGCTCCTGCGCCAATCGTCTAGGATCACCTCGCCCAACCAGATTCGCAGAAATAATTGATGTATGGCATTTAATAGACCCGTTCCACCGGACTTAGCAGTTCAGCTGGAATCTCGTCTGCTCCCGGCGCTTTTTTCTACTGTCGGAGGTTATGTATTGGGGCCAGGACCGATCGAAGTCTAACTTAAGGCACAGGCAAGGGCATTTTGGCGACCCCTTCTCCTTCCACACATTTTTTCAAAACAGTTTTCCATATAAATTATAATTGAATGATGCATCGCTTCAAATATTATTTGCAAGTATTTTTCTTGTACTTGGAATTATTGTGTGTAAGTGTAACTTTTATAGCGACGACACCTCGATAGTGAATCGAAAGAAATTAATAGGCACCATAGCCACGTAGCGCAGTGGGCCGACCAGTAACGCAGTGTGTTGAGGCATCAGTCTCATGTTTGACTACCGGCGTTTCCAGTTCGAATCTCGTCCACGACAACGTTCGTGGCCATGGAGGTGCAGGAGGTGCATGCTGGCATGGGAACTGCATTCTCCGAAACCAGTTATGCCGTCGAAACGTCAACTGGGCCACATGGAACAGTTGATGCGCTATGCCCCACAAGGGGTTAGGGCAATTGAGAGAGTGAGGTAGCGCTCGCCTCGTTGCCGCACATTTGAATTGTATATATTTTACACAACGCGAAAAGAATTTGGCAGATACTTCGTGGGTTGGTGGTTAGCGAACCGGACTTGTAAGTACGTCCATTACGCTGGCATCTTCACCACTAAGTATCGAAATGAGGCATGGTGTATAATTAGGTGCTAATTAGTTGCTGTATTTCCCGACCTTACTTACTTTACTTACTTACCTGTCGATTCGCCAAAATTGACGATTTTATGTGGGGGTGCGTGTAACGTTACGCTAGCACCCCCACTTTTTTATCCAACTTCTATCGCACCCAAATTTGATGTAAAATGAAAACCATAATTAATTGCTAATTTGTTGCTGTATTCCGGAAATTATTGCTCCTGTCGAATTGCCAGGATAATGTTCTTTTGTATGGTGGTGCTAGCATAACGTTACGCTAGCATCCCCAATTCTTAATACGGCATTTATCGTCTCCAAACTCAGTGCAAAATGAAAGCCATAATTAATCGCTAATTTGTCGCTCTATTCCGAATAAATTGCTCCCGCCGATACGCCAGGACTCCAGCTTATATATGGGAAGGACACCACATTTGTACCCCCCCCCCCCCCCTTTACTATCCCCACTGGCACAAATCTAACAAAAACTTGATGCGTTTTGAAACCAATAAATATTTGCTAATTTTTTGCTCCTGCTGACTTGCCAGTATAACGTTTTTTGTATGGTAGAGCTAGTATGACGTCTTCCAGCCTTCTGTAGCGTTCTGCAGGCGGAGATCACTGCGATCGCCGAGCTTCTGACTTGGCTGGGTCGTAATATCATATCTGCAAGGAATATTACTATCTACACAGAACATTTTTCTGATTAATTTCCCTATTTCAGATTACCATACATCATCGCAACAGACGATAGAACCAAACGGTTCGTTACCGCGCAACCACGTCAACTTCATGAATGTGCGGAAAAAAAATTCTCCTCATTTCCACTGCGTTTCGCGAACCATTTTCTTCGACGTATGTGTCGAGCCTAAGTCACTCTCATTGGAAAATAAAGCCTAATGATCGCCACACTCAATCGCGCACTACGACCGAACTTCCATTGAACCATCAATTTCATAGAAAGGTGGGAAGGAGGAGGAAGTTCTGTCGGGGTAGTGCGCGATCATGTGTGATGAACTTAAAGTTCAAAATCGAACCGTTCACGCATGTAAATTTGAACTGAGAATCATTTTCAATCGAATAAATCGCAAATTATTGATAACTAAATGGAACTATGTATATTATATTCAGCTCTAAATCGACAAAATTCACTCTCAGGTTGCCTTTCCTCTTGGTGCACTCTTCGGCGCCCTTTCATAATCGTCGCCCTAGGCAACGGCCTGATTCGCCTTAGCCATTGACCGGCCCTGATTGGGGCCATGATCGATCATATCGTCATCAATTGGGGCTTCCTGTTTGAAGACGTTAGACGCGGGATTAAGAAGCTTTTTAGAATAGGGCGCCCATCGTTTGTTGATGCTATTGGTGTCGCGGATAATATTTCCATCCCTGTCGTTACATAGGCTGGTTCTGGGTTAATAGCCATTCTTAATGGTGTTTACTAGTCTGTACGCTCATCTGGTGTTTCTAGTAGTTAGGTAATTATTAATGTTCAGCAACTGCTTGTCAAAGCATTTTCGAATCTAATGTCTAAATATTCTATTCGATAATCGCCGTAATTCGTGATATTTTCCTCTCTTGGCTCCAGTTGGACATTGGATACATTGTCTGTAAGCTTCGTTCTTTGCGTCTAGCATAGGTGTTAGTTTTTCCTGAAGTATGGCTGTATAGGCTTTCGCCGTAGCATCACTCAAGAGTTTGTCAACCAGAAAGATTTTGGGACGATTGATTCTCGATGGGTGCACTGAATAAATCCTACACCGATAGGTTGTCTTTACGGTTTACGAAGTGATGGTTTGAATCGTAGTTTGCTCCTCGACATGATCGGACATCCATCACAATTGATGGCCATCTCTTGCATATGAGGACGTGGTCAATCTGGTTGAAGGTGCGTGTATCCGGAGATTTCCAGGTTCATTTATGAATGTCTGGGTGCGGAAAGTTGAGTTGAATGTTGAGCTTAAGCCGCGTTCTGACGGTTCGACTTTCGTTGAACAACAGAAGTCGCGCAACAAAAATCGAACGAATCGCCCCGTGGGGAGAGCACTTTCAACACTGTTGAAAAACTTTTCAGTCGAACAACAAAGTATTGAACCCTTTAACTTTAATCGTTCGACTGTGGACAACCCTTTCAACAAAGCACGCTATCTCACTCTCATTCGTTCTGTCATTTGAGTGTTTTGCATATGGATGCCGGCGGAGTAAGTTGATATCTCGTAATTTATTTTTTGTGCCGATATTATTTCATTGAAGTGATAATTATCTTTCATTCTAGTGTTTCAAGGTCAAATGCTTGCAAATACAGTGTCATTCGGCGGATTAAAAACCAGGTTAGTTTCAAGGCCCCCAACCTACGAGTGTGAGGCGGTGTCAATTCTCGGTGAGTGTTTTGTGTCAGAAAAAATTCTTTTTGTAACAAAATTGCCGCAACTTGCACAATTTCACGCACAACAACTTTCGGCGCCATCTTGAAACTGAAAATGTTGAACAACTTTTGTTGAAACGTGGGAACAAAATCGAATTTAGTCGCATTCGACTCTTCTTGCACAACTTTTATCGTTCAATAAAAGTCGAACCGCGAGAACGCGGCTTTACGACAAGGTTCCTACTACATGCGAAGTCGATTAGTCGTTGACCGTTGTTATTGCATTCCATGTGTAAGCTGTGTCCTCCTGTTCTCCGATGCCAAATCTCGTTCCCAACTTTCGCCTTGAAATCTGCCAGCAATATTTTGAAGTCGTTTGTTGATAGTGATTCGAACAATGTCTCCAGGTGGTCGTAAAACTCGTCTTTCACTGCTTCTACCTTTGCGTCAGTTGAGGTGTGCACATTGATGAGCCAGAAGTTGGAAAATTGAATCTTAATGCGAATCGCACACAACCTTTCATTTATAAATTTGAAGTTAATAACTTGAGGTTTGAGGTGATTATTCACGATGAACGCAACTCCAAACCCCTTGTGTCCAGAAGGTTTACCGCTTTTGAAAATTGAGTGCGATTTCTTGTCATTGATCCCGCTGCCAAGCCAATTTATATCCTGGACTGCATTGATGCTCAGTTTGTATTTCTCGACCTATTGTAGAAGGGCCTTCTCGGCCCCCGGTCTGTGCAGTTAAACGTTTGCATGGTCGTCGTTGTTGATCCGTCCAATCCGAGGTTTTTTTTCTAGTTTTCTTGATATTCAGTAGTTCTTACAAGGATGGGTTGTCGGTCCATCGCTAAACCCCATTCAGGGGTGGCCTCGGGGATGGCTCCTTCAGGTGATTCATAACGTGCCACAATTCATAAAAGGGCGACCGGCAGCTCAGTGCGCAGAGGCGTCAGTTTCATGTCTGACTACGGTCGTTACCTGTCTCATCCACGGCGTTCATGACCTTGAATGTTTGTGTTGTCTTCCCCCTGTGATGCGGGCGTATTAATAAACCAAAACATCTCCTAACTTGTAGTAGATAGACGGCTATAGGAGTAAGAGGTGCATGCTAGCTAAGTGCATCGTCCGAAACTGGTTTCTGCCAACGAAACGTCAGCTAAGCCACATGGAATAGTTGACGCGCTATGCCCCACTAGGGGTTAGGGCAAATGAGTATTACTAGGTACATACAGTCAGTAAGTATTCTAAATGTACATATATACTGAATATGTAAGAAATAATAAATTCGTACACATAGTTAACCTTTGCTAATTTTTAATATTTTGGTCCCTGGGAGGGGCTTTAGCCTTCTTAGCACTCCCCGAGGTTGCACCGCTGCTGGCGAACTATGCAGTCAATTTGCAAAACGCTTCAGGCTTCATTTAGCTTATTTGCTCCCAAACAATGACGTTAAGATTTTGGATGTGATCTTCAATAAAAAAAATATCATTAGAAACCGCTTATTAATTCCATTTTATTTTATTAAAAACTTACCATTTCAAAAGTGTCTTACCTAGCAGTATCCAGATTTGAGCAATTACGTATTCTATTACCCTATCCTGGAGTTACTTAACAAAATCAATTTTCCGTACAATGAGATTTGATTTGAACATCTGTGCTCATTTTTTTAAAGGAGCCGCGATTGTAATTTTTCAACTAAAAAAAATCATCCAACGTGGTCGATTTTTACCTTTAACAAAGCGCCCAGTAGTCTCTCCTATCGAAAGGATCGGTTGTAGGCCAGGGATGATCATAATCATATGCCTTGAGGTGTCCTAACGACTGAGGATGATATAGGGGACAACAAATGGAATTGTATGTTGGCCTGTCTTGAATGTAAGATTAACCAAAGGTGGTGCGAATGTGGGGTGAAGTCCTGCACGTCTCAAAAGACAACGTCCCGCAGAACTGATGTTATGTACTTGGAAAAACTGGATTTTCTTTTAAGTGCTCTGGCTACGATGTTCCTTCCGAGAGGCTGAAGGAAGAAGGCATTGTAGCGGAATTATAAACATATATTGACGGTTGCGTTCCTTTTGTGTTTTACAAGGGTGAGGAGATATCTATTGTTAAGCGCAATATATGAGCAAATACGCGATAGATGAAAGTAGACTTTAATCTGTAACGGAAATAACAATCTTTTTGGTAATAGGAATTATCTAATTTTCTGAAAATGAGATTGGAGTATGTATCACTTAACTATCTGCACATAAACAAACTCTCTCTCAGCTAATTTTTGGATCCAACGCTTTGATGGAAGCTATTACTTCACAACAGGTTAAGGTTATGTGAACTTACACTATATAATGCGCACGATCAAATTGAAGTTCCCATAGACTCCTGGTCGACAATTATTCATTGTGAGAAATAGGTTGTTTAGCTGCCAATTTTGTACTCCCTGTTAGCATTTGATTTGATCGAATTTAACAAAAGGCAAATTTGATTCTTGTATCATTAATTATTACTCCCAAAATAAAGGGTATGTGTATTCGTATCGACAGCAAGCAATGTGATAAATCATTATGCAAAACATAGGTTTGAACGTCTTCAACTCTACCTCTTGGCGCTCTATTATTTTCACAATACATCCCACCGATTAGCCCTAACACTGATTGAATGTTTTACGTCAGAACGGAAACGCCATGTCATAAATTAAATTTTATAAAATAAGAAAGAAAAATTCCTATGTACCTACATAGCCCAAGTTTTTAATTCAATTAACTTGAGCATTCATTACGACTCAGCAAAAGCGCAAAATAATAAATTCCATAGTCGGTAACTGCATGAACTGCAAAACCTCAATATTTGAAGATGAGCAGTCGGCAGCTAACCTAGGATAAGATGTACTCGTGTAGGACAAGTGAAAAAATAATTTCTTAAAAAAAAAACCTCAAAAAATATCATAAATCACCTGAAAAAATTGCAAATAATCAAGAATCGTGGGACGATCAATATTTTGGAATTCTTGATCCATTATTATCATTTCTGTACTGAATGTGGTGCTTGGCAAATCATTGATGGATTTGATCGCGGCCGCTTTATATCTTCATTCCGGGCTCGGGGCCAACCTAGGTGGTCGTCTTGTCTACAATGATGATGATGACTACTACTTGATCAAAAAATTGATTTCATACTCCAATTAAAGTCCGTAACCTCGAATTCGATTCGTTAGCGCGGCCACGAAGACTGTGAAGTACCCAAAAGCACCAGCCAGCCCCATATATTCACGGAAAAACTAAAAAGTCATACATTATCTGTTTCATAACAAAAACCAGAAAATTTACCGAAATGAATTTAATTGCCTCAGTATAAAGCCAGTGGCTTTTCTCACGATAAGTGCTGAGGCAAAGGTGTTGAAGGTGAATGGGCTCCCGCACTGTTACACAAAAATCATAAAGATCCCAGCAGATCAGTACGAATTTAGTCAACGAAAGAGGGCAACCGATTGTTTGGCATCTGCTCGGTAAGTTGGAGGTAGGTACATACTTGTGTGTTACAGTGATTTTGATTTCTTAGGCTTAGCGCTCACATGCCTTTTCGGATTTCGCAATCGTTCAATTTCTATACTGAGTCCTATGGGCTAATAAGAGCATGCGCACACATGCGATGACAATTCACTTGTTTTTAAATGGTTTAAGTTTTGTTTCTGACAGTAATAAAATAGACAGTCGCGGCAGCTGGATGGGTAGAGCGTCGAGCAAGCGAGAGGTCGTAGGTTCGATTTATTCAAGTAACATACTCTAACAGTTGCTTTTCTCGTCGGTCTCCAGTCGACTCAGCTGTGAACGAGTACATTGATTTGATGAAAAATAATGGAGTAAAGGTGGGACGTTCGTGGTACTGATCATTAATTGCTCCTTCCAATTACCATCTTCCCGTAAAAACAGTATCGGAATTTACATGGGGGCGCCGCAATGATCAAAAACAACTGAACGATCCAACAATTGCATGTCAGCGCTAGGCCTCAGCTTCGTGCAAGATTGCGCCTGTACGCATAGTCAGAGTGTATGTTTTGGACAATTTTGTTGTTTTCGTTTCGAAAGTATGAATGAACAAGAGATTAGAAAGAGTTGCCACACCATCTCAAATTAATCACAAGGAAAAAATAATTCTGCAATGTAAATGGTAAATAAATAAGCTATGCATTAATTTTGAATAAGCTTGGTCTAGTTGCTCTATTGACAGTTCATATGGATCAATTTCTATTTGGAGACTCAACCCTAAGGCTGAATTCATACTGCCTGCTATTTGATGCGAGCCGCTGTTGATATTTAAAAAACCTTGCGAGGGTGTCCACATTGTACGCGATGCGATGCCCCACTGGTACTCCAACCAAATCGCAGTCACCATTCGCTTCAAATTGAACCAATCATCGCCTCAAATCACAAAGAAGCTTGCAATTGCACCATGTTCATCGCAGATCACATGATATCGCTCGCAGTGTACGCGTCGATCGCGCGATCCAATATAATAATCTGTAAACTTTCTTTTCTCTTGCGATGACCGCTTCTAATCGCAAGACATTGCTCGCTCGGGATCGCATCGCAGGCAGTGACGCCGTGTTAGGCCAAAAACTCATTTTTATATGCGTATCAGGTGTGTCCGTATCATTCGGTGTCAGATCATGAATGAATCGAACACCATGAATTTAAATGTACATAAAACATAAAGTATATATTCCAATTGGATAGTGATAAATACCAAAATACGAGTATATATACATTTAGCAAAGATACCAGTACGACGAGATTCTATATCAGAACGGGATTTAACTGGATCACGGACTGGTGTAGATCAAGGAGTATTTAGGGAATCACCCCCAACCAATCCACTAGATGCGGAGTACCGTTACTCACAAGAAAACAAAACTTTTTCGACCGTACGTCCAGGCTATTTTTATCTACCTTAAGTTTACCATAAGCTACCTTTAAGGTTATATCTTGCCTTTTTTTATACTCTTCATGAAGTTTGCAATGCACAGCAGGATGCATCTTCCGACCATATAAACTATATACATATATTCTTGGTCGGTATGATGAGACGAGTCGATTAAGCTTTGTCCGTCTGTCTGTCTGGTTCTATGCAAACTAGTCCCTCAGTTTTTAAGCTATCGAGCTTAAATTTTGTAAAAAGCATTCTTTTTTTTTTGCACGCTGTAAATATGTCGGAACCAACGGAATCAGACCACTATGTCATATAGCTGTCATAGGAACGACCGGTCCAAAAATTCGTTTTTGTGAGAAAAACTTTTTTATTACTAAAGATATCTTTTTTAAATTTTACATTAATCAATAGTATCTTTAGTCAAATCACATTCAGTTGAAATTGGACTACTCTATCATATAGCTGTCATAGGAACGACCGTTCCAAAAGCAAGTTTTTGTTAGAAAAACTTTTTTATTTCTGAAGATAGCTTTACAAAATTTCATATTATTCAATCATTTGACTGCCAAATCATGTTCCTAAATTTGGTTGAAATCGACCCACTATTTCATATACCTCTCATAGGAACAGTGAAATCGGCACAAGTTTTACTACTAATTTCAAAGTGGCAAATGCACCATAAGTCACAATGAAGGTATGATACCCTTCATGCGAAGCTAGCTGAAGGCTAGCTTGTTTTATCCTACCTCAGTGAGAATTTACGGGAGAAATAATTGAAAAGCTCGAAAGTATTCGGCGCCCAACGTGTGTCGATGTGGTTTTATCTAGTCAAAAAAAAATGAAAGGACAATCGAATAGGCGCATGGTACACTGTTAAACATTTTGGACTCAAATTTAATAATTTTGGTCTTGGATATATACTCAATTGTGGGGCGTAGCGTTCAATGTGGTCCAGTTGACGTTTCGTTGGCATAAACTAGTTTCGGAGAATGCAGTTGCTAGCATGCACCTCGCTTATTCTCAAATTCCCTCTGAATTAATTTCTTCGAGCTTAGTGATTTCGTATGGATAGTAGCACTCATCAGGTCTTCCATCTTTGCAGCTATCCATGTGCAAGACGACCACGAAAGTGTGAGAATTCTGTTTGTATAAGCCGTGAAGGCGTGATTTTACTTGAAAACTCGACCGTGGAGGTCTAGATGGTGTGAAGCACTTGTACATTTGCAAGAACATTAATACATAAAGTAAAATTGCCAGGGAACAAATATCTCCACTTCTCATCCTCTCTCCACCCCTCTAGTGAGTTAATATAAGTGCTTCACACCATCTAGACCTCCACGGTCGAGTTTTCAAGTAAAATCACGCCTTCACGGCTTATACAAACAGAATTCTCACACTTTCGTGGTCGTCTTGCACGTTATAAATTTCGCATTACCGTCAAATAGATCAGTGAGGTTATTTACGATGTGTTGATAGCGGAATATTTAAATTTGATAGTGGGTGGGTTGCTAGCTTGATCGGAGCCTTTTATACGGAAGTGGGTGTGTATTCCAATGAAATTGGGCGAAACTCAAGCGAACTATGTTATGTTAGATACACACTAGTCTCAAACAAAAACATTGTATGACTTCACTTATCTACTTTACAGTAATCCGTTTAAAAGGTCAAAAGTAAAACAAAACAAGAAAAAATATACCAAATTCACATAAAACACGGATTGTTTGTTTTTCTATCTATAACGAGAACCCTAACTTTGAAGGAGTAATTCATACTCTCATCGTCACCTATTGGCGAGAATGGTATGTACTCGTATATATGCTTCATGCAGATAGTTCCCACAATTGATCGAAATGATCAACACATTTTTTACTTATCGCCGTCGAAATTCCTCCTCTTTTGAAAAGTTCACCGCTCACTGTTTGTCTGTTTCTATTATTTGTTTGTTGTGGATTCAATTCAATCATAGACCGCGAACGGTTTAATTGACGGTCCAATCAATTGATCGCGATTTGAGCTAGAATCAAGATCGATTTTTAATGTGCCTGCGCTACAATCACGATCATTTTGAACGGCGGGCGCAATAAGCGCGCACATTGAGGCAATTTACAACTTTGTTTTTTCACGCTGTGATACATTTGAAAGGTGTACGTATCGTACGTCTTTTCTCTTGACGGGATATGATTTGAATGAAAATAACCTCCGGGAGCTTCCTGAATTTAATCTTTGAGATTTCTCAAGCGATGATCGATGTTACATTTGATATGTTGACTATTTAGTTGCGATCAAAATTATAGAAAGGGATCTATACACAATTTGAAATGAAAATTTAGGTTTCTTTATCCGTTTATAGAAAAACTGTGATTCATACACATATGTATTAACAATCAATATCATAAATTAGATAACACATGTACTTTATTCCTTGCTTTTCGAATCAAATTAACGAATTTCCCAAAAATTTTCCGTAAATATGTTAACTTGGAGGAAAAAGTATATATTTACAGTAAGTCACAGTCAAAATGAACCACCTTATGTTGGAGAAAGAATTACTTCAAAAATGACTGAAAACCATTCAGATGAAAATTATTGGAACATTCCTGTTTCGCGTACTAAGAAGAAAAAAAAATTATAAAACACACTGAAATAATGTTGAAACAATAAATTTACATAAAAATAATTTTAACATTCCTGTTTCGCGAATTTTATGACAATTTTCTCTATTCGATTAATGAGCCTACCTAAAGAGGAAATCCCGCAATTAAGGAATTTTAAAAATTCTCCCTAAATGCAATAGAGAGAATTCTCCTAAAATTCGCGAAACAGGAATGATAAAATTATTTTTATGTAAAATAAATTTATTGTTTTAACATTATTTCAGTGTGTTTTATAATTTTTTTTTTTCTTAGTAAACAAAAAATGATATAAACTTCAAAAGTTCAAAAATACAGCTCACAGTCAAAATTAACCAATTAAATAAAAATAAAAAGCATATGCAGGGTGCCCCACTTCAGATGGTAAATACTTTAATGGTAGATGGTACCGTTCATTTGTGGAAAATTAACACAAAGTCGACACTCTGTCTTTAACCGTTACAGAGTTATAGCATTTTTTTTTTTGTAAATTGTATCTAAAAGCTTGATTTCCGAACACACTCGAAATTTGCCACTTTCCCAATCATTTAATCCAAGATTTGACCTCACTTTCTGAAGCTATATAAAATTTTAGACTAAACATATAAAATTTCCCGGTTTCGAAATTCACCGTTACTTCAAAGATATCACTGTATAAACTTTCGATTTTTCATCAAAAATTCAAAGGATAATTTTACAACGGTACTTAGGACTGACAAATCCGAAAATTTCACAAAAGTTGCCCCAATGTATTGCCTTTCTAACGGTATATTTGATACGTTTGGATTTGAACATTTTCGAATAATACGCACTAAAGGAAAAAACATGGCGTGGATATAAGATAAATTTACTTCAACCTTAACTTAACAGGTAGTCCATGCTATCAACGAAAACTAGGGAAAAAAAAATAGTATACTTCTGGGATTTGGCATAATTCACGTGGAGAGTCCTCTGAACATATGTGCCAATGTCTCTGTTGCTATTACTAGGGTGCCCGGAGGTCTATGGGGAAGTGCTAAAAAGTCCTCTTTTTCAGTTTTTCGTGAATATTTCGGGTCGGTTTCTCCAGGCCATGTTTTTTTCCTTTAATGGGTATTATTCGATTATTTTCAAATCCAAACGTTTAAAAAAAATACACCGTTGGAAAGCCAACACATTGGAGTAACTTTTGTCAAATTCGCAGATTTGTCAGTTTAAAGTACCTACCGTAATAAAATTACCATTTGAATTTTCGATGGAAAATCGGTTTTGAAAGTTTATACAGTTGTATCTTTGAAGTAACGGTGAATTTTGAAACCGGGAAATTTTATATGTTTTGTATGAAATTTTATATAGTTTCAGATAAGGAGATCAAATCTTGGATTAAATGATTGGGAGAGTGGTCAATTTTGATTTTGTTCGGTAAATCAAGCTTTTTGACACAATTTACAAAAAATGCTATAACTCTGTAACGGCTAAAAAGTTAAAAACAGATAATCCACTTTGGTGGCAATTTGCAACGAATTAACGGTATTATTTGCCGTTAAAGGAATTTTACTTTTATTTAAGCGGTTCATTTTGACTGTGAGTTGTATTTTTGAACTTTTGAAGCTTTTATAATTTTTTTGTGCACCAAGAAGAAAAAATAATTATAAGATACAATACACTGTCGAACTCGATCTCGAACCTGGTACAAATATCTTTTGAATAGCTCAAGACACACACACACACTTCACATAAACGTGAAGAAAACCGGTCCACTTGTACCATGTTCGAGATCGAGTTCGAGAGTGCGTGGTGATACTAGCATAAAGTGGTTCATTTTGGCTGTGACTCACTGAATGTATCAAATAACATATTCAATATAATATGATAAGCGGCAGCGACTCTCCGTCTTTAATAAATTGCAGTGAGAGAGACTGATGTTGGCTCGATGGTCTTTTGTCCTTTCGCACTGCCAATTTGGTTTGTCAATAAATGAGATTCATCCAAAATTCCCAAATTTCTAACTATTCGATGTGGATGATTTGGTCTACCTTATCAAAATGACTCGTTATTCTCCTGCGATACTCGACCAACGTTCTTATTCTATACGACATAACAGAAAAAAATTATTTAATATTCTGAACCTATTTTCAATACGATTGACTGACGAGATTAAAATATTTCACAATTTTTTCATATCTGTTTAGCGAATACATTAAATATACAAAATAATAAATATAAGAAAAAAGTTAGTTTCCAAATATTTGAAACTCGTCTTAAAATATTCAAATATTTTTTCTCCAATGCTACTTCAGATTCTTAGCGATTACAATCACAACGAAATAAATAAAGACTCAAATCGTTTGCACGAGATTTTTAGATGCCATTCATATATTCATCTACTCCACACGAAAACGACATCCAAAAAGGATCTTCTGCCCGTCTAAATGGCACTCCATTAAATGTAAATCGTTTGGAGAACATAAGAAAATATATCATTTTATATAGTGGTCGAATAGCGCTCTAATGACAGCCTTTGGTAAACGAAAATATTTAATTTTAATGACATAAATACAGAGAACCGAAAATCGTTCCAAAATGCCTGTCTCTGATCATTGACGTTTTGCCTACAAGATGACTCCTGGCCACAAAACGAACGAGCGGGCGATGTTGGCCTATCGTCGCAAAATTGCATCTAATTGAAGCTTTTAATTTAAGCCGACAGTAGTCGCTGATTAAGTGCTGTGCCGAATTTTCAGACAATTTTGAAAACAATCGGGTTTGAGTGGCGGTGGAGGTGGCCTCGGGGCTTATCACAGAGATAAGTCAAAGTCGATAGGATCTCAGTGGTACAAGGATATGTTAAGTATACACTTTCAAATTTTGGATTGATACTACATATATAATTGGTATAATTGTAAAATTGATATGCATGATATGATACACACGGATATATGCCGAGGAGGTTGGAATGATACCACTGGTTGATTGAGGGACATGGTGGAAATAAAATATCGTTTATCATTATTGTAGAAAAAGAAAAACCAATTTGATCCGCTTATTGCGAAAGGGTATTAATTATTAATTGAAACTTTTTGCCCAACATACCGACTAATTTTTAACTATTGACAAAAACGAACTATGATTAGGAATCTTCAATTCTAGGGTTTCAAGTGATGGAACGTAAGTCAGGATCTTCCGATCGACAATCAGTGAACACTCGCCTTACAATGCTGATACTGCAATATTCTTGATATTCGTGGAATATGGAGAAGGGGTTGTAAGGTTGTTAATTTAATTTCATATAATATTTTTAGTTTCCCCAGGACAAATCCCTCTTTATTGGAGATTAAGGCATTTTGCAAATTTTGAGTCTTCCCCACTTTGTTGGGCGTCAATTCGCAAGATTCTCACAAAAAAAATCGATTTTAGTTTGGGGGAAGTCTTGAAAAATGATTTTTTTTTTGTATGTGTAAATGCTTTCAATGATGCTCGATACTTTTCCAGCTCACTTGCAGGAAATAACTCTGTCCCACAGGTCAAGATCCAAAATAGGCCGAGTGACTAGATTGTACAAGGCGCCCCAGAATAATGCTACAATTTAAGTCAACGTAAATAATAGCGTATGCAGACGATACTAACACCTCCCGAAGCTTATGCCTGGCCATTCAATCCGTAGATTTAATTTTCGGAAGAACAAATAACCAAATTAGCGTTGAACGGGATTCGATACACTGGAGTTTAGTTTTCCTTCCTTTATATTGCAAAGAAGCCACTGATAAATTTTATTTGCCCGTGGGGATGGAGCTTAAGGTAGCATAATGACCGTGAAGGTTGGACCGAGCCATCTGGCGAATAAAAAGGCCCCTCAACGAGCTAAGCAGCGGCCTATGCTTGGTGTAGCTCAGTTCGGACCACATGGGCGGGGTTTTCACTGCACGTTGCCCCTGTCCTTTATGTAATCATACAAATTTATAGTCCTGGGGAAGACAACAAAAACAGGGGAGGTAAAAATAGGGAATAAAAAAATGGGGCAATAAGGATGGATGGAATGGTTGGTGGATCGCTGTTGCGCTCGCAATGGGGTCCGGATGTAACAGAACTCTCGGCCTCTGGTTTCGCACCACGAGCAGATCACTACTCCTCCTCGGGTGCTGCTTTCGATCTGCCAGTAGAAGCAGCACACCCAGAGTATGATTCATTACAGGTGGTTGATTACAAACTATTTCACAAGTATTGAACATTCCCTCCATTCTAACCAGGTCAAACCTTTTTGGTCCTACATTCGTTCCCTCAAGTCGTCTACTAGCGTACCTGCTAACATCGATCTTAATAATCCGAACGTGACCTCTTCCCAAGAAGCTTGCGAGTTCTTCTTCTCTTCTACATTTTCACCCTCGACATCTTTCTCTTTTCCCTCAGGAAACTTTAATCTACCGTCCTCCTTGACCAGTCTGGATATTATAATCATTCCACTTGATGTGGTCTAGATGAAACACCCAACTTTATTGATAAATCATTATCGTTCTCTTTAAGTTTCCGTGACCAACTAACCTATCTTCTCCCAGTTATTTGTCGAACAATCGAACAACATCACGTCAAAAGTCCATCAACTTGCACAAATCTGCTTACCTTTGCACAAACGGTGGCAGAAGCCTTGGAGAATCACTGTCTCAAGTTGATGTCTTGTACATTGATTTTATCAAGGATTTTGACACTGTTGATTACAATTTACTGCTTTGTAAAATTCAAACTTTTCGCATCTCTGGATCCCGTTTGTAAAAAGCAAACCAGGTTTTTACTCGTCACGCGTGAGTGTTGAATCGTCCACAACCCCTTTACTTGGTATCGTTTCTACCCTTTCTCCGGCGACCGATAGCTCAGTCCGTAGAGGCATCAGTCTCATGTCTGACTATCGGCGTTTCAGGTTCAAATCCCGTCCACGACGAGACTCGTGGCTATGAATGTTTGTGCTGTCGTTCACCTGTGGTGCCAGGCGTAATAATAAACCACAGCATCTCCCGACTTGTCGCAGGTAGGCGACCAAATGGGGGAGCAGGAGGTGCATGCTGGCAACTGCATTCTCCGAAACTAGTTTATGCCAAGGAAACGTCAACTAGGCCACATGGCCAAGAGGTTAGGGCAATTGAGTAACGAAAATGTAACTCCTTTATGTATAATTTGTCATTAAGCTTAGGTGACTGCTGCGCCCAAATTAGAGATTCGTGTCGTTTAGGGTCAACCAAAAAAATGTCCATCGCATTTTTCCAGCAATAAGTGATGTCTATCGAAATTTAGTAAGGCAATGACAACAATTTACAGATAATTATCTTCTTGCTGAGATATTTTGATTCATAGTCACCATACGACAAACTTATTCAAACGTTTTGGAGTACAGTATTGGATAAAACGTACCAGCCAGTCCATATCAAAATAGTGCGGCGGTTAGGAAACATTTCTATCATGAATCTGTCTGCGACAGCGGGGTTCCGAAGTCCTCTCCGTCTCCGCTAACAGAATCTCCTGTTACACAGTACATACTACGTTTGACGCCATTAATGAATTAATTTATGGTAATGCTCAGGGATATTCAAAGATATGGATCTTATTTCGCGTTAGCTGTGGCATTGATTCACTGCCCTTTGTGCTACCAAGAAGTAAAAGTTTGGAATTGCGGTGTATCGGTGCGGTGTACAATGTATGGATATTGATATCACATATCAACGAAATTCCCTTCAGGAGCCTACCCTCTTTTTAGCGTAACGACGAGTTGGTATGAGATGGAAACGAAAACCTCAAGTTTTTTCTCGATCGGAGAGGTATCAAGTTTCTGTAGCCACCACACTACGCCTATGAAGTTGCCGGTTAAGAAGGCCGGAGATCACAGCGTGTCAGGTGCATGTAAGGTCCTATTTTGTAAATGAATAAATCGTGTCGATATCGATTCTATTTCACGTTAGTGTGACATTGATTTACTGTCCTTTGGCCTACCTAGAAATAAAAGTCTGGAATTCCGGTGTATCGTTGTATGTATCGACATTGATATCTCATATCAACGAATTTTCCGTCAGAAGCCTACCCTCCATTAAGAGTAACGATGCGTTGATATGAGATTTAAACAAAAACCTCAAGGTTTTTCTCGACTGGAAAAGTCTAAAGTTTGTCCGGCCACCTCACAAGCATAGTGGGTTAAGAAGACCGGCGATCACAGAATGCCAGATGCATGGAAAGTAATCTTTTTGTAAATAAATAAATCGCGTCTAATTGCATTGACCCCTCCAGGAACATGAGCGCATCGACATCTTTATTATTTCTATGCCTTGTTGACGTTTCGTTTCGATAGCATATCTACTTTTCGGAAGTACAGTTGCTAGCATGCACCTCCTATCCGCGTCGTCTTTATACTCACAAGCTCGGAGCACTTTGAGAATTCTGGGAATATTTCCATAGTTGAAGAGCTCCATCAGTTTCTTCGATTGCCGCATCCATGAACGATATTCGGAATATCCCTTCAAATATTTCCAAAATCAACCTGGCACCGACAGCAATGGTATGAATCTTGGCTAGAAAAACACTAATAACAGTTGAAAGCCTTATGGTAGGCCCTAGGGCTAGTTCAGTTTTAGAGCTATCCCAAGATTTGCCAACAATGGTCTGAATTGAGGTGATGAGATTGTACAGTGGAGTACTGTGGAAGGCATTCTGTGCTCGTTGTTGTGTACAAGGACCTGCCATGTGCACAAAGGACCTTTTTGTCCATCAAGTGAAATCTAGGCAATAAGGCTAGCTTCTAAATCCCATAGATGAAATCACTGCACTGGAGTACTTTTTAATGCAATTTTAGTCCTTTGGTCTATAAATTAAAATTTAAAAGCATTTTTCTCGAACCCGACTTTTGGCCCATCAAGTATATTAGGTAAGCGATGATTATGAATATCACGTATGTGACGTGGGCATGTGTATTCATCAAGACCTAAACAAGACACAATTTGAGTGGACTTATACATTTATTACACAAAATGCTCGTTCTTTTTCTTTTCTTGACCCGTATAGGTAAGTGAAATAACACGCAATACAACAACAATGCTACCCTATACAGATAAGGGCTTAACCCAGTAATTTATCGAGGGCCGATTCTGACCTGGATAGCTAACAAGTAAAGCTTTTATTTAGGACGCGTCTAGCGGTTGCTAGAAGAAGTTCGTATTTTCACCTCAGTTCACCTTAATTAGATTCAATGGAATTCCACATTTTTTCCAATTGGAAAAGTGATTTTTGTCGAAATATTATATTAATATATTCGGAATCAATTAGTTTCTTTTATCACAGTTCCATTTGATAGGTTCAATGCTTGCTCTTGAAGTACAATAATAAATAAATAAATAACTGGCGCAACAGTCCTATTTGAACCATGGCCTCGAGATGAGTTAGCATCATCTCATTTTCTAGATCGTGACGGTCTTGTACAGAGGTGTGTGATCAGCAACACGCTCAACCGAGTTATTTACCCCATAAATGCGTACTCATTTAATAGCTGAGTGAGCTCATAGTCCGACACGTAAATCCCATTTTTTTATCGAAAACTACCGCATTCGGTAGGAATCGAACCGGAGCCCAGTGCGTAGAAGGCGTACGTGCTAACCATTGCGCCATCCGGACTACTGAAGTACTGAAGCTCTTGAAGTAATAGAATGAAGTTTATTTTTAATATTTTTCAAAAAGTGAAATTATGTCACCGCTTAAAATCCAAACTTTATCTGAGACAAAATCCATTTCATGTCAAATACATGCTTTTACTCGTACCCTGTATGGGCTAGATACATCGTTTTTTTGCACAAAAGCTCGGATTAGCTAGCCTTGATCTGGATAGCTGCAAAAGAACGCGACTGTTGTAATATATTTGCACCAGTTTCTACACGAGTTTCTTCAAAAGGAGATTTTGAACCATTTCGAAGTTTATACGGTGTACTATCCTTTTTGCGAACTTTACATTGTAGTACTTTCATATAAATGCCGGAAATCGCACCAGGATCCATCCTGAATTCAATTTAAACATAAAGGCACTAAAGAGGACACAAGTAATTTGCATTTCTTATGAACACGTGTTAATTCTAAAGCAATGTCATAATCTCCATATCAAATTCAATATCCAACAAAAACTACACATCACTATCAGCCCCTACCTTATTATTATAACACGTGCCAATAGCGAATTATATTTCCCGGACATTTTTTATTGCAATCATAGGTTACGTTGCAATTTTCAACTTCTTAAGACGAATTTGAAGGAACTCTATTCTTTTTTTCTGCTTTCACCCTCGAACCATATTGAATGGCATGCGTTCAAAATGCATTCGAATTCGAACAAGGATCATCACAGGTCATGGTACCCTCTATCAGCTGTTGAGAGAAATTGCGCGCATTCGATACAATAGCACGAGGGTGATCTAAAATGCACAATATATTGCATAGCGATCCAAGACACTACATCAGCAACAATATATCCTTATTGTTACAACAATCATTGTAGTGATTCCGGCACAAGACACCCGCACCGGGTGCTGCATTCAGGGTGCATGTGGGCAAACAAAGTGTACAAGAAATCCCAATGATTACTGTGACATGCCGCCGAAAACGGTAGAGAAACGATCGCTTATGTGATTTATGGCGCCTCTTTCCAACTCTCGATGCAGGCTACTTTACAAAAAAAAAAAAATATTAAATAAAATCGTTAAATCACCTCAGTAATTTGTTCCGCATCTGAGAGTGCTCTGACTGATATGGAAGATCAGAAGGATCCCTATTTATCCTGAACAAATAGTGGACATTGGACAGTGGTCGGTTGTTTTGATTGTTTTCGGTTCAGGGCACATGCAATTTGTTTAACGACTGCTGAGAGCTCTTTAAGTCCATGATTTATTATTATCTGTTTGGTGGTAGGATGCTGCTTTTGTTACGGAAAGGAATTAATTGATATTGATATCAGGCCGTTGTGAATGAAAGATGATGGCTGATGTTTAGGTAGATGAGAGGCACAACAGAGATATAAGATCAAGAGAGGACATAATCACATACAATACATACAAAATTTGACCAAAAGTTTTTGCATTCCCTACCTTCCTCTATATCATCAGGTTTTATTTCATCTATCAATTGCATGGGCAGGGTTGGTGGAAAAGGTAAAACACGTGTGTTGAATTTTATAATAGAAAATCCACACTAACCCCGCTCCTTCAAAAAGATATTTGCTCAAAAAAAATTTTCAAATGGAACTTGACAAAATTACGAAACTTTGCGTCAAATATTCGTTTTAAAAGAAAAATCCTATTTTTCATTGGGTTCAGATGATAGGGTCCACTTACCTTAAGGTCGACAGTCACCACCCATGATACAAGGAAGACAAGATAATGCCTTCCCGCATTTCATTTTCGTATCGTTCTGCACATCACGTCATAAGTGCGTTATTATTAGAGAGACTGTTGGTTTATAACCATGATACAAGGAAGACAAGATATCGCCTTCCCGCGTCTCATTTTCGTATCGTTCTGCGCATCACGTCAAGAGCGCATAAATATTTGAGGGACTGGTGGTTCATAACTCTCAGCATTGGGTGCGTTTTCAAAGCAAAATAGTGTCGACACTGTTGGGTGTGACAAAGATGTAAAACGTTGTGCATCCGTGAGTGAGTGAGAGAGTCGCGTACACCCATTGCAACCCTCATGACAGTATGGCTTTGCTTGTTGGGGGTGGAGCATGCGCACGGTGCAGCGGTCTCTTGTGTGGGCTTTGCTTGATATATTTTTTAAACTTCATGCGAACAGGGAGCCATTGAATGAGATTATCTCGAAAACTATTTAAGAAAGAAAAAAGTTGTTAAGACTTCTTTATGTATATTTTCGTGATCTTCAATTTCGCCTCAAAAAGTTTTCTACTAGGATTCACAGTTGCAGAGATAAAAGCCAAAAACTAAGAATTCACACAATTGTATGAGCCTGTAACGTAGGTATTCAGAGAGCCGACATGTGCAAGGCGATATCTTGTCATTCTTGTATCTTGGTCACCACCCAACTACTTTGGCTCGTACCGAACCACTTCACTTCCATAAGAACGTGCGGAGAAATTTTCCTAAGGGGAAATACTATATCCGATTTTTTCAGCACTGACTCCGGCCCGACGGCTCAGCCATTCATGTTGTGGTGCACGCATACCGGCCCCACTGTTGCTGCGGAGCAGCAATGTTTGAGTATCGATACGCCATAATATAATGGTCATTTAGATCTTTCCTTATTCTTTCTTTGCCTTACGATAAATTATAGTAAACATATTTAATGATTACACTGATAAATAAAACTAAATATTGCTAAATATTAAACTTTGCTGGCATGGTTTTTTAAATGAAATGGTTGATTTATAATTTAATCTACAGATATTATAGTCTATAGAAAAATATTAATTTTACTGCATTTTTTTAAACCCTCTAAGTTTCTTCTCCATTAGTTTTTTTTTCAGCTTTCTAAACTTCCAAATCTTTTGTTAAGCCTATCGCAGGTTAGCCAGCTAATCTTTAACTTTTTTCGCTGTGGCACAGCATCAAACCTGTGAACTCTGTGTTGTAGAGTTCCGATCTAGAGCACTCGGCAACGCAGCATAATATTTTGAGCTGACTGCGAGTAGTTATGCTGAGACTTAAGACTCAAAAAATATACGGACCGTATCGAAATCAGAGCTAACTGTAATAGACCGTTCCATAAGATGCTGTATCTTCTCCGTCCCTGCGACGACAACTTGTCGCCAGTGAGTAACGCGCCTAATTGCCCATGTTCCCAGTGAATGTCGGTCTTAAGGCGAGTAAATTCAATCACCAGAACACAATGAGAGAAATTGGGTAGGATTACTTTAATTCTACGCACTATGACTGAAAGATGAAAAACGGTGGAGGAGCAGCAGTCCACTCACCGCAACTTTCATACAACCTATCCAGCTGCCAGATGAGTGCAGCATTTTCGAGGCGGAAATGCTTGCTATTCAAAACCAGCAGAGTTACTCTCAACAACATGCAAAAAAAGGAGTGATTTTTATTAATTCGGATAGCCAAGCAGCATTAAAAGTGCTATAATCCATTTCCTTTAGACCAATGTTAGTACTTTACTGCCTCACAATACAAGGAAGGTAGAACTCCGGTCGATAGCAGTGGAAACCTAGGAAATGAAATTGCGGATGGTCTGCGGCGCAAATATTTTTTATTCTTAAATTCGTGCGGATAGAAGCACAATCAGGCCTTGCATCTTTGCAGCTATCTGTATGCAAGACGACCACGAAAGTCTGAGAATTCTGTTAGCACATCCTAGGAAACCTTGGAACACCTTCTGCGTGAATACCCAGCACTCGCCATACAAAGACAAAAATGTCTAGGGGCCTACTTCTTTCGCAATCTGAAAGCAGTTGCCACGAAACTTTTGAACTCAATAACGACCCGGCACTAACGATCAACACTAATACATAATGGGTGCGGCAGACATGTGGCACCGCTATGGATTCAAGCGGCCTATGCGGGCCGTAAGGCCGCCACCTAACTTAACCTGTTCTACATGGAAATACAGTTAATTTCCAATTATTTTTCACAAGTCATCCCCGGTCCGATTGACATCTCTGTTGCATGATTTTACCGAGAACATATCGAGAGCATGTTGAGAACATGTCGATGTCGTCTGAGTCAAGATCTCGACCGTGGAGATCTAGATGATGTGAAGTAACTTATTAGCTCACTACATGGGGTGGGGAGAGAGTGAGAAGTAGGGATATTTGGTCCCTGGCTATATTACTATCTATATTCAAATTTCAAGTTTCCATCAAACCATCTGAACTTCCACGGTAGGGTTTTTAGTCAAATCATGCCCTCACGGCTTAGACTACTAGAATTCTCATACTCGTACATTCGTGCTCGTCTTGCACCGCCTTGCACACAGATAGCTGCAAAGATACAAGAACTATTTTAAATAGTGCTTCTATCTGTACGGAAGCACAAAGCTCGGAGAAATTAAATAGAGGGACCTCGAGAATTAAAAAAAAAAAGTATTTGACCTGCGGGGCGCGAACCACCAACCGACACTGTATCGAGTGACGACAAAAATACATGACGCGTTCTCAGGCTAAGCTACAGACCCAGCTACCAAGCTACATACCAACTTAGTATGCACTAAGTTGGTATGCAGAAAGAAACCATGTCCACCATCCACATCCAAATTTCACTGAAACAAAATTCGCATCTGCACTTTGCAAGTAACTTTAATACATATAATATATACATACATATATGAATACTCATAATTTCAACTTTAAATTAAAAAAATAAAACAATATTGTGTGTTTAATTTTAATATGTATATTACTTAAAATTACACTTAATATCCGTCAAATTAGAACCTGTGCAAAAAAATGCAACGTTTTTCCTTCACGTCAATGCATTCCAGGTGATTAATGAATATTGAAAAAAAAAGTCATAAAAAGTCTTCGACACCCTCACTTAAAGTTGATGCATTCGTCGCCAGTATGTCTGTCCAGGTAACATATTTCATAGAAAAAACCGCAAATAACACGGCTGTTTACTTTAACATGCCTTCTTGCACAATCGTCTTGTCTTGTCCTTTATTCTTTTGGATCCCTTTGACGAGTGAGCGATATACGGAATTCAACATCTTGGAAGACATCTGAAAGATCCTAGGGTTCCTATTGTTATCTTATGAACAGGAACAGCTGTCTTTTTGAATAACCATATCCAATTCGATTGAAGCTACCTTCACGCGTGCCATATTGTAACTTACCCGTTTTTTGTCGATTTTTTAAAGGCAAGGATGTACATAATATTCCAATGACAAGTAATTCCATTAATTGATGAAATCATCTTTACTCTCCAGTCTCCAATAAGTCCATGGCCTTAAGCAACGAGGTGAAAAGTAGGCATTTTGGAATAGATGAAGAGTTAATGAATTTGATGTATTGTTTGCCCATTTTTCTCTCGATGAATTAACCCATTAGCCATTCGATCCGTTACGAATATCAGCCATTGAAAGCGATCTTATAGTTAGTTAGTATTAGAAAGCTATATTGATATTATCCTCGCATGTACGCATATTAAATTCTTAACAACACTCAGGCAGGTCGCAAATGCATATATTTAATTATACTACAATAGAAGCAATTTCAATCCATTAATTGCACCGTTAATTTACAAAGAAGATTTATATGTGTAATATGTAGGTACAGAGTGGAAAGATTGAATAAGATATTGCAAGACACACACATCGTTCAAATATGCGTGTGGTCCATAAGCGATAAGTGGAATGTTTGATTATTTGAAGACTAACTTCAAATGGCTTTAATTGAGTTAAGTAAAACTAAAAACAAATTTATTTTCCGTGCTCTCCAACCAACAATTCAAATAGCGTATATCAATGTTCTGGACGGCGGCGCAGGTGGGTCTAGAAGAAGAAGAAGCAACAACACGGACGTATCTGCTATGATGATGAGCCCACGACATGACATTCGAATTAGATTGTTCCATTGAGCATCATGTTAGTTAGCTCGTCAAGGGTGTACAGTTGAAGGTAGTTAAAATGAGACTAGGTGGCAGTAAATTCATAGTCTCTAGTAATAAATGGAATATTTAATTTAGTTTTGAATTATTTAAATGATGTATAAATCAGTGGGGTAGTAAAAAATCCAAGTTTGTGCTACCCCTCCCTGTTCTCCCTCCGCGCCTTCTTGAAAAAACTAACATTTTACCAGTTTTACGCCAATAACTCCGTTCTCCATTTTATGCAAAATATGTCCAGTCCATTTTTGTAGAGCACTAAATTTCCTACAAATTTCACCCCACAAGTTTTTTCTACTACCAATAGCAACGAAGCTAATCTAATTTGTAAAACACTTTTAGTAAATTGCCCCTTTGTTCATTCGAAGTGGAAAAATTGTCGTTTTTTTATGTATTTTATCAAATAACGGATTACATATTAGTCCCACGAGGAAAATAATTAGGATTTTTTTTAACTATTTTAAATAAGCTTCAATTTGCGATGTCAGATGCTTTGAAAAAAAGAAAAAATATGTTTTTCTAAGAAATTGAATCTACTTGACTTAATAACTCATAAGGCTTGTCTCCTAGTGAAAAGTCAAATGGAAATTTTTTTTTAATACCTTAAATTTGTGTATATGAAGCCTTTTCGTATGTGAAAGCTTTTCCAATAAAAAACTCTTCAAACGTTGAAGTTAGGTTTGATTAGGTTAGAGGGCTGCCGTGATAGCCACGACACACATAGACCAGGTCTGGGTCCTTTGTACCTTTGTACCTCACGGGATAAATTATCCCGACCGTCCTATGCCCCGAACCAGCCTGAGCGTACGATAAACCGTTGGAGCTGGCCAATATCGACGTTTTCCAAGTCTCCCAGCTCGGCGAAGAAGTATTGACCAAGAGTTGACCTCCTCATGCCGCCAAGCCAAGACATCCACAGAGAAGATGAAAAATGATCTCTTCCTCCTCCTCATTCCCACAGCTTCTGCAGAAATCATTATATGGAAGCCGAAGCCTACGGGTGTGCTCCCCGAGTGGACAATGCCCAGTGACAATGCCCACGATAGCACCAATAATTTGCCTTTTTATCATTAGCAACCTAGTAGAGCGGTGGATATCCAATCTTGGCTACATCATCTTTGCTCTGTAACAGGTACTGCGATTAAGCCATCTTGAGTTCACTTTGCTGATCGCAGCCTGCCTAATGGCATGCTTGCTTGAGTCCATGGGCATACCAATATTGAGTTGATTCTCTGGTACAATTAAAACGTTTAAGTTAGTCTCCGAAATTTTAATTTTCTTGTGTGAATATTGTCGAGTATCAAGAAGTAATTTTCTTACAAAAAAAAAACATATCTAAAATAAGCTAGGTTATTGAATTTTCTTTAATTTAAGAAACGTAAAACGCACGGAGGTCGGAGGATTTTTATTTACATAGAAAATGAAAAAAAAATTGCTTGTCTTCCGGACGAAAAAAAGTAAAGAGCACTCAATACCTCGTCAATTATGCGTCCTACGTAAAAGTAACATATCCAACTTTAAACGAGCTTTAAATTTTCTAAAATTCAGTACAAGAATTATCGTGGTACGTGAGAAATATTCCGAGAATTAACTCTTAAAAAAATGAAAAATTTTCCCTAAAATATTAAAAAATTTCACTTTAGTCTTGTACTCGTATATCGCACGAAGTATTCATTTCTCTCAGGTGGCCGGAAAGACCTGTCCGGCCGCCTGACCAGAATGAATTTTTGCAGGATTACGTCATTGCCTCTTCGCGAAACCGTATAAAGGCGTACGCTAAGCTTCGGTCATTCAACTATATCCGGAATATATCTCCCCTAAGTATGTGTTCGGAAAGAATTTTGTTAGGCTGACTCTCTCTCTCCCAGACTCCATTAATATCAATAGCCGTCAGTATATGGCTCCAGAACTGATTCTGGGATAGGGTCTGGTAGTTTTACGGAAATTAACTTATGCTCTTTCTCTGCACGATCATTGGAGTGTACTACAGGAGGAGATGTGATCTCGGAAGCTCGCACCTTCCTGGGCTGTCAGCACACTCAAGCTGCAGTTCGATCTCTGGAATCTTCTCTGTTGCGGACGGTTGTGAACTGTCGATCGATTTTTGATGAGATGGAGCGTGAGCTTAAATTTACCCTTTACTGGATTCCAAGCCACAGTGTTTATGATGCTGGCAACCATAGGCGCCGACTATGGTGGCACAATTCACTGTTTGACCCTCCCCCTCAATCCAAATGTCCAATATGTCCCCCATACATAGTGGCCCTCAAAAATTTCAGGTACAAATATCGTTTCGCAAGAAAAGCGATCCTTACTCAACTCCTTTGTTCAAACAATCAAACACGTATTTAACTATGATAAATCGGGAAGTAAGGAAGGAGCTTCTACGGACATATATATGGCCCATGAGGATTGTGCCATTGAATCCTGTGCTTTAAGGTGCGTTTTGCCAGGCACGACTCTGCGTCGATCGCAGGCGACGATAAAAAAATACATACAAATAGTGTTCCATGGTCTATGGTTTGATCGCTATTCGCGAATAATGTGCGATGATCGTGTGCCTAACAGTAACGCACCGTTAACAATGCTTGACGGCCGTCAATCTCCCGGACCCCGGGGTATGAGAAAGAACCCGTTTGATATTAGGCTGAACCATAATGGTCATATGAGGTATTTAAAACTCGTCGTTCAATTTGGTTATGATTCCTCAAGATGCTGTCAAAACTTAGTGGGCCTTTTCTTCTAACTATTGTATAATGATCTTAAGACGTGGACGGTAAAAATATCTGAGATTGAATTTAATTAATATTTAATTCATTATTTTGTGTTACCAAACAAAAAAGTATTTTGGTTTCATTTACAAATGCTTGAAAATTTGCTTCATTCTTAAAAACAAACAACAAACACCATTTCCATACAACGCAGATGATTTGCACGGTCAGGTGTCAGGACCGTGCAACTTGAGACTTGACGAAGAAATTGGTTCTAAATTAGTTCCCCTCAATCGTGAGACCATTTTGATTGACTGTAAGAAACTATATATTCGTATCGATGACGTCGACTTTCTTAGCTAGGGCTATTAGGCCGTTCCGTTTGTGGAGCTATCATTAGTAAATTTTTTTAAAGTGCGTTAATTGTTATTTCATGTTTCAGTTTTTGTGAAGATACCATCACAAAAAAGATCACACAAAAAGGCAATCCGATAATCACTCAAAAATGTATGAAAAGTTGTTGTGCCCCCCCCCCCCCCCCCCAATATTTTTTAACAGTCGGCGCCTCTGCTGGCAACTGTCATGCGGGAATTTCATTGCCAGCAGAAGCTAAGCAGTGACAGTAGCATCATCGGTGTCTTGGGTAAGTGTGCTTTCTTACACCTACCTCGTACCAAATGACCAAATATCTTAAGATTTGTACGAAAATTTCCTAGGTGCGACGTAGGTGTAAGAAAGCACACTTAACCAAGTCACCGACGATGCTGCTGTGCCGCTGCTTTGCTTATGCCGTCAATGAAATTCACCGCATGAGGCTGATGAGCGTGCTCGGGTTGGGAGGACACGGTCGTTGCAACATCGCAATGCCTATTGCAATCTGCCAACTAATCACTAACGCAACAAACAAAGTTAGCGCTAGATGGACTGAGGACCGTACGTACGTGCCAGACAATGAAGATGATATGGTATTAGAGAGAGAGGACCCTGGTCGCTCTGCCGCTCTTTTATCGTTGAACAGGAAGCATATTGGTGTGGTTGTTAATACTATCGGTGTCACTAGGCACTGCCCCATTGGGGAGACCGATAGAAGACTTCGCCTACCTTGCAGAAGTAGAAGCTACTGACGAGTAGGAGAATGCTTTCGCTTTCACCTTCTATGCACCTGTCTTGCCGTGGCCGTGAGGGGGAGGGTCTTTTTGAGGGGCTCTTTGTTCTTACATTTGGAAGAGCTAAGGGATACGACGAGCCCGTTCAGGCTCTATATTCTAACTGCCAGCTCTGGCTGGTTTAAATAAAATTACAATTTCAATGGGATAGGTATATCCGGATAGGTACCACAACGGGCCCTTTAGTGGTCTTTGTGTGCAGTGTCACTCACGCAGCCTCGTTAACCTAACCTTGTGTCAGGTCAGCTCTATGTAGCTCCCCTCCCTCTGTGGGCTATAGCAAAGTATCACGAATGCCGTTCTCCCTGTTTCTCATAGATTTAAGCCCGTGAGCATTTCACAAGTTCCCAAGTTCCGTTCTAATTAAAAATATAACTCAGGACCATTCGCTTCGCTGCGTCGGGTTCTTCCGATAGTTTTAAATAAATCAATATAACAACAGCTCCCTTTGCAGTCTGTTTAGTGCCAATTTGTACTTGCGATTTGCAGTAAGAGAAAATACGGTCTTATGATGTTTATGTAATTCGTGATCGTTACCTTTTTCTATTGCGGCAAACCGCATTTTCCTTTGCGGCAAGCCACAAGTTTAATACATGGGCGGGGTTTTCGCTCGTTGCCCCTATCCTTTACGTATCAACAGAAATTCATAGACCTGGGGAAGAGAACACAAGCAGGCGAGGCGAAAAATGGGGAATAATAAAAAAAAATGGGGCGATAAGGATGGAATGGTTGGGGAACAGCTCAGATGCCCACGCACTCGCATCGGTGTCCGGGTGTAATAAGGTCTTTGGTTTTGTACTACCGACAGATCACTACTCATCAGGAGCTGCCTTCGATCTGTCGGTGGAAGCAGTATTACCAGACAGAAATTCATAGACCTGGGGAAGACAACACAAATAGGCGAGGCGAAAAATGGGGAATAATAAAAAAGAAAATGGGGCGATAAGGATGGAATGTTTGGGGAACGGCTCAGATGCCCACGCGCTCGCATCGGTGTCCGGGTGTAATAAGGTCTCTGGTTTTGTACTACCGACAGATCACTACTCATCAGGTGCTGCCTTCGATCTGTCGGTGGAAGCAGTATTACCAGACTAAAATATTGTTCGTTACACATTCAGGAAGAAAGAAAAACTTACGAAATTGGATCCTTTATGCCCCCATGATTTTCATAAAAATTGGTAACCAATTTTCATTATGCCTTACTGTACAAGTCCCAACAACATTCCGAACTCCAAGTGCTATGAATTAGTCAGTGCCACATTACAAGTACCTTAAGCAAAACGTATCATCTGAAGATGTTCCCAAAGAAAACATACGAGTATATTGAAATTCGATGATGATAATGGTGATGGTCCCTCTTATTTTGTGGGTGGACTTCAAGAATATTTACCCATATTGGAGGGTGTTGGATTCCCGGTCTTTTAAATGGTCAACCGCGTGCAGCTCTATACGATACGTTCAAACGTAACGATCAAGCAATATTACTTGCGCTCATACATACCTTTAATACCTGCTCTAAACGTCGCGTCGCCTGCATGTTTGTTTATTGGCGTTTTATGGTGTTTGCAGACTTGTTGGTCGAAAAGTTGTTTGGCAAACATTTCACGACCGTTTTAGTGTTGTGCCATGAAGTGTTAACATAGCTGTCGCACTATGGAATGCATCGCCAGGCTAATATGTGGAGATGTATAGGGTCGTGTGTGATGGCTGGAGTATGGCGCTGGAGCCTAGACCTTCAGTTGTTTTAACGTAAGAAATGTTGCCAAATCCCACTGTCTTGAATTTAGAGTTTCCTCGTATCCATATAAATATGTAGCTATAGATTCATATGGGGACAGCATAGAAAATAGCATTAGCCTTTCCTTGTACGACGAAGAACTTTAACCAATTTGCCCAATCTTCATTCTTCACAATTTGCAGGCACTCTATCTTGGCAATGCTTCCAGTATGAACACTTTGGAGGGCGACAACCACGGATGGATGATTTATGACGACAAAAGTTGCGGGCCGGTCAGGAATCCTTTTAATAGGCTCGAGTAGAGCACGGTAAGAAGATGCTAGTACCATCAAGCGACAGTAGTTAAGATCTTGTTTACCCATCCCATTAAATCTCTTCACTTTTCTTATGTCTTCTGTGTGTATCTTCCCTCATATTTGCTCGTCCAGGTATGTATTTATTTGATTTTAACACGTGGTATTCCAAGTTCAGAGACAACACTATTTGTCCTTGGCGTAGAGGTACGATTAATAGAATAGAATTTAGACATTAGTGTCAATTATGTTGAACAAACATTTGGCTTTCCACATGCAATGGAATGCATGTTCGCTTCCTGTTCTTAAATTGTGTCTTAAATTAATTTGCGTTTAAATGTGATATCATAAGAAGCTAATAACACGTCAACAATATTGGTATATCCCATTTCACTGGGCGACGCATCTTAGTTCGCATGGCCAACTTGGCTTTACTGCTGAAGGCTGTAGCAAATAGACCTGACGAACTGAGCGTTCTAGGGTGGTGTACTGAGGAGGGTAGCGAATCGAGCGGAATTATCTCAATTTAAAACCCACTATTGGTTAAACCGCGAGCCACGAGGGTGGCGAGCCGAGCGAAATCATCTTAATTTAAAACCCTCTATTGGTTAAAGACGCGAACCACTAGAGAATATCACTCTAAAAGAGTTTCACCATTGTTATAAGATTATCATCATGTACTCCCATATAGCTTTTTTTATGAGAATTCAACCCTAGAAGAGTTACACTCTCATAAAAATTTTCCTACTAGAGACTAACTCTTATGACTGTTAAAGGAGAGAAAGCCTTATAAGAGACTTTACGTCAAATTTAAAATTTCTTGTAATAATCTCTCTAATTGCCTTGACCCCTCCCGGGGCATGGGCGCGTCAACATCTCTAACATGTCTATGCCTTGTGCAGTTGCTAGCATGCATTTCCTATCCGCACCGTCTTTATACTGACAAGCTCGGAGCACTGTGAGAGTTCTATTAGTACTCACAGGCAATTTTTGACCGCGCCCAGATTTGATCTCCGAGCTCCAGATTAGTATCTAGAGCGGTGACCGAACGATCACGGCCACCGAGCGCGACAAATAAGACAATAAATAAATAAACAATAAATACAAGCTTATATTTGCCTGTACTTGCCAAACAAATACCGTATATTTATGAATATCATATATTCTCTTTCTAGCTGCACTTATTAGGAAAGTTAAGCTCTCATAACAAGTGTGTAATTCTTTGTGTGTTACTGTTACAAGAGTATCACACCATACCCCTGTATCCATACCATACCTGGTACACAGAGGGTTGATTTAAATTTTCTGTCGGTTGCGACTGAAATCATCGCTCGAATTTACTAGTAACAACGTTAAATTGGCGCGAAAGGAACTTGATGTTTTTGTTGTTGGAATCATCGACTAACCGCCGAATGGATTTTATGACAAAATCATAGCAATGTCGTTGCGATAAAATGATGAATAAGTCGTTGCATGTGGATCGCTCTTTACTCCACAAAGGAACTACCTCTCGGTACTGCGTCGCAGGGCTGGTGCTGGCTAACTATCCGTTAATTCGTTGCGTCCTTTTTCGAATCTGCTCCTCTTTCCTTATTTCCTTAGGGATGTCGCATATTGCGCGCGAGTTACAGCTCCTAATTGGGCTTAGAACTTATCATGCGCTCCACTATGTTCTGTGGATTCTGTCACTGCCAAGTACTACCTCTAATGTTTCGTGTTTTCCTGTAAACCTTTAACAGTGAAAGAATACATGTTCCGGATTCTCCGCTATTCCTGGCCACCTGGGACAGGTCGAATCGTCCAACTTGAATTCGTATAAGTACTTGCTATGTTACATCCACCATGTCCTATTAGAATTGGGTTAGATAGTGATTTACTTGTCCGTGCTTGCGGTTCAGCCACAATTCAACTTACGGGATGAGTATGTGTATCCAGCTTGCCTTTCGGGGTTTCACCCCACCGCTGTTGCTATTTCCTCAGAGACTCTCTCCGTTTTTTTACTATATTAAATGCGTCCGGTATACACAGCACCCTTTAAACGCAATCCTTTATTAAACAGAGTTGATTCGTCGACTTATGCAAGCATGGTGGAGCGCGTCGATCAAAACTGGTGATGCGTTCAGAACTATAGATGTGACCATTATAGAGAGTAGAAGTAGCCCACTCGCCCAAGGTCCTCCCACATTTAACATAATCCTTACCAAAGCTAGTGTACCATTTACCGCCTTTTCACATAACATACTTGAGTGCTCTCCAAATGTCAGCTTCGTGTCCATCATCAACCCCAGATACCTAATTGTCGACCTAGAAATGATGATGGTGCTTCTGACTCTGATCCTCAGAGAGTATTTTTAAGAAGGTGTTCGTAGCTTGCTTTTGTAGCAGGGAAAAAAAGCTCATTTCACCACTACGAAGCAATTTTCGTTATTTTTACTAGCCAACTCGTCACTATATTAGCAGTCAACGCGACAACCTCATCTTAAGTCGCCGTGCCGTACTTCACGCAATATCACGACCTACAAAAAAAATCATGATTGTGGAAATGTGGAAATGCCAAAATCATTAGGTCTGCATAGCTTTAGTGACCGAAGAAAAAGATATCCGGAATAAGGCAACAATCTTTAAAATTGAACTTTAACATTGAACTACCGTCCGTACGATACAAAAACGTATCCCATTCCTTTGGATTTCGCCTATAATTCACCATAAGAATTATTGCATCCCATTCGGCAATAATTACCCTCTATGAGAAAGATTGAAGAATGCTCAGCACCACTTCATCGTTAGCGGGCTTTACTCATATTCGCCTACAGGAGGTAAATAGAGGAGTTCTATCCCGACTGCCTATATATTTTCGACACAAAATTTTGATAGTGTTCCTCGTGTTTTCTGCGGAGAGTCCCGGAAATTTGGCTGATAGGCTAGTCTGCTAAAATTATTCGTTCCAGCACCTTCCCCGCAGTGTGTAGCAGACAAATTGGATGATATGAACTTGGTTCGCCAGGCGGTTTGTTGGGTTCTGGGACCATTTTCGCCCCATAATACAACCAAAGAGTGCCATTAGAGTGTGATAACAATTTTAAATTTCTCTACAGGTCCAGTTTTGGTTTTTGGATATTTTTTTTGTTTTTGTCAAATTGGAAAGTCACCTTAACAGAAATGTGAACGTTCTCTTAAGCGGACACTCACCATAACCGGGCAAAATTGTTGGTCCCGATGGTGGCCTGTCATGAGAGCGTACACTATTTACATGTTGGACGCGAAACCATTTCTTCATATAGTTTTCTAATGTTGGAAATATATGGAAACAATTATATTATTTTACTTCGTTCAATGAAAATGACATAACTGCGTAAAAATTTACAATTTGCATCGTAAATATGTTCCACCCAGAGCGAGCGAAGCGATACTGAGGGTTTTGATTCCTTAAGCGCTGAGTGTGCGTAGCGAGACTATTGTGAATCAACAATTTCTTGCATGGGCTCGGCGCTTAAGGGATCGAAACTCTCAGCACCGCAAAAACATGAACGCTCGCTTCGCTCATTCTGGGTGCAACATAGTTACGATGCAAATTGCAAATTCTTTACACGATGATATCATTTTGACTGAACGAAGTAGCCTAATACAATTGTTTCCATTTATTTCCAATATTAAACAACAATGTGAAGAAATGGTTTCCGCGCCCAACATGTATACATAATGTATATTCTTGATCAGCATGTTGAACTCTACAATTTACAAAAATTTCAAGAAAATTGAAGGTGATGTAGTTAATATGCACAATTACCTAAAGGTGTGAGTTCCAAGGCCGTGACTGAGCGACTTGCGTTTGCGACTGTCAAAAAGACTATCATAACGGAGCACTATTCGTGTGCATTTGAAAGTTTAGTTGTACTACTGTACTTCCACATAAAATACACACGAATAGTGCTCCGTTATGATAGTTTTTTCACAGTCGCAAACGCAAGTCGCTCAGTCGAGCATTTGTCAAATTGACAGATTCGCATCTTTGGTTGCAAACCATAGACTCAAACCGTTTGCCATAAAACAAGTGAACGCGACAAGCGAACGTGTGCCAACTTGCGCGCAGCCTAAATGTGTGCTTTGTATTTCTCTCTATCTCGGAAGAATTAAAATAAAACTTTAGATCACGGATATATACGCTTCGTAAGGAGTTTAAACATCAAACTCCTATATTTTGTTTAAACACGCGTTTTCTACAACAGTAACAAACCAAATACGAAGTCAAAATCACGTTTACAATATGAGGAATGGTGCTGACATTCAGCCCAAGCCCTGCGCTCACCTTTTAACCTTTACTTTATTTACGAGCAAGAGTCGGTTCTTAATTAGATCCTCACACATACTTCCCGGGTGATATATGAAGCTGGGTGAACCCCACAACACTAACCTTCAGACCAGAAACGCAGATAAGATTAAAACTGAAAGCTTCAAAGCAAAATACCTTACGTTCAAGGAAGAACGGCTTCAAGTTCATCACTGAATCATATAAATAAATGTCTGCTCTGATAAAATCAGAACAAGTTCATGACGATAGTACAGATAGTGTAGATACCAGATAGCAATGTTTTGAGTCCAGTTGCGTTCTACTCCGCTCTGTATTTTGAGCAGGTAAACGCATCTAATGTGTATAGATACAAACAGGTGTTGCGGATAGATAGATGCGCTTGCACGCAAAATTACGACCAAAGTCAAAACTACTGAACATTTGGATAGACCGCAAGGTTACTTCCTTGGTTCGAATGGACATGTTTAGAGCATGTATGCCATTGTTTTGAAAGGAGGAAACGTTCCGCACACGCATGCCATTGTACGCGCAATGACTGTGGTAACAGTTTAACAAAATGACCACAAATCAATGGGAGAAATGCAACAAGAACGCATGCTAAATGCTTGTTTCGCGAAATGCATACATAGAGTCATAAAAATGTACTTCTAATAGCATCGATGCAAAACAGACGTTGACAAAGTGGCCAACAATTTGCAGAAGCTACAATGGACACCTTTGTAAGGTTGAAATGGATACTGGAGGCAAATGGCTAAGTTGTCGTGTAACAATTTGTCATTAGAAGTGTTTCGCACAATTTTACACAGTGCGACACGCATTTAGTGCAAAAAGTCATTGTAATGTATGGTAGGGCAATGCGGGATGATTTCGACGCTGATTAGTGGGCTGGACTGTGGTCAGGGAGCCACTGCGAGCATCGAAAGTTAGACCAGGTCTGCTAATATGGTTCCTTTCGATCGGTAGATAAGGCTGCGTCAAAACATTTGATTCTGCGCCGGGCATTAGCTTCACACTCACATGGGATTACGTATACGGAAATTTAATTATTGGCCTCTCGGTATCGCCATAGCCGTGAGGAGTCCCCAGATTATTTCAGCCATGTTTCTACTTTAGCGAAGAAGGACCAGACGGCGATTACCAGAGTAGTCTCGAACCAGCTAACCTTCGGCCAGCTTGCCGAAGGAAATCTGGTAAAGATATGTTTAGAAATCAAAATGTTTTTCAAACCAAAACTTAATATTGGAGCGGTCGTTCCTGTGACAGCTATATGATATAGTACTCCAATTTCAACCAAATTCGGATACGTGGTTTGGCAATAGATACGATTTCATAATATGAAATTTGGTGAAGATATCTTTAGAAACAAACAAGTTTTTCTAAAACAAACAGATTTTTGGACCGGTCGTTCCTATGGTAGCTATATGACGCAGTAGTCCGATACCATTGGTTCCGACATATTTACAGAGCGCAATTGAAAGAAAGCTTTTGTTTCAGCTTGATAGCTTCAAAACTGAGAGACTAGTTTGCATAGAACCAGACAGACAGACAGAGGGACAAAGCTTAATCGACTCATCTCGTCATACTGATCAAGAATACATATAGTTTATATGGTCGGAGATGCTTCCTTCTATGCGTTGCAAACTTCATGACAAAGTTAATATACCCTATCACATTCGTGAAGGGTATGATGAACTATTTGGCCTAGCGTAGACTTCTCATTGAAAGACGGCTATCTCACGCTCCCACCTTTTGATTTGTCTTCAAACGAGGTATTCTACTAAAAGGTTTTGGACCAATAAGTCAGTCAAGCAAGTTGGTAGTTTGTTGCCTTCGATGTCAGAGTGTCCAGCCACCCACAGTGGAAGTTTATTAAAATAACCTACACTGAGAGGACCTGTTTCGAATTGACAATCAATTGTACAATCCGTAGTTCAGCCAGAGCTACAGCACAGATGTGAGATTTAGACCCTCGCCATTGAGAGTTTGAATGGACTCGATAACAAGGAAACTAAGCAACAATAGGCACGTTCTTTTGCTTTTCTTAACCTCTACAGGTTAGTGAATTAACACGCAATACAACAACAATGCTACCCTATATGGGCTAGCGCTTAACCCGGTAATTTATCGAGGGCCAATTCTGCCCTGGATAGCGCACAAGTAAAACTTTTATTTATTACGCATCTAGCGGTTGCTAGAAGAAGTTCGTTCGTTCCATGATGTTCCACTCTATTTGCACCTCATTTTACCTCAATTAGATTCAATGAATTTCCACATTTTTTTGCAGCGGGAAAGTGAAATTTGTCGAAATACTAGGAAACTACTTGGAATCAATTAGTTTCTTTTATCACAGTTGCATTTGATAGGTCCAATGCCTGCTCTTGATGTAATAGCATGAAGTTCGTTTTTAATATTTTTCAAATATTGGGATTATGCCACCACTTAAAATCCAAACTTTATCTGAGATAAAATCCATTTCATGTCAAATAAAATACATGCTTTTACCCTGTATGAGTCAGATACATCATTTTTTTGCACAAGCTACCCTTAACATAGATAGCTGCAAAAGAACGCGCCTAATGTATGGACCGAGACGCGTCTAGTGTGATTAATAAGTAAGCCATTTTTTAGTCGGAGGAGAAGTTATTCGTTTGGCCTATATTGCTGTTTCGTAAGAAGTACTAAACTTGCGTATCTTGTATGTCACACATACGCTCGTGAATTTCTGAAATATTTACAACTTACACATTATTACATCTGCAATCGCTGAATTTCCCCCAAAACGGCAGGCCGCAGCACTATTCCGAATGAAGCTAGTGAAGGGCTGAGACCCTATCATGTAATTCGATTTGAATTGAATTACTTTCAAAAGGATGAAAACTATACCTTGTAACTCAACAACGAACTTCTCCATTTCAATAATAGTCGAGTACTCGATACGAAATTTATCATTCAAAGCGAATACTCTATGATTTTTTAAATCGGGTAATTCGTGTTACAAGGTACCATTTTCGTCCTTTCGAAAGCAATTCGATTCGAATCGAATTACATGGTCTTTTTTTTTCTGAATACTCAGGTAAGCCAATACATTGTGAACGAGTTGAAGGTGACGAGTGATCTGTCGGTGTACGAAACCAGACTAGAGGTTCTGTGGCGTCTTGGCCGCAAACAAAGGATGACTCAATCCACGCATGTGACTGGTTTACCTGGGCATTGATGGAGGGCAATAATGTAATTGTTTTGATTTGAATATGATCCACACACTCGTCGTAAAGTGCGGTGGATAAAAGCCACGTCCACCTGGCATGTACCCAGCTCAAGAGTAAATTGATTTTGTTGGAGTGTCAACATATTGTCGTGTTGCTTACACCGGGAGATCAAAGGCAGCACCTGATGAGTGTTCTGCCGGTGTACGAAGCCAGATTCGGGAGTCTTCAGCGACTTGGCCACAAACGGAGGATGGCTCACTTCAAGCAAGTGGCTTGATCTCGATGTAGCCTCCTCTTCAGCTAGAAAATAAAAGTATCCAAGTAAGTATATAAAATACCAGTACCGTTTACGCAAATTCAAAAATGGTAACAAACTAGTAGGTTAAAGTACAATAAAATACAACTTTCGGTTTGTATAATGCGCGCTCGGTACCCTAACCTGCACTTGACATAACATAACCTAGTATGCATGCACCCTAAAATATAACTTACTCAGTAAATTAGAGCCCTAAGCTTAAAGAAATTCTGGTAGATATTGTAGTAGTTACTGTAACCACTTCTCCCCGTATTGCCTCACATAAACTCCAAGTTGTTCAACATTATGGTGAAATGTAATGGGTCAATTGCTAGCTGTTATAACCACTGAACTAACCACACTAAATTTCAGTTTAATATGAATCCTAAGACAAAAACACTAGCACTGTTCAAGAATATTCGTCTAGCGGACAACTTACATGGTTTTGTGGGCGAGTTAATACCGCCAGTGTTGTTATCGGTCGTTATGACTCCTACAGAATCTCAAAATCACAGAAATCGAAGCAATTAACAGAGAAAGAAAGATAAAACTTTCCGATTAGAAAAGTCAAATGTATGTAATCTGTTAAACGGTAGTTGCACTATGGTAGTGCATTACATACATTCATAAGATTTAATTTTCTATGAAATGATATAAATAATTTGGGCTGACTTAAAGTTACGTTGTTTAGTGTGTTAACAAGACTGTGTTTTTTGCTTACATGGCCCAACTACCCAGTCAGACAAGAATCGAAACGTGATCGATCCTAGACCGAAGACTGTCTACTAAGGAATCGATGACTATTTCGATGAAACGTCGGAGACATTTGTATGAGCTTTTGCGATACCGAAAATGAAGACAGGAATCGGTCCAAAATCGATGACTGTAGTCGATATTAATTCGATGACTGCAGTCAATGTAGAATCGACGCTCGAATTAGGATCGATGACTGTAGTCAACGTAGAATCGACACTGAGATCGGATTCGGATCCATAATTGTAGAAATGTGTAGAATCTATTTAAGCTGATATACAATTCGTCCAGAAAGTAAAAGTGTCGTGAAATCTCGTGTAAAATTCACGCAAAACTTTTCACGGAAAAAGTCATTTTGAGCCGGTTTCAAATTTTTGTATTAATTTCACGGCACTTTTCACCTAACGGTGGACTTCATAACAGGCTAATAGAAAACATAAACACAACATATTCCGTATTTGATGATATGAAAACATACCTCGCCAAAGATACTTTAATGAATTCATATTTCAGACAAATTGATTACCAGAATCGATGTATGATCGAATACATTTCGATTTCTTTCACATCAGAGACAAACCTATGACAAAGGTCGATATATAATCGAGGACATTTGGGTTTTCCAGCTTCGGAGACAAACCGATGAATGGAACCGCTATTGGATCGAAGACTTTTGGATTCCACTGGGAATCGGAGACAAATGTCTTGCTGGGTAATACGTATTCATCAACTTACGCACATCAATTTATGTATTATTTTTACATTTTTTGACATGTACCTATATATCGTCGGGTTACTGCAAAAACAAGCTAACTACGGTTTTGTTATTATTTCAGTTTCGTGCTTCAAAAGTGCTCTACTATATACCGTCAAAGCTAGGAAAAGGTTTAATGCCTCTAAGAGGGAAAAACTAAGTCACTTTCGACTAGTTCAAATTCCACTAAAGTATAGTCAGATAAGAGCAGTTATACTTTAAGATGATATTCTTGTGCACCTCAAAAATATTCATGGATCTGAAAAAACATGCTATGTGTCAGTAAACTTAATTCACTGTAGGCGCGTTCTTTTGCTTTTCTTAGCCTGTATAGGTTAGTGAAATAACACGCAATACAGCAACATTGCTACCTTATATAGGTTAGCGCTTAACACAGTAATTTATCAAGGGCCGATTCTGACCTGGATAGCGCACAAGTAAAGCTTTAATTTAGAACGTATCTAGCGGTTGCTAGATGAAGTCCGTTCATTCCACGATGTTCACGTTATTTTCACCTCAGTTCACCGCTATTAGATTCAGTGGAACTCCACATTTTTCCAATTGGAAAGATGATTTTTGTCGAAATATTAGGAAACTACTCGGAACCAATTAGTTTCTCTATCACAGTTGCATTTGATAGGTTCAATGCTTGCTTACAATCCAACCTTTATCTGAGACAAAATCCATTTAATGTCAAATACATGCTTTTACCCTGTATGGGTTAGATACATCGTTTTTTTGCACAAAAGCTCGGGTTAACTACCATTGACCTGGATAGCTGCAAAAGAACGCGCCTTGTATCAACTTAGGTAGTTCCTGGGGTTTATATTAGGCGCGTTGTTTTGCAGGGGACATTTAAAAGTACTGAGACCCTAAGAAAATCTGGGAAACAGATCGATGGACGTACACAATCAATCAATCAATTACCTGCAAATCGAGTTGTGAATGAACCGAAAGTAGGGCGAGCTAAACCTGGCCCTGCTCGTTATTGGAGATGGTGATCAGCAGATTGAAGTTGGACGACTCACCGCGCCGGATTGTCCGGAATGTCTAGGAGTACCTAAAGACCTGGAACACGTGCTATTCTATTGTCCATGATTTCCGGAAAACGTAGTGAACTGGAGGCAAAATTGGAAGGTGTAGTGAGTTCAGGAAATATTGTGGAACATATACTTCGATCAGATCGGAATTAGGGGTAGTGTTTTGCACCCTGTGTGACATTCATTAAGAACTCCGGAAAGATGAGGAGAGGCGCAGATCTTCGCGTCCATGTCGCGGCTAGTTAGCCAATCCCATCCGGCGATTGCGATGTAATACTTAACATCCCGGGGAGATAGAGGTACTAATTTGGCTTAACTCTTTATGGGCGAAAGCGCGTCAACAACTACTAGTTGTTCTTAGAGACCTAGTTGCCGTTTCGTTAGCACATAAAAGGTTTCGGATGATGATACACATCCTGTCCGTTTATTCGTCTTCTACGACAAGCAGGGAAAAGCTGCGGCTTCTTCTAACGCCCGCAACAGAGGGGTCCAAATAACTGGATAGTAGTCGCAATAGTAAGATTAAAAACCCTAGTCATCGCTTTAGACGATGCCTGTGTGGCCGGCAGTACCCTGCTGGGGATACTGGGGGTACCGTCGTCGATGTTAGCAGTAGTGTTCGGTTACACCACTACGAGCGATATAATCGATCGTAGTGCTCGAACAAGCGAATTTCCACAATCCTGTCTGAAACTACTGAAAAAAAAAGACTATTCACGTAATCAATCAAACCTTAAATATGATAAAAAAAATAGCTGGTGCAAAAGTCCAATCTGGGCCATCGCCTAGAGATGGGTTAGCATCATCTCATTTTCTAGATCGTGACGATGTGTTTTGTGTAGAATTGTGTGCTCAACAACACACTCAACCGTTATTTTCCCCATAAATGGGTATTAATTTAACAGCTGAGTGTCCGACGCGAAAATCCCCTTTTTTATCAACAACTACTGCATTCAATAGGAATCGAACCGGGGCCCAGTGCATAGCCGTGCTAGCCGTGCTAGCCGTTGCGCCATTCGAACTGAATATGATAAGAATCATCGAAAAAAGCTCAGATCAGTAGTGTGATGGATACGATCGAGCGTAGGGAAGAGATGATCTTAAAAAATTGGACACCATATGGAATGCAAGCTGTTACATCTGTCAGTGCAATTTGGCCGACCAACTGACTGATACGACATGAATACTGGGAGAAAAAAAGCATCGAACTATTTACTATGCTGGACAAGATATCGGAGCAGATCACTTAAGGCCGTAAGTTATACAGCATCAAAGAAACAATTTCTAATAAAACCAAATCTCAAGCAGGGACCACGTAATCAAATCCATCAATTTTCACATAATAGTTTCATTATACATAATATACATACTGTAACATTACATAAGGAAAAAAAAGACATTGTTTGTCTGTTATCAAGTGTATATACAGTTGCAGCATAAATCAACGGACACACCTCCCTGCCTTTAATATATTTCTACTTGCCAGTATCGGCTGCAATTCCATGACACTTTCGACGAGAAACTTAAAAACCCATTAATCTCAATTATGCCGTCAAAGCTAATTGCAGGCGTCGCTTTTGTTAATATCAGTGCAAAGCTCAATTGCAGTTTTTCTTATAGTGGTGAGTGCATCAGTGAAATGGCTGAGACATGAAATCCGACTCGAAAGTGACCATCGCAGGCTGACGGATTCATATGTAAACCCCTTGGTCGAACAACTTGCAGCTATGCACGTCCAAATGAGTGAAACTCTTTTTTACTCCTATATGACATTGAGGTTTTGGCGGACTTAATATTTAATTAGATACATTGCTGGTGTTATATGTACTCCCTGATTGATTGCCTCACCAAAAATCTCAGACAGCACACAATCACTGTTCATCAACATACTCGTACATACGCGACTCATCCAAGTTTGGTGTTGCATTCGCGATAGTTGCACTTGCATCCAACAGATACTACTTTGTCGTGGAGGAAAATTTGATAACTGCAGAACAGATTGCTGTTGCGATTAATTTAACGAACGTCGCAACTTGATGGAAGCGCGCGTGGTCGGAATCCGTGGTCAAATGACGCTGAGCTCAATATGGGCTTCGACCATGCCATACATGGCTTCGGCCAACACCATATCGAGCCTTCTCGTCTTGCTGTCTTGTTATTGCCTCGAGGTTATAGGTCAATCATGATGACGTCAATAGCCAATGTAACCGAGTTTTTGTCGCTTTTGCGTCAACCATTTATTTTCCACTGGACGCGATTTATTGACGTTGCAGCACTCGTCCCAATACATTCCTATGAAACGTCTGAAGCGTATCGAATGTGGTGATTTAATCGTATAGTGGGCCAATAAGCCTAATCAGAATATTACGCGATAAATGTATTGGTGCCTGCTATACTAACTATAGAAATTCACTTGATGAAAGAGTTATTTAGATTTGAGAACGGAGTTGTACTCACACTCACAATCAGTATATCGATACAATGTCCAAGCCCCCTAATTCCTCCCTATCTACATACTAAAATATATATACGGATTTAGCGTGAACATGTACATTATGCTCACTTGCTATCTTTGCGTCCGTTTAGTTGCCGTTTAAGTGAAATCTGATGTCCTCGACGAGTTGAGAATATTGCAACTCAATTGAAACCATACCTAGCGATACTATCAGTTACCAATTACTTAGAAAAGTGGATATTGTTAAAAAGTGAGATTCATACACAATCAGTCATTTTTCCAATCCATAAAAAATTACGGTTGTGGTAGCTTCCACCATAGTTGGATTTGATGTGATACCACCGTCAATGTGGTACGTGTCCATCTAGGGTTAAAAGAGTCTCTAATTAACATTGCGATGCAGACTACCACAAAGACTTTATTTCAGTCCGAAAGAGAATAGCGTGGTAGTTAATTTGCAATGTCCCCTAGGACAATCTGCATTGGATTCTGTGTAACTAATTAAATTATTTTGACCAAATCTGGTGCATCGAGTTTATTCCTTTAGGAAGATGCTTCATGCAGCTGACAACTTACACACATTTTTCACCAACTATACCAAGGCCATGTGTTCATGGCCGGTCAAGTGACTTTGACTGATTTCCGCACATTACAAAGTCACGATGAGCCATGTTCTGATGGTTTGAAGCGTGCGTGGAACTTGCTCATGTCCAGTGGCGTGCACAGCCTTTACATGTAGGGTATGCAGTCCTATTATATCGAGATGATGAGATCAAAAAGAGGCAATATTTCGAAAAAATCACACGAAATAATAGTTCTATTTCTCAAATAAGAAATATAAACTAATTTTTGAGCAAGAAATAATCATTTTAAATATAAATTGCATTGATTTATTTAGTAAACTGAAGCATGTATTTCGAAATGTCTTGAAGAAACATGTTGTTTAAAAAAATTCTTTGTAAAAACACTATAGAAGAATTATATAAAAAAGAAAATTATTTGTAAATTAAATCGATTCGTCTATCTTTTTTAAGGTAAAAGCTTAAAACATCGTCATAAAATGCACCCGATCGTTTAATATCCAAAAGAAGTTCCTTATCAATTGAAATTATAGAAAGATCAGTAAGTCGTTGCTGTTCTTGTGTATTGCGCAAATATGTGTGAATACGTTTCAAACATGAAAAGGATTTTTCAGCAGATACGCTACTTGCGGGGATTGTTATTATTAGCTTCGCCAGACGTATTGATTCAGGGAATACTGTTTGTAGATTGTTTTCACAACAATGCTTAATCATCTTAAAAGGAACAAGATTTTTAAAACTTGGGGATTTGTAGATACATTTTAGTTCGTTTCGATTTTGACTCATATTAAACATGCAATCTCCAATTTCATATATGTGTACATGACTTATTCTATTTGAATTGAATCTATTCAGTATTCATTTATTTGTGGCATTATTACTAAAGCAGCATTATTAATTTATCGTAAATTTAATCTGAAATAAAAAAAAAATGAACAGGGCATTCTAATTTAATTTCGCGCATGCAAACTAACTTTCATATGAGCCACTGTATTTCTTCATATTCACCACTTCAACCCGAAAAACTATAAAGAGACAAGCATACGTCGTATCCCATCGCGTCCGCGTGCTGGCGTTCTGTATGCTCAGAACTGTGATTGTTTATTGAGAAAGAGTCTTACCAAAAGTAGGCATGCTTATAAAGTACACATACTAATGCAGTATCCCTAGTGCTTAGTTTACGCGGCAATTCTTGGCGCCTATATGAAATTGGTGTGTATTCTCGGTATTCTCATAGAAAGTATTGATAACATTGTGTGGGTGATATGTAGGCACCAGGGATTTTGCTTTCCTACATGGTGACTTTTTTTCGAAGTCATCAACAGCCAATATGCAGAATGAGTTGATATTGCATTCATTACAGTAATGCGAAAAATTTTGGATGTGGTTTTTAGGTAATGATGCGAAAAATGTTGGATGTAGTTTTTTGGTAAATTTTGCAATTTCAGTCAGGGTAGGCACTGCTTTTATGCATGTATGGAATGCACGCCACTGCTCATGTCACCGTGATTTTATGGTGAAATGGTCATAGTTATCCCTAATCGGTGCTAATGGAATCTGATAGCTTCCCTTAGTTCGAAATTTTCTAGGCTACCGTTCAGATAGGCGGGATGCTCGAGTCAGAAATTACTCGTACTCGTATACACACGATGCTTACTTTTCAATAGGACTGCCTTATAGTAAATTAGAAAAAATTTCAAAAATTTCAAAAATTTCAAAAATTCCAATAAACTTCCGACAATTGTTCCTATATTGACTACAAAGTTGAATAGTAATTTGAGAGAATTGTACATGATCTCTGCAGTTCTTCGGCAATAGAATGGATTCTTACAACTATATTAATATAATGGATACTAATTAAAGAAGCAAAAGCATTTTAATCTGTTGATCGCTACGTATAAGTGTATTGAGATTACGATCTTAATGGAGAATATCTCGTGTTTGACAACAGGAAAGAATGTCAATTTTCTTAAAAGAAAGTAGTTTATTGATCGATGTGTAATTTTGTCAACAAATATGGCAAATTCTTGCAACCATAAAATTAGTTTTCATCTACAATCTCTAGACGTTCTTGTGATCAGTGGTTCGGACCAATGTACCAATGAGGAATCGGTTGCTTCTTCTTGCGGTCGAAATGTTTGTGTGACTCTCAGAATCCGCGCAGACGGCAAACTTTTTAGTTCGTAGAAAAACTAAATAGTTATATTAACTCAGAAAAATAGGACACACGGTGATTTATGAGACCGCACACACAGCAAACTAAACTATTTAGTAATCGCTGTGTGCGTGGCCCCATAAACCGCCGTGTGCTCTATTTTTCTGACTAAACTATTTACATAGTTTTTCTGCGAACTAAAAAGTTTGCCGTGTGCACGAGCTCTTAGCCACAGACGCACAGAGTTTTGTAACACTACCCTGCGAGCCAAAACTCTCTCAAATTCTGCGGGCCTCATTTACAAAACTTATTTTTAGGTAGATGCCCTGCTAACCATGACCTGGATGGAAGCAAAATGACCATTGTTCTAGCTGCGACTAAAGTTCCTTGCGCACTTTTCAAGTATATGATGCGACCTATTAAATTAGTGGCACTGATCAATTCATCAAATTGGCTAGCAAGTCCGCAAATGATCATGTATCTTTCCATCGAGGGCCATCAAGGTGAAAAAAAAAATACGTAGCAGAACTTGAACCCGGGACCGCACGAATGTGAGATCAACTTTCTACTCATTGAGATACCACAGTTGTTTTCTTCTAAATATAATTTAGCTAGCAGTTATCAAAGATTCAAAGCCCTGGATAAGAAGCCCTAGACAGAAATAATCTAAGAAGTGTCGTAGGAGTGTTAACTGGACACTGCCTAATTGGGGAGCGTGCCAGGAGACTTCGTCTTCCATAATAATGGTTTTTGCAGGAGCTGTGGGGACGAGGAATAGAAGGAAAGTACGTCTCATATTCTGTGTACCTGTACGGCCCTGGCAAGTTTTAGGAAGGACCTCCTTGGTCCCTACTTCTTCACCGATCTGGATGACCTGAAAAAGGTAAATGTTGGTCGGCTACATCGCTTCATTGTGAGCTCTGGCTGGTTTAGCAATTGAGTTGGTCTCAGTTGCTGAGTCCAAGGGTATCACAATGGACCCAGTGGTGGGGGCGCCCGGTAGCGCAGTGTGTTGAGTCATCAGTCTCATGTTTGACTACCGGTGTTTCGGGTTCGAATCCCGTCCACGACGACGTTCGTGGCCATGGATGTGCTTGTGCAGGAGGTACATGCTGGCAACTGCACTCTGAAACAAATTTATGCCAACGAAACGTCAACTGGGCCACATGGAACAGTTGACGCGCTATGCCCCACAAGGGGTTAGGGCAATTGAGTAAAAATTGAGTAGTAACCTTTTTAACCGAAAGCCCTGGATGACAGCATTCATCAAGTATTGCACCAGCTACAGGCTGACGAATTGGTCAACGAATTGGGCAACGAATAGTCACGTAGCAGTCGAGAGCGCAAGCAATTTATAAAGGTATGTACATGGCGAAAGAAGTTGATATGTGAATGTCGCATATAGCGATCAGGGTCGACTGCAATAAAAATAAGAATTATATCTACTAGCGGGGTTTTTTTTTGTACAGAGCATAGTAAAGCAAGATAAGCGGTAAAAAAAAACACAATAAGTCAGATTAGAGTAGCGAAGAGTAAAACGGGGCATGTCTTTGCTGGGATTGTGTCTTGGTTTAGTTTAGTATTTAAACGTCAACTAAAATTTCAAGAGGAAATCTAAATTCTTGGTACATATACAATTGGACTAGTTTCCTTTGGGTAATATAGTCATTTTGTATGTTTACTATTCCATATAATTACACAAAACGAACATTTTATTGACAGAAAATGCATTTTATGTGCTTCCCTAAGTGTAAACTGTCCGAAAACTTTGACACCTACGCGCCGCCTGCGTTTCAAAAGTCAGACTAGATCGCGTAAATTTTACTCGAGTCGCATAAACGCGTCTATCGAAAAATTAAACGGAGAACACATATACGCGATCGCGATGACGATCACGATGGCGATCACAATTGGGTTCGCGATCACGATCACAGAAGGAAGCAAACACACCATGTTGCAAACGCAAGAAAAAAAATTATTTTTTAAAAATTGTATGCGCACATTGTTGTAGTCAGCATGTGACATATCAAACAACACATTATGTTTTTTTACATGTTCAATAAATTTTTCCGTGAAATCTGGCATTTTTAATACTTGCGATCTGCAATAAATTCAACCAGTTGCTTTGATCGCAGATCGCCGACTACCCCGCTATCGAACGCTACAGATGTCCACTGTACGAGTATCGCTAACAAATCGCGCCAAGTATGTACTCGTACTGCTTAGCTTACTAGCGTGGAACGCGTTTGACCGCCATCGCGATCGCGTATATGTGTTCTCCGCTTTACTGATACTAATTTTGTATCACGTATAAGGCTTTGAGAATCGAGTTAAGTGGTGTAGGTTAATGCTAATCCAAGCTTCTCGCTATTGAAGAGCCCACTACCACCATTTTATTCAGCACTAAAGGCCATCCCACCCATGGTGTGCTGGTTTCGTCACACAATGGATCACTCCGCAGGTGCTCCCTTTGATCCCATTGTGGCATTTTACTGAAGCGGAAATTATGCACACGGCGTTGTGTTTCCTCGTGGTGTATTTGCAATTCAACAGCATATGTGTACTGATATCATCTTTTTTCGTGTGTTTGTTGTTGGATTCATCGACTTATTAACGGCGGATGAGTACCCGTCAGTACCCGTCGTTAGCTAACAAGTTGCGCGTTGTCGTAAATCCGTTTGCTCTTTACGCGGAACGGGTATCGCAGATTTGACGCGCCCGGCGGGCTTACACGTCTCGTGTGTTAGAACCTTTATCATGGCCTTTTTGTAGTATGGAAAAGAGAAAACGGACATTTTCTACCAGTAGCATTGGCATTTGACGGTAGAGCAAACATGTGTGGGAAGCACACTGTTGTCGGGTGATTTGATACCTTGCGGTCAATAACAGTAGTTTCACCATCTGGAAAGTAGGCAGCCTTTTTTCAACCGTTTACCAATAGTTTAAGTCGAAATAACGGTTCCTGTTGTGCGCCTGAAGCAATTTTTGTCAGTAACGGACGTGTTTTCACGATTTTTTAAAGCATATAGCCGAATAAATTGCTCCCCATCTGCCGATATTTCTCTCGACCGGCATTGCCGTGGTATTTTCATGAATCGTCCTGTCTCCTATTACATATCCTATAAATCCCCGGTTAAAAAATGTATTTCAGAAGTCGACAGAAGTCGAGTCCTGTATCGCACTCCTCTAATAAGTTAACAACCCTTGTTACGGACGATTTGGTGGGCATCCGAAGATGCCCGTGGGGATGGAACCTAAAGTAGTATAATGACCGTGAAGGTTGGGCCGTGCCTTCTGGCGAAGAAAAAGCCCCCCCCCCCCCCCCCCCCCCCCCCCCCAAAGAGCTAAGCAGCGGCCTAGGCTTGCTACTTTTCGCCACTCGTTGCCCCTGTCCTTCACGAATTAATAAAAATTCATAGGCCTGAGGAAGACCACACAAACATGGGACACAAAAATGCGGAATAATAGAAAAAAATGGGACGATAAGGATGGAATGGTTGGCGACGGCTCAGATGCCCTCGCACTCGCATCGGGGTCCGAGTGTAATTCGACCTTTTGCGTCTGGTTTCGTGCCACCGACGGATCAGTACTCATCAGGTGCTGCCGGTGGAAGCAGCACAACCAGAATATGGTTCATTACAGGTGGTTCATTAGACTCTATATTGGTGATATTCAGAAAAGCGTAGCCTAATACTTTACGAAAGTTCTTTTCTAGCTTAACAATAGCAATTTACTACATTGTAAATTTACTTTTCGAAATGATTTTTCTTTTTCACTCTACGTACACTAGTAACAAAAACTGTAATTTTCCTTCCTTGCTCTCTTCAGTAGAAAGAATAGTGGGAGCGTCATTTTTTTTGTGGAACAGTGTAGTACGAAATTGTTTGGTGGAACACTTCTACGATGTGTTCAGTTCAGAAAAGTTCTTATGAAAAGGACACTTAACATCGTATGAGAGAATGGCCAGTCTCTGTCCGCATGGAGGTTATACGGGCTTCAATCAATAGCACCAGTGGCGCAGATATTTGTATATACGACTCGCCCCTTTGCCACTAAAAACCCCTCAGCCCCAAAAACGTAAAAAAAAACAAATGGTTGACTACGATGAGTGGGAAAGTTAAGGGTGGAACAAAATCAGGCCTACATCCGATTAATCACGATGTGAATAACTCCTACAAGTCAGTGTGTTATTGGGAAAACCTTGTATGTGTACCTGACTACCTGCTTCTGCTGCCAGTTGGTACTAGCAAATTAGCTGATGACAACTTAAAAAAATAACGATAGTGTTAAATATTTTCGAAGCAAAACAAAAATCGTGTTGTCTTAGCGAAAACTCTTCAAGCATTGCTTTGTTGAAATTAAATGCATGCAATCAACTTGTTTTCTGTTGTGGATTTAAGCAATGTCTCAAATTTGATTTTGTTAATTGCTGTGCTGTTTCCAATATCAGCACTTATGCCTATAGATAAAATAAGTTAATCATCGCCACGAATAACGCACTCCGGTAGCGGTATCAACTCAAAGTACAATACAATCGAGGTATCCAACCATTAAATAGCATGAGTTGGACACATCCTCCGCGTTTGTAAAAATACACACTGGTATATACTCGCATATAAAAAAATATAAGGAACGTCATTTATTTTGACGTGAGCATAAATTTTCATCAAGCCTAAGCGTGCCACGCTGTACAATATTTTTTTCTTCGAATGTAAAAAGTCCATATTTCCACATCCACAATATTGAATTACTTTTTCACATTGATCCCACGAAGACTTTTCTAACTAATGTTAGCCTTTAGTGAGAATTAATTATACAATTAGCTTTAGTCAGTGATCGATAGGATGATCCATCTGACACGTTAGTTTTTATTAGTCGTTCAACAGAGTTCCCATTTAGTGAAATAAATAGGAAAGCGGTATCCACACACAAAGCACTTTCTCATATTGCCTATGGTTAGGTTTAGAGGTGAAGACAGAGAACGCACGCAAAAAAGTGGCGTCCACCACCCTTAATCCGGACATACATCATCGAATAAATAGCCGTATTCGACGAAGGCATTGGGTGCGTTTTCAAAACGAAACAGTGTCGACACGGTTGCATGTGTGACAGGGATGTAAAATGTTGTGCACCCGTGAATGAGTGAGAGAGTCGCGCAACAGTGTCGACAATGTTTTGTTTTGAAAACGCACCCAACGAATGCCTTTTCATTGAACTTTCTTGTGCCTCTCTTTTGCGGAAATTTTCCACCAGCAACACTATTGCCATCACACGGCATGAAACCAATGCTAGTATCTAATCTCCTATTTTTTCCTGTCTGTCACAGAATTTATTTGCAACATGCCAATACTAATATTGTACATAGCTCACCGTGCTTCATAGTCCAATCCATAAATTCTTCACATTTACGGATGATCACCATTTATACAATCTGACAAATTAAATGGCAGTCAAACTTTTTCTACGCATCTCGTCAATTGGCTTCTTCGACAGCCACTACACAAATCTTATTATGCTGGTCAAGGTTTCTTTATAATACGCTACCTTATTAGAAACCTACCTATACTTCGACATTATGCGAGTACCTAGTCGGCCCGATGAACTAGGCAAACAATCTTTTATTTTCGCTTGCCATCTTCAATTAATCAGAGTTTAAATGTTTTGGTAGTTACAAAACAGTTAATAAATTATATTTCAGGGAGAGATGCTGTTCTTGGATGTAACCCCCGATAAAATGATGGGAATCGATTAATCTTCAAATCATGAAATATACTTTTTAATAAGATTTGCGTTATAACATAGTCTTGCTTAATACCCTGTGTGAGATTGATTTTTTGGAATACTCGTATAATATACATTATGAAATATGTACAAATCAAAACAATGGACTTCGTTGAGGGTATGCGGGTTGATTGATTTTTCACTGTGGAATTGCGACTCTCATCGTGACCGCAAAAAGGATAAAAGTAGGAGTTAATATCATTAAATTTTATCTAGGGTAGTCGAAATATACCTTGAAACTCGATGGAACTCAAACAAACCATGTAATTTGGATGTACTAAATCATGGGTTCTTAATCTCTCTGTGGTCGCGATCAGCTTTAAGTTAGGTTAGGTTGGGTGGAAGCATTAAGGTCGACACACATGGCGAACCAAATGGTTCGCGACCACCATTGAACCACGTCAAAATCAATAGAATGTGCGGAAATAAGAATCTCTTCATCTCCGTTGTTCTATTGATTTTGTCGTGGTTCAATACTGGTCGTGAACCATTTGGTTTTCCATGTGTGTCGAGCCTAACGGCTCCACATCGACCAACGACCACTTGGGTTCATAGCGACATCAGGTAATTTCGATACCCATTATGTTCCGGTGTTAGTCTTTACCAAGAAATCATTGATAAGTTCGAACGATTCTGGCTCATTAGCTAAGCTCCAAAGGCTTCCCAAGCTAAGACCTACAACTCCTTCCAGGTTTTTGAAGAAGTAGGCTCCCAGGTATTTTAATCTTTTAATAGCGAGCGCTGGACAGTCGCACAGAGCTTACTGCCTTAGAGTTTCCTCTGTATTTGGTAGCCTGCAATTCCTGAAGCCACTGCAAATGATCAATTTTAATCTGTATGCGTTTTCCCCTTTCAAGCAGTGCCCGTTAGTAGAGAATGGTGTGATGAAGAGGTGATGTCAAATTATGAACTGAAGATTTTTATCGGTGACTCAAAAATGGTCTGTAGGGTTGGTGGAGGGTTCTTCTTGACCTTGAAATCTCTCAGTCATTCTGTCTCCCAGATTTTGCATGTGTATTTCAGGCGGAAGTGCTGGCACAGCACGGTAGCCACAAAGGATATCGCAATTTTCACGGATAGCCAGGCCGCCATAAAGGCTCAAGAGGCGGCAACATTGCCATCAGAAATAGTAAAACAATGCCGTCAGGAGCTGGACGGTCTGGCTGGCTCGACATACAGAGTCACCCTCCTCTGGGTCCCGAGTCACGTGGGTATAGCAGGCAATGAGCGGGTAGATCAACTATGGCGGCTAGGCTACGCCTTAGACAGATCCTACGCAGTGGTTGCCCATACGCCACTTAGTGCCACCAAGAGGGAAATATACAAATACTAAGTATATAAATTTAGCGAATAGATGGAGTGCACTAAGGACGTGCATCATCCTTAAGAAAATATGTCCATTTTACAATACACCAAGAACTAATGTCCTCCTGAATAGGACCCGTCCATAGATGGGCAGAATTGTCGCCGTCACGACCAGTGGGAAAAACGCGACCAGACTGAGTATCCGCTACAACGAGTACTGTCGAAGATGCAAGAATAGTGCAGAGAAGGAGACTCTGACATATTTTCTTTGAAAATGTCTAGGACTACCTAGGGCGCGGCACCGAGCTTTGGGCGGTGCCTTTTTCACAGACATATCCGAGAATTCCTCTAAGGGAATGGGCGAGATAATTTGCTTCCTTCCTTAGGAAGTGCTCCGGTAGACAGATTTCAGCGGTTTTTCTCTTACGATGCTTGTGGCATCAAAACTGCTCACATCAGCACTCATTGGGTCTTCTCTCTTTTGGAGGTTGCCGCCACTTAAACCAACCAACTAAACAGTATGCCCATAAGTAGAGCGCACTGTTTTCTGGGTCCTTAGCGACTCTTTTTCTTTCTCCTGTTGTAGGAGTTCCAGCATATTTTCGTTACTCTGGAGCTGCATTATGCCAGTTTGCGTTGGCCAGCCAATACATCCTATCGTGGAATTTCTTCTCGCATGTCTGAATTGGCATTGGCAGCTCTACAGCTGCCCATGGTCGGGGTTTGCCTCCGGGTTAACTAGCCCGGAATTCATCGAAGCTCCACTGATTTAGCGGCCCCGTACGTTTGAATGGCTGTAAGACAGTAATGTACTTTCTTCTTTTTGATGCTAAAGGATTGTGGCACCTTTATCGCTGCCTAACTGTTCGAATATATAACGATTCTACCTTTTTTCCGAGATGATGTTATCGCTTCGTCTGCCTTCTGAATTGCAAGCACCTCCGCCTGGAATATGCTACACTCATCTTAGAGCCGTCCGTAAATAGTTTGAGTGTCATTCTACGTCCACGCTCATCTATCGAGAAATATTCTCAATGAGAAATATTGTGGTTTCTTATGGTCTGTATTATTAGGTAACCTAAAACTGCGGTAACCTAATACTGCTTTTTCTGGTACTCTGGTTTCCTGAGTCTTATGGCACATCTAGCTGCCCTGTCCTAAAATTTTGGAGTTTCGGTTCTCCTTGTGAACAGAATCAGTTCAGTTTTTTGAGTATTTGCATTCAATCCTTTACTGCGATCAACTTGAGCAGAAACAACCGCACGTGACTTCCCGACCCCATCAAAGATAGGTGATAAATGACGATTCTAAGCTGGCGCCGCCATTACTGTCACCAACGAAAGCTACAGATGGCTGATAACTAATATGTTGTGGCCTAAATTGAAAGATATGCATCTCAACGATATGCGATTTCAACAAAACGGTGCGGCGCTACGTGCCACACAGTGTAACGTGTGCAACAATGGATATCTTTATACATACAACAAAATCTCACGTTTCGGCGACGCCAATTTGCTGTCGAGATAATATGGTTTAACGCCATTAGACTTTTTGTTGTGGGTTTACGTCAAATCACAGGTTTATGTGAATAAGCCGCAGACAATTTATGCTTTAAAAATCAACATAACCAATGCCATCAATGATAGCCTGAATTAGGCTTTGTTAACATGGGGGTTCTCAAATAGCGGATACTCGGCGACTAGGCTATGAAAACTCGAAGACCCGAGACTGTAGTTGCCCGTCATCTTCAGGGCAGTTGAGAAGGAGGAAGCGAAAGGGGGCGAAATGCCCCGGAGCCGTGATTTTAAAGGAGCCCGGAAGTTTTTAACATTAAAATAAGAAAAATAATTCACTTTTGTAAAGAAAATCAAGTAAAACGTTTCTCAAGAAGTAAAAAAAAATTAAATATACATACCTATATACAGAAACTGACAGTTTTGAGAGGAACGCGTAACATCGAGCATAGACATTTCGATACTACAACATGTTTTTAAACAAGAATTTACAATTCCCTACTTTTTGTTTTCAATGCTCCATTTGTCAAGGTGCAGGGCTCGGTCCTGGCCTGGGTTGGTCCGATTGCAGACATAGTAACACTACTGATCGTGATCGGTACAGATGTAAGGGCCAGTTCTCGATGCGGTATTAGGTGGACTGGCATATTGTTAGGTATATTCCTATTTCACCGGGCGACGTATCGTGTTTCCGACGATAATAGTGGGTTTAGCACTGTGGGAAATAGAGCGAACGCAGCAAGCGTCGAAGGCGGTTTACTGAGGGCTGCAACCTCTCATGCCGCTTAAGGCGGAGCTCATGCAAGGCGAGTGAAAAATAAACTCAAATTAAGACCCACTAAGGGTCAAACACGCAAAACACTATGCTTCGCCAGGTCAAGTAGGAATGTTCCCATGGTTAATTAACCACATTGATCACCCTATGACAGATAAAAAAAAATTGTTTGCTTGTGGCAGAACTTGAACCACCGATCCAATAAGATCTCGAGCTGCTCCAGCTGTCATCTTCAGAAGATAATTAAGTAAAGCCCTAGCTAAGTTATGGTTAGCAGGGTATCTTCCACCCTTACTCCATCAATGAACTAAACGTAATAGGGGCTGTGAAAGCACACGGTGGTCGTGTTCGTTCGGTCACAGCTCTACCATCTAGAGAACTGAATTTCGATCCTCGACACGAACAAAAATCGTTTGTGGGTACTAATAGAACTCCCATTGCGCTCCAATCTTGCTAGTATAAAAAGACGGCGCGGATGGGAGATGCATGCTAGCAACTGCACGTCCGAAAAGTAGTACATTGAAGTAAAGCGTGACAAAACTTCCTGTGATATGTATTATCAGATGTGATTCAAAAAAAGAAAACTACTGCGCATACTGCAAGGATGACGTGTGGGGGAAATTATTATTGTAGGGAAATTATTTATTGATTTAAGGGGAACTGACTTATTTATTTGGGACTCTTTGAGAGCAAAGTGTATAGAAATAATAAACAATTCAGCAGCTGAAAGGCGTCGTTTAAAGAGAGCAGTATCAGAGCAATACAGCCAGTGAAAGAAAATCGTCTTCAAGCGTTCCTTTTTGCAAAGCCGACACTGTTATCATCTAAGTACGAGATATTATTTTTTACAAGTATTTGAAATTATCGGGAAGTATGGGGTATTCTGTACATGGGCCCATAGTTGTTGAGCCTCGAGCCCGGATTTTCTCTCGACGGCCCTGGTCATCTTCACAGCGGCGAGTTTCCTATCGACCTACTCAGTTCCTTCCGTCCGGCGGACTCCGGATGTGCGTTTATCCAGGGCACTTTGCAAAATGAAGTGAATGTGTCTAATTCCGGCCACATATTGTAAACACGTACATGGTACAAGTATCCTCCGAATGGCGCAAGGCACACACACACATACACACATCACTCACAAGTTTCGCACAAATCTGAAGATAATTCTCCACACCTCCCGGGTAAGCGATGCGCCGCCCAGCGAAGCCACTATATTATATAATATACCTCCCATGAGGACAATGGAATCGAAAAAAAATTACTATTCAGCCTAAGCAGAAAATGCAGTGGTTCAAAATTGTCGGACACGGTCTTCACGAAGAGTCTCCGCATGAAATTGTAAGCAATACAGTCACCTACAGGTTTTTTTTTGCGCCGGTTTTCGCTTAACAAACAACAGACTCAGTAAAGTACCAAAAACTCACCTAAAGTGTACATTTCATCCCAGACGAGAAGGGCTTTCGAAGCATGACACCAAGTTCTAAACAATTATTATAAATTGATATCGTGGAGTGAACTGAAAGGGATGGCGATGAACAGGACGAGATGGAAAGTAGGCGTCGTCAATGACCTATGCTCCACAAGGGGTTAACAGGAACGCGCTCGGTGGCCGTCATCGTTCGGTCACCGCTCTACGATACTAATCTAGAGCTCGGAGATCAAATCTCGGCGCGATGAAAAACTGCCTTTGAGTACTAATAGAACACTCACAGTGCTCCGAGCTTGTCAGTATAAAGACAGCGCGGATAGGAGGTGCATGCTAGCAACTGCACTTCCGAACAGTAGATATGCTTTTGAAACGTCAACAAGGCATAGAAATGCTAGAGATGTTGACGCGCCAATGCCCCTGGAGGAGTCAAGGCAATTAGAGAGAGAGAGGGAGAGATCCAATGATGGATCTGGTCCTTATTTCTAACCTTCTTCAATGGGCGCAATATTTCTTTATTTATACAATATCACACTATTTTTAGAAATCTTACTGCTGCTAAGCCATTTCAACTCCAACCCTCGAATATGCATGCATTGTAAAAATTTAGCATACGATAATATTGATAAGTTCTTAATGTAGATTTCACTTCAATACACGAGCTTAAGTATATCCTAAGATTTTAAACATTAGCACATTTTCACACGAAGACTAGTGAGCTTCCTTTCTTGGGTGTAAATCAATAAAATCTACCAATAACCGTATGTAAGCTTCGAATATTTGCATAAAGGAATATTTTCAACCCCATCGAAATGAATCTTTACTGTATGCATAAGTGCACAATTTCCCGTGGGAATATTTTCAATCGTGCGATCCCACACATAGCGTTACATGACTGAACGTTTTTTTTTTGTGTTTATAAGAAATAACCCTAAACCGTTCATATCGATTCCTATTTGCATATACCTATACGCCTCTTATCTGATAAGGTGTAAGTAATTTAAGTGAAGACTGCCATACGTATCGTCTAGTTTTTTTTCTCCTCCTAGTAAATCATAACAGCAAAGCTAAGAAGGGACGCCAAGTGAAAGTGAATCATTTTTTATTCCAGGTAAGGTAGATAGGGGGCAGTTGTGGGTACAAGCACTTAATCGAGTGATGTCACCCACATGATTTTTTTGTATCGTTATCAATGAAAAAGCAATATTTATAAAGTATTGTTGACCAATTTTGTACAAGTGTACGGCGATCAACAAAATACATATCAAAGGCTATCGATCAACATTTCGTATGGTCACCTATTATTACATATTTTTTTTAGAAGGATATAACCATAACAATTTTTGCACGTCGACGGTGCGCATAGATAGCGATAGTGATATATCATAAATTCCTTATCAAAATTTTGCTGAAAAACTCCCACGATTAGAATCTGGAATCTGATAAGTAATTGATTACAGCTTTATATAAACACAAGGATAACTAACTGCGAAGAAAGCCAAGTTAGTAGCTTTTGTTCCTTACTTAGAAGTAAAATATTTATTTATTCACCAAAACGTGTATATGTATAGTATGCAACAGATTTTTTTATTTTTATCGGAATGGAAGAGTTGAGTTGATCTAAAGGTAAGTTTGCTCAATCATGTGACAATACGCCATTGGGAATTGTTAGTAATAAGCGAAGGCTAACAGCTAACATGATGCATACATACTGCATACCAGTGACGTGCACTCGTAGTAAGCAATTCCAAACTGCTTGACTTACCGAAATAAGCAATTCAATAATAAACTTTGCTTACACCAATACACATATCATCATTTCAGTCAATGTTTTTCTTTAAGCTGAAGAATACATATTATCATTCAAATATTCCTTTACACATTCAAATTCTGATCCGCGCCTTCTTTTGGTTAAAAAACATTCGTTCAATTACTTTAGATAATATTCAAACCTCCCACATTTTGCACACCATAGACACCAAACTTAGAATAGGAAAATGTGCCTAGATCTTTAGATGCATGTACCATGTGTGCATCCAAATACTAGAGACATGTTGATTCCAGAAAATGGGAATCTTGGATTTCGGTAGTACATTGGGCAACGATTTTTTTTTGTTTTGTTCGCAAATTTATATGAGACAAGTCAAGCACTGGCGCGACTGCTTTTGTGTGTGGGATAAAGCCCAATGATGCTTGTTAATGAAATGTTGCCAATGCAGGGAATGTTTATGGGAATTTGATTTTTCCAGTAGAGCTTTTGTTTTTGTTATGTAATGGATTTTCCGTTGCAATTTAAAAGAGGAAATCAGTGCAATCGGGTGATTTTGATTAAATTGTGATTTGAAGTTTTTTGACCGTTTGTAGTGATTTAATTGATTTGATTTGTGATAAAAGTGGTAAGTTTTCTTTTCGCATTATGTCGGAGTATTGCTGCGCGACGGATTTCGTACTAAAAGCGGGATTTTCAACTCTTTCCTTTGCCAAGAAAAGAGAAATTATAGAATCGGATAGACCGAAGCCAGATCTTAGTTTAGAGTTTAAATTAAAAAATATTACGCGAAAATTCCATATCGAAACGTATGAAAAGTACATTTGGTTAACGGGAAGCTGTAAATTAAATAAGTTATTTTGCTGGCCGTGTCTTTTGTTCACGAATGAAAAATCTGTTTGGAATAAAGCTGGATTTAGTGATTTGAATAATTTTACGGGCTCAGCAGCAAAGCATTCAAGTTCCGAAAAACATCTTCAGTCGTTAATTAAATTAGATAATTTTGGTTCTCAGCGTATAGAGTTTATGCTTAGTAACCAGGTGGCAATATCTGTTAGTTTGCATAATGAAAAAGTTGAGCGTAATCGTAATATTTTGAAACGTTTAATCGATACTGTAATTTTTTTGGCAAAACAGGAGCTTCCTTTTCGCGGAAATAATGAAGACTCTTCTTCAAATAATCGTGGTAATTTTATCGAAACCGTAAATTTCTTGAGTTTGTACGATCCGATAATTGAGTCCCACATAGATTCTATAAAAGCAAATGCAGCGTTTTCGGGTTTGTCTAATAGAATCCAAAACGATCTTGTTTCCGCTATAGCTAATGTGGTTCGAAATAAAATCAATTTGGAAATAAAGGAGGCTCCATTTGTAGCTGTAATGGTCGACGAAACGCCAGATGTTAGCGGTCGGGAACAATTAACGATGATTTTTAGATATACAATATCAAATGAGATTGAAGAAAGATTTATCGGATTTTTGGATGTAAGCGCTAATCGTACAGCTACAGCAATAAGCTCTCACATTTTAAAACAATTGCAAAATTTTAATATCGATAAGAAATTAATTGCACAATGTTACGATGGCGCAGCAGTAATGAGTTCTCAAATTCGTGGAGTTCAGACTTTAATTCGGGAAAAACATAAATCGGCAATTTTCGTTCCATGTTACGCTCATTCACTAAATCTAGTATTGTCTAAAGCAGTTGAGTTTATTCCGGAAATTAAATTATTTTTCGCGCACATCAATAAAATCGCATCATTTTTTAATACATCCACTAAAAGGTCGGACCTTTTTGCAAATATAGTAAATCGTCGTTTACCATCGGTTTCCAAAACGCGTTGGCATTATCATTCGCGTATTATTAACGTTATATTTGAACATAAGCATGAAATTTGTACAGTTTTTGAGACAATTTCGAATGGTTCTCAACACTGGGATGGCGATTCCTTGACTTTTTCCGATATATACTTACAAAAATTCGCAGAGTCAGATTTTCAATTATATCTGTTAATTTTTTCTGAAATTTTTTCGAAAACTGATATATTATTTAATATTATTCAGAGCAAAGTGGTAAACATTTCATATGCAAGCCAAAAAATTATTGAATTTGAAAATTGGCTTGAAAATGACTTTTCTAAAAAGTTTGATAATTTCTATTCGACAGTTACAGCAGAATATCAGCCACCACGTAAGGAATGTAGAAATGCGATAGATCCTTTACAAAATTTACGGCGGATATTTCGGGAGATTATAGATGTTATTCTCGGGCAAATTCGAGATCGATTCCATTCGTTTAAAGATCTTTCATTTTTAGAGTTGCTTGAACCGAATTATTTTTCTAAATTCAAGTCAAATTTTCCCGATAAAAATTTTGACTCACTTATTGAATATCACGGTCAATTTTTCGACAGAATAAAGTTGAAAAATGAGCTAAAAGTTATTTATTCTTCAGATGAGTTTAAAAACGCGAATCCTAGTAAAATTCTCGATTATTTTCAAAAACGGCCTTATGTCGCAAACGGTTTTAAGCAAGTTCATATTTTAGCAAAATTATTAACGTCACAGTGGCAACTGCGGAAAGGTCATTTTCAACACTAAAGCGCGTTCACACATTTTTGAGAAATCGCCAATCCCAAGAACGACTTTCGGATCTTGCTTTAATTGCGGTTGAAAAGGATCTTCTTATACAAATGCGAAGAGAAAACGATTTTTTGATAATGTGATTAAAGAGTTTTTACTTAAAGAACGGCGCATAGATTTGGAATACAAATAAATGGCAATGGCGAAAGAATATTTATTTATTTCAAATACCCCTGAATTTTTCTTAGTCTTAATTAACATAATATTTATTTATTTTTTATTTTTTTTATTAGTAATATTTTATTTATTTTTTTTTTTGTATTCCGAATATATGTGCCAATATTTTATTTATATCTTTCCTGATTTCTTCTTTAAGACTTAAAGCCGCTTGGTATAAATGTTTTTGTAACTGTCCATATTCTATTATACAGTCCATTTTTGTTTATGCTATTTTAAATTGGCTTTAGGGCGCCCAACTGCTTGACTATGAAAAATTTCCACTGCACGTCACTGCTGCATACAGCATTTTTAGATCAGATGACTGCTTGTTCAAATCAAATTAACGATATTCAGATCCAAATTAACGATATTCAGAACCAAATTAAATTTTTTTAAAGTAGTTAGACGCTATTTTAAATCAAAATAACGATTCTTCGAAAACTCTTACATACTTTTTCAATTCCAATGGAAACTGTCAAGTCAGGCACATGACTCTTTCTCTAAACACCGAAAAATTCAGTCAATCTTGATAATTTTCCAAGACACATTTTGTCATCCGACTTAAAGTTCCGATACACGAGACATATATACGCCATCGCGTCATTTTTAGCCGAGTCGTGTAAATTCGACTAGTGTTTACACGTAAGTCAAGTTTACGCGGACCAAACGTCAGAAACTGGTATCGAAGCGGATTTAACTAACGCGGAAATAATGCAAATGTCGTTCTGTTTACACGAGATGCGTTTACGAATCGGCAGCATATGTGCGAGTTCTGGAATTCTCTTTTTACATGTGTTTGCTGTTGGATTCATCGACTCATTAAAAACGAATGTGTACCTGTCGGGCGGAGTTTTCGCCGCTCGTTGGCCCTGTCCTTTACGTATTAATAAAAATTCATAGGCCTGGGGAAGACAACACAAACAGGGGAGGTAAAACTGGGGAATAAAAAAAAAATTAGGTGATAAGGATGGGATCGTTGGCGGATGGCTCGCTTGCCCTCGCGCTCGCATTGGGGTCTAGGCGTAATGGGACCCTCGGCTTCTGGTTTCGTACCACCGACAGATTCTTACTCATTAGGTGCTGCCATAGATCTATCGGTAGAAGCAGCACAACCAGACCAGAATATGGTTCATTACACATTGTCGTAAACCCGGTTGCTGCTTACACCGGGCGGGTATCGTGAATTTGACGCGCCCGACGGGTTTACGCGTCTCGTGTATTGGAACCTTAATCCGTGCAACGAGGGACCATTAAGCAAGCTCTGTCTCCGCCTTCTAAAAAACCTATAAATACTAAAATTAAGCAACACGTAATAAGTGCTCGGGGGATTCGGAACCATCACTCCTTAAGTGAAAGTCAACTCTCTAAGCATATACCTGTCCCGTTATACTAAAATTGAGTAAATATCAAACCAAACTCACAAATTTCAATATATCTTCGAAATACCCATTGAGAACAAGTAAAGTTGATGAAACATTCGAAAAGTGTAATCAACAACAGGGATTCGAAGCGGCACAAGTTGCCGATCCGCTTCACGATTAATGAATCCGCTCCACACCACTACTCCGCTCTGGTCTAAAAATGTTCGCTCCGCTTCATATAACAATTAGAAAAACATTCCGATAAAATTAGATCTTTAGAAAGTTTTTTGTTCGTTGAAAATAAACAATTTGCTTCAATCGAAAATGTATGAATCACAATATCGTTCGATTGAAAGTTTATGATATAACGAGGGCAGTAAAGTCAAGTTTAACTCAGCTTAATGGATATTTGAAAGTAGACCCGGCTCTACCATATGTGACTGCTCATTTGAACAGGGAGTCATTAGAAACGTGAAATCTCCTAATTAATTATTGCGTTTCATTTAAAAAAACACATAAGGTAGCCATGTGAATAGTTCCACGCCCCTACTCGATTACCAATTGCGCTTTCATCGACTGGATAGAATCACACTGATCATAGATTGAGCGCTAAATATTTTCGGGCTTTCTCGACCGTTTTTCGACTATTTCCTACCGTCAATTTTCTCTGACGTAAAATAAATAAAACGTTGGAATGGAAAGAGATCATCATCAGCGAGGCAAGGCTGCTGGGCTTGACGGCATTCCTGCCGAACTTAACCAAGCTGCACCAAGCATCACAGCCGAGTTATTGCATCCACTTATTGGTAAAGTGGGGGACACAGAAACTTTTCCCACTTAGTGGAAGGAAGGTTTGATAATCAAACTTCCGAAGAAGGGCAGCTTTACAGAATGCAATAATTGGCGGGGTGTGTGCTACCCTCGGTTGCCAAAAAAATAGCGAGAATAATCTTGAATAGACTGAATTTCCACTTAGAAGAGCAGGCTGGTTTTCGATCCGGTTTCCCCAGTGTCGACCACATAAACACCCTGCGGATTGTAATCGAGCAATGCGTCGAGTACAGATCTCCGCTGCACTTGCTCTTCAATGATTTCGTGAAGGCTTTCGATAGTGTGAGCCGAGATTGTATCTGGGTTGCTTTGCGCAGGAGAGGTATCGCTGAGAAGTTTATGGCTATTATTAAGGCAACTTACGTCGGCGCGAGATGTCGCGTACTCTACAAGGGTAATGTGTCGGGGGACTTTGAAGTTCAAACCAGAGTTCGGAAGGGCATCTTTTCACCTATCCTATTCCTCTTAGTGACTGGTGCACGCAGTTTTACCCATGGGATGCCGTGGAATTCAATGGACCTTGATGTCTCACTTACAACACCTGGATTGCGCTGACGATATATAGTAGACCAAGCTGGGCTTGTTTCGCTTCCTGGCACTGTCTGTTCTTTTGTATGGGAGCAGCACATGGAAATTTTCCGTAAGAGTTACCAAAAAGCTGCAAGTTTTCGTCAACTCATATCTTCCCGAACCTTATCTAACTTACTAGAATTTCAGGATACGAGATGGAATAGAGACGCCAACTCGTTGGAAAAAGGGTGTACCATGTCCGGGCTAAATTTAATCTACCAAAGTCTTTGAAGAGAGAGAATCGGAGGAAATGAAAAAGAGTGAGAGAAACGAAGTAATTCGGCACAAGTGAGGAAGTACGTGCTTCCTGTGCTTTTATATAAACTGCGCGGGTGTTGCGCAGGCGCAGTGGAGGGCGTGTGTCTCTCTGTTTACTTTTTACGACTAGAATTGCTTCAAATAATTTAGTGTTGAGTATATGCGGATTGCTCCTCCATAGTTATTCTCTATGACCAAAGTATTCATTTCCATACATTTTTTCAACTGTATAATCTCCTCTTCTGAGGGCTGTCAACTAGGTGAAGCGGAAATTTTCAATTTGAATTGTCAATGGCATTCTTTAATTTAAAAATAAAGTGCTCGTATCACATTGCAAGCGTTGGTGGCGCGCCCTCCACCATTTGCTCGAACTCTCCCCGAATCTGCATAAATGAATTTCCAAAAGCTGCCACCGAACATTGCATCTTCCCGTGCGGTGTCACCAAACCGACAATCAAACACATTTGAATGTATATTAAACCGCCAAGTATGCACATCTTGAGAATGAATTTTTCAGGATTTTGAATCTCTTTATGGTGACAACAACGACGAGTTGTCAAGCAACACTTAGCACTTATTCGAACTCGGTGTTAAAACATACGTTAAATGCCTTATGCCTGCAAGATCGCCGGACGCAGTGCACAAACCCCTCAAGTTTCCGAACGCAGGTCAAGAAATTCAGTGGGAAATTTAAAATTAAGATCGGCGGGCGGTTAACTTTAAGTGACACATGATTATACGACATTACGGATACATTTTAAGGTGGTAAATGGGAACACCTTCAAGCGACTTGCTTTATAGCTTTAATGCCGCAACAAGGCGAATGCCACAAATAAATTTAACGACAACCGCCTGGAACAACTGCGGCAAATGTGTGCGCTTTTTTATTTCCTGCATTTAAACATATACAATACATACAAACACACACGCTGCATGTACGTACATTTGAGTATACGCGATCACCCTGTCCGAAGGCGATCCATGAACAATGCAAAGGAACTCTTGACCTTAAACTTCCAGATTATTCGTATGAAACGTATGCGCATGATTTCCGAACTTGATGAAAAAAAATCAATTTAAAGTCGATAAGTTGCGTGTGGATTTCATTTGTTCCCCGTCTCAAACGAAATGCATTAATATGTGAGCATTCCGTAAAGAATAAAATTATAATAAAGCTGATTGAGAACAGAGCCATTGATTTCCACATGCATGTATTTTCGAAAGTCGGTGAATTAACTTTTTTTAAGGAAGCGAATCAGAGATGAAGTCATTTGAAGATAGTGAACTGATCCATAAAAATGCAAATACCCCATGAAGTATCCTAGTTTGATAGGCAGTTGAATTGGGTTTTTCTTCAGAATTGTGCATACATCAGCATAGGAGATCGAGACAATAATAGCAGATTCGATGCCAAAAATCAACTGTCGTCAAGCGCATTTTCGGTGAATGTCGGAATAAAATCGTCGCAAGGCCTGTTAGTTAGGGAATTCAAAGTTGAAGCTGTTTTATGCGCAAAAAGGCAAGTTTATTCATTGAAGTGAAGGCATTTAGATGCTCTTCAAATCAGCTTAATTTGCACTTTTCTTTACTAAAAATAAAACTTGTATTGATTAAGTTTTTTGCATGTTGAAGTTTCTTTTATTGTATTTTTGTACCATCTCAGTACATATATTTAGATCACTAGTTGCTTCGTTCTGAAGTACATACTACGAGTATGAACTGATTCCAGAGTAGAATATACAGAATTAGTCCATTGCTAAAAGTGGAATTTAAAAGTAAAATCAAAAACACTTGTATTGTTGCTTGTTTTGCATAGCCATTGGGCCGCACGGCAAACCGAAAACCGCATGCATGTACAATATCCGTATTCTTAAATTCATATCATCAAAGCAATATTAAATACCTTGAATAATCTCGTATGTTAGGTTAGGTTAGATACAGGGGCTGGTATGATGTATCACAGCACACGGACCATTGGGTCCGTTGTGGTACCACCACCTCCATTGAAACCTATAGGTATCAAATCAGCCGCCACACGGCTCAACCTATTGTACCTATACATTGCCAGGTAGATTGTAGAAGACCCGAGAAACCAAAAATTTCCTTCTCCTGGCAACCAAGGCCGGACATCCTCATACACATTCCACCAGCAGAAGTTGTGACGAGGAAGGCAGAGTCTCCAGGCGAGCTCCTCGATGGGGCAGTGCCTTGTAATAACCCCTACTACCCTGTCAAAGTGATCATTGTTCAGCGACAGCAGTGTGGCAGAACGGCTGAGATCAATTGTTGGCATGTGCTCCCGCAGAGCCATCTTATGTTAGCCCCGTCCACAGCAGCGGTCTTAATCGCCAATTTACACATCGCAAATGGCGCTTTGATATATTTGCGGTCTTTATCAACAACACCACTTGTACCTTCCCGAGCCAGCTGATCCACCTGGCTGGCAAAATAACTATGACTCGGAATTCAATAGACAGTCGCCCTCGGTGGCCGTGGTAGTCCGTCACCGCTCTACGATACTACATCTTGAGCTCGGAGTTCAAATCTCGGCGCCATCAAAAACTACTTGTGAGTACTAATAGAATTCCCACACTGCTCTGAGCTTGTCAGTATAAAGACGGCGCGGATAGGAGGTGCATGCTAGCAACCGCACCTCCGAAAAGTAGATATGCTATCGAAACGTCAACAAGGCATAGAAATTCTAGAGATGTTAACGCGCCCATGCCTCTGGAGGGGACAAGGCAATTAACAACATCCATTGTCACTTCTTGAAGAGGTGTAGTCCGTCTTCTCAAGGACACCCAGATTATCCAGCATAGTTACACTCCGTTACAATGGATAGGGAATTCTGCAGTACACCGCTGAGTGCATCAGAAAAGTAGCCCGTGACGGGGATGGTGACGTCATCTGCGTAAGCGCAATGACTTTACAACCCATCTACTCCGGATGCAAAAGTAGTCTGCTGACCACTAAATGCCATAGAATCGGAGATTGTATGCACCTTTGGAGTGATCTACCCTCTTAATACGTACACACGTTGTGACGCAGATAAAAGGCGTAACGGAATGGTATTTCGCAGATGGACATCAATAAGTCTCTCCAGCAGTTTCGAAAATATTGACTTAGACGAGGTCCTTCGACAGCGCATACGAACTTCCACCCGCTTTCGGGATAAAAACAACTTCCAACCAGATAAGAGGATTATAGACCAACTCCAGGCAAATCTTTAGAATGCGCTTTATCCAAGGGTATACAATAAACGAGCACTGCTGCAGGTCCGCCGGAATAATATGCTGTCTAATGCAGCAGCCTTCGTATGTTACAAATTTGCTTGTTTTAACCATTTGCATCACCAATTTTTATGAAATCCATACTAAATTTGGGTGAATGGTATTGTATTGTGATGTGTGCGAGTGTTAACACATTCAATCAAACTGTACTATTCTCTTCGCCGAAATTTAAATTTGTAAAAACTTCCAAAGGATACAATGAATAGCCTCCAAATAAATAAGATCACGTTCTGATCGCGAATAAATCTCAGAAACAAATTCTGAATTGTGTGGGCGTATGTCTGGCACTCAAATGCATATTTCTTGAAATGCGCCGAACGTTGTTAGCGTCAGCAAAACACTACGCTCTGGGACATTTGAATTCCTTGACGCAAAATCATTCGACACCATAATTAGGCCCATGCCGTGCCGCCGCCACAGGTTGCTCCAAGCCTGGCCTTATATACACACCCACATGGTCGCATACACAGATAATTGCGTTGGAGGAGGAATAAATATAATCGAGTTTATGTTAATGACATTGAAGGGAGCCCAGCGCTCGGATATTTTACGATCCTTCCTAACTATCTATTAATTTTGGTAGTAATCTTGAGCGGAGCGGTAGACACTCGTTTTCCATTTCAAGTTGCTGTCGATTTGGCCAGAGGCTCCCCATTCTACGGATGCACTTCAGAATACAGCAGATCCGTAGGTATGGGTTCGCCCATGCACATGCTGTGACGGAATTATAACTTCTATTATATACGTCAAAATGACGCCAACTACTTAATACCTATATAACCTCATGCAGCTACTTCCGACTGAAATCTGTCTACAAACAGTGAAAAGCGCAGCTCATTAAATTAAAATTTAGGTTTTTCCCATAATGTGTAGATAAACTACAGCGCTCATGTCGTGATAACTTGTCGAAATAACGTTGGCGAGAGACATTGATGAACTTTATGATTTTAATTGTGAGTGGGTCGCCGGTCAATTTCCAAACAGATAAAATCTCAACCTTGTTATCTCCTGACCACATCTCACGAAAGATAAAATCAGATTTCACCTATCAACGATCATGCTTAATGATATTTATTACAATGTTTTCATTTCAGAAGTTAAAGCAAAATTGTAATTTGGGAATCAAGCCTCGATTGTGAGATATGCACAGTGCTAGGAAAAAAAAGTTACTCAAACTATTTTATTCCCTTTATCGTAAAAATTCTTCGAAGTAGTTACAGTTACGGTGTTTTATTGGCTCAGGTTATAACAAATTATGTGTATCCTGTCTAGAAATAGTGAAAAATTTTGAAACAAGTTCACTCATTTGGTGATAATAGCGTAATAAGCAGAACAGTGCAGTTTGGGTGAAAAAAAGGAAAAAGTCAGTGCGAAAAATAAAAGCAATATTTTGGATTTGGCGCGAGAGAATCGAACTATTTGTGAAAGAAGTGAAAGACTGGATGTTCGTCAGTGTAATGTGCAATGATACTTCAAGAGGTTTCGGGAAATGGGTCACACCGAGCGCAAGAAAGGCTTTAAACGATATTCCCCCCCCCCCCCTTTGTGGATCGCTTCTTACCGTTACAAATATCTAACTTAAGGAACGACCTAGTTCTAGCAATGTGTGCAAATTTCATCAAATTTGTTGAGAAAAAATCTTGTAAAAGCTGGCTTACGGGCTTTGGAACCAGTTCATAAACAAGACTTTCCGTTAAAAAATCGGGCTAAAATGTTTGAAATGGGCCCCGGAGCAAGTGGGACGGAAACCTCGAGAAACGATCAGCGATGAATGCCTTCGAAGATTCCCTTCGAAATCTGAAGGGTTTAAGGTGCAGGGATTTTTTTTCGGTCATGAAGGTGGAGGAATATGCTTTCCGAGCTCAAAAGTAGCAGCAGCAGTTTACTTTCAAATATTGGAAAATGAATTGGAGCCTTGTGCGTTAGGCATTCACAGCCATTGGTTTCCTCAAATTTTCCGCCGGACACGAAATTTTCCGCCGCCAACATGTTGCTTAAATTTCAACTACCCCAGAATTATTGCAGTGTTCTCCATCTTCCAAACTGCTCCTGAGCCCATTTCAAACGTTTGAGCCTAATATTTTAACGGAAAGCCTGGCTTTCCGACTGGCTTCCACTTACGTTAGCCAGCTTTCGCAAGCCTTTTTCTCATCAAACTTGCTGAGATTTGCATGCCCGTTGCTAAAACTAGATCGTTTCTAAGGCCAAATGAATCTTTGAATCAGTTCGGATGGCTTTGTAACGGTAAGAATGGGGTCAACTTGGGTAGTTTTTTCTTGATAATCAAAAGCGTTTCTTCCATTCGGTGGCGCCCATTTCCCGGAACTTCTTCGAATACTATTTTACAGTACATTCCGCAACATCCATTCTTTCTTATTTACAAATTTATTTTACAAAACTTTCGATTTTCTCTCGCCAATATCAAAATATTACTTTTTTCCGCACTAAATTTTTCCTATTTTTTTTACAAAAACTGCACTTTTCTGCTTATTACGCTATTATCACCAAGTGAGTGAACTGCTTCCAAATCTTTTCACTATTTCTAGGCAGGACAACACAATAATTTGTTATAACAACCAACTAGATCCCAGTATAAACATTTGTCCAAAATTTGAAGTCGCTAGATTTATTTTATCGTAAGTTATCGCTTATTTGAAGTTTCATATGTAGGGGAGGTAGGGGTTCCTTGGGTCGGATCCTGCCCATTTTCAGTTCAAACCAACTTGATCCTGCTACAAACATTTGACCAATTTCAAGTCTCCAGCTTCATTCTGTCGAAAGTTATCGTACGAACGGACAGACAGACAAGCAGACAGACAGACGAACAGACAGACATGGCTTAATCGACTCATGAGGTGACTCTGATAATTTATATTCCCATATTGCCATACCTCCGGAGCCTCCTTTAGTCTGGCATTACACTTTGCGTTTTTCTGCAGGAAGAGCAATCCCGTAAAAAAACGCATTGTCGTCCAAGAAGAGGAACGTGTACATTTAAATGGAACGCTTTACACTTATGCGTAACGACAATGCTGTAGTTTGCAGGAATCGTTTTGCAGCAGCAAGTCCAACGACACCGGGAAGACTTCTCCCGCAAAAAAACGCAGTGAGAAGATGAACACACGGTGGTATATGAAAAGCATTACACCTTCCGTTTTTTTGGTTCAACGACCAACTAGAAACTCATGCACCCAGTGACGAAATTCATGCAGTGCATCCATTGAGGACTGGCTGAAATTGGCCTCCTGACTTTTACCGACTATATTGCCACAAAAATAAAACCACCAATATCCTCACATTTATTTCTGTCACAAGCTTTTCCCGCAGAAAAACGCAATGTGTAATTATAGGGTCGTCTTCTTGTACGACAATGCGTTTTTTTGCGGGATTGCTCTTCCTGCAGAAAAACGCAAAGGGTAATGCCGGACTAAGTCCGGCATTACACGACACAAAACATATTACATATTACGGAGCTAGAAACAAATTGTTGTTTTGAGGGGATATTCTACGAAACTGGGAGGGGTAAGGTGCAATATTAATAATCCTGTTCATAAACTTCGTTTTGGAGAGCAATTCTGTACAGCTAACTCAAATTAAACAAAAAAGGTAATTAGAGAGTTTTGAAGCTGGTCTCCTCATTTATTCTTTTTACAGATAACTTGCCATTACATTTGACGAAACGCATTGACGCGCTTTGCCCCGCTAGGGGTTAAGGCAAAGTAGTATTGATTTTCCGGTATTGATCAATGGAATCTTTGGTTGATTTGTTCTAGTTAACAAACAAAATATTTTGTTTGGTAAAGGAAATTTTTCCGATTGTATCAGTACTAAAGATTTAAGTTTAGTTTTGAAATTTGAGTTGACGTTTGAATGCTAACTAAACCAAGACACACTCTCAGCAAAGATATGCCCCGTTTTCACGTTCGCTGCTCTAAGCTGCTCTCTATCGTTTGTTTTACCGCTTATCCCGCTCCACTACGCTCTGTACAAAAAAAAAAAAAAAAAAACCAATTTAATATTTCTCGTAAATTGATATTACATAATTCAAAGACATAATAAATTTTAAGCATTTGCTACCGCTCCGCAGTTCTGATCAAAACGCAGATTACCAAATTAAACGAATGCTTCACACAAAGTCACTTGTACTTTTAGTCGCACTTTTATCAGAAACAAGACATTCCGCAGTCAAAATGAAATTACCGGCGACTTGCCAAATCGAAGAAAATTTCTTCGTTATCTTTTCCTTCGTCGAAACAAATTCCATCATGAAGGATTCCCTTTGGCTATGCCACAGATGCATTGTGAAGTTGTATGATTACGACAATAAACGGTTTCGGGCATCTCAAGTACGAGTCGGGCTGCAAAAGATGGCCAAAAAACTTCAGGTCCATGATCAAAAGACAAGAAAAACCCTTCGAAGGGAATACATATTACAATCGGTTGGATATCCATAGTTAGTCTGCAGAAGTTAAGAATATCTCGAGGAAAGGTAATTCGAAAGATAAGTACGCGTAAGATGTAAGACGACAGTACAAAAACGATTGCAAAGATGACGGTGATTATGTGCAATTCGCCTGTTACACTTGAGGCAACATATGCGGCAACCGCAGACATGCGTTCCATATAATCTTCATTTGGATACGACAGGTATGCCAGCAACAGTAGCGGAGGCGACTAGTTTAAGTTAACCCTTATTGTAAAGTAGATTATGAAATTTTTACTAGTCACTTTGAAAAGAAATTCCGGTATACAATATTTCACCGGGCGACTGGTTTGCGTCTTGGTTAAGATTGTCTTTACCGTAATAGCGCATAGAGCGAGCGAGGGGTGCATTCTAAGGCGTTCCGAAATTTCGGAGCATTCCTAGTTGGCCGGGTACCGCATACTGGTTCGCGTCATTCACAAATAGTGGGTTTTAAATTTAGATCATTTTGCACTCCCCCTGCGTGGGATCCGGTCGCCAAGCGAGCTCCATGGCTTTAAGGATTGCTACCCCCAGTATACCGCACTAGAACGCTCGCTTGGCTCGCTCTATACGCTACGTGATTCGCGTCTTCGCTAATAGTGGCTTTACTGCTGTATAGAGCGAGCGAAGCGAGCGTTCTAGGGCGGTATACTGAGGGTAGCAATTCCATAAGCCGTGGAGCGGAGCCTACGCAGGGGGAGTGTAAAATCATCCCATTTGAAAACCCACTATTTATAAAAGATGCGAACCACTATGCGTCGTCGTCGGGTCAACTTGGAATGTTCAGAAATTTCAAGCTATATCAGCGACCATTAGTCATTTATCATAGTTAAAATATGAATTAAAGGGTTCAGTGGGAGTTACAATATTTTAATCAAAACTTTCGACGATATTTACAAAGGTAGTACCTGAAATCCCGTCACCATTCACGGGGTTAAAGATTCTTTTAAGCAAATCATGAAAAAGATGGGGGATGTTTCAAAAGCGAAGTTCGTTAAAAACCACAGTTTATCAGAAGCGAACGCGGTAGATTCTAAGGAAATGGACAATTGCAGAAGCGTATTCGACAGCTACATACGTACCGCATGCTAACATGCCGTGTTCAGACTGGTAGTCATTTAGCCTGAGGCAACGCTAGTTCGTCTTGATGCTGAGGTTTGTCCGGATGCTTACAGAGACTCCTTTACAATTGACTGGTACTCCATTCTTCATAACATTGCTATTCTTTTATAAATACATGCGTGTACGCCTTCTTCACTGACACTTTCTGTATAATTTCCTTATTTTAAGAACGACACGCATTCGTGTTGCTAGGTTTCTCTTCTACTAAAATTTATTAGATACCATTCAAAGTGCTTTAAGGCACGATTTAATCAACTTAATTAGTACAGGAATTACGCATTAAAATCGAATTAGTTTCTAATTTTTTGACACTACGAGTATTTTACCTACTAAAAATATCCTTACGTCTAAATGCAAAAAGTATTTGAAAAGTCAAACATAAAAATAACAGCAAACGAGCTGGTATGCCTCATTATACGAGTATGTACAAATAAAAATCATCTTTAAATTCGGATCCAATAAAATTCCCATCGACAACACTCCCAACACCTTCAACAGATTAACAACAGCCAGCTTGTCCATTTGCCCGGCACAATGCGGCTTATCATAGGTTTACTTCTTTTTCTTTCTTGAAAAGTATCGATGAAGAACAACTATCTGTCGAACTGGGATCGATTGGACGTGAGGCAATTTACAAGATCGCGCACCAAACTTGGAAGCACCATCAAATGCAATTTGACGAGATCTACTGTGTCTAAGGCCGTAGTAATTGCGAGTGTACGCTTGAGCAAGATGCCGAAGCGCTTGAACCTTATAAAGTAACCGAGATAAAACAAATTTTTATTAGACTTATCATCCACCTTTTACAACATATTGGCGAAGGTGTTGTGCCGCGGTTAGACATGGTCAGCGATAAAAGTGAAACGAAAGCAATTTGATTTCCGCAATTTAGATTTTAAGGAAATGATTCGAGCAGATTGAAAATGTGATTGGGTTGGAATCGATAGAGATACAATGCAATGGTTATTGGAAAATATTGCACCAAAAGTTGGCCATTTGTACATCATTAGATGTATGTAATATGGAAAATAAATGAAGCTGGCGATAAATGTTGGGTTTTGTGTGGGGGTGCAAGAAATCTGACGGCTGTTGGAGATTTGAGTTTTGACGACGCGTAGATTTGGGGCCGCATTGGTTCTGTTTACGAAAATATAGCGTGGTAGTATTCACTCCACTAACCGCAAAATCTGATAAGGAGAATAAGTTTTTGTTGTAAGTACGTTCAACAGTCACCATTTTGCGTCCGTTTGTGATAGCTTCAAATGATAAGTCCTTTCAAATTGAATAAAAAAGCCGTATAACCCTTTCAAAGTACACTTTGGTAAAGCACGTTGACAACCTACTTTGAACGTGTCAACCCCCTTTCAAAGCACTTTGAAGTTTTTAGCGTCCCATCAAAGCGAAATACACAAACTTTCCATAAAAAAATTAATGGTAAATCGATAAGTTCACAGAAACAGTTGTTGGAATGAGAAATAATGGAGATAGATTTTGGTGGTTTTTATTACATTTGTGTTAACCTGGATAATGCGTTTCGGTGTAAATTCCCCGGAAATGCTAAATCTGGCGTTTTTTGCAGGTTACAAAATGGTATTTCACAATGGTGGATATTTAACGTAGTCAAACTTTGGTCAAGTTTACTTTGAATATGTCATCCGGCCCAAAAGTGAGAAAATACCGAATTAAAAACAAAAGTGTCCGAATGTTATAAGACCGTAATTTTAACGTTGCGGGTTGGAAACTTGAGTCTTCACGAGCTTGGCATAAAAGTGGGATTCAGCAACGGACCGGACGGTTTGGCGGGCATCCGAAGATGCCCGTGGGGACGGAGCCTAAGGTAGCTTAATTGACCCTGAAGGTCGGGCTGTACCCTCTGGCGAAGGAAAAGGCTCCTCAACGAGCTAAGCAGCGGCCTATGCTTGCTGTAGCTTAGCTCGGGAGACGTGGACGAGGCTTTTGCGGGTCGTTGCCCCTGTCTTTTACGTATCAACAAAAATTCATAGGCTTGGGCAAAACAACACAAACAGGGGAGGTAAAAATGGGGAATGATAAAAATGGGGCGATAAGGATGGAATGGTTGGCGGACGGTGCAGATTTCCTTGCGTTCGCATCAGGGTCCAGGCGTAATGGTACCCTCGGCCTCTGGTTTCGTACCACCGACAGATCCTGTAACGGGCGGTTTGGTGGGCATCCGAAAATGCCCGTGGGAACGGAGCCTAAGGTAGCATAATTGACCGTGAAGGTCGGGCCGTGCCATCTGGCGAAGAAAAAGGCTCCTCAACGAGCTAAGCAGCGGCCTATGCTTGCTGTAGCTCAGTTCAGGAGATGTGGGCGGCGTTTTCGCAGCTTGTTGCCCCTGTTCTTTACGTATTAATAAAAATTCATAGGCCTGGGGAAGACAACACAAACAGGGGAGGTAAAAATGGGGAATACAAAAACAAAAAAGTCGATAAGGATGGAATGGTTGGCGGACGGATCAGACGCCCACGCGGTCGCATCTGGGTCCAGGTGTAATGGGACCCTCGGCCTCTAGTTTCGTACCACCGACAGATCACCACTCATCAGGTGCTGCTTCGATCTGCCGGTGGGAGCAACACTACCAGACCATAATATGGTTCATTACAGGTGGTTCATTACAATCCTTACTCATCAGGTGCTGCCATAGATCTGCCGGTGGAAGCAGCACTACCAGACTATAATATGGTTCATAACAGGGTGTTCATTACAGGGCAGCTTATACTTCGAGGCCTGCCAAGAAGAAGAAGCTGAGGACAAAGTGTGCTGCTAGAAATAGAAAAAAAAACGAGCTGTTAACCGGAGTCAGCCGACAACCATTGTAGAGGGGAAAAATTAGCAAAGAGAAAAAAAATACTACATTTCCCAATTATTCAAATGATCAACAGGTTACAAAGAATTCTGAGGTCAGCAGAGGCGCAACACTGCATTCCTTGCCGTAATTTACTCATAAACTCTGTAAGCTGCTGAGCACATGAGCAACAGGAAAATGCTGGCTAAACCACAAAAGATGAACACAAAGCCAGGACTGCCTTGTCAAACTGAATCTAAAAGGAAAAACTACTCTATATGAAGAATGGAGGTGCTACAGAGGAAAGCACAGCTACTTGAAGGGAAAATACGTGAAGTAAAGATGGCTAAGCCCTAAGACTTACAGCAAGCAGCCTTAATGTGCTTGTGGGGATGCATAACGGTGGAAGGACCAAAAAGGAACCCAATGAGGTCCTTCTTAGTCCTGTTCTTGACCAAAAATGGGCCCCACGTTGGGCGCCAAATATGTAACGGACGGTTTGGTGGGCATCCGAAGATGCCCGTGGGGACGGAGCCTAAGGTAGCTTAATTGACCGTGAAGGTCGGGCTGTGCCCTCTGGCGAAGAAAAAGACTCCTCAACGAGCTAAGCAGCGGCCTATGCTTGCTGTTGCTCAGTTCGGGAGACGTGGGCGGGGTTTTTGCCGCTCGTTGCCCCTGTCCTTTACGTATCAACAGAAATTCATAGGCCTGGGGAAAACAACACAAACAGGGGAGGTAAAAATGGGGAATGATAAAAATGGGGCGATAAGGATGGAATGGTTGGCGGACGGCGCAGATTTTCTTGCGTTCGCATCAAGGTCCAGGCGTAATGGGACCCTCGGCCTCTGCTTTCGTACCACCGACATATCCTTACTCATCAGGTGCTGCCATAGATCTGCCGGTGGAAGCAGAACTACCAGACTATAATATGGTTCATTACAGATGGTTCATTATATCTTCCAACGGCGAGTTTTTAAATAATTTTGCAAAAACCGGACCAACACTGCGGAAATGCAGCTCCGCACGTGTAAGAAAGACATTTACAAAGGAGGAGCGTGTCTTGAAATGGATGATTGTACAGAACCGGTTGAAATCTGCAGAGGATATCCGAAGCGAGTTTGTTCGAGTTGATAGAACCGAAATTACCAAATCGAGCGGTATGGCAACGTCTGCAAGAAGTAAAGTTATGTGCTCGAAAACCAGCCAAAAAGTCTTCTGACACTAAAAATGCGGCAAAAACATCTGCATTGAACTAAACGCCATCAGACTTAGACCAGGTAGGATTGTAGGAAGGTGACCTTTTCGGATGAGTCGAAAATCAACTTCTTCGAATTAGACGGAATGTCCTACGTGCGGCGAAGGACCCGTGAGCGCTATACCGATGAATGTATTAGACGTACCGTGAGACAAGAGGGGAGCCGAATAGTCTGGGGGTGTTTTTCCTACAATAAATAAATAAATAGCTGGCGCAACAGTCCAATTTTAACCATAGCCTCATTTTCTAGATCGTGACGGTCTTGTGCAGAGGTGTGTGATCAGCAACACGCTCAACCGAGTTATTTACCCCATAAATGGGTATTCATTTAACAGCTGAGTGGGCTTATAGTCTGGCACGTAAATCCCTTTTTTTTATCGAAAACAACCGCATTCAGTCGGAATCGAACCCAGGCCCAGTGCGTAGATGGCGAACGTGCTAACCGTTGCGCCATCCGGACTACTTTTTCCGATTATAATGTTGGTTAATTGGCCTTGATAGATGAAACAGTGGCTGCCGTCATGTACCAACACATTCTCCAATGACATCTATAGGGAGAATGACAAGAAGAATGAAAGAAATTTATAATTTTTTTACACTTATCGGGCTGTGAACCAACAAGTATCCGTTCCATAGTCCAGCTTCTTCCAGCATATGCCACACCGCTTTCATACAATACCATCGCTATGTGCCGTACACTATCACTACGTGTCCTACTTTGTAGCACTTTCATATATATAATAACTTAAGAACTTGACTATATAAAAGAGACATATTGGATCGATTTTATACGATGCTCTTATATCGTTCTTTCATTATGCTTTAAGAGACTTCTCCGAACTGTCAAGTTTTCGAAACAGGTCTGCGCAATATAAGTTTCTTAAAGAATGTTTAAAGAACGACATAATGCCTTTGAAAGAAGGGTCCTCTAACGAATAATTAGAGCAACGCGCGAAGGAGACGAATGGTGAAGACCGTACAACCATGATCTGTACGAAATATTTGCGAAACCGGATGCCTCCAGATTCATCAAGATACGAAGGGTACAGTGGGCGGGGCACATGGAGCGAATGGATAACTATCGAATCCCCAAGATGGCATTCGTCGAAAAATGTAACGGTACAATCTGAAAATCCCGGAAGAATGAGAAAACGGTGGGAGGTGGCCGTCCGTAGAATGCTGGAGTGGCAAACTGGAAGCAGCATGTAGTTTGGACCTAAACGTATGGAGGCGAAAACTCCCCCAGCGGATCATATCGCTGTTAAGTGTTAGTCACTCAATACAATTGTAGTGTGCAACTGCGTTCGAAACTGGTTGCATCGCAAACTGATTTGCAACTCGACTTTCAAACGAGTTGCGGCATGTGCGTGTATATGTATTTCGTATAATCCTGATATTAAGTTTGATCCCATTTATTTGCTGTCTCCAGTCTTATTATTCAAATATCATGTCGCTGATGGAAATTATTTTCAATTATTTTCTAATTATTTCCATGCAAATAAACCCACGATAGTTCATAGTTGACATACGAGTGTGTTATCTTTTATACACATTTCAATGCGGTTACCGCCTTCCAATTGAAAAAAGGTATTTCGGGAGTATCGTGAGAACTTCTGTAGAAGTCGTAAATATTGACATTTATAGTAATAAAAATAAAATAATTCTTTTTTTTTAGAAAAAAAAGTAGATATGTTTCAATATATGTCTTCACCCCTTCTGAGAAGGTGTCGGCATGCCTCACGCTCTTTTCTGCTAGCCGTGCCTTATCTTGGGATACATCAAATGGCGATTAGTAACCGTGGGATGTTTAAAAGAACATAAAGGCAGAAACGACTATATGCTTTTATGATATCAGCGCGTAAGAACCATCACTGATAAGAAGTGTCCATCAAAATGTTGATATGAGGCTAGGAGGATCGGCTTAGTTAAGTGGGAGCTGTATTTAACCCGCATAGTCTAAAAAAATATATGGAAGGGATAAATAGTATGTACTAAATTTGACGAGAACATTGGGCATGCAATGTAAAACTTTAGGATACTAGTTCACATTAGTCGTCTATGTGTTAACGTATCAGCATCTCCGATTTTCGTTACAGCAAGTCGCACCCCCAATTCGTTTCTGACTTCTTGAATTTTGAAATCCGTCAATTAAAAGTTAACACCGTCGTTATCCGCCTGCAGTCCATTGTTTTTTGAGGTATGTCAGTGAATACGTTCGGATGGTGCCAAAAATCCCACTCAGTTGTGGATCGGTTGCGCGACTGTATTTTGGGTTTCTGAATGGTGTGAACAGTCTGTAAAGCTTTAAAATTTTTAGCTTGACTATTTCCGAATTTTCCCTAATAGTTACTACAGTGATAAACTAATATTTCTAGACAGTCTCTGATGCCATTTTGTAGTGGAAAGAATTTCAAACAAATGCACAGTAGGATGGTGTTCTCTGCTATTCCTATTTATTAATATAGATTGCATTTAAGATCAAATTTGCGCTGAGCACAATGTAGGCGTTTACATCGAATTATTAATATTAATTTTAGTATGAATATCAAGTTGCCGGTTCTTTATATGACAATGTCAGCTAGTTATTTGTCTGCGGTAGAAAAAATAAATGTTTGAGAATATAAAGATAATATAAAGAACGGAAATAAGCCAAGATTTTTGGTAGCCGTTTACACACTGAGACATTACACACACCACAAAAATGTTCCCCCGGCTGTCAAGTAATTTGTTATGATTTTCAATCATACCGCAACCGCAAGTAGGCACTGCAAAAAAAAAAAATATTGTAAAAAGCCGACACAAATTGCAACTTTCAGTCAGTCAATTTGACAAACGAGGGAAAGAAAAAAAATGTGTACGATACACGTATGGGTTGCGTGTGATGATAGCCTCTCTTCAATTCATGTTCGATACTCTCAGATTAATGTCATGTAAATACTTTGCCATATTGTATTCAACATCTATCAACTCAACAGAGATCGCATGTCTGACTCACTAAATGAAGACATTTTCAAAATTATAGCATGGGAGAAAGCAAATCGAGTAGAGTTTAATGCCTCAAAAACTCAACGTTGTCTACTTTCCAATAAGCGATGTGCTTCATTTGCCACCCAACCCTTTCTTGTCGGTGGGGTCAGCATTTCTGATTCGTCCATACTGAACAAACTACGTATTAACACCTCCAGTAAACTAAATTTCCCCAAATACATCTTCTGCGTTGCAAAAAATGCAATGAAATCTCTGGGCTGTCTGAATCGTTGTAAGAGATACTTTATACAATCTGATCTGGCTCAAATTTACTAGAACCGCATAATCAGCGTTAGACAAAGTCCAGCGGAAAGCCTTCAAGCTTATTGGCGATGAATCCGTAACATCTCAAATCGAACCGCTGGAACACCGGCGAAGTGTCGGTTGCCTCTCACTCTTCTATCGCTACTACAAGCGCCGTTGCTCTAATGAAATATGCAACCTCATTCCTGAGCGTGCTTTTCCTTTACGTAATAACGGGGCGACCGGTAGCGCGTGTGTTGAGGCATTCAGCTTCGTGAAGCAGCGGTGGAGTCCCGCGATTCCGTGACAAATTTTGGCAATAATCTCATAGGCTGAGTGAACTACAATAAATTTCAAGCAGCTACTTGAAGTAAGTTCCTAAGTTCCTGGGGTTGATACTTAACAGGAAGCTAAGTTGGAAGCCTAACTTTCAGGAGCGTGTTAATAAGGCAAATATCGCACTCTACTGTTGTAAAAACGCTATCGAAAAAAGGTGGGGCCTGCAACCGAAGGTTGTGCATTGGCTCTATGTGGCGGTTATTCGCCCCATACTTTTGCACGGCATTATTATGTGGTGGAACGCACTTAAAACTGCAGTAAATCGTAGATTAATGGAAAAAGTTCAAAGATCAGCTAGTTTGGCAATCAGCGGGGCTCTCAGAACGACCCCTTCTAATGCCATGAATATATTGCTCAACCTGCTCCCGCTAGATATTTTTGGCGAACAGATGACTGCACGCACGGCCGTCCGTCTTCGCGATGCAGGACAATGGTTAGCTCTGAACTGTCGGCACTCGACGATTTTAAATAATCGTGATATCCCTGCAAGGACGGACCATGTCTCATCAAAACTTATGTTCAATAAGTCCTTCAAAAGTATCATCCCATTACATACACAATGGATTGAAGACTTTCTTCCGACAACAGATACGATACATATCTACACAGATGGGTCTAAGAATGACAATGGCGTAGGAGCTGGCATTTACTTCGAATATCTGAATCTAAGCCTATCGGTTCGACCGGGACTACTGTAGCGTTCTGCAAGCCGAATTGGTAGCTATTTGGGAAGTCTTGATCTGGCTGGGACGCCACCATCATGACGTATCTGTGAGGAACATCATTATTTTAACAGACAGTCAAGCTGCGATTAGAGCTCTGGAATCCTTACGTATAACCTCAAGCATAGTTAATGGTTAAACCGAAATGATATGCGCGAACTCCACACTATTTATTATTTTGAAGAAAATTAATTTAAAATTAAACACCTTTAATTTTAAATTAATTTTCTTCAAAATACTCAAGCATAGTGTTGGAGTGCCGCGAATCTCTCACAGAGATAAGTGGTATCTTTGATATTGTCTTGTGCTGGATTCCGAGTCACAGTGGTTTCGTTGGCAACTGCCGAGCTGACGAACTTGCTAGAAGAGGGACCTCGGAAGACTCCGAACGTACTCTCTGCAATGTTGAGATGCCTTTTGATGCATGTAAGCATAGCATAATGCAGGCCGCGATAAGTATCACTAATGCGAGATGGCTAACTGGCAGTACTTGTTATAAGACAAAGCTGATATGGCCCACGTTGGATATGAATCGTTCCGCTAAGCTATTGTCGCTGAAAAGGTCGTGGTCGTGGGAATCATCACTGGGCACTGTTCAATTGGAGAGCACGCCAGGGGGCTTAGGCTTCCGTATAACGACTTATGTAGAAGCTGCGGGGATGAGGAGGTAGAGGAGAGTACTTTCCACCTTCTCTGTGAAAGCCCGGGCCTGGAAAGTATTAGGAAGGCTACTCTTGGGGCCTATTACTTTGCCGACCTGGGTGACTTGCAGGACGTCGATGTTGGCCAGCTCTAATGTTTTGTTGTGGGCTCGGGCTGGTTCAAAGTTTAGAATGGGTCGGGACTACTTATCCCGTTGGGCATCACAACGGACCCTGATGCGGTCTATGTGTCCTGTGGACAATCATAGCAACCCTTTAACCTAACCTAACCTTCTTGAAGTAGCAAATGTACTGAAGAAGGGAGTGAGTCGCTCCCGAAATATGTACTTGTATTTACTTCGAATAAAAATTTATTGTATTGTAGTTAGGAGAGTTACTGTCTTCACTCAAACTATAAGATTATTGCCAAATTTTGTCACGGAATCGTGGGATTCCACCGCTGCTTCACGAAGCTGAATGGAAAGAATGAAGAAGGTATTAGTAATGATACATAGGTTAGATCTTGCAGAATTAGGTGTTAGCGGACGGGATATTACTAGCAGTCGGCACTTACCTGATGGTTCAAAATACTGGCAATTCCTTGAGAAACCGACGAAGCTACGGTGTGGCGCGGCGCTGTGTAATTTTTCTGAGGACACGGTAATATACGGAAAGGCAAAGAATCGACACGACAAATGAAATGGAGTACTTATCAAACAGCGCCTGAATGTCTGGCTCAAGTCGTCCGCAATTATGCTCGCTACGCAGTGGTCGACGACTCCGATCTGCGAATAGAAAAAAATCATTTTTGTTTACACAACACTGACTGCGACAGAACATGAGGTGAGTTTTTATACCGACGGAATTGTACACTAAAACTCGGCCAAACATACTCAGGGAACACAGAGATATGACGAACAATGATAGCTCTTACCTTCTTTCTGATAAAAACCCACGTTACACAAGAAATACACAACACTTTATTCGCGAAAATAACCAAAATAAATAACAACATTGTTGACATCCACGAAATGTCAACAGTAGTTGACAGATTATGTGCACTAGATCAGCTGGATGTCAACTGCGTGAAATTCATTCGTTTTGGGACTCTTGTGGTTAGCCGTTGCAGAAGAAAACTTTGTTGACCGTTGACCGAAACCCATAAATACGAATGAAAATGAAACAGCAATCGCTTAAAGTGGGTTTGCTGTTGCTGGAGCTTGAGAATGAAATATATTTGAAATTCCTTTTCATATCTCTTTGTCACCAATGGCATTGGCTTAAATCCTTTGTGTGCTCGACGGATAAAGGAGATTGACGAATTGAGAGACTGGACGAGTGAGAGGTCAATTGAAAAATGAGTGAGGAAGGAAGAATACGAAGGCTCAGTTTCTGGCGAGAATACGAGGATCCAAAGGAGGAAGAAGCTACGATTATCAGCGAGACGAGTACTGCGCCGACGATTTGGGAAGTAGATAGAGTTGCCAAAATTTAGGTAGGTGATTTAATCTAGTGGGTAGTTTTAAGTGTAGATTAAGATAAATTTTTATGTATCGTAAATTTAATGCGGCCGGCAAGTCGATAGTAAACTAGTTTATTGAAATAGTGCTAAGATTCTGAAAGGTGAAATATTTGTATTATAAAGTTTTCGAAAGCTGACGCTTATTGCTGACTTTGGTTCCCATTCAATGGCATAGTGTTGGAATTCGCGGACTCGCGCTTGACGCGATAAGAAAAATGATTCGCTGGTGGCCAAAATAAATCAGAAGAGCCCACGACCTTTCTCCATGAGTCGATCGGGCGGCCAATTGGAACGTAGCAACTTTTGATCAATGAGCGTTAGGTACATAATCCACCTGTTCAAAATCCACAAATCAAAATGCACCAATCAAAATTCATCATCATCGAGGCGCACCAGCCCGACCGACCGAATTATCTCGGTCACGTGACCCGGACCTCCAATATTGGAAGCCCGGTAGCCCCTGTGGTGTGGGGCGTTGAAATAATATCACGAGCTTTCCCTTTGACGGCCTGTCGTAACAACTGGCGAACAAATGACAGGATGTGCATGCCAGCAACTTGCACCTCCTAAAATCATCTATATGCTAACGAAATATCAACTACGCTCCAGAAAAGGGCAGACTCAACGTTTACGAGTTTTGGCTATCGTACAATGACAAAGATTGGATTCTGGAATGTGCGTACTCTCCTTGACAATGGATCAGAAAGTCCCCAGAATGCACGATTTCTTCAAAGTGAATTTCTGCGGTGTAAATTAAACATCTTAGGTGTTAGTGAAAATTTATCTCTCCAGCGGGTAGCACTATAATGTTGCACTTCGGTAGCGCTGCCGGTAGTGGTCGTGAGTTAGATGTGGGGCTCCTTTTAACCAGAGCCGCACGAAATTGTCTCTTATCCTGGTATCCAGTCTCCGACAGAATCATGACCGCCAGGGTCAAATTTGGGAACATCTCCATAACACATGTTCTAACTGAACCCGACAATGTCTTGGCGGAACACTCCTTCTACGAACAACTAAACGCCATTCAGAGCAGAACACATAAAGGTGACATTATAATGGTTATGGGGGATTTGAATACAAAAGTTGGCGCTGATAACTATGGGTCAGACAGGATGGGGAGACACGGTCTTGGTGATCGTTACTACAACGGTGAACGATTTGTAGAGTTCTGCAACTTTCACAGTCTCTTCATCGGTGGTACTATGTTTGAGGATAATGACCACCACAAAATCAGTTGGTCCTCTGTTGATTGGCGTAGAACACCAAATCAAACCGACCACTTTGCCGTCATTAGTAAAAGATTCAAGAGTTGCCTCCAGGACGTGCGAAATAAGAAGGGTGCCGATATTGAGATGGGAAGAGACCATTATCTTATGATCGCTCATGTTCGATTGGGTATTGCAGCCGTACGCCGTCCTAGCGACGAAAAACTTAGGCGTCGCAAATTCAACACCGCTCGACAAAAAAAAATCCAGCTGTCTTACGGCAATATAACGACCATCTTACACAAAACGCAGCTGAGATAACTCGTCACCAAAAGTAACATGAATGAAAACTGGGATGCAATAAAGAATGCGTACATTGAAAGCGCATCCTTGGTACAAACCCAGATTCAGGTTGAAATTTTTGTCCATGTTCGTTCTTACAGGTTTTTAATCAAGTAAAAAATTAGGGTGTTTTTTATACTGTAAGTTTTTATTTTTGTATAGCATACAATTGTTTCGGAGACCACGTGCCTCCTTCTTCAGTGCTGAAACCTAATTTAGGTTTAGGATTAGGTTTCAGCACGTGGTCTCCGAAACAATTGTATGCTATACAACAATAAAAACTTACAGTATAAGGAACACGCTAATTTTTTACTTGAAACCCAGATTACCGAAATAAGCTCTGGATGTCCGACGCTTCATAGCAGCGGCTGTTGAAAGAAAGGAGCTGAAGGTTCGTTTGGCTGTAGCATCAGACAACAACCGAAGCAGCATCGAACTCCTGTACCGTCAGAAAGCTCGAGAAGTTCAGTGTAGTGGGTGACGCGATAAAAGAGTTGATGCGAACTCTCTTCTAGCCCCAGCAGAGAAGCGAACTGTGAACTGTCAAAATTGTTGTCACAGCACGCTTAGCCTAATGAGCAGAAGAATTTTATACTGAGTAGAATGACATGTAGTTGCTCAACCTTAACATGAGAGTGCTTATTGCTTGATACTTTTGCGTTTATGTGACAAGTGAGCCAACTGTCTTTCCAAGGTGTCATCTGCAACTTCAACGAGCAACCCTGAGATGCTACTAACTAACAATAAACCTGCTCCTAGCTGCCGTAACAAAAAGCAAAAATTAATTTAATTAACCCGTCGATTGACTTCCTATAAACATTACAAAGCGCGACAGTTTATACAATGTACTCGTAGTATACGTATTAAAAAAAAACAACAACGCAAGCTGATCGTCAGTTGTAGTGTACAATTATTGTATTGTAAAATATATGCCATGCTGATGATAACAACAAGCAGGGTGTGTATTTGTGATACAAACACCATAGTCTTAACTACCACAACAACAACATCAAAAACAGCTTGGCGAAAGTGATCGACGTAACAGGGAAATTATTGGGGAGGCCAAAGAAACGCTCACGCGATTTGATAAGCTTTGGAAGGTCACAACAGAAATTGGTCAGCAGATTTAACGTACTCGTCTCGTAGTTGAAAAGCATTCCGACATTATGATAAGAATGATTTTTTAACGTCCGGTCGCGGCCAGTACGTACATAAGAACAGCATAAATTAAGAATAAGCACTGAATTAATAACTGTTTGTCAAAAGCAAGCAAATTGCATAAAAAATAAAAATTAATGTTTATGTTAATAGGAACATAGTAAAACATAGGATTTAATTGATATTATTTTCGGAGATTTTGTTTTGATTTTTAAAAATAGACTGTCGAATATAGAGTGTATGTACTTGTATGTATTAGGTGTAGTCATATCGATATTAATATTAAGGACAATGACAAGTATACATACAAAATATGAAAATTTGCAATGATTGTTCTGAAACATTTTTAATTGAAGTTATGTGTATCTCTTTTTCTATTCACGTGCGTATGTATACGACTTCGACACTGAAAATTCTCGAGTTTTGTGTTAAAAAACCATAAAATTATTTAACCGCAAAGTCCATGAATTTTAATGATTTGAAATTAAAAAACACCTTATTGTCAATAAGGTGTTTTTTAATTTCAAATCATAAAAAACTGAAAATTCGATTTGATTTTTTTTTAAATAAATGGGAAAATGTGCTAAATTGTTCAACAAGAAACTACTTCAATCGAACTACGTAAAGAATTCAAACACTATAACTTTTGAGGAGAAAACACCTCACCAATATAGCACGTTACGGAGTAACTACTCCAATCGATGCGTGGACATTCCCATGAACCCATTCTAGGAAATACACACAACCCATCTCGGGTGGAACCATTTCGCTAGAACCTGTATGACGACGACGATTAGTCATGGCATGACCTGCTCCTCTTGCGGATCAGGTCGACCTACTCCGAGTCCGACAACGGAGTAGATTCAAGAAACTAGGTTCGCAGACCTACTCCGTATATGAAATGAATCTGTCGTCCGTCATGGAGCTGTAGATGGAGTGAAAGAAGAGAGTCTTCTGTTAGTATCGGTCCCGAGATTCCCAAGTATCGGTTTCGAAAAAAACGAATCATTAAAAAACCGTCTTATGGTCATAAAAACCGACTCATTAAAAAACCGATTTGTCAAAAAGCCGATTCACCAAAAAACCGACTCATTAAGAACCGAGTACTCGAGTACTCAAAACCGACTTGTTAAAAACCGACTGGCTCATGGTTAAAAAAATCCGAGTTAAAAACCGACTCATTAAAAGACCGATTCATTAAAAACCGACTCATTACAAAACGAGTACTTGAGCACTCAAATATCGACCCGTTAAAAATTTACCGGCCATGAGTCGAGCCCAACCAACTTATTAAAAGACCGATACATCAAAAACGAGTATTTTTGGTACAGTACAGCACGGAATTATTCAAGAAAAGATTTTAGCATTTGATTTGAGTGTGATTTGGTACGTGGTATGTCCACATTTTCGGTCGTGAAAAGACATGCGTCCATGAAATTTGAATCAGTTGTTTTCAGGTTTTGTACCTATAATTATTTCATTATAGCTTTTTTGTAATTGAATTACTTAATGGAACTTATTTATTATTTATTTATATTTGAATTTAGTTTAACTTCAGGAAGGAACACTATGCAACTTGAATAAAAAATAGAAGCATTAAAAAATTAATTATTCTCTCAAAATTTATGCTTGTTTCGCATACTGTCAATTGCGTTGGACTTTCAATGTACAAAATGACAGCAAAATCGTATCAAGTGGTATTGGAAGAAGCTTTTCAGCAATACCAGGACACTTTTAGGCTCCTAATACGCACATAGCAGCAGGATAATGTCCTTACATAGCCTGCATAATAAAAGTGTAGATTCAGAATCAAAGTGTGGATTTGATGACATGTCGCCGTATTCCCCTGACTTAAACATTATGGGAAATATTTGGGAATGGCTGACTCAAAAAATGTATAAAAATGGCATATTTATAAACATATATGTAAGACTTAATTCATTGTCAACAAGATGAGCATAAGGGCTGGGAAAGGGACTAACCTTATTAGAGAAGTTTTTTTTACGGTGGGAATTGTATAAAATTGATAACAACCGAATTTTCCAGCTGTCACCATCAACAAACGTTTTCACTAGTCCGCCTATAATCTTCTTACTCTATACCTATATAAGAAATTTGTCGGCTCCTTTTATGATTTATATACGAATACATACTTTGAATAATTGATGCAAAGGCATTTTTGAGTGGGCCAAATTGAATAAATCAATTGGATTTTTTAAGGAATCGGTTTTACGATCGCGACCCCATTTATTTGTTCTCTTTATTATGCCGCTATATTTTTATATCTATCTTTTCATATAGCCGCTAGCTCAGTGATGTTTGCCGCGACAATTGGCACTAGATTCACATATTTATAACAATGTTAACAAATCAGTGTGACAAATACTGAAAATTGTAAAAATCAGTATTTTCGATTTTTAACTATCGAATATTTGTCAATTTACTAGCCAAAGTAGTTGGTAGACATAGGCCACGTACGTTGGAGTATCAGTACAGAGTTCATTATTTTCAACAGTCACAGTATGAAAATGGAAATCAGTTGAAATTATAATGTACTATATCCACTGTAAATCTGTGTCCCAACTCTTCATGTACTATATATTCGACTCTACCAGTCATATTGTTATAAGTCCCTGAATTTCCAGAAAATATTACATTTTTATCATATCGTCGGATTATTGCAAAAACAAGCTACAAAGTAACTTACATTTTTCTAGTTTTGAGATAATTGAGTTTGAAGTTTTCAAATCAAATTAAAATTCAGTTAGTCAATTAAATTTTCTAATCAACTCAAATCTCATCGATACTCATCAAAAGCGAACAAAATAAAATAGTTTTAAGAAAAAAAAACTATAAGGCAAAAACATGTTTTCTTTTCGTACTTAACTCTTTTTGCACTACAATTTGCACAGTTTAGGTATTGTGGCCATATTAAAGACAGGGCCGGTCACCTTCCATGCTGAACAGCCATAAAGAAGCACCGATTTTACATTAGTTTCGAAGATCCTATGGTACTTCTGGAGATGTTGTTGTTTTGCCAGGAAGGAGTCAAACTAAAAACAGCTGCCCGAGCCTTATTGATGCAAGACAGTACATCAGCATCCGCTCCACTATCTGCTGCAACTACGCTTCCGAGGTAGCAAAAATTGTCCACTTTTCCACCGTCTGCCCCGAAACAAAAATTTCGCTCTGTCTTCCTGGATCCAAGCTCAAGTACTTGGTTTTGGCAGCATTGATTTTAAGCCCCGCATTGCCACTTTCGTGGTGCAGGGCATCCGTCATTTGAACTAGATGATCCGATATATTTGAGAGAAGGCAAATATCGTCAGTGTAATCCAGGTATTGAAGGTATTCAAACAGATTCCATCTGATACCTTTGCTCTGGTGTTCATGAAGCGCACTGCAAAGTACGTCGTTAATGGCAATCAAAAACAATATAGGTGACAAAATGCAGCCTTGTCTCACTCTGCTATGCACCTTGAAAGGATCTGAAAGCTTACCCTTGTCTAAGATGTGACATTGGGCTCCGCTATAGGACTCCTTGATGATGGATATGATTTTATCTGGTATACCTCTCCTATGTAAAGCCTTCCAGATGTATTCCCGATCAACTCTGTCAAACGCCTTCTCGAAATCGATGAGCATGATATGTAATGGGGATCTCCACTCTGCGGATTGTTCAATAATAATTCGCGGGGTGTTGATGTGGTCGCTACATGAAAAGTCCTCGCGAAAACCAGCCTATTTATCATTCTGTGTGCGGTCAACTGAATGCTTGATCCGGTTTAAGGCTATTTTCGCCATCAGTTTGGAGACTGCGGAGGGGAAACAAATCCCACGCAAATTATTACAATCCTTCAGGTTACCTTTCTTCGGGATCTTAATAATGACGCCCTTCTTCCATTCTTTAGAGAGAGTTTCGGTTTCCCAACACTCTTGGATAGGGGGAGAAGAATATCCGCAGTAGCGTTGATATTCGCCTTAAAGAATTCCACCGGAATTCCATCTATACCCGGGGCTTTACCCGCTTCCATCGATTTAATAGCCACAGTTAATTCCTGTTTAGATAGTGAGCTGGTATCAACTCTGGCCATTTGCGGAATATTTTCTACTTCTGGTGCAGATGAGTTCAAATGTCCAAAGGTGTTGTTGAGGACCTCAATGAAAGTGCTCTCTCCACCGTCGCAGTTGGTCTTCATCAATGACCAATAGGGATCCGTCTTTATCTTTCACGGGATGCTCAGTTGTATAAGATTTGCCAGTTAATTGCTTGATAAGTTTGTAAATGGTTCCACTGTCACCACGGTAAGCCACTTCCCCTGCCTTCTCCGCTAATGCATTGTCTTACGCTTCTTTGCACGCCTTTCTGAAGAGAACGGTATTCAGCTCTACGTAGATCTTTGACAGCGTTCAGTAGCTGAGTTGATTTGCTCTTTAATTCTCTTGCGTGCCGAGATTAGGGACCATACACAGTCAATTACGAATAGCCTTCTACCGCGCTCCAATCTGCCCGCAAAAGTTTCACCGCACCAAATAAATGAGTCCTTAACGACATTCCATCTATCATCGATATTAGTTCTTTCGTGCAAGGCAGTGGAATAAGCACGTCTTATAGATGGATCTTTAAGCTTTTGCACATTGAAACGAGACGAGGGCGATAGATCGCTGCCTTTCGTAAGGCGTTTTGCGACAACAAGTTGGTGATGCCAATATCACAACCCCGCTTCGACCTAAAGTCTAAGAGACAGTTCCTACATATCTTGGAAATGGCTATATGGCCAATCTAGTTCTCTGTTCTGCCATCCGAAGAAACCCAGGTTGTTAAATGGCATCGTTTATGCTTGAACAAAGTACCGCCGATGACGAGAGTTGCAAAACTCCACGAACATCTTGGCGTTTTGGTTTCTGTTGCCTAGACCATGATCCATGATTGCCCATTAGGTATTCCAAACCAAGGTTGTCAGACCCGACTTTGGCATTGAGATCCCCCATAATAATTTTTATGTCACCTTTGGGTGCCTCGTCGAAGGTGTCGCCGAGTCAGTGATAGAAGGCGTCTTTAGCTAATTGATCCGCTGGTTCAGTCGGGATGTGCTGGAAGAATAGCTGGTACAGGATTGTTGTGCTGATAGTGTTTCGATGATTTGAAATGCAGATGACACGGGCGTGGCATTATGCCAATTTCCGCATTTTTATTTATTTTTGTAATTGCAAGGAATAGTACACACATGTGCAGATTCTACTACCTCAGATATAACTACGAAAATATATATTAGATTTTTGCGGTAGATTTTTGCATTGCTTCGTGACATTGAATGTGCACTTTGGGATTTGCACGGTTCACACTTTTCACACTTCTTTTTCTGGATGTGTTCTGTATTGTTTTTTTTTTTGTTGTTCTTCTATGCTCTGCTCTATAGCAAAAAAAAAACAGCTGGAAATTGGAATTTTTTGTGCCACTTGGTTTCATTCTGCACACCAACTTAGTATGCGTCTGTAGCTTAGCTCAGTAACGCACCGGGTATTTTTTGATACTCGAAACACGGTCGTCTGCGGTTTATGCGCCGCAAGGGGACCAAACCACGGCTTCTACTTACAGAATTCTCACACTTTCGTGACCTGATTGATGAGTGCTTCTATCCGTTTGAAACCACTAAACTTGGAAAATTAAAACAGAGGAAATTTGAGAATAAAATGTATTTATTTTCGTTGAGGGGCACAGACGACCGTGTTTCGAGTTGGTGTGCAGAACAAAACCAAGTGTCAAAAAAAAACTGATTTGAATTTTTTTAAACGTCACTTTTATCCAAGCTGTTATGCTTCATACTAATATCGACGCCGCGCCGGCTGCGCCGCCACTTATCCGGGTGGTTTTGTTTGGCACTAAATATAACGTCGATAATGGTCGCAACTGACGATCGAAACAAACGGTTCACGATCACATCAACGTCAAAGAATGTGCGGAAAAAAAATTCTCCTCATTTCCACCGCGTTTCGCGAACGATTAGGTTCGGCACGTGTGCCGCATAAGTCGTGTCGCATATTGATCCCAGCTCACGCATTACCCGGACCCAAACCAGGCGTGGGCTAGTTTGTCTTTCACTGTTACTAATATACCACCGCACAACGTTGAATGAATTTCTTGCCCATGAAGCATTGCGTCGATCCACATATGTCGGATAGGCGGCACTGCATTTATAAATTAGGAGTTACGTTTGCACTGACTATTGTAGTTCGTAAATTATCTTTCGAACGATGCTAGAACTATCCGCCAGGACACACGTGAAATCGAATTATCGTTCCAGGGAATGATAATTCGCGTGCATCAAGTATCATTTACAGTGAATTAAGATAAGTAGCGCATAGCTTGTTTTACAGATCCATATCCATAATATTTGTGAGGTGTACAAGAATATCATTTTAAAGTATAAGTCCTCTTATCCCACAACGCAATTTATCTTTCTTTTGTGGATGGGACAGATGGTGCTCCTGCGCGAATCGTCTGAAATCTCCTCGTCCTCCCAAATTCGCAGAAGTAGTTGGTGTTTAATAGACCCGTTTCACCGGATTGGAATTATCTGTCTGTCTGTCTGGAATTATCATCCGTTGAATTTTTAACTGGAGGATGGGTGCCGTTTAGTGTTTGTCTATCGAATAAAATTTAACTAGACATTGTGAAAACGGCACATAATCTTTTTGTGTTCTGGATGTTACGAACGCATCATAGATTTTAAGGGTGCAACTTATGCTACTGAGTTAAAATAACAATGGTGGACACGGCTTGCTAGCCGGGTGCTACGTAAGGGAAAGGCAATGTCAGGAATGCGACTGGATATTTAATCAGAGCAACAGAGCTGTGGTTGTGCAGTAGCGACATAAAGTGTTAAATAGCCGATAACTCGCCGGTTTTAATGGGGCTCGATATGAGATATAATAGATTCATCGAAAATAAGCTTAAAGGCTTGGAAATTATACATCATGTCTTGGTTTTATATGAGCCTTTAAAATTTAATTGTAATGGGTTCTTTTTCGCTCTTAATTGTACTGAAGGCATTAAAACGGAGCAATAAGGAACAAATTAAACCTTTCAGACTTCAGTGATAAAAAAAAACTAATTATATGGGTGGGTCCTGTAAATTGTATACACATTCATTTATGCAACGTACAAAAGAAACATGCAATTTTATTATTTGATAGAAAGGTGAGAAGCACATATTTTTCTTGGTATAGTCAAAACTTTTACGCAAAAAAAAAAATATTTTACAAAGGCCAACTTAATTAAAATTGGAGCTCAACTAAAACTTTTGATCAGCGTTCGCCTTTCCGCCACATTCGTAATTCGAATTTCGCCAACGAAACGATCGTTTAATTAATGCGATCAATTTCCAAAACAGTTACAACTTCAGCAGTTCCATGATATGGACCGTAATTGAAATGTCATATTAAATTTACGACCGTTCGGACCTTTCACTTGGCCGTAATATCATGTCAGTCGGGCATTAATAAGAACCCGACCTGTCATCCGTAATCAGGATCATTTTGAATACGGCTACTGCAAATTGATGCTTTGCAAAATCTCCAGCCCAGTATAATGGGTGCAAGTGCCTTTTCAAAGGGAAAACGTACGAGTGCCGCTCCCGACTTGAGGATGTATATACGAATCTGCATCGAAATGGATTGCATTCGAAAAACGGATCCAATCAAACAGGTCACATTACCTTCCCATGCGAGTTGAATCAATAAGGAAGCGGTCCGATTTGGTCGTGCTCGCAGTTGTAATTTTGTTGCGCGGTGCAATAGAGTGCATGCGTACAACCCCTTGTTGATGAATGCCTGCTAATTAATTTCACACGGAGAAAGGTAATAATCAAAAGTTAACAAGCAATCGGTCCTGTCCCAATGCCGCGGGCAATTCACTCAGCTTTTTCGATTATCTTCCCCGATGGGCATCAATCGATTTCTTATTAGGAAGGAAATGGAAAAGAACAGATTTCGGCAGCACCATTCTTTCAGGTTTGATCTTCGATCAGAGTGTTGTCGGTGAATATATAAATACCCAGTTGACCAGTAATTTAAATGCTAGGCGATCCTTGTAAATACCAATATTATGGCATTATATGTGATCAAATATGCTTCCGTTCTCTGAATACGGCTTTGCATATTGACAGCATTTTCTCATAATAATAGTTAAAAAGAACGAATTCTTTTCAATGGATAGTTTAACCACCTTATGGAAATGTTCATGAACCTCTGCTCGTGGCCGCCAAATCACTGACAAAATTTCAACTTTTACCAGATACAGCAAGGATCCCCGTACCTCTACAAGGTGCACAACACGCGGAACCAAATGCGTGTGTGGATACGTGTGAAAGCAATCGTCAAGGGCCTTATGCATTTGCTAATTTATGGCACAATAAAGCAGTCGTTGTAGCTGAGATGAGATTATGAGCCATTTCTCAGCATAAAAAGCCATTCTGAGTGCATTCTCCATCTCCCAGTGCTTAATTTTTTTTTCTAGACATCGCGTCTAGATATCCGCTTATTTGCATGAGACGCCCTTCTTACTATACGTGTGCGTACTTGCACTCAAATGCAATTTGCGACTATGCAAACTTAAATTACGATGAGAATTTCACTTATCCGAAGGAGTTCCTATCCGCACGTATGTCCGTTCGTAATGACTAGTGCGTGGATGAAAAACACTGGCACCTTTATCGCATCACACCTGAGCAAGTTCGAAGTTAGATGGCTCCTTTTACGAGGAATGAATGTCCAGTCGTGGTTTGCATGAAACTTAGATACGCGACGACGAATTGAGTTGATTTCAGACGCGGTGCGAAATATTTCGCTAACGAGCATTTTCTGCGGGGAATTTTAGCGAGGTCATTGTCAAAGGTTGCATACTTATTTGGTATTTGAGTGGTTTTCGTTTTAAACGGCAATATCTGAAATTTCATTTGCCGATTTTATCAAAACAAGAGATTCACTCGTACGCAAAAGATGATTGCATAACTGGAATAGCTGTTAATATATATGTATACTTATTTGATTGGGTATCTGTGGCCCGTTGGGTTTTATTTCGTGTTTCAGAGTCTTCGTCCTCGATTGGTTTTGTTAATTTGTAGACCATCTTGTTTTGCTGCATGATCGGAAATTTCCAGATACCTCAGCTGGTATTGGAGGAAAAATTCGAAAAAGCTTTTATTAATAGAATACTTTAATAAAAAAAAAAAAAAAAAAACATTTTTAACTCAAAACAAAAATCAAAAAAATCAACAGAAACAAACATGGCTCCGTATGCCTGTAGTACAAATGATATATTTTGCCATATATGGCTTCGTACGCATTGACAGAAAAAGAAACAGAAACATTGTGTCTTGCGTAAAAACACATTATCATGTTATAATAAATTACATTTCAAATTATCAAACTTAAACGCTATGAAATAAGGTAAAACATTTTTTCTTGTTATAATGTATGCTGTTTTTAGACGCTAGACCAACCCGTGTTAGAGCGCGCATTAGACCGTCCATTAGACCGCCCATTGGACCACGTATTACAGCAGCTATTTGATTTTTGTAATGATAAATCATTATAATTTTATAATTTTCATTCTAAGTAGCTGCATTAGTGTAAAAACAGCATTAGATTTTTGTACTTAGTATACGACCTGAAAAAAGAGTTTCTTTTTGACATAGCTAACGATTTTTCATCTACTCCGGGAAATGTTCTATGTTATGAGAACGCACGGAATCTAAAGGCATGTCTTGATGTCTAGGTGGATGTTTTGTGGCAGTAGTATGTGTTTCGTGAGTTAGTGGTTGGTTGTGTTGTGATGTTTCGTTAGCACTTGTTGGTGTAGTTGCACGACTGGCTGAGCCTGCCAAGCCAGGTAGTCCGTTATTCGCTATTCGCCATCAGAATCTGATGCAAGGACATCACCACTTTCGGCACCTTCGCCAGGAATAGAATTCACGTATTTATTATGACCACAAAACCGAGAGGGATCCATTTCCAAAGTTATTGAAAAGCATCCATTGACGCACTCGAAGCCATATATGAATTGGCTTACAAACCGAAATAATACTCTGAGTGCATACCAAGCCAAATATGGCTCCTGTGAAACTACCTTCAAATACACTACCTCCTAATACACTAACCCTTATTCAATTTGTGCTTAAAGATGTGACGATCCCGCTCCTTGTTTTAGCCCTCCTCCCCTGCTTTCACGATTTTTTGCTCAATACCAGTGCAATATTTCTGTGTTTTTACTTTGATGTTACCTCTGCATATTCATTTCGTTCAACATTAATTATAACGACATAATATACATTTCCATGAGTACTAACTTGACGAGGAGTCAGAATTCTTTTAATGTACTCAGTAGTTTCCGGGTTGTTATCCAATAACTCTTCAAGCAACTGGTAATGTCTTCTTCGTACCAATGAATAGTTATAAAATTAACAGTTTCTTCTTTCTACTTGCATTTTTACAAAATACCCTACATATCAAAGCAACTAATCATAGTCCAAAATAATAACAGGAGATTGCAAAATATAGAAATATTCACAAACCAACACCACAAGCAGAGCAACGTCAATCCCCAAAGTGGTATGAAAGGGCAAGGAAAAAGAAGAAAAATATTCACGAAAAATTATAGTAAGCAATCAAACGACTGAATGATGTGTGTGGAGTGACCAGTACAGAAAAGAAAACGCCTTGCGGACTCTAGCACACTCCTAAACGCGAAAGAGACAGAAAAACGTGTTAATCTGGAAAACACTACTCACGTGGGCTGTGACACTTATGTATTATATAAGTTGTTTATTAACTAACTAACCCTACAATACCAAATTAATACAAAAGGAGGTAAGCAAAAATAAATCCTCTGAGCTATAACTTTTTACAGTCAGCTTATTTTTTTTGCTACCATAGTAAAAGTTACGTCAGATTTAGTGGACAATTCAGATATATAGGTTTTATCAGCGGTGGAAATTTGGACCAGGTTTGCCCATTATCCTTTTTGAAGTTCACACTTTTCGACCGCTGATAACACGTCTTACACTCATCAGAAACACAATGTTATGCAATGACAGGGAGGAACAACACCAGAAAAAGGGACATAATTATCGAAATAAAGATAGATTTGATTTGAGTCATTATGTAGTGGTATTTCAGGTAAAAAAGGATGATTATAAAGCCATATACAATAAGTCTTCGTATGCGATAGAGCGTAATGCCATCAGTAAGTGGCCTGGATGGTGGATTTACCTTCTGTTTACAGGGCCCCTGGTTCGATTTCTACTAAAAACAGTAGTCCTTTCGAAAAAAGGGGATTTACGTGTCAGATTATGAGCCCAATTAGCTGTTAAATGAGTGTCCGTTTGGGGTAAATAACTCGGTTTAGCTTTTAACTGACACCTCTATGTAATGTACACCGTTACAATCTAGTAAATGAAATGCTTACTTATTTGCTGCCAGTTATTTTTTATATTTAATATCATCAGTATCAACGTAATCCGACTACATATTCGAGTGAATGATATCAAAAGGGTACATATTTTATTTTATTACTCGGGCAAAAATACAAATTTCCTAATAGGCCTGGCGATACGTCGTGAAAAAGGGCTTCAGAGTGCATGCCAGGCATTGTCTGACTGTTTTTTTAGAAATCAACACACGCTTAGTCAAATAGTCTTAATTCAAATTTGAAACACCTGAAAAAATTTCGAACTGTAATAATATAGTAATAAATAAAACAGGCTAGAGTTTCCCACATTGTAGGCACTGGGACCGTGCGATATATTATGCCATAGTCTTCAATTAATCCAAAAGACCCTCAACCAGCCTGATAAAAGCTAGTAGTTCCTTTATGGAAGCACTCCTAATAACAGCGGAGCTCACAATTCTATCTCCAAGAAGCCTAATCCTGGAACGAGCGACTGCCGGACATTCGCAGAGAAGATGTTTGGTGGACTCAATGTCCTCCAGGTAAAGCTGACATTCCGTCTCAGTGGGAAGACCCATTTTGTTGAGGTGATATCTCACCCAGTGGTATCCTGAAAATTAACCCATTAACAACCTTAGGTCCGCTCTCCCGAGGTGGCTAGCTTCTATGAGACCATAGGGAGTTATGCGATCTTTGGCTTACCGCAGTCGTTCGTCAGCAGCCCACTCTTTCACTAACGCCCTGGCTGTAGCCCAGCTCAGACCGCAACAGGGATCGGGCCTGCAGAATTTCGTGCAAAAGCCTATTCTGGCGAGTTCATCCGCAGCTTCGTTGCCTTCAATGCCCCGATGTCTTGCTACCCAACAAGACAATGTAATTGTAAGACAATAAAGGCTATCAAAATACTCCTTCACGAGTTTCGACGAGAATTTTTGTGAAGAGAGGGCCATAATGTGTGCCTGACTGTCAGTACAGATAGCAATGTTAGCGCCACTGATATTCTTTTGTAGAATTTCTCTGGCGCAGGGTTCGATGGCATGGATTTAGGCTTGGAAAACGCCCATGGCGATGGAGATCCTGGTGTTTGGCCCAAAGACCCCAGCACGAACACCTTGCCCCATCTTTAACCCATCGGTAAACCAGGTCGTATACCTGGGATCAGGACAAGGATTGCCAGTATCCCTTTCCGAGCGGTTAGGAATGAAGACCGAAAATTTCTTACCGAAGCAGAGTTCCGTAGTCATGTAATCTAATCTTGAGCCGATCGCCATGCCAGGATTCCGCCCCAAATTGCTCATGTTGCCCTGATTGTACAAAGTGCATCATAAGTCAAATGCACTCTAACAACGCTTATAGCCGAAGATTCCTGAATAAAAATATGCCTCTACGGCCGCTGTCGGGTAAGTACGCATGGATTGTGCTATAGTAAGGCATGCGAGACCCTGTAGTTTTCTACACAACTATATGGTGGAACGCTTTCGAGCTTTGGGCCACCATACAAGCGCAGCATAAGTTACTACTGGTCGCACTATCATCAAATACAACCGCTCAGTCATTTTCGGAGTGAGTCCTCAGGTTTTACTAAGGAGGGTCCTGCAGGCCCACATGATCCGAGTTGCCTTGCTTACCAGATTCTGGACATGTTTGCTCCAATTCAGTGGAGAACTCGAGTGTCGTCCTGCCTAGGGTGACCGAGTTTAAGTTTGGGTTTCTTTTCTGAGTGAAAGGAACTAGGTTTTTTGAGGGTTGACGCTCAGGCGAACTTCAGTACACCAGCGTAGGGCATGGTCGAGTGCAGCACCCATCACCTCAGTGATGGTTGTTTTAAATTTTCCTCCTCTGACTATGATGGTTATTTCATTGGCGTATCCAATGGCCTGATAACCATGATCGCAACCAATCAAAGAAGCGAGGAAAGAACTCGACGTTGAGGACAACTCTTAACAGTGTTGACGCATATTGAGGTCCCACTCAACGTTGAGTAGATTTAACGCCCGCGAAGCATGTCATCAATCCACGCGATTGTGGCCGTATGAATATCTCTGAGCTCAAATGCTCTAGATATACTGTTATAACTAGTGTTTCAAAAGCTCCCTTAATGTCAATGAAGCGCACAGAGCAATCTCATTGTCGTAAAGGATTTTTTTTAATTGTTTCTACGAGATTGTGTGCTGTATCACACACGGCAGCACTTTCAACTTAATGTAAAGGCTTGCTTGTTCGAACTAGGCTAGTAATTTAGTCAAGTGGCGAGTAATTTAGTAGCCAAACATGTCTGAACAGCAAAAATTGAGTCGAGTAGTTTTTTAAGTGATTTAGTCGAGTCCATCCATTTCGTTATATTTTTTCGGGCGAGTAGTAGGTATCCTAGTAATACCAGTGGTTGAAGTGTGAACGTGTTTAATTAGTCAAATTCATTAGCTGTCTTAAAAATGTCACGCTGGAGCGAAGAAACGACTCTAAAATTGGTTACAAAATATTTAACATGCGAGTGCTTGGGGAATCACATTACAAACTCAAGCAAATACAGCAATCCGCGTATATTGAATTCCAAAATGCATTTAACGTACCTGGATTTGGTGAGAAAGAAATTTAATTGAAACGAACGTAATGCGAATCATTTTTTAACACTAGTGAGTATTTAAGTTACTAAATTACTGGCTAGTTAATACTCGCATAGTCTGAACAATCCTTAACCTTTAGGTACACGCGTTCTTTATGGTAAAGTTGCATCACGCGTGGGGTCCAGAGGTACCCCATTAATATTTTACGTATAATATATTTTCAATATTTCTTGAAAATTACAAATTCAGAATATAAGAAAAGAAGTAAAGAGTATTAATATTTATGAAAAATATTTATTATCTTCAAAATAACTAGTCTGTAGACAATAAGAAACATTTTACGAAATAACCTCTTATACATTGAATTTTTTCAAAGTGCTTAACTAATATACTAAAATTTAACAAAACAGTCAACTTCTGACTAAATTATTAATACTTTCTGATAATATATGAATGTGTAAACATGTAGTAAGAGAAAAAATAACCAATAATCAACATAATATGAAAAATGACAATGCCTCCATTTTGCTTTGTATACAAAGGTTACAAATTATTCTTTGGGTTGGCTTGGGAAACAGTAAGTAATTGATTAAGAGTCACTAAAATCTTGTAGGATTTGTACTATGGCGTCATCCGAGAGTTTGCGACTCATTTTTGATCCTATGTAACGCTAATTCTAAAAAGGAACCAAACGCAATCCTGAGTAAATTTAAAATAGTTGCTACGTAGAATCACGGGCGGGGTCTACAGGTATCCCCACATAAGTAAAATGCGTACTTAACTTATTAGCAGCGAAAAAAGCTCGTGGGGTCTGCTTAGACCCCGCCCGTGATACTAAAGGTTAATAAACAAACATTTCAAAACCAAACGATTTTCCCTATTTTTTTTTATAATTCATTCGTTAAGTCAAGGCTGAAGTAAATTCATTTCACCTCCAAACCATGGCTTTATTCTTTTAATGAGTTATTCGGAAGTTTTCAAATCCAAATTTATCGAAGAAACATATCGTTGGAAGGAACTTTTTTCAAATTTGCAGATTTATCAGTTCAAAGTACCGTTGTAAAATTATCATTTGAATTTTCGATGGAAAATCGATCTTGAAATTTCTTTAAAGTTGTAACTTTGAAGTAACGGTTAATTTCGCAACCAGAAAAATCGTTTTATATGAAATTTTATGTAGTTTCAGAAAGTGAGGTCAAATCTCGGATTAAGTGATTGAAAAGGTGGCGAATTTGGATTTTATTCTGTAAGTCAAGCTTTTTGACACAATTTACAAAAGATGCTTTAACTCTGTAACGGTTAAAGACAGAGTGTCCATTTTGGTGTCAATTTCAACAAATTAACGGGACTTTCTGCAATTAAAGTATTTCCCTTCTGAAACGGGACACCCCGAATAGAATATGTTGTTCTAAAGACAGTTCTGAGTCAATTCGCACTCTTTTTATGCGCGGTAAAGCTATTAAGGACGGAGATCCTAATATTACTTCTCTATATTTTAAGATAACTGGTAGGCTATACCTAGGGCAGCTTTTTTTTCTGAACTGTTTTAGCTTTATGTATGTATGCAAAATCGAACAATATAAAAACCAGCGTATATATCCATACTGACAACAATGGACTGTTTGCTAGTGACGCAAATATGCTGGCTAATAGTGGGTTTACCGCTGTGTGATATAGAGTGAGCTCATCGAGCGTTCTAGGGCGGTATACTGAGGATTGCATCCCCTTAAGCGGAGCCCACGCAAGGGGAGTGAGAAATCCACTCAAATTAAAACCCACGATTGGTTAAAGACGCGAACTACTATGCTTCGCCCGGTCAAATAGGAATGCTCCAAGACAAGAATTATTTTTGATAAAACAATAATAGACAAAGTTGTCATCTATGTGTTTCGGTAAAATGTGTAACAGCCTCTATATCCCACGCTTCCACGAGTCATACATAATATGCATTTAGCACTAAAATTTGATTTGGTACTGCAACCCCATATACGAGTATTTGTTCGTAATTCAATTCAAATTGTTGGAATATTTGCATGACTTGAAATTCCCATTTTCTCTCCTATAACCTCCTCCTGATTATACACATCAAGATAAGATTTATTCAATTATTGTGCTGGTGATTAGCGTTAAGAAAGTGATTATGATCGTATCCGATATATGCATCGCTCAAACCGTCAGTGCTCACCTTTGCGGATCAAATCACGTGTGGCACCTTAACGATTTACACATGCACAATTAAAACTTAATTGCTTGCTATTAAGAAGTAGCCGTTGGAAATTGTGTAGCGGGTCGATCGGGCGGATTCCCACACATTTCATGGTACGTATTAGCGCAAGACTAACCAACTTCGTTTATATCTTTTTCGTTCATTACTTCAATTAATTCCTCCTGAAATGTTCTTCATCTGACCACGGTCAGTCGACTACCGGACTTTGAGAAAAATATTTGAAAGCATCATTCATTCTTTGGCCAAGCGAAGAAGATGCAAGAAATATTTAATGGCGGTTAAGTCCGCAACCATTTAACTGAGTTAATGTTTTTCCACCTGGCCATTGGAAAATGTTGTACGATGAACTACTACTGTTTCGCAACTTTCAATGCTGTTTGGTGCTAGATTGGCATGTACGCTTTATTTCGGAATTTCTCAATTCACAGGTATAACCTATTTCGTTTAGAGTACATAAAGCACATTATTAGGTAGTCAGAAGTTTTTAACGACTCGCCGCTCTGGTTTAAAATAATCTAAGTTGGCGAAGAATTCCCTTGACATGCACATAATTTACTACACACTAGATGGATTTATAGTCGTTTTTCAGAAATTCCCACAATTCAGATTTTTGGAATACTTCTTACATCCCTTCACTTTTCATTGTTCAAGCCATTAATTTACATCACCATTTACACATGCAGTTTTAAATAAAATAATAGCGGTATTGCTAGGAATTATTGAAAATGTGTTCTTTTCGGAAAAAAAAACAAGATCAGATTCCATAGCCCGAAAAGTCATAAGGAAAAACCTGAATTGATAGATTTTCCTGAACCAGTGAAAAGCCTCTTTGCAATTAAAATAAAATAAATAACTGGCGCAACAGTCCAATTTGAACCATGGCCTCGAGATGAGTTAGCATCATCTCATTTTCTAGATCGTGACGGTCTTGTGCAGATCAGATCATCAGCTACACGCTCAACCGAGTTATTTACCCCATAAATGGGTATTCATTAAACAGCTGAGTGGGCTCATAGTCCGACACGTAAATCCCCTTTCTTATCGAAAACTGCCGCATTCAGTAGGAATCGAACCGGGGCCCAGTGCGTTGAAGGCGAACATGCTAACCGTTGCGCCATCCGGACTACTTTGCAATTGGATAAGATTAATAAAAGATCGCCACACATGAAAACCATTTTGGTTGCGAACATGCATCAAACCACGTCAAACTCAATAGAAAAAAAAATCTCCTCATTTCCACCGTTCTATGATATTTGATGGTTCGATGGAAGTTCGGTCGTGCCTCTGTGCGATCATGTGTGGCGATCTTAAGACTTTTCAAATGATCCTAGAAGAAGTTCCTATGGAATCAATCGTCAAAATACTTCCGAGAGGCAGATAAGGGAGGAAGGTACTGCGAACTTGTTAATATTGTATTTATAATAGAAAAAAAATTAATCAATAATAAATGCAAAAACCAATTGTCAATACACAAGGGCAAATACAATTTTGAATATGTTTCTCTTGTCTTTTAAGTCCGAATACATGATTTCTTTTTCTGTAGGGTTTCTTTTTGTATGATAATACCTGGAACACCCAGGCGTATATGGTAAAAAGACAATACGACTATCGGACGAACAATATGGATATTTTTTGCTAACTTTGTAGTAAAACAAAAGTCTTCTACTTTTTTTTTAAATCATCGTAGGGTATATTAACTTGCACATTCGACTATCCATAAAAAAAAACAAGCTAGCATTCGCAAGCTCGCCGAAGATATTTATAAGATATCATATTTTCTGTAGTCTGTGCTGCTATCAATTCGATCCATTCTGCATTTACCACATTGAAATTAGCAGTAAAACTTGTTCTGATTCCACTGTTACTACGAGTACGAGAAGTATATGAAATAGTGGGCCGAGTTCACCCAAATTTAGGAATGTGGTTTGGCGGTAAATATTATCGATTAAAGTGAAAGTTTTGTAAAAATAGCTTTGAAAATAAAAAATTTCTCTAACAAAAACTTACTTTTGGAAGGGTCGTTCCTAAAGCCCAACATACACCATCCGGAATTCTTGTCCGGAAAAACCGATGAGGCCCGGCCTTCCGGTTTGCCTGAATATAGAATACACCATACACAATCCGCAATTCCTTTCGGAAAAACTGATCAGGCCCGGCCTTGAGGAATTCCGGATCGTGTATGGCTGCTTCAGGCCGCCGGACAGGCCGCCTCAAGGCGAACTGTCCAGCCGCGTGAGTAGAATGATTTTTCACTGCAGTTTATTTCAATAGACGAATGTATCTGAAGCGCGGCTATGGAAAGTGAAATGCCGTAGAATTCAATGCAATATATAGATACTTTCATTCTATAGCGATAAGATCGATTCCCAATTATCCATCCGGCGGCCTGTCCGGAATTCCTCAAGGAATTCCATCCGGCGGCCTGTCCGGTCGCCTCAAGGCGAACTGTCCGGCCACGTGACTAAAATGAATTTTCACTGGAGATTTTTTTTCGCTGGAGTTTATTACAATAGACGAATGAATGTATCTGAAGCTTGCCTATGGAACGTAAAATTCAATCCAATAGATAGATACTTTCATTCTATGATGATAAGATCGATTGCCAATTGTCCATCCGACTCAATGTGGCCTGCACATGCCATTGACGATCCGGAATTCCTCAAGGCCAGGCCTGATCAGTTTTTCCGGAGAAAAATTCCGGAACGTGTGTTGTGGAGGCCTGAAACGACCGTACACGATCAGGAATTCCTCAAGGCCGGGCCTGATCAGTTTTTCCGGACAGGAATTCCGGATGGCGTATGTTCGCCTTAAGACAGATATATGATATAGTAGTCCAAATTCAACCAATTTCGGGAATGTGGTTTGGTAGAAGACGCTATTGAAAAGTATTTTGGTTACGATACCTTTAGAACCAAAGAAGTTTTTCTCACTAACACAGATTTTTGGACCGGTTTGTTCCTATGGCAGCTATATGACGCAGTGGTCCGACTCCGATATACTCGTATAAGTATACAGCGTGGAATAGAAAGAAGGCTGCGTGCCAAATTCTAGCTTGATAGCTTTAAAACTGAGAGACTAGTTTGCGTAGAAACAGACAGACAGACAGACAGACGGACAAAGCTTAATCGACTCATCTCGCCATATGTACTGACCAAGAATATATATCACTTATATAGTCGGAGATGCTTTCTTATGTGCGTTGCAAACTTCATGTCAATATTAATATACCCTATCACATCCGTGAAGGGTATAAATCATAAAAAACTGTTCGAAAAATAGCATAATGGATAATATTTACACCAACCATGATAACCATCGTCAATCAAAACTACAACAATTTCTTATTATTTTCAAAAAGATGTTCGATTTCATAACCTTGTCTGGTCTGGTATTCCAGTAGTGGAACTGAAACCATGGCTGATATTCAAAACCGCACTGATATTCAAAACTTAATTTTTGTTCATTATGAGGAGTTTAAAACAAAACACGAAGACAAAATCAAATGTTTGAGCAAAAATGTCAAATTATCGTATTCAGAGCAGGTATGTAGTGTATTGGAAGTTCAAGAAAGGGATTTTTACCTTTTAAGACACCTGATATGATCTATGTTTTGTATTTTTACTGCGGATATGTTACAATTTAATTTTTCTCCTAATATTTGAGTTCAGATTTGAAAGCTACCTAATCCAATACAATGCTTAACTTTCTCCTAAATTCCAGTGTTCGATGTTCTGCTCTGTATCTTTTTTTTCTGCAATTCTGTTCTGTTCTGGTTACAGAGAAACACAGCTATTATAAACAAACCATAACCATAATTCCCAAACAGGATTCAAAATCCACAGGTGGAAGTCAATATTTACATCCAATGAAATACTAACACTCATTGTAATGAACGTGGGAGCACGGACTTGTAGAACGTCGGACAGAAGGAAATCGTTGTCCACCACAACATTGTTCTCTATGCTCTACAAATAGGCACGAATTCAGCCCAACAATAATAAATTGTTGTAGGCAGTAGAATCCAACTAGACCAGCCGCGTTAACAATTATTACATCTAGCAGAAAATAGCCAACGTAACACTGAAGCCTGATTGTTGCATTCAGGTCCCTGTGGCAAGCAATAAAATGTCGCGCACACCTATTTCAAGTGCACTCGGGGGCCTTATCATATATTGCGAATTTCCAATTCTTGTCAGAAAGTAGCCCTGTTTTGTAGCACAGCGCGCCCACTTACTCCATGCTCGCGTAAGTTGTAACTTGTAGCAGAATTGCAATTGCTGTCGAAGGTATTTCATAAATCATCGGTGGAAATCAATACTACCACGATATCATAAGCGGGCAAATTTCAAATTTCTGACTCCGGTCGGGTTCAAGACTTATGCCATTCATTCTCTTCTGTTGATATTTTTCGTTTTTTGAATTTGTTTTGCATTAAGAGACATAAGTATGTAGTAAAGGTTGAACAAAGTATCGGCCAAGCACTCGGTATCATTTAAAATGACCTCAAATGAGAAATTAAATTTCCATTCAAGCAAATTAACCTGAAGCCATGTCTGAGATAAGATCGGAACTACTAGGCTGATAAAGAGCAAGAAAATTAATAGAAATCAATTCACAGGTCGCGGGCCTAACCCTGCGTTCAGGACTCTGTGCACATTATTTGGATAAAATTGAGGCCATTTCTTCCTTATCGAGATTTATGTTAAAAAAAACAACGATAAAAATATTTAACCGCAAAGTCCATGGATTTTATGATTCTAAAATTAAAACACCTTATTGACTTTGCCAATTATTTAAATTTATTTTAAGATAAATTTAATTATCTCGGATGCATTCTTAGAATATAGAGCCATGGAATGAGCTTATCCTGTATATGTAATGAGAAATTCGAAATCTTTCTATAACATAAATGCAATCAAAACCCTATATATATCGTTAGTACGTAGTAAACTGGAATACAATTCAATAATTTGGAATCCACATTACAAAACACACTCAGATGAAATTGAAGGAGTCCAACGGAAGTTTCTCCGTTATGTCGCGTTTAAAATGAAATTGCAGCCCGAGAATTTTAATTATGCGTCAATAATGCAATGCTTGAATCTGCAAAGCCTCGAAACAAGAAGATTGTCATCATGTGCTATTGCTCTACATAGCATAATCAACGGAAATATCAACGCACCAGAGTTACTTGTTGAGATTCTATTTAATATCCCTAGACGTGAAACACGTCAACAACAACTATTTGCTCTACACTTACATAGAACTAATTATTGTCAAAATTCCCGCCTAGAAAGAATGAAAAGGATCGGTAATGAATTATCACGTTATATAGATTTTTTCAACATAAATATTCAGTCAATCAATAAATTTGTCTCTTCCATTTATTCTAACAGAAATTAACTCACAATATGTATAGTATATGTGTGTTTTGTTTTTTTTTTTTTATATTTAGTTTGCAATTAATATTATTTTTCATCATCAAATTTTTTCTTTTGTTAATTTTGAATTATTATAATTATTATTACTAGTTTTATTTTTTACCACTTGAATTATTAATTTTTTTTTTGTTTTTTTTCTCGCTTTCACCCAACTCAAATTTTTTTGTTATTTTGTAATTCTGGTAATGGACTACAAGTCCGTAAAATAAATAAATAAATAAATATCTCTGGTAGAGATGGGTATCGACCAACAAGTAATCGATTATAATTTTTTACGAATTAATCGATACACCGATTATTTGTGACTTGAAAAATCGATTAATCGATTAATAGACAATTTCAAACAAGGGTGGGGAAAAAATTAAAAACTGGGTACAATGAAAACAACGAACTCCAAGTAAAAAATAATTCTTATTTATTCACATGAAAACAGAAGAAAGATCATCAAACCTAGAAATAATAATTACACCTACTGGAAGCAGTTGCCTAAAACGTTCCCAGTAGCTGCAGAAATAATAGTAATTATTGAGTTGTGAGAAGTATTGAGCTTATTTATTAATCCCAATACTTATCATGAACGTCCTTAAGGAATATAAGTGTATTGAAGAGAATATGGTTAATGATAACTATAAAATACCGAGGTCCAAAGGATAGCGAGCATGTGCTATGGGCATGCATTAAAGGATCATTAGGAATACAAAACAACACGACTCAGCATCAGGATATGGGCTGAGTCGGGTCTTTTATAACCTATGACTTTACTTATGTGACTGATAATGATAACGAGATTGTAGAGGGTGTTCTTCTTCTATTTTTCTCTGAAACGATCACCACCATTAATAAAAAAAAATTGTGGTAGATAGGTAAAAGTAGAATGAGAAAAGTAGTAGGTAAATACTATACACGACTATTGTAAGTGATTTTTCGCAATGAGAGAAAAATATTTTATATCGCTCTTGAAATCTGAAGTCTCAGCGAAGAAAAAAGTTAAATAATCGTTGTAAAATAATCGATTAATCGATTAAATCGACCCTAATGTAATAGATTAAATAAAAATCGATTATTCGATAAAATAATCGATTATTTCGAATAATCGATCTCTGGCTCCAACATTTGGCGAATAAGTCGACAGCCAGCCTACTCGGTTGTTGTTTGATATTGACATTTGTTGACTGTTCTATCGAATTGTGTATGAATAAAGGTCAATTTATGTCAGATTATCGACAGTCAGCCTACTCAGTTGGCGTTTCGGTATTGACATAATGTTGACCGCACTGTCGAATTGTGCACAAATAAATGTCAATTCTTGTCAATATTTAAATTCCATGATTACTAAACGGTCTACTGAGTTAGCCGACTGTCGGCCACCTGTCGACTTAGTACCCAGATTTTGGAGCCACTGTTTCTATGGAGACATACAGGACAAGCTCATTCCATGGCTATATATTCAAAGGATGCATTTCGATGAATGTTATGCTCAGCGAGTACATTTAAACTAGATTCAAATCGCTAACATGATTCTATTCATATTAAAATTGAAAAAATTGTATGTAAAAATGAATGCGCAAATAACGGAGTTTCTAGCGTATTCATCAGAGTCTTGCTGTTACCTTGCATATAAATGCTTTCATACGGGTCCAGTTTGTGTGTTTGGTTCACCTGCTTTTTCAAATGTAGATTTTCGTTTTCCGAACATTTCTCTTAGAAGCTGTAACGGACCATAACACGTAATTGGCTATTTTTGACACAACATTACTACCGTTTGTTCAATACCTTTTTTTTTATGTGGTGATTGTGTCTTTAATTCTGGGCTCATATTTACGAATTTTTAATAAAAAATATGGATTGATGGCAAATACCCTGTGGCTTTCCTTCCACGAAACCGCATCAGCACTTTTCAGGTTGAAATGACTTGAGGTAGAGCCTCGATCGTTCGCGTTTTCGCTAAGGGCCCCCCCCCCCATCTTTTTTCTTTTTGTAGGCGTGGTCGTGGTTTCATTCGTGGCTGACGCAATGCGATAATTTTTTTTTTTTTTTTTGATTACAATTTTAGTGTTCTCTTTCCCTTGGGTAAAGATCCCGTTTTAATATGGATGGAAAAGGGGCAGTGAGCGGAAAATTCCCCACCAATATTCTGAACCTGAGCTACAGAAGGAGAGGTGCTTGCTTGCAACTGCACGCCGTCAAAGTAGATGTGCTGTCGAAGCGTCAACAAGGCATTGAAATGCAAGAGATGTTGACGTGCCTATGCTCCTGGAAGGGTCAAAGCAATTAACAACTTCGTCATCTATTACTACTAGACCTTTACGGTCACACACACATCTTCGGCTGTCTTCATCGTCCATCACAAAATTCCACGGTGGCTTCATCAATACGTTAAGTGGCTTCATCTGGCTGAAACCACATTCCAGGACAATTTTCGACTGCAAGCTTCACAAAATTTTCAACAATGGCCCGATAGCTTTCTCCCTGTGATCGTCACAGTGTTACGTTAACACTAAGTGTCACCATATACTGTCGATCTCGAACTCGAACCTGGTACAAATATCCTCTGACACACACACACACTTCACATAGGTGTGAAGAAAACCGGTCCACTTGTACTAGGTTCGTGCTCGAGTTCGAGTTCGACAGTGTATGGTGACACTTACATTCTGGAAGAAGAACAGGCCAATGATTCCTCGCAACGTTATTCTGCAACCAAGCTGTGGTGCACTTAAGGGGGTGCCATTCCGTCTGGTGTATAACCTTTGAATTTTTGGTGCTCCAAATTCTGCAAGTCTGCTTATTCGCAAAACCGTTAAGTTGGAGGTGAGCCTCATCGGAATTAGATAATTGATGGTTTCTGGTTGTTGGTTTTCGAAATAAAATAGGATAATTTTGGTACGCTGCACGACTGTAAATTTGTCCATGATAAATTTCCCACATATCCTGTATAGTACTAGGACCCACTGCAAGAAAGAGTTCGTCATCTGCAATCGGCTAAAATTTACATCAGTTGTAAAATATAGTACGGAGACTACGAAAATGTCAGCTACGTCAGCTCAGTCCTGCCCGGGTCCGTGACAAATGCTAACCATCTCAAAAACGTTCAACACGGTCAGCATAGGTCACGGACCCGGATAGGACTGGGCTGACGTGCATTTTCGTAATCTTCGTACCATGTTTTACAAGTGGTGTAAATTGCAGCTGGTTACAGATGACGAAGACTTCTTCCAGCGGGCTCTTAGACTACTATTAAACCCTTGACAGACGCTACGCGATAATTATCATTATCAGATAATTATGTTTGCGAAGCACGTCTGTCATGTGCTGTTTCACCTGGTGATAATTGAAAGACATCATTTCGATCGTCATTAACATAACGTCATTACGACTTAGTTACGTTCACTTTCAACCGCTCGCCGCGTCATTCTTTGGAAAAAATGGAAAGAACAGCTGGCTTCCAGTTGTCATTTGCAATTGTTTGCACGGCAATGTCATCCGTTCACGTCCAAAACCGCACAAATCTTGTTCTGGTTCCCGCTAGTGCTAGTCCCATTACTGGTGTCGACCGTCTGGAGTGTGTTAGAAGGTGTTTTTGTGTGTTTTTGTTCTGCAAATTCTCTTTTCTCACATTCGATCCTTTGACAGTCCGAACGTAATTGTGTTTTTCACGTGTGTCACTAGTCAACGATAAACACGTTTGGACTTAATGATCATTGACGCAAACATGTTTAACGACGATCGTCTGTCACGGGTTTTAGTTCCGAAAAAAAAAACGAAAATATGAAACATCAAAACGGAAAAAATAATATCAAGCTATTTAAACCTCTTCGTGACTTATTGCCCACCAGTACGATTGTCGGTAGTTGACCTTCATGCAGAAGGACCATCTTAGGGCATACCCCAGTCGATTGGGAGTTTTAGTGCATATTCACACTGCGTGTGATGACAAGCCGAGCCGGGTGGAGCGATGGCTTGCGATTGCAAGCGGTCTTCGCAAGAAAATAGAAAGTCTTCAATTTTAAATGGAATCACGCTTTTAGCGTACACAGTGTGCGCGATGCGATGCCGAGCCGAGCGATTGACCAGATGCCATCATAAACAAATTTGTGTTTTCGTGCGAGTACCAGCTGCTGATTTGGTGCGATGGAATTTAATGGGCTTTGCGATGGAGTATATGGGCTTTGCGATGTTGTGCGATGGAGCTTCAGATGTGGCGAGTATGGTACGAGTACGAGCTGTACAGTAATATTTTATATACCAATAGCCTGAGATCACACTGCAAAAAAATGCATGTAGGTATGTCTTTTCTTTTTATTCAGCATGGCTTAAATGAAAGGTTGTCACATGTCACCACCGTAATAAAGTACACGAGGGTAAACAGATAGGTACATGGTATTCTGCAGTGTGATCTCGCACTATAACGAAATTCGGAAACTTTCAGTTGGTCAACATTTCTTGTGCTAGAGTACGAGTTGTATGTTGTACAGTAATTTGGAGCTAGTAGAAGTATACCTAGTATATTCGTCAAATGGATTTCGAATTGCTAATTCATAGCGTCCGTGGTCGTCCCGTGTTGTGGAATCAAAAAATAAGTATTGCCACAACCGGGATCTGTTGCGACAGACTGTTTGAAATTGACGACAATATGTAATCAAATGTGGTTGTGCTCATACGAGAGTAACTCCCAAATTTTTCTTCATCTTGTCTGAGGTCGCGGAAGAGATGATGAAATTCGCCAACACTGGTCCTTTATTCATTAATGGGATGCACCCAATGTCGACGCCCTCCAATTTTTAGTGTACTATTTTCAAACAGAAATAAATTTATTGGGTCAAGCATAAACGAGATGATGTCGAGCAGATTGTCTTCCTTGGACTAAATTGGCCTCTACTCTCCACCATTACATGCAATGTGAGCATCCCTGAGTTTCATCACATCGCAAGCCATAGATTTGCTCAGCATCAAATCGCAAGCCATCGCTCGGCTCGGCATCGCACGGTCTGCACTGTGAACACCAATCACATCGCATCGCCCGGCAGGGGTCGGCATCGCTCGGCTCGCTATATGAATACAGCCTTAAAGTGCAGTCCAGACACAGTCATCTTGCATCTTACAAAAAAATCGTATCGATTTCGAAATTATCCGACTTTTACAACACCTAACATATCCCTGCCCATAAGGCTGAATCTGAATCGTCTTTGCTTCTCATATTTCTAGCATCTCATCATAAGAAACTCCTACTGAAACTTAATAAAAGAACATGTTACAAGAAAAGACAATCTCCTTCTGTTTGTACTTCCACTACACATTTCATGGTCGTTTCCTCTCTCGCGATGCGATTGCAAAAAGTCTTCGAACAAACATTAAATCATTTCTTGCAGATGATGTTTGTGGGACGAATAATTTTATCGGATGGAGATTGCTGTGTTGGATTTTCGGTTACATACGTTCGATTGCTACTAATACTTTTTTTTTGTAATTTATGTATATCCATTCAAAACGGACGATTTATAATATCATTTTGGAGTTATGAACAATAATTTATGAAAAGGTGGGAGGTTGGTGTCATTTAATTGTTCTGAAATGCTTTGCAAGCGAATTGCGCAATTAAAAAAATATTTTCTAGCCTTTTTTTTCCAAAAAAAAATACTCATAGAAAACGACAATGATACGTGTTAGAATTCCAAGCCTTAATTGAATTTACTGTCGTAAAAAATGCTTGAATTTAAGCAACGGATATTAGCGCAGTTCGACCAAAGTGTTGAATAAAATGAACAAGAATTAGTTCTTCCGAAAACAATTCTATCGCAATATATGTATGTATGTATGTATGTACATATGTGTATATCCAAATCACCTACTAGGGCACATTAAAATCACACCTGCCCGCGGTGATGTGATTAGCGATTGACTCCAATTTTTCTGATTCTGAAACTAAATCTCAAGAGCGTCATCATCATGAAGGTGGTAACACCATAGATTAGACATTACTAAGCTGTCGCACTTCATACAAAACCAACTAACAAGCAAGTTACTCATACTACTCGTATGAAACGTACTAGGCAGTTGTCATTGGAACAAGCTGTTTGAAGTCTAGTGACGACAATAATTCAATGGAAATCGCCTTTAGAGAGATAGGGACAACAACCTATCTCTCTAAAGGCGATTTCCATTGAATTATTGCCGTCACTATTGTGAAACGGACGGCATCCGAAGATGCCCATGGGGACGAAGCCTCAGGTAGCAAAATGACCTTGAAGGTCGAGCCGTGCCATCTGACGAAGAAAAAGCCCCTCAACGAGCTAAGCAGCGATCTATGCTAGCTGTAGCTCAGTTCGGGAGACGTGGGCGGGGTTTTTGCCGCTCGCTGCCTCTATATTTTACACATTAATAAAAATGCATAGGCCTGGTGAAGACAACACACATATGGGAGGTAAAAATGGGGAATAAAGAAAAATGGGACGATAAGGATTGAATAGTTGGCGGACGGCTCAGATGCCCTCGCGCTTGCATCGGGGTTCAGGTGTACTGAGACCCTCGGTCTCTGGTTTCGTACCACTGACAGATAACTACTCATCAGGTGCTGCTTTTGATCTGTCGGTGAAACCAGCACGGCCAGGCCAGAATAACTCATTACAATTGGCACCGCGAGGTTTATTTGTGTGAGTTAATTTGTATGAAGGGTGACATCTTAGTAATGTATAATCTTTGGTAAAGCTACAAAATGGAGATGATAGAGGAGATGTGAGTTCACGTACATATGGTCAACAACTGCGTGTATATTATACACCAAACATTGCCTTATCCTATATTTAACATTTATATTTATCGTAAGCGGTGAACTGCAAGACCTAATTAATTGCATTAGTGTAAATATCTTCATAGATGTGCAAAAAAAAACAACTTGAAACTAGTGTTCAATGCAAAAAGGGTGTAGTCGACCCCATTCGCGAGAAGAGTGAAAGTGATAATCCTTTCAATTTTAATGGACTCGTCTTTCACAGCCCTATTCTTTCGTTTCTTCATGTCCCCTTTTTTTAAGAAACGCATAACACCAAAAGTATTATGATTTTTTTCTTTTATAGAATTCTTGCACTAACCTGCTATGGATAGAAGCTCAGATCAAATTGTTAGTGTAATTGTGTGGTGTTAACCTGGTCTGCTCTGCATAACAGTTAAAAAAAACGTGTTAATATAAATATTATTCCATTCTTGATTTTCTCATTTAACAATCCAACCTAAGCCTCCCCTATTTCATTTCTAATAACATCCGCTGCCCATTTTACATGATCTTGGACCATCTTACTGTCTACATCATCGTAAGAAAATCACATTACGATACTTTGCGTAATGAGCGTATAATTTTTTTTTCTGTCGATACCAGCCATTATTGTAATGCGTTCATTACATGGGTGTAGTACGTACAACGAAGAAACTACGGAAACAATTAGTCGTTCCATATAAATCCCATGATGTGTTCCGGTCAACTAACGTAACGTGTCGACCTTCTTTCTGACGAATCCACACCGCCGCCGCCAATGATGTTGATACCAGCGTTTTTTCATAGTGAAAAACATGACTCTCACTCCTGTTTTTACGTTAAATTTAACAGAATCAGAATTGTCTAATATCTTGTACGGATATTACAGTCACACCTACATCACCTGCATTACGGTGAATGAGGATGATCTGAAGACCACCCACAGTACAAGATCTCCAATCTCCACTTGTTTTTCTTATAATGTCGTTAGTAAAATTGTCTTGTTTTTGGGAGTTTTTATAGCTAATTTTACTTTAAAAATATGTGGTCGCTTTAAATTGGAACATGATGACTGATTAAAGTTTTTCTGGTAACAGTATGTTACTTTTAATGAAAAGTAGCCCACATGTTGCGGTTAACTCGGTTTAGAAGAAGATGCATTTATTTTTTTTTACCCGTATATGTATCTTTGTTTAGATAAAATAAAATTTCCAGGATGCAAGTACATACATATTTGACAGATTTCCAAATCTCGAAGCACATTCACACCCTAAGATTTTTGGAGGTGAAGAAGATCTAATTTTATGAAATGATTTTTGAGCTTTCCACATATAGGTCGGCTCGTCATCGACAACGACTCGACCCAAACTCTGCTCTACATCGGAATTCTGTGGCTCACCCACTGATCGGCTCGATCTTGACTCGACTTCGACTCGAACTGTAGTCGACACATGCGACCTGTGTGAAACAGAAATGTCGAGTGAATCCAGCGCGACGAGGATGACTTGCGAAAAACATTGAATATCAGACACACAATTAAATGTGTGATATGCATTTTCTCATATGATACATATTGTGCGGTTTGGTTTGGTTTTAGATGCGAACGTTATATATCATTATCATTGGGGGCGACCGGTAGCGCAGTGTGTTGAGGCATCAGTTTCATGTTTGACTACCGGCGTTTCGGGTTCGAATCCCGTCCACGACGACGTTCGTGGCCATGGATGTGCAGGAGGTGCATGGTGGCAACTGCATTCTCCGAAACCAGTTTATGCCAACGAAACGTCAACTGCGCCACATGGAACAGTTGACGCGCTATGCCCCACAAGGGGTTAGGGCAATTGAGTAGTAGTATCATTACGATGATTATGGTTGAATAATGTTGGCTAGGTGAAGAATGCTAGATGATGATGTTTGGATTCGGATTATGGTTTTCAAGTGATAATGGCTGGGAGAAAAAAAGAATATTGCATCGATTACGAATCGCAGTTGAGCCTAGGTCCAGTCATTGTGTGTGGAAAGCCTTATGTTAATCATCTGTGCTAAATTTAATTTGTAGGTTATGCCATTATCAATTCTAGCCATACAGTGTTTGTACTAAACACAGACAAGTCAGCATCTGTTCCCATGGAGCAGGATGTAAACAAAACAGCGAAAACTCTAATTTTCTCAGCGTTCAGGATAGCTGAGGTGGATATGGATGAAGATTTTGTCTCTCGGCTCCGAGTTAGCTGCTCTGGAAGATATTTTGCAGACCTCACTCGCGCACGACTCATCTGTGCTGGGTAATGCATTTTTTTTATCCATTCTGTAAATTAATACTCCTGGAATGTAAAACACGATAGGTGTTTAAAAATAAAACCTATACCTGGTGTAAAGAAAAAAATTCATAACCAAAGGAAAAAATAGTTATTACTTCGATAAATGGTGTAGATAAATAATTCATATTAGCTTTATTCTTTTTCCGAGTCAGTGAGGCGGTAACTTAATGCGTTGAGGAGTCAGTCCGATGTATTCTTCCTTCCAATAATGGATTTAAATCGCTCTATAAAGTCATCGATTTGCTGCTACATCCAGGATTATACGCATCACTTGGAAACATTGTCTATGAATAGAGGTGTTTGCGAAGGTACCTCCAAGGTGGGATACTATGTCCTCTTCTCTGAAAAATGGAAGTATACAAATAGGCCAGTCAAATTCGATATTATTAGTAATAATTAGGGAAAGATCTGGAAATAATTTTAGTCCCTTTTATAGATACTGAGTACATGAAAACTGAGTTTGCACGGTCGTAGAAAGTAAGCTTAACTTTTGGAGGGCGAAAATCCGAGAAATTGGAGCCTTTTTTTTAATATTATCATTATAACTCCTAAACGGTGCCTCGGGTCGAAAAAACTTACAGGAGTAAACTAAAGACCGTTGAATTCTGCGTTCAATACACTGCTCAAAGTTGAAATTCGGTACAGTAGCGTAGTCAAAATCGATAGTCAAAAAATGACAATTTTCGAGGCTCCGGAGAAAAATCACACTTTATCACTTTTCAAGCTCACAGAGGGGATAATTACATTGTAAGCCTAACGTGGCCAATATTTTTCAATTTGGACTATTTTTAGAGTAGCTATGAGCAAAAATTCAAAAACGAATGCTCATCGATTTATGCCTTAAAAGCTCTATCTCGGTAAATGTAACAGCTAGAAGTTTTATTTTAGTCTCAAATTGTAGATAAATTATTTAGTTAAATAAAGTTTCACAAGATTTCTTGTAAGACCAATTTAGGAGATACTAAAAAGAAACAGGACAAGCCAAATAATTAGGCGGATTTTTAACATGGTGGCGGGGTCCGTGGTGTTAGGGGGTAAATAGAAAACTAGAATTTTTAAACAATGTACCAACTCAAACAATATATCAAAAATCGAAACTACCCTAATTAAAGAAACCAGGGTTATAACAATTTGACTGACCAAAGTAATTTAACCTTTGCAAAATCACCGCTAGCATATTCTAGTAAAGAGTGAATCGCAGGTAATATTTTACCCTAAAAACAGAAAATAGCCTGTAAAAATCAGACAAAACATTAATTGGATATGGCCTTGGAAAGTAAAATAAAAAAAAGTGTAAACAAAATATTTTTTTTTAATTAAAGGGCTGAAAATGACTCAAAATTTAAAAATTAGTATTACATAATGTTAAAAAAAAATATTTACAACAAAGCAGGAAGTTTTTATTTTTGATAAATTTAGTATAATATGCAGGTGAAAACTCGAGAAAAATAAGATAAGGCAGCAAAATATTGATTGTGGGCTACATATCTTTCTTATTTTTTCGAGCCATATCTAATAAACAGTTTATCTGCTTTCGACAGGCTATTTTCTGTTTTTTAGGGTAGGATATTACCTGCGATTCATTCTTTACTAGAATATGCTAGCGGGTATAGTTTTTGAGTAATTGCGTTTTTATTAAAAAAAAAATCGGTGATTCTGCAAAGGTTAAATTACTTTGGTCAGTCAAAATGTTATAACACTGGTTACTTTAATTAGGGTAGTTTCGATTTTTTATATGTTGTTTGAATTGGTGTATTGTTTAAAAATTTTAGTTTTATATTTCCCCCTAACACTACGGACCCCGCCACCATGTTGAAAATGTGCCTAATTGTTTTGCTTGCCCTGTTTCTTTCTAGTATCTCCTAAATTGGTCTTACAAGAAATCTTTTAAAACTTTAAATTAGAGTAATTTATCTACAATTTGAGACTAAAACAAAGCTTCTAGCTGTTATACTTACCGAGATATAGCTTTTAAGGCATAAATCGATGAGCATTCATTTGAATTTTTGCTCATAGCTACTCTAAAAATAGCCCGAATTGAAAAATATTGGCCACGTTAGGCTTACAATTAAATTATCCCCAATTTTTACAGACAAGCTTTTCCATTTGGAGCTTCCGTTGCAAAGATCTGTGAGCTTGAAAAGTAATAAAGTATGATTTTTCTCCGGAGCCTCGACTGCCTATGCAGACGATGTAATCCTTCCTAGTTCTGGTAATTTTCAGTGAGGTGCTTTATGTATTCTAACCGAATAGGCATGCCATTAAGACTCGTGCTCTCCACTAGAAACCGCAAGATCCCCTCTGTTGAGCCTCCCTTACTGGATGGCAAGAGACTAATTTTTGCTGACAGAGCTAAGTTTCTTCGACTCAACTTCGACACAAATCTGACTTGGAAGCTTAATATTTTAGAACGAGCTACCTAGGCTGCTATTGCACTCACTCGTGTAGGAAGGCCATAGGTACGAACTGGGGTTTTCAGCCAAAAGTGGTGTACTGGTTATATACAGCGGTTGTGCATCCTATTCTATTGTACGGCATATGCCTATGGTGGCCGGCATTCAGAGTGGGGTCCTACTGCAACCAGCTAGGAAAAGTGTAAATAATGGCTGCGATGGCCGCTACAGGGGCTACAGCTTGTACATAAACATGGTCGGATGTTTATGTATAATACAACGCTGAAAAATCTTTTGACGTTTTCTATAGCACCTTCATGAACATATTCAATAGTTGCCTGCATAAAAAGAAGAAAGTCAGTAGTAAACTTAAGAAGTTGAAACCATGGATGACAAAGAGATTAGTTTTAGCAAATTGGTAGTCAAGCTAAAAAAAAAAAACAACCTTTTAACAGCGATCTTGAGGAAGAATGCAAAAATTACAGGAATATTCTAAAATCTTCAACACAGTGGACCAAAAATAATTATTTTGAAACTTTATTTGAGAAGTGCAGAAATGATACTTAAAAAATTGATGATGCGGCAGACTCAAATGTAAAGGACGGTCTATTTAATAGTAACATAATGTCTGCAAATAATGTAGTTATCCCTAGTAGTCTGACACTAGAAACTGCCGAGGAATTTAATAAGCATTTTGCTAACATTGGTGTGCCTCAAGGTACGGTGCTAGAACCAATTTTATTCCTAATGTTTATTAATAGCTTACTGGAATTAGATTTAGCTAACTGTTCTCTTCATGCCTTTGCGGATGACACCGTCGCACTCTTTTGGGGTGATAGATGGAATGATACTACGTATTTAGCAAATGAAGGTATTTAACGTTGTTAAATATATATCTGTTGGGTTTAAATACTAATAAAACATTTCCATTTTTGCTCACTTCAGTTGGTGCCCCCACTGAACCTATTCGCAACGTAGTGCATGACCACCTTTGCACAGGAAGAAATTGTATTTGTCCACCACAACAGCACTAAATATTTGGGTGTGGTCATTGATCGGCATTTGCGTTGGGAAGAGCATATACCGTATTTGTGTAGTCGACTGAGAAGAACCGTCTATAAATTTGTTGAACTAAGATTACAGCCGTCGAGAGGGAGGTGCGGAAGGAGCGAATCACCCCGGGCTCGTGTTTTTTTTGGAGGGCCCGGATATTAGAAAAATTTTAAATAAAAAAAAATCATGTTTATTACAATATAACACATTTCATATATTAATTACAATATTGTATTGTAGATTTTTCTTATACATACTTATTAGTAAGCCTGGCATCCTGGCAATCGATATACCAATATGGAATTGACCGTGGCGATAATACAAGCGTTTCAAAGCAATTTCATCTGACGTTGTCATTGTCCTTGATTTAATAGACTAGGAGCTGAAGGTGGTTGAGTATGGAAAATGATCCACGGTTTCTTAGTGGATTCTTTTCTAGGAGTTGTAGGAGACTAGGGAAGGCTAAAAATGGTGGCCGTTATCCTGAGAGCGGGAGAAAAAGAACAACAGGCGATTAAGCTGGACGTCTTAAATATTTCCTAACACGCTAAAATAGCCTCACAATCCCATAGATGTATGGAAAGCAGAGTATGCAAAACTCGCGAACGGCATTTTTTCTTTTTATTTATCTTCTGGAGATGTAAGTGTAGGAGGGTAGAAAAATGCTGAGTGCCGCCCTGTAAAGTGTTTAGGGAAGTCCAGAAGGGATATGAGACGAAGGATGGGAGGCCCGACACGAGAAGGGAATCAATCGCAACTTGACAAACGCTCATCATAGAAAGTTCTACCTCGTATCATATCAAAGTGGTAGTTCCCCGGAAACACGAAAAAAATGCATGCAATAACTTTCATCATTATTATATCATATTATGGGGCCCTATAGAAGTTGAGTCCCGGCTCCGGATTTTATCTCGATGGCCCTGACTAAGATTAATATTATCAATTGGTAGAATCAGAATGGTTTTCCTAGCCCTTGTTCAAGCTGTAGTAGAATACGATATAGTTAGTTGGGGTGGAGAGGCTCAAAGCATCCTTCAGCCGTTGATAGTTACTACTGCATAAATAAATAACAAAAATTTGTTTGAAAAAGCCTATCAGATATCCTTCTTCACTTTTATATAGGGAGATGGGTACACTAAATATAAATCAAACAAACAAACTGTAAATTTTAAAATATGTACGATTTCGACCGAATGATTTTCCTTTTATAAAAGAAATAAGGTTTGAAACGCGTAGACGAGTTAAAGGAATACTTTCTGAACAAAGGTTCTCAACCTCAATGGCGGCTAGTCACTCCTTTTATGCAGGACCCTATATAACTTCTTACCATAAAACATCTTCGAAAATTTTTATTAATTTTCAAAAGCGATGAGAAACTATCTTTTAGAGAACGGTTGAATTTATTTTATTTATTTATTTCTTCTTTTAAAATTCCGTAATGATTCAGGGCGACCGGTAGCGCAGTGTGTTGAGGCATCACTCTCATGTTTAACTACCGGCGTTTCGGGTTCGAATCCCGTTCACGACGATGTTCATGTCCATGGATGTACAGGAGGTGCATGCTGGCAACTGCATTCTCCGAAACCAGTTTATGCCGTCGAAACGTCAACTGCGCCACATGGAACAGCTGACGCGCAATGCCCCACAAGGGGCTAGGGCAATTGAGAGAATGATATAATGTATCATCATTCGATATTCTTGTTATCTTAAAGTATAAGTTTGTAAACTGAATTTTGTAATTTCGTAAAATTAAGACTCACAGCACCACAACACGAGCTCAGCTTTTGGTGGAGCTGCCAACTATGAATTTGCATTTAGATATTATTAGTTTTTAAATAATGTTTAATAATTTATATGTAGTAATGTATATTGTGTATGAATAAGTTGGAATAAATTGAATTGAATTAAATTGAATTGTATCAGTAATTCTTGCGTTGGAATAGAATGACGCTAAAATACTCTCGAATTATACGACAATAGAGAAACAAGAATATCATCAGCAACCCTCTGATGATTTTGTTTATGACACTCATCGAATATAGCCTATAATGCTCCCAATGAGCGCAAATGTCAAAATGTCTGGCATTTCGAAGATATATTGATATATTATATAGATGTAATCAGCTAATTTATAAGTAGATGGTTTAATGTTTACTCAGTTTTCATCTAAAAGGACAGTTAGACTAGGTCTTTGCATCTATTTTCACTGAAGAGGGAAGAGTTTCAAATTTTGTCCCCAGAACATATTAAAAAAAATTAGTGCCGACAACATAGCCGTTAACTTTCTTCCAAAAATCGTTCATTTTATTCGGAATATTGTTAATTTGTTTCGGAAAGTCATTAATTTGGATGCGAAATGCTCTATTATCAAATTTACTTTGTCGATACAATTTGTCTCTGATATAGATTTATAGATTATCAATGATAATCCCTTAAAGCAAAGTTGTTCGGGGATTGTCTTTTCGTTCAAGTGAACGTAGATGAACAATCTTTCCACAACGTGAATTGTGAAAAATGAATTTTGTTGTTGTCATATCTTGTTACTTACATCATTATTGATTGTATTGATTGTATCTCAAACAAAATCAACAAAATCAGTTTGTTGCATTTAACTTCAATTCAAATTTCCTTAAAGAAATACTAACTGATATTCCAAGCCATTTCTCCCATGTGTAATAAAATGACAACCTCCTCACAAATTGCTATACATCAGGGCATAATCAAATAAACCATCCAAAATGCAAGGTAAAAACGACAATTGCTAATTGGATTTATGGCAATCATTACCTTCTCCGCATAACTCTTTTTCGTTATTGCCAATTTAATTATTACCGTCAATTTCACTACGTGTAAAAACCCCGTTGAATACAACCATAAATTCAGGAAGATGGGACAAGTGTCTAACCGAACCGCCAAGATGAACAGTTTCAATGGTAATACGCGTAATATAGGAACCCTTCGAGTCAATGGAATCATTGATTTGCAGTCGTTAAGACGAAAAGTCGGAACCAATCCATGTGGACGGATTCGCGAATGTAAAGTGATTCCTTTATTGCCATTAATTACATATTATTGCATCGATGTGAATACAACGTTTGCCTTTTTGCATGGGTTAACCGACGAAATGATTGGAAGCGATTTAAATGAAAATGAATCTCTCCGCTGTAATATCGATTGTCCCATTATTCTGTACAATTGTTCATTTTTAAGGCTACTACAACAGATATCGGAGAGGCATGTAAAGTCGGATGTGAACCGAAATTTGTGTGTGGGTTGTGGACACTTCCAAAATAAGCGAGTTCACGAGTAAACGCATAGATGGACAAATTATAATGAGTCAACTACAGTAGCCAATGCTGAAACCTTCAGCCTGATCTATTGATTTGACACTTTTCAGGCAAAAAAAAATAGCAATGCAGTACCAAGTGGAGGAGCGATTTGTCGTCGGACATATTTTTTTCCTAATAGAAAAAACATCATTTACATTTTTCAAATTCGGTTTCATTTTGTACCAACTCAGTGTGTCCCTGTCCCTTAGGTTGAAAACGCGTCATGCCTATTTTTCTCCGAAACCTGGTAGTTTGAGGGTCGCAGCGGGACTAATTTTCATAATTCTGAACGGAATTTACAAATTAAGAAGGGGATTAAAAACACTCTAAATTTTCTCTTACTTACTTAATGTTGACCCCCTTAGTTTAATTACCCACAGTGAAAACCGACCGATATCGGCTTCGATTTGATCATTACATCCGTTGGTTTCGTTGGTTCTTTCCTCGTTCTAATGGATATAACATAGGCGTTTGGACTGCTCTTCCACATGAAATTTAATCTGAATCGACACCATTCCCAAAAATGGCAGACGTGAACATCACCTTTAAAGTCGCTCCTGTGTCCACACTCTATCAAGATGCAACCACCGCGACTTGGCAAATTATACCGCAAAGTCTATATTTTTATAAATTTGTATCGTAAGATTGTCAGCGTCGTCAGTGATTTTTTGATACTTAACCGATTAAATTAAATATGGAATAATTCGTCAGAAATATTTTTTTTTCCGAAGTGCAATTTTTCAAAAATACATCCAAACACAAATACTACAATATCCAATTTGGTCCATATACAATTCATTAATTCACAAATTAATTCAATTCTTTAAATATTTTGCATAACATGCCTAATTTCTCTTCATTATATATGTATTTTACATACCTACGTACTCGTATGTTCTTACATATTTGAATAAAATATGTATCGAAATCCAAGCTCAATGAAAAGGAAATACAGGGGCCTCTACGTATAACCACCATTCACCAATTTCATCTGGTCAAACATCATCACTATGGGCATCCATTGAATAAATTTATAACTTACTCGATAATCGACGGATATTTATCCGAAAAAGATACCGCAAGGACATAAATTTTTACATTACGATCGTCAAATAAATTCGTACTTGTTCACATGCGAGGTCAATTAATTCGCCAATTACTTATCGACAACAAACTCAACAAATTGCCGAAGACGAATGGTTGTCGCGCTGCTACTTTTTAAGCATATTGCATTCTTTCTTATTAGATTGTGCCTCATTTCTGACTTAAAAATTTATTTATTTACATCCGAGGTTCATTTATAAATTGGCATGATGGTGAAATGTTTAAGAGAATCAAACAAATCGGCTGAATTAAGGGAATGGTGTGAGTCGATATAGGAGACAGACGGTGTACGAATATAAATAAATTGGTAATACCTTTAGGATCTGTATACGAGTACATCGATGTATAGACAATAAGCGCGTTTTTGGTACTACCCGTATCAAGTGTAGTTTAGGCGAAGTCATTACACGAAAAAACGAAGGATATATAAAGTAGGAGCATGCATTTGGATTTGAAATTAATTTTGTCTCAGATATACTATAGTTTGCACTATTCGTGATTGTCTAGTCTCAAATTTGTGAAAAAAAAAATATTAGAAAAAGAAATATTATGATAGTTTGGCCTATGGAGGAAATATACATATATGTACACATTGTATATTTCCTCCATGGCTTGGCCAAATATAACTGTGATAAAAAAAAATTGATTCCGAATAGTTTCCTAACGTTTCAAAAAAAAAAACCATTTTTCAAATCAGACAAGCTAGTCGAAGGCTTCGCTTGAAGGGTATCATACCTTCATATTGATTTATGGTGCATTTGCCGCTTTGAAATTAGTATTAGAACTTGTTTCGATTTCACTGTTCCTACGAGAGGAATATGAAATAGTGAGCCCATGTCAACCAAATTTAGGTATGTGATTTGGCGGTAAATACGAGTGTAATTGAATTATATGAAATTTGGTAAATATAGCTTCAAAAAGCTTCAAAAGTTTTTCTAACGAAAACTTGCTTTTGGAACGGTCCTTCTTAACACAGCTATAAGGTAGAGTAGTTCAATTTCAACCAAATCCGGAAATGTGCTTTGGCGAAAGATACTATTGAGTATTGTGCAATTTGAGAAAGACATCTTTAGAAATAAAAAAGTTTTTCTCACAAAAACAGACTTTTGGACCGGTCGTTCCTATGGAAGCTATACGATGTAGTGGTCCAATTCCGTTGGTGCAAAATTTCAGCTCGATAGCTTCAAAACTCAGAGACTTGTTCGCATAGAACTAGACGGACAGACGGGCAAAGCTTAATCGACTCATCTCATCATACTGACCAAGAATATACATAATATAGTTTAAATGGCCGGAGATGCTTCCTTCTATGCTTTTTAAACTTGATGACAAAGTTGAAGTTGATATACCCTATAACATTCGTGAAGGGTATAAAAATATGGAATCCAAGTGCAGCGAAATGAGGCCAAAATAGAGTAAAACGATCGAGGTTTTAGGCGCAAGCGGTAGATGTAGCCTAAAAAGCTTTCTTTTATCGAGTGTAACACATACCGCACATTAGCAAATTTTTTAGCAAAAATTTAAAGCTCTGGCGATTGTGCGAGAATATTAACCGCAAATACCTCTATTCTGATACTATTATGTGTTGGGTTCGGTCCGTTTGCGTCGACTTCTTCAGCGGAAGAAGGCACCAAGTAACTGCCGAAATACGCATACGGGAAAATAAAGACCAATCGTTGACTTAAAGGAAACTTAAGAATTATAATTATGGATGCCCCTATTCTGGTTTAATATTTTCGTACAGATATCAGAGCTTCAAGTTTTTGTTCAAACATTTGTACAAAAATATGCTAACGTGAGGTAGGTGTAATATTTACGAGTACTACTTTGCCTTAACTCCTAGTGGGGCATAAATAAATAACTGGCGCAACAGTCCAATTTTGAACCACGGCCTCGAGATGAGTTAGCATCATCTCATTTTCTAGATCGTGACGGTTTTTTGTGCAGAGGTATGTGATCAGCAATACGCTCAACCGAGTTATTTACCCCATAATGGGTACTCATTTAACAGCTGAGTGGGCTCATAGTACGACACGTAAATCCCCGGAATCGAACCGGGGCCCAGTGCTTTGAAGGCGAACGTGCTAACCGTTGCGTCATCCGGACTACAGGTGCAGTGGGGCATAGCGCTTCAATTATTCCTGCGCACCAACGTACTTGGTTCTGCGGGCAATCCGTCCGGATCTGCTATACGAGTTACCCGGAAACTCACACTCTTTGCCACAGATCGGCGCCATGACTTTTTAGGACAACCCCTTGGTCGGCCTTCATTGGGAATGGGGTCCCATTTCATGGCATGTCCAGCACTGCAGTTCTGACGCTTCCGCAGTGTGTGCCTTGTCAACATTTCACTGCCATTTTCACCTGCGTATCAGTTCGTCGATTGCATTGGATTTAGCTCTTCACTTGATATTGTTTCGGGAAGTTCTTAAATTAGACAAAAGGACAAGTTAATAAAAGCTTGCAAAAAAAAATTGCAGAAAAACCGAACTTTTCCTGTCTTTTTTCCAATACAATCCCAAAACTACGCACTTGACGTTAAGGATGGCTACGGTGAAATTGAAGAAGATAAAATTTTCTACATTTTTCTTCGACCAATGAGTTAGTCGCGAGAGTGTCTCGAAAACTGGTGTCAAACTCAAAAAACTCTAAAAGCAGAAATGATACGAACACACATACCATAGAGTACAAACGCATCTCCAACTAAAGTATAGCTGGGATAGGAGATACTTTCACTGATTTTTTTTTGGCATATTGTCATATGTCTTATGACTAGAAGCGACTTGTCATTTGTGCAAACCGTGTTTGCTATCCTACCCTACCCGACGCTCGATAGTTCCGCAAAAGAAAGCGCCTAGAGCACATATATCCAACCAGGCTTGCAGAATTGTCAGCCGGTCAAGATTAATTTAAACGAGTGTAATGAATAAATTCCATGATTAGAGAATAGAAGGTTGCGCAACGCGTAGGACCCGTTATTCAGCTACTGAACGAGAAAGAAAGCTCGTAACGTCACAGTTTCAATTTTCATATGCGTGCGTTGTACTTTGTATACTACTCAAGTGCCCTAACCCCTTGTGGGGCATAGCGCGTCAACTGTTCCATGTAGCCCAGTTGACGTTTCGTTGGCATAAACTGGTTTCGGAGAATGCAGTTGCCAGCATGCACCTCCTCCACATCCATGGCCACGAACATCGTCGTGGACGGGATTCGAACCCGAAACGCCGGTAGTCAAACATGAAACTGATGCCTCAACACACTGTGCTACCGGTCGCCCCAACATTTTGATGAAATTTCGAGCACTGGACTTCCAGAGCTATTTACATGAGACTCTAAAAAACCATCCTATACCCCTTTCCAACCAACCCCAAAAGTAATCTTTAGTTATACCTTAGCTTATCCGATTTTGATGAATTTTGAGGACTGGACCTTCATAACAAGGGGAATATCACTACATGAGATATGAAAAAAAAAACAACCCCACCCCATGCTAACCCTCAAAAGAAATCTGCAGTATTAAATGCAGTTTTACTTAAATTTTGATTAAATTTAGACATAGGACCGTCACAATAAGGGGAAGGTCGCTGTCTACAAGATATTTACAAAAACCACCACCCCCATCCCGTTTTAAAACCTTCAAAGGAAAGGTTAAGCTAAAGTTTTTTCTTCAATTTTGATGAATATTGAAAATTTGGCCGTCGAAACAAGAAGAAACTCCCTGCATTGCCATTCCCAGTATATCTTTTGTAATGGGGTGGGAAAAACGGATGGGAGAGGTTTTTACAAATCTGTAACCTTCCCTTTGTTCTGAAGGTCCTTTGTTCAAAATTTCACATGGGGACGGGGGTTGATTTACGAATCTCATAATTAGTGACTTTCCGTTGTTCTAAAGGTCCGATGATGATAACTTCGTCAAGATCATAAAACTGCAGATTAATTTGCGGGTTTCATTTTAGGGGTGAAAAGGGGGAAGAGGGTGGTCTTCCGAAATACTATGTAGATAGTAACCTTCCCCTTTCGTCGAAGGTCTAGTATACAAAATCGATCCATCAGATTGGAATAAAACTGTGGATAAATTTCCTTTTGGGGTGTCTTTTACAAATCTTGTGCAAACATTAACCTTCCCCTAGTCTTCGAGGTCCAACATGCAAAATTTCGTTGAAATAAAACAATAACAAAAATTGACTAAAAATTTAAATAGCTTTTAAGGGGGTGGGAAAGGGAGATGGGGTAGATTTTCAAAATTCCGTATAAACAGTCATCTTCTTCTTATTCTGGGGGCCCAATATGCAAAATTTTATGAAAATCGGATTAAAACTGTAGATTTTCAAACGAATTTTCTTTGAAAAAGTATGTGATTTCATACCAAATTCATTGAAATCTTCTTTGCGCAACCTTCTATTCTTGAGCCATGAGTAAATTCTCATTCTTAGACGTTTGAGTTTTTTTCTCAAACTGTCCAAACGAATTGTCCTTCATCTCCCTTGTAACCTTGGTTGGAATGATCCGGCTAAAGCCCGGGCCACACCTATCCGATCATACTCCTATCATACTCCGATCATGCAGTCGAACTAGTGTATGAGAAGGAAATGGAATTGGGTTTCGAACGGAGTATGATTGGACGCGTATCAGAAAAGTGTGAACTAAAGCCCGGGCCACAACGCGTCTGAAATCCCATATAATTTCCCTCTCATATACTCGTCCGACTGTATGATCGGAGTATGATCGGATAGGTGTGTCCCCGGCATAATGCGTGCGAGCGAAATCTTTCAAATTTTATTACTCTCGGCGACGAAGTTACACACACGTTGTGTGCATAGTTTATAATAGATATGTTCGACGACAATCTCCGAAGATCTATTTCCCCATGAGCGACAGTGAGTTTCTCAACAGTCATCTTCTTGTGCGTGGTGAATGCAAGCACAAAGCTCTGAAATGTTCGCCTAGTGAGGAAATAGTTTGCCTCGCAACGTCCCGCATCCGTAAACATAATGAACTTTTGAAAAATTATGTTCATTAAGCGATGAAAGAAGAAACAATTAATTGCCGTTGAATGAAATTGAATGGTCCAGCTTTAGGATAAAAGTAGTCTACAGCTTAGTTCTCATATCCTATTATCTAGTAGTCCGTTATCAGTAAACTGGTGACGAGTATCTACACTGCATGCAGAAACGTCGGTACATGGATATTTCTTATGGCACCAAATACGTGGAACATGTTCTGACGAATGATTTCAGTCAGTATAATTAATGAGACTGGAATCAAAGCATGTTCCACACATTCGGTAGCCATAAGACATATCCATGTACCGATAATAAAAGTGCATAAAGTGTAGATACTCGTCATCAGTTTACTGATGATAAACTTTTTTTTTTTGTTAATCGCCTTGAACCATCCAGGGCCGCATAGATTCCAGGTGGTGCAGTTGCTAGTATGCATCTCTCATCCGAGCCGTCTTTTACTGACGAGTTTGGAGCGCTGTGCGAATTCTAATAACAAACACAGGCACTTTTTCCTTATTGACGCGCCGGGGATCGAACCCATGTTTTCTAGATAAAGCATTGTAGAGTGCTGACCGAGACTTTAGGGCTACCGGCAACAGCCGTGTTCAATTCACCTGGGTAAATATCCATTCGCGTACAAACCGACTGACCGAGGCTTGGTCTCTAGTATGTGTAGCATTTTTCATCACCTATCCATTTATTTGGATTTACGCATTAGAGCCAGCATCCAACAATCTGGATAATTAGTATAGCATTTTACTGTACTGTAATTTTTACAATCTAGCGGCGAGATGTATTGTAGAAACGGTTTGTCCCGCCGGGCCACCGTGGTTTTCGGAGTCGCAATTAAATCTGTGTGCTTGTAAACTGCGGCGACGATGCTCCTTCGCCAAACACCTAAGGTACATTTTGTATAAGAAATCAGCCTTTAGGTACAGTACAAACATTGCTGCTTTACTACCAAGTGCAGCCGCTAAACGACAGCTCTCATTAAGAGTATATCACAAGGTTCAGCAATAGTTAGGGGGTTGCAACAACATTGCAGTGGTGAGTCGAAACGAGGAAGACATATTAAACCTTAAAAGCGATTTGAAGATGGATAACCCACCCATTGAACCCGTAAAAATATTTACCATTAATGACAAAAAAACGCCCAAATATATAGTCACCACGTGGTGCTTACTGTCACCCAAGAAAGCTTTTATGTCCTTTTTATACGTGATGTCCTTTATGTCCGTTCTGTCCAGAGTACTTGTATCATCAGACTGATTCAGAAAATACACATAATTATTGACAAAGTTTGGCCCCATCGCAATGGTGAGTAAAGACGAAGTAGACGAATTGGTCCTTGAATGCGAATTGAAGATAGGTTCCCATTAAACACAAAGAACCAATGCATGAGCATAGTATGAAATACTAACCATTAAAGGACACAAAACTGTCCCATAACATGCAAATATACATAATCGTTATTCAAAAGGCCGTTGCCTAGTGCAGGGGCAGTCATACATATACCCAGGTCTACGAGATCCGGAGATCTTCCGGTTGCCTCCAAATTTGTGGAATTTTTCTATAAATTTGAAGGAAGCACTGCACGACTGCAGAAGCAAATAGTTCCCCTAATGTTTACATAATCTACAAAGCGAAAAGTCATCTTCTTGTGTCTTCTCCATTTCCAGATCGTACCTTTTTCATGTTTAAATTGGTCAATAATAAACTCCGTTCTACTATGGGTGATTCCGAGGCGCTAAATTAGCTAGCGGAGAATGTTATATTTGCTAGAGATATTGTAATCTACACGGATAGTTGACCGGTGATTAAATCGCTTAACTCTGTCCTGGTTACGCCAAAGAAAATACTGGACTGTCGCAATTCTCATTTGGTGATGGGAAGGTTTTTCAACATTTCCCTGTATTCCAGCTGATGATTTGTCTCCAGCAGCTTGTAAATTGGCTACTCAAGCTGTGGCGTATGATAGGGCTAGGGTCAGCTGCAATAGGAGTAGTGGCGCTACATATCATGCAACAAGCTGGATCCCAACCGCTCCCACGTGGTACTGATGAGAGCAGATGATATTTGAGTAATGTGATAGGGCATATCACCGGACACTGCATAATCGGGGATTCTACTAGGACACCTCGGCTTCCACACAATGATTACTGTAGGAACTGTGGAGATGAAGAGATGGAGGAAAGTTGTTTTCGCCTTTTGTGTACTTGCTTTGGTGCGGAACTTGGGACGGACAGCTTTGGGTCCTACTTTTTTAGCTGATCTGGACGATCTAAAGAAAGTTATTAGGTGCGTTTTTTTTCGTACAGAGCAGAGCAGAGCAAGTTAAGCGACGAAAAAAACGATCCAGAGCAAATTAACGGAGTAGGGTTTTGTCTTTGCTAAGGGAGTGTTTCTTGGTTTAGTTGGAATTCAAATGTCAACTAGAATTTCAAGAGAAAACTTAAATCCTTAGTACATATACAATCGGACAAATTTCCTTTAGGCAGCAAAATTATTTTTTATGTTTACTATTCCAAATAATTACACAAAACGGACAATTTATTGTGAGGAAATGAACTTTATATGCTTTCCAAACTGTAAACTGTTCTAAAATTTCGACGCCTGCTCCGCCTGCATTTCAAATGTGGAACTATTTAACGGAGTAGAAATCCTGCACTAACGTTCTATCGAGAGCAACTCAGATCAAATTGTTAGTGTAATTGTGTGGTCTTAACCTGCTCTGCTCTATATAGATCTTGAAAAAACGCGCCTATTGTTAGTCAGCTTCATCGCTTCATTGTCTGGTCTGCCTGGTTTGACTTGATGATTGAGTTGAGACAGGCTCAGGTTGCTGAATCTAGGTGGTATCAGTGGTGGTCTATGTGCGACCGGCTTTTCTCTTTCAACGCAGGAAGTGTAATGCAGTACATTACATAATTTTCATCGCCACGTGCAAGTAGAAATAATAATTTACAGGCGGGCTCATCAAATGAAATTTTTCTGAGGACACGAAAACCTTCAGCACGCCCCTGACTAAGTGATGCTTACGGTCACTCCTTTCGTCCAAGATGTCCGCTCTGTTCAGGAAATTGGTATCATCAAAACGTTTCCGAAAATACTCATATTGGCTAGGTTTGTTTTCTGTTTCCCTTCATGTCCAAGAAGGTCCTGTTGTCGTGACACGAACCCGCAACAGCTCCAAAAACCCACAGTGAGTGCTGCTTAGGCCCACCAATAAATATAAAGAAATCGGTCAAGATTTGCTTAAAACTGGTAGTTTTCATCTTACATCAACGCGAGGTGTAATTCATATTTATAGAGTTTCTTGATTTTAGCACTCATTTTCGCGAGATTCGTTGATCAGAGAGAAAGGCTTTTTATGCCTGAATAATAATATGAGAAATGTTATCCTCTTGAATTTTATCATAGCCAACTTTTACGTAAAATTCATAGTTTTGAAGTTATTTTGGAGAAACATGAAATGTTAGTTTTTCACACACTTTTTTGCGAAAAAGAACATATTGCCCCGAAAATGTTTGTTGGAAAACCTCAGATTCGTGTTCAGCGACTTATGGAGCATAAAGGTACCGAATATCAAAATTCCACCAAAACTTTCTTTTATTTTCTACTTAATGCTTAAACTATTGTACATAATGACACAAACTTTCGCTAAAGTTCATCCGTGTACAAGATACCCTTCAAACACATGTATGTTCTCTCAGATATAATAATACATATTACATATTATTATCCGGTAGCTCAGTATTATTAACACAATGAAGCAATTGGTACGAGTAATACTGGTGCCGGATGGAAAATCAACTGACTACTATAGGCACTCATCACCATCATCGTCATCATCTCCACTGGAATATCGTTTTGTTTTTACCCAATTACACACAAATTTCTTAAAATGTTCGCGCTGGCTGCGGCTAACATCAAAAGATCATTGATCGAATCGATGATCCTCAACCTTATTTGAAAGACCACTCAGCATCCACAGAATATGTGTACGAGTATAGTATGAAGAGTCAGCATGCCAATTGAAACTATCGCGTACCACGCGGAATCAAATTGTCTTTGACCAAGATCGCCTCTTTCGCTGACTCGTCTGAAAGGTTCGAATTGAAACAATTGAGAATGACAAGATCGCTGATAGCATACAACAAAACACTGAAAGAAAGGAGGCAATTAATTGAGGTATGCCAATAGCCTATCGATATTCCAAACATTTATTGACCTTCCTTAACTATCGGAATGGATACGAAAGCACCGAGTGACAACTTTGTTAAAACGTCTTTGTGTGTCCATTTCAAGCAATCGATACTCGTAGAATAAGTATGTGTTGGAGTGGATATTAGAAAAATTTATTTTCAATGCTGAATGAAATTTTATCGATGAGACTCCGGGATGAAATTAAATTCATTTGTGGTGATGATGACTGGTAGTTGTTCAGACGCAGTTCCAAATAACTTAGCAATAACAATAACTTTTGATCTTATCGAGTTCAAGTGAGATACTTACCATAGAACGGGATCACCACGGAGAACAGTTCTCATGGCAAAAGCTCCAACAAAGGCCAGTACTTTGTTGACATACGTAGCCATAAGCAGTACATCTTTTCTTTGTCTTTGACTCCATGAATCAGGACACCCCCTGAGAAATCCCCATTCAACATGATATGTATACCTATGTATGTCCTCATTTGACGAAGCACGAAGGTGAACATAAAGTGTTATTGGGTTGGTTGCTGCGAGCGGATCAGCATTTGACATTTTTCGAATTCTCCTCCATATGCTTTCCCTTCCGGAGAAATTTGTACAGAGAACTTTCAATTTTCGGATTTGAAAATATTCCCCTCTGGTTCTGAAAAGTATTATGGTGCAAATGTCCTCTGAGTAGGTTCACGTTTATGTGAAGTGCGTGTGTGTGCACTTCACATAAATGTGAAGAAAACCGGTCCACTTGTACCACGTTCGAGTTCGACAGTGTCTGGTGACACTTAGAGAGGAAAATCTTAGTCCATCTTGGAAGGACCGAGGACCGATATATAAGTGAAATTGTGGAGTCTATTGGCTGGGGTAGACCTCATAGTTCTCCTGGTGGCGACAAATCCACCTGATCGAGATATTATTATGATGAAACCTGGTCGAGGGAAAATTCCACCAACTCTTTATTCCACCAAAGGGTGTCAGCAGTTGGGCCTAAACGATATCCATATCATTCATGCCTTCACAGGATGTGATACCACTTCACAAGAGCAAAGTTGCATTCGACAAGCTGTATAAAAAAGATCCTGATTCTAGAACTGTAGTTGAGGTTTTCTCCAATCCAAAAGCCACTCACAAAAAGATCGAGGAACAGGGGAAAATGTGTTTTCAAAGGTGGTATGGAGCTTCAAAGAAAGAAACATCTCTTACCCAGTTTCGGTACCAGATGTTCCTCAAATCAGTGGCAATCCTGAGTCCCGACATTTCCACTCTACCACCATCTGAGGGGTCAGCCAGGCAGCATAGTTTTCGCTGTTACCACCACATCCAGCTCTGACTCTGAATACGCCACCCTTCTGAGGAATGGGGCTGGGTACGAAACCCATTGAATAACCTCAGCCCTGTTATGACAGAAGAACCAATCGTACTAGAAAGATATTAAATCTAATCGTGCAAGTGCACCGCAGACTGCGGTAGTGAAAGACGTGGGTGCAGAAAAACGTCCATGCATTTCTCGACAATTTACTTATTTACCAAACAAGGCATTATAAGATACATCGTATACATTACATTCCATTTTATACATTTCATTAAAATAATCGATAATTCATTAATTACATTCGGCAAATTTGGTTGGGTTAGTTTGTTAGAGTAGGATGTTAAGAGACCCTTTGTCAAGTTAAGCTTATAGACAGATTTAGAAATGCCTGAAGAATAGTGAATACTAAATGAATTGAAAGTTCGACAGCATTTATTTATGGATTCGTTATATATAGTTAGTATTCCTTAAGCAGAGTTGTATGTCTAGTGCGTCTTAGTTGATCGTTTAAAGTGATTTTATTGGAAAGAAAATCAACATTAACTGCGCCTCTGATAATGTCAAAAGTAAAACAGGCACAAAGTATTGTTCTTCTAGAGGAAAGAGTCATTAAATTTAAAAGACCCAGCCTGTATTTGTAAGATAGAAGGTTATGAAAATCTAGCGGGTCATAAAGGTCTCTCAAAGCGAAAAGAGTAAATTGTTTTTGGATAGACTCGAATCTGTCGCAATGTAACTCGTACGCTGGGTTCCAGACTATGGAAGCATGGAAGCAGAGGCCGCACAAGTGTGGCATACAAGGATTTAGTGACCCAAATATTTTTAAACTCCCTAGCGCGTCTCTTAATGAAGCCGAACTGTTTATTAGCCATGGATAGCACCCTGTCATAATGCAGGTTAAAACGCATTTTGTTGTCCAAGACTACGCCGAGATCTTTGATATGGTCAACTCTATTTAGTTCGACATTGTTAAGGTGGTAGGAATTAGTTATAATTCTATTCTTACGGGAAAAGCTTATCATCTGGCACTTATTAACGTTAAGATATAGATTATTTTAATTGCACCACTGCTAAAGGGATAGGAGCTCGGATTGAAGAAATGCTGTATCAGAGTGCGTTTGGATGGTGCAGTAGCAGTACAGTTTTAAGTCATCAGCGTAGAAAAGATGAGGGCTATCCGATAATAACTGTGATAGGTCAGAAATCAAGATATTAAAGAGAAGAGGACCTAAATGGCTACCCTGCGGCACCCCAGAAGTCGCAGATACACTTTTGGATATCCGACCTTGGTATTTGACGAACTGAGTTCGATCAAGAAGGTAGGACTGGAGCCAATTGAGAAGTGACCCAGTTACACCAAAGTAACATAATTTCTCTATTAAAATTTTATGATCGAACCTGTCAAAAGCCTTGCTTAAGTCTGTATCGACTTGATCTCCCTTTTCCAAAACTGCCACGGCAATTGTTCCAATGGAACGTCAATGGTGCAAGAAGATGAAGAGGACGATATCGAAAAGGAACCCCCATTATCAGCATCAGCACAACACACTGATATCGAGCTGGAAGAGCAGCTGGACGAAGGTGGACCATTCGATAAAGCAAAAGCAAGTCCCTCCCGTCCAAAAAGACAGCGAAAGCATAAATTAGAATAGACAGAGCTTGCTCTAAATTCAAGGTTTTTGTAGTATAGTCGTATTACAATATGTAAACAGGCCCAGGTGACATGACTAGGTAAGGCATGCGTTTAGACAAATATATTGCCTTCTCACTACAGAAATGTGCAATAAATGTACCAAAAGAGGAAGATTCTCATCTTTTTCTTTGATATATTGTCTAAAAAATTCCTATGACCTCGAATTCCTCTCTATGGAGACCCACCCCTACAGTAGATCTTTTCATATGCAGAGTTTGTCCAGTTTAAAGTAAGAATTTCCCATATTTCTGTAAAATGTCATTTATCCTTTAAACGATGCCGAGTAAATGCACGAATACCTAAACAATTAGCACATATACGTAGTACATTTATATTGGATCCGGACTAGGATTTTGTGTGGCTAGACTCAAAACTATCAACTTTAAATCCATGTATTGAGATTAAATACTATGCGATTGATATGAAACTCGAAGAAAATATTGCCTGCCTAGTAGGCTTTTTATAAGTTGACATCAATTTTAATAACCGCCATTTATACACCATTTTAAAGCAAATTTAATCCTCTACAACTTCTCCACATCTTTTTTGTTTGTAAGATGTAAGGCTGAGGCACTAGAGATAAAAGTTTGACAAAAAACGCGGAGCGGAAAATGTTTTTTTTTTCGGAAAATAACCGTCTTCAGAAGCATGTAACTCGTTAATGATTGAATATAGAGAAAACCTTATACGAAGAAGAATATAGGAAATTATGTCAGCTATAATGTTCATAACAATTTTCCTTCGTGAGACCAACCGTTTTGAAGACATTTGCGAAAACCCAAAATCCACCCACCTTGCGCCCATCCAAGGGTCAAGGACTTTTGATGTGTTGCTGTATTCACCAGTCCAAAGAAAGTTTCGAAATCGGTTTCTGGGTTTATTAACTTTCCGGCTAGACTCCTATACAGCGAACTCATTGACTAGACTATCAGCCGTACTGGTAATTACAAGATTTTAGAGTGTGCCAACTACAATATTAGGCTTTATTAAAAATTACTTATCCATTTATTTACGGCCTTTTCAGTGTACCGTATTGTCTTCTTACATGTCGAGTATGTGGATTTATTTTTTGCTTATAATCCGTGTCCTAATGTGAAAAAAACGTTTCTCAGCTCTAACAATACTACTGCAATACTACAGCAAAGTGTCGAATAATTTAAAGATTGCACAAGGGAGTTCTTACGGTCTCTTTATCGCGTTAAGTGTCTACTTTGTTGACAGTCTAAATCGAATCCGATTTGATCTAATAAATTAATACTACCGATCTTCAATGTGATATTAATTAGGTGAATTATCCACAGTAAGATACCGAGGGGCTTTGTGTACACACCGCCGTATGTGTCCATCGGCCGGTAATAGCCTAACGGCTTCAATGCGTTGAGTGGCGTCTTTGTTAGCCTCTGCCTTATTCGCTTGCTTAATCACAAGGATTCGCCAGTTGCCATGTGAAATTGCCGCACTGATTACATGTGTCGGCGTTCACTATTTCCTGATCGAAGACATATGAACTTACAATTGGATACAGCAGTCGATATTTTAACACTTTGACTGCGATCAGATTCTAGATTCGATCTTGCGGATATTGTCTATATCAATAGGTTTTCTTTGCTTTTCTGAAATATACTTAGATTGAAAATGTCAAATATTTAATTTCATTTATCATATCAGTCGCCATATTGACTATATGTGTACTCTGGAGAATGATCGTCGTCGTTTCTTCTCTCACATATCAGACAAAGGCTTAACCAAATTGCTTCACAAAACCGCGTTTTGTATTACTATCGATTCAATGTTAGTCACATGAGCGACCTTAAGCTCCATTTGATGGTAGCCGCACTTTTTGTCCAGCAACATGGGCAAAGTAGGCACAGTCAGTACACATTTACAAGCAATCTTACAACAATTACAACAGGTGATCAATGGTTATCGGCCAATAAACACAAGATTGATTTTCGAATCTACAATTGTCAGATACGTGTGGGGTTGTACCGTCACCGTGCACTAGAGCAAACATGGTGCGAACGATCCCAAAACGAGTAAACAACGCCGGGTTGGTCTCCGCCGCGCCAGCCTCCAGAGGATTCAATTGGATTGTTCGATTTTGATTCAATTAACAATCGACAAAAGATAATTGGATTGGCGGTAAACGGTAGGACTAATGAATTGATATTGTTTCGAAAGGTAATGATGATTGATTTAATTGGTTGTCAAGAATTAGTGTAATTGTAACATTCGTCTGACAATTCTTAGTGAGTTGACAATGGTTTGATAGTAGTGTGTGACCAATTATTTCTCTCCGTAAATGTTAAGACGTAATAGCCAATTTTTGCCGTACTTTAGACATAATTAGACCCATCGATTTCACTCCATAAGCGGCGACTTCTTTTCCATTGATAGAGTCAGGTCGGGATGTCAATAATCTCCAATAGCTGTCATCATTACCTGCCTTAACGATTTTAACGCCCTGTTCGACTAGAGAAAATGACTCATGGCATTTAATCATAGTATAGTCCATGTGCATATTAGACATACACAGGATGGCTTGCTTCAAAAGGCCTAGAGAAGAATGTTCACAAAATAAATCATGAAATCAAACTTGTTAAAATGAAGGGCTATTGAAGGACAGTGCCGACTACGGAAAGCTGATACGATCCAGGATCCCGGACGCGATATTAGTTAGGAGTAAACTTCCGAAATTGGTATATTAGTTCCAAAGGGTATCTATGTCAAAACTGCTGCTGCCTACGGTGCAAAACCCTCTGAAGACAAAACAATATTGGCCTTTTTTGGGGGATAGACATGGAAAGGAAAAGGTACAGGGATGGGATAAGGTTTAAAAGATAGAGAACAAAAATTCGCAGGAGTCTGTAAGGCCCTATGTACGTGAAGCAATAATATTAGGACTGGACCTCAAAAGTTATCAAATGGTGCCCAACGTGGGGCTCAATAATTTACCGTAAAGGTTTTTTCAGGCCTCAGTGATTTTTGAGACATGATGTTTTTAGTAACGCGAGTCAAATAATTTTTAAAAAAAATGTAAATGCCTGTAGCAGCTAAAGAGTTAAGTTTTCGGCAAAATGTCCCGTATATTTTTTGATGAAAATTGCATGGGGAATGTTACACTGAAATCTCCCACTTAATTGAAACTTGAAAATAAGGTCTAAACAGGTTTCGGTTTTGTGTTTTGTATTGTAACTAACGATACCTCGCGCCTATTCGGTTGCTTATTTCAATGTAATCGACTAAACACTTAATAAAGTCACACTGATCCCACATTGGGCGCTACATATACTCGGGCTATTTCGAACATTTTTTGGCTAATATTTACCGTAAATTTTCAAAAAGAAAAAAATTTTGGCGTAGCGTTCAGTCGACCATAACACCACCTCAAGGCTTTTTATTCTACGGCAGTAAAAACTTACAGTAAAAAATTGCTGACATAGCCCGATAATATTTAGCATCCAGTGTGAGGCCAGTGTGATTTTATCTAGTGTCTAATCAATGAAATCGAAATGGACAATCGAATAGTCGCGCAGTAGCGGCAGTTGCAAACTTTTCGATTTAACTTTAAGGCTTTTATTAAACAGGCAGGTTAAGGCAGCCTTAAGTTAGACTTGCGATATTTTAAGGTGGGCTTAAGATATGGTCGGATCTAGAGAAGCTTCAAGTCTTGTGTTCAGTAGTACCGCGTGCCTATTCCATTATCCATATCGATAAAATTGAGACGTACAAATTTCGGGCCCTTTAGACTATTTTTCAAGAATTACTTAAATTGTAACTGACATAGAACACAAAAAGCCTTCAAGAAGCGCACACGATCGAGCAATACCACGACCGAACCATTCATAGCCATTGCGCGACCAACTGCAACCATGACCGAAGCTTCACTGAACTGGAATTGCACCAATTTTTGACTCAGTGGCGGTTCGGTTATAGTTGGTTGTGGTTGGTCGCAAGCGATGGTCAGAAACGGTTCGCTCGTGGTTGTGCGCGATCGCGTATGGTAAGCTTAACAATGGCTAAAAAAAGAAACTACCCAACAGAGGTAATGTGTCGAAGTTGCTTGCGTGTATCGAAGTGATGACTGACGATGGCTTACGGATGACTACTTCTAGTTCAGCGTTTCAGATTTAGTTTTAAATTAAACGGCGGTATTTAAGATTTTTTATTTAGGATGCTATTTCGTTTTTTATTTTGGTTTCCACAATACCAGAACTTTCATTTATACTTTTCTCGCAAAATCTAGCCTTTTGATAACAACAAAAAAACCTGATGTACAGTCGACAACGGATAAATGCAAAACGCTTAAGTGCAAAAACCGCGCTAGTGCAAAATAAAAGTAAAGTAAAGTTTTAACAATATGCATAAATGCATATTGTTAAAACTTTACTTTAGTTTGTAAAAATGATTACTGGTAATATATTAAGACATAAGTGCAAAACACGCTTAAGTGAAATGGAAATGTATGACAGGCCCATCATAAACACAAGCAAATTGCAACGGATGAGTGCAATGGTTTCTCGCATGCGTATATATGTAGGTCAATAAAATTAAGTAATTTTTGGTAAATAATCATGAAAAGCCTGAAAATAATTTTAATCCCTTTCATAGATCATACATAGAAGGTAAGCTTAACTTTTAGCGGGTCGAAATCCGAGAAATTTGCTTTTTTAATATTTTCCTTATAGCTTTAAACCGGTACATCAGATCGACAAATTTAATAGGATGTAAATTAAATAGCGTTGAATTCTGCACGCAACGTATGACCCAAATCGATGGTAGCCAAATGAAAATGTTTAACGCTTAGAAGAAAATTAGATTTTATACATTTTCGAGTTGACAGATCTTTGAGACGGATACTCCAGATAAGAAACTGATAAAATAAAAGATGAACATAATTTGATTTCAAGTCTAATACCTCAGACAGACGATGCACCCGAATAATCCTTCCCATTCGAATTGCAATTAAATTTAATGTCTATCTCGTGAGTGATCATTCGAATATTCGAACATCGTCATTCCCATGAATTAATGCCTGCATTCATAAATGATAGTGCCACCGGAGCGCTCCCATTTTTTTGTTGCGATACAGTACAGAAATGGGACAGAAATGATAGCGCTCTGGTAGCGCTACCAATTTATGAATGCAGGCAATAACTCGTTGAATGGTCATTCGGGTGCATCGTCTGCCCGAGGTATAAGGTGATCGTATTTTTAATTTGGCCCATTTTTAGTGTGCTTGTGAGCAAAAATATCTGTCTAGCGATTTCAGCCTCAATAGCCCTATCTCGATAAGTATAATAGTTAGAATTAAAAATAATTTACTCTAGTTAAAATTATAAATATTTTAAAATTGATTTTTCATATTTGAACAACATTATTTCTTTGAAGTGAATTTAAATGAATGACAAGTACCGAATCAGCACAGTCACACCCATCATGCGAGCCTGTAGCAATCCTTTTGGGAGGATATTGAGGCTAAGAGGTCTTTCAACATCAAGAAAATCACTCAGTACTGTGTTCCAAGTTGAGATACATATTTCTAGTGACTAAATGATTGTAAGCTCGTATCGTTTTCATCGATTCGAGGCAACAAAACAGAGACATTTCCTTCTTTAATAAAATAATAATGAAACCGGAATATAGAGGGCTACACCCGCAATCCGAGGGTTTTGTAGCTAGCGCTTATTTTGGTATGTAAATATTGGCTCCCTGCTCTTCTTGGTACCACTTAGATGGATAAAAACACCATAATTAAAATGTCTTGTCCACGATATCCAATAGTATCTTACATGCCAATTCATAAAAAAAGACTCCGTCTGCCACCTCTCAAAGTAATAGTTTTAATACTAGAAGTTGTACAGTAGATAGATATGTATGTACACGAGATAAACTGTCCGACTCTTCGAGATGCTTGCAAATTGCAAACAAAATTTTTTGAACAGATTAATTTAGGAGATATTTTGAAAAAAAAACTTGCAAAAGAGTGTCGTAAACTTCTGCAATGTCTGGCGACCGCCAACAAAATATTTGTGTATTGGGTGCTAGGTCATGCATGAGGTAAATGAAGTAGCAGATGAACTTTCATGTCAGGGGTCATCATCAAATTTTCTCTGGTTGGAACCCTTTTGTGGTCTGGGCTTAGCTTCAGCTGGGGCAATAATAACGAATTGGTCTAAAAAGATGCGACAACACTACTGGGACAACCTTACAGGACTGCGACGAAACCCTTCAACTACGTAGAAACTACCCGCATGAATAGAGCCGACCGTAGACTATTATGGGCTACCTATCGGACCACCACTGGGTGGGATTTCATCTAAACAAGATGGGTTTGTCTAACGAGACGGAGTGTCGTCTTTTTTTTGAGGACGTTGAAATTACATGTCATATTTTATGTGTATGCCAGGCGATTGCGCGGGTGAGGTATACGTTCTTCGGCCAGTTCACCACGTGCCCTGCCGTTAGCAGGAAAACTACTGCATAAAACATATTAGCCTTCGTTTGCTTGAAAAAAAGTGCTATGACATAACAAACCTCCTTTGGTTGCAATGCACCTTGAAAATCGCTTAATTGTTTAGCTTGTCTCACTTTTTTTTCATAATATCTCCTAAATTAGTCTGTTAAAAAATGTAGTAAAGCTTTTTTAAACTAGAGTAAATTATCTATTTTACAATTTGAGATTAAAACAAAACTCCTAACTGTTATACTTACCGAGGTAGAGCTATTAAGGATGAAATCGCGAAACCGACATTTTTGTGCTTTTGCTTTCGATCACACTAAAAGTCAGCCGAATTGAAATACTCATATATTGGCCACAGTTTTTCATTTGGAGCATCCGTTTCAAAGATCTGTGAGCTCGAATATTGATAAAATGTAATTTTTCTAAGTCTCAAAAATTATCGTTTTATGATTATCGATTTTGATTATACAGTAGACTCGCGAAAACAAAAACTGCGTCTAACATGAACACCCGGTTACGTGAACATTTGTTTCTTTACATTGACTACTCTAAAGCGTGAACAATGCTCGAAAGCACTAAAACATGAACACATGTTTCTTGGAAAATTACCGTTAAAATAACCATTTTATGCATTTTTGCAGCATTTTTCTTCCAGAAAAAGTTACTGTTTGTGTTTTGTCGCAAGTTCTTTTTGAATTTCGTCCACTCGTGTAATTTATTCTTATGAATTTCGTCCACTCGTGTAATTTATTCTTATATGAATTTTTAGTCTTTCGTTAAAAATGTCGTCGATAAAACCAGTGGTGTTAACGTTAAAGCAAAAAGCAGATGTTATTGGAGCTAATCGACGTGGATTCAGTGTAACTAATTTAGCACGAAAATATGGCGTGGCAAAATCTACAATTTGCAGCATCAATAAATGAAACCGGAAAATAGAGGGCTACGCCCGCAATCCGAGGGTTTTATAGTATCCTATGCCAGGGGATGAACTGTCCTGACCATTCATGTTAAGACGATATTGCAAATTGCACGCTTGCGTAAAAAATATTGAAAATAAATTGTTTGAATAATTATAGAAAGTAGAGTCAGCGACCAGCAAGGACTATGCTAGCAAAATTGTGAGCATTAGTTGAACAGGGTGATAAAATAGTAAGGCCGGCAGTGGGGGAGAGGGATTGATAACTCCCGAAATATGGCAGCCTTGCACAGTGAGTGCAATAATTAAACAAACATTTGCGCGTTCGATTGCGATATCATTAAGTTAAAATAGTTCCAAACAGATAATTTACGAGTATGTAATTAGAAATCATAATCGATAAAAAACCAGGCCGGCTTTCAATCTGGAGTCTCCTGCGTCGATCTTATGCGTGGATCATGATGGCGCGTGGGAATAATTGATACGGAATGCCCCTCAAGAGGTGAAAGGTAAAGGTAATAGAAAGTACGTCCTCCGAACTGAAAGCTCGTACCACTTCTCAGCTCAGATAAATTTCTTCTGATTAACTCGTTTGCCAAATAGCAGCTCTGTATATTCATTTGATATTTTGGTATGTTTTAAATATATTATTTCAACAGTTTAGCGCAAGAAGATTCTTGTATACTATCTTTACAATTTAAGTATGCATATTGTTATAACTAACTAAACGCAGTTATAGATACGCTCTCCAGACCCTTTTGTTGAAATTTTCATTAGTTATTCGAGAACGTAGCAAACAAAAAATAAAACATAATTCGACGATACACCGTGAACATTTATTCATTTGGAAAGCTGTCAAGTTTCCCATAATATCCTCTCATGTTATTTTAGCCGTGAACAGAGCAGAACAATTTGCCACATTACATTAACAACAATGTCCCCGATAATTTTGGATGTACAACTAATGCAGGATAGCTGTTTTGTAAACTACTTTTCAGGTTGAAATATTAGTAACTGGCTGTAATTTATACGGCAAAATATAATGCGCGATAAAATCATTTCAAGCAAACAGTGGAGTTTGTTTACGAAGCTTAGGCAGATTATACTTTTTATTACTGTGAATAAAATATTAATTTGTGCTCATAATTACATGGAATTACAAAAAAAAATATTCTACTCTCCGAAAAAAAATCGTTAGATTCTACTTTTCATTTTTCTCTTGACATTACTTACTTAACTCAAGACACACACTGAACCAAGGAAACACTCAATTTTCCCCTAAATTATTTCAACTCTGTTCTGTTATGAATCGGTGCTATACTGTTTTGTTCTCAAAGAAACACGACTTTTGTCCACCTATAGAAGAATTCCAAACAGCCATACATATTAAATGATTTAATCGCATCCAAAAAGGGCACTCACACATGTCCTTTTAAATCATTACTTAATTAATTATTATTATTTAATTAGCGGATGTATTTTATTTTGAATGCTGGGAATTCAGTGGATATCCAGCTAAGACTTAGTCATATAGTACATGCACATTTTCGACTACAAGCCTTTTTGCTCGGGGAATTCTTATGAATTTAAAATTATGAAAATGTATTCGATTTGGATCTCACCCAGCAGTGTCCAATGAATAGTCCTCTCGCCAAACCGATAAGAAAACGTCAGTCATAAATCACACAAAGAAAACAGTATGACACTGGACAACATAAACCGAGCATGTACCGTGTGACTTCCATACTACAAGACTTGCCTTGGTGCGTTAACATAATGTTAGCGGGGATTACGTAGGCATATCACGTCCCATAATTAAAACGCTCTGCTGATAGCTGTCTTGTCCTGTACATTTTGCGCTACGGGCAAAGAAATGAAAGTACGGCACGTGCAAAACATGACAGAGTGATAGCTCCAGAACGGTCATGGACATCAATGTTTCCTTGCACACTTGACATCCCAGACACCCATGTACCACAATATCGCTCCGAGCGAAATCATCATTTTCGTTTTAAATAAATCACTTGCAGATCTCCAACCTGCTGATTTGTTCATTAACTATTCAGTGCGCGTGGTTTGTAATTAATTAATTGCCTGTTTATCGTTAAGCTTAAAGAGAAGTCAAATACTCGTATGCAACGGATTTACGGGGAACTTATTTACTCCAAATGGCCAAGGAATGCGCTGGCATGCCTGCATCCAGAGGCCAATGCATTCTGGAAGAGCAGTGAGCAACCAATCAGCATTAGGCGTAAATGAAGCCAATATTTTAAGTAAGTCAATGCTATAACTCTTCATCAGTTCCAGCTCAGTCACTTTGCATACCACGATCGCTATCGGTGGGATCGTATGCCTGGAGCTGAGAAAACGCTGTTTAACCATATATTTGAAGAATTTGATTACATCTTCCCCGTTCTTTGTTTTGTAAACCAGAGAGACAAAAAGAAAGGGGGGTATCCACCTCATTTTCCACTCCTTTCGTCAAAGAAGTAATGTCAGATACACATGCCATGCACCTGACATCGCTTAGATAAAATCATACTATGCAATGGCCGGTTAAACGCCCACCATTCTCCAAATCATGAGAACATTTCCACTCGAAGTATATTACGGCCGATATCAATCTCCCATCCTGTGGATGTGATGGGTAACTAGCCAATATTCCTTTGTTGATGCACCTTAACCTTTTGTTTGGCCACTTACTTTAGCACCTTGTTATCGTTAAATGGCGACACCAAGTACCCATGACACAGCCAGGTGTAAAATAATTCTGCACTTCTGCATGTCGGTCGTGTCACATACGGAAGGAGTGCAGTCGGAAGCGAACTAGAGTGGCGCAAAGTGCACAAGCCCAGTCCGAGGACAAGAAGCGATTGCAATGAGTGCAAATAGCAAAACGCTGCATCGGATTCCATTCTAATCTTATCGTGACGACATTTGTATGACAGATTTACAGCCTTCAGTTTGCAGGTTGTCAGGTAATGTGATATTGAATGTCGATCAATTTGGTGACCAATAACATAATGTTTAGTGAAGAAGATTTGTAACTTTTTGATGTAAGTTCGTAGATTGGAGTAGGTTTTCGTTTAAAAGAATGGCTGGTAGCGGACAAAACAATGTGTCACGAAATGAACAAAAAATGAAAAAAAAAAATTTATTTTTTATTGAGCTTGAAAATATTGTATTCTTTAAAGGACATACATATTATGGGCCAAAGTTGGGCCAATAAATCGGAAACATTGAAAAAGTGCTGTATGAGTTGCGATATAGTTCAACCACTGGGTGATTTGGGGAAACAAATTGTGGTGGAGAATTTTTTTAGTTCCAAGCGGCCATTGATGAACAGTGCTATCCAAAACCACGAAAAGACTGTAGTTGTAAATCCTGACACGCTATTCTATCGAATCGCCATTGCAAAACAATCAGATATTGAGTTGACAGAGTTCCTGACATACGATCTGTCTCCCTACTCTCAATCTGTGAAACTTACGTGAGATGCGTGAGGTCCAACTATAGATCAACCGCAGTTGTAGTTTTTGACGACTACCCTGACGAAGTGACACCAGTACGAAGCACATGGAACATCCGAGAAAATCTACCAAAAATCAGTGGAAGTTCGCTGAACTGATAGCGCCCACAGTTGCCTAACACACTTTCTTCGCCAAATCTTCTAACAAAAAGAGCCCGGTCTCAGTGCTCATGAAGAAATACAAAGAGTTCTAGATGTATGCGAGCAAGCCAGGAAAGACGCAGATACCCTCATAATCACGACAGCTCTCTCCTTGGCCCCATCAAATGAATCCGTCACAGTGGTGGGGAAAAACGTTGATCTTTTGGTTATTCTGATTGGTATTTGTGCGCAAAGCATACAAAACGTTTTATTCCTCAAACCATCAAAAGGGAATGTGTCCCAAACCCTGTACACTCCTCATCTCGCAATTGAGAAAATAATATGTCAAAACATACTATTCTTACATGCGACTCCACCAGTGCGCTGTTCAACCAGGGCAAGAAGAAATATTCTCAACGTCCTCTGGAGAAATCACCATTTGCCAGCCGTCATAAAAGTTTTTCAAGTTCCCCAGGAAGCTCGTTTAAGTATAGCTACGACAGGTGAGGACTTTTTGAAGGCGCTGTACGGCCAAAAAGACGCCACTTCATTGTGTATGTGACGTCCTACTTCAAGGCGCGATTCAACATCGACCCAATTCCATCAACTGAGGACGCAGCTCAGCAGCATTCAATGAGAGTATACCACCAAGTGCGGAAGTGGCTTTGCTTCGTCAAAACGCCCGAAGAATGGGGGTGCAAAATCTCTAAAGTGAAGTCCTGCCTGTAAAAATCACGAGGAAGGCCGCACCAGATGCCCTACTGCGCCTCATTTTTTGTAAACGCAAGAAGGCATGTGTAGGACACTGTGGCAGCAAAAAGGCGGGTATACATTGCTCCCGCTTTGTACCAACTGTGAGGATTCCACTAGCTTCTTGTGGAAGCTCACAGATCTTTACATTAATTATCCCCAACTTTTACAAAAAAGCTTTTCCATTTTGAGCTTCCGTTGCAAAGATCTGTGAGCTTGAAACGTGATAATGTGTGATTTTCCTCCAAAGCCTCGAAAATTGTCATTTTTGACTATCGATTTTGACTACGTTACTGAACCGAATTTCAACTTTGAGCAGTGCATTGAACGCAGAATTCAATGGTCTTTAATTTACTCCTGCAAGTTTTTTTTGGACCCGAGGTACCGTTTAGGAGTTACGGATATAAGGATAATATTTAAAAAAAGGGCTCAAATTTCTCGGATTTTCGACCACCAAAAGTTAAGCTCACCTTCGACGACCGTGAAAACTCAGTTTCCATGTATTCAGTATCTATAGGAGGGAATAAAATTATTTCCAGATCCCAGTCGGACATTTGTCTCCGATTCCAGTGGAATAGCAAAGTCTTCGATTCCTTACCGGTTCCATTCATCGGTTTGTCTCCGAAGCTGAACAAATTCAAATGTTTTCAATTATGTATCGAGTTAGCCTGAAATTTGAATTCATTTGAAAGTATCTGGCATTTGGCGACGCATGTTGTCATATATGAAATATGGAATACGGAATATGTTGTTTTTTTTCTGTAAGCCTTGAATACAATCCGCCGTTAAATTAAAGGTGCCGTGAAATCAATCACGACACTTTTAGTTTCTGGACGAATTGTATATCAGGCTTAAATAGATTCAACCCATTTATACAGTCATCAATCCGAATTCGATCTCTGTGTCGATTCCTCGTTGGCTACAGTCATCGGTCCGGAATCGATTCCAGTCATCGATCCGGATTCGATTCCATGTTGACTACAGTCATCGATCCCAATTCGACCCAGTGTCGATTCTACGTTGACTCCAGTCATCGATTCTCCATCGACTACCGTCATCGATTCCGGATCGATTCCTGTCCTCATTTTCGGTATCGCAAAAGCGGCCATGCCCATACAAATATCTCCGACGTATCTCCGATAAAGTATCGATTCCTTAGTAGACAGTCATCGATCCAGGACCGGTCAAGTATCGATTCTTGTCCGACTGGGATATTTCCCTCATTATTATTAAAAAGCCCCAAAATTGGCTTAATTTTACTGGCCTATTTAGCTGCCAACTTGGGCGTAATTAACCTTATTGTGGATAAAGTCACATTCAGTAAGAATATTATTTTATTCCTTGTAACGGACGGTTTAGTGGGCATCCGAAGATGCCCGTGAGGACGGAGCCTTAGGTAGCATAATGACCGTGAAGGTCGGGCCGTGCCATCTGGCGAAGAAAAAGGTCCCTCAATGAGCTAAGCAGCGGCCTATGTTTGCTGTAGCTCAGTTCGGGAGATGTGGGCGGGGTTTTCGCCGCTCGTTGCCCCTGTCCTGTACGTATTAACAAAAATGCATAGGTCTGGGCCCTGGGGAAGATAACACAAACAGGGGAGGTAAAAATGGGGAATAAAAAAAATAGTCGATAAGGATGGAATGGTTGGGGGACGGATCAGACGCCCACGCGGTCGCACCTAGGTCCGGGTGTAATGGGACCCTCGGCTTCTGGTTTCGTACCACCAACAGATCACTACTCATCAGGTGCTGCTTCGATCTGCTGGTGGGAGCAGCACTACTAGACCATAATATGGTTCATTACATCCTAGACTTCTAAAATTAACAACTATAGCGAAATTATTCCAAATCTGATAATATTTTGAAAGAATAAGTTCCAGGTTTATAGTAAAACTATTTTAGAAAAAAGAGAAAAGAAATAATATTAATATACAATATATTGAAAAACTCAAAAAATTAAAATTATTCCAAAGGATTTCAGAGGAAGGATAAAAAGAAAGCCAATGCAAAATGTTTAAGAAGGTCAGCAGTTATCATTATTATTATTATTATTTTTCGGGAAAAAAAAAACAGTTTTAAAACCGCGCGTGCGCCCACCAACCAGTAGAAGACCGACTGCCGCGAGTGCACCCGCACAAACTAGTAGGACGCGTACGGCTCCAGTACTATCGAAGAGCCCTCCTCCACCTGTGGTTGATGTTTCGCCTGGCATCCAGGCGACCACAGCTGCAGGCTTGCGTAGGCATCGGATGAAATGGGCAGAAGAAATGAACCTTTTTATTATCCGTGCCTACTACGAGACCGAACTCTCGCAAGGGACAACATCATATCGTCCGTCGAGCGATTTTCACAATTTGCACATGTGTCAATGCAGTTTCAGACCAATACCGCTTCATTGTGCGAAGGACATGACAAGGGAAAGAATTCGACTTGAGGTTTTGGAGGCAACTCTAAACCAAGAGTCGGCGGGCGGGATGTGGCATCCCCACCACCAATACGTCACTCTATTCCGCGCAGGAGTACCTACAATACCAGAAGAAGTAAACTACTTCACCGCCAAGTGGAAGTCTCTTCTGAAGTTCACGATAAATATGGAAGAGCTTGGTTGGAATTTCAGGAACTAGATCCTCTGCGCAGACCTGGCATTCCCAGGTTACATACATCTGCTGCAACACCTGATATTCTGCCTTAAATCGACAGCGAAATCGCATCCAGACTCAACTCTGATACGACGTTACTGGAACTGCAACCCCTTGTGTATTGCGGTGAAGTGGCGGCTATCAGATTACATGGTCAGAGGATCCGTGATAACGTTGTCGGCGTGAGACAAAACAAAAATCAGCCTGGAAGATTCGTCTTGAGCGGAAGAGAGATTCCTTACGACAGGATATTGGTCCATTAACTCAATCCGTCGCCGGCAATACCTGTAGGCGGTTGAACAAGAAAGTGGTAAAGATCCTCCGTAAATATTCCACTCCTTCCGGAAGTCCTTTGGTGGAAGTCCTGGACACAGTAAAACAGAAGCTCGCAGTCCTCACAAATCGTCTCCGACGATACATGCTAAGCCTCTCCAGACGTGTCCAGAACGCTGCTTTCACCAAGAGCCAGCAGAACTTCTACAAGACCATCAATGAGGTTACTGAATCCAATATCCGCAAAGTTATTAAGCGGTCCAAATATTGGAAGGGGCCTGGTCCTGACAAATTGCAGAATTTCTGGTAGAAACGATTCCCGAGTGTATGTATACATTTGGTCAGCTCGCACAACAGCTAAATCTGTTGATAAGTAGGCCTGAGGATTTTCCACCTTTCCTCACAGCAGGAGTAACCTACTTATTACCCAAAGCATCCCCCACAGATGGCTAATCGAGGTCCTCCACATGTACCGCGTAGATCCTGCTCTAATAAAATTCCTAACGAAAGTGATAGAAGGATGGCGCACAACAATACCAGTGCCATCTACTGAAGGGAATATGCTCTCTCAGCCGGTGCATATCCGAAAAGGCATATTCCAAGGGGATTCTTTGAATCCTCTTTGGTTCTACATGGCGCTGAACCTCTATTCATCACTTTTGAACTCGGCTACACAGTGCAGCTATACAATCAAGCATGGTCATCTTGGAATGTTTTCCAAGTTCGAGCTGACTCACCTGATGTAAGACCCGCCATAGACAGATCGATCTGACGATAGATCGCCACAAAATATCTGACGATCGAAATTATATGGAACTGTCAAAAAAATCGTCAACGATAGTCATATACACTGTGCGATCGATCTGACGATCAAAATATCATCAGATCGATCTGACGACGGTTTGCATCGTATATGAGGGCTATAGATGACATCAAGCTATACTCGGGAAGCGACGCCCATCTTAAAAAGTCTGCTGCGGAGCACCGAAAATTTCAGCCGTGATATTCGGACGGACTTCGGGTTAGACAAGTGTCGAATCCATGCCATCCGCAAAGGCGTTCACGCACCGCACCCCGGCTTCACCTTGGATGATTTTCATATAGGCGCAATGTCGCAGGCAGACTTTTATAAATACTCGTACCTAGGAATTCTGGAAGGTGAACACCCCAGCATTGATGACTTGAGAGAAGGACTGCTGGTTGATTTCTTGTGCAGGTTGAAATTGGTGCTAAAAACCAACTTATCGCGAAGGAATAAAATAAGTGCGATCAACTTATATGCAATTCCTTCACTAACATATTCATTCGGAATAGTCCCGTGGTCCATCACATCTTTGGCGAATATGGAATATGGGGGTACGTGTTTTAATGTCCAAATTCCGAATGCTATGACCCAGTCGGACATTTGTCTCCGATTCCAGTGGAATCGCAAAGTCTTCGATTCCTTACCGGTTCCATTCATCGGTTTGTCTCCGAAGCTGGAAAAATTCAAATGTTTTCAATCATGTATCGAGTTAGCCTGAAATTTGAATTCATTTGAAAGTATCTGGCATTTGGCGGCGTATGTTGTCATATATGAAATATTGAATAAAGGAATATGTATGTTTTGTAAGCCATGAATACAATCCGCCGTTAAATTAAAAGTGCCGTGAAATCAATCACGACACTTTTAATTTCTGGACGAATTGTATATCAGGCTAGATTCAACCCATTTATACAGCCATCGATCCGAATTCGATCTGTGTCGATTCCTCGTTGGCTACAGTCATCGGTCCGGAATCGATTCCAGTCATCGATCCGGATTCGATTCCACGTTGACTACAGTCATCGATCCCAATTCGACCCCAGTATCGATTCTACGTCGACTCCAGTCATCGATTCTCCGTCGACTACCGTCATCGATTCCGGATCGATTCCTGTCCTCATTTTCGGTATCGCAAAAGCGGCCATGCCCATACAAATATCTCTGACGTGTCTCCGATAAAGTCATCGATTCCTTAGTAGACAGTCATCGATCCAGGACCGGTCCAGTATCGATTCTTGTCCGACTGGGTATGTTTTGAAAGCCAGTTAGTTTCTGGACGAATTGTATATCAGGCTAGATTCAACCCATTTATACAGCCATCGATCCGAATTCGATCTGTGTCGATTCCTCGTTGGCTACAGTCATCGGTCCGGAATCGATTCCAGTCATCGATCCGGATTCGATTCCACGTTGACTACAGTCATCGATCCCAATTCGACCCCAGTATCGATTCTACGTCGACTCCAGGCATCGATTCTCCGTCGACTACCGTCATCGATTCCGGATCGATTCCTGTCCTCATTTTCGGTATCGCAAAAGCGGCCATGCCCATACAAATATCTCCGACGTGTCTCCGATAAAGTCATTGATTCCTTAGTAGACAGTCATCGATCCAGGACCGGTCCAGTATCGATTCTTGTCCGACTGGGGAGTTTGGTGAACTCAGACTAAGAGAAGATCAAGAAATGGAAGGCAAAGGCAATGCATGGTAAACATGCGAGTTGCCTTTGGCAGCCATTTGTCGATCTTCACCTGTCTAACAGGTGGCTTCGTGCAGGGTACCTCTTTGCCGAAACAGAAGGTTCGATGGTTGCCATTCAGGACGGCGTGATCCCCACCCGTGCTTATCTTAAGCATATATGCAAACAAAGGGTGGATGACGACCGGTACAGAATGTGTGGTTCGGTGTTGGAAACACGCTCTCATATTTTCGTCGTACCTGCTGAGGCACAAGCCGTGTTCGATATAAGCGAAGAGAGTGAAAAGTGAAATGAACACACTGCGATGAGCGAATTCAAACAGCCACTTTAGTATACAACCATTCAACCAAATCACTTTCAACTAAGGGTTGGAAGAACAGATGATCGAATATTCGATTGTTCGAACAATGTCCGCGGTTAATCGAATAGCCGTCACCGGAAACGAGGTGTCGTGTTAACCTAACAAATCCGTTAATTAATCGATATTCGTAGAAATCTCTTCACAGTCAAATAAATGTGTATGCAAATGCTACATGCAACAGGAAAAATCGGAAATTTTTTTAATTATTGTACATGCATTCGACTTGCTGAATACTAAACATGTTTAAGATCGTGTGGACGCGTCAACGCGCCTATTTCTTTCGCGAACGAAAAAAAAATGGTCAATCAGGTCCAGATTATCTCCTGAGCACCTGAACCACCTGCGTTCTGTAAGTGCTGAACTGTGGTTTGCGTAAATGTTACTTTGATATTCCAGTTTTACTCTAAAGAATGATTAATTACTTTTCCATTAGTCTATATAAAACGTTCCTGAAATGTGATTTTTGTTTTAATATTTGACAAGTTGAAAGACTGATTAATAATAAATATAACAAGCTCTACCCAATGTTTAGTGTTTTAATATCCCCGATTACGTTCCAAGTATCATATATTGTGCACTGTGTAGAACATATCTCTGGGATGGGATCGCGGATGAAAAACTCTCCGAATAAGCTTTTCAAGAAAAAAGATCGGTTGATCGATACGAATCGAATAACCGAAGAAATTCAATCACTTGCCGATCATAGTCGATCGAATAGTGGATTAACGATTATCGATGAATCGAACAAAAAAAAAGTTTGCCAACCCTATTTCAACTCTGATCCCATACGAGGCATGGATCAACGACCAGTCAGTCGTTTTGTATGGGAATGGATCTTTGTTTGGGTGAATCGAACACAGCTATAGATTTCTCTTTGCACTACAGATTCGTTATGGCCGCTGGTAAGGATGAAAAGTTGGCCTTGATATACACAAGATCTCGCTCAACTTTCGAGCTCTTCAATAGTTTTTTTTTACAGATAAACTTCATGGTTTACCCTCGATAGGTTCCTCAGTGAAAGCAGCACCGCAATGTCCTCCCAATAATCCCCATAATACAGTCAGTGACGTAGCCAAGGGAAAATCTATTTGAATAAAAACAAGCTTGCCGAAGGTATGATACCCTTCACGTGAAGGGTATTCATTGTGACTTATGGTGCACTTGCCACTTCGAAATTAGTAGTAAAACTTGTTCCGATTTCACTGTTCCTATGCGAGGTATATGCAATAGTGGGCCGATTTCAACCTAATTTAGGAACGTGATTTGACAGTCAAATTGAATGAATAATATGAAATTTCGTAAAGATATCTTTAGAAATAAAAAAGTTTTTTTTTAACAAAAATTTGCTTTTGAAACGGTCGTTCCTATGATAGCTATATGATAGAGTAGTCCGATTTCAACCAAACGCCGAAATGTGATTTGGCTTAAGATACTATTGATTACTGTGAAATTTGAAAAAGATATATTTAGAAATAAAAAAGTTTTTCTCACAAAGATGAATTTTTGGACCGGTCGTTCCTATGGTAGCTATATGACGTAGTGGTCCGATTCCGTTGGTTCCGACATATTTACAGCGTGCAATAAAAAAAGGTGTTGCACAAAATTTCAGCTCGATAGGTTTAAAACTGAGGGACTAGTTTGCATAGAACCAGACGGACAGACAGAGAGACGGACAGACGGACAATGCTTAATCGATTCGTCTCATCATACTGACCGAGAATATATATAGTTTATACGATCGGAGATGCTTCCTTCTGTGCGTTGCAAACTTCATGACAAAGTTAATATACCCTATCACATCCGTGAAGCGTATAAAAAGACAATACATATACATATTGTTGCGTGTACGGAATGGGTATCTTTTGCGACCCACACTGTACTAATCTCGAATGACTGGCTGCGTTCCTGCGAGCGGATCAGGGTTTGACAATTTTCAAACTCTTCCGTTTGCTTTCCCCTCCGGTAAATTTAGTACAGACAACTGTCGCTTTTGGATCTGACAATTTCCCCTCTGGATCTGAATATTTTTCCGGTCAATTTCTAAAATCAGCAATTTTGACAGTTCTCAGATGTCACCGGCGCCTCTGTCACCAAAGCAACATAGCCAGTCATCCGTTAGCCAGCGTGCAGGGCGTGTTGCGAAGTGTTTAGTGGTAGTTTGCTGCGCCTTTAGCCTACAAACCCGCTCCTTGAATAGGAAGTCGCCGTATCGGGGAACTGTTTGTTCGAAATAGTTTGCATTTCTGGGTCGGTTTTCGCGCTCAATCCCGTCCAACAAATTCCAATCGTTTGTCATGTTGTTATCCATGGCAACGCGCACTATATTTAGTATGTTTTGCACCCTATTTACTATTTGGATATCACCGAAATCATCCAATAATTCCGCAATAACTAAATTTTCCATTTTGAAATTAAAAACTTGACAGATCTTTTTTGACAAGACGGCCGTGTATGCCGTCTGTGGGAATATTTCTCAGATCCAAAAATTGACAGTTGTCTGTACTAAATTTACTGGAGGGGGAAGCACATAGAGGAGAAAACAGAAAAGTCAGATCCATATCAGAAGGCTTCCAGGACCGCGCCCATTGATAACAAGTATCAGTTGACTGGCCACTAGCCGATTCTCGAACCTTCGTTGAGTAGTGAAACCCGAGAATCGAACATCTCGAAAAATCTAGAGTCTTCGCTAATTGACGAAAGCATGGATTTCCAACTATAAAAGGCAGATGTCACCGAAGGAGAGAAGAAGTAGTCAGACTTGACACTCAGTGGCGGTTGGATCGCTATAAAGCGGGATCGGAAAGTAGTGCCGTCGTTGTTGTTATTGCTAGTTTTAACGTTGTTGTTAGTACGCGTGTGTAGTTCGTTTTGTAAATAAAGTGTGTGTGTTTTTCAATCGAAGTGTTTCATTATTCAGCACAAGAATATCTAAAATAACGAACCTGTTTTGGTTTCGTGGTTTCGCTCAGCAGAGGAAACATTACAATATATTAAACGTATATGCAGATTGTTCATTTAAAGAGGGTGTCATTATGTAGGGGCGCAAAATGTTCTGCCTAATAAATTGACCCATGCGTGACATTTCAAAAGTTGTAAGATATCCTTAAGGTAAAGTCTAAAAAGACTTGGTGCTTTTTTTTTGGTTTTGTAATGAACGGCACGGCGCGCCCATTCGATTGCCAATTTTGGATTTATTAACTAAAATAGATAAAATCACTCAGACCCCACGTCGGACGCCGAATATTTTCGGAATTTTCGAATATTTTGCAACTATTTTCGACAGTTCATTTTGTCTGATGTAGGATAAAAAAAGGCCTTAAGGTAATCTTGAGATAGCGTTAAGGTAAATTAAGGCCGTATATTATGTAGGTACCTTTAAGGTATGTCCTGTGTCTTGTAACATGTGCCTATTCGATTCCCCTATTTTGGTTGCATTGACTGGTATGAATAAAAAGTAGTAAATTTCAAAATTTGTAGTAACTACTCAAAAGTAAACTCTATCAGAAAACTCTCTTTGGTAAGAATAAAAATAAATTTTCGAATTTGTAGTAAACACTATTTCGAAAATCTAAATGTAAGATGTGCTAAAAATTGACAAGTGTCACACAAATTGTCAATCCTTATTTTTAAATTAATTGCATTTTATCACCCGGTTTTCCTAACTATCTCTTGGCAGTTTAGGCTTCTAGTTGTTGGGGATTTACGAGTAGTATTCCACATGTGCTTTGCTTTTATAGCTGTTGGCAGTTGTGTTCCTAAGTAAAGATATCTCGAACGCTTGCATTTTTTCAAAACCACCAACGGTTTGGTTCAACGTGTGTGTCGAGCTTAATGCCCGCCATACACGAGAGAGCACAATAAGGAACAAACCTTCATCGAACCATAAATTTCATAGAACGGTGGAAATGGGGAGAATTTTTTCTCCACGTTCTATGAAACTGATGGTTCTATAGTGATTCGGTCGTGTAATTAAGATGGCAATGATATAGCCCCACACCATTCCATCTAAAAATACAGGCCTCCACTCAGCTGATCGTGGTGAATTTGACTTCGTTTCTGACGTCAATTTTACGTCATTAATTCCTTGGCAAGGCAGTGACTGCACACGACGATGTCCCCGGCACGACATATGTTTACAATTGGAATTGCGTCAGGAGGCATTTTAGTCCTCTAAAAACACACTTTCTGCACACTTGCAGCAATTTGGTCGAAGCCGCAGCCCCGGGGATCAGTCGCAAAGCATCGTGGAACAGTACACACTTGACAAAATACATCTTTTGACCGCACGACACACTTTCATCGCGCACGTGTTTGTTTTCCCGGAACACTGGATGAAATTTTACTAACAAATAAACACTGAACGCGGAAAACGAAAACTAAACACGGAACGCACAAATACCGGGGACTCGCCTGCACCAGTCACCGACCACTGAATTGTGGATACGATGGCGTCATTAAAGGAAATAATTGCGTAATTTAGCCGTCAAAACCAGCTGAGTGGAGTCCTGTATATCTAGATGGCGCTGAAATCGTCGAAGTAAAATTGCGTAATTTAGCCGTCAAAGTCAGCTGAGCAGAGGCCTGTATTTTTAGATAGCAATGCCCACACACAGGGGGAAGACATAAAGTCAAAGACCGGTCTGCAAATTTGTATGAAGATTCAATGAGATCCGAGCGAATCGAATAGGCCTATAGACAACACATACCTCCATGGCCGCGATGTGGACGGGACCATTACCATCTAAAAATACAGGCCTCCTCTCAGCTGATCGTGGTGAATTCGAAAACTAAACACGGAACGCACAAAAACCGGGAACTCGCCGCCATCCGTCGCCGACCACTGGATTCTGGATACGACGAACTTGTAGAAGTAAGTAATTACATAATTTAGCCGTCAAAATCAGCTAAGAGGAAGCCTGTATTGACTCGACCGTAACCGACCGGTAACACGAGACATCAGGCTGTCATGACGCCTCTCCGCACTGAGTTACCAGCCGCCTATGTATTTTCCACCCCGATTGATTCCCTGGCTGTATGCAATTCACCAATTTGGTTGAAGTCTCCGGTACATTTGATAAAACGAATAAGCTGCTCCCTGACGGTTCCGAAACCAAACTACATGTAGCTTAAGCTTTCGTAAATGAAGAGAGTGCGTTATGGGAATTTAAAGAGCTTTTCTGACTTAAAAAAAAACATCATCCATCTCATCCACATTCCCGTCGCAACAGCATTTACAAGCTTGCAAGTGGTGCGGTCTGTCTGATTTTAGTGTTTGTGGTTAAAGAAGAAATTTAAAAAAATTCGCGATTAGTTTAGTTAGTGACAAAATGTCTGCATTGCCCTTTCTTCTCAGTCTCGCGAAAGACATGCAGAGTTTGGGACACTGGGATGAGGATCATGATTTTGGATTGGGCATTTTACCACGCAATATCCGTTCTTTACACCGGACAGCGGCTTGTCCAGCAATAGCATGTCCTCGGAACCGTGGATGCCCGTACGCCGTAGCCCAAAAAGCCGGCGGAAAGATGTCGAGGACTCAGCACCCGGCTGTTGGGAAGCATGGCTTCCAGGTGTGCGTAGACGTGCAGCAATTCAAACCAAGCGAACTGACAGTGAAAACAGTTAACAACACCGTCGTGGTGGAGGGTAAACACGAAGAGCGCGAAGACGACCATGGAGTGATCTCACGCCACTTTGTTCGGAAGTACACCCTTCCCAAACACTACGATCCCAGCGATGTCGTTTCTACCCTTTCGTCGGATGGGGTTCTTACTGTGAAGGCTGCGCCACCAAAGAGTGATGAAGCTGTTGAACGTGTTGTCCAAATCCAGCACACCGGACCAGCCCATTTGTCTGTGAAGGAAAACTCTGGGACAGTGGTCACGGCGGCTTCTGCTGATGGTGCTGTGAAGGACGGGGTGAAGAACGGCGAGAAGTCCAGTGAGAAGATGGAAGGTTGAGACCCAAATCGGAGCCTCATGTGAAGGCTGACATATACATAACTCCATTTTCCGCATGTGTTCCAACACTACTTTTAAATAAATGTTCAATCAAATTTGTCCTTTTCTACGTATTCGATTGTTTTTCATTGACTTGGTTATCTGTAACACGTATGCACGTTTTTCCGGGGGTGGATTCCTAGCCCATGCTGCTGCATGAACTATTCCAGCTGGTGCAAATCGATATGTCTAGACGGAAACTGGATGATGGTCGCTTAGTGGTGGCTGCTCCTGCTACATGTAGAGACGTAAAGTACATCGTAGACAGCGCCAGCAGCCATAGAAATTGTATCTTTTCACTATGTTACGTCGCCTGTTGGTTGTGACCATCTGAAATATGAGTTTTAAATGAGATCAGAATCCTAAATTTGTGTACACTAGCGAATTTTCATGGAAAGGTGCAAACAATTTCTCCACCACGAAACAGGACGTTCATGCACAATTTCGGCTAAAACCGAAAGTGTGCATTATATCCCAGGAAATTAATGCTCATTTGTGCGGTCTAGACAGAAATTTCGGTATCGGTACCACGTAAATGAACTAAAGTGCTTTATTTGGACTAGTTGGGGAGGTAAACATACTAAAAGTCCTCGAACCTAATAGGTTTAGAAAGACGGGAGGGGCGAAGATGGTGCCATTTTCCGGTTTTCCGCATATCCGTATATCTCGAAAACCGTTCGCAATAGAAAAAAAGAAGTTATGACGAAATTAAGAAGGATTAAATTCTCTATAATAGTGGCCACGTTAACATCGTAGAACTAAAAGGCAAATTTAATTAAATCTTTTCAGTGCCAGTACTTGTTCGTGGTGTGTTTGTACCGACCATACGGAGAGGTACTAAATATGAAAGATGTCAGTTGTTGGTTTGTGACTTCGGTGACTTTGGTTTGGAAATGCAGAGAAGAGAGAGAAACGGAAGGGTAATCACATTGTGTGCGTTCAGAAGGAACTGAGCAACTTCCGCTCAGCGAACATGTTCAGAACGAGCTGGTTCAGAAGTGACTGAGCAACTTCTGCTCGGGTGAGCATGATCAAATTTCACCGAGCAAGAAATATTTCTGCTCACTGATCAGTGCTCAGTGCTCAGGTTCTTCTTTTTCAACCTCACGCTCATGTTGCGAGTTTCCGAGTTTTGACAGTTATCAAATTGGTTGTTGTGTTTTCGCCGTTTTCGGCTTCTAGTTCTTCGGTTTTCGGGTGGTTATGAATTTGTTTTCTCGTTGTTCGTGATTTTTGTAATGAACAGCGTGGGATTTATGTATTTTCCACTTTTCGGCACTTGACGTCTAAAATTGTCATCGTCAGCTTTCAGCTGGTCGATTTTTCAGCTGGTGAAGTAGCGTTCAGCAGGTGCAGACTCCAAACCGAGCAGTTGCGGAGCAGCTCGCGAGCGGTTTCTGCTCTTTTGCCACCTTCTGAACGCACTCAATGGCTGCGTTCCTATTTTGGACCGTGTCGGAAGCGCGTCGACACGGTTTCATAGAGACTTTGCGAAAACGGTACGATTTCAGACACCGATACCAGAATCTTTGTGAAGGGCAAAAGTATCACGAATTTTTTCCGATCCGATTACCCCTTCAACGATTCCTAGAGTTTTGACAGTTCGCTCTTGACAAGTCCTGTCACTGCATTTGTAAATGACTGTTTGTTGGCCACAAAGTGCGTATAGTGACCGGAAAGTCTGTCCTCGCTTGTAATTTTATTTGAAAAATATTCCTTATTAAGTGGCGTATGTTTGTGTGAAATATATTGATGGCGGCAAGGGAATCGTGTCGTTCACCGGAGAAATCACGAATCGGAGAAGGGACAATAAATAAGTAGCGTATTTACGATACTTTTAGGAACGCACCCAATCTATGTACATATGTACACTAAATTTCCTTGGAGCAATTTTACCTTATTCCGTCTCTCTGGGAAAATCTCAGAGAAAAGAGAGAAAGAAGGAAATGAAATTACCCGAAAGAAACGAAGCCATTTTTCGGCAGCGTTGTTTTGGTCTGGTTCTCCTACTATATGGACCGGGCGGGTGTTCCGGGGAAATGAAATGGGATTGGGGAATGTCAGTTTGGCAGGTTGGTTCGGGACTATGTGAATCGAGCGGGTGTTCCGGGGTAGACGGCGCGTGACTCTCTGTTTACTTTTCAGCAGACGGAATGAGGTGAAATTGCTTCATAGAATTTAGTGTACATAGATTGTGATTATCCTTTCTTATCTCTCTCTCTCTCCCTTCTCTGAAGAAACCTCCTAATAAAAACGCGTTTACACCGCTGCAATTAAAGGAGGAAGTGAATGTGGAGTTTCAGGGAAGTATGAGGTATTTAGATAACATTTCAAATATAATTATCACCAACAACACCATTAGCGAAGACATCAACACCATCGTTCTTGCGGCAGCCGGTTCTACGCACCGGAGCGACCCGTTTTACAATGACCAAGAGCTGCCAAGCCCTTTCAATGCAGGAAGGAAATGTGTCAATGTGTTACATGCTTGTACATATTCGTTTTTCATGTTTATTGGGAGCAACACATCTTGGTGCAACTGCTCTCAATACTACTTTTCCGGGCCGCATTGAAAGTAACCATGATCCATGTTCCGTATGCAACAGAGAGCTACAGCCCCATGCGACGTCAGTGACATGAAAGTGCTGCGACGAGTGGTGTCACCTGAGGAACTGCTCGGGATTAAACCATCGCAGGCACTGGAATTTTTCATTTACTTTCAGTGCAGGAACCGAGGACCACAAGTAGCGAGCTCGTCAAGCACGCCTCACCTTCCTACACAAGTGAACACCCATACGAGCTTCCAATCAACCCCAATGATCCCTGCGAATAGTGGATCACCGTCTTCCAATTATCTCGTTCAAGTGACGGCGTCCTCCAATTTTGGAAGCCCAGCAGTCGTTCAGTGTCAAAATCTACTGAGGTGCTGAGTCTTCCCAACGAGGTCTCGGTCTTCCTCGCAGTGCCGGCACATAAGCTCTGACTCTTTCGACTGAGTCGTTCAAAAAGAGTCAGAAACTTGGTTAATAACATATTCAATAAAAGTTGTGGTTTTAAAGAAATTCAATTTTTTTTTCTTTTTTTTTACCCCCGATTCGAAGTCGGTTGCCCCCAATGCCCTTAAGTTCAGTCAGCCAGATCGAACCACTGTTTCCCATGAAAACGGTGCTGCTAATTGCGCTCGGTGGCCGTTATCGTTCGGTCACCGCTTACGATACTAATCTCGAGCTCGGAGTTCAAATATCGGCGCGACCAAAAACTACCTGTAATAGAACTCTCACTGTGCTCCGGGCTTCTCAGTATAAAGACGGCGCGGATAGGAGGTGCATGCTAGCAACTGCACTTCTAAAATCCCAATTTGTTGCAATCCCAATTTTTTTTTTTTTTTTTGACCTCAGATTCGGAGTCAGTGACCCCCCAATGCCCTTTAGTACAAGACAGCCAGATCGGACCACTATTTCCCATGAAAACGGGGCTGCCAATCTGGGATGGGAAACCTCATTTTTTTTCTCTTTTATGACCTCAGATTCGGAGTCAATGACCCCCCAATGCCCGTTAGTTCATGCCAACAACATCGGATGGGTATTTCCCATAAAATCATATCATTTCGTACGGCGGGTGACATACTCAAACCAGTTCTTTGGACTCTTTTTTTTAACGACGGGTGACATACTCAAAGTTGCTCTTTTTACTCTTTTTGAATGACGGGTGCCATACCCCTACTAGCTCTTTTGACTCTTTTTGGACGATATGATACGATTCGATATTGGGTGCGTTCCTAAAAGTATCGTAAATGCACTACTTATCCATTGTCCCTTCACCGATACGTGATTTCTCCGGTGAACGACACGATTCCCTTGCCGCCATGAATATATTTCACACAAACATACGCCACTTAATAAGGGATATTTCTACTTTCAAACACAATTTTCAAATAAAATTACGAGCGGGGACAGACTTTCCGGTCACTATACGCACTTTGAGGCCAACAAACAGTTATTTACAAATGGAGTGACAGAACTTGTCAAAAGCGAACTGTCAAAGCCCTTAGGAATCATGAAAGGGAAAATTTGATCGGCGAAAAATTCGCGATACATTTCCCCTTCTCAAAAATTAAAGTATCGGTGTCTGAAATCGTACCGTTCTCGCAAAGGATCTATGAAACCGTGTCGACGCGCTTCCAACACGGTCCAAAATAGGAACGCAGCCATTGGTATACATGCTTTATGTCAAACGATTTGAGCCTGTGGTTTGCAACCAAAGATGCGAATCTGTCAATATGACAAATGCTCGACTGTTGTCGTATCAACAAATTGAGTTCATTACTTTGTTTTTAAACGGATAATTAGGCAAGAATTGAGTGACAAAACAACCGACTGGAGAGTAGTAGGATGCGTATAAGCGCACATTTCATTCCAAATTATTACCGCTAACACACAATAATGAGCCCAATTTGGTGACACACAACAGCCGAGCATTTGTTAAATTGACAGATTCGCGTCTTAGGCTGCAAACCATAGACTCAAACCGTTTGACATAAAACACGTGAACGCCACACGCGAACGTGCGCTCAGTCTTATTCTCTCTTCTCAGGGTTTGGTAGATAGATTAGGCCGACCGCATCTTGGACGTAGGCAGGGCAGCGCAGCGCAGTGCACACATGGCATTGTTGTTGTAACAATTGTCAAAATCTGATGCGCTGCGCTGCCCTGCCTACGTCCAAGATGCGGCTGGCCTAATGCTGGTTTTAGTTTTAATAGGTTAGTTTGAATGAGCGCGGATTGCCTATGCGTTCTATCATTGCCATCTAAAAATACAGGCCTGCGCTCAGCTGATCATGTACGTCATTAATTCCTTCGCCAAGGCAGTGACTGCACACGACGATGTCCCCGGCACGACATATGTTTACAATTGGAATTGCGTCAGACGGCATTTTAGTCCTCTAAAAACACACTTTCTGGACACTTGCAGCAATTTGGTCGAAGCCGCAGCCCCGGGGATCAGTCGCAGAGTATCGTGGAACAGTTCACACTTGACAAAATACATCTTTTGACCGCAAAACACACTTTCATCGCGCACGTGTTTGTTTTCTCGGAAATTTTACTAACAAATAAACACTGAACGCGGAAAACGAAAACTAAACCCGGAACGCACAAATACCGGAGACTCGCCGCCATCAGTCGCCGACCACTGGATTATGGATACGATGAAGTCATCGAAGGAAATAATTGCGTAATTAAGCCGTCAAAATCAGCTGAGCGCAGGCTTGTATATCTAGATGGCGTTGATATCAGCCGATAAATCGGCAGGTGTATGCGCCTATCGTTGGCGATTTTTTTTAAGTTGATCATTATGGTAAGCTGTCATTTTGTGCCGACCCCAGGCGCTGCATTTTTGTTAATACGTAGAGGACAGGGGCAACGGGTGGCGAAAACCCCGCCCACGTCTCTTGAACTGAACTACAGCAGGCATAGGCCGCTGCTTAGTTCATTGAGGGGCTTTTTTCTTCGCCAGATGGCACGGCCCGACCTATTATTCTACCTTAGGCTCCGTCCCCATAGGCATCTTCGGATGCCCACTAAACCGTCTATTACAAACTGAATAGACAGAAAATCTCCTCATTTACACTGTCCTATGATATTTAATGATTCGATGGAAGTTTGGTCGTGGTTTTGCGTGATCATATGTGGCGACATTAGATTAGATTTTAGAATCACTCCCAATTCAAGATATTCTTCGCAAATCCCGTTACCGCCGCATTTACACAAACTTTAAAGGCCAAAATACAGTAGGGGGATTCATGCTCACGTCGTAAACGTCGTATTTGTCGTAAAGTTTTTCTGTCATTTTACTATGAAAATGACAGGAGTTTTCGACGAATACGACGTTTACGACATGATAGTGATAATTTCACGATTTTTCCGGTTACGCAAAACGAGTTTAATCAGATGCAAAATGTTTTGGATCGAGCAAATGTACGCGCACATTTAACCGATGATAGAGGCCATATCATGTAATTCGATTCGAATCGAATTGCTTTCGAAAGGATAGAAATGGTATCATAGGTGTGTTTTTTTGAACTTCTATCCGGAGGTTAGGGTATCTCCATGCAATTCAATAACACCTTATGGTTGCTACAGACAATAGCCCATCGCGATGGTGACTTTGATGGCCGCCATCACACACCAAATGTCAATTCAAATATTGTCCGTCCACACAATGGTCTTCGATGGGTCTATAGTGGGCCATTAAAATTGACAGTTGTCGTTCTGTGTGTCACGGCAGTTATAAACAAAACAAGCGGAGCAAGATTCGCACACCCACCCAAAACAGTCTGGTCAAATCTTTAATTTGATACCGATATTTCTATGTTTCCGACTCGTGTCTCAACTCCCCGAGTCACGAGCAAAGTGAATAGCTCGCTGGACACAACCAAGCACCATGAGTCTCTCCCGTCCACCGATTCATCGAGCGGATAAATTGCTTGTTTGGTGATTGTTCGCAATATCCCCAGCGTATGGATAGATACCACGAGGGCTCGGCATTGGTTGCACTCTTTGGCCAAACCAGATTGAACACAGAATGCAGTAGCAGCGGCAGAAGCAACCACAACAACACGTAGATCTGTCGCGATGACACAGCGTCGATGACAGATCTGCTTGTTATTGTTGTTGCTTCTGCCGCTGCTGCTGCATTCTGCGTTCAATCTGGTTTGGGCCTTTTACTCGATGAATCGCTGGACGAGAAAGACTTACGGTATTTGGCTATTCATATGCTAGCCACTTGACTACACTGACATTTTTTTTTCGAACGAAAAGACAGCACCATCGTCCGTGTGCAGTATCCTGACTTAAATCAGCTGTTCAAAGTTGTTGTCAGCTGTGTACGCGATGGGCCATCGCGTGGAGAAAAATGGCTCTCGAAGCCATTTGCAGCCATCTCATGGCCCATCGCTGCTGACAGAAATGACGGTTACGTGGCATTGGCCACTGAGCGCCATCCGCCCGTCTACACAATGACGATGACCCTGAACGGCCGGGGCTAGGCCGTTGTCTGTAGCGGGCATTAAACCTGTACGAGCCAGTGGGGTGGCTAACCTGCACTTGATAGATTCTACAATTGTACCACTAAAATGCGCCTATAAGTATGCTTGTTATTAATTTAACAATTGGTGCAAAGTTCCGACGACAGCTTATTCGTAAGGCCCTAATCAGATTGAACGCAGAATGCAGCAGCAGCAGCAGAAGCAACAACAACAGGTAGATCTGTCATCGCCGCTGTGTCATCGCGACAGATCTACGTGTTGTTGTTGCTTCTGCCGCTGCTGCTGCATTCTGCGTTCAATCTGGTTAGGGCCTAATTCCCACATTTTATATTTTCTCATAACTACTATCTAAAATTCTAGGCGGCCATATTCATAATTGCTTGTCGCTACGGTCAATTTTGAAAGCCAATCAGACTATTCTGATTGGCATGACATGACATTCAAAAGTTTAACCTGCTGTTTGCATCGTTTTTTTTTTCTTCAGGAGTTAACTTACCCTAACCCGTTGTTAAAAAAAAACGCACCTCGTGTAACTCGAAAACGAATTTCTCCATTTCAATAATTACCACGTATTCATTGTGAAATGTTCAATCCAAAGCGAATATGCGAATAATTTTTAAAATTGAGAAATTCGTCCTCGAGTTACATGGTACCATTTTCATCCTTTCGAACGCAATTCGATTCGAATCGAATTATATGATAGGGCCCCAGATTCAGTTTAAATTTGTTCTATGGATGATCATGATCGGGGATTTTGACTATACATAATGGGATAATGCGCAGCCAAGTAGCAACACCAGTAATCCACAAAATGACCCTGCCACGTTCACCAGCTATTGCAAGCGGAGTCCCCTAACCTAACCCAAAATTGAAGATCGAAATCGCGAAGTTATTTACCACTATATCTGGCCTCAACTCAACGGCTAAGAAACACAACAAAACTTTCTACTTAACACAAATTTACTTTATTAAAAGCTAGTTTTTATCCAATAAATACATTCAATCCTTAAATACAAAAAAAAAATATATTACAAACATAGACATTATCCTTATTCTGTGACATCGTCTGCTTTGTCCGCTGCTGTTCCATTCATCGACCCGTCCAGATCATGGCAACTGTTATTTTTGATCGAATCACAAGCTGGACCCGTTTGCTGAATGTGAACTATCCTTTCCTTGCTTCCTTGCTTTGTAGGTGGCAACGGAGCTTTAATGGTAAGGACGCCATCGGAAGAAAGGGTCGAGACGACATCTTTTGGATCGTATCCTTTCGGGATGGTGAATTTCCTGGTAAACTGCCGTGAAATAACTCCATGATCGTCTTCCCTTTCCCCATGTTTGCATTCGATCACGACGCAGCTATCGACGGTCTTGACTGTTATTTCGTTTGGTTTGAAGTGTTGCACGTCCACAGATAGCTGGAATCCGTCCTTGCCTACATGGATATCACCTCCCTTCCATTTACTGTATTTTTTCAACGTATATGGGCACTTCCGGTTTCTACGGGCAGAAATAGAACTCAATCGGGACGTTGGTCGATGATTCTGGCGATAGAACTCATGAGGATAGATCCCAAATCCAAAATCGTCGTATCCGTAGAATGAATCCGCGAGGTCTTCCGCAAAATCGAATAACATTGGAATAATGGCCATTCTTTTACTTTTCACGTTCAACGATATTATTTATTGCGTATCTTAGTTTACAAATAAACAAGTTACACGTCACGCTCCGCGTTTCGCCTTCTCTTCACGTTCGAAACTCAACTGTGCTTCCTCCGCGCTTCGGCGCTCTTTTATACATGCCCAACGCTCAATAGTTGAGAAAGCTCCAGAAGGTTCGAGTATTGATTAAAAGAGAGCTTGGGTTAGGGGGTTTTAAGAGAACCAGATTCCTCTTGTGTCAGAGAAAAATCTAGAGTATTGGAATTTCTTATCTAATTGGAATGAAATAATAAAATTGGATGGGAACATTTCGTTGGAGGTTTATATGTATGTTACCACAAGATTAAGATTCGTACGAAGTGTAAAAATGTTATCGGTGGTCATGGTCATTGATTTTTTTTTGCTTTAATGTTTAATGTTTACTAAGTAAATAATATTCAGATGCACCAATATCGTATGCCGGAAGATGTCCAGAAAGTTCTGTAAGAGTCTGTATCGATGAAATTAAAAAAAAATAATTACTTCCAGTATTTTTATGGATGAATGTTTTCTGAAACCCGTATCCCTAGCACCATAATCTGATTAAACCCGAGAATCTTACATGAATTTCTAAAGATCAACACAAATACGTCCATTTGGACTCAGATCAATATGGACGCATAAATCCAGATAATCCAGATCCAAATTTAGCGGTCACTCACGACGGAGCCGAGTCATCGAACTCAATTCTCAATTATTGAAGTAAGTTTTGAGAATTTGCAAAATTAAAACATTTTATTGAGGCAATAAGATCACTGTAGCCTGATTGGCTAAGTTACACCTAAGCGTCTCAGTACATTAGGGTGGCATGAATTACGTAGTCAGACTTGCAATATAGTTGTGTGAACTCTGGCACATTATGAACCACCTGAAGCAGCTATTCCCGAGGTCACCCTTCAACATGAACAGGGTTTACCGACGGGCTGAGAACCCATCCTTGTTAAAACTACTTCATGTCAAGAAATCTGACAAACAAATCTCGGATTGGACGGATCAACAGCGTCGATCACGCAAACATTTAATGGATTAAGGAGCGTATATTCCAGGGTCCGAAACAATCGGATCCTGGAATATACGCTCCCTAAAAACCCGGGGGTGGATTGGGACTGGCTTCGGCGAAGTTAGCCTGAAGTCACTCAAACTAAATAAAGCGTCGGTCACCGACGAGATTCCAGCTGAACTACTAAAATCCAGTGGAACGGGTCTATTGAATGCCAATATATCAACTACTTTTATGAATCTGGGTGAACCAGGTGATCATACGTACATAAGTCATACAAAATACTAACCGAAATACTGGAAAATAGAATAAAACCGTACGCTGAGCTGAGTTAACGATGCTGACGTCGAAATTGGAGAGCACGGTCACTTGATCGAGATAATTGAAGCTGAAGGACAATAATCTAGAACGGCCAAGGCCCGACGTCGCGCTGTAGCGTCACAATGATGATGATGGCTTACCGTTGGGATCATGCAGCCTTCATATACCGTCCAAGTGCTCCCCAAAATGTGATAGAACACAAAACTGGACCTTCCAGTCATTTCAATAGGACAAATTTTACAGAAACATAAACAGTTTAAACCGTTTAATTTCCCCAATAGTACATATACACGCAGGGCCGTAGAGAAGAATGAGGGGGGGGGGGGGGGAGAGGCTAAATACCCGGTCCCGTGATTTTAAAGGGGCCCGGAGATTGGAAACATGATAAGAACCAAATCAGTTAGTTTTGTAACAAAAAATGATACGAATCTATCGTTTTCCAAGAATGGAAGGGGAAGAATTCATCTGAACATATGTATACAATGACAGAAAAAGGAACGATGATGATGTTAATCGGCACTTTAGGCCCGTCCCATGCAAGTACATTTTAATTTTCATCCATTTGCTTTCAAGTTTATTATTTTGAAAAATATTAAATAAAACCAGGAGTCCGAAGCGTACATACCCTAGACTTGTACAGACCTAGTGGTGATACCAAAAGTACCAATTGGCAACGACCATATGCATTAAGAATGGGTCTTCTATATGGCCAGTTCATAGGGGAGGTTGGAACTCATTCAGTAGGATCTTGACCATTCTCAAAATCAATTAACTAACTAACCCATTCTACAAATATTTGTCGAATTTTTCAAGTCGCTAGCTTCATTCTATGGAAAGTTATTGCTTATTTGAAGTTTCACTTGTAGAGGAGGTAGGGGTTCCTTGGGTCGGATCTTGCCCATCATTGCCACCAACCAATTAGATCACCCTACAAACATTTAAACAAAATTTCAAGTCTCTAGCTTCACTCTATCGAAAGTTATCGCTTATTTGAAGTTTCATTTGTAGTGGAAGTAGGGGTTTCGTTGGTCGGATTTTACGTATTTTCAATATTAGCTAACTGGATCCTACTACAAACATTTGACCAAAATTTCAAGTCGCGAGCTTTATTTTGTCACAAGTTATCGCTTATTTTAAGTTTCATTTCTAGGGGAGGTAGGGGTTCCTTAGTTCGGATTTTACCCATCTTTAATGCCAATTAACTCAATCTCACTTCAAACATTTGACCAAAATTTCAAGTCACTGGCTTCATTGTCTCAAAGTTATTGCTTATTTGAAGTTTCGTTGGTAGGGGAGGTGGGGGTTCCTTGGGTCGTATCTTGCCCATATTCAATACCAACTAAGTAGGTCTTACTAGCAACATTCCACCAAATTTTTAAGTCGGTAGTATCATTTTATCGAAAGTTATCGTAATTAAAGGAACAGAACATTTAATTTTTTTAAATTTGTAGGGGAGGTAGGTGTTCCTTTGATCTGATTTCGCCCAACTTACAGAACCTTGAGCAGCTTCTTCCCTCAGGGTTACATACCAAAAATCAGATGTCTACGTCGATTTGTTCAAGAGTTATGGACAAAAAACCTGAAAAGTAGAGTAGTACGGGCTCTTTGTAAGAAAATTGCCGTTAGTTTTCAACTGATCGATTTTCCAGAAGAGTATAAGATTACCCTCACGAGCAATCTACCAAAGCTAGAGCTTTTCATGTTTATTTAATCGGGAGTTATTAATACATTTAAGTATTTTACATATGTAGGGGAGGTAGGCGTTCTCTTGGCCTGATTATGCCCATTTTCAATACCAACCAACTAGATCATACTTCCAACATCTGACCAAAATTTCAAGGCTCTAGCTTCATTCTATCAAAAGTTATCGTGCGAACGGACAGACAGACAGACATGGCTAAATCGAATCAGGAGGTGACCCTGATCATTTATATAAAATATATACATTGCTATACCTCCGGAGCCTCCTTTAAGGTGTTACATATTTCCGTCGTGACAAAAACAATATACCCTATACTGAAAGTCTAGGGTATAAAAAGTTATTATGTAATATGCACATTGCTTAGAGCCCAGTAAAATAAAATTTTAGTACTAAAAATTAGGGAAAAATCTGGAAATAATTTCAATTCCTCCTGTAAATATTGAATACATAGAAACTGAGTTTACCCGGTAGCATAAGGTGAGCTTAACTTTTGGTTGGCGAAAATCTGAGAAATTTGAGCCTTTTTTTTTAATTATTATCCTTAGAACTTCTAAGCGGTACCTCGGATCGAAAAAAAAATTTGCAGGAGCCAATTAAAGAGCATTCTACGTCCAATACACTGCTGAAAGTTGAAATTCGGTTTAGTAGAGTGTAGTCAAAAATCGATAGTCAAAGATCGAAAATTTTCGAGGCTTCAGAGAAAAATTACTCTTTATCAATTTTCAAGCTGACAGATCTTTGAAATGGATGCTTCAAATGAAAAACTTATATATACGAGTTGAAAATAATCTGATTTCAAGTCTAACATTGTCAATATTTTTTAATTGGCCCATTTTTAGAGTAGATATAAGCGAAAATGCAAAAACGCCTCTTCAAGGATTTCTGTTTTAATAGCTCCATCTCGGTAAGTATAACAATGGCCTTGTTTATGCCGCGGAACTATCTTCGAGGATTAACTAATTCGAGCTCACTCACGACGACATAAATATGTCGCACTAGCCAGTTTTGGTACCAATTTTAGCTCCACTTGCTATGCAGAACTGGACTGAAAAATTGGGACTAGGTGGTGTTGCTGTCTTCGCTAATGGTGTTGTTGTTGAAAATTATATTTTATTCGTTATATAAATATCTCATCCTTTCCTGAAACTCTGCATTCGTTTCATCCTTTGATTGTAGCGGTAGAAACGCGTTTTTATTAGGAGACTACTGCCTCTTGACATTTTCTTAACCAATGTCACCGAAGTCACAAACCAAACAGCTGACATTTTTCATGTTTAGTACCTCTTTGTATGGTCGGTATAAACACACCACGAACAAGTACTAGCACTAAAACAATTTAGTTAAATCGCCTTTTAGTTCTACGGTATAAACGAGGTCAATTAGAAGTTTGATTTTAGTCTCGAAATGTAGATAAATTACTTTAGTTTAAGAAAGCTTTGCAGGGTTTCTTGTCAGACTAATTTTGGAGATATTAAAAATAAACTGGACAAACCAAACAATTAGGCGCTTTTTCGACATGGTGGCGGGGGAACTAGAAAACTCGAATTTTTCTATAATGTGCCAACTTATACAACATGCCAAAAATTCGAAACCACCATAATTAATGCAACCAGTGTTGTAACAATTTGACTGGCAACAGGCGTTTTAAACTTTTCAAAATTGCCGACCTTAATTTAATAAAAACGACACCAGGTTGAACATCACAGTAAATCGAGTCGCATAGAAAATAGCCAGTGGAAATCAGATAAGCTGCGTTAGGCACTGTTTGGTGGGCATCCGAAGATTCCCGTGGAGACGGAACCTAAGGCAGCATAATGACCCTGAAAGCCGGCCTGTGCCATCTGGCGAAGAAAAAGGCCCCTCAATCAAATAAGCAGTGGATGGAATGGTTTTGCGGGCGGCTCACTTGCCCTCGCGCCTGCATCGGGGTCTAGGTATAATGGCACCTTCTGTCTCTGGTTTCGTACCACCGACAGATCATTACTCATCAGGTGCTGCCATCGATCTGCCGATGGAAGCAGCACCACCAGACCATAATATGATTTATTACAGGGTTGCGAGGCCTACAAAGTAGTAGAAGCTGAGGACAGAGTATGCCGCAAAAAGGAAAAAACGAACTGGGCTCCTAATGGCCGCCACACATGAACGAGCACAACTACGACCAAACTTCCATCAAATATCATAGAAGGGTGGAAATAAGGGGAATTTTTTTTTCGTTCTATGAAATTGATGGTTCGATGGAAGTTCGGTGTGCTCGTTCATAGGTGGCGACCTTTAGGTAGCCGACAACCATTGTAGAGGAGAAAAATAGCAAAGAGAAAAGAAAATAGTATGTACTACATTTCCCCATTATTTAGATGATCAACAGAGTTCAGAGAATCCTGAGGATAGCAGAGGCGAAGCACTGCATTCATTGCAATAATTCACTCATGATCTCTGACAACTGTTGAGCAATAATAGAAACAAATGCAATAATGTTCAGAAAATATTAATGGAAGTGAAAATACAATCCTGCCAACAGAAAGGTACCCAGCGCTCCTCCGCGCTTTGTCCGAACACCGAAGATGCTCCAAATGCTGGGAATTCAAAGCATTTATGGAGGCGTTATGTATCCGTACGTGGCTAAACCACAAAAGACAAATACAATACCAGGAATGCCTTGTTGAACTGAAACTAAACGGATAAACTACTCTATAGGAAGGATAGGGGTGCTACAGACGAAAGCATAGCTGCTTGAAGGGAAAATACGTAAAGTGGCTAAGTCCTAAGACTAAGAGCAAGTGGGGATGCAAATCGGTGGAAGGACTAAAAAGAACCCGATGAGGTCCTTTTTAGTGCTGTTCTTTACCAGAAAGGGGCCCCACGTTGGGCGCCAAATATGTAACGGACGGTTTGGTGGACATCCGAAGATGCCCGTGACGGACCCTAAGGTAGCATAATGACCCTGAAGGTCGGGCTGTGCCATCTGGCGAAGAAAGCGAGCTAAGCTGCGGCCTATGCTAGCTGTAGCTCAGTTCGGGAGACGTGGGCGGGGTTTTCGCCGCTCGTTGCGCCTCTCCTCCCTCTATTATTAACATAAATTCATAGGCCTGGGGAAAACAACACAAACAAGGGAGGTAAAAATGGTGAATAAAAAATAAAGGGGCGTTAAGGATGAAATGGTTGGCGGATGGCTCGCTTACCCTCGCGCTCGTATTGGGGTCCAGGCGTAATGGGACCCTCGGCCTCTGGTTTCGTACCACCGACAGATCCTTACCCATCAGATGCTGCCATAGATCTGCAGGTGGAAGCAGCACAACCAGACCAGGATATGGTTCATTACAAAATCGCGAAATTTCAAAAGGTTCACTGCTTGTCACGACGTCATTGCTTTGACAGTCCGGCCTGTTAGTAAAGATGGCAGTGACATGCTCCATTGTACCGGACAGCGTTTCTGAAAAAATCGGAAAAAGATCCGCGAATCAGAAAGCTGATCCATTTTGGAAACTCGCCCAATATTGAATCGTATAAAATTTTGCGATTGAAATGTAGTACCCCTTTTTCGAAATATGTATGTACACGATTCAATTAACCAGAAAAGCTTTCATTTAGCAGTTCATTTGCGCATTTTCGATAAATGCAGCAAGAACGTATTTTCATTTTCTACTTTTTTGTATCTACCTATTTTCCTCATATTCGTACATTTTCGCAAATATTTTTTTTTTGTTATCAACAAGTATGCAGAAACAATGGTGAATTCTCTCGCATTTTCTCTCACTTTCCAATATCTGGGATAACCCTCGAAGTTTGGTTCTCTTTGTACCAGAATTTTCCAGCATTTTCTGTACAGCCAAGTCGGCTATAAAAGCGCAAAGTGATGCACAAAGCGGCATTCGTGAATAACACTAGTCTCGGCGAGAGTCGGTTGTGCGGTTTTAATTCGCAGTGCAGAAAATTTTCCCAAATCAAAAGAGTTTCAAAAGCAGTTTACAGTATATTTGAAGCAGTTGTGAAAGATGTCCACAATTCCATTGCTAATGCGTTTAGCGGATGACTTGGACAGTGTGTCCAGCTTGTACGACGGCAATTTCGGTTACGGAGGACTTTATCCAAGTCGACGCCATTTGCATCATCATCATGCACCGGCTTTAGCTTTAACCGTTCCTCAACGACACTGGTGGCATCGTCAAAAACCCCAGAACGAGCGGGCAGTGGTGACCCATGTCGGCAAAGATGGATTCCAAGTCAACATAGACGTGCAGCAATTCAAACCGAACGAGTTGACCGTTAAGACCGTGGACAATTACGTTGTGGTTGAGGGAAAGCATGAGGAGCGCGAGGACGAGCATGGCTTCATCTCCAGACAATTTGTTCGGCGCTATGCACTCCCGAAGGACTACGACCCCAACCAGGTCTTATCTACCCTCTCGTCGGATGGAGTACTAACCATCAAAGCACCACCACCGCCAAAAGGAGGTGACTCGAACGAGCGCATCGTACACATTCAACAAACCGGTCCAGCTCATCTCTCGGTAAAGGAGAATTCTTCCGGAACCGAACCGCAGGCGAACGGCTCCAACGAGTAAGGATTTAAGTCCCTGAGAGAGAATAAGGAGACTCCAGTTTTCATAATCAACTTGCATTCGATGAACCCCATTAAGCACCTCCCTCTATGCAGTATTTGCACTTGAAGTGAAATCGTCCTACATTTTAGATTTATTTATGTCATTTCTTATAAGAACTGAATAGATAATAAAGTCAGTATACTCGTATTAAAATTCGCAGTCTCTTTTTATTATTTTGAGAGTTGAGATTCTTCCTTATGCCTAGAACTAACCTTTTCGTGCGAAATTTCTTACAAATACTGTCAAGTTTCGTCCTGTTGACAATATTTGTATGAAATTTCGCACAAACCATCCAAGAAGTCTTGTCCGTTTTTTTGGTCGTATTTTCCTTGCGATGGGCGGTGTGTACGTACACTCGTCATGCATTAATTGGGATCTCGCTTCCAGGAGATACTTCTGCGTGTTGGGTCTGGTGCTAAGTATCACCATACACTGTCGAACTCGAGCACGAACCTCGTACAAATGTCCTCTGACACACACACACACTTCACATAGATGTGAAGAAAACCGATCCACTTGTACTAGGTTCGTGTTCGACAGTGTATTGTATGGTGACACTAAGGGTGTTTTTCGTTCTCGCCTCCCTATTGAATGCCCAACCTTCATTTTTCATGCTATGTGTGTGTCCTTAGGGCATTTTTATACACAACAGGTCATTTCGATAAGTCCTTGCAGTGGGGTTCCGACGATACAAATTATAGGAATATAGGTTTGTGAATGTTCTACCGACCAGGTTCGCATTTAATATTTGGTTCCTATGGCAGCCGGTTCTTTGCACCGGAACGACCCGTTTTGAGACGGCAAAGAGCTACAAGCCTTTCGCCTTTCAATAGAAGAAGGAAGATATACGTGTGTCATGTCATGCGGTGAAAACGTATTTAATCTTAATGCCCAAACCGGAATGAACGCAGAATGCAGCAGCAGCGAAATGTCAATTTAGAAAGCATGCATTTCCCTTAAGGTGTGTTCCAAGGCAGCGACTGGGCGATTTGCGATTGCGATTCGCAACTGCGACTGCACTAGTTGTGTGTATTTTATATGGAGGTGTGTTCCTAGAAGCTGCTCTGCGATTGCGATCCTGCATTGGACGAACGAAAGCTATGAGCGATTGCGATTCATCCCTGGGCAATGTACAATAGTATATTGCCGCGATGGTGATTGCGACTCTGTGGCTGTGAGATGGTCTGTATTTGCACGAGGATGATTGAGCACGGTACACAATGGTGTTAAAAATCTGTCTTTGTGGCAAACTATCTTTTGTTGGAAAGTATCTCGTCTTGGGAGAATATCTTTTTCTGGCAATGCCTTTGCGATTTGTGTGGATGCGAAATGAATGATTTTTATTTGAAATAGTACATACTCGTATGTATGCAATCAAGGATTTTTATATGTATGTGAGACGAATGTACTGTAGATGGCATTTCGAGTCCTTCGGTGGCGAAAAGGACATCTGAAAAAGCATATTTCAGGCAGTGAAGGGAAATATGGTCAATATGGGTTTCATTTGAATCGGGGTGAAAAGGCGAATGTCCAGGGGTACAGTAGATGGCATTTCGACTCCATCGGTAGCGACAAGGACATTCGAAAAAGGATAATTTTGACAGTAAAGCGAAATATGGGCCATATGAATATCATATGAATCAGGGTGAAGAGGCGAATGTCCAGGAGTAGTGTAGATGGCATTTCGGGTCCCTCGGTGGGGAAAAGGACATTCTTGGAAGTCAAGTAGAAAATGGGCAATATGGGTGTCATATGAACCGGGGTGAAGAGGCGAATGCCTAGGAGTTGTATGGACTCGAAATGCCATCCACACTACTCCTAGGCATTCGCCTCTTCACCCCGGTTCATATAACACCCATATTGCCCATTTTTTACTTGACTTCCAAGAATGTCCTTTTCCCCAACGAGGGACCCGAAATGCCATCTACACTACTCCTGGACATTCGCCTCTTCACCCTGATTCATATGATATTCATATGGCCCATATTTCGCTTTAGTGTCAAAATTATCCTTTTTCGAATGTCCTTGTCGCGACCGATGAAGTCGAAATGCCATTTTTAGTACTCCTGGACATTCACCTCTTCACACCGATTCATATGACACCCATATTGCCCATATTTCCCTTCACTGCCAAAAATATCCTTTTTTAAATGTCCTTTTCGCTCCGAAGGACTCGAAATGCCATCTGCACTACTCCTGCATATTCGGGTGTCCACCCCGATTCATATAACACCCATATTGACCGTATTTCACTTCACCGCCAAAAGTATCCTTTTTCGAATGTCCTTATCGGCACCGAAGGACTCAAATTTGCATCTTAAGTACTCCTGGACATTCGCTTCTTCACCCCAATTCATATGACACCCAAATTGTCCCTATTTCGCTTCACTGCCAAAATTATCCTTTTTCGAGGTCCTTGTCGCCACAGAAGGACTCGAAATGGCATCTACAGTACTCTTGGGCATTCGCCTCTTCGCGCCGATTCACATGACACCCATATTGCTCATATTTCTCTTCATTACCAAATCCATCTTTTTCGAATGTCCTTTTCGCCACTGAAGGACTCGATATGCCATCTACAGTACATTCCTCTCATTCCATACATTCGCTTCACGTACATATAAAAATCCTTGATTGCATAGCCTCAACCTGCGCCGCATACGAGGACTACTATTTTCATACAAAAATCCTTCACATCCACACAAATTGCAAAGGAATTGCGGGAACAAGCTATTTTCCCAAAGTAAGATACTTTCCAATAAAAGATATTTTGCCACTAAAACAGATTTTCAACACCATTGGATGCCATGCTCAATCAGCTTCGTGCAAATACAATCACCATGGCGCCAATACACTACATTGCAAAGCCAGAGTCGCAATCGCAATCGCGGAGCTCAATGCCTAGGAAAGCGGGTCCACTATCATCATTGATTAATGAATTAATTGATCGCGAGTCGCAATCGCAAATCTCCCAGTCGCTGCCTTGGAACACACACCTTTAAGTGACTTAGATTGAACGCAGCAGATTGACAGCGGCGATGACAGATCTACCTGTTGTTTTTGTTGCTGCGGCATAAGACAAATTACTGCTACATACAGTTCGAACTAAGAATCTTGGATTCCTTTTTATTGGGGTTTTGTATTAAAAACAAAACCCTTCTGAAATCGGTCAAATGTCTGTCTGTCCGTCTTTCCATGGAATATCTCACGAATGGCTGAAGCTACATACATGAAATTTTGTAGGAATGTGTAGAATTAGTACAATTCGCCGGAGAAAGCGAATCGTCGTAATAGGTCAACTTTAAGGGGAGGTCCCCATAGAGGGGAATCATTTCCCCCTATGGGGTCGAAATTTTTTTTTCGTTTGGCACAGGGAAGTGGGGTATCATAAGAAAGATGCCGTCGGGTACATTCCATTTTTGGAATTTTTTTTAAATTTGAAGAAACGGGAAAAGGGGGAGAGGGGAAAATATGTGATCCGAGTTCGTTCCCCCCTTGCATTTCAAGACCGCTATACTTAGAAATATGAAAATTTACAGAAAAGCGGCATTTTACTAGCGTAGAATTTTGAAATCTCATCAGAAAAGGTTAATAATAGTACATTTCTATAGTTTCAGTTAGCACACTCCTGCACCCCTTAAGCGTACCCGAGGTCAAAAATATTGATGGCCAATGATAAACAACATCATAGGCAATAATATCTCTAAGTTTCATTACAATCACATAATATTTAATAATAGGGGCGATCGTTAGCGCAGTGTGTTGAGGCATCAGTCTCATGTTTGACTACCGGCGTTTCGGGTTCGAATCCCGTCCACGACGACGTTCGTGGCCATGGATGTGCAGGAGGTGCATGCTGGCAACTGCATTCTCTGAAACCTGTTTATGCCAACGAAACGTCAACTGGGCGACATGGAACAGATGACGCGCTATGCCCCACAAGGGGGTAGGGCAACTGAGAGATACAAAAAATGCACATAACCGGCCTCTGCTACGTACTAGTACTATGAGTAGTGAATTGGAGTTAACCATTTCTGAAAGGGTAAAGATAGGTGGGATAGGAGTGGGAGTGGGGAGAAGTCGAGGGGGGAGGTAGGAGGTAGGAAATGAAGATCAATATTTTTTCATCTGGTATAGGCGAGTGGGGTATCATGAGAAAGCTACTACCGAGTACATTCCCTCTTCATCAAATTTGAAAAAAGGGGAAAAGAGGTAGAGGGAAAATATGAGATCATAATTTGTCCCACCCCCTTACCATTTCGAGACCGTTACAATTTGAAAATATACAGGAAGGTGGCTTTCAACTAGCACAGAAAACCAAAAAAAAATATGGAATTTTGATATCTTCTCAAAATAGGTTAATAATAGTATGATATATTTCTATAGTTACAGTTAGCACACCTCTGCATTTCTCAAACTCATCCGAGGTTGAAAATATTGATGGCCCCCGATAATCAATACCCTTTGCAATAATGTCTCCAAGTTTCGTAATAATCACCTAATATTTAATAGTAGTACATTCATTTAGATTTGGCCATTTTGATATCATAAATTCAAAAAATGCACATAACAGGTCTCTTGTACTACATGCTAGTACTATGAGTACAACATACTTGCATATTGTTTTCCGTAGAGCGAATTGGAGTTAACCATTTTCAAAAGGGTAAAGATTGCTGGTCGCTGACTCTACTTTCTATAATTATTCAAACGATTTGTTTTCAATATTTTTTACGCAAGCATGCAATTTGCAATACCGTCTTAACATGAATGGTTAAGCATCTCCAAGAGAAGGACAGTTCATCTCCTATTGGCATTGGACACTACAAAACTCTCGGATTGCGGGCGTAGCCCTCTATTTTCCGGTTTCATTTATCTCCATGTGCTATATAGCCCAGGAAATGAATGTTCATTGGGAATGAGTTTTCTATATGGCCAGTTTATAGGGGAGGTTGGCGATCATTCAGAAGGATCTTGACCATTCTCAAAATCAACTAGCTAACACACACTATTATTTGTCGAATTTTTCAAGTCGTTAGCTTCATTCCATCGAAAGTTATCGCTTATTTGAAGTCTCACATGTAGGGGAGGTAGAGGTTTCTATTGTCGGATCTTGTGCATTTTTAATAACAACCAACTAGATCCCAGTACAAATATTTGACCAAAATTCCATGTCACTAGCTTCATTTTATCGAAAGTGATCGCTTATTTGAAGTTCCATTTGTAGGGAAAGTAGGGGTAAATCCGACGAACGAAGGATTTTACGTATTTACCAATATTAGCCAACTGGATCCTACCACACACATTTGACCAAAATTCCACGTCACTAGCTTAGTTTTGTCGAAAGTTATCTCATATTTTAAGTTTCATTTGTAGGGGAGGTAGGGGTTTCTTGGGTCGGATCTGGCCCATCTTTAATACCAACTAACTGAATTTAACTTTAAACATTTGATCAACATTTCAACTTGCTGGCTTCATTCTATCAAAAGCTATCGCTTATTTGAAGTTTCATTTGTAGGGGAAGTAGAGGTTCCTCGGATCGGATCTTGCCTATTTTCAATACCAACTAACTAGATCTTACTACCAATATTCTACCAAATTTCCAACTCGCTAGCGTCATTCTGTCGAAAGTTATCGTAATTAAAAGGATAATTATTTTTTTTTTTTTTGAAAGTTGTAGGGGAGGTAAGCGTTCCTTTGATCTGATTATGCCCAACTCATTTATACTCAAGCAGCTTCTTGCCTCGGGGCTACATGCCAAAAATCAGGTGTCTACGTCAATTGGATCAAGAGTTATATACAAAAAACGTGAAAAGTAGGTTGGTACGGGGCTCTTCGTAAGAAAAGTACCGTTAGTTTTCAACTGATCGATTTTATTTTTCCAGCAGAATATCAGATTACCCTCACGAACAATCTACCAAAGCTAGAGCTTTTCACGTTTATTTAATTGGGAGTTATGGATACATTTAATTATTTTACATATGTAGGGGACGTAGGCGTTCTCTTTGCCTGATCATACCCATTTTCAATGCCAACCAACTATATCATACTGCCAATATTTGACCAAAATTGTAAAGCTCTAGCTTCATTCTATCGAAAGTTATCGTGCGAACGGACAGACAAACATGACTTAATCGAATCAGGAGGTGACCCTGATCATTTATTCATTGCTATCCCTCCGGAGCCTCCTTTAAGGTGTTACATATTTTCGTCGTGACAAAAACAATATACCCTATACTAAAAGTCTAGGGTATAAAAATTCGGAAAAGTGACCAAGACTATATTTACGCGACACAACAAGTACGGGTTCTCGAACCTCTGTAGCCCCAGCCCCGGGGTATTGTGGGGGTTCAAATTTGGTGTGGTCATTGTCTCCGGTCGTCTTACAAAGTGTTGCAAATTTGATTTCGATACGAGGAAAGATACCCGAGATATTATAGTTTGAAAATCGCTATTTTTCAAATTTTTCTCGTTCTCGTTGCTCTCGTTGATCTCGTGGTTTTTGTCATTCTCGTTGTACTTTGACAGGACTACAGCCTCGTAGGGAGCGTATAGAGATCTGCTTTTTTTTCTCACGGATTGACTGTGTCCCAAGAGTGTGCATAGGCAATCATTTGCCCTGATCCGTGGAGTAGATAAGAAGATAATCCAAAAATGTGAAATTTTATAGAGTTTCTCGCTTAAGTCTTTTCAATGATTTTAAAGGAAAAAATTTAGTCTTTTTTAATGATTCAAAGAAAACTACATTTGGTAGCTTCCTTTGGTTATTATAAGTACCACACGGCTGTATTTCGGTGCTGCTGGATGTGCGTCAGGACAAAAGACTCTCCTAATCATGAAATTAAATAAAAACCAAAGCTGGTAGGTATGGGTATATTCTGAATCGTGGTAATGAGACCAATGCACTGGAGTTCTGTTAAAGACATTTTGAGTCCTTTGGTCAGGACTGATGGCGTTTTGCGTCTTCTGGAGAGGAAAAAGGACATGAAATGAAGGGTATCTTACCTTCGGCAAGCTAGCCGAAGGCTAGCATATAGACAAGCTGCAACTGTTAATCCTACAGACGTTGCTTGTATCTAAAATTAAAGATAGGTGAATGGCTTATTAAATTCCGGACAAGCTTTTCCGTAGGATGAGTAACTTTTCGATATTTCACAATGTGCATCACCAAAACGGACAATTTCCACTTTATGTAAATATTTTCAACGTTCGAAGAGCATTTTTTCAAAAAAGCCTACACGTACGGAAAAGCTTTATGTGTATTGTATATAAAATTTTGTAAAATTCAATCAAATCATCTGACTTATCTCAAATTAAAGGTTGTTTAGTTATGAAAAAAAATTGGATACTCTTTATTTTCCTCGTGCGACTAGTATATTTCACCTGTTATTTGATTAAATACATTGCGAAAACGATGATTTTTTGGAAGAATAAACAAGCACTTGACAAAAACTGTTCTTCAAGTGAGATTATCTTGAAAACTATTTAAGATACGGAAATGTAACGTAGACGTTTTTATGTATTTTTTGTGCTCTTTGATTTTGCCTCAGAAAGTTTTTTGTTAAGATTAATAGTTGCCGAGATATAACCGAAAAACTAAAAAAAAACCTTTTAACCCCTATTACCTTCCCCGCGGCGGTTGAGCTCCCGGTGAGGACTTTTAGTATGATATACTCATAGTATTAACCAACACTCATGCCAAGTTTCTAAATTTCTTGAATTTTTCCAATCGATTTTCACTCGTCACCTGGGGTAGTATAACTGGACATGGCAATACGGAATCTGAAAAAAAAATTGTATATGGTTATAACTTGCCCTCTGTTCCAGTTACTATTGTACAATGAGTTTCCTACTCATTTTGTGGCAAATAAATGATAAAAAAGATAAAAGGAAAACTTGAACTTAATTTGGTGATACGATAACAGCCGAGCATTTGTCAATTTGACAGATTCGCATCTTTGGTTGCAAACCATAGACTTACCGTTTGACGTAAAACACGTGAACGCGACACGCGAACGTATCCCAACGTGAGCGCAGCCTAAATAAAAGTTGAAGATAATTCGATTTTCTGTTTAACGCGCCTAATAATTTTCAAATCCGCTCGTTTTTAGTGTAGTTGTGAACGAAAATGCTGAAATGCTTGTTTAGCGATTTCAGCCTTAATAGCTCTATCTCGGTAAGTAGCTGCAGTTTTGTTTTAGTTTCAATTTACAAATAATTAAATTTGGCTTGAAATGTCTTTGCTTGATAGCTTGACTTGATAACTTAGGGCATAATAACGCTTTTTAAGGTTTTCTTGTAAAAACAAAACCCTATTGAAATCAGTCAAATGTACGCCTGTTCAGAGAATATCTCAAAAACGTTTAAGTTTTAAAAAAAATCCGGAAAAAAAAGTGAATATTTTTTTTAACAAATGGCCGCATGGAATCGCGGTTAGTTTCATTCGATTTGGAAAGACCAAATACATTAGGAATCAGCCTAAAAGTGTCATATAAATTGCTTGAACTGAGAAATGATGGAAGAAATTAAATCATTTAATTAATTAATTATTCAATTAATTAGATTAATCTGACAAAAGACTTAGTAAAACTTTTATAAATAAGATTAAATATCAGAAACTGAGACTAAAACAAAACTTTTAACTATTATATTTACCAAGATAGAGCTAAGAGCTTGGGCTGAAATCGCTTAACAAGCGTTTCTGCTTTTTTTGCTCACAACTACACTAAAAACGGTCTGATTTGAAAAGTAGCAAGGTTTTTCATTGGGAGCATTCGTCTCAAAGATATGTGAGCTTGAAAAGTGATATAGTGTGATTTTTCTCTAAACTAAAGCCTCAAAAAGTGACGTTTTTCGACTATGGATCTTGACTATACTGCTAAACCGAGTTTCGACTTTAAGCAATGCATTGGATTCAGAATTCGACTCTCTTTAATTTATCTCCGTAAAGTTTTTCGATTCGAGCTACCGTTAAGAAGTTATGAGGAGAATATTAAAAAAAATGGCTCAAATTTTTCGTTTTTTTTGCCTGCACAGCCGGCTTGCCGCGGGGTCCAAGGTGGCTCTATCTCTTAAAATAAATGTATGAGGACAACCAAAAATCATACCAAACGGCATTTCTCTATAATATTTTGCAAGATTAAATCGCTTACCGTCCCAAGTAGTATCATCTTTGAGGTAGAAATCCCCATCACAAACGATGCAATACATACAGCCGTACGAGCTTTTAATGATTCCTCCTTCTAGACCTACCTTCATTACAGCTAGTGGGCAAATAAGTGAAATCCGAAAAATCTTCCATTCGTGTTCACATGCAAACGCAACCGGTGTATCCTGTATCTTTTCATGTAGACAAACAATACATACAGGTAGGGTCAAACCTCACATGCAGAATTGGGTAAGTGCAAGTCGAGGATATTCTCCTTTGACTATTCTAGGAAAATGGAACAAAAGCTCTAGATCTTCCTTGTCCCAGATTCGCCAATATACTAAATGAAAACTTTCCTTCCAGAATTTTCTTCGGTCGCGAGCATGTAGAGGATTTTCTAGGGCTTTCCACGGAATGTTTTGAACTTTTCACTTATTCGCCGTCTGCCGGTCATACATAAATAACAGAAACTTTCGAGCTTCCATCCAGAATAGACTCCTTTTCGGGACCGGGTTGAACCAATAGGATTACAAGTTGTTTTTCTTTGTCGTGCAACGTTCCTACATTTTTCCATTGTTAAATTGTTATTCGGGCAACTTGCGAAGTGGAAATTGAAAATATAAACAAACTGATTATGACTCTACCACTTTTATTGAGTTTGGCCGACGAATTGGAGACCCTTTCTACGCGTTCGTATGCTGACGATTTCGGATTCGGATTATATCCGCATCGTCATTATCACGCGTATGGCAACCGAAATCAGGGATGGTTTCAGAGACATTACAAAGTGGACAGTGAGCGACCGATAGTCAAGTCAGCGGAAAATGGTTTTCAAGTGACTCTGGACGTGCAACAATTCAAACCGAAGGAATTGACCGTCAAAGTGGTGGACGATTTCATTGTTGTCGAAGGAAAGCATGACGAACGTGAGGACGAACATGGATTTATTACGCGACATTTTGTGCGTCGTTACGCCCTTCCCACAGGATACGATTCGGAACAAATTTCGTCGACTCTTTCGTCCGATGGTGTCCTGAGCGTTACGGTTACACCCTCGATTTCGGAAAGCTCTGCGGAACGCACAATTGAAATTGAACAAACAGACGAGCCGTACTACAACACAAAGGACGATGAACACGTAAAGGACGAGGCCAACGAATAAAATTATTAAAAATGCGCAATTTTTTGTAGAAGAAAATTGAGGAGTCTCAGTCGTGACTTCAAATTATGTTAGCTTTTCCATTAGAGTTAGAAAATAATATTCCCATAATAAACACGTAAACATGTAAAGTTTTATTCGATATACGAATATTTAGAAATGTTTGTTAAGCTTGTGATAAAATGTCGTTTTAAATAAATAAAATGCATTCTAAGCTTATATGCAAGATTGTTGTTCTTTTGTGAGTTAATTCACGCATGACACCTTTTGTCGGCGTCTTTGTTTTCATTCGTAGTGCATTTCCTTCCTTTTGGTCGAGTATCGATTTTAAGTAGGATTTATGAGATGCCCCACTGTAGTGTTATATACATATAGTAAATGTCGGTCACCAGCGAAATTAAAGAGGCTTTGACATCAGTCATTAAAGAATGAAGCACATCAGGTTTCATTTTCCGAATAAAAAGTCCAGTACACTCATATAAGCGGTGTCGTGTAGCCACTGACTGCATGTACTCGTATTTAGTAAATAATTAGTTAATAAAAAAGCGAATTAGGTTGACAGTCCACTAATAAGCTAATATGTCGACCTACCAAATACTAATGCCCGAACCAAATTGAACGCAGAATGCAGCAGCAGCAGCGAAGTGTCAAGTTAGAAAGTCCCCTTAGGCGGCTAATATCATTTATAAAAGCTTTTTTTAAAATACTGTGCGTCAAAGATATTTGTAAAAGAACTTTTATAGTGTAATAGCCGCCTCACCGATAAGTGAAGAAAGGCCCTAAGGCCGTTTCCTCACTTGTCGGTACGGTAGCGGTGCGCAATTGGCATGCTCGGTATACGCAGTACGGAAAACTTACCGAGCGCCTATATTTCAATGAGTGTTTCCTGATTGGCTTGGTCCCTCCCCGCATCCGCGAATATCGAGCCAATCAGTAAACACTCATTGAAATAAAGGCGTTCGGTAAACTCTCGGTACCGCGTATACCGAGCATTGCCGATTCCGCACCGCTACCGTACCGACAAGTGAGGAAACGGCCTTAGGGCCTTTTCTCACTTATCGGTGAGGCGGCTATTACACTATAAAAGTTCTTTAACAAATATCTTTGACGCACGGTATTAAAAAAAAAAAACTTTAATAAATGATATTAGCCGCCTAAGCGTACGTTTATACTATGGCGGTAGCGGCGACGTTTTTTTTCCGTCGACGTTCGACGTTAAAAAAAACGTCGTTGGCTTGTGATTATATTACGACGTTTTTTAACGACGTATGTGGAATCATTCGGTATTTCTTGAGCCTACATCATGAATAGACGGAGAATATTGCTGCTTTGTGCATTGGAAGCAGAAGGACTGTTGAGTGATAACAGACGTAAAAGAAGGTGCTCAGTTCACCCATTTAACGCTAATGAACACTATAAATACTTTTTTCGATTTTATAATAAAATAAGAAAGTACCGTGAAAATTTTTTTAACTACTTACCAAGTACGCTTAATTCGCACACTTACACGCACTCAGTTAAAACAATTATCAATGTATGTATAGTAATTTAAAACAACAGCACAAATCACAGACAATTTCTTTACACGCACTCAGTTTAATATAAACAATTATCAATGTACGTATGCAGGGCCGTCGAGAGAAAATCCGGACCCGGTACTCAACTTTTGTAGGGGCCCATATATGGCAACCGGTACCTCAATGAACCAAAAAAAAAAGGTCAAAGCGTACGTTTTTATTTTTTTTTGTAGGGGCGCATATATGGCGACCGGTAGCTCAGTGCGTCAGAGTGGTATGAAAGGGCAAGGAGCAAACAAAAAAAAGCTCAGTGCGTAGATACCTTTTTTTTCTCTTTTTTTCCATTTTTCAAATTTGCGGGCCCCCGAGAAAACAGGGCCCGGGGCGTTTCGCCCCTTCCGCCCCCACCCCTCTCGACGGCCCTGTATGTATGTAATTTAAAAAATTTAAAACAAATGTACAAAAATGGGAAAGGTCTCTGTATTCCACGCTTTATCAACAAGTGGGTGCAGCAAATCGGCAGTTACGCTTGGCGCTGCTTGATAAATTTTTTATCGTACTACTAGTAGATTTGTATGCTGATGTGCTTCTCATGTTCACAACTACATAATATTCCACATGCAGAAACAAATCAACAAATATATCCCCATCCTCACCCTTATTCGTATCCTCATCTTTTCATTATCAAATATCCTTATCCTCCTCCGCATTCTCGAGCTCGAGCAATTTTTTATCCACACCCTCATCCTCATCCGCAAAACAATATCCCCACTAAACCACCACAACAAAGAGTAATTGCATGTAATTATAAAAAAGATTCAAGAAAAAACGCTGCCGTTAACGTCGTAATATAAACTCTGCCATATAGTTGCACGTGTTTATAGTGGACGTCGACGTTCAAACGCCAGTCCGCCAACATGCGACATTAAAAATTTTGGACGCGACGCGGTAGCGTTCGACGTTAAACGTCGAACGCTACCGCGCCTAATAACAACGTTCCCATTCATTTCCATGTGTTGCTAGCCATTAATTGCTTCGACGGAAAAAAACGTCGCCGCCACCGCCATAGTATAAACGTACGCTAAGGGGGAAGGTGTGCAAACTTGTAAGAAAAGTACTTGAAACAAGCAACGTTCATGTCGCAAATCTTTTCTTAGCCGGCTATTAGACTAGACGTCAACAAAAGCTTAGAAATGCTAGAGATGTTGACGCGCCCATGCCCCTGGAGGGGTCAAGGCAATTAATATGCTGTATATAGGGTCTCCTGCACTGGCTGGAAAATACTGATACGGTTTGTTTGAGGAAAAACGGTACCAATTGTATTGGCATACGACAATCTTTAACCGTTACGAGGTTAACGCTCTTTTTGTGATTGTCATCAATCAATTTGCGAAACGAAATTTGGCAGTCTCCACAATCATTTAATCCAAGATATGACCTCACTTTCTGAAACAGGGTGGGTCAAAAGTTACGACGGAGGACAGGATATTATTCAAGAGTGATTTAAAGCCTCTATCCATACAAAATATAGAACTTATTCGACAGAAATTTCAGAATTTATCGGTCTTAATGATTCGAGTGTAATTTATGTCGTCAGTCAATCAATAAAGGCAACATTCCAAAATTATCAAAATTAAACGGCTTTGCATATCCACAATCCCAGCGCATCTACCGAAATTAAATTTTGTTTCTGAGAGACTTCTATCGCCTCGGATTTCATTTATGCAAATACGTAGATTGCGTCATGTGCACGGACAATATGAAATATTAATTTCTTGAAAGGGGATGAAAAAAGAATTTTACTGAAACTCTAGATTTAAAGATCCACTTCTTCGCTTTTGGACGCATTTTTCTCTCTATGTATTTAAATTTCCTTTAAGCGACGCCTTTTCCACTTCATTACCATCACAGCTCTGAAATAAAAGTCAATCTCGACGAACAGATAGAGATAATTTTCTTAAGTCAGTTTTAAATAACAAAAACAGCATTATTTTCAGACAATATTTTGCGACTTATGCCAACTATGCGCATGCACATACCGTATGTATAATATCTCTCTCTCTCTGGTTCCTGTTAACCCCTTGTGGGGCATAGGGCATTAACCAGGCCTACTTTTCACCTCGTTCTGTTCATCGCCATCGCTTTCAACTCACTCCACGACTTGCCTATTGAGGCACTCTTTCTCTTAACTGATCTTCTCCAGGTGTTATTAGGTCGTTCAACACGGCGACTTGCATTGGTTCCCTCCGGGTTCCAATCGAGGGCCTGTTGAGCAATGTTGTTCGGCCCTTTTCGGAAAGTGTGACCTATCCATTACCACTTTCGTCTTTTAATTGAAGTGTATCCTGTCCTGACCAGTAATAGTAAGGAGGTTGTATGTGTAGGATGCGGCGTAGACAAAGGTTCACAAAAGATTGCAATCTAGTTGTTATCTCATTGGTCACGTTCCAAGTTGAACAGCCATATAAAAGCACTGATTTTACGTTAGTTTCGAAGATCTGGAGTTTGGTGCGTCTGAAAATGTGTTTTGCCAGGACGGAGTCAAACTGAAAAAGCTGCTGGAGCCTTGTTGACGCAAGACTGTACATCGGCATCCTCCACCATCTGCTGTAACTACTCTTCCGAGATAGCCGAAATTGTCAACTTTCGCGACTGCCTGCCCCGAAACACAAATTCCGCTTTGCCTTCCTGGACCCAAGCTCAAGTACTTACGTCTTGGCAGCGTTGATTTTAAGCCCCGTATTACGACTTTCGCAATGCAGAGCATCAGACATTTGAGCTACTTGATCCGATCTATTTAATAGAAGACAAATATCGTCAGCATAGTCTAGGTATTGAAGGTATTTGAACAACTTCCATCTTATACCTTTGTTCTGGTGTTCTTGAAGCGCGCCGCTTAGTACATCATTAATGGCAATTAAAAACAGTATAGGGGACAAAGTGCAGCCTTGTTTCACTCCGCTATGCACCTCGAAAGGATCTGATAGCTTATCCTTGTGTAAGACGTGACATTGGGCTTCCTGGTAGGATAATGGAAATGATTTTATCTGGTATGCCTGTCCTACGTAAAGCCCTCCAGATGTATTCCTGGTCAATGCTGTCAAACGCCTTCTCGAAATCGATGAACATGAGATGTAATGGGGATCTCCACTCTGCGGATTGTTCAATAATAATTCGGAGGGTGTTGATGTTGCCGCTACATGAGAAGCCCTCGCGAAAGCCGGCTTGTTCATCATTAAATCTGCGGTCAACTGTTTGTTTGATCTGGTTCAAGATTATTTTTGCCATCAGTTTGGAGACGGCTGGGAGAAGACAGATCCCACGCCAATTATTGCAATCCTTCAGGTCGTCTTTTTTCGGGATCTTAATAATGACGCCCTTCTTCCACTCTTTAGGGTTCCGGTTTCCCAACACTCTTAGATAAGGGGGAGAAGAATATCCGCAGTAGCATTGGCATCCGCTTTCCTGCGGCGGCTGGTTCCACGCACCGGAGCGACCCATTTTTACAACGGCCAAGAGCTGCCAAACCCCTTCAATGCAAGAAGGATGTGTGTTTGTGTGTTACATACTGTATCTGTTTTTTTTTTGTGTTTATTGGGAGCAACTCATCTCGGCGCAATTGCTCTCAATACTACTTCTCCGCGCCGGCATTGAAAACAACCCAGGTCCTTGGATGTGCTGCGTATGCAATAGAGAGCTGCATCCCAATGCGACGTCAGTGAGATGCAACTGTTGCGACGAGTGGTGTCACCTGAGAAACTGCTCTGGTCTAAACCATCACTGGCACTGGAATCTTTCGTTTACCGCCAGTCAGTGTAGAAACCGAGGTCCACAAACAGCGAGCTCATCAAACACGCCTCACCTTCCTACACCAGTGAGCACCCACACGAGCTTTCAGTCAACCCCAACGACTCCTGCCAATAGACCCAATAGGATTCCCCAACAAAATAACCTTACGCCTGCACCACCGATCGCCGTTTTCGATATGCTCTCACTTGTCCAACTAAATTGCAACGGGCTGCCAAACAAAATTGCCGAACTCGCTTCATTCATGGACAGACCGCATTCAAGTTGGAGCAATCCAGGAGACAAAACTAGATCCCGATTCGTCCCTCAACGCTCATGGAAATTACATCATCATAAGGAAAGATAGGCTGACCAACGCTGGAGGAGGACTTGCCTTCATAATTCACCATTCCATGCAATAGCGGGAAATAGATGTCACCAACAACGACATCACCATGGAAGTGCAAGCCATCGCCATCGTCGTATCTGTCGAACATCGCACCTTTGTCAACCACAACAAGGCTGACTGGAATAGCTGTACCGATTATACTAGTGCTAAATTCCTCGCCCTGCCAACTCCCACCGACGTACGTAAGGCCGAGTCCAATATCAGGAAAGTCCTTAACAAAGCGGCTGAGAAATTTATTCCTGCAGGACGCATTCCTAAAATTCGGCCCAACTTAGCTACCTCAGCCGCCAGATTGGCAGACGAGAGAGACAACATCAGGAGCACTAACCCAGACGATCCCAGAATTCACGAAATGAACTGTGAAATTCAAAGACTAGTGACCGAACATAAGAGGACAAAATGGAGTACACATCTGAATGAATGCAACCTAATCACAGGTATTAGCAAACTATGGTCGGCAGTCCGTGCCCTCTCTAATCCGCCGAAACAGAAGGGAAATGTCGCCATACAGTTCGGAGAAAATTCAATCTCCAACTCTGTCCACTGTGCAAGTCGCTTCAATAGGCAGTATATTGAACATGCTCCACCAGACAGATAAAAGCGCATAATCCGAAGGAGGATTCATAACCGAACTGCCTTCACCACGGACGAAGTGGCTGCAGCAATCAGGAAAGCGAACAACTCGAAAGCCTTGAGACCTGATGAAATCTGAATGGCTATGCTTAAACACCTCAACGCAACAGCTATCGAATACCTCACGGCTATACTCAATCTATCCATCACAACACTGATCGTTCCGGAACTCTGGAAGAAAGGGAGAATAATCCCAATCCCGAAACCTGAGAAAAAAGCGACACTCGGCGAGTCCTATCGTCCCATCACACTTCTATCACCAGTTGCCAAAACGCTCGAAGCACTAATCCACCCTGTTCTTGCGGTCCACATCCAGCTTGCAAACCACCGGCTTCAGAAGGATGCATAGTACGACGACGGCGCTGGATGCCATTACAACACGCATCCACAATGGCCTCAACCAACCTCGTCCATGTCACAGAACACTTCTGGTGGCACTTCACGTGTCGAAAGCCTTCGACACAGTCAGCCACTCAGCACTTCTGTCCGATCTATACAATGCATCTCTTTCAACGCACACTACAAAATGGATTGCCAACTATCTCGCGGGTAGGCAATCCTACACCGAATTCAGGAGCAAGAAGTCGAAGCTAAGGAAGATCAAACAAGGTCTGCCACAAGGAGTTCTTTCTCTCTCCTTGTTCAACCTTTACCTATCTGGAATTCCAACTCCACTTGAAGGAATCGAAATTATCTCCTATGCCGACGACTGCTCCATTCTGACAACAGGGAACAACATCACGGAAATGTGCGAACGATTAAATGATTACCTGGAAGAGCTTAACTCCTTCTTCAAAGGCAAGGATTTAATCGTATCAGCGCCTAAATCCTCGGCAACCTTATTCACCACCTGGACGAAGGAAGTCAAGATGCAACTTGGGATCTCAATTGGCAATCAACTTATTCTGACCGTGAACCATCCTAAAATTCTAGGAGCAGTCATCCCCCCATGCTTCAACAGTGTGTAACATCATGCGCGGAAGGAATAAAATCCTTAAAGCCTTGGCCGGTAGCACCTGGGGCAAAGATAAAGAGACCCTACTGGTCACATACAAAGCAGCGGAAGGTCAGTAGCCAACTATGCGGCGCCAGTGTGATCACAGAATCTCTGTGACACACAATGGAATAACATTCAGGCTTACCTGGCTGTGACTGGCTGTCTCCTGATGTCATCCCAGGATCATCTACATCAGGAAACAAGGATGATGCCTCTAAGGGACCACAACAAGCTTCTTGAGAAACAATACCTGGTGGGTTGTTACCGAAGGGAGCACCCCAACTCCGAACTCATGGACAAGACGCCTCCACCAAGACATGTCAGCCGTGATTTGAGCGACCTCGAAAGAGACGTCCAGAGGTACAAAAGGGTTCCCTTTGACAACAACGCATACAGATCAGCAATCGCAGCAATACACCACGACGAGGTACAAGCATCAATCGCGGGACTAGGTCCAAATAAAGTTCTCTCGACACCACTGACGTGCAGTGGAAATTTTTCATAGTCAAGCAGTTGGGCGCCCTAAAGCCAATTTAGCATAAACAAAAATGGACTGTATAATAGAATATGGACAGTCACAAAAACATTTATACCAAGCGGCTTTAAGCCTTAAAGAAGAAATCAGGAAAGATATAAATAAAATATTGGCACATATATTCGGAATACAAAAAAAAAATAAATGAATAAAATATTACTAATAAAAAAAATGATAAATAAATATTATGTTAATTAAGACTAAGAAAAATTCAGGGGTATTTGAAATAAATAAATATTCTTTCGCCATTGCCATTTATTTGTATTCCAAATCTATGCGCCGTTCTTTAAGTAAAAACTCTTTAATCACATTATCAAAAAATCGTTTTCTCTTCGCATTTGTATAAGAAGATCCTTTTCAACCGCAATTAAAGCAAGATCCGAAAGTCGTTCTTGGGATTGGCGATTTCTCAAAAATGTGTGAACGCGCTTTAGTGTTGAAAATGACCTTTCCGCAGTTGCCACTGTGACTGGAATTGACGTTAATAATTTTGCTAAAATATGAACTTGCTTAAAACCGTTTGCGACATAAAGCCGTTTTTGAAAATAATCGAGAATTTTACTAGGATTCGCGTTTTTAAACTCATCTGAAGAATAAATAACTTTTAGCTCATTTTTCAACTTTATTCTGCCGAAAAATTGACCGTGATATTCAATAAGTGAGTCAAAATTTTTATCGGGAAAATTTGACTTGAATTTAGAAAAATAATTCGGTTCAAGCAACTCTAAAAATGAAAGATCTTTAAACGAATGGAATCGATCTCGAATTTGCCCGAGAATAACATCTATAATCTCCCGAAATATCCGCCGTAAATTTTGTAAAGGATCTATCGCATTTCTACATTTCTTACGTGGTGGCTCATATTCTGCTGTAACTGTCGAATAGAAATTATCAAACTTTTTAGAAAAGTCATTTTCAAGCCAATTTTCAAATTCAATAATTTTTTGGCTTGCATATGAAATGTTTACCACTTTGCTCTGAATAATATTAAATAATATATCAGTTTTCGAAAAAATTTCAGAAAAAATTAACAGATATAATTGAAAATCTGACTCTGCGAATTTTTGTAAGTATATATCGGAAAAAGTCAAGGAATCGCCATCCCAGTGTTGAGAACCATTCGAAATTGTCTCAAAAACTGTACAAATTTCATGCTTATGTTCAAATATAACGTTAATAATACGCGAATGATAATGCCAACGCGTTTTGGAAACCGATGGTAAACGACGATTTACTATATTTGCAAAAAGGTCCGACCTTTTAGTGGATGTATTAAAAAATGATGCGATTTTATTGATGTGCGCGAAAAATAATTTAATTTCCGGAATAAACTCAACTGCTTTAGACAATACTAGATTTAGTGAATGAGCGTAACATGGAACGAAAATTGCCGATTTATGTTTTTCCCGAATTAAAGTCTGAACTCCACGAATTTGAGAACTCATTACTGCTGCGCCATCGTAACATTGTGCAATTAATTTCTTATCGATATTAAAATTTTGCAATTGTTTTAAAATGTGAGAGCTTATTGCTGTAGCTGTACGATTAGCGCTTACATCCAAAAATCCGATAAATCTTTCTTCAATCTCATTTGATATTGTATATCTAAAAATCATCGTTAATTGTTCCCGACCGCTAACATCTGGCGTTTCGTCGACCATTACAGCTACAAATGGAGCCTCCTTTATTTCCAAATTGATTTTATTTCGAACCACATTAGCTATAGCGGAAACAAGATCGTTTTGGATTCTATTAGACAAACCCGAAAACGCTGCATTTGCTTTTATAGAATCTATGTGGGACTCAATTATCGGATCGTACAAACTCAAGAAATTTACGGTTTCGATAAAATTACCACGATTATTTGAAGAAGAGTCTTCATTATTTCCGCGAAAAGGAAGCTCCTGTTTTGCCAAAAAAATTACAGTATCGATTAAACGTTTCAAAATATTACGATTACGCTCAACTTTTTCATTATGCAAACTAACAGATATTGCCACCTGGTTACTAAGCATAAACTCTATACGCTGAGAACCAAAATTATCTAATTTAATTAACGACTGAAGATGTTTTTCGGAACTTGAATGCTTTGCTGCTGAGCCCGTAAAATTATTCAAATCACTAAATCCAGCTTTATTCCAAACAGATTTTTCATTCGTGAACAAAAGACACGGCCAGCAAAATAACTTATTTAATTTACAGCTTCCCGTTAACCAAATGTACTTTTCATACGTTTCGATATGGAATTTTCGCGTAATAAAAAATAAACTCTAAACTAAGATCTGGCTTCGGTCTATCCGATTCTATAATTTCTCTTTTCTTGGCAAAGGAAAGAGTTGAAAATCCCGCTTTTAGTACGAAATCCGTCGCGCAGCAATACTCCGACATAATGCGAAAAGAAAACTTACCACTTTTATCACAAATCAAATTAATTAAATCACTACAAACGGTCAAAAAAACTTCAAATCACAATTTAATCAAAATCACCCGATTGCACTGATTTCCTCTTTTAAATTGCAACGGAAAATCCATTACATAACAAAAACAAAAGCTCTACTGGAAAAATCAAATTTCCATAAACATTCCCTGCATTGGCAACATTTCATTAACAAGCATCATTGGGCGGCTTTATCCCACACACAAAAGCAGTCGCGCCAGTGCTTGACTTGTCTCATATAAATTTGCGAACAAAACAAAAAAAAATCGTTGCCCAATGTACTACCGAAATCCAAGATTCCCATTTTCTGGAATCAACATGTCTCTAGTATTTGGATGCACACATGGTACATGCATCTAAAGATCTAGGCACATTTTCCTATTCTAAGTTTGGTGTCTATGGTGTGCAAAATGTGGGAGGTTTGAATATTATCTAAAGTAATTGAACGAATGTTTTTTAACCAAAAGAAGGCGCGGATCAGAATTTGAATGTGTAAAGGAATATTTGAATGATAATATGTATTCTTCAGCTTAAAGAAAAACATTGACTGAAATGATGATATGTGTATTGGTGAAAGCAAAGTTTATTATTGAATTGCTTATTTCGGTAAGTCAAGCAGTTTGGAATTGCTTACTACGAGTGCACGTCACTGCTCGACACAACCACCAGCCATTTCTCCCGATGAGAGAACACTTCCGAAAGCAGCGAGGACGACACTTGCCCAACTTCGGTCGGGCTGGTGTTCGCGTCTTAGCTCCTACCTATCTCGCATTGACCGGGATGTCACGAACACATGCCCCGCCTGCAATGGTACACCTCACAATGTGGACCATATCTTCAATTGCCCAGCTGCACCCACACACCTGACCCCCAGGTCGCTGTGGGAGAACCCCGTAGAGGCAGCTATCTTTCCTGTCACTTAACACCGAGGAAGACGAAGAACAACACAACATGTAACACACTCACACAACGAACTTCTGACCATTGCTACAACAACAACAACAACAACATGGTGGGCTGGTGTCAACTCTGGCTATTTTCGGAATAACTTCTGCTACTAATGAAGATGTATTCGAAGGTCCAAAGTTGTTGTTGAAGACCTCAAAGAAGTGTTCTCTCCATCTCCGCAGTTGTCGTTCTTCGGTTACCAGTAGAGACCCATCTTAATCTTCCACATGATGTTCTGTTGCAAAAGATTTGCCAGTTAATAATATATCTAATAATCACTATAATATATCAAATACGATTTATATTTTTTTCTTAAAAAATTTAATAACATTTATTTAATATTATTATATTTTACACATATTTACTTTTATCGAGTATAGCTTAAACATATTTGTATTAATATATGTAATAGTATTTTATTACAATATAATATATATATGACCAATAATAATTTATGCTTTATTTTTCTTATAAAATAAAAAGTTGTGTTTTATACAAAAGAAACAAGTTTACTTTTTTGATGATTTTTAAAGATTTCGTTTTTTTTATATTTTACTTTTATTTTATATTTTCGGTTATTTTTGTGTGTATTTTATGTAATTATATTTTTTAATAATCAGTGCATCAATATTTTAAGTCATATAAAACATGACCAATATCAATAGCAATATGTAATTATAACAGTTGATTTTCTCATTTCTAGTCTCTTCATTCTTATTCATTATCTAAAAACATAAAAACAAAAAACTTTTAACGCAGCGATAACAGAATGCTCATTTTAAATTTGAAGACTTTGCATCCATTTTTGAAATGTAATTATGTATTTTGTCTTGCTCGAATTGAATAAGTCTTTTGGTTCCTTCAAGAAAAAGTAATAATTGCCATCAGGACGAAAATTATGTTTTTGAATAACTGATATCAAAAACGACACTGCAGTGTGATCTAAGGAAAAAGTCAGACATCCGCCGTATTATGCAATGATAGCACTAATATTGCAATTGTCTGAACCAAAAGTGATTTAAAGTGACGCAGTCTTGAATAGTCGTTGAGAACGAACAATTTGTCATAAAAAAAAATTAATTTCACGGAAGTCAACAAAAAAGGAAACAGAATAAATATACATATAGGCACAAATAAATAGAAATATACATTTGTTTTCTTATAGTTTATATAGGTAGATGAGACATTATAAGGCAAACGTTACGAAAAAGAGAAAATCATAGGTGGCAAAACAGCTAAGTTTAACAGAATATCAAAAGTACATTAATTTAATTCAGAATGAAAATTTGTTGTTATAGTCAAGAAACGTGACTGCAGAAGTAGAAAAAAACTGGGAGTACAGTGTACTAAAATAAAATGAATAATCTTATCGTAATTCATCATTATACCCTACAAGGAACATAACATATTGGCTAAAGTCTGCTTAGAATACAAACGAATTCATAAATTCTAGGCCTGATTTTCTAAACAGCGATTGTTCTACAATCTTTTGGAATATCAATTGTTACATTATTAAGTGTTGGGAACAAAAGGAAACATTAGTTCATTTAACCGAGTATAATTTTCGACTTTTTTTTAATAAAACTTATTGTGAAATCTGATAACGAGCGTTATAATTTTGTATTTAGAATAAGTTCAAAATAAATTACACCTGTTGAAAAAGTTCTCAATAAATTTTAAGTGGCTTAACACAAACGAAAAAGTTTATACTCAAAATCGCCAAAACATGGAAGTAGATAGTATTTTTCCCTAAATTATCGATTGTGCTATTCATCTCGCATTTCTTCTTCAACGCTATGGGATATATAAATTCGAAGAATTTTGGATAATAAGAATATCAAATTTGCATACATCATCCTCTGAAGTATGGCTGATGATTTTTTCAGCAAACAGATACTCGAGGATATTCTCGAAAAATTACTTCGAATTACAGATGAATGAAACTGCAAATGCAAAACCGATATTTTTATGAATTTAAACATACTAGTAGGTGATGTATACAATTTTCCAAGGGAGGAAGTCATGTGAAAGGCATACACATTATATATTTATAGAAGGCGACTAATTTTCATTTTGATTCCACTCTGAATCGAATACAATCCGAGAAAATGGAACTATTATAAATATTGACTAAATATCATCAGTCTCTCTGAATCAAACATTCCATTTGACTGTAACAATGCATATTATAAATACAATTTATAATCTACATACATACTTTACTTTGATATTAACTTTTTGGTAATTTTGATAGCAATAAAACAAAACAGTGAATGCCACATTATCACTGATATTTACAAATGTGCTTCAGAATTTCTATATTATATTTTGGAAAATATTTCAAGCTCAATCGTATACACAATAGATTCAAGGATCAGAAATTATAAAATTTGCGAAATAATTAAAATAAGAATTGCAAAATTATGAAAATTTTGGAGAAAAATTACATATTTGACCTGCACTATGAAATAAAGCGTATCTTTACATGTAACAATGATAAACACACAAGCGTTATACTGTTATACATCTTAATTAAGCTTTCCCTTACACTTACGATACAAGTGAAATAATGTAAAAATTACAGGCGAATTAATGATCAATAATAAAAGTAGTCAGTCCATAATTACAAAACAGGATTAACAGTCGCTCCTGTTTCACTAGATCCCATTACTTATGATATTGACGAAAAACGACAGTCACCCATTAACCACAGCTTTGCAAACTAACATAGTAAACGCTCCATTGACGCCTTCCACCTGATTCCATCGCCACTGATATAGTCAAAGCTTACGTTATATTGGTAGTTGAAGTTTCTCGTAATCTTTATTATTTCTTTTATCAATTACCCGCTAGATTCTTGGCTTCAAGAGACATATTTAACTATTCGAGTTATCATCGAGTGGCGGTAAGGTTAGCGATTTGACTAGCTCATCATAATCCTCCAGATCCAATTCGAATTTCTCCAGCTGTTTTGTAATATCTTTCATAGGATCTTCAGTTTCGATGGTGGGCTTATCATCCTCACTCTCGTTGGCATCCTCGTACTGCTTGAGTTTGGGCGCATTGTAGATTTGCCGAATAAATGTGGCGAGTTCAGATGATTCGCTGTTTTTGTTTGTGGCAAATGGGAAGTGCTGAAATGAAAGAAGAAATAATTGTTAATCAATTATATATTATTGTGGTCTAGCCTGTAGAGCTATCAGTTTAAAAATGGGATGTAGGCCCAGTGCTCACATCGCCTCCACGCGGTGACCACTGAAAATTGTTCCCCACAACAGACTGAGCTAAACAGCAATACCTAGCAGCTGGGAAAGACCAGCAGCCGAACCCGCATAGGACATCCAAGCCTAATTGATCTCATGATGAAACAAAGTTAGCAAAGTGATGAATGATATTCTAGCTTACCAACAAGGTAAAACCGAAGCTGTCAGGGATGGTGATGGCTGATGGATCACCGCTTAATTAAGTGTGATGATCGGGTATCTGTCGATTTCATGAGGAGAAGCTTTGACAATAAGGCGACCCCTTGAAGGGCATGAAACTCACGCTCCTCCCAGAATCGCAAATCTCGAAGAGGCCAATGGCTCGCATCTGGTTGCCTGAAGTAGAAGCAGACGGCAAGAAAATATTGCAATGCTTATGGCTACCTAATACACACAGCAAAATTAATTAATAATAAAAGAACCACTTAAAAAATGCCAATTCTTCCGGTTAATACGAATAAGGGAGCCGAGACTGTAGTTGTTGGTATTAGTGCAAAAAGAGCGAAACGTAGCATACATTTTAAAATGGTAGTTGCCAACATAATGGTAAATTTAACTTATAACTTATTTAATTTATAAAACTAAACATGAAAGAGTCACTTGTTATTTTATGTTTGTATTTACCGGTCGGTTGTGTAGTTTTCTTTAAAGTCTGCTATTGTTTAGCAAGTGATGGATCACCCACAAGGTGTTTGAAGCCATATCAACAAAAATTGAAGTGTGTACGGTTACGGCTGTAACTTTATGAAAGGAAGGCCATAAATTCCGGGAAGTGAGCCGTAGGCTTCTAGTGAGACTGATTTATACGCTTAAACGCCCTCAGAAATCCTCGTAACACAGCGCCTTCCATATTAATAAGTGACCTCAGACACGTCACAGGAACAGTCAATTTCCACACAAACCATGCGTAGTCGTTTCAGGGGCCATACATCCGATAAAAGTGCTGCGATTAACAAGTTTGCCAAGAACCACCGCAATTGGAGTATAAGGTATTGAGGAACATTTTTTTTCTCTGGTAAATCAAGATTTTCTCTGTGTTTTGAAATTATAATCGAGCTGGGGTCTGGAGAAGAGGAAACGAACCTCTCCAACTTTGTGCCCCTGAACCCTTATCAGGTTTTGGCGGTGGATCCACTATGGCGGGAATGACAAAAGCGATTTAGCTGTATTCGCTAATGGCGATTTGACAGCTCGGCGATACATCAAAGAAGTGCTAACCCTTCATGTTACTGTAAAAGCTCCTCCTCGTGGACATGATTTCATTTTGATACAAGGTGGAGCCCGCCCTCATACTGCAAACAAAGTGCCAATAATAGCGACCTTTTTCACTGGGCAACTTGCAGCCGAGATTGGAATCCCATAGAACATTTATGGGACCAACTGGGGCAACGCATCAGGGCAGGTTCCAATCCTCCCTTGCGAAAACTGGAACAAGTCTTGAAGGACGAATGAACGAAAATATCTCAGCAGATATCAGGTGTTTTATAATAAGCAAAATTTGTATGAAACATACCGTTATGTTCAAGAATAATTTTTAAAAATGTTTCATAATTTTTATCCTCCCTACACTTATATAAAAAAAACGACCATTTTGGCTTCCTTGAATCGCGGATATTTTTAAGTGGCCCTTTAATTGCTTTGCTGTATATAAAGAGAACTCAATTAAAAGAGCCCCACCTTCCTCTCATACTCATAAACAAGGAGAGCCTGTTTGAAAATACTCCGCTTGACAGAAATGGCCGGACAGGGCAGCACAGGAGCAGGAGTATTATGGGAATCTTCAAAAAGGCCGTGAACATGGGGTATAATACGAACGCGCTTTGCAATGAAACTTTTCCGCATGTCGGATTATTACACTTTTGATTAGTGCTTTAATACTAATACCGCCACAACAAGCGAGTAGGGGCGGAGCTACACTTAACACAATATTGAATTAAGATGTAGTATTAACAAGACGTGGCAAAGTGAAAAGGCACACTAACAGGAGCGAGGTATCCACGGAATCATGTGTAGAACTATGGCAACATAACTTTCACTATTGAGCCTGAAACGCAGCTTATTAAAGTCAAACGGCCTGCAATGTCATGCAACTTTAAAACAGAAAGTTAGTGTTAGCAGCATGCGAAAAAGTACTTCTTTACAATAAGGAAGCATTTGGTAATGTTAAAAGAACAGAAGACAAAATATGTCATTATTACTATCTCAAAGATAATATCAGTTGTACGGAGTACTGTTCTTTACATTGTTGGAATAGCATTGTTGCAGTGATCACTAATTAGAGATATTTGACGAATGTCTTAACCGACATCGTCTAAATTACGCTACGAATAGTATAAGAATGAGTCAAGGACTATGAAATCCTTGCTGTGGGGAAGCTGTTATGGGCATGTGGATCCAAAATAAGGTCCATATTTGTGTTACAGTCAATATACCATCCGAAAACTTGCCAAGGGAACACTTTTTCGACTGATCCTACTTAACTGGATACTTATCTGAAATAGAAAGAGTGAGTAACAATCAAATAGTTGTTATTGTTGCTGTTGTTGTAGCGATGCTTCGAATACTGAAGTGCTTCTTGCATCAACGGAGTTTGGCAGTTCTTGGCCCTTGAAAAACGGGTCGTTCCGATGCGAAGAACCGGCTGCCGCAGGAACGCAATCAAATTGTCGCTCAGGTGGCTGTCGATTCTACGTCCCGGAGTGACCTGTTATCCAACAGCCAAGAGTTGCCAAAACTCCTTCACTGCAAGAAGTATTGCTACAACAACGACAATTCAATGGTTTGCGGAGTGTTCAATGTTCGAAAGGGAACTAAGAAGCTGGTGTTGTTCGTCTGTGCGAAAAAAAACAATACATTTGCCTAGTATTTTATGAATCCCTTCAGTGATAACAGACCGAAAAGTATCAACTAATATCTTCTTGGTTAGTATACCCTGCTGTTAAATCAATTCGTTTCACCCGAACAGGTCCATTCCGATAAAAAACGACTGACCGATCTATGGTCCATGTTTCGCATTGAATCACATCTGGATCAGAGTTGAAAGTGAATTGGTTGAAAGTCAGCTTGTTTCTCAGCAAATGCGAACTCAGTATACAAATATATAGGTCGTATTTGTATACTGAGTCCGCAATTCGCCCCCACACGGCTATGTATGTATGATACATATATATGTATATGTTTTAATTCGGTCGTCACAGATCCAGGTCGTTCGATTCGCTATGGATTTTTGTTCTTTGACTCCAAACAACCTCAATTAGGGAAATAAATCTGAATGTTGGGAAACCCAAGAATTTGACTAATGAAACAGTCTACAGCACCGCAAAAAGTCACAAAGAACATCGATTTATTGAATAATGATTGCAATTTTATACTTCTATATTCTATACTTGGATAACTTACCATTTCTTTCAGAAAAATATCAGGTTTCTGCTCCTTATCGCACCATGGTGACTGTTTTTGTACATAGCCACTGTCAGCCAATAATTTTTTCCACCAATCGGGATTTGGTTGTTTCTTTCCCGTCGAAATGACACTGGTTGTTGTACTATCACTGCCAGCACTAACATCAGATGACGTTGATTGTACCAATGATTTCTTGTCTTCATTGGACTTTTGCTGTTCAGTGGTAATTTGTGGTTGCAGAACCTGCTGTTGCTGCTGTTGTTGTTGCTGCTGCGACTGTTCTGTATTATTATTCTCCGATGTACACGTAACTGACTCCTCATTATCTTCGTCATCACATCGACCTACGGCCTTATGATGTGGTTTACACTTACAGACTGGTTCCTGTTCAGAAGAACAAAACATAATTACTCGTTTTAATACCATGTCATGAGATTATCCTTATGAGTTTAACAAACCTTCTTCTGCAAAAGCCAAGCAAATGGTGGTGTTTCCGGCAAAAAGAAATCTTCTTCCGTGTAGGTTTTAATTCGGGAAGGATCGGCAAATGCGCCCGGTTTCATTGGAGTATTCCAGTCGACGACACGTGGAGCATTGCTGAAAGTAGGAGAAAAATTAAAAATTATTTTAGTAGATGTACGTAGAAAGTTTTTTTTTTAACATGATCTGCTCTGCAGTCACATTGTATGCTTCATAGGAAAAAAGCTATTCAAAAGTGCATAGGACCGCTGTTTCTACTAATAGATATCTGAATATTTTAAAGCTACTATTATTTGCACGGCATGATATTATTTGCAAAGTCACCGAGGAATTTGGGGGAGACGTGTGTTGAGTTTATTTCAACAACAACAAATTTGTAAAGCACGCAAAGTGCTGTTTGTTATTTTAGTACTGGCTATGGTACTACATTTCGCTTTCTGTTCACTGTGCCCCAGGTTCGATTCCTACTAAAGACAGTAGTCTTATCGATAAAAGGGGATTTACGTGTCGGAGTATGAACCAAGCCCCCTTTTTGAGGTAAATATGTATGTAGCTCGGTTGAGCGCGTTACTGATCGCATACCTCTATGTACACCGTCACGATCTAGTAAATGAGATGATGCTAACACATCCCGAGGGCTTGGTCCTAATTGGACTGTTGCCCCAGTTAATTATCTTATTTACCTTCGTACATAAGAGTCGACTTTGGCTTCAATTGAGTCGTAATCCAAGATGTGTTGATTGCAAAAAAAAACAGCAAAAACAGAATTGGACAAAATAATTCGTAGTCTCTAAATCGATTAATATCAATTATCGCCTACAGTTCAGCATTAACCAAAAGTTGGCGTCTTACAAGACGAGGATTTTCCTTCTTATGACTTGTAACTTGACTTCTTATAAATAAACGCACTTTCTAGTGTCTAGTCTATTCTATCTATTCCCCGGGTGCTGGCAAGACAATCCCGCCTTTACGTCGATAGAATATTGCATAACTTTTTAATTTTAATTGAATTTGTGGAGAAGTCTCTCGAAGGGAATTCAAATATTATTCATGTTGACACGCAAGCATTTAAGTGAGTCATCCCATAACAATAAATAAATATACAATATAAGCGCTTAAGATGTACTATAATTAATGCAGTATGTATGGTTTTAGAGTGAAACGTAAACGACCTTAATTTACCGACCTGAGGAATTTGGGCTTAAATTTGGATACCGGAGTTCAAACGGCTAATACTTAGTACGGCTGTGCATTGGGAGACATCATGTCATGTCTCGCTGATTAGTCTGCCACCAGTATTAAAGAATGTCATTGATATACCCTAGACTTTTAGTATAGGATATATTGTTTTTGTCACCACAAAAATATGTAACACTTTAAAAGAGGCTCCGGAGGTATAGCAATGTATGTAGATGTATATAAATGATCAGGGTCGATTTAGCCATGTCTGTCTGTGCGGCTGTCTGTCTGTCCGTTCGCACGATAACTTTTGATAGAATGAAGCTAGAGCTTTGAAATTTCGGTCAAATCTTGCCATTATCAAGCCAAGAGAACGCCTACCTCCCCTACATATGTAAAATAATTAAATGTATCTATAACTCCCGATTAAATAAACATGAAAAGCTCTAGCTTTGGTAGATTGTTCGTGAGGGTAATTGCATACTCTCCCGGAAAAATAAAATCGATCGGTTGAAAACTAACGGTAATTTTCTTACAAAGAGCCCCGTACTACCCTACTTTTCACGTTTTGTGTCTATAACTCTTGAACCAATTGACGTAGACACCTGGTTTTTGGCATGTAACCTTGAGGTAAGAAGCTGCTTGAGTTTAAGTAAGTTGGGCATAACGAGACCAAAGGAACGGCTACCTCCCCTACAAATTTCAAAAAATGAAATATTCCTTTAATTACGATAACTTTCGATAGAATGACGCTAGCGAGTTGTAAATTTGGTAGAATGTTAGTATGTAGTAAGATTTAGTTAGTTGTTATTGAAAATGGGCAAGATCCGATCCAAGTAACCCCTACCTCCCCTACAAATGAAACTTCAAATGGCGATAACTTTCGATAGAATGAAGCCAGCGACTTGAAATTTTGGTCAAATGTTTAAAGTGAAATTTAGTTGGTTAGTATTAAAGATGGGCCAGATCCGACCCAAGGAACCCTTACCTCACCTACAAATGAAACTTAAAATATGAGATAACTTTCGATAAAGTGAAGCTAGTGACTTGGAATATTGGTCAAATGTTTGTAGTAGGATCCAGTTGACTAATACTGAAAACATGTAAAATCCGACGAACGAAACCCCTACTTCCCCTACAAATGAAACTTTAAATAAGCGATAACTTTCGATAAAATGAAGCTAATGACTTGAAAAATTCGACAAATAAATAAACTGGTCATATAGAAAACTCACGTTTAATGCATATGGTCGTTGCCAATTGGTACTTTTGGTATCACTACTAGGCCTATAGAAGTCTAGAGTATATACGCTTCGCTTCGGTCTGGTTTTCTGTTGTTTCGATTTCGTTTCGCGATATCTTTGTCAACAATTGGCATAGAAACATCTACGGAATTCTTTTAAAAAAATTCCCATCATGAAGCCAAATTGCGATATTGAAGTCAATTGACTCGTGCAATAGACATTCAAACGCATAACGGACAGCATCAACTTCTCAAAACTAGCGAATACAAGTTACTTTACCGATTCAAATGCCGTCACGAACTTGAAAGTAGTGATAATTGTACCGTGGCACTATTGGAAATACCCAATTGACATGATAGGAGCATTGCATGTTTGTACGAGTACCTATACTTGTAGAGAGCAATTTCTGCACGTACGTGAAGCAAATATGATTTCGTTGTCTAAATGTTAAATGGAACGGATCTGATATGGTGGTATGGTATTCAACATCAATTACAAATAATTCCATAGTTTAGATTAGACGAACATCGAAAAGTTATTAAACGAACAGCTTTGGTCTATATTAAAAGTCGTCTGTCAATCACTGCCCCAGAGAAAAACGAACCCAAGCTTTTGATAAATTAATTAATTATTAATTAAATACAAATACATACATCACTGCCAGCTGAATCATTCCATTTCAAGTTCAAGTATTCATTACGCATAACTTGATCTACACGCATAAACACAGCCTCGCTGAAATTGCTCGAATTTGGTCTTGTACATATTTGTTGATAATGAACATGTAATACGAGTATTTATTGATCGCTAGCTAATCCATACGCATTGGTTATAAATATGTAGTTAATTTAAGGAAAATAAAGAAGTAAACACGAAATGTGGCTCCGCTCCGAATGATTCATTGACTTCCCAATGAAGAAATGCTTTATATGTATAGTCGTGAAAACTAAGATTTCAATGAATACTGAGAGTCGAAAAGACACCATTTTGTCACGGAGCGATTTAAAAACGCGTCGAATCACCATTCACTTTATTCACTGCCATTGCAAATTCAGCACCCAATCTCAAAAGACAATAACATTTTTTTAAATCAAGTTTTTTGTCGATTCTGATAAATCACTCTCAAAGTAAACCCTCCCAAAAATTTCGACTGATTTCAAACCCTTCCAAGTAGGACATATTTTGAGGGAAATTTTTACTAATATAATATTGGTCTCCATAGTGACCGCCATTATCAGGTCAGCTGAGATGGCTTTCAATCTACGCAGCTGTAAAATATGATAATATGATTCATTCAGACGTCATTTGCATATTTTTTATGATTCTTGAACATCTCGGGACAATAAAATCAACGCTCAATATTAAAAAGTGGTGCATATATTCCTATTACACCGGGTGATGTATTGTGGTTCGCGTCTTGGCTAATAGTGCGTCTAACCGCTTCCACTGAAGGAGGCAATCCCTTAATCGACAGAGTTCGCGTAGTGAGCGGAGCCCACGCAAGAGGATCGCGAAATCATCTCAATTTAAATCCCAATATTGATCAAAGGCGCGAACCACTATGCGTTGCCCGTTCAACTAGGAATGTAAAAGAAAATCATCAAATTGGAAGCAGGTTTTTAATTGACTCTGCCGCAGATGGTAACGGCCTAACAATATCATAAATTGAAGGGTTTATAAAAAAAACAATACTAGTTCAAACGTGAAAAATTTGAGAAGCAAAAAAAACTATTCCGCCACCCACACTCCCCCACTACCTTTTGTTGTTAGTCCAAAAACGTTTTCATATATGTACTGGCCAGGAGATATTTCGAAGAAAAACTGATTCGTGGGCGTTAAGGCACTGTCAGAAACTGAATGAATTTGTGGCAGGTCCTTTTTTTTAATTTTGGACAAGCACTGTTTTTTTGATCAATCCCTCAATTTAGAATTTTTCTCTGCTAAATATAGTACCTTTTGACTTTTTTTTTGTCAGTCAAAAGTTTATTCTTACCAGCATATAAATAAATTAATGGATTTTGTAAAATATAATATGCAAAATAAAGCTGATTTAAATTTTGTTATAGCTTGATAAATTTGAGAATTTATTGGTAATAAATATGTCAAGATATATTTAAAGAATTCAACAGAAAGCATTATTTCAATCATATAGGCCAGTTAACGAAGATAAGTCATAAAAGTCATAACTATGAATTCTAATGAAAAGCTCTCTGGGACAAAACGAGCCAAAAATTAAATAAATAGAAAATAGTATAAGCACCTTTTTCGTATCTTTAGTAGTTTTATAGAAAATCTCACTAGAAAAAGACTATTTATCATCTTGTTCTTAACTTTTGTTTCCACGATGTAGAAAAAACTGTTTTCCTGACGTATTTTGTCAAATATCAGAAAAAATATTCGTCCCACAAAGAAAATCAATATGCAATACAATATAGGTATATAAATCAATCCCTTTTTCTGTATGCACTGACCTGGCGCCTAAACTACCGAGTCGATTTAGATGAAAATTTCACAGTTTGTTCGAATTAGCTCTCCGCGGATTTGACGGTGGTTTGCCAAAAATCCAAAAAGGATAATATAACACAAGGAAAACACTTAATGGCCCATAAAACACAAACCAAAACACTTATCAATTCTTTTCTTTATGTCGAACAGAATGCATACCTATGTATATGAACTGTTTGTCTTATCTCAAGTGGTTTGCGTGTTGACCAGTATGCATAATTGAATGGGATTGAACTGTTATGGTTTCATGTTTGTGTCAAGTAGTTTTACGGTGCATGCCAGCCAGAATGCACAGTTGAACGTATCTATTGATCAGAATGCATTGTTGAACTTATGCATTGATCTTAGGTATGTACATCCTGATGGTCGATAAAGTGCATGCTAGCAACTACACCATCCGAAATCTATATGCTATTGAAACGTCAACAATTCAAGGGAATTAACATGTATTGAAAAACGAAAGCGTTAAGTGCATCATACAACTACCAGCATTAAGTGCACTCGGTCCATATATAGGTATACCTATACTATGTGAATATTGTTAACCCAGCTCAAGATGTGAACAGCTTTTCGAGTATAATTTCGCAAAGACAACCAAAAAGCTTGAAAGATATTGTATAATCATTCACCAGCCAGTAAAATAAAGTTAATATAATCATTCACCAGCCAGTAAAATAAAGTTAATTTGGGCGCTTTATAGGAAATATTAGGAAAACGTTAGGAAAACGTCTGGAAATACATAATTTTACTCCCTTCTATAGGTCCTAAACAGGAGTTGGTGTGGCCGTTTTTGGACCCAACACCCTCATCTCAATCGCTCTGGGTACATGGCACAGCGAGATCCATGCCATTGAGGTCTGCGCCGGCGTAATTCTAGAAAACAAACTCCGCGGCGTACACATTGCTATTTGCACAGATGACCAGGAGGCCATTAAGGCTCTCTCTTCACATAGGTTTTCTCCATAGCTGGTGAAAGAGTGTCGTGAACTTCTCCAATGTCTACCAACCGACAACCAAGTCTTTTTAGGGTGCCAGGTCATTGAGGGAAATGAAGCGGCGGATGAAGGCAAGGAAAGGGTCATCATCAAATTTTCTAGGGCCGGATACCTTCTGTGATCCTGGCTTCAGCTAGGACAATTATAGCGAATTGGTTCAAAAGGATACGCCAGCACTACTGGAACAACCTGCCAGGACTGCGGCAATCGAAGGAGTTAATGGGAACTTTTAACTACGAAGATACCACCCACATGAATAGAGCTGACCTTAGACTACTTGTAGGCTAGACTACCTATCCGGCCATCACTGGGTGAGATTTAATCTGAACAAGATGTGCTTGTCTAACGAGACGGAGTGTTCCTGGGGCAATTTAACACGTGTCCTGCCGCTATCAGGAAAACTCCTGCAAAATATATACTAGCCTCCGTACGAGTGCTGAAATGTCATTTGCTATTGTAGAATAAAAAAAAGGCTTTGGTACAATAGACCTCTTTTTGGTTGCAGTGACTGGTGACATTCGAACCATTTTCAATTACGCATCTTATCCCTAAATTGACCACACACCACAAATTCCATACAATGCCCCCACCCCTTTGGCAAACCAAGCCGACAACAGTGTCAATTATTCATGCGGGGACAAATTCAGTGCAATTTACGCATCTCCCGTCGGATGGTTGCACTAATAAATGCAATTTCTGCAGAATCAAAACAGTGTGCACTTGGACGAAATAAATTATTAATATAGCAACAGCGAACAAGACGGGAGACCTTGAAGATCAATTTAGCCCATTCTAGATTGCCTCCACCGTGGCATTGCAATACAATGTGTCTTTTTCGCATTTGCATAAGAAATCCTATGCAATATTATTCAGATTTTTTTTTTTCAAGAATTTCCGCTAACATCCACACAGAGAGTTCCTTTATAGCTTAAGCTAGCATAAAGTCTGACTGTAGCAGCCGTACTTTAGACCCTAGGCTAGGCTGATCTGACGATGTGCATATGGTGGACTGAATTTAGTAAGAATCATGCTCACGGAGAATTTATGGAGGTGTAAGTATTATTTATGATCTCTTGATCGCCATCTTTATGTTTGAACCAAGGAGTCTGTCTAATCTGAACATATGGTCTCGACAGGCTTATGATCAAAGATGCAATACTGACTATTCTTGGATGATTGTGCAGTGCATTTGGAAGCAATGAAGTTGTCTTTTATTCGGCATAGTGTTAAGGTTCAAGCATCAAAGCTGGCGGTGTTGGTGTATTTTCGTTTATTTAATCGTTTTGGATTAATGATTCAAGAATACTACAGCGCGTATGGATATGGATGTAAAGCTACTAGAAGATTGCTTGTTTAGCGTGCAGATGATATGTTGTGTTAGTATAGTATATCTAGTACATTAACTACATATTATAGTTGTATATAGAGAAATGAGAAATGTTGGGGAGTGTTTTCTGCTTGTTTGAATCATATTATAAAAATAGAAATGTTTAATCAAGTGGCACGCAATTTATCTTTAAAAGGCATGCATTGGACATTAGGGGCGGAATACGATAACGTGTGTGTTGCAATGCATTCATTCGAGAAATACACTACCATGTTTGAAAATCATTGCCTTCTTTCGGCTCTTTTTTAGGAAATTTCAGAGGTTTTCTGACATTTATAATTTTATAGGAGGACACAGGTTCACTTTACGATGCTTCAATTTAGAGTTCAGGGTTTGATTTCCTCGGCGCGTTAATAATAATAATAATTAAAAAAACTACCTATGGGTACTATTTGAACTCTCACAGAATTCGGATAGGAGGTGAAATTTATATGCGAACGAAACGTCAACAAGGCATTGTTAAAGATATTGACGCGTTCATGCCCCACTGAAGGGCTTAAGGCAATTAGTAGTAAACAAGTTCATAATATAAAAAATCAAAACCATGAATTTTATGAAAAGGCAGCGAGAGAGATACTAACAAAAATTTATTAACCAGACCGAAGCTTATATACCCTAGACTTCTACAGGCCTAGTGGTGATACCAAAAGTACCAATTGGCAACGAACATTTGCATGAAAAGTGGATTTCCTATATGGCCGGTTTATAGGGGAGGTTGGCGCTCATTCAGAAGGATTTTGATCATTCTCGAAATCAACTAACTAACCCACACTACAAATATTTGTCGAATTTTTCAAGTCGCCAGCTTCATTCTATTGAAAGTTATCGCTTATTTTGAGTGTCATTTGTAGGGGAGGAAGAGGTTCCTTTGGCAGTATTTTTAATAACAATCAACTAGATCCTAGTACAAACATTTGACCAAAATCTCAAGTCACTAGCTTCATTTTATCGAAAGTTATGGCTTGTTTGAAGTTTCATTTGTAGGGGAAGTAGGGGTTTTGTTGGTCAGATTTTACGTATTTTCAATATAAGCCAACTAGATCCCGTCCGCGACGACGTGCATGGATGTGCAGGAGGTGCATGCTGGCAACTGCATTCTATGCCCCACAAGGGGTTAGGGCAATTGAGTAACTAGATCCTAGTACAAACATTTGACCAAAATTTCAAGCCACTAGCTTCATTTTATGTACAGTCTCGCATCAACAAGGCTCGAGCAGCTTTTTTCAGATTGACTCCTTTCTGGCAAAACAACATCATATCCAGACGCGCCAAACTCCGGATCTTCGAAACCAACGTAAAATCAGTGCTTTTATTTGGTTGTTCAACTTGGAAGGTGACCAATGAGATAACAACTAGATTGCAAGCTTTTGTAAACCAGTGTCTACGGTGTCATTTCTAACGACGACCTCCTTACTATTACTGGTCAGGACAGGATAGACACTTTCATTAAAAGGCGAAAGTGTGACCGATCCACACTCTCCAAAAAGGGCCGAACAACATTGCTCAACAGGCCCTCGACTGGAACCCGCAGGCAACCAACGCAAACGTGGTGGACGACCTGGAGAAGATCAGTTTAGAGAGAGGGTGCCTCAATAGGCAAGTCGTGGAGTGAGCTGAAAGCGATAGCGATGAACAGGACGAGGTGGAAAGTAGGCGTGGTTAATGCCCTATACCCCACGAGGGGTTAACAGGAACCAGAGAGAGAGAGAGAGCTTCATTTTATCGTAAGTTATCGCTTATTTTAAGTTTCATTTGTAGGAGAGGTAGGGGTTCCTTGGGTTAGATCTGGCTCATCTTTAATACCAACTAACTAAATCCTACTTTAAACATTTGTCCAAAATTTCAAATCGCTGGCTTTATTCTACCAAAAGTCATCGCTTATATGAAGTTCCATTTGTAGGGGAAGTAGGGGTTCCTTGGGTCGGATTTTGCCCATTTTCAATACCAACCAATTAGATCATGCTACAAACATTTGACATTGACATTTGATTTCAAGTCTCTAACTTCATTCTATCGAAAGTTATCGTGCGAACGCACAGACAAACGACAGACAGACATGGCTACATTGAATCAGGAGGTGACCCTGATCCACGACGACGTTCGTGGCCATGGATGTACTGGATGTGCATACTGGCAACTGCATTTTCTGAAACCAGTTTATGCCAACGAATCGTCAACTGGACCACAGTGGACAGTTGACGCGCTATGCCCCACAAGGGGTTACGGCAATTGAGTATTGCTATACCTCCGGAGCCTCCTTTAAGGTTTTACATATTTTCGTCTTGACAAAAACAATATACCCTATACTTATAAAGTCTAGGATATAAATATGACAATCATCAATTTTAAAACATACTACATGTACATACTACTTTGCCTTAACATTTCGGGCGGCATAGCGCGTCAGTTGACGTTTTATTAGCATATAGAAGATTTCGGATAGAGTAAGTTGTTGACATACATATCCTGTCCTTTGTTTGTCGGTTTCTACGACAGGCCGGCAAAGCGAAAGGCCATCGTATTATTCGTACGCCCCACACCACAGGGGGAATGTTTACCTCAACCAAATCATCGCAAAGCCATTACTGGCGTCTTCACTTGGTTAGCAATGGTTAACATGATCAACAATCACTAATTCAATTCGTGCAAAATACAACAATAATCGGGGGAATTTCGACGCATATTGACATGAAATTTCGAGGAAATAGCTTACGTATGAGTTGAAGGCAGCGAAGCGCCCTTGGTAATTTACTCTGGAGCAAACATACTTTTGTTTACAATAACACCTATTTAATGAATTGAATTAATGGCATTACTTATGTATAATTCAAAAATATACTGCCTTTTGTTTCTGTTTCCCAATAGCTTATATATTAAGAACATATCAAGCGATATTCTTTCCAAAACAATTGCGAGGGCACAAACTAGTTTGCTTGAATTCTGGTAATCAGTCAACACAAAAGCGCGTGGTTTTCTAGTGAGTTGCGGGTAACTTCAAATTGCATAAAAGTACATAAACGAATTCATCAATGTTGGCTTGTTTATTTTTTTTTATTTTACTTCAAATTCTGCCTGTCAGACTGCACGATAACGATAATACACACAAACGCACGATTTTTATTTCGTCCAATCTGAAACACCCCAAGCTGGCATGCCGGTCTTAATATTGTGTCTGATAAGATGTTATAAAATGTATTTTTAAAATTAGCCAAGGCTTTCGATAACGTTGAAGTTTTAATTTACAGAGCTCATAAAACATTATAGATCCCACGATTATCTTTGACATTCTGTGAAAATGAAATTGCTTAAGGTTTAGTGACAGATTACGTACTTGGGGGTTGGATCATAACACAATTTTGAACCTTTTTTTGTTCGATAAATGCAATAGGATTTGGAATGTGATAAGAAGCCGAAGGGGCATATGAGGGAACGGGCTGGTTAATTCATGTGAACTTTGAAACATGTATGGACACATCGATTAGATTTGTTAATACAAAGTCTGCAGATATAATGATTTCTGACTTTATTGTTGTTGATAATTCACATCTACAATATATACAAAATTGTTCAAATTTTCCATTGCATGATGCGTCTAATTCGGGGACTGTAAGTTTTCATAATGGTAATTTGAAACTCCGACACGTCATTGCGTCAACTAGTTACAAACGCCCATATATACAATACAATATTCTTTCCAAACCCAAAGTTTAATATACGTGATTCAAATATTTACGCCTACATTTCCGTATTTAATCAAACACAAATACGTTAATGTATCTTCTATTCAACGCTAATGAAACTCTTATTTCATCGAAAATTGTCATACCCATTGTATGGTTTATCAACCACAGCACTATTTCGACCCGTATTCACAACAATCACATGACAGCAGGCATGGCTTTTGTGTTCGGTTTAAATTTCCAAAAACCAAAAGTTGACATAGGCCCAGGCCATAAAGCAACCATCAATTGACAATGAGTTTTGGGAAAATTTTCATTATTTAAAATGAAATACTCGAAGAATGATAAGACCCGCACACTTTACACACTTTAATACGTGCAGTAACCCCTGTGAAAGAGGTCAACTAACTAAAGCTTACATTGTATCTATTTTGTTTACACAAAAGGAGGTCAAAGTGGTATCAAGTTTGGTTTATATATTCTGGAAATCGTCAATGCAACGGCAACGAGACCGAGAAAAATGAAAACCGCATGAACTTAATCTACACATTTATATTTATACAGGAATAATGTTAATTTTATACAATTTTATGGACGAATATAAAATTCGTCGTGAATGTAATCGAGCCAATGGCTTTGCATTATTTGTCAGGAATATTACATCATTAAATTAGTTTTAAATTAAAAGTGAATGAAAGAATATTGGGTAAGGTTAGGTATACGTGCTGTAGTCCGGATGGCGCAACGGTTAGCACGTTCGCCTTCAACGCACTGGGCCCCGGTTCGATTCCGGGGATTTACGTGTCGGACTATGAGCCCACTCAGCTGTTAAATGAGTACCCATTATGGGGTAAATAACTCGGTTGAGCGTGTTGCTGATCACATACCTCTGCACAAAAAAAACCGTCACGATCTAGAAAATGAGATGATGCTAACTCATCTCGAGGCCGTGGTTCAAATTGGACTGTTGCACCAGTTATTTATTTTTATTTATTTAGGTATACGTGCTACAATGACTGCCATACATAGGACCGTTTTCACAATGTCTAGTTGACGTTTATCCTATAGATAAACGCTAAACGGTATCCATGCTCCAGTTAAAAATTTGTCGGCCAATTCCAAACAGCTGATACGGGTTGCCGAGATTTTGACAGCTAGAACTGTTTACGTTTGCCCATTCAAATGAGACAATTAAACTGGTCACAAAGAACAGAGTTTTGGAAATTTAATGATGAAGAGACGGTACAGACGTAGAATAGGCTAGAACAGGCGGCAGAATTCCGCTAAGAAAAGTAGCTGATTTTCCACTGCATTAGCTGAGCTTAATACTGGTTTATCACCTTTTAATGCATACATGCATGCTAATTCAGTAGAACATCAGCTGATTTTCTTGGCGGAATTCTGCTGCCTGTTCTTTCTATTTTACATCTGTACCATCTCTCAGCATTATTTTGCAGCTGAGTTGGTTTCAAATCCTCCTTCCTTCGAATGAATTTTCAGAACTCTGTTCTTTGTGACCAGTTTAATTGTCTCATTTGAATGTGCAAAGGTAAACATTTGACCTGGATCATAGATCGATCAGTCGTTTTGTATGGGAATTGACCTTTGTTCGGGTGAACGAGCACAGCTATTAATATTACGTATTGCATACGTATGTTTATACTAGACATGGAAAAGAAAAGCCAAGACACCGAAGATTTCCTGTAAAAAAAACTACACCTAATTTTCAGAAGAAGAAAAACTTAGAAATGTAAACCATTTTTAAGTATGTACATAATTAGTTTACAGCACTCATGTGATGATTTAGATTGATTTTATTTTAGATAGAAGAGTGTAATAATTACAATCTAATCTAAACGAACACGCACGAAGAAAGCATGAAATGTAAAAATTAAAATTCTTTATAAATATGTATATACGAGTATACCATAAAATTATACTTAGTAATTCTTAATTTCTATGTAACATACACGCCATCACTAGAATATAAGTCGAAGACGGATGTTAATGCACTGATCACAAGTGCAATTGAGACCAGAAGATTATTTTTCCAGACTATATACATAGATTTAAACACATTCATCAAACTTGTTACTTAAGATCAAAAGTAACATTAACAATATAAAAACGTCTTCAGACTTTGGAAGAGTAGAATCTCAATCGGAGAAATTAAAACTATGTAATAAAAATCGATGGATTTTTCAGTCAACGTACATTAGAAATCAGAATGAACCGCACAGTATCTATTGGACGTGTTTTTTTGTACTGCGGTGCAGGTTAATTGGGGGTTATCTGGGTTAAATTACGCACATTACACAAACAACATACCCTTGTTGTTTTTGTAATGTGTGTAAGTTAACCCGGACTACCCCCAATTAACTTAGACTGTAATACAAAAAAAAACCACGCCTAGTATATAGTAGATCGTTTTACATCGAAAATTCACTTAAATAAGAAATAAACTAGGTAAGACCACTTCCCGATGAAAAAAAAATCCCTAAAATTCGCCGACATCCGTCAACCCTCTTATTTGAAACGACACCAAATTTTCCGCTAGCGTTCTTTCCAAAAATAAATTTCATAGACACGTAAGGTAATAAAAATAAATAAATATATACAATAATGTAATAATTATAGTTAAGCTTCTATCGATTATATCCGATTATCATATGGTTCAATGACGACTCAAAATAATAATGTTTTTATCTAGCCAAGCGCGAAAATTATGAAAGTGTGGCGCTCATATCGTATTTATGCACAATTATTTGGCTCTTGTTTGAGAAATTTTCCTGCTGACCTGTTTTCGATTTTCTCCACCTAGTGAATACATATTTCACGTCTTCTTGAACATCATCAGTACGTAAAGATTAACATGCTTTCAATATTCAAGGTGGGTACGTACCTGGGTAAGATATTTTCTTAAAAAAAAAAACTTCGTTGACGTCAATTTTAATAGTGGATGTGGGGAAGAGGATTTAAGTACCTTTGACTTTTGGTATGTTAGTATATAATAGCCCTTGTCTTAATGCATTAAATAAAATTTCAGTAATTTATCGGACTTTGTCATAGAATGATGTTTGGTGATGCTGAAAATTCATCTAAACTGGTAAAGGATTAATTCACCATACATACTATGCACCATAACGTTTGTGATAAATCACTTATTTCAACGTTAATTTAAATTGAAATTTGAGTGTTCCTCACAAGTCAAACTTTTCAGTTGAATCAAAGGAAAAAGAAAAATGTGGATAAACCGATTACGACTAGTCTGTATTTGATAGTAGTAGCAAAGAAGCCGAAGGTAGTTGTAACCTTCTTAAGAAACAGAATGGTAGATAGTAGGTAGTTTGAAAAAAACTTTATCGTTCCAGATATTTGACGATATGTATTAAGGAACGAAAGTTAGTACACTCATACCTCTTCATACGGCCCCTTTTTTTACGTAAAGGTTGGTACTAATTAAAAACTTATAATAAATAAACTTATCTCTCCCACGAAAAAGTGGCAGTGTAGACTTGCACACAGCGCATATCTGCGACGCTCTACACTCTGCACTTGAATTCTGCCTTCTCACTCAAAAAAGAGCGATCAGCTTGCCGAAGGTATGATACCCTTCACGCGAAGGGTGTATTTGCCACTGAAATTATGTAGTAGTAAAACTTGTTCCGATTCCACTGTTCCTATGAGAGGTATATGAAATAGTGGGCCGATTTCAACCAAATTTAGGAATGTAGTTTGACAGTAAATATGATTGAATAATATGAAATTTGGTAAATATACATATGTATCTTCAGAAATAAAAAAGTTTTTCTAACAAAAACTTACTTTTGGAACGGTCGTTCCTATGACAGTTATATGATAGAGTAGTCCAATTTCAACAAAATTCGGGAATGTGATTTGGCGAAAAATACTATTGAATAATATAAAATTCGAGAAAGATATCTTTAAAAACAAAAAAGTTTTTCTCACAAAGTCAGACTTTTGGACCGGTCCTTCCAATGGCAGCTATATGAAGCAGTGGTCCGATTTCGTTGGTTCCGACATATGTATGTACATATTTATTTTTATTTATTTATTTATTTCACGGACTTGTAGTCCATTGCCAGAATTACAAAATAACAAAAAAATTTGAGTTGGGTGAAAGCGAAAAAAAAAAAAATAATTCAAGTGGTAAAAAATAAAACTAGTAATAATAATTATAATAATTCAAAATTAACAAAAGAAAAAAATTGATGATGAAAAATAATATTAATTGCAAACTAAATATAAAAAAGAAAAAAAAACACATATACTATACATATTGTGAGTTAATTTCTGTTAGAATAAATGGAAGAGACAAATTTATTGATTGACTGAATATTTATGTTGAAAAAATCGATATAACGTGATAATTCATTACCGATCCTTTTCATTCTTTCTAGGGGGGAATTTTGACAATAATTAGTTCTATATAGAATGTGTAGAGCAAATAGTTGTTGTTGACGTGTTTCACGTCTAGGGATATTAAATAGAATCTCAACAAGTAACTCTGGTGCGTTGATATTTCCGTTGATTATGCTATGTAGAGCAATAGCACATGATGACAATCTTCTTGTTTCGAGGCTTTGCAGATTCAAGCATTGCATTATTGACGCATAATTAAAATTCTCGGGCTGCAATTTCATTTTAAACGCGACATAGCGGAGAAACTTCCGTTGGACTCCTTCAATTTCATCTGAGTGTGTTTTGTAATGTGGATTCCAAATTATTGAATTGTATTCCAGTTTACTACGTACTAACGATATATATAGGGTTTTGATTGCATTTATGTTATAGAAAGATTTCGAATTTCTCATTACAAAGCCAAGACACCTTTATCGAAATTCCCATCAGCTCGTACGTTACATTATAAGATGTTTTACCACGATTGAAACATATATACTGGCACTTGTCTATATTAATTTGAAGGTCATTTTGGACACAGTAATCAGCAAAATTTAAAATATTTTTTTGTAAGACATTAACATCATACGAGGAACTAATAGATTTAAAAATTTTGCAGTCATCAGCAAATATATACAGAGTGCAATAGAAAGAAAGGCTGTGTACAAAATTTCAGCTCGATAGCTTTAAAACTGAGAGACTAGTTTGCATAGAAACAGACGGACAGACAGACAGACGGACAAAGCTTAATCGACTCATCTCGTCATACTGACCAAGAATATAATCGTATATAGTTTGTATGGTTGGAGACGCGTTGCAAACTTCATGACAAAGTTAATATACCCTGTCACATCGGTGAAGGGAATGAAAAATGCTGAATATGTCTCATACATTTCGTCTCATTAATTACAAACTTTAAAATAGCATTTGCTCGTTGCATTGAAGATGTATGTATGTATTATTACATATTACGTATCAGCATCACTTTGTACGGACCATTCATCATTATTAGGTGCATCCTAGCAACTGCACTTCCGAAAAAGTATTGTAGATGCTATCGAAACGTCAACAAGGCATAGAAATACTAGAGATGTTGACGCGTCCATACCCCTGAAGGGTTCAAGGCAAAAAAATTAATATTCATCAACGTATACTTACTAACAAATATTCTTAGATCACGACTGAATCACGTCGAATAATTAAAACTTAAATTGACCACAGAGTGAAGCCAACTCGTAAGTTGCCACCTATAAATAACGAACAACGGTTCAGTTAATGTTCCGAACCATTTCATTGCTTATCGCTAAAAGTCACGTTTCATACTTCGCATACATGATAAGGATGACAGAAAAGTTCATAAATAATGCCTCTAACGTTCATTCACTTTGAATAGTAGAGTCGTGGTCGTGATAGAATGCGAAAATTGCAAAGTGAAAATTTCTAATGCTTACAAATCGAGATTGACTAAAAAAAAAGCGTTGCTAGTGCAACATGCAACGTGATGAATGTGCTGATAAAGAACAGTTGATTGGAAATCATCAGATTCTACGCACGGCGAGATAAGAGGATATTCAGAGTTCATAGCTACCGGATGTATGACACCCCACCCCACCTATTCAAGTATTACTGATTACGTTGTAAGATGGTCATTTTTTTCCAACAGAATTGAAAGAGACACGAGCAACAGTTTTCATGAGAAATCGGGAGTCATCTCTCACTTCAAGATATAGACATAGTAGTTGTAAAGAGTAATTCTTTCCGATTTAAACTAACAGAAAAATGAAATTTATTTGCTATGGGAATAGAAGTCCACTGGTAATATTATAAGATTATATTTTCTTTATACCGTTCACGAATGTGATAGGGTATATTCATTTTGCCATGAAGTTTGCAACGCACAGAAGGAAGCATCTCCGACCATATTAACTATACAGTCAACTCCGGTTATAACGAACCTCAAGGAAACCGGGAAGATTGGTTCGCTATAGCCGATGTTCGTTATAGATGGAGGCATAAATCCCGACAATCCTGAACAATACAACCACATTCGGGGAAGTCCCCAATTATATCGAGGTTTTTTTTTAAAAGCGCGTTGACATGATTAAACTACGGTTTGACAAACTAGCATTTGATGAAAAGTTGAGCACCGTCCAACTACGGTTTGACAGGAGCACAAGACTTCAAACAAGTTTGACAACGGGTTCACACGTTCAAATAGGTGGTTTGTCAAACCACAGTTTGATCATGTCAACGCGCTTTTACGCACACTCATCACACTCACCGTACACATCGAAGCATCGTTCATAGATTAGTGTCACGAAGTTCGTTATAGCCATGTTTTAAGCCAAATCGGATGGAAAATTAGTTCGTTACATCCGATAGTTCGTTATATACGAGTTCGCTATAAACGTTTATTTTTAATACATTTCCAAAGGGTCACGCGCCGGGACTTAAGAATGGGTTCACTATAAACCATCGTTCGTAATAACCCGGGCCGTTATAACCTGAGTTGACTGTATATGTATGTATGTATATTCTTGGTCAGTATGACGAGATAAGTCGATTAAGCTTTGTCCGTGTGTCCGCCTGTTTCTATGCAAACTAGTCTCTTAGTTTTAGGGCCGGTTGACACGTTCAAAGTACACTTTGGCAAAGTACGTTGACAACCTACTTTGAGGTTACTTTGAACGTGTCAACCCCCTTCAAAGTGCTTTGAAGTCTCTAGCGTCCTATCAAAGCAAAGTAGGATGGTGCTCAACTTTCCATCAAAGAATTGATTGTAAATCGACAAGTTCACAGAAAAAAGTTGTTGGGGCGGGAAATAGTGAGTTGTTGGTGTTTTTTATTCAATTTACGGTGGTCTGAACAATGTGTTTTGGTATAAATTCCCTAGAAATGCTAAATCCAGCGTTTTTTGCAAGTGGCAAAGTGGTAATTCACAATGGTGGATATTCTTGCCAAGTCATACTTTGACAAAGTGTACTTTGAAAATTTGAAATGTACACAGCCTTCTTTCTATTGCACGCTGTATATATGTCAGAACCAACGGAATCCACGACGACGACTGCGTCATATAGCTGCCATAGGACCGACCGGTCCAAAAGTATGTTTTAGTGAGAAAAATTTTTTTATTTCTAAAGATATCCTAGCCAAATTTCAAATTTTTCAATGGTATCTACTCCCAAACTACATTCCTGAAATTGGTTGAAATTGAACTACTATATCATATACATAGCTGTCATAGGAACGACCGATCCAAAAGTAAGTTTTTGTTAGAAAAATTTTTTTATTTCTAAAGATATCTAAATTTCACACCGATAGATCACATATATCGCCAAACCACATTCCTAAATTTGGGTGAAATCGGTCCACTATTTCATATACCTCTCACAAGAACAGTGGAATCGGAACAAGTTTTATCTCGAATATCATCAAATTGATAGCAACACAGACTATAAAAGATGTGATACCTTTTACGAAGCAGATGTCGGTTACAGAGCATAACGCTCATCAATTTTAGACCATGCAACGGTTATGTTCCTGTTCCCCGATGATCAATTTTAATACCTACAATTTAAAACAATATGTTAAGTGGGTGGTGGATACAAAGAACACAGCTCTCAAAGGTCCATGAGTTGATCAGATGAATCAATAATTCGGAATCAATAAAATTCCATACATAAGTATAGGTAGATTGAAGGTGGGTGTTGATCTCCGTAGGTTTGGGAGCACAGAGGCCCATTGTGCTGCCCTGAGTCTATTAGCGGGCCTAAGCCTGTCAATCAAGTTTGATCAAGCAGATAAATTTGCGCAACAGATTCGGTGAAACTGAAGCGACATCATCAGCAATCGCATGAAATATGGGTCGACGTCTCGTCATCCCTTCCGCAGAAACAACAGTTCGATACAATACTCATGATTCCTAGGTGCTCTCTCAGGAATGAGTGTCCAGTCAGAAGACCACAGATGACTTTCACCTTGTTCGATTCAACTTTAGGAGGCCAGTCAATCTGCTATGAGAGTATTCTGAGATTAAAAGTTTAGCCTGGGTAATTATCCCAATGAGCAGTAGCTTCACTGCGCTCCCAGTCTCTGATAACGTTCTTGAATGTTCAGGTTGATGTCCCGCAAAAGGGGGTAGCCGAAGCTGTTCTAGCCAGTTCATCAGCCTGTTCATTGCCATTGAAGTGAACATGGTGAGGGACCCAAAATAGTATTACTCTATTAAGAGTGCCTACTTTATGTAGATATTTTTTGGCCACCAGATACCATCTTAGATGTTATTGTCCTCTTTGACGGCTGCGGCTGTCAGTGAATATTGCAAAAATTTTATTGCAGTAGCCGATCTTCAGGCATAATTCAGCACACACCTCGATGACATGCACTTCCGCCTAGAAGGCAATGGCAAACTTGCCAATGAGTTTGAAGACCCGATGAATGGGGCCCACAATGACTGCCCCGGTACCTTCATTGGTTTTCGAGCCATCTGTGAATCACTTGATGGTGTGTGGGGGAAGATTGGCATATTTTTCTGCTCTCCTGCTCTGTTCTATATTAGCGTTGGATCGTTGCTTATATGATATTTCCTTCACGGTATTCTTGTGAAAATTTTTGAGTTCAACTAAGCTGTACTGGATTCAGCTTTACATAACCGTCGTTACATGCTGCAAGTCAGGCGATTGCCATTTTAGCTATTGTATTCAAATGAATGTGTATCGGCTGTAGGTCAAAAAGTACCTAGATGAACAAGAGCGAATAGACCCTGTCACCATTAGAAATGCAAGTCTCTGAACTTGCCTAAGATGGTTCATTCAAGGACATCTGGTAGAACCTATTCGAACTTTCCTTTAATCAAAATCACCAAGTCATCGGCGTAGCGCTGAGCTGAGTAGACCTCCGTCGAGAGTTCCCTTCAGGAGACCATCAACTACTATGCTACTATCAACACTATGCACCACACAAGAGGAGATAGGACTCCGCCTTGTGGGCAGCCTGGGGAGACATTGGCAAGGAGGGTGACGCCTTCAATGTTGGTGATGGTTCTTCTATAAGAAAGCATATGACCTATCCACTTTTTTGTACGTAGTAGAACCCGCACTCTTCTCCTTTAGGGCTTTCTCGATGACAGTGGAGTATTCCATGGAATTGAATGTATAGTATGTATGATACATACATAGTTCCAGAAGTTTCAAGTGTTTAGGAAGTTCCAGTGAACAAGATATAATAAAGTCCATTGATTTCATGTGCCGCTGGACGGGGCGAGGGTTAAAATGTTTCTTTTGAAGTTTTTCGCTTATATCTTAAAATTCGTGCGTTGCATACAAAATTCAGAAAAAAATGTAAGAAGAAAAGAAAAGGGACTACTAAATTTCCTACAAAATTACATAGCCACGTCTGTTTCCATCTCTAATAGTTTCCGGAAGGAACATTTTTGAAAAAAAAAGTCGTTTTGCCTTTCGTCAAATTCGCAAGCTCCACTCTATCGTTTTACAGAAAAATTGTTGGGAAGGAAGTTTGTAGGAAATTTAGTTCTTTTTCTCACATGACTTTTGTCTACAATGCACCAATTTCAATATATAGTACATTAAAGCGAAAAACTGAAAAAGGCGGCATTTGATTTTTTATGTGGAATTTGAGTTACAGCAAAAAAAAACAAACAATAAAAACGCCCATTTTTCAGTTCTTTTTCCAAATATTTTGAAAGCGGTTAACTCTACTGAAAAAAATTTCTGAAACAAAATGAAAGATCTGGAAGATCTCTCACATGGAAAATATGTACATCAGAAAAACGAAGATTTGTCCTTTTTTATTCTTTTTCAAGTGCGAATACATCGAAAGCTATTGAACCTTTTTTATTGAAGTATTCAACATCTTTAATTTTGTCTCAGTAAGTTTTTCGCTAAATTTCAAAATATTTTCAAAAAGAAAAAAAAGTAGGGTTTTTTTCGTTTTGACTAAAACTCAAACTTCACAAAAAAAAATTTGCGTGGAAAATCTCAAATTCGTAATCACCACCCCAAAAAACATAAATAGAAAAAAAAATCGAAACTACACTGCAATTTGCTTTAGACAAATTAGAAACTAAAACCGAAATTTTTACTTCTTCAAAAAAAAAACGAAAAGCTATTTATCTGTGGGACACAAACTGTAAAATTTATTTAGCGATTCTTTTCCTCGCATTCGGTTTTAAGGCAATTTATTTTCGCCATTATCCATATAACTATTGTATATTATCTACACGCATCTATCTGACTTATGTATGTATCTCAAATGAAAGCAGATTAAATTATCAACAAACTCATGCGTTATCATTTTCCTTGCAGGATATCTACTTTTCCGTTATTTGACAAAATATGCCAGAAAAACGAAGATTTGTCTCTATAGTACGTGGTAACAAAAGATAAAAAAAAATAGAAGAGAGAAAAAGTGAGAATATCTTGAAAACTATGGAAGATACGGAAAAAGTGGCGTTAACATTTTTCATTGAACGGCTCTAGATCTTTCGTAGGTTAACCGTTTTCAAAATATTTTGAAAAAAAAGCGTTTTTTTTTTTCAATAACTCAAATACCACAAAAAAAAATCTCAGATTAGCACCCAAAAAAAAAAATTAAAACTACACCACAATTTGTTTTAGGCAAACTACGTGATGACTAGCCTTACTAGGAAAGACCTAAGCTTTGTAGAATAAGAAAATAAGATAAATTATGTATACATAGTATGCTCCCTATACGGACAGCTCCCATAACCGGACACCTCTTACAAGTGAACAAATTTTTAAGTTCTAAACATTTGTTGCATGTTTTTAAACAAATTAAGCTACCTTAACCGAAAGCTCCTATAGCCGGACACAGACTAAACCTCTAATAACCGGATAACTCGATGATTTCGCAATGCTTTTCTTGGCATTTCCATGACTATGAGATTATGAACGACTAGTTAGTGACATTCACTAACCAAATGAGAAGGCGTAATAAGCAAACGTTGCTATTTCTTGATAATGCTGGTCCGCATCCAAAAAACTTTCCAAGTTACCATCATGTTTTCGCCCCAAATACAACCAGTGATTTTTAAACCTTTGCATCAAGATGTGGTAAAAAATTTAAATTTCACTATCGGTCCAGTTTTGGCTTGACTCTTCAAAAATTGGTTGCCTTAAAAATATTGGCGTTCTTTTAAGCAGACACTCCCTATAACCGGACAAAAAATTGTTGGTACCGATGGTGTCCAGTTATGAGAGCGTTCACTGTATACTTGTTCCTGTAGTAACGAACGGAAAATAACAGTTTCAATGGTAACCTCGAAAATTGTTTATAAAATGTCACAACATCCTAAATCAACAAACGCCTTGATAACGACATCCAGGCCGTTTCTGTCTTTCTTGTGATTGGAATTAGGTGCCAGCAGCGATCCAAAAATAGTCCAATTCATTCAAAGTCTTTATCGCTCCAAATGAATATGTTGCATATTACATACATTAATGTATTGTAACATATTCTACTACTACGAGTATTATATTACTTAGTATTCGTATCATTAGAAAATGCATAATCAAAAGTTGTGTATACAATATACAGCAATAATGGATAAACACACATACTACGTCCGCCTGTTAATGAATGCTAAATAGAATATCTGTATTGAAAATAATATCTTCTGGTTTCGAAGCACTTCCTTTGCCAGCTAAAAAACAAATGTGTCTTCTGATTGCCCACATCTGTTCAACCAAATGACATTAGATATCAGATACGATATGTTTCAAAATGCAATGTGAAATAATATTTTGGTGACATAAGAACTGTTAAGTAGCTTCCAATACTGCTGGCGGTAATTTTGTTAAGTATGGTAGTACATGATAGTCAGTTCTATCTTACTATATCCGGTTATGTGACAGTGGCAATTCCTACAAATAGTCCAGTACATTAGCACTAAAGCTATATAGTGAGATACAGGCGGCAAGATAGTAAGATAAAGAGCGTACTGAAACTGAAAGACAGGAAAACAGATTGCTGGAAACAGAAATTTTATGGGTTAATTAAGACATAATGCACTCTCAAAATTTCTAAGTATGTACTTATGTATTAAGCAAGTAACTCGTATTACTGCAGAGAGTGCAGACTCAATTGAAATATGTACGAGTAGACCCCAATGCCTTGTTGAACCAGTGTTTTTTTCTGGTGAATGTATCGAAACCTTGAAATGCCTCAATATAGTGATGCTATCAGATAGCCACTTAGTAACAACAGATTCACGAGTACGTAATTTTCTTTTTGGAATTCCCAAGCCGAAAAGTTAAAAAATGGAAATATATTTTAGGAAAATTTCACACTTACCTTTTCTTACTATTCTGATAGCGAGCATTCTTCGGACTAACATTCAAGAAATGATCGCTTTTCAGCATTATGGTGGTGTCGCGTCCGGTTTGAGTGGGTGATATTGTCATCTTAGTGCGGTATGCTACCGACATGCTCAACGTACCCAGCGTTGTATTTAATTGTCCAACACGAACTTGTTTTAATCCTTCGCCTATTATAGGTGCATATATTTATATTGCAGATTTATGTATTTTTTTTTATGCAATATTATTCCACAGTATAAATCACAATCATTGAACAAAACACCAGGTAGCCGTGTTCACATTCACAATTTATTATCATTCACCAGTTTCACACAATATTGATGTAATTTTGTTCAAGCAACCGGCAAAATTCACCAATTTATATTTTGTAAAATTATCAAATCATCACACCGCACATAAAATCCGACATGGCGGGCACGAGTTGAAAAAACAACGATTAATTATTGTATTTAAATAAAAATAGAGAAAAAGCGCGCGCGTCCATACACCAAGTTATCAAACGACCGAATGAATTCACAATTGACGTATGCAAGTTTCAAAACCGAGCGCCAGCAACACGTCCACGTACAAAAGATAGATATAGATACATCACACATCAGAATAAATATGTGGGTTTCCGCAGCGGGTGAGTTTTATACCGGGTGAAGAGGCGAACGTCACCGGTTCATCATAGTGTTGGTGTAAAGGGAGGGGGCCCGTCGTAAAGACGCGGCGATGTCAGTAGATTTCAATTTTATTAAGAGTACGTACAGTGTATGCACACACCACCAGCGTCCCAGCAATTATATTGTTGATTGCAATCCACACACATATTCCAGCAGCACGCATGCAAAAGAAGAAAATACAGAGACAGAACATGAGTATTATTTAATAATAAAAAAATGCTAATAATATAAAAAGATATGTTTGTGTGTGATAAACTTATACGGAAAAATATTTGAACAGTTGTTTGTACTTGAATAGACAGTATGTACATATATTAATTCAATATAAAAAAATATTATCAAATACACTTTGGCTTTTCCGGTAGTTTTGATTCGGATCACTTAATGTAGTTTTTGGTCAATATTTGCCACATGATGACTTTAAATTTCAATCGAAAATATTCTTTAGTTCTCGCCAACTTCATTTCGTTTCAATCAAGTGACCGATTGACACTTGGCCATTGACCTGCTTACCAATTTCTCCAAAAATTGTAGAAGTGCATTAATTTAAGGAACCTTTCAAACATCCGATTTCCTGAAGTGATTTAGCATTTTCGACACAGAAACGTGAAATCAATTTTAAGGCATAACAACGTAAAAAAATCGTAAAGCTGTGTGAAATATAAAAATAAAATTGGGATATTATTTACTTTAACCATCACCGCTCCAATTGTATTGATCTGGACATATGTCATTCTTGGGGTCATGCTTGTCAAGAATATATACATATATATGTTGGGCGCGCATTTGACTCCTTAATTTTTTCTATGTTAAAAATTGCACTGGGCCCGGCTCAAATCCTCCTACACTGAATACAGTAGTCTGCGGGATTTACGTGTCAGACTATGAGCCCACTCCAGCTGTTGAATGGATACCAATTTGGGGTAAATAACTCGATTGAGCGTTTTACTGATCACACACTTATGAACAAAACACAGATGATGCTAACTCATCTCGAGGTCTCATTTACTATTTTATTTATTTTTTATATTCATTTATTTTGACCTCTTTAGTTTTTTTTATTTTTGTTTACTATATTTTCATTTTTATTTATTCTTTACTTTTGGCAAATCGAAATCATGAGATAACATAGGCTTGTTTTTAAAACCGGTATACCGGCTTTGCACCGCTGACAATCTACACGAGTACCGGTTTTTAGTACCGTTTATTTTTAAACTATGAGCCAGTTCTTCGAGTACCGTTTTTTTATTTTTTATTTTTGGTACCTATGTTTTCTAGCGCCAGTTTCTCCACTACCGGTATTTCTTGTTTTTTTAGTATTGTTTTTCCCCGAGTTTTTCGGGTACGGGTTTTCCCGGAAAACCCCATCTCATGATGTAAAAACCGGTACTCACAAAACCAGGAAAAAGCACTCTAAAAAAATAACTGGAAAACTGGCCCCAAAAAACGGGAAAAAAGATGCAAAAAACGGTACCAAAACAACCGATGCTAGTACCAGTACTGAAACGAACACCGGGAAACCGCTTGCCATACCGATACTCAGAAAAAACGAAAACCGGAACTGAAATCTGAGTGCAGAATAGACATACAATTATATCCACCCACGATTGTCCGTCACAATATTCGAACGGAAATCTCATCTTCACGTTCATCACGGAGGTCCGCATGGGAGTTGATAGTTTGAGTTTAGTTCGAAGGTTGGTTCACGGTCACTCGCGATCACCTTGTCAAACTTCGAACCAGAAATATCTTAAATTATCTCTAACATTCTGCATTACAATATTTTGTAATTTTGTTTAATTGTTGTCAATTGCCTTGATATCCCCCCCAGGGGCATGGACGCGTCAAAATCTAGCATTTCTATGCCTTGTTGACGTTTCGATAGCATATCCACTTTTCGGAAGTGCAGTTGCTAGCATGCACCTCCTATCCGCGCCGTCTTTATACTGACAAGTTCGGAGCACTGTGAAAGTTCTAGTATTCACAGGTTGGGCGAGTCAACATCTCGAGTAATGCCTTTTTTTTAAGTTTCGTTAGCATAAAAATTTCGGACGATGCAGTTATTAGTATACACCTACTATCCGTATAGCCGTGTTTTACTGGTAAGCTTGGAACGCTGTCTGAGTTCTAATACATAGCACCAACAGGTTGTTTTTTATTTTATTAACACGCCGAGAAAAATAAGAAAAGAACCCCTGATCTCTAGATGCAATCATTGTAGAGAGGCAACAGAAATCTTACGGCTTCCGAGCACGTCGAGTTGTTGAAAGGGTACGGGTAAAACCTGACTCCCACATAATATTTGAGTGCTTTTCGTCCTTTTTACGTTGGAAGAAGCTAACCTTGAAAAATTTCCTCAACATGTCTCTAAAACCTACATTACTTCTGATTTATTTACAAACGCTTTGCTTGTATTTAAATCAAAAGCGAATTCCCCCAATTAATTATTCCGTATCAATTCGAAACGAATGAACTTGTCCAAATAATAAATAACATTACTGTCACTTATTATACATGATACACGGAATTTTTCCTGAGTCAGCACAACATTCCACTTATGTAGTTTTATGGGGGTTTCTCAACATGTTAACATTCCAATATGATTGACAACATTGTAAATTGCTCGATTTCTCCCACTTTGATGTTCGAATCTTGTCCGATGGGTAAATTTGAAAATTTGGGGGGGGGGGGGCTACGTGATAAAGATCGCGCGTAATCAATAGAAAATATAAACAACGGCGGCATACCAGGTGGCGCCGAAGATGGCCACGTCTACACAACCTTCACCTCAAGCTTGTTGATCAACAACGGCTTTACAGTAAGTATACTATTCTTGTTTATTTGTGTTCTTCTCCCCTGCGTGTTGTGTATGTAGTAAGTATGTATGTATCTTCAATCTGAATTTTGCACATTGGTATATCACCGCAAACCGAGTTACACGCATGCATTCAAACATTGGCTTTTGCATCTTTGCATCACTGACGCCAGGTATCCGCTGTCATACCTGGCGTCAGTGAACGCGTGAAAAAGTTATTCAAGAAAAATCTGTGTGGATTTGGTTTAACGCAAAATATCTGTCGTCTAGTTGAAAATACATGTGGAACTCTGTGATTGGCTGGTTGCCAGCAACCATGTTGCCGGGCTATGCAGCCGTCTGAAAAGAATGCTTTCTTTCAGTGTCCTAGTTGGCCTCACCTAGTGCCCGTGAATAGATAACCGAGACATTAAGCAGCTTAGCGTTTTTCCAGGTATTTTGATTTTCAGTACTAATAAATCTAGCGGATAAAATATGTGACTAAACTCACATACGAGTATAGCCGTATGTAATATAATGTAAAGCACCAGTAACGCAAGATGGTAGATGGTACTAAGTTTTGTTGTTAAGGCCTCCCCAGCCTACAACTCCCTCGCATTATGTACATACATATATTCAAATAGAAATGCATACCAACCTTCTATACTGAGTTGAATACTAATTATACTGTGTCGGGAAGAACCGCCGCGTCGCGACATCATGTCGACCGCACAATTCTCATTTTTTTCCAATCAAACACTTTCTTTTCCCCCCGCTTTTCTTAAGGGGAGAAAAAAAACAGGCATACTATATTTTTAGATGCATTTTGGTTGCCAAGTGGTCTATTCGCAAAATATTAGCTTTATTTTGGTGTTTAGTCGTTTTATCTATTTATCAACCCACTTTTTAATGTGTGTAGATACCTCCACCAACTTATCAAAGCTTTGCTTTTAATACTTACACATTGTGTTGATTTTAAAGGTATGTATGTGGTTTTTAAGTAAACCGAATCGGTTGATTGGTGGTTGAAAAAGCCGGTTTAGCATTCACTGCATTGTACCGGGCTTGTATCTGTAGTATTCAAGCCTAACCCAAAGAGATTATAAACCTCCATGGCATAACCGACAACGAAAATGCTAGGTTCTATAAGCGAATTTTCTTATTAGCGACAGTTGATTGAAGAAATAAAGTAATTTGAATATGGAAATTGACTAACGATCGAAGAGACTAGGACAGGACTAGCTTTGAATGTTAATTAAGTCAAAGAACTATGTACATATATCAATCCTGTTTTCGATAATGTCCGGAAAAAAAGATTGAAATTTAGATTTGAGATGCCTCCAATGGTTGTCTGGTTTACCGGACATTAGACAAACATTGCATCACTGAACTGAAATGAGATAGAATAGTCAAGGTCGTTTATTTTTCGTGAAATAATTTAGAAAACTTGGGTACGTCGGTCACGAGATAATTGTATTAAGTGAATTATTTCCGTTTATTTTTCTTTTGAAATTCGATAAGACTCCGAAATTGTACAATATAAATGTTAAAAAAAACTGCCTTTACTACTTGTGTGATCTGGGATGGATTTGATTCCAGAAACACTCGAACACTCCCAGAATTAATAAGAAATGAATGTGAAATTTTTATCTAAAAAATCGGCCCAGCATTTCAGGTGCCTAAGCTAAGCTGTAGATTTGACACTAACCTCGATCATTAAGCTTTGTACCCCTTGTCATCCTCAAGCTGATTAACTAAACGCAAATTTAAGCGGCAGCGGGAGTGCTATTCATTTTAGCGACTCTGAAAACTATGCATTTGATACTATTCATGACCATTTTAGACATATGTTTTTCAATCCTTTTTCACGTCCTTGCGAAGAAGCTAAACTTAAACTTAAGCGACAGATCTTGGGAGAGTATGGCATCGGAAGTATCACAACCAATCCCAGCGATTCCGAAAACTATGGATTCGACAATAGTCTCGGTCATTTTGGACACTACCTTTTTTCACGCATACCCCCAAAACCGTGGGAGAAGAATGTGGCGACTATATCCAAGTCGAAAAAATCAAAACCCTAAAATCTATTCTAGATCATTCCGGAGATGTTTATCAGCTTTTAATAAAAATCAATCGAACCGTTTAGCCACGAAACACGAAAAAACATACAGAATTCATTTTAGTATATTTTATTTACATATATAATTATACAAGACCATTCATCATTGTTGAAGCCAACATTTACCCAAGAAAGACTAAGGCCTCCTGTTTTTGACGCACTAGGCCCCACAAGGGGTTAGGGCAATTCAGTAGTAGTAGTAACATAATTCACACATGTGCAGGAGTGTAAGGCGCTGGGAAAATCGTTTGGGGAGTTGCGCCCCATTGCCCAGAGCCGAGTACGATAGCGCGCTACGCGCTATGTCCCACTAGGGGTTAAGGCAAAGTAGTAAACATGTATGTACATAACATGTATGTAGTAACAGTAAAAACAGCAACTTCAACAATCATTGAATTGATTTATGCTAATAGCATTTATTCGTACAAAAGAATTTAACTTGATAAAAAGCAATCATAAATTAATAACATGTTCATATGAAGTAATTTAGTGTTACTGACAACAATTTTTTTCATTTAAGCAACAAAATCGATTGTATTGTACATTAAACAAAGAAATCCACAGACGAAAATAAAATACAATTTAATAATGCCGGTTATCATTATCCGCCCGAAATATGAAGATTATTTAATAATGAACCGTAAAGGTATATCTAAGTCCATATAAATTGAATTTACTTTGAATGTCCAATTAAAGGGGGCGGCTGCCGTGAGCGACACAGTACACAAAGACCACCACTGGTTCCATTGTAATACCACTATAGACTCCACAAACAGAGTCCTATCTATTTATTGAACCAGCCAGACCTGTTGATAAAACGTTGCAGCTGGCCGATGCTAACATCCTTAAGGTCGTCCAGATCGAGATCGTTAAAATAGAAGGACCCCAAGGTATTCCTTTTTCTTACAGCCAGGGTTTGTAATTTACATAGTAGACGAGAGGTACACTCCTCCTCATTCTCATCCTCACAGCTCCTACAGAAGTCATTGCTGGAAGTCCTAGTCTCCTAGCATGTTCAGGAGGTGCATGCTGGCAACTGTATTCTCCGAAACCAGTTTATGCCGTCGAAACATCAACTGGGCCACATGGAGCAGTTGACGCGCTATGCCCCACAAGGGCCTAGGGCAATTGAGAGACGATGCCCTATAATCACCCCAACAAGAGTCCTAAGGTTTCTTCTATTCGCTGGTGTTGAATAGAAGAAACCTTGGGACTCTTGTTGTTCGCAGATCCGCAAAGTGTTTAACCTAGCCCAAAGATGCCTGGCAATACTACAAGTGCTACCAATACACCACCTGGCGTTCGCAGTTCTGGACGCGTCAGCATTTACCATCTTTATCAAGATGCTAAGGACCGCTCAAAATGAGGATGGCTTCGCCTGGTCCAACCATTCGTATCTTATCTAGCCAGTTTCATCCGCTTTGCAGTTATCATCAAAGCCACTATGTGCCGGCATTCAGCATACGGAGATAATTTTCCAACATCACCCCCACTCCATCTCCAGGAGAGAAGTACGACATTCGGCAACAATCTTCGAGTTTGCAATAACATACTAAAGGGATCTGATCGCCGATTGGTTATAGTGTCTCTAGCAGCTATAACATTATGCCCCAGCCAAATGAGAGTCTCGCAAATAGCCGCGATCTCCGCTTGAAGAACGAAGCTGGAAGATGTTTTCTGCTCAGTCGTTCGTGAAGGTATTCCCTTCATAAAATTCTTACCGAACAAGTGAGGTGTATATTCCGTTTACGTAGGAGGATCTAAGCTGTTAAAAACAGATGAGTAATCCGTAGTTACTTACCATTTTCCCAAAGAAAATTGAGGATGACCCCCAGAAACTTGGCTTTGTCAGAGAAAACAAGCCTCGTTCCGTTCAACAACGGGGCTTCAAATATTGGTAGCCCATGTTTCTTTGCAAGGAGAACAAGTTCAGTTTTGGCCGGATTGACACTAATCTCAGCGATGACCTTACATCCCATACTCTCCAGGTCGAAAAGCAGTTAGTTGACCGCCAGATGCCAAAGAAGGGGAGTAGGACGCCGCTCTGAGGAGCTCCCCTACTGACACACTTGCAATCAGATGCTGCACCTAAGCGAGTGCAGATCTAGATCTAGATCTAGATGTTAGTAGTTGATAGACCGCTTGCAGAGTGAACCATCAACATTCAAACCGGAAAGAGAATTGAGGATAGCCACAGGTGCAACTAACCAGAGAGTGCAAGGCAGTGTACACCGATCTCCCCTTTGGCATGCTGTGATGTATTGTAGATACTGCAATAGTAGCACGTAGATGTGTATCATTCAAGTGCTTTCAAGGGTTCAATTCAGTAACTAGTAGGAAGGTAACAAGAGACAAGTTATAATAATAAATAAAATAAATAACTGGCGCAACAGTCCAATTTGAACCATGGCCTCGAGATGAGTTAGCATCATCTCATTTTCTAGATCGTGCCGGTCTTGTGCAGAGGTGTGTGATCAGCAACACGCTCAACCGAGTTATTTACCCCATAAATGGGTACTCATTTAACAGCTGAGTGGGCTCATAGTCCGAAACGTAAATCCTCTTTTTTATCGAAAACTACCGTATTCAGTAGAAATCGAACCGGGGCCCAGTGCCTAGAAGGCGAACGTGCTAACCGTTGCGCCATCCGGACTACAAGTTATAATACCCTTGAAAATATTTATTTTGCTCAGAAACATTAATTCTTCCTAAAATGATTCATCCTCTGCACAGAAAGATTAGTTCAGGAAAAACATTCCTGAGTTTATTAAGGCTTCAGATTGACCCTCGGGAAGTCCACTGATTGATTGAGACTCGCGAACTGCTGGTTATCCTCTTATTTGGAATTGTCATAGCGAACAAGCTTAACTGAAAACCGTGAAGTAATTCTGATGAGAGCAGCTAACAGTTTCCCACAAGAAGGACTAGATGAAGATGACTGAAGCCAAAGACTGGTCATTTTTAATAAAATTATTTCCATTTAACCATTTCTAAAATTATATTTTCAATTTAAATTTAGAAATAAATTGTCTCCTTGTAACAGAACTTATTGCAGGACTAGTTAGGTATTCAAATACAACTACTGACTATACCCCCATAGATTCTATTTTTTAGTGACCACTACATTTAAATCACTTAACTATTTTAATATTTGCGTATAAATAAAAATTGAAATTCCTTATTTAGTATAGCAATAAAGAGGCATTGCTCTTTATATTAAATAATTCGCCACAAGGGGCGCACAATCACTTTTCCTAATAAAATTATTAAAGAAAGACGGAAGTCGCTGCCTTGAGTAGTGTGTGAAGTATTATCAAAGTTGCTTGCCACAACATGGGTAGATAGCATACAAATATGTATTATGAGACTATATACACACATAATACATATTTGTGAAGATGACACTGTACTGTGTTACGTACAGTAGTGGATTTCGTAATGCTAATAGATGATAATGCAAAATACTGTACAAGGGGGAATGAATGAGAAGTGAGAGTGTTTCATAATGTCTTTGATCTATGCAGAGTATCTTGATCTTGAGTTTAGTGTTAGCACAGTGTTTTCGACTAATGGAATAACACGAAGGTCCCCTATTCTGAATAAATTTAATTTCGTTTGTATTCACTACATACGAGTATGTATATCAAATCTGTAGAATACAATTCATCATATAAAAGCGTTCAAGGCTCACAACTGATTTTCCAGAATACCGGATCTAAGAAAAATCTGGTTGAATACGTTACCATGACTCTGCAAATTAGTTCTGCAGCATACCGGCCATCGCCGTTGCATTTTCCAGCCCATTATTAGGCCCGTTCTTTTCATTCGAACTAAGATCAAGAGCGTAACGGCACGGGTCATATGACGAGCCAACTTAAACAGCCACCATACAGATGATTCGCCGCGTGGGGGCGAATTGCGGACTCAGTATACAAAGGTATAGGGGCGAAATAAGTTGAATTTCAACCAATTTGTAGTCCCGTGGGTCCAGCGGTTAGCAGGTTCGCCTTCTACGCAGTGGCCCCGGTTCGATTCCTACTGAATACGGTAGTTTTCGATAAAAAAAAAGGGATTTACGTGGCGGACAATGAGCCCACTCAGCTGTTAAATGAGTACCCATTTATAGGATGAATAACTCGGTTGAATCGGTTGATCAGCAACACGATCACTCACCTCTGCACAAGACATGCATAGAAACTGAGATGATGCTAACTCATCTCGAGGCCATGGTACAAAATCGGACTGTTGGCCCAGTTATTTATTTTATTCAACCAATTCACTTTCAACTCTGATCAAGATAATGATCCAATACGAGACCCGGATCATCGACGTTCAGTCGTTTTGTATAGGAATGCGCATTTGATCCAGCGAAAAAAATACGGGTAATATACAATAATATTACGAGTATTACATACTGGTCTAAGCACTCCAATTTCAACACATATTTTTCTAATTAAAATGAAAGTTAAATGTAGTTTCCGGCACAACTTGCTGGCATTTTTTTAGCATGCCACGTTAGCCATTCATTCATTGTATTCTATCTAAACATTCTTTAAATATTCGTATTCAGTATAGTTAGTCTAGTCTAGAAAAAAGAAATAACATTCACAAGGTTGAATTCACTTTCAAAGCGCTTTGTTGGCATGCACGAAAGCAAAATATGGAATTCCAGTTCCAGGTGTGTATGCATACATACGCAGAAAATGTTGCGGTTTTTATCTGGGCGACTGACTTCGTGCCTTTTAACCAGTTTAAAAAAAGTAAAACCGAATTGTTGAAATTTTGATGAAGCCTCCCTTTTTTTACATATTTACAAGGAATTAAAATAAATATAAAAAAATCGATTGGTGAATTAGTGAAAAATGTAAAAAAAATGACCCTGTTCAAAATCAAATTTTGATGCTGACTGTTGCGTAAGTTTACAAAAAGTTTCGATGAAAAATATTTGCACTAATAGATACAAAATTATTGTTGGGTTCGTAGCTTGTGAAGGGGTTTTTCAATATTGAATTTGCAATAATATTTAATTGCATACTTAGCCTAGTCATCAAGCAGTTTTCCTAAAGCAAATTGTGGTGTAGTTTAGATTTTTTTTATGTCTATGTTTTTTGGGGGTGCTGATTACGAATCTGAGGTTTGCTACCAAAATTTCTTTGTGGAATTTGAGTTATAGCTAAAAAACAACAAAAACACCGTTTTTTTTTAATATTTTGAAAACAGTTGACCCTAGCAAAAAACTTTCTGAGACAAAATGAAAGAACTGGAACAGTTTAAGACAAAAGATTACCGCAACATTTTTTGTATCTTCAATAGTTTTCGAGATATTCTCATTTGAAAAAGACTATTTTTCATGCATCTGTTCTTTATCTTTCATTCTCACAAAGAGAAAAATACATGGTTTTCTGATGTATTTTTTCGAATATAGGAAAAACTACATATCCCACGAGGAAAATGATAAGAGATGAATTTGTTGACAGCTTAATCACCTTTCATTTGTGATAAGTGAGATGCGCATGGGGAAAATAGTTACCTAGTTATTGGCATTGTGTGCGAATGTCCAGCACTGGCTAGCACGAGGTTGATGATCACAGGCAAGCACACGATAAGTGTGGAAGCCATGAGTGAACTCAGCCTTAAAGAAATGCTAGCAATTACACGGGACTCAGTGATGAAGGGAGACGTCGACAATTATCAGTCGACATCTGGAAATCTGAAATGGACCCAAAACAACAAATAAATAAATAAAAAAAATGAGCTTCGTATATCCCTAAGAATATAATTATTTTGGCAAAAACAAATTTCTTAAAAAATTTACTGCGGAGAAAGGTAATCTAAACATCATTTAATAAATCGTAAGGTTATCTGATGTATTTTTCCCGCAGATGAATAACTTATGTCTTTTTGAAAGTACAAAAAGTTACCTAAAATTTAATGTAAAAGTCAGCTTCGCACCTCTAGGTTTTCTGAAAAATAGCACTTTAAACATTGGAAATGAAGAATTTTCGTTCTAGTGTCCAAACACTTGTTTTTGACATTGTTTTTAAATTTAGCGAAAAACTTTCTGAGGCAAAATAAGTTGAAATGATCTTGAACAGATTAATAAAAAAGGTTAACGCAACCTTTTCCGTATCTTCAATAGATCTCGAGATATTCGCACTTGAAAAGGGTTAAAAAGAGAAAATCTCCGTTATCTGATGTATTTTTCAAGTCAAAAAACCTCGAAAACTATTAAAGAGACCGAAAAAGAAGTGATAATCTTTTAGTTAAGCTGATCTTTGATTTTGTCTCACAAAGTTTTTTGCTAGGAATGATGGTTTTCAAAATATTAAAAAAAAATGTTTTTTTTTGTTGTTTTTGGCTATAACTCAAATTCCACAAGAAAAAAAGTTGGTAGCAAACCTCAGATTCGTAACCTCATGAAACACAAATCGAAAAAAAAATCAGAACTTCACCACAATTTGCTTTAGGTCAGTTCCTATAAGCACGGCTAGGACCAGAATTAATTTTTGAGGGAGTTTATTTCAATGTACCAATGTATCTGAAACTTAGCCATGGAAAGTAAAATGCCGTACAATTAAATTCAATAGATAGAAAGATACTTTAAATCTCTGACAATAAGATCGATTTTCAATTGCGTATCCGGCCGCCTCAAGGCCGCTTGACCGGCCACCTGACTAGAATAAATTTTTGCAAGAGTTTATTTCAATGTACCAATGTATCTAAAATTTGGCCATGGAAAGTAAGATACCGTACAATTTAATTCAATAGATAGAAAGATGCTTTGAATCTCTGGCAATAAGATCGATTTTCAATTGTGTATTAGGCCACCTGAAAGACCTCTCCGGCCGCCTTAAAGCCGCCTGAATCAGCTATACACGATTCGGGATTCCTCAAGGCCGGGCCTGATCAGTTTTTCCGGACATGAATTCCGGATGGTGTATGGTCAACTTTAAAAGCAAATTTTCCTTACCAAGAGATTTTTTTCGTGATTGCCTTTCTGTGGGAATAAATTTGTGGGTGACTCGAATTTCCAACATTAAAAAATCGTAAAACGTCTATTTTCGCATAATTGGAAAATGCAATTATTCGAAATCATTAAAAATTGTAATGTATATCGCGTAGGCTTTTAGCGAAACTCGTCATTTCACGAGCTCCCCAGAAAACAATGGCTAAGTTCATAACACACAGCGGAATCGCAACATGCTGTGGCAACAGTATCGAAGCAGCATTGCAACACGTTGTTGTGTTCTGAACTGCACTCGCATCTAGTCATCCAGCAATTGTCTAATTTCCAGTTCAAAACTGACTACTGTCGAAAAATCGTATGAATATGACAGCGCGAGTGTCATTTCAGGATTGTCATCATATGCTGGTCCTAGCCAGCGGAGAAATTTTTGTGTTGGAGAAAATGACATTTTTCACAGCATGTTGCGTCCATCAAAAACTCAGTTGAGAGAATTCATAAAACAAATTTGCAACAGTATGCCAACTGTTGTGTGATATGAACTTAGCCAATGTATTTTACATTCTAATACACCGCCGTCGTTTCCCGACAAATTGTGAAAAAAATGCTGCAAACTGCCATTTCACTGAATGCCTGATGTAATACCTTAGACAGACACAGCAACCGAATGATCATTCAGTGAATGATGAATTGCTGGCAATGACGAATTAGACACACAAACTTTGATGTGAACGTCGTTCCAACTGTCACTACAAAATCGACTTAGCACTGATTTTTCGAATAAATATTGTTTATTTCGTTTAGCAACGAACATTTTGCTTAGCAACGAGTGGATATTATTTCTATTGCATATCAACGGGTGAATATTTTTCCTACCCAATGATAATTTGTCGGATAGGTGGCACTGCATACACAAAGAAGGAATTACGTTTACTATGCCAATTGTACTTGTAATTCGTGGATTATCATTCGGACGATGTTCGAATGATCATTTGCAAGACACACATGAAATCGAATATCATTCGAGTGGGAATCATCATTCGAGTGCGTCGTCTGTCTAAGGTATAAGCATGTTCGATATTAAGTGTAATATTTGTTGCTGCTAGTTGTGATGTATGCAAGGTAGGTTCGTCTTACCTAAACCGGGAATTTCCGCTTTAGGCAGTACAAACCTAACTTACATACATCATCATAACATTTCTTTTATTCAAGTTTTCATCAAATAATAACAACCCGATGGACATATAGTTTCTGAAAATGCCGACTTATAGTGCAATGGCAATGTTACCATATTTGCCGGCACTGGTTGGAATACCGTCGTAAAATTATATATTTAAAGTGGTACACTATTTGCCGGGCGATTTCACGAAATGGCAAGTTTCGCTGAAAACCTACGGCATATACATATAAGTAGCCCACGTACATATTCACAATATCCATTGCATATAAGCATGTTCTGCTAGCTCTACTAGAAAAATGTATAACTTTTACGGCAAAAAAAAAAAAATACATATACATGTACCAACATGTTGCACAGTTTTGTTTATTATTACAGTAAAAGCGCGTTTATTTCGCATTAATGAAATTAAGATAAATATTTTACTTTATTTAAAGATTCAATCATTCTTATATTAAACGTGTCTTACAAGCCTTAATATAAGGAGAATCTAAAGTTTAATTCAAACGATTACGATTTCGATATAAAACATACATACTTTATATACATATGTATAAACGTACATCCAATTACATACATTGGAATTGTCTTCAAGTGCTCCAAATATAACGTTACACATTGCGATTGATTTCGTATTAAGTAATACTTTTAATGAAATTATAAAGTATTCCACAATACTCGAATGTATACAATAAATTTTATATATAGTATGTACATATACAATATATAAGACGACATGATGAGGCAATTGGAATAATTGCTTCTACATACGTATACTCGTACATATTGAACACGCTTATCATTAAAAATTCGTTCGTCAATGCAAATTCGATTATATTACTTGGTAATGTAATGAATTAATTTCCATGAAGAAGTTTTTTTTCGAATTGTAATAATGTAAATGTAATAATGGGTAAATATTTATAAATGCAGAAGTAGTTTCCTTTTTCTCTTTTTCTTAGATCTCCTGATTATACAAAAAAAGCATTTATGCAACTGTATAAGTTATGCAGCGTGATCGATCAACTTTTCCTGAGCGAATTTCGCCACACGATCATCTTTTTCAAAGTAAATCTCGGTACGTGACCACATTCTCTGAGTTAATTTCGGTACACAACAATATATCGAAACAGACATATTTTCCACAAAAAAAAAAATCAAATGCACCTTGTATTCTTATATTTTATAAAATATAAGAATAGGAGGTGCAGGATTTATTCTTACTACTTTGCCTTAACCCCTAGCGGGGCATAGCGCGTCAACTACTCCTGCGCGCCATCGTACTCTGTTCTGGGCGATGGGGCGCAACTCCCCAAAAGACTTACCCAGTACCTGACACTCCTTTGCCACAGATCGACGCCATGTGATTCGAGGACCCCCTCTTGGTCGGCCTTGATTGGAAATGGGGTTCCATTTCATGGCATGCATAGCAATGCAGTTATCACTCTTCCGCAATGTGTGACCTATCCACTGCCATTTTCGCCTGCGTATCAATTCGTCGATTGGCATCTGACCCGTACGCCGACTTAGCTCTTCATTTGAAATTGTTTCGGGCCAGAAAATTCTTAAAATTCGACGAAGACATGAGTTGACGAAAACTTGCAGCTTTCTGGTAACTCCTACGGAAACTTTCCATGTACTGCTCCCATACAAAAGCACTGATAGTACCAGGGAGCGAAACAGGCCCAGCTTGGTCTTGATGCTGAGATAACTGCTCTGCCAGATTTTGGACAGCATGCCGTATGCGCGTTTAGCCTGGTTGATACGACGAGCGATGTCCTGCTCCGTACCACCATTTTCGGCAACAATGCTACCTAGGTAGACGAAGTTGTCCACCTTCTCCACAGGCTGCCCATTAATATTGATGGCAATAGGTGTCGGATTTCTTTTTCGCAACGGCGGGCTAAGAACCTTGGTCTTGTTGGTATTAATCTTTAGCCCAACCTTGCTTGCCTCCCTCTCGAGATCTAACGCCATTGCGGACAGATCCATGATTTTGTGGGAGAGTAGGCATATGTCGTCAGCGTAGTCAAGATGTTGTAGATAAGATGTCAAAGTCCATTGAATTCCTCTGTCGAGTCCGGATAGGGGTGCATGCAACACATCGCCGATCACAATGACAAATAGGATCGGTGAGAGGATGCACCCCTGCCGAATTCCACTGCGAATCTCAAAGTCCCCCGACACCTTACCTTTATGCAGAACGCGACATTTCGCGCCGTCATAGGTTGCCTTAATAATAGCCACAAGCTTCTCAGGGATGCCTCTCCTGCGCAAGGCCGCCCATATAGAATCCCGGTTCACACTATCGAAAGCCTTTTCGAAATCGATGAAAAGCAAGTGAAGCGGAGAATCGTATTCAGCGCATTGCTCGATGATGATTCGCAAGGTGTTAATGTGATCGACACAGGAGAATCCGGATCGAAAGCCAGCCTGCTCTTCATCAATTGTGCTTTCTAAGTGGGCCTTTAGTCTTTCCAGGACGATTTTAGCTATTATCTTGGCAACGGCAGGAAGCACACAAATGCCTCTCCAATTATTACAGTCTGTGAGGCTACCCTTCTTTGGAAGTTTGATGATCAAACCTTCCTTCCACTCAGTGGGAAAGGTCTCTGTATTCCACACTTTATCAACAAGTGGGTGCAGCAAATCGGCAGTTACGCTTGGCGCTGCTTGATAAAGTTCGGCAGGGATGCCGTCAAGTCCGGCGGCCTTTCCTCGTTTTAGTGCAATAATTGCAGTGACTATTTCCTCTTTAGTCGGGGCAGTGGACCGTATACGCACATTTTGATGGTTAGCTAAATTATCTATATGAGGGGGAACTTCACCAGAGGTTACACGGTTCAAGACCGCGGCGAAGTGTTCTTTCCATCGCCTCATTTGATCTTCTTCCAAAATAAGTAGCTTTCCATCACTATCTTTCACCGGATGTTGGCAGGAGTTACGACCACCTGTAAACTCCTTGATGACTCCGTATACGGCGTTTAAGTTGTTACTTCTAGCGGCTTCTTCTGCTGACGCTAAAAGAGAATTGGCATAAACTCTTTTATCGCGTCGCACACTACGCTGAACTTCTCGAGCTTTCTGACGGTAAAGGAGTTCGATGCTGCTTCGATTGTCGTCTGATGCTGCAGCGAAACGAACTTTCAGCTCCTTTCTTTCAACAATCCGCTGCCATGAAGCGTCGGACATCCAGGGCTTATTCCGGCAATCCGGGTTTGGGCCAAGGATGGAATTTGCGCTATCAATGTACGCATTTTTTATGGCATCCCAGGTTTCGTTTATGTCACTATCTGGGTGACTAGTTACCTCAGCCGCTTTTTGCGCAAGATGGTCATTATATTGTTGTAAGACAGCTGGATTTTTTAGTCGAGCGGTGTTGAATTTGCGGGGCCTGGATCTTACATCGCTGGGGCGGCGCACGGTTGCAATACGCAATCGAACATTAGCGATCATAAGATAATGGTCTCTTCCCATCCCAATATCGGCAACCTTCTTGTTTCGCACGTCCAGGAGGCAACTCTTGAATCTTTTACTAATGGCAAAATGGTCGATCTGATTTTGTGTTCTGCGCCGATCAACAGAGGACCAACTGATTTTGTGGTGGTCCTTATGCTCAAACATAGTACCACCGATGAAGAGACTGTGAAAGTTGCAGAACTCTACAAATCTTTCACCGTTGTCATTACGATCACCAAGACCGTGTCTCCCCATCACATGTCTGAGCCCATAGTTATCAGCGCCAACTTTCGCATTCAAATCACCCATGACCATTATAATGTCACCTTTAGGTGTTCTGCTCTGAACGGCGTTTAGTTCTTCGTAGAAGGAGTCTTTTGCCAAGACATTGTCGGGTTCAGTAGGGTCATAACATTGTATTATTGAGATGTTCCTCATTTTGGTCCGGAACCTGGCGGTCAAGACCCTGTCAGAGACCGGTTCCCAGGATAAGAGACAGTTTCGCGCGGCTCTGGTTAAAAGGAGCCCCACACCTGACTCACGACGACTACCGGTAGCTTTACCGGAGTACAACATTACAGTGCTGCCCGTTGGAGAGATGAATTCTCCGCTGTTCCACCATCTTATCTCACTAACTCCTAAGATATTTAATTTGTACCTCAGAAATTCACTCTCTAATTGAAGAAATCGTGCGTTCTGGGGACCTTCTGATCCATTGTCCAGGAGAGTACGCACATTCCAGAATCCAATCTTTGTCATTGTACGATAGCCAAAAGTCGTAACCGTTGAGTCAGTCCTTATCCGAGGCATAGTTGACGTTTCGTTAGCATATAAAGATTTCGGATAGTGCAAGTTGCTGGCATACACATCCTGTCCTTTGATTGTCGGTTTTAACGACAGGCCCTCAAAGGGAAAGGCCGTGGTATTTTTTTCACACCCCACACCACAGGGGTACCTCAACCAAATCATCGCACCGCCATCACTGGCGGCTTGACGTTGGTTGGCAATGGTCAGTGACCACTGCCGTTCCAGGGGGCGCCCACGCGGAGGACTATGGAAGAGGAGTTTTTGCCCCCCTAAGGAGGATTCAGGATTCAGACTTGGGGTTTGATTCACAGGTTACTGTTAATTCGACGTATTCCTTGTACCAGTCAAGGCTGCTGTGCGTAAAAAACTAGGTACTTTAAGGTGAAAGGTGATTTTTCGATTTAATCGATTTTCGTTCTTAAGTCTACAACTGACACAAAGTTATAAATTAGGGTGGAATGATCTTAGTACGATTTGAGCATAAGAAAATACTAGATTTAATTTTTGGAACAAAACTTGCACGTCTTGCGTACGAAAATTCGAGAAAAAAGGATCAAAATGCAGGCACACCTTCAATATCTGAGGCGCCAAATTTTATCGACGGCTCATTCACGCTAAATGCAAAACACGAGTGGCCTAAAAATATAAAAAATTATGTATCATAGGGTTCGTAACCCAATTCAACAAATTTTGCATGAAGAATTGTGTGTAAAAAAATAGTTTACCATTGGATACTGCATCTATTGATCGAAAAACAGAAAGCAGCTCCCGTCAACTGGTGTCAAAAAACTCTAAACTGCTTCAACACAGGAAACTCTAACAACGTGTACTGCATCATCGGTGGTGATGAATCGTGGATTTACTCTTATAAACCCAAAAATAAATGCCAGTCGTCTGTTTGGGTGTTCCAAAATGAAGAAAAGCCGACAAAAGTCATCCGTTCTCGAAGTGTCTCCAAAAAGATGGCTGCGACATTTGTCTTAAAAGCAGGTCATGTAGCAACAATCCCTCTGCAAGATAAAAGAACAGTTACTGCCGATTGGTATACAACCATTTGTTTGCCAGAAGTCATCACTGAGCTTCGAAAAACTAGCCCCGAACGATGAATCGTCCTCCACCAAGACAATGCAAGTTCGCAAACAGCTCGCAAGACAATTGCATTTTTAAAGCAACAAAACGTCGAATTGTTAGACCATCCTCCGTACAGTCCCGACCTAAGCCCCAATGATTTCTTTACTTTTCCGAAAATTAAGAACAGACTGCGTGGTCAAAGGTTCCAGTCACCAGAAGAAGCAGTTGACACCTTCAAAAACGCAATTTTGACTGTACCAACAAACGAGTGGAATAACTGCTTCCAGAGTTAGCCCGAGCGAATGTAAAAGTGCATTAATCTTCGTGGAAAATATGTACTTCGAAAAACAATAGTCTTTAAAAATTATATACTGTTTCAATTCAGCCCTATATCCAAAACTTAAAAGATAACCGTCATATATGCTAATGCACAACTTTTATTATTTTCATAGACGCTATTTATTCTTCTTACATTGTCGTCTACTCATTAGACGACAATGTTTTATTAAGTCAATAAAATTATTTTTCTTATGTACATAGATATTTTCATATCTGAAACTACATTTACTGGCACCCCAAAGCGTCGATACAATTTCACAATTTATTTAAGGGGTGACTTCTAATTTTAGTTCCTTGCTAAACTGTCACAGCAATAAATTAAACATGTGAATAAATAGTAATGCATGTACGTACACATCTACATATGTAAATATAATTCACTTGAAGTGCTTCTTCCTCTAATCTAAGAATATTGTATTTATTTAATATGTAGACTTTCGTATGTACAAAATAAAACTAATTGACCACGGGCAATACTGTTTTCATTTGGGTTGGCCAAGAATTTCCAACATGGTTGACATTAATTGTTTTGTTAAATTAGAGAGCATGATACGATAGGATAGATACAATGTACTATGGAAAAACACGATACGATAGATATAATGTACTATGGAAAAACACAACACGACAAAAAATAATGATTTTCCCAAGGACGAATCGCTTCAATATTTGACCCTAATTTATTTGCCTTATAATCGATTAATCGGTTAATATCTGAATTATATATTCATTCGTGTACATGTTACGAATAGATATCTAAAGATAGGGCCGGTTTCTCAATGTTCGGTTAAACTTTCACGTAACGATACAACCACCATACATATTGGGGGAAATTGGAGGCAAATTCGTTGTATCCATCCATATCCAACACTGAACGATATGGCACACTGAACAATATTTGATTTCGTTTCATCTAAAATTGAGCTTGAGATTATACATAAGTTGACTTATATATATTTTAGAATGCTACTTTCTAGGTTGTTGCTTTAAGTATTTAAAGCATCTTGTAAGTAACTAAGTAAATTAAGTAAGTAAATTATATTTGATTTGCTTGGAGTCAGCATGTGTCGTTGTGTATATATGTATGTAGAAACGAGTATATACATATTGCATATAGTAACAAGATGATTGATTATGAATGGGTTTAGTTGGGATTGGGGGATATTGCATTGGGATGGGATCTGGCGTGTGAATGAATGTATTATATTAATGTGATATGTAATGAGAAATTCTGAATAAGCGAGGATTGTATATGTGTATATACGATGTTTATGTCGGAGGACATAGTGTTCCATTCTTAAATTGAACTAGTCGACAAGCCATGCCACTGTGAATGTTCTGAATGTACACTACATTGGAGTTGGTTTGTGGCTTTGTCGCTTGGGGAATCGGCATAAAAAGATTAGTGTTTCGACGGCAAGAGTGTCGCTTATCTTCAATAGTTAAAGATTAAAGTGATCAAAAGTACATATGAAATTAAAAAAGTTTACATGAACTAAAAAATTGTCAATGCAAAAAGTTATGATATCTCCCAAAAATAACCCTGTTGAAAAACTTTTCAGTCACAAAAAAAAGATTGATATGTATTGTATATTAGCCCGCCAAAAGGATATGCTCGGCGCTTCGTACCTCGGTTTTGGATGTGCATATTGAACCCTGCTTAAAATCGTTAAGTTCATTAAACTCTGTTTGGTGGCAAGCTCCGTGAGCTGATGCCAAGTGATTTTGCCTCTTCGCCCGAATTCAGTTTTACAACCCGCTAAACGGAGTTGAAAGAAATTCACGATTAACGAACCTACCCTTTTGGCGTGATTAAATACATATCAATCCATTTTGCGGTTGAGAAGTTTTTCTTGGGAGATTGAAATTACATAACGTAATCGACCGAGATTTGAGGCGAGATTTACTATCTATGCAGTTACAAATCAACTCGTAAATTCGAAAATCTGTGCTATTCAACTACAGTTAGATAGAAAACTTAATGAATTTTTCACACATTTCAATGGGAAATTCCATACCTTTCCAAATAACTGAAAACTTTCTTCATTAGTATGTAGCAACATTTCAATATTATTATTTTATGTTTGTTGGAAGATTATTATGCTTATCTTGGGTTATCAGTTAATAAATTTGAACTGGAGTTTGGCCCGATGGCCATTGAAATATATACAGGGTGTACCGCTCCTAAAGTTAAATACTTTAATGGTAGATAGTAGTGTTCATTTGAGGAAAATTAACATTGACATAGGCACTCCACCAAAATCTCCGTTGATAGGCCGTCCTGAAATGAAGGGTTTAGGGTCAGTTTTCCTTGGTTTATGGTGTAAGGAATAATATACCATTTTATGGTCTAATGTGTGATATATCATTGCAAAAAATTGGATATCCATTAATTCGCTTTTAGAACAGGACTCCCTATCAAGGGAGATTTTGGAGCATATATTCAGAAGACTGCTTTTATTAATTTTGCAAAATTTCAAATCTGCACGATTTCTTTACCTTTTATTACATTGACGTCTACACTAAAAAACCGAAATACAAGAAAAACAGAAAAAAAATCTCAACAGAGATTTTGGAGCATTTATTCAGAGGACTCTCCACATCAAATGAGGCAAATTTCAAAACTATAAGATTTGTTTTTTCTATTTCTCATTCGTAGCTTAAGTCAAGGTTGAAGTAAATTGGTTTGATTCTTCTTCAGACCATGTTTCCTTATCCTTAAAAATGTAACATTCGCAAACTTTCAAATATGTATAAGTGCTTAAAATTCATATACCGTTCGAAAGCTAACACAATGGGCAGTTTTATCAGTTCAAAGTACCGTTGTAAAATAAATGGGCTCATAGTGGGACACCTAAATCCCCTTTTTTTTATCAAAAACTACTGCATTCAGCAGGAATCGAGCCGGCGCGGCGGCCAGCGCATAGAAGGCAAACGTGCTAACCATTGGGGAGTCCGAACTACACCGTTGTAAATGTAAAATAATTATTTGAATTTCCGATGAAAAATCGATTTTGGAATTTGTTTAAAGTTTGAACAGTTGAATCTTCGAAGTAACGTTGATCTGTGCAACTAGGAAAAAGTCCATTTATATGAAATTTCATGTAGTTTCAGAAAGGGAAGTCGAATTTCGGATTAATTGGGAGTGGAAAGTTTTGATTTTGCTCGACAAGTCCAGTTTTCTGACACAATTTACAAAAAATACTATAGCTCTGTAATGATTGAAGCGAGAGAGTGTCCCTGTCAGATTTTGATTTTCCTCAAATAAATACTATAGATAATAGTATTATTAAGGTATTTACCATCAGGAACGGTACACCCTGTATAATAAACAAAGAGGCAATACAACGCTCTAAAAAGAAATTTTTACTTATATTTAAAAAAAAGAAAAGAAAGTGGACAGCGATAACCAATTGGTTCAGACTTCAGACTAGTCACATAGTAACATGCCCGTGTCCACTGCCTGGTACAAGAACAACGACTGCTTGTCTGGTGATTTTTGACCATTTGACCGATAATCCTAAAGTGATTACATATCGCGTGACACCAATTTAAATTAGTTCTATGAATTATAGTCACTATCTATCGTACTTTGTTAAATTTCTTTTGTTTGAGTGCTAGAAGATAAAAATACGATTTGGTGTCGTGCAATTTTCTTAATTTTGCGCAAGGTACTCCTGTTTTGACCGCCGCGGTAGATCGATGGGTAAAGCGTCGGTTCACCAAGTGAGAGGTTGCAGGTTCCATTTGTGCCAAGAACATATTCAAATAATCGCTTTTCTCGCAGGCCTCCAGTCGAGTCAGCTGTGAATAAGTGAGTGCATTGATTTGATAAAAATTAATGTAGTAAAAGAAGCATGTGCGTGATACTGATCATCCACCTTACTATCTTCTCGTAAAAAACGGTATCGGAAATAAAATGCTCTACAAGACTTCGCAGCTCAAGTTCCGATTCGGAACGGAAAGGGAGAAAACTTAACTTATATTCCTTTTCTTATCTGACGAGTTAATAGTTATTACCTCGATAGGAATGCATGGACCCAGCGGTTGTGGAATAAGTAAAAACTAAAGTAAAGCTTAAAGCTGAATACATATTACTAATAATTGTGCCCTTATTTTCGTGATGCCATATTTTTTTTCATAACACACTAGGACAAATGTAAGCGTACATGGATCGTCAAAAAGTATCTAACACAAGTCTCGATAGTGTATCTAAACGTTTAAAAAAAACAATATGAAACAACAAAACAGAGCAAGACATCATACGAACCTAACGGGCTCTGTTGTCCTGACGGATTCAAAATGCCTTCAACAATAATCCAGTGCATATTAGTCTCATCACCCATACCCAATTGGGTAGGTTCCTCTTCATGCCCAAAAGATCCTTTAGTCCTGACCAAGTGGTTCAAAATGCTTTCAACAATATTCTAGTGCATTAGCCACATGATCCTAATTCATTTGAGACCCATATTGCCTAAATATCACTTAACTGCCAAGAATGTCCATTTTTCCTGACTAAAGGACTCAAAATGCCATCAACAGTAGTATATTGCATTCGCCTCATCACCCCCATTCAAATGATATCCATCTTGCCTACATAGTATAATATTGTAGACCGAAGTCCACAAATCTTCGCAGGTATTACATCAATTTCATTTCAATGACAATTCTGTTCAAAATACTACATTATTCGAATGGTTAGTACACGCAACGTTGATTATTTTCATCTGAAAAAAAAGCAAAACCAAAAAACGCAGATCTTCAATTTAAAGTTTTATTCAATTGCCTGTTAATTCAATCATTCATAATAATATAACCACCGTTTGCGTCAACAATCATATCTCTCTTCGCGTCTTACCCGCCGGGCTGAGAGTGTATTCGTACATTATTCATAAATGTTTGTAAACATTAGAGGTCGGATTGGAAGGTCGTTTAAACTTTTGCTACTAACAAAACTTGTTTACATTACAATGGATTGATAATAATCATTCAACTTCATCGATGACAGTTGTGCCGTTTTCGCAGGCAATCATACCATGTAAGTTATGGGGATAGGCGAAATAAGGGGCCGATTCGATTCGAATCGATGTGCTTTCGAAAGGATGAAAATATGTAATACCATGTCGAAAACGAACTTCTCCATATCAATAACCATCGAGTATTCCATGCAAAATTTTTCATTCGAAGCGAATACTCAATAATTTTTGAAATTGGAAAATGCTGTTCGAGAAATATGATAAGATTTTCATCCTTTCGAAAGCAATTCCCCTCAAATCGAATTCTTGATAGGGCCCCTGCTGTAATGAATAAAACAGGTGTTAATCAACGAAAAGCAAAATTTTAATTTTTCTTTTACAAGCTTGTAACAATTAAAACTATTAAATAAATACTTAGAAGAAATCATTAAAGCTATAAAGGTCTGTTTTGCTAGGAGCGGTTGAGCGATCATAGCTAGACTGAGTCCGCAATTCAACCCCACCACACGGCGAACTATCTGTATGGTCGCTCTTTGAATTCGGTCGTCGCAGATCCGTGACGTTCGATTCACTCTTGATCTTTGTCTGCCTGTCTCCAACACGGCTACTGTGTTTGAACATGAGGAAGGTTGGCAGGTAGAGAGATATTTCACGGTTGAAAGGTGTGCAGACGCAGTAGAGACAATTGCTGAGGATTATATATACGTAAAGAAACTCATTTATTCTTTAACGCTTAGCGCATTGATCGGTCCGAGCAAATTATATATTAAACGGACATCATTGAATTATCATTAATTGGCTATAGTCGGTGAGCTACTGTCACTACAATTACCGCTTTTAGCAAAACAAACTTTTAACAGCCCAGCAAAAAGCCCGGATGCCTACATTGGGTGGGAATATCGGTAGATGAAAATTGAAAATTATAGTCCCCGCATGAGCGGTACTGAATTATATGAAGAGAGTAGTTAAAGGCCACTAAGGTCACAATTATTTCAACCACCAGAAGTGGCCCCGCAATGCTACTAACCCGTGTTTACCTATGCTAAGTTATTTCCCAACATACCCACCGTAAATAAAAAAATTTAGCAACATCCTCTTAGTATGCCTAATTGATTTTACGGTTGGATCATTTTCCTAAAAAATAATTTTCCAATTTAATTTCAACATTTAAATTATATTTTTGTTTTTGCTTGTCCGACCGGGATTCGATCTCGGATCGTCGTGCTCTGGAAACCATCCGCCTACCACATACGCCATCGAGATTAATGTATTGTAGAATGATTCCCAAACAAAGTTTTATATGCGAACCCGGCAAAAAGAACGGATGCCTACATTGGGTGGGTACATCGGTAGGCGAAAATTGAAAATTATAGTCCCCGGGCGGGCGGTACGGAATTATTAGCTAAAAACAGGCCAGTAAGATTGCAAATATTTAACCTACCAGAAATGCCTTTTATTATTATTATATTTAATAACCAAGTAGTCCCCGTGTTTACCGGGGCTATCCAGCAGAAAGTATGGCTGCCTACATTGGGTGCACCCATGGTTACATGGGTAGGCGAAAATTAAAAATCATATCCCCCGCATGGACTGCACGGAATTGTATGAAGAAAAGAGCAGGGAGGGCAAAAGCAAGCATTTCATCTGCCAGCAGTTACCCGCAATGTTACTAACCCCCGCTACGACGGGGGCACCTTGCTAGCCAAGTCATGATGAAGACATCAATGCGTTTATTATCCAGGCCTGGATGAAAGGCATCATGACCATTGTTCTAGCCGCGGAACTTGTGTATTTTTCAAGCATATGATGAAACCATACATGACCACCTACGACCTGCTACATGAGTGGCACTGAGGAATTCATCAAGTCGTAGCTGGTGAAATACTTGATGAGTATCATTAACCAATTCATCAAACTGTAGCCGAGCAAATACTTGATGAAAGTCATTGACGGATTCATCAGGCCATAGCTGATGAGTATCATTGACCAATTCATCGAGCTGCAGCTAATGAAATGCTTGATAAAGGTCATAGGAAATTCAACAGGCCGACTTTCATCAACTATTCACGAGCTACGGCTTGGTGAATTCGTCAATGACTTTCAATTATTTCGCCAGCTTCGGCCTAATGAATTCATCAATGAAGGGGCGACCGGTAGCGCAGTGTGTTGAGGCATCAGTCTTATGTTTGACTACCGGCGTTTCGGGTTCGAATCCCGTCCACGACGACGTTCGTGGCCAGGTATGTGCAGGAGGTGCATGCCGGCAACTGCATTCTCCAAAACCAGTTTATGCCAACGAAACGTCAACTGGGCCACATGGAACAGTTGACGCGCTATGCCCCACAAGAGGTTAGCGCAATTGAGTATGTACAAGGTCGTATTGTTTCACCGAGTGCAAGCAGTTCAACATGGTACACAAGAGAAACAGAGGGCATGTGTAGGTCTACACATCTCTTCACATAATTTTGCTTCCCCCGCTACTTCTCCGGGAAAAAAATTGTGGACTTGTGAATGATGGTTTGCAGGGAGTGTTTACCGTGGCTAAAGGCTTTCGAATACAATAAAATATTGTACATTCTTATTATCTCTTACACGATCACCCATAGTACGACGATAATAGGACTACTGTGGAAATTTGACTTGACAGATTCGTTTTTATACAAAATTCAAAAATATAAGTATAAAAAGCGGTAGGGTGGACTGGATGGTGAACTAAATTCGAAATACCCTGCCTATTTATACACCAATTGTAAGCCAATCTACTGGGGAGTACGATTTTTTGCTGGAAGCAGCCAGCAGTTCATTGTCTTTATATCGTCAGATTACCACTCCATGTTATGTATGTGCCCTGCATACCACCACTAACTTAATGCAGTTCAAAAAAACTATCTGCCTTGAAGGCTATTTAAGCGCAAATCGTGCGTATTTCTTCATTTGCTTTTTTTTGTAGAGCGAATTTTTTATACCACCTTGAAATGTTCTTGGGGAGAGCAAAAAAACATACTACATTACTTGTATACATAAATGTACTTTTAAAGTTTCAACTAACTTCAATCGTTCTCATGAATTTCAATAAATTGCAATCTATTAGCGTTCTGTCCGGTTGCTGTACCGATCGGTACGGACTAAACAAATGCCAGCGTGTGATACAGCAATACGCATCAAAGCTTCACAATTGCATAATAGATATTAGCTGCGATTTTTTGGTCGATGTTCTGGATCAACTGCACTACACGTTGAGCTGTGCTGAGCAGCTGGTGTACAAAATCAGTTCTTAAAGCGAATGCGTAGGCTGAAATATCTGGAATTTGCTGCAAGCAATGCAGCTCACTTATACAGTTCATGTCGATCATACAGTTTACTTGCTGCCAATAAAATGTGGATTTTGTGGAATTACATGGAATAGCAAACAAACAAAATGATTCTGCTGCACAAACAAAATTTGTTAGATTGTATTTACACTGAGGACTCGGGAGAATATATTAGAATTTTTGAAATTTGAGTTGAGGTTTGAATGTTAACTAAACTCAGATACATCCTAAACCAATACACTATTTTCCCCTGAATTTCCTTTTCGCTACTCTGATATATTCTTCATTGTTGTTTGCTGTTTTATAGTATTATGTTCGCTCTGCTCTGGACTAAAGAAACGGTGCTAATGAAGACTCAGCGAATAAATACAATAGTTGTTAGAATCTACTGAATTTTATATATGTATGTAATTTGTTCCTCTTGAGATATTGAGCGAAGTGGACAAAGCTGACACATCTGACGTCAAAATTCATAAACAAAACAATATAAATATGCCTTCTGGAGAAAAACCGGAACATAAGATGCGGTGCTCATGCGAGACCGCAATAACTTAGCACAAATTATTATTGTTCTCGCAAATGTAATGTATTGACAGTTTTTATCATGTGTTTTTACGGTTTCCTTAAAAGATATCACGGATTGGTGTTATGTTTCTAAAAGGAAAGAATTCCTAGTCATATCACAGCACGTTCATAGATCATTTTTATGATAACTATCAACTTGGAAGTAATTCTCCTACCCAAATGTGCCGCATCCTAGAACCCGCTACCCTATTGAAAGCAGAACTCCCGAATAATCAACTCTGTAAGAGTATGAACTCGAACCCGTATGTACTCAACGGATTGTTCCACGATGAAGTACAATACATATATGTATGTATATGTATGCTATCTGTGCATAACATAATCGAGGCAGGATATCATTCGTGGAAAATAAAAATCAAGCATACAAATAACACAACACTAAGCATTGGCGCCAATAATAATGCAATTATCTCGAAATAATGCATAGTATACATACGAGTACATAGTACAAACTGCAAAGTGTTTCTAAGAACATTAAATTATGCATAATTTAATGCAGACAACGTACAATCATTTTGTTAACTGGCTTCTTTGCACTCTTCACGTTTTCTTGCAGAACGCTGTCATGTAAAAAAGATTTGCGATAGTAGTGATTAATTTTTCCAATGTGCTTCTGCATAAGAAAATAATTTTTAATGGTATTGCATGCAACGTGTGTATTTTTAGAATTAATCGCCTGGCCTTACTCTTGATAGAGTCAAGAGCAAAAAGGAATGATTTACACTCAGTTTTAATTTACACATTCAAGTTGGAAAGGTATGTTTTTCACTAAATAATTTGTTAAATCTAAGTTAACCGCTTGGAGTACGATCGAATCCCCGAGCTACTTCGAAAAAAAATAAATTTGGCGTTTTAATTTAATATAAATTCTCATTCAATTAAATTTAATTTAAATTCAAAATTAAATTTAACTCTATTGCACGGAGCGGAGTTTACACAAGAGACTATTCTGCATTATAATTATCTAACACTATCGTCACACCCTTTTGAATATGAAAAATTATATCATTTTCTTAATTTGAGGTACCTGGGGGTATGTTATTTCTACAGTACTATAATCGAATATTTATATTCATATACAAATAGTTTAAATAGTGCAACGCATTGCAAGTTCGTCTTCTGAGCAATGAGTCCTTGGTTTGAGACTCATTGATGTTAGTCGCTATTTTCATAAAAAAGAAGATATGCGTGTCAAAATATGAACCTACCCAGCAGTTAAAAAAAAACCCCTTTTCTTATTATTATCGCAAATAAGATATTTCGATAGGGTTCGTATTTTCATATCTTTTGCGGTAAGAATAGGATAGGAATAAACCGCTATAATGGATGAATAAATGAATGAATTCAGAAGCTGCTATAAACGGTTTCACAACACATTGTCAAATATTTTGGGCTTTCTGAACGACATGAGCCAACAGCTGTGAAATTTTTGGTTTAGCTCTTTCCTAACTTTCCTTTAGACAATTTTTGCGTGTGTGTTCGTTCAGTGTTGAAAAAACTTCATTGTTCCTTTGCAAACTGCCAACTGTCAAAATCGTCACAACACGCACAGCCTAGTGAGCAAAAAAATGTTTATGCTCCAGTAGAATGGCATTCAATCGTAACTTGCTTAGTGTGCGTTCGGAAGATACTTACCCAACTGTTTCGCAATGGTTGCATCTTCTGAACGTACCCAATGATATCTTGTGAAAGGTATCTTTAAGCCTCCTATACGGTTTCAGATTTTCTATCGTCCTTTCTGAGACAAATGTGGTATCTGGCCTTTGGTTCGATGGATCATGTCATGCTTTTATTGAGAGCCTGATACAAATATAGGGACATAGGATGGCGTGGGGAGCTACCGTACACCACGACATGAAACTATGTACATGTAATAATCAATTTGTGGGAGTAAACTAGGGTTAATGATGAGACAAACTAGTATGTCGCGCTCAGTGGCCGTGGCCGTTCGGTCACCGCTCTACGATACTAATCTAGAGCTCGGACTTCAAATCTCCGCGCGATCAAAAACTGCCTGTGGATACTAATAGAACTTTCACTGTGCTCCGAGCATGTCAGTATCAAGACGGCGCGGATAGGAGGTGCATGCTAGCAACTGCACTTCCGAAAAGCAGATATGCTATCGGAACGTCAACATAGAAATGCTAGAGATGTTGACGCGCCCATGCCCCTGGAGGGGTCATGGCAATTAACATGTAGTATTGGGAATTGTTCATAGTGTATGTCCACACTTGCTGAACACTTCAAAATTCTCTTCAACACGGATGTCAATGCTGAAAGTGAAAGCGGTATATCTTCCGCTTTCACTTTACTTACCTCGCAACAAATGTGGTAGTCGTGATTTTTTGAAATTTAAGTATTAATAGGTCTAAGTATTAATAGGCTAACAAATTTTGTGACGCGAACTCCTCCCAAACTGCTGAACCGATTTTTAATGGTTCTACACCATTAGAAAAGTATTCTTTCAGAAGTGTGCACAAACTATATTTGATTAAAATCCGATAATTAGTTTAGGTGTAATCAGCGAAAAATATTACGTGCTTTCGTAGATTCCAAGCTTGATCCCACCGTGATGGGAAGAAGTTTTGCGGTTCGGTTCATGTATCTGCTGTGGAATTTGGTTAATGTAGATAATGGTGAATTGTGGGTGGAAGCATTGTTTCAGCGAGTGCTTTCCTGGTGACGACTCCTGCGCCGCCTGCATTTCAAAACGCGGAGCTACACAACAGAGTAGAATTTCTGCACTTGCACTTCTATCTAAAGCAGCTCTGATCAAATTTTTAGTATAATTGTATGGTTTATATTTTCTCTGCTCTGCAGATCAAATTGTTAGTGTAATTGTATGGTGTTGACCTTCTCTGTTCTGCACGGCTGTTAAAAATAACGCGCCTATTATGTTTTCTGGAATTACTCTGTGTGACAGAACAAAGTCATTTTGAGCTTCGGTTCAGTTCATGTACAATATATGGTAAAACCGCATTGTTATAGCAAGTCCTTTCCTGGTGATATAGAGTTCGCTTTAAGGCGAATAGCATTAGAGAAATATTTTTTATTTTTCTATGCGGCTTTATTTATTGGTATAGCCATCTACAAAAGATACACATAAAATAAAAATGTGACCGACGATTTTTTTTATATTAATAGGCTAACAAATTTTGTTAGGGAATTTTGTGACGGGAGCTCCTCCCAAACTACTGAAAACTGAACCGATTTTAAATATAAATAAATAAATAGTTTAGGTGTTATGGCCGAAAAATGTTGGTATACCCGTACATAAGAAGCAGCATTGTTTGTATTTTTCTATGCGAGCCTATTGTATCTTTCTATACGGGTCTATTTATAGATACTGCATGGCATTGAACTTAATAGTATTAGAGAAATAGTTTTTATCTTTCTATACGGTTCTGTATGTGCAGTCATAAGGCAAAAAGCAACTTTTACTACTTTCCATAATTTTGAAAGACTGTATCTTGAAAATGAATGACCATTAACCATTTTAGACTCAAATTGTTTCGAATTTTGTTGATTTTAAAAAAGGACTGAATTGTTTTTGATGAAAAATTAAAGCTTTCGTACTAAAATAGGCAAAAACACAAAAAACTTGAAACAAATAATCAATTTAACGATTTCAAGGACTTCCGCCGAGGTCGAAAACTTAGATTCATAGTAAGACCACAACCATATGTATATGTAAAACATATGAAGAAATCAGTATTACCTTATTTAATGCGAGGTAACCCCCTTTCAGACGACAACTTTACTGGAGCAATACCCGACATTAGTGGGTTTCTTTGCACTAAACACTCCTCTTCGATTTTTTTCATGGTTCGGAAGATGCCGAATATTTCACACAATCGTCGCTCGGTCATGCATTTTGCGCCACACCGTCTGAACGGCATGAGCCTCTTTAATAAGGAGTGCATACGAGATTTAAGCATTTAAAACAGGCGTGTTCCTCTTAACGACCGAATAAATGTGGACATACACATAGCTAAACGCATGTCAAATTGTAACGATTTCCGGAGAAAAAATTCATCCTTGTTGCGACTCAAAATACATTACAATGTTCTTGGGCTGGAAATTTAGCTGGGAGTAACATAATATCACAGCAAATACGGAACCCAATGGAAATGTTTATGCAGCTGTTGTAACCATGAAAATTTCAGCCAGATTGGGTAAATTCTGAAGTCAAATATTTCCTTGACTTCTGCTGTACAGTTCAATCTAATTCAATCTCGTCGAGCTAGACGAGCAGCTCCCACCATCTTTTGGCCTATATACAGGGTGTCCCGTTCATGATGGTAAATATTTCAATGGTAGATAGTATGGTTCATTTGGGGAAAATTAATGTACGACATGAACCCTCCATCGTATATAACGGTGATTTTTTTTAACCGGTAAAAAGTTCGTTTATAAGAAATTTTATGTAGTAAAATAAGATCAAATCTCGGATCGAATAATTGGGGGCTTGGTAAGTTTAGAATTTGTTGGACAGTTAAAAAAATGCTATAACGGTAACGGTTAAAGATTGAACCCTCCATTTCAGTCAATTTATAAATTCGCATTGACATTGATCTAATCAGATTTCTTGATCGATAGTTGGGAAATCTCTTGTGTGAGCATATAAAATCATACTAACCGATTACATACTAACTACAGTCGAGTCGCGCTAGCTTGAACACGCGCTTGTGTGAACCACGCAGTAGCGTGAACAAGGAAAATTGGATATTGACCACCTTATAGTATGACCAAGCGCAACCTTCAATATTGCGAACATCGTGGATCACTTGTTTATTCATGTTGATTTCGATATTCGTTCATGTTGTTAGCTAAAACTCGCACCTGTGACCACAGCGCGTTGTTATTTCATGTGCAAATACCGTTTGATTTTCCACGTGTTTATCTTTTCTTTGAAGTAGCAGTATATTTTCTGGTGTGTTGTGATTAGTGTTCTAACTTAAAATTCCTAAACAGAAAGGTAAATTCCTACCACTACATGTAAAAGCGAAAATAATTGAGGAATCAGACAGGGGTATGGGTGTCACATCGCTTTCAAAAAAATATGGCGTTGCAAAGTCTACGATTTGTTCCTTCAAAAATAAAAAAAGATCAATTTGCGAACAGGTTGCAAGCAGCCTAATGTCAACAAATCATTCCACACTTAGGAAAGCTGAATATCCTGAAATGGAGAAGAACTTTACCAGTGGTTTCTTGCTCAAAGGCAAAACAATGTCCCCATTTCAGGAGAAATTATTAAAGAAAAAGCATTAAGCTTGAAAACTTTGTTGGGCATTAGAAGCTTTAATGCCAGTGAAGGATGGTTGCAACGCTTTAAAACTAGACACGGGATACGTATTTTGAAGATAACCGGAGAAAAGTTATCCACACATCCACAGTTAGTTAATCCCTTCAGGGAAAAGCTGCGAAAGACGATTGAAGAATTAAATTTGAATGAACATCAAATTTACAATGCCGATGAGACCGGCTTATACTGGCAGCTTCTACCTGAAAAAACGCATATTGGTCTTTCTGAAAAATTTGCCCCTGGTATGAAAACCGCAAAGCAACGAATTACGTTCTTAGGGTGTACAAATGCATCTGGCTGTCATAAACTAAAACCTCTAGTAATCGGGAAAGCAAGGAACCCCAGATGTTTTAAAAATTTCGCTAATCCACTCATCTATAGGCACACTAAAAACACCTGGATGACTGCTGAAATTTTTAAGAACTGGTTTTTCCAGCAATTCGTTCCTGAGCTTAGTTACTAAAGTCGCAAATTTTATGCTGTTTCTTGTCAATTGTTTTTAATTATGCATACTATATAATGCATTTCAGGTTCGCGTTTTTTTGCAAGATCGAGGACTAGGGCAGAAAGCAATATTGGTGTTAGACAATGCACCTTGTCACCCACCAGCTGATGTGTTGAAAACTTCCGATGGAATGATTTTCACGCTTTTTATGCCACCGCACGTCACACCTCTGATCCAACCGATGGATCAAAATGTCCTGAGGATTACAAAACTCTACTATCGAAAAAGTCTGCTCAGTTTTATTGTGGACAAAAATGAGCTCATTGGGAGTTCACTAACAAAAATAACACTAAGAGATGTTATGCTGAATTTAGAAAGAGCTTGGCGGAAATTGAGTCCAACGATCATAGCGAAATGTTGGAGGAATATTCTAGAAAAACCGCCGGAAGATGAAGACGGCTTACCCTTGTCTGTCTTGCAACAGAGATGGAGAGAGGACAATAACGTCTAAATGGACACAATAACTTTGCTGCAGGCGACAGCACCTGTAAATTGGTTACTGCTTTTAAATTAGTATTAGGTATTACAACATACACTTTTTTCTGATTTAGCTGGAATTGTTCTGTTCTGTTATTGAAGCATGGAATGAAGACTTAGTGGATGTCCAAAATTCCCCAGAAGACGTTGATGAAGTAGTGATATCTGATACTGATACAGTGGATGATATCGTCCAATCCAATATAAGCCACGGCGAGGCGGTAAAGGCTTTGAACATTGCCATCGAATGGGCTAAATATATCATATCAATATCAATATATCATCATCAGCGACATACTAGCATTGAAGGCTGTTCAAGAGAAGGCGGTTATGTTGGACATTTCCACCAAAAAGGCTCAAACAAAGTTAACATCATTTTTCAAACCATGTTCGTAATATTTCATCGCAAATATAAACATAAAAAATGTACATACATAAATTTATGATATGTTTCTTCTTTATTAAAAGTATTCTAATAACCAATTTTTCGATATAAGTATCTATATATTTTGTTACAAATTATAACCTTCGCTTATGTGAACACATGCGTACGTTCGAACAACGCTGGTTTTATTCTGTTCACGTTATCGCGACTCGACTGTATTTATTCGACCATTTAGAAAAGTTATTGGTGTAGAGGTGTTATTAGTTGAGGAGAAACCGGCCTAAACCATACACATACGTACTGCTTCTTTTTTAAATCATGCCAGTCGTACTGGTTGTCGCTGGGACATTTCTATCCGATTCATATGATTTTTGGGTTATTACTTCTGCTTACCCTTATGTTAGACACGAAAATCTGGCTGATATGTAATGTCAAGTTGTAACTAGAACCCTTAGCTCAGTTTTTAAATGTCTTCAACCTCACTTCACGTGGCGAAAAAGAACTTCTTCTTCATTGGATGAAAGAGCTTCGCGAATTATTCTCCAATGAATTTTGCCCCCAAAAAATGAATGTAAATGGCCCCATTTTTAGAGTGATTGTTCATAGCGACATAGTTCGCTCAATTTAAAATGAAGAATAAAAAGAAAATGGCGATTGTCTTCAAATTTAAGGAAATAATTTTCATATTGTAAATAAAAACCCCAAAATCACTTGTCAAAATACCCTCGAAATTGTACTTCATGAGATACATTAGAGTGAAAAGAACGGTACGAATCATACGACGAGCGAACTCAAACAGTCACCATACAGATGATTCGCCACGTGGGGGCGAATTGAAGACTCAGTATACAAAGGTATATGGGGCAAAGTAAGTTGACTTTCAATCAATTCACTTTCAACTCTGATCCAATACGGGACGTGGATCATCGACGGTCAGTCGTTTAGTATGCGAATGAGTTTTTGATCCAGCGAAAAGAACATGGCTATTGATTCGATATGGAAGTGGTGCTTTATAAACACGATATGTGTGCACTTTCTAACGCCAGATTGAACGCAGAAAGCAGCAGCAACAATAACAACAGGCAGATCGACTTTCGCCGCTGTCGCTGCCGCTGCGTTCAATCTAGGCCGCTTAAGGGAAATACATACTTTCTAATTTGACATTTCGCTGCCGATGCCGCTGCTGCATCTGAAATCTGGTTTGGGTCATAAAGCATAAATCATTTTAGGCAGTACAAACGTGAAATTGAGAGTTGACCCAGAGTGGATGTTCGACTTAGGCAATACAAAAAGTATAACAATAGATTCACGTCGATCCACTGTTAAGACGGGCAAATTTTAGCTTTGAACAAACATAGAATTTCTAAAAAAAATCCCATAAATTTGGGATGGGCGCTCATTAGCCAAATTTATGCATTATATCGTGGGAAATTTGACCACCACACTAAAATCAAATTTTTAAGGGGACTTTGTGAACAGTTACCACACATTTCGCAAAATGCTCCCAATCCCATGCATTTTGCATGTGGTGATTTTTCATTTCTTTTTGTTGAAAAAAAAAAAACGTCTGGAAGAAGGGCTATTGATGGCCCAAAGTCCCATTTTCAATGGTACTCTCATTATTCTAAACTCTAGCTGTAACGGCATCTACCGTTTTACGAATTCAGCAGTAAATACTAATAGACAAAAACAATAATTCTTACAAATTTGTAAGAGTTTCATCACTTCCTTTCCAAAGACAATACAACAACCAAGAGCATACGTAGTATGTATTGGGTATTTTCATTCCTTATTTGTATGAAACATTTGCGTGAGGTTGATTGTGGTACTGGTGTACCGGATGCAAAGAACTTGAGGAAGACATATTACCATTAGAAAACACATATACGAGTACAGTAGTTAAAAAACTACTGTGCTTGTGTGTCATTTGTATTCCCTATAACAATAATCATTGTTCGTCTGCCACTCTCGACTTAAGCAATCAAAAAATGCACTTGTTACTCAAACAATACCAACTGATTTTAATCAAAAGTGCGATTACACCTTTATGATTTATCATAGATAAATGCAACAATTCCCATTCACGATACCTACGCTGGCGTCTGCATGACGCGACGTGATACAGAGATCTTACATATTCAATACGTGACACACCTTTCTTAACATACGTATAGCTGGCACTGAGACAGCAGAAGGGTAAGTTGTTTTCGCTGAAAATTCTCAATGACATTGAGGAAAATAAGTAATTTGTATGTTTTTTTCTCAGATTTTTTTCAGCTAGGCCATCGAGACAAGCATGTGATTGCGGCAATTTCCAAGAATATAGACAATTTATAAAGAAATAAAATAAATATTAAATTTCGGATCTCAGACATGAGCAAATTGACAAAAATTTCATAAGGTTCGGTCTGATGATAGACATGTAATATGTATATTTTTGAAAATATGAAACTTTATTAGGCGCGTTCTTTTTCAATTATCCAGTCAAGTGTAGTTTAGGCGAACTCATTGCACAAAAAAACGATTGTATCTAACCCATATAGGGTAGGAACATGCATTTGATATGAAATGGATTTTGTTTCTGCTAGGTTTGGATTGTGCATGATTGAATAATGTCAATGTTTGAAAAAATTAAAAAATGATTAAAAATAAACTTATTTCCACAAGCCATAAGCTTGCCAAATGCAACTGCGGCAAAAGAAACTAATTTATTACGAATAGTTCCCTAATATTATATTTCAACGAACACCATTTTTCCAATCAGAAAATTGTCGATTCCAATTAAATTCCATTGCAGTCGGATGAAGCGAAAACGAATGAACTTCTTGCGGCAACCGCTAGATGTAACCTAAATAAGTGTGAAGATTTATGTTCCATCTAGCTTAGATACCGCCACAGATAAGCCACCGGGGTAGAACGCTATCCTATATAGGCTTATGTTATTGTTGTAGTGCGTGTTATTTCACTAACCTGTATAGGTTAAGATTCGCAAAAGAACGCGCCTATCGTTACTACTTTGAACCACACATTTGCCGTTGTCCCGGGGACAATTTTTTTTATATAAAATAACAATAAAGTAAAGAATATCTTTACTCACCCAAGTTATGAGTTTGCGGTTCATCAACATAGATCCTGTAGTAAATATGATATGAATCGGCACTCTGACGTCGTGATAACTTATACGCAGGTGTAGCTCTAGTTGCCGAGATTAGGGACTTTAACAAAATTCCCATACGATTGTAGATAGTATGTGTAGCACGTACTGTTGGATCCGCTTGTTCAGGATAAATGGCTAAAGACCATACTTCTAAGACCATTTTATCCCCTTCTACCGTTTGTAAGGAGATTTCGATACATAACGGTAAACGTTTAATAATCGAATCACTGGCATTTAAAGCTAATGCTTTTTTCGTTTCGCAAAGAACGTCCGGATGATCTTGAATGACAACGTTAAACTGTAAAGAAAAAAAATGTCAAATTAATTGGGTGTACACAAAATTATAAGTTTTTATTTACGAAATAGATAAAAAAGAAATTTTTTTTTGCGACACTTGGTTTTATTCTGCACACCAACTTATTTTAGCTGCAAAGACGCAAGACCTGATGAGTGCTTCTATCCGTACGAAACCACTAAGGCTGTAGAAATCAGAGGGAATTTGAGAATAAAACAAGCTAGCCGAAGGCGCGAAGGGAATCAAACCTTCGTTTTGTTTTGTGGTGAATTTGCTGCTTTGAAATTGGTAGTTAAACTTGTTCCAATTTCACTGTTCCTATGAGAGGTATATGAAATAGTGGGCTGATTTCAACCAAATTTAGGAGTGTGAATCAACAGTAAATATGATTGAATAATATGAAGTTCGGTCAAGAAATCTTCAGAAATAAAAAAGTTTTTCTACAATAACAAATCCTTGATTTTGGAACGGTCGTTCCTGTGGCTGCCATATGATAGAGTAGACCAATTTCAACCAAATTCGGCAAGGTGACATGGCAAAGGATAGGTTAGGATAAGGGGTTGCCATGATACAACACAGCACACTCAGACCTCTCATGGGTACATTGTGATACCACCAATAACAATTCACGTAGCTAAAGAAACCTAGGTCCCGAACCAGCCTGTGCTGGCAATGTAGCCATTGAGCTGTAACACGCTTATATTCAATTCGCCCGGATCTCGTAGGATCTTCATACAAATTTGCAGACGGGTCCCCCAATTTGTATGAAGATCCTACGAGATCGGGGCGAATTGAATGCACCTAATACTAGTATCAGTGCAATTTCACTGATTATAAATTACACCTTACGTCTATCTACATACCTCGTATCTTCCACCTTGATTCATTGTACTGATATTGCCAAATCATTCAATCTACTTATTACCTGACATGGCAAATGTTTCGAAATTTTTATTTTAGCACGCAATTTCTTTGACTGCAATCTTAACATTAAGTACATTTGCTTCTCTGTTTCTCCAAAAGGCCTACCGACATTTTGTTATCACTGTTGAGTCGTGTAGTGGGATCAGAAACACAATAGATAAATTGTCACAGCTGAACATTATGAAAACTTTTCGCGTAAAAAAGCTCATCCAGTCAAGGTTGAATTGCCCAATACAAAAATATCCCCAAATCATTAAAACTCATAAATTTCCCGGAAAACAATAATTTCCAGTAAACGAACGTGTATGTATAGTCATAAAAGCGAAGTAAAAGTGATATTAAAGCCAAGTATAAATAATATTAATTCAGTGTATTAATAAATGTAAAAATAGTATCAAAAGATAGGCAACCGGGCGCCGATAGATTTTATTGCTAAGATTATTAAGCATACACGGGAGAGTAATGCATTTGGCATTTTCTTAATGCGTAGTGGGGTTAAAGGTTTGCTTAAAATAGTTACTGATAATACATTATGTACATATAAATTAATTTCTTTCGCTGACAGCCAATATTAGCCTCGTTTCTTTGTACCAGAACAGTACAGAACAGAATAAGCAGCGAAGAAACAATACTGAACAGAATAGCGAAAGGGGAATTAGGGGAAAACAGAGTATTTCCTTCGTTCAGGGTAAGCAACCTACCTTAAACCTCAACTCAAATTTCACGAGAAAACTTAGATTCGAATAAATCTGTTGTGAAAATACAAATTAAAATATTTTATTTGGGCAGCAGAATCATTTTTTTCTTGTTATTCCAAAATCAACACTTCATTCACAGGAAATAAAATGTATGATCGGACTAAACTGCTTAAGTAAACTGCATTGCCTGCAGTGAATTCCAAACATGTATTTCTATATAATTAATAATTATATTAGATAATATTATTATATTAAATTAGCCTTGTTTTATACAAACGGAATCGAACGCCGCGGATCTGCGACGAGCGAAAACAAACAGGCACCATACAGATACGCGGCGAAATTGGGAGGCGAATTGCGGGCTCAGTCTACAGATAATACGGGCGAATTGCCAAGAAGCAAGTTGACATTCAACCAATTCACATTCAACTCTGACCCGATGTGATCCCAAACCAGACCTGGACTGACGACCGGTCAGTCCGCTTTGTATAAGAACTGATCTCTGTTCGGGTGAATCGGACACGGCTACTATTTATTATAATTTTTTTTTATTTATTGTGTAATGCGTGTCATGTTGCTCTGTTTTTGTATAAAGAAACTCTGCTACTAATCTAGCTGGCAAAACAATTATGCAATTGCGTGTTCCTACCAGCGACTGCATTCCATATTATTGACTTATTTCTTTCTTGAACCTAACGCTGACTTTAAGATACCCGTCTTTTCAGGGTAAACAATTTATAATTAAATACATATGTACAATACATATAGTCCAGGGAATAGAGACATATTACCCTGCAAAAGGTTCGGTAGTTCTAATTCTTGATATATGTGTTATATAGGTCGGTCCCGTGGTTCAGAATCCAAATTTTTGACCTCATCTCCCTGTCGCACCCTAAAAATCGACGAATTTCCGGTTATTTTTTGGTTGATTGCACATGTTTTTTTTAAATAAAGCATCTTAGAGAAAAATAATATATTAGAAAATTTTAAAGTATATATTTTATTATTCTCTAAAACTTTTGTTTACAAAGTTCTTCTGTAAAACTATTATTTTAAGAGCTAAGCGCTATCAAAATTGCACATTTAACCTAAAAATTAATCATGCCTCCACACAGTGGATTGTCGCGCTCGGTGGCCGTGGTCGTTCGGTCACCGCTCTACGATACCAATCTAGAGCTCGGAGTTCAAATCTCGTCGCGACCAAAAACTGCCTGTGGGTACTAATAGAACTCTCACAGTGCTCCGAGCTTGTCAGTATAAAGACGGCGTAGATAGAAGATGCGTGTCAGCCTCTGCACTTCCGAAAAGTAGATATGCTATCGAAACGTCAACAAGGCATATAAATGCTAGAGATGTTGACGCGCCCATGCCCTTGGAGGGGTCAAGGCAATTAACAACACTTCTAAATTTCATAAAGTTTTTTTCTATTTATTTTCGAAAACATACATACTTAACGTGTAATCAATTTAGCATTTTACTCGAAATTTCTTTTAAACCGATGATGAGATTTACCAAAATGATAGCTAATGTTTTCTTTAATAACAAATTAATTTATTTAAGGTCAACTCTGACCGTGGAGGCTGCAATTGACGAAAAACCGCCCAAAAATTGGGTCCGACCAAATTGCACTCATCAGTTCTCGAAAATTTCGCACTTATCGTAAAAACAGACATTTTAATCTCTAGCGCAGAGAATTTTCTATAAAATATGGAATTCCAAACAATGATTGGCCATTTCCTGAGATATCAATCAGCTGATATCAGGAAATTATGGAAATTCTGTTGAAAAAAAAATAAAATTAAAAAATATGCAAAAAAAATTATTTTTTTTTCGGCCCCACTTACTGAACTTTTGTTAACATACGTAACATATAAAAAAAATAGAGCTACTGAACCTTTTACAAGGTAAGGCCACCTATTTAGGCTCTATTCCCCGGATTAAATAAACGTAAACTAATATTTGACCTAATCATGCGTAGGAAAATAAAACGCGGAGCGATCTTAGATAATACTTATTTACACAACTGTAAAGACGACAAAATATTTAAAGCATCAGATTTTTCCATTCAAAATCGCATTACTGAAAAAATGTGACAATGAATCTTTATCACTCAACAATTTACATAGTATACGAGTATGTACAATACATGCATGCATACGTATACATATGAAATTGAATTAAGTGAATTATTTACATTTTATTTATTTACTTATTACAATATTACAGCATTTATTGCGACTTCGATTTGGGATTTTTGTTAAAAGTTCAACAAGTATTGTTCATTCAATTTAATTGTATAATTGAATTGGAATACAATGCAACACCTCGTAAGCGCCGCTCGTGATGATCATACGGACATTTTTTTCATCACATGACTGATAGAATTGTTGTTAAAATTAGTTTTTTTTTGTCTGTGCAATGACTGCAAAATAAAATAAAATTAGCTATCCGATAATTTATAATTTGACTTGATTGGGTATGCTTTTCGATGTTGTTAACAGATGCACAGCCATTTTTGTATGGATACTCGACTTTAAGGTCGCTACAGACGCTAGCTTGATCAATCTTTCGATTCAAGCATACTTAATCGTATGAATGAATATGGTCTTTAAGCGGCTTGGATGTCTGTAGCGACCTTCATACGATTGCAAGTATTACAAGCACGTGGATAAAATTTAGATAGGCTCGGTTTTTTTTTTTTTTTCAATAAAAGTTTTTCTTCAATCACAGGAAACTCTGTTGGTCCCAATGTCCGATCCAACCGATCAGGCCCGGCTTTGAGGAGTTCCGGAACGTGTATTGCTGCTTCAGGCTGCCGGACAGGCCTTTGAGGCGGCCGGATGGATAATTTGAAATCGATCTAATCGCCATAGAATGAAAGTATCTATCTATTGGATTGAATTGTACGGCATTTTACTTTCCATAGCCAAGCTTTCAGATACATTTGTATATTGTGTGTTTTCAGAAGGTTAGAGTAGTATGCAGCATTGATGGAACGTTGTGTGCGCAGGAAATCTACGTACAGCACTCCCCGCCGGTCCCAGAATACAGTACACATAACCTTACCCTAGGACCTGGTTGTCTTCGCTTTGACTGGCGCCCCTTCCTCCTTCTTCCTCCACTCTTTAGACGACACCTTGCATTCGGGAGTGTAAGGCCGGTTTCACATGGAACGCACGATACACGAGATTCTAGCTGAAAGCACCAGTGGCGAGCGAGCTTTCATACGAGTGCAATTTAAAATTAATCGTCGCACATAGAAAGCTCGCTCGCCACTGGTGCTTTCTGCTAGAATCTCGTGTATCGTGGGTTCCGTGTGAAAGCCACCTAATAGTGTACCCATGTCTCGTCTGTAGTGAAGATTTGCATCAAAAAACCGTCTCCCTCCGCCACGTATCGCGTCTGCAAGCGGCGACAAACTTCCAACCGCATGAATTTTTGCTCGAAGTTCAACAGTTTGGGAACCCATCGCGCCGTTATTTTGCGAAATTGAAGGTGTTCGTGGATGATAGACTGTACACTACCAATACTAATGCCGACTTCAGCCGAAATGTTTCGAACATTCATCCTACGGCGATGTAACACCTTAAAGGAAGCTCCGGAGGTATAGCAATGTATATATATAAATGATCAGGGTCACCTCCTGATTCGATTTAGCCATGTCTGTCCGCCTGTCTGTCTGTCCGTTCGCACGATAACTTTCGATAGAATAAAGCTAAAGCCTTGAAATTTTGGTTAAATATTGGTAGTATGATCTAGTTGGATGGTATTGAAAATGGACATGATCAGGCCAAGAGAACGTTTACCTCCCCTACATATGTAAAATATATAAATGTATTTATAACTCCCGGTTAAATAAACATGAAAAGCTTTAGCTTTGGTAGATTGCTCGTGAGGGTAATCTTATATTCTACTGGAAAAATAAAATCGATCAGTTGAAAACTAACGGTAATTTTTCCTACAAAGAGCCCCGTACTACCCTACTTTACAGGTTTTTTGTCTATAACTCGTGAACCAATTGACGTAGACACTGATTTTCGGCATGTAACCTGAGGTGAGAAGTTGCTTGATTTTTAGTAAGTTGGTCATAATCAGATCAAAGGAACGCCTACCTCCCCTACAAATGTCAAAAAATTAAATATTCTTTTAATTACGATAGATTAGATTAGATGGAGGGCAGTTGGCCCAGAGGGCCAACAAGCACTGCGACCCGGAAGTCTATTGTGCTACACCCTGGAGTCTATGCAGATTAGTGATCTGACTAATTCTCGAGACTAATCATCCCAACAAATCTGCTTTGCTGTTCGAGTGTTAGTGAGGCAATCGTTTCCGCTTTAGGGAATGCATCGCCGAAGCACTTCAAGCGGCAGAGATGAAGTGCATCACAGTCACAGAGAATGTGCTGGGAAGTCTCATCTTCGCTCTCACAGAAGCGACAGCTTGGATCAGAGACAATTCCCATTCTATGCAGATGACCCCTCAGGGTAAAGTGACCCGTAAGGAGCCCACAAATAATTCTAACCCGGTTTCTGCGTAGTCTCAGCAGTTCGTGGGTACGGTTGCGTGAGTGGCCAGCTATAAACAGCTTGGCCTGTCTAAGACCAGGGGTATTGTCCCAGTGCGCGATGGTTACTGAGTGTTCCCATTCCCTGATGTGCCGTCTTACACTACACAAGGGAATTCCACAGTATGGCTCTGGACCGACGAGTGGGGTTTCAGATGCTCCCCTGGCCAACTCGTCCGCTGTTTCGTTTCATGGGATACCGGCGTGTCCGGGGACCCAGTAAATGGTAACCTTATTTACGGATCCTAATCTCTGCAAGGCTTCACGACCACTAAGCACCACTTTCGACGAGACGGAGAAGTTACTTAGTGCTTTGATCGCCGCCTGGCTGTCAGTGAAGATTGCAATATTCCTGCCTTGGTATCCAACACAGTCTCGATTGCGTGAACTTCCGCCTGAAATACCGTGGCGTACTTTCCCATTGGAATGGATATCTTGTGAGACGGACCTACGACGCCCGCCCCTGTACCATCTTCGGTTTCAGATCCATCTGTGTACCACCTAACAACGTTTGAGGGGAGGGTGTCTAGCTTCAGATTACGATAACTTTTGATAGAATTACACTAGCAAGTTGAAAATGATGGAAGGTTGTTAGTAAGATCTATTTGGTTGGTATTGTTACAAGATCCGACCCAAGGAACCCCTACCTCCCCTACAAATGAAGCTTCAAATAAGCGATAACTTTTGATAGAATGAAGCCAGCAACTTGAAATTTTGGTCAATTGTTTAAAGTAAGATAGAGTTAGTTGGTATTAAAGATGGGCCCCATCCGACCCAAGGAACCCCTACCTCCCCTACAAATGGAACTTAAATAAGCGGTAACTTACAATAGAATAAAGCTAGAGATTTGAAATTTTGCTTAAATGTTTGTAGCATGATCTAATTGGTTGGTGGCTATAATAGGCAAGATCTGACCCAAGGAACCCCTACCTCCCCTACAAACGAAACTTCAAATAAGCGATAAATTTCGACAAAATGAAGCTAATGACTTGAAATTTTGGTCAAATGTTTGTACTGGGATCTAGTTGGTTGTTATTAAAAATGCGCAAGATTCGACAAAAGAAACCTCTACCTCCTCTACAAGTGAGACTTCAAATAAGCAATAACTTTAGATAGAATGAAGCTAGCGACTTGAAAAATTCGACAAATATTGAATATAGATAATTGATTTTGAGAATGGTCTGGTCTGGTTTTTGTGTAACGATGAAAATATGTTGCGCTTTAAGGGAGACTCCGTATGTAGCCATATCTGTTTGTCTGTCCGTTCGCACCATAGCTTTCGATAGAATATAGCTAGAGGCTTGAAAATGTTCGTAGTATGATCTAGTTGGTTAGTATTGAATATGGGCATGATCCATGTAAAATAATTAAATGTATCTACTAGTATAACTCACGATTCAATAAACGTGACAGTTCTAACCTCAATAGTTGACTCGAGAGGGTTTTTATACTATCTTGGCAACTAACGGTACTTTTCTTACAAAGTGTCCCGTATTACCCTACTTTTCACGTTTTTTGTTTACAACTCTTCAACCAACTGTTGTAGTGAGCAGCTTTTTTTTATTTTTAAACTTCAGTGCATCGGTTTTAGTAAGATGAATATAATGAGACCAAAGGAAAACTTTCGATACAATGAAGCTAACGACTTGAAAATCTTGACAAGATGTTTGTAAAAGGATCTATTGTAGTTGGTAGGTGCTGAAAATAGAGTTGATCAAGGGAAAGGAAGGCCTACCCCTCCTGTAAATGTTATCTTCAATATTTCGTAACTTTCCATAGATTGGAGCTAGCGATGTGAAATTTTGATCACATGTTTGTAGTGTGAAATACTTTGGGAATGCTGATTTTTAATTGTTATCATTAAATAATAATAGCTGATTTAAAACTGAACGTGGAAAAAGGTTCTCTAATCGACGACATCCAAATCAAAACGCTTCCGGTAAGCAAGAAAATGCATGGATCAAAATGGTATCTTACGTGAGGTGTAGGATATGATTTCGCCCGGGGTCATCAATAACGCCCACCAATGAAGATTTCACTTGTAGCCTAAGGCAAATAGCGCGGGAATAGGGACTTGTTGGCCTCCACTGCAACAGAAAGCCAACCACTCTATCATTTAATAATGGATCGGTTCATGACCGAAATGGATGGCGAATCCAGTACAAACATGAGCTGTACAACCGATGAGCTGGAAGTGTCGAAAATCACCAAATTACAACGACGGCAATGGGCAGGACACCTGCAACGCATGGACGACAGGATTTATTCATTGACTCAAGCTTTTCTAAAATCGAATCCTACTCTAATTGTATCATACATAACATGTGAACTTCGTGACACATTCACATGTCCCGATATAAAATCCTTCAAAATTTCCGATGAAAACAAATGAAAATCCACTCTGACAAGAAGTAGCACATCCCACTCTACTTACAATCTAATCTCATTTAACTAAGCTATCAGAATTCAGGCAAGCTACGGTTTTTGACTTAAACACTGTGTTGATGTCTAGTAAGTAAATCTCCTTGCCATATAAACACGTCTTACAATTCTGTGTAGGTGTTTATCATCTCTAAATATAACTCTCTCTCGGGAACTGTTCAACTTTTATGCTGTACCCATTCTGAGAAAACGAGGATGCGAAGGATCGAAGAAAGGCAGACGACACCTACACCGAATCCCTCTGCCACTATCGCCAAAAATTCTACGCAGTACGCAGAGAAAATTGGACGCGACTTGTTATTATACGACCGTTGTCGTTCTCTTACCTACCACAACACAATAAATTGTACATTCAAGGATTTTCAACATCGATTTTTCCATCCTACAGCATGCATGTGGGGATAGAATATTCCAATGAAAGTTATTCCAGTCGACTGCCCCGATTGGATTTTATTCAGTGCGAGGAGCGTAATACTACGCACATTCGGGGTTCTGCTTGTATAAAAATGATACCTATGGGAAGCTAAGCTATATATGCCGGCCGGCGAGGAGACTGTGAAGATCAAGGGCATTTTTATTTACGTTACGTCATATTTTTTTGTTATTCACTGATTAATTGAATAGTTACGTAATTATTGTATAAAATAATTGACATTAGTTTTGATACATATCATGCTGTCCTATTCAAAGTACATATTCGTAATTATGGTGGAACCATTCTTATGCCCCTCCCCTAACTATTGCTTTTTTAAAACAAGTTGTTCCCTTACAATTTTGTTAATGGATTTGTTAATTAGGATTGTTTTGGTTATCGATAACAATATTCAAAATAGTCTCAGGAAGATTGGCTTGCATAATATATAAAATAATGAATCATCAGCCCTGTTCAATCTACCCGAACAAAAACACATTTTGGAAACTACTGGCCGGGCTTTGATGCAGGTCTCGTATGGAATCACATCGGATCAGATTTAAAAGTTTGGTTGAACGTCCTCTGGGTCGAGTGATCTGAGAGGAGCCCGCTTACGATTGTCACCCTGCTTCTGCAAAAGCTCAGCAATTCTAAGGAGCCCTTGCGAAAATGGCCTGAAATAAACAATTTCGATTGCCTCAGGCCAGGAAGGTTTTTCCCATTGGGCAGCGGATTGTAAACATTCCTTCCTATTCCCTTATGTGTAGTTTTTCCTTACGTAGAGGGATCACAGAAGGGTTCCGATCCTGTTAACGGGCTTGCAGAAGCTTTCCTAGCTAGCACGTCGGCAATGTCTTTACCCAAAATGCCAACATGTCCAGAAACCATGATACAAAGAAGACAAGATATCGCCATCCCGCGTCTCATTTTTGTATCCTTCTGCGCATCACGTCACACGTGAGCTGTTATTTGAGAGACTGTCGGTTCATAACCCTCAGCATTGCAACCCTCACGACAGTATCGTTCCGTTTTTTCAGCACGCGCACGGTGCAACGGTCTCTACTTGTTATTTATATCGCCATAAATGTCACTCATCAGCGATAAATGTTGTAGGATCCAAATTTAGTTAAATAAAATTTCTCAAAAATCGGTTCCATTATTTTTTGTCGTAGGACCAATACTTTAAAGATACAGGGTGGACAAGGTAAATCCGCAACTGAATAAGAAACCGGAAAAATCTTCGCTAATTACTTTTACAACTTTTAAGGAGCTAAATCCGCAACTGAAAACAGGACAAATAGAGAATGAATCAGCAGGTAGCTATCAAAAAATATGAATGAAGCATTCCGGAACACTTCTTCGCTAATCGTACCAATCACATTCCATTTTTTGAGAATGATGGTTTTCCTTTTTCTAAATAATTATTATATCTACAGACATATCACTTATCCCAAATTAAAGCGCATTTGGTTATAAAAAAATCGATCATGGACATTTTTCTCTTGGGACTAGTATTTTGCTCGTTGCTTGATGAAATACTTGATTATCCAACTTCGTGGGAACAGGGTGCCATTGAATGAGATTATCTTGAAAACTATTTTATTTAAGACAGAAAATAGTGGTTCAAACATTTTCTATATATATTTTTGCGATCTTCAATTTCGCCTCAGAAAGTTTTTTGCTTGGATTAATAGTTACAGAGATAAGAGCCAAAAACTAAAAACAAGTTTTCATATAAGAGAGAATATGTTATGGTACAAATATATACTCGCGTGTGACGTAGCCGATAGTGTACTTGGAGAGCCGACATGCGCATGGCGATATCTTGTCTTCTTTGTATCATGTCCAGGGACTCAATAGATGATAACTTTACTTGCAGTGTTAATTCTCTGCAAAGCTGCATAGCAGTTCAGCACCAGTTTTGATGAAAAGGAGAATTTGCTTAGCGCCTTGACGGCAGTCTGACTATTAGTGAAGATTGCAATACTTCTTCCACGATAACCTGCCTCCAGACATGAATCCGCACATATCTCAAATGGCGTGCACGTAAGCTTGGAAGACCGTAGGATACTTCTCCATAGCAATAGATATTCTGAGTGAGGGCCTACCATACACGCCCTGTGTTTTTTTCTCGGCTTTGGAGCCATCAGTAAACCATTTAACAGTGTTAGACGGAAGGGTTGAGTGCCTCATGTTCCATTCGTGTCTATTCCAAATATACTAGATGTATAGAGAACAGTTGATGGAAGCAGAGCTCCTTGGTTAAGTGGTTTGATGGCAAGCTTAGCTCATTATCCTCATGGAGCCATTGTTCTTGCTACGAATTCGATTTGAGGGTAACCAGATTTATTTTAAGCCTAGCAACTGTTGATTTTGCCTTCGGCTTCAGATGAATGTGGAGCGGCGGAAGATCGAGCAATTGTAAGACTTGTCAGTCTCTGAATCTTTCCTAATACAGCCATACTTTCCCTCCTTCCACCAGATAATAGCCAATATTCAATTATGGGTTTCACAATCGCCTTTTAGATCCATCGGACTATCCCAGAACTTGTTCCACAAGTCTTACCTACAAACTACCTACAGATCCATTGAGCTTTGGTGGCTTTATCAGAGATTATCCTCAGGTGTTTCAACCAGACTAGTTTTTTATCTAGAGTAACACCGAAGTATTTGGCGGAATCCGCCAGGAGCAAATAGTAGGACAACCCGTTGGTCTAATGTTTCTTTTTCTTGAAAAAGGAACGATAATTGCCTTAGCTGGATTAACTCGTACCCCGTTATCTCTGCACCATTTTTGTACTCTATTTAGCGCCGATTGGAGTATTTCCGTGAGGAGCTCTTCGAACTTTCCCCTTACAGTTATTACCAAGTCAGCAGCATACTCTTGTGTTGAAAACCCCATAGTGGTGAGTTTCCACAGCAGACTGTCTACTACGATTCACCATAGGAGGGGAAATAATACTCCTTCTTGCGGACATCCCCGAATGACAATCTCCAATTTCCGTGATGACTCTTCTGGATGATATCATCGTTTTTACTCATAAAGCAGTTGTATTATCTGCTCCTTATCAACGCCCCTTCAATGTTAAGAAGGCACATACAGTCATCTCCTCAGCTGCCATGACTGGCTCCATTTCTCCTACTAGGCAGTGGAGAGCAGTTTCAGTCGATTTTCCCGTTTGGTATGCTTACAGTGAAGCGGAGATTTCACAAGGAGTGTGCGTCTGATGTGCACATCAAGGATTTTCTGTGAACTTGAGGCTGAAGGACGTCAGACTGATTGGATCTTTGGAGCAATTTCACATTTTTTGGATGAAGACTACTTTAACCAATCTCCAGGAATCTGGGATATATCCAAGCGCAAAACTTCTTCTCCCTTTTTGTAACAGCGAGGAAGATTCCATCCATGCTAGTTGATTTGAATGGACCGAAGGAATTAATGACCCATTTAAATTTATTTTATATGAAGATATCTTAAGTCTACGCATCTAACTTTGTAACTCCAAAGAGGATTGATATTCTACAAGAGCGATCACTCCATAGAACTTTTCCCTCTGCCAGTAGATTTGTATGTATTGACAAATAGTTACAGTATAGATACACAAGAGAATCAATAAATACGAGTACAAACCTACCGACGGAGGCTAAAGTTGTATGGAGTGCGCTTTCTTGTGTAGTCTATACAATTTGTCAATACATACAAATTTTCTAAGAGGCGAAAGTTCTATGGACTGATCGCCCTTGTAGAATGTCAATCCTCTTTGGTAACGCACCCCCGGGTCAATTGTGCCGCTAAAGTCTTCTCTTAAATTGTTTAAATTTTCAAAAATCACAATGAGCTGTGAGTTTTCAACGAAAAACTTGATTTAATACACTTGCACAAGTTAATATCTTGTGAATATAATAAACACGTCCTCATTTGAAAAGAGGTTCGTTTCATACCTTATCAAATTTTATTAAATATATTTCTTATCAACATGGTAAGCTTGCAATAATACATCCGATCAAGATACTCCACTTTATGCTATCAAAGTATGCTATCAAAAAAACATTCATAACCAAGGTCACACTCAGTTGGTGAGTTACCTCCCACCCAAACCGCTAGTCACCAATAAACAACCCAAATCTGTTAAGAACGAATCCCGAGTCGAAAGCCTGTATACCCTAGATCTGTGCACTGAGCTGAAGATTAGTTTGGCGGCATCAAAACTTCAAATAGGCAACAGCCATATGCATTAAAAGTGTGTTTGCTATATGGTCAGTTTGAGCGGATGTTAATCGATGAAGTTACGATGAAGGAATATTAGTAGGGAAGGTAGGCGCCATTTGAGATTAGTGAGCTCTTTTTACCACAACTTTATAGGGGAGATAGGATCTTGCCCATTCCCAAAATCAATTAACTAAACCACACTACAAACATTTGGCCAAAATTTAAAGTCGCTAGCTCCATTCAGTCGAAAGTTATTGTAGTTAAAGGAATATTAAATTGTTTTTGCATTTGAAGGGGAGGTAGGCGTTCGTTTGGTCTAATTATGCCCATTTTACTAAAACTGAGCAGCTTCTCATCAGAGTTTGCATGCCAAAAATCAGCTCTTTACATCTATTGGTTCAAGAGTTATAGACGAAAAACCTGAAAGAAAAGTACCGTTATATTTTAACTGATCGATATCATTTTTACAAGAAGATATAAAATGACCCTCTCCAATCATCTTCCGAAGTTAGAGCTTTTCGCATTTATTCTATCGGGAGTGATAGGTACATTCAATTATTTAACATATGTAGGGGAGGTAGGCGCTCGGATCACGCCCATTTTCATCAATACCAATCAACTAGATCATACTATGAACATTTGACCAAAATTTCAAGCCTCTAGCTCCATTCTATCTAAAGTTATCGTGCGAACGGACAGACGGAGACAGACAGACATGGCTAAATCGAATCAGGTGGTGACCCTGAATATATTTTTTATGTATTGTATATAAGTTGCAGGGATTTGGAGCATTCCTCCTTTTTATGAAGTTTCCCGGCAAACAGGACTCACTTCTGTTTGCCGGGAAACTTCTTTATTGCACTTTTCTTCGGAATCATTTTAGGAAATACCTGCAAGCAGACCTACATCGACATTGCCCTATTTGACTTTTCAATGGACGCCGCAATCGCACTTAAGGAATTTCCGCTTTGGAATCTACACTATGCGTGAGTTCAAGGCTCTTACCACCTAAAGCGGAAATGGATTCCTTAAGTCCGGCTTCAGAGTATATTTCCGCTTTAGGTGGTAAGGTTTTATTTTTAGTTTTACAAGTGCGACGGATGTGCTTCAATTAGTCATTTAGTGTAGTAGCGGGTTTAAGCATTTTATTGTAAATTTTCCGGAAAGTTGTAAAACAACGCCAGTGGACGATGCAAAAAATAGTGCATTGTTTGTCGGGCAATAACGTTAATTGACGTTGTGCACTAAATATCTTCAACATATACATTACCATACCTACAGGCGGCTCCTTTAAGGTGTTCCATATTTTCGTCGTGACAATAATAATATACGCTATGTAATATAGTATAAATAAATATGGATATAAAGACATATAGTTCAATAATACTTATACGAGTATACAATAAAGATATTAACCTGAAAATGCAATCCATTATAAGTTTCAGTTACATAACCTGTTACGATGATATAAGTTCTGATTTACGTATTTAATGCGAGCAATTTGTGCTAGAAGCTCAGTTCAGTTGGACGAAGGTAATCGATTTGAGAACGCATTAAGTAAATAAAAGCAACTACAATACGTTCAACCCGTTTGGTGGTTTCGTAAGTGTTTCCTTCATTAGTAACATAATTACGAATACGACATCGTCAGTCACAATGTATGGAATGCCTAGTGGGTTTTTTCACCCCAATGTTTCTATGTAGGAAGGTCACATGATCTTTTTTTACTTTCTTTTTGACCATTCAAAATCCAATGACACTCCAATTACATTGTGCACAAGGTCAATACAACTGCACTGAAAGTAACTGAATTGAAAAGAGAATCGTATTTAGGTATTATTCATTGATATTCTTCTATGCTCGAAAATTGTTATTGGTTTGGTTTTTGTATTTATAGAATCGATACTATGAGTATTACTACTTTCGAGGCTACGGTGTCACCTGCACGCAAGGCATTGTTAACGTCCAGTAGTAGCATCATCTGTCACCAGCACGCAAGGCATTGTTAAAATCCAGTAGTAGGATAAAATTCTTCCCGAATATTACTAATTTACAGATAATCGTACAGAAAGGGCTTGATGGTGACTTATTTCGGAATGTTTTTGACATGAATATGTATTTTGGCTGAAGGTCAGAATAAATTTTGGGTCACGTCGCGGTCAGATCTTCATGCTCTAGGTAAAACAATATAATAGAATGGAAAATGAATAGTTAAAATCGACAAAGGATATAAGGAGTAGAAAGGCTGTAAATGATATTAAAGACATACATACAGGATATAAAATGATGAAGAATTTAGATGATAAAGGATCGAGATGATATTAAGGATGAAAACGATATTAGGGATGTAAAGAATATACCCCAGGTGGGGTCGCCGAATAACATTTGGGGTTGGAAAAAATGTTCTACCGATCAATTCACATCAATCTCCACATCTTACTCTCGAAATACTAGTTTAAGACGCGTGGCCATACTGGTATCTCACAAACTTTGTTGTAATTCTGTCGACCATCTGATAATTATTAGATTACTGGCTGCTTTAATGCGAGTTCTTGTCTTTCAGTACTGTAGTGTGTACACACCATTATGCATGTGAATTCTATGTTTGAAGATAGGATAAGCTTAGGTTTAAGTATTAGCTAACATCTCCATTTATACAGTTCACAATAATGTAAGAGCTTGTGTTTAAGTATTTGCTTTGTAAGCCTAGCATATATCCGAACTCTGTCAAAGTCTCCATAACTGATATTCAGACATATAACTATGTACATTTGAATTCAGCAGTTCATATTCTTAAGGATACAGCTATGTACTATAGTATATAAGACGACTTGAAGATGAAATAAAGTCAGTTTCTACAGTACGCTTGACTGCGTTTGACTCCTGTCGCTTAGTTGCGATTATACACAGGAACCCTTCCGGGCCTAAGGCAATTAAGTTTGCCGATCCACACTTATAAATTTCAGGAACGGTCTTAGGACCAGTACATGGCGATCCTGCCAAATTGAATTAGGGCTAGTACAGTACGTATCCCTTTCATTTTACTTAGGGTGAAATTTAAATGTCTTGTTGATTGGCGTGAACCGATGTCGTTTCTGACTGTTTGGCTCCTTATCGGCAAACGTGACGTTGTAAGGGGAACCCCAAATATGTTCACCTAATTAGGCTTGCTTTCAAAGCTTCGCATTATTATTCCACTACGGCGAACGGATTCCGAAGTCCGATCTTCACTAATACAATGGAAAACGTACTGTTTTTCAAATTACAGAACGGCAGCCAACGGAACTCATCTGAGCAAATCGTTGATGTGCTTCAAGTCTGTCCCGTACCACGCTCAGGTATTTGTATTCTTTTTTTTTTCTCTAGAAATAAGAAAAGCATACTCAATTGCCTAACCCCTTGTGAGGCATAGCGCGTCAACTATTCCATGTGGCCCAGTTGACGTTTCGTTGGCATAAACTGGTTTCGGAGAATACAGTTGCCAGCATGCACCTCCTGCACATCCATGGCCACGAGCGTCGTCGTGGACGGGATTCGAACCCGAAACGCCGGTAGTCAGCCATGAGACTGATGCCTCAACACACTGCGCTACCGGTCGCCCAAACCTACCTCGGTTTACTGCAAGTAAAACGTTATCGCAGGAACAGACAAATCTCGACAGGAGTTTTTGGTTTTCTATCAGAGAGTTTTACCAACGTTTTCCGTTCGCCGCAGCAGAATATAACCCGCAGCTTGGAAAAGAAGCCTTTAAAGCCTGAAAATATTTGTTCGTCATATAGTAAAATAAAATACATACTTTTTTATTACAAACAAGCTAGTCTTCGACTAGTTTGCCGAAAGTAGCATGCCTTCATACCTATCATACCTTCGTTGTGTCTTATGGCACATTTGCTACTTTGAAATTAGTAGCAAAACTTGTTCCGATTTCACTGTTCCTATGAGAGGTATGTGAAATAGTGGGCCGATTTCAACCAAATTTAGGGACGTGGCTTAGCAGTCAATATGATTGAATAATATGCAAGTTCGTGAAGATATCTTCAGAAATAAAAGTTTTTTTTAACAAAAACTTGCTTTTGGAACGGTCGTTCCTAGAGCAGTCCAATTTCAACCAAATTCGGGAGTGTGATTTGACTAAAGATACTTTTGATTAGTGTGAAATTTGAAAAGGATGTCTTTAGAAATAAAAACGTTTTTCTCACAAAGACGAATTTTTGGACCGGTCGTTCCTATGGCAGCTATATGACGTAGTGGTCCGATTCCATTGGTTCCGACATATATACAGCGTGCAATAGAAAAGCTCGATAACTTTAGAACTGAGGGACTAGTTTGCATAGAAACAGACGGACAGACGGACAAAGCTTAATCGACTCACCTCATATATATTGTAGTTTGTGTTATGAACAATAGTCGCATCTAGTCATCCATAATTGTCAAATTTCATAGCTCAAAAGTGACTACTGACAAAAAATCTATGACAATGCGGGTGTCATTTCTGAATTGTCATCATATGCTGGTCCTAGCCATCGGAGAAATTTTTGTGATGGAGAAAATGACATTTTTCACAGCATGTTGTGTCCATCAAAAACCCAGTGGAGAGAATTCATAAAAAAATTGGCAACAGTATGCCAACCGTTGTGTGATATGAACTTAGCCAATATACTGCAAATTTACTTTTCAAAAAGTTTGTCCCTTTCCCTCCTTTCCTACACTAGTAACAAAAACTGCAATTTCTCCTCCCTGACCTCTTAAAACAGGCAGAATAGTATGTGCGCTACTTTTTTTTGTAGAGCAGTGTATTTCAATCAAAACTTCAATTTGTCTGAAATATTCTTAATAAAAGAACGATGACAAATTAGATGATTTGAGAAAGTTCCATGGAGAAGGCCAATTTCAAACAACAATGGGGAATACTACCTTTTTTATTTCGCAACATAGAAAAGTTTTTGATCCTTTTCCAATTTTATGCCCCATTTTTTTTTCTGTCGCATACTTTCTTTGCAAGTGGTTATTCTGTGCTATTTTATTTTCTTGTTTATATTGTAATTGGAGTTCTTTAAAATTTTGTTTGAAAGTAAGGCCAGAAATTAATTCCTTAGGGCGCGTTCAAAGTGAAGGCGGAGAAGCTGAGTCAAGCTAAAAGATGATAAGTGCGAGAACGCTCCCCTGCTATATGCCATAGTAAAGGCAAAGCCGAGCGGGTTTGTATTTGTATGCGAGGCTTCGTCGCATCAAGCCCTTTTAAGATTGCATATTTTCCTTGTAACAAGAAAAGTTTCTGTTTGGGAAATATATTGTATTTTCTCTTCTCTTTTGTAGCAGCTTCTGATAATTGTACCTTTTTCGACATCAGATTTGCACATACCCACAGTACCATAAGGTACAGAGATACTCTAAGAAATGTTTTAAAATTATGATTTAATTTTCATAATTAAATATTTGATTGCTTAAAGCTGTTTTTAGATGCTAGACCAACTAACCCGTAATAGACCACGCATTATACCGTCCATTAGACCTCGTATTAGACCGTCCATTAGGTCACACATTAGAGTAGACCGTCCATTAGACCGCGCATTAGACCACGTATCAGAGCAGCTATTTGATTTTTTTAATGATAAGCAGCTATTTGATTTTCATAATGATAAATCATTATAATCAAGTAGCTGCTCTGATACGTAATCTAATGGACGGTCTAGGGTGTAAAAACAGCTTATAATGCGCACTTTTTATTCCGAAGTCGGAATATGTGGTCCATGAGCATTTTACGGGGTGACGGAGATGGGGGGTGGGTGGTAAATATCACGCTCGTCCCGCCTTTACTACATTACTTTTATGATTATTTAATCAACGGACTCTTTTACAGCTGAGTGGTAGCTGGCGAAAAATGCGAAAATTCGAATATTTTTGGGGCCGGGTTCCAATCTGCCCCCCCCCCCCCCCCCCCTCTCGCTTGAGACATCAACTCTTTACACATATTTCACATGAAACCGCACACATAGGAAAATCTCCACACCGTTGTGAGGAAAACAATTCCATTAAATTTTATTTTGCATGAAAACCGGAAATTACAGTGGTAATCGCTCTCATTTCGAGTGAGAAGTTCACTGTTTCCACTGTCCCTTATTCGTGGGAGAGATAAGTGCAACATTTTTAACACGAAAATCTTAGTATTCGACTTTTAGTCCGACTGTGTGTTCACAACCCTCATTGTGTTTCCATTCCGGACGGTAACATATGCAATCACGGAATATAAAATCTGCCAAAGCAAATGGTGCCGGAAATGCATTTTAATGAATTAAAGGAATGTGAAAAATGGGTCGCACAACCCTCATTGCGGTTTCAAATAAAAAAATACATAAAAGTGAAAGGGCGTGGCCAGGGCGATCGAATACGCCATTCTGCCTAGTCTAAACTGGCAGGAAGTGGGTAGGAGGATGGCCCAAAGGTGTCAAACCAAGGGTTTTAACGTCTACTTTACGAAAAACCAATTCTGCCTTGCGAAAGCTTGCCGGAAGTGGGTGGTAGGAGCTGGCAAGGGTGACCTTTCCGGTCGACGAACAACCCTCATTGAGGTTTGCGCTAAACAAGGTGTCAAATCAAAGGTCTTAATGACCTCTTCCGAAAAACTAAATCTGCCTCGCGAAAGTTTGCCAGAAATGGGTGGCAGGAGCGAGGAAAGGTGACCTTACCAGTCGACGAACAACCCTCATCGAGGTTTGCGCTAAATAAGGTGAAATCAAAGGACGTGATGACCTTTTTCAAAAAAAAAAAAAAAAACAAATCTGCCTGGCGAAAGCTTGCCGGAAGTGGGTGGCAGCAGCTGACAAAGGTGATTCCTAAAGCGGAAATTCCCGCTTTGTAGTAATACAAATAATTACACAAAACTAACATTTTATTGACAGGAAATGAACTTTATGTGCTTCCCAAACAGTAAACTGTCCGAAAACCTCGACACCTGCGCCACCTGCATTTCAAAACGAAGACTACTTAACGCTGCACAACTCTTGCACTGACGTTTTATTCAGAGCAGCTCACACCAAATTGTTAGTGTAATTCTGTGGTCTTAACCTGCTCGGCTCTGTATGGATCTTGAAAAAGCGCGCCTAATGACTTTGCTTATGAGCAGACATCGGAATTTTAGGTCCGATAATGTTAAATTCTATAATTCTAAATTAGGCATTTAGGGCTTCGTATACACAATATCTCGTTGGATTTTGAGTTCAATAGTTCCTTTCTAGATTAAATACATCCTTCACTCTCGACAGGACGTTGCTGGTGTCACTGAAACAATGTCCCCCCCAATATTCCCCGTAATACAGAGCTGCCTCTAGTTGAGAGAAGTACAGTTTTTGAAAGTTTTCGGAAGAGAATAGACTGAGATCTTGTACAAATACCAAATACCACCAAAACCACTAGGGTTAAAAAATTGCAAACCTTTATTCGCAGTAAGAGCTACAGAGTGTCGTTAACTTTTTTGATTTCTTCGCTACAGAACACGTGCGTGTATCTAAATGCAGAGATTCCCTATGGCAAATCAAAGATGAGCAAGTATTCTCCTATTTGCAATCCAAAATCGTTTTTTCAGAGTAGATTCAGATGGTACGTGAATTTTAAAATATTTTTTTAAAACGGGACAGAAGCTTCGGTTCAATCCCGAGTCCGGCAGGCAGGCCTATGGTGTTACTAAAACTACAAATTGGCAACGGTCACATGCATTAAAAGTGAACTTCTTATATGGTCAGCTTGAACATTAGTTATAATAATAAAAGATGTTTTTTCTTCACTGTCCAACTTTTGTTTATTTCCTTTGTTTCTTGATCGACGTTTCGCACTATATAGGTAGGTACATATGTACATCATCAGGATTTTTGTCTACTTATTACTACACTAAGTTATTTTAAATGTGTAAAGCATTCTAATCTTATTATTCAAAATAACTTCGTGTAGTAATTACTCGTAGTAGATAAAAATCCTGATGATTATGATCTTGGTTTAGTTTGGCATTCAAACGTCAACTCAAATTTCAAGAGGAAACTTAAATCCTTAGTACAGATACAATCGGACAAATTTCCTTTAGGCAGCAGAATCATTTTGAATGTTTACTGTTCCATATAATTTCACAAAACGAACATTTTATTGACAGGAAATGAATTTTGAGTGCTTCCCAAACTGTAAACTGTCCGAGATCATCGACACCTGCGTCGCCTGCATTTCAAAACGTGGAAACACAAACGGGATAGCATTCGTGCACTAACGTTCTATCCAGAGCAGCTCAGATCAAATTAATAAATAAAATAAATAACTGGCGCAACAGTCCAATTTGAACCACGGCCTCGAGATGAGTTAGCATCATCTCATTTTCTAGATCGTGACGGTTTTTGTGCAGAGGTATGTGATCAGCAACACGCTCAACCGAGTTATTTACCCCATAATGGGTACTCATTTAACAGCTGAGTGGGCTCATAGTCCGACACGTAAATCCCCGGAATCGAACCGGGGCCCAGTGCGTTGAAGGCGAACGTGCTAACCGTTGCGCCAGATCAAATTGTTACTGTAATTATGCGGCGTTAGCCTGCTCTGCACTGCATGGCGCGCCTAATATCACATATGTAGATATCAGCGTAGTTTTTGATGGTTTCCAGGTAACTATCATCTTAGCGATCGTCAAACGTTAGCAAGTGCTAACGCAAACCACTTTTCCATACAAACATTCATTTATGTGAGAAAATTGATAGTTTTTTTCGTACGATACTAAAGTTATACCGTTCAATTAAAAATAAAGTTCATATTATTTTAAAGCCTTTTCACATGTATGATGATGCATTTTCCTCATTCAATTGATTCCATTTTAAAAAAAATTATGGCGAATCGTTCAACAAAAAGGACACAAAAGGACCGCCGTGCCCGAATGAAGGCGAATCGTTGAACAAAAAGGACACAAAAGGACCGCCGTGCCCGAATGAAGGCTAAGTTATTTGCTCGGTTTGAAACTGGCATTTACGTACAATTTAGCATAATTTCAGCAGAAAATCATAAAATCATGTGCTGATAACTCATATTCCAACAATGACGAGAAATAGCTTCGGGACACCAGAGTTTTAATGTTCAACTTACTAATTTATTTACACTAGACAACAGACAGTACAAAATTTCCCATTCAAGATACTCATTCCAACTCCAAGGTGGTGTACACGGTTTGCATGCGAAAATATGAGAGGCCACAATTACTATCCGTACCATATATGAAAATCCTGGTCACGTGTTCAGAACTCATTTAAGTTACTTACAAGAAGATCAGAAGAAAAAAGGAAAAGGAAAATTTCTACTTTGCACGTTATTAGCGGAATAAGTAAATTGCCGCCTTTTAATAAAAAATGCATACTATAATTGGCCTAGAAAGTCAATCGTATTTTTAGATTTGCTCAATCGATCGACAGTAAGTTAAAGTAAACCCACGTTAACAAACCACAAATGTTTGTTTATTAGAACTTGTTGTTTGTGAGACAAATACGATCACCAGTCCAATGTTATATAACACAACAATTACTGTTGTCCTTACCAAATTTCCGTATTGTATACTCCAAATAAAATGGCTGTACACTGTTAATTTCTATACGCGTTTGTTTGGTAAACACAATTTCACATGCACTCACTGATGGAAACCACACTGAATTTTTTTCACGAAGTTCTATTTGATCAATTTATAAATGGTATCACTAATGCTATATCCAAAAAATTAAATAAGAATCCAAGCTCACTTCGAAAACCCGACTCCCCAATTTCCCAGAATTTCTTGAACTTTCCCTTACTGGTAGAAATCCTTCCGAGAAGAAAATCTTCCTTGATACTCGTATAACGCCGTCCACTTACAAAATTGAAATGCGGACGGAAGAAAAAATGTCGAGCTAAATGAGATATTGAGAGGCAGGAAGAAGGATGCTGACTCAACTTGTGTGGTTATGCGCATAGAGAAAAGGGTGCATGTATGGCCATATTGTTGAGTTTTGGCTGCAGTTAAGGACATGTTTCCTTGGCGGAACTTACAAGGAAAATGTCGAATGAGACAAAAAAGAAATTCATGGATAGCACCTTTGAAGAATTGTTCTGAATTTCTGGCATACCAGAATGGTAGCGCATGAGAAGGGTCTACATTATTCTTACATATATCCAAGGACCCAAAAGCACTATTTAGATTATCTGAATATTTTAGTTTTTTTTCGCCTAAGGGCATGTTCCGACCAAACAACGTCAGATACACACATAAATCAGGATCAAATTAAGTACATACATAATTTCGCTTTACTGCGAACGCAGTATTATTTACATATCTCTAATCTCTATTCGTGGGAAGAACAGTCATCCGTCTACTAATTGTCTGTAAATTACTTGTACCGCTCTATAGTCGAATAAAATGGACCTTTTAATCTCTTCCATGTCTTCCAACACCTCTTGTTTATATCAACGTCATCTTTTTGACAGCAATTATGGATTTCATCCATTTATCACTGTTTTCTCCTATACAATGTCCTCTTCAAACCCACGTGGTATCATTCGAGAACGCAGCTGCTATGGAAATCTTCTTCTCATACCACCGTGCTCTTGGGCACGTAGCCCGTGCACGTAAACACACACGTAGTCCAACGTTTGTTTGCTTGGTTTGTTGATGCTTTGAAAAACGTTAGGAAGGCCACACACCACAAATACTCGTATACCAGTCGCCCTTCTCTTTCACTACTATTTAGGGGGGCTTGACATTATAAATGAGTCAATGAAGACGTGTTGCGCGCGCACTTTCAGAATAAAATTACGTGGGAATCATGTTAAAGTTTGGGACATTCGTCGTATTTAAGCACCTGCCTTTCGCCCTCTTCCCCCTCTTGCATACTAAGGCATTCGCCTACGAGAATCCAGACAAACTTCTGAAATGAATTCGGCTCATCAGCCAAGAAAATCCTCTGCAGTATGTGTCTAGCACATGGCTGACGCACGATACGCCCTAAATTGACCTCTGGAGTTTTCCACACAACATTATTATGACTCATTGGCTCGTAGTAGATCGGTTGTGCCGTTATTTTGTGGGTGTCATGAGATTAAGCTATGCACATAACAAAAAAAAGTGTGGAGTACGATAAGCGCGTATAGACAGATGGAGGAGACTCTTTATGACTGGACTTACACTCCGGTATCATTCATGGCATTCCGGGATTATGTAGACAGAGATTTGTAAATAAGGCCGAATCTTTTCGGGGGGAAAAAATAGGCATTTGACATTTGAATAACAAAGTGTCGTAATAATTGCTTTAGACTGTATATGATGGGTATGTACTTAGTGGAAAATCTCGCAAGAATTTGGAATATTATGCAAATTATTTGTGTATAATATTTTTGCGAAGCTCGCCGACAGACGACTTGGTGAACTGGTCGAACGATGATATTCACATGTAGGCAGATCAGTTCATCCTACACATTAGCTTCAAAAACAATTTCAAAAACACATACCACGAATATGTTTTCTGTTCTGACGAACTTTTTTCTCCGTGCATCGACTCATGACCGTTGCTGTGAAAGTGTGAAATCTTGTAACAGATTTTCTGAATCAATAATTCTGACCGCGATCAGGGTACATCGGTCAAGTTGATAGTTGGTGCGAATATGAAAAATCGCCTTTGGTTCCATCATTTTTGTCATCCGTCGGTCGTTCACTGTCTTGTCAGTCGGCAATGCGAAAGCGCCGTTAGCTTTTTGGATATTTGGGAATTGCGAAAAAATATATACACAACTCCAGACCTAATTTAACTAACTTTATCAAAAAGAAATGGAACCACGTATTTGACAAAATTTGATCGTTAGGCCATTTTTCATTTATAATATGATGGTGATTTGTTGATGATTTGTTAAAACGTCTTTAAGTTAACTTTTGTGTCCCACTTGACTTGACAATATCGTCATATCGGGAAAATAGATTGGCGGTCATACGTTTTCATTAACAAATCAATAAGGAAAACTAGTCTTCAAGAATCAATTCTCGGACTAATACGTCCAGTCAGAATAGAATTACAACATGAAAATAGGTTTCAAATGAAGTATTGTCCCATACCAAGACAGATTACAAGAATTTCGGGTTGTACTATACCTCAGTCTGTAGAGAAAACCAGGAGCATTTCCGGGGATCTTCAGTGCATTTACAAGTATTTCTAAACGATTTAATCAAAGGCATGTGCACTAATCCCCTGGTTTAATCCCTAAAGTCAGTGAGATATAGGCATGGTGTCGGATATTGCACACCCAGCTGTAGATGAATAACAAACTGAAAATGGGTAAATAATTCGGTTGAGCTTGTCAGCAAATGAGATAATGCTAATAAATAAATAATAGTGACAAATACTATCTACTTTGAAAGTGAAAAAAAAAAAGAAAAGAGTGGAAAACTAGGTTACGTTAGGTGTAGGTGCAGTGGCTGCCGTGACACGTCACAGCTCATATAGATCAAATATGGAGGTCGTTGTGATACCGCCAAGATAGAGTAACTATACATCATCATTCAAACGAGCCGCTCCTCCTCCGTTGTTGAGGTCTTCTAAGTCGTAAAAGAACGAGGAACCAAGAAATCTCCACCTACCATAACTCTCTATAATGACAAAGAGTGTAAATAACTCTCTCCACCCCATCCTCATCCACACAGCTTCCACAGTAGTCATTATGGGGAAAGCGAAGCCTCCAAGCAAGCTCCCCAATAGGTCAGTGCCCTGTGATAACCCCCACCAACCTGCCAATGTGCAATGTACTGCACAACGAAGCAGTCCGGCAAAGCGGCTAGAATAGAGTCTAGGCCAAATAGCCATCGTCGGTGGGCATGAGGTGTCGCCAATCCATCTTGTGTTGGCCCTGTCAACTTGATTGCCATTTCGCACGCGGCAATAGGCTTTTTTAAGTTTCCACGACTCCATCCACAGCACCCGTTGTCGCCTCACGCGCAACCACGCGCAACCTCAATCGCCCAGCAAAGCCACTGTGGGCCGGTATCCAAAAAACTTAATGTTGAAAAAAAAACACCTATTACCGCGAGGGCTGAGAGATAATTCGCAGTGGTTTTCAAGTAAACGTATTGCAGCTTGACTGTCCGTAAAAATAGTTATGCCTCTGACAGTTATCATATGATTACCAAGCAGGACAGAGCTTCCGAAATCGAGCTCCACCTGAAGGATGTTACAAAAGTCAGAAATACGGAACGATAAGTGAATTTCGAGCTCCTCCGAGAATATGCCAGTTCCAACCCCGTCGTCCGTCTTAGAGGCATCTTGTAGATGACCATGAAGTCGGGGATTAAGAGTGCATTATCTGCCGAAAAATTCCCCGTGGGAATTAGGCTGGTGTAGTTCCTACCACGGGGCGACCGGTAGCGCAGTGTGTTGAGGCATCAGTCTCATGTTTGACTACCGGCGTTTTGGGTTCGAATCCCGTCCACGGCGACGTTCGTGGCCATGGATATGCAGGAGGTGCATGCTGGCAACTGCATTCTCTGAAACCAGTTTATGCCGACGAAACGTCAACTGGGTCATATGGAACAGTTGACGCGCTATGCTTCACAAGAGGTTAGGCAATTGAGTGAGAGAGAGAGTTCCTGCCAAAAACGTGATTCAGAGAGGCGTAGCCAGTATCCCAAAGGAGATCCATGTTGCGCACAATAGATGTGTGTCCAGTACTATGCGCATGTCACTGACCAATTTTACGAATCCGTAGAAGCCGCCTGTTGTTCGCCGGAAATATTCAACGCGACGAAGTTGAGTAACATATTCAATTCGGCTGACGGAGTGGTTCTAAATGCCCCTGTTGCGGACAACACCGCTAGTTTTTGCACCTTCCCCAGCCGAAGGCTAGTTTGTTTTTAATTATTTCAATTATGTAATAAATAAATAAATAAATTAAGTACTCTTTCAGGGTAACACAGGTAACCTTAAAATCCGTCAAAGAACAACAAAAACACCAATGGTAATTGATGCTAAAATTGAAATTCAGGAAGTTCGCATCTTCCCTACGATATAACTTTATGTTGCAAAAAAATCAATTAGTTTTTTCCTCATTCGTGTGCTAGTTAATCGAAAGGCAGTTACTACATCAATATACATACTTCCTTCTGCAAATTCATGCTATCTTGTATTCAAGTAACTCATCATTGCTAAAGAGAAGGGCACTGAAAGTTGATAGCACGGCAAAATGTTCCTCGTCATTTGTATCTTACAAGAAAGTACTCAATAATGCACGCCACACACTGCTAACGACAAACGATTGTAGACATTGCAATTATCCAATTTGTTATCTATCCGTCTGTTCGCCTGAGGTGAATGTTTTCCGTGAAAATCCAACAGCCTTCAATTAACCATTTTCCTACAATATTAGTAACAATATGAGCTCTTACAAAATTACTCTTGATCGACACTTGAATAGATATTTTAGTAAATTGCGAATGCTTGTACACTCGTAGATACTTTATCTACGAGTCAGCTATCCGTTAACATAATTTAATATAATGAAAGTTCGATTCTGCTGAGAGGTAGCCGCAATAGGCTTTTTTTCTGCCTTATCATGGAGAAATGGAAATAAGGTTGTCTGTAAAGACTACGATGGCGATGTCGATGCATTTGATGCATAATGTATCTAACCGACCGAAGAAAATCGATTGCGATGAAACAAGTTTGAAGACTTTAGCGGCATATTAATGGGTAATCTTTACACCTACCGTATTCACATAACGTAGTGCATAACAAGAAAATATTTTATAGAAATCGCTGCCATAGACGGTTACTGTTTTAAATTAGATGAAGAGCTTCGCGAGCATGAATGAAGAGCATTGCAGTTCAAAGTTCAAAACGAGATAGGTACGAGTACTCGTATGTATAAAATCTCTGCCCAAAATAAAAGCTAAGGAAAATTGTAGATGTGACAATCAAGCTGTAGACGTAATCCTCACACATGTACAACTTACGATGGTACGTACGGTTATCGGATTTTAAACCGGGTGATGAAAAAACTTTGACGATAGGCTAATGATCTATCCGCCATTAATAAAAATTGCTCAGGAAACTATAGTCGTGCTTAGGATAAGAAACGGATCAATTGGAGCAAATGCACGGGAGAAATTCTCTCTAAGAACCTGGAATGCACTACCACTGAGCAAACTAGACGGTATAAATATTGTTTCACCAACGTACTTATGTTCGTTTGGCGTGACTTTATTGTTAGATAAACGCTTAAAATATCCATAAAGATAACACCTCACCTTCCCACATTTGCGCATCGAAAAAACAGCCTGCAAGTGACAAATTTGAATTACAGCAGACTCCCGGTTAGACATATAGATAGATAATACAGCGGACTACTGATCCAGCGGGTAGGCACTGTGGTCATAAGAGGTCTATAGTATTGTGCCCTAGTCCATTAAACTGCCAAAATATCATCCACCCTCCTAAGAAGGACAGTATATCTTTTGCAGGAATCAACTTGACATCTGCAGAACTAATACATAGTATAGTCTGCCCGATGAATAGCATCCTATAACGCGCAATGGCGGGACATTCGCACAAGATGTGTTTGGTCGTTTCCACGTCCTCCAGGCGGCATTCAATCTCGCTGGACATACCCATCTTCTTCAGGTGAAATCTGACCAGGTAAAGGCCCGATAAGGACTCCACTATAAGTTTCATATGAGCTCTACTCATTAGAATAAATAAATAACTGGCGCAACAGTCCAATTTGAACCGTGGCCTCGAGATGAGTTAGCATCATCTCATTTTCTAGATCGTGACGGTATGTCTTGTACAGAGGTGTGTGATCAGCAACACGCTCAACCGAGTTATTTATCCCATAAATGGGTACTCAAGCGAATGATTTAAAAAACATACAAATCAGACATTCTGACCGTGTCCGTGTTCCGGGTTCGAATGTATGTGGGCCGGCTTATTAAAAATTTATATGCGGACGCGTGAAGTGACGCAGATAGGAGCAGAAACCAGCGTCATCCCAGATAGCGGCAAAATGCCGCCGATAGCTATCGCATAGCGACAAGCTGGCAAGGCTATCTTAAAAATGTCGTTCTTCACAGAAATACAATCTAGGCTCTTGACCGAATGCCAGAATAGTTTAATAGAGACTTTCCAACGTAACACCAAAGAATAGAGATTATTGCTAACAAGAAATGGGACTCTATACGAATTAACAGTGCCTGACTAGTAGTTGCATATGTGTTGGATTCCATCAGTACACGAAGGGGTAATGCGGAATAGCAAGTATGTTACTCATACGATGAAACGTACTAGGCAGTTGGCATTTGAAGAGCTTTTTAAAATGTTGCCGTCCCTATCCCTCTAAAGACAACTTTCATTTGATTATTTGCGTATCAATTCGCACTGTGCTTTTGCTTAAATCGTATGAAGTGCCACCCCCCTGGTAACACCTTGGCGGCTTTCACACGGAACGTACGATACACGAGATTCTAGCAGAAAGTACCAGTGGCGAGCGAGCTTTCTATACGAGTGCCATTTTAAATTAATCGTCGCATATACAAAGCTTGCTCGCCTTCTGCTAGAATTTCGTGTATCGTGCGTTCCGTGTGAAAGACGCTACATCTGCCCACATATCAGTGAAAACTCATTCATACTAAATCAAAGTTACACGCTACTATTGCAGAAAGTGCTTCAAAATGAAAAAGTCCATTCATAGATTTACCAAGTACACACACCGCCCCACACGCTCGATCGATACCAGATTCAGTGTATGAAGCAATAATATGTCGCCGACATCTTGGCTAGACGTCTACGAGGACAAAGTGAAAGGCTATAAAACTAAAAACAGGAAAAATAAAACTGCAATGTTTCAAACTGCTGCAATAGCAGTAATATGTACAGCTGAAGCCACAGCAGCAGCATAATATATCTTGAGCCCACATATTTCCTCTGCTTTAAGAAGGTAGGCCGAGACTAGCCAGGCAGAGCCCAGCTGCGAGGAGCAAATGCAGAAAGCATTTAAATCTTTTGCGGCAATCGACTAAAAAGTCGAACTAAATGCAAAGCAATCGGCCGAAGCACTTTAAATGGAATCTTGTTATTATTTACGACAACTCGATTGTGAGTGAGTGCCACCAAACTCATAGTTCATATCCGTAGTATGCAGAAATAGTTTATTAACTATGATTCATGCAGCAGCACAATAAAGAACAGAAACAAAATAGCTGCTTAACTTCAAAAATACAAGCGTGACAAAATATTTTGCAACACATGGTGATTGCTCTTACTTTTTCTCAATTTTGTATTATGTATTTCTTGAAAGATTATCTATATCCGTGGTTTGTGGTGGATTCTCTCGTAATTGTAGCATGAGATGTTTTATCAAATTTCAGGAAGCTATGCAATCAGCGGACAATTGTTAAATAATATTTTACGAAAAATTTATGAAAAAGATATTGTATTTTACATTGGACTCATTCACCAAACAACTGAGCGTAGCGACTTCTCCCCTCCGCCGTCCATAGTAATACACTCTGGAGTAGCTACTTAGCGCATTCTTTGGTTTATGAATTCATTTAAAAGCTACTCCACTTCAAAAGACAAATCTTACTGATTATCAGCAGACTCCTGCCGACTCGTCAACCCAAAAACTTTCGTTTTCCACAAACTTACACTAAGATACAACCCAGCGTTGCCAATGCCGATTTTCGAAATTCCCCAAAAATCTAGGTCAAGTTACCCAAATTTGGGGAGAACGAAGTCCCGATTCCCCAAAAATTCCGCACATAATTATCTCAAGAAAAAAAAAGTTTTAATTAAAAATCAATAATACTGGTTCATTTATTTTTATTCGGTTATTGCCCCTTTTGACATTTCATTGTTTTTAAAATTTTCTTTGATTAAATTTGAAACTACCCCCTTGTCATTTAATCCCTTCCTAGCGTAGTCGTTACGTGCTTATAGGAACTGATTCGAAGCAAAATTGTGCAGTTTTGATCTTTTTTTTTGTGGTGCTGATTATGAATCTTAGTGTTTTCTATCAAAATTTTTTGTGGAATTTGAATTATGTACAGCTAAAAAACAACAACAAAAAACACATGTTTATTGTTAAACTATTTTGAAAACAGTCAACCCTAGCGAAATTACCTTTAGGCATGGACTAATGCAATGCTGCGGGGGCGCGAAATCTACTCAACACTGGGGAATGCCTCAATATGCGTCAGCGCCCGAAAAGGGTGTCCTTAGTAAGGGGTTCTCTCTCCGCAACTCTGTTACTAGTCGTAGACAAGTTGCTCTCTAGGCTATGTGCACGCAGTTGTCAAGCAATTGGTTATGCAGATGACAACAATTACATATATTCAAAGACAAATTTGACACGACTGTCACCGAGGTGATGAAGGCTGCGCTTGACATAGAGTAATAGTAATGGTGTGCGAAAGTAGGTCTGAGCGTCAACCCGCTGAAAACTGTCTTGATCCCACTCACATGAAGAAGAAACCTGAACTTGGGTCCAGTATCCAGGAGCGGGAAGGTTATGGCGTTTTCCACCGAAGTTAAATGTCCAGGAATCACGCTCGACTGGAGGCTCAACTGGAACCACCATACCGAGAATGTGATCAATAAAGCAATAATGTGGGCCTGTAGGAATCTCGCCCGAAGAACATGGAAGCTCACTCCGAAAATGACAGAATGGTTGTATTTAATGTTAGTGCGGCCAGTAGTAACATATGTATGCTGCGTTGTGCAGTTGTGCAGCAAACTGCAAAGACTAGCTTGCTTGGGTATAACAGGATCCATTGCGAACTTGCCCGAGATCGGCCCTAGAAGCTGTTATCGGGCTTACTCCGTTGCATATTCACATACAAAAATCTTCAGCTCTTCATGCTCCCAGAGTGCACCTGACATCTGGCGCACATGAGAACATAGATGGCCATATGAGCATTTTAAAACAAATCCCTGGCATGACGATTTGCATGATTGTTTCGGTTGAAAATTTTCGGTCGTCATCCCAGTACGTACAGAATGGAAAAAAAACAATCCCTGCCTAGATCCTAGTTCTTTAATATGGTTTACAGATGGGACAAAAATGAACGAAATAGTTTGTGCTGGTGCCTTTTAACCAAACACTAGGATCTCAATCGCTGTGGGTGTTTCGCCCAGCATCTTCCAAGCTGATATCCATGCCATTGAGGCCTGCACCAGGAACATTCTAGCTAAGAATGTTCGTGGCGTCCACATTGCTATCTGCACCGATAGTCAGGCTGCCATTTAAGTGCTTTCATCCCATAAACTCTGTTCGAGGCTGGTACATAAGTGTTTTGATATCCTTCAATGTCTCGCAGCCACCAACCCAGTAACTATTGGGTTCTGGGTCATCAGGGCATTAATGGTAACGAAGCTGCGGATGAACTTGGTAGGAAGGGCTCGTCTTCGCAATTCTGTGCACCGAATCCCTACTGTGACTTAGGCTGGGGCTCAGTCAGGACACTTGTTAGGTAATTGTTAGATAACAAAAGACTTAAACACTGAAAGAACCTTCCAGGGCTGCGGCAGTATAAAGAATTAATAAATCCATAACAACGCCACCCCTTTGGCTAAGGCGGCCTTGAGATTGATATTGGGTTATCTTTCGGGGCACCACTGGGTGAGGAGATATAACCTCAATATTATGGGTTTGTCCAGCGAGACGAAGTGTCGGCTATCCCTACAGGACATCGAGTTCACTATACACCTTCTCCGTAAATGTATAGGAGATTGATTCTTAGAGAGGCAACTATAACTACATATGTCATCAAGAGTACCCCCACAAAGGATTAACTGGCCTTTATTAGGTTAGTGGAGGGCCTTTGATCCTAATAAAAGGGTATGGCACAATAGATCACTTTTCGTTCGCAATGCCCACCGTATGGGCTTGAAAAAGAAAAAAATGCGAAATTTTATAGGAGAAAATGAAAGACCATGAAAAGTTCAATAAAAAAAAAAGTTGGCGTCACTTTTTACTTTTTCCGAATCTTCGGAAACGAGATACTCTCACTTAAAAAATGCATTGGAAAAGACGAGAATTTTTCTCTTTTTAGTCTTCTTCAAGTGAGAATATCAAGAAAACTATTGAAGATAGGGAAAAGTTATTGAACTGCTCGAGATCATTCATGCTGTCTTTTGCCAGGTTAACCGTTTCCAAAATATTAAAAAAAAAGGTTATTCTTTTGTGGTTTTGTGGCTATAACCGAAATTCTACAAAAAAAAAAAAAAACAATTAGTGGTAAACCTTAGATTCGTAATCAGCGCCCAAAAAAGAAACAAATTAAAACAAAACCACACAGCTTGTTTTAGGCAAACCACATTATGACTGGGATATCTCTGGTAGCCATTAAAGATACTATAGTATCTGTATTTTCACTCTCCTATTTTAAAGGTTTTTAAGATTATTGAATTGATGAAAACATTAAAAACTAACGAAACAACTCCAAAGGGGTAGGAGCCGCTAAGTAGGTGCTCGATGGAGCAAATGCATTCACCAGGCGGAGAAGTACTAGCGCTACACGATTATGAATGCACACATTAACTGCAATTAGAACGCGGCGTTACTTGTTTCAAGTCTAAAACGTTTAAATTTTGAATGGATTCCAACAGACGTTAATGATTTAATGCCGTATTAAGTCGTGCGGCATAAACGCAACCATCGGTAACCTTTGACGCACTCGGTAGCCACTCTACGTTGCTTGGATTTACAATCCAGGGGTGCATTTTTCCCGGCGCGTTCGTTAATAAACTAACAAACTACCTGTGCGTACTACGTACTCCCACAGAGTTAAAAGCTTGGTAGAAAAACGTCAACAAGGCATTGCTAGTTGACACGTCCATGCTCCACGGGAGGGGATAAGGCAATTAGTATAATTTCGACTAGACAATAAAAATGTTACTGCCAGATCTGTCTGCGTTTGATTCAGATATAGATGATTGTAGTCACGTACAACACAGGAATGACCTTGCTCGACAAATTTAGATTTGCGTGTATTAGCTTCATAATCCAATATACGCGCATCTATTCAGCTACAATTCTTGTGGCGCGGCTACAAATGACGAAATTCAAGGGTTTCTTTTTAAAGTTATTTACGAAAATTCACAACAATTTTGCCATGTTATCGAAATGTCCTCCACACATTAAATTATGAAACTAGAAGTATTTTTTTTCACATCAACAGCATTCTGCCCCTAAACAAAGACAACCAACAAGAAAAATGCTATGGAAAATAAGAAAAGAGATTATACTCGTATATCAAAGGTATTCCAAATGTTTTTTGTTTAATAAATGCACCATCTCTAACTCTGCTAACGGGAAAAGTCAATCGCTAAAATTCTACACCGTCTACACCGCTAATTTGATTCATTTATCCGATGCTATAATTTAGTAACTAAATGAAGCACAGTTTACGATATGTTTCAAGTCAAAAAGTCAAAAATCATAACAGAGCATTATTCGTGTGTGTTTTATGTAGAAGTAAAGTCGTACAACTGCAGCCTGCACTCGACGATCCCCGAAACTTTAAAATACACACGAATAGTGCTCCGTTATGATAGTTCTTCATTGGCAGTCGCAAACGCAAGTCGCTCAGTCGCGGCCTTGGAACTCACAACTTTAAAACTGAGATTATTTCGCTCTCTACGCTACAACGGTGAAACCACTATTAGCCAAGGCGCGATCCACGATGCGACGCCCGGTGAAATAGGAATATTATACCTTATTATATGTTCGCGAAATGTCAACCTGGAGTAGTTAACACGCTATGTCGCACAAAGCATAGGAAGCATAGGACCATAAATGGTATCCGTAACAGGGCGTTTCAACCGGCCATTCTTGTGATATTCGAAAAGTTGAATAAGAGTTTGTCAAAGCTGGTTTTGTACTAGCAAACTAGCACAAATGTAGTGCACGCAATGTGCATGAGTTTTGGGTTCCGAAAAGTTAAAAGATCTTATATTACCACATTATATTCAATTCTGTGACATTCAAAATAAAAGATATTCAAACCGTGCTTATCGCCATTGAGTTCTTTCTGTTGGTACTTAATCTTTGACTTTTTGATCCCAGATTTTTCTTCTAATCTGAACACTTTTTCACTTTTTTATCATTTTATTCGTCAAAGTCATTTGAAAGTTGACTGGTATCAATAAAAAATCACTCTCCAAATATGTACGACATATGTATATATTCTTTAACGATGTTTTCACCAGGAAGGTGTGCAAAGTTACTATCTCATCAAATAGATGTATGCACATACATCCAAATAAAACCGCACTTAGCACAAATGACAAGTCACGAAAACAACAATGTATCTGGGTGCAACAATCGACCACTCAAATGTATTCTGTATAATATTTCCCTGAGTGGTACGGGGGCGTGATGATGATAAATTATCTACAAGCTGTTAGCTAGCTGCTTAGAGACAACAAATCTTTTCTGGCGCCTTCATATCTTAATTACATTAATCATTTATAATGAAAATGTTTGAAATTGTTTTGTTTAAACTTTTGAATGTCATGCAATCCACATGCGATTTCAAGTGAATTATTATTTCAAATATTTGTGACTTTTTTTTATTTTTGCCAATTAGATCCGAAATGAAATACTCACAGATAATACATGTTTACTCACCTGAAAAGATAAAGAAGCAATAAGTTCAATCAATTCTTCAAAGTAAAATTTAGGAATTAAGACTAGCTATAGAAGATGTTGTTAATTCCCTCCAGGGTCATGGATGCGTAATCATCTTTTGTATTATAATAATATGCCTTGTTGACGTTTCGATAGCATGTATTTTTTTATCCGCGCCTTTATACCAAACAAGCTCAAAGCGCGGTGAGAATTCTAGTAGTATGCACAGGCAGTCTTTTTTTTTATTAACGCGCGAGGATTGAACCTCCGTCTCTCTAGATGCAGCATCGTAGAGCGGTAACCGTGGCCACACGTCTACCCAGCACGTCAATTTTACATTATGAATGATCAATACTTAGTTTCAATAATTAGATACTTGTCACTGAAAAAATACAGACGAGCATAACGTTGACTAATGTCAAAAATTGGTTATGGAAAATCTACAAGCCTCTCCTACCATTGCTACTCTTTCCATCCACTTCAACCTTTCTCGTAATTTTTTTTATCATTTGAAGCGTCACCTTCTGGCGTGATAATGTCTTACACTTAACTTCCCCCACTATATTCAGAAAGTTAGCGTCACAAAAATAATGCAAAGAGCGCTGAGCTTTTTTGCATATGTGCGAGCTTTCGATTATAATTTATGAAAGCTGCAATGTCGGAGTAATTGACGATATTAAGCGAGTTATTTTGTACTCAGGGTCTAGGTTAAGTCGGGTAAAGATTAAGTAACGTGAAAAAAAAACGGTCCGGGTCGACTAATCAGTTAAGTGTCAAAGTGCAATGGACCCCTGTCGTCAACTTAGTTTTTTATCATTTTTGATTGTGCTCGTGAGATTAACAATATGAATCATATCCGGAAAAATATCTACGATATTATTAACTTGACTTCAAAAACTACGAAAATTTTGAATTTTCTATAATAAATTTGCTATTTCGCGATGCAAACGCACTCTCCTGACATATCTATCCAGTGAAGGTTTATTAACCCGTAGAGCTATCCAGGTTAATTCAGGTTAACGCATTGTTGTACTTGCGTGCTGTTAACCCGAATTAACCTAAACTGGAGTACAAAAGAAAAGATGAAATTTCGTTAAAGATTCTTATCAAAAGAAAATTATTCGCGGTAATTAGTCGTGGCGAAAGAATAGTACGTTAAAAAGTAAAAATACTTAACAAAATATGTAATAGCGCAAATGTAACTTTAGGGCTGCGGATTTGAGATTGTTAGTGTTTGCTGGGGTAGACGCACCTCGAATCTGTAATAACCAATTTTTTCCATTTTGCTTTAACACTCATCGACTTTGTCATGTAAATGTGTATGTAACAGCAGCTACAGCCTAAGCGTCACCATACACTGTCGAACTCGAGCACGAACCTGGTACAAATGTCCTCTGAATAGCTCAAGACACACACACACTTCACATAAACGTGAAGAAAACCGATCCACTTGTACCATGTTCGAGATCGAGTTCGACAGTGTATGGTGACACTTATGGAAGACACAAGCCAAAACTTTTTTCGGGGGTCGATTGTATCACGTGACACAAAATTTTGAATGACCTCCATCCCTAATAAGCCGCTAACCTCACACTAATAATATTTCTAACAAATTTTTGTTCAATGTTTTCAAGAAGCCAGCGTACCGATCGGAGCCCACACAAAATACTGTTGATTCACAATAATTTCTTGTGTGGGCTCCGCTCGCTACACTCGTCCCGCACTTAAGGGATCACAACCCTCAGTATCGAACAAACATGAACGCTTGATTCACTCGCTCTGGGCGCAATCTATTTATGATGCAAATTCTTTACGCGATAATGTCATTTTCATCGAAGGAAGTAATCTAATACAAGTGTTTCCATATATTTTTCAACATTAAATATTTTTGCGAAGGTATGCTTTCCGTGCCCAGCATGTACTATATATACAAGGTTACTGGTAACTCGACGTATTCCTTTTAACACGTTGTAATAGAGTCAAAATGCAACAAAATAAACCCACAAATGTTCTACCGATTTCCAGTGGTTACTGAGATATTTGAATTTTTTTTTTTTTTTTAAACCACGAATTTATCCATTTAAAATAAGTTTAAAAAAAACTACATGGTTAATGTGTTAAACCCTATTTTTTTCTCTTAGTCAACACTATGATATATTTATATTATATGTATATTTTTCAATCATTCAAAATTTCAGAAATACTTCACATCTCGAAATTTTTAATTAAAAAGGCAAAACAAAAAGAAAAAAAAAATTTGTACTTGTTTTAAAATGTAGTATTACTCAAAAAATTAGTTTATAACAAGTAGTTTTTTTTAATTCTTATTTTAAATGGCTAAATCCATGGTTTTTCTAAAAAAAAAAAAACTAAAAACTCAAAAATCTCAGTAATCACTGAAAATCGGTAAAAGATTTGTGGCTTTATTTTGTTGCATTTTGACTCTATTATAACGTTTTACAAGGAAAACGCCTAGCCACCAGTAACCCTGTATATTCTTGTTTAGCATCATTATGAGAACAACATACTAAAATTTTAAAGAAATCGAAGGAGATTGGGTTTTCCACAATTACCCACGATTCTTCGAAATATTAAGGCTTTCTATTATCAGTTTTGAAAATGTTTACGGTTGCCTCAAACTAAAACGAGCAGTCACACAGAACGTTTAGCGAACAGAGCACCGATTTTGATAATAAATTTTAGTTTCCATGCGTTGTTGAAAAGCGTTTCAGTGACAAAACTTTCAACGTCAATTTTGCATGATTCCTAAATAAACATATGTATAGCAACTGCTTTTATTATAAAAAAAAACCTGCAAATTTTATAGAAAAAAAATATTAACATTAACACATATTGTAAAAAATCTCGCTAGATTACTTGTTATATACAATATTTAATTGATCATAACATGTAGCAATTAACATAAAGCTCATATTATTTCAGAGATGACAAACACTTTCCATAGAATAATTTGTATTCATAAAAGAACATCTTCTTTTTATGCATTTGACATCCAACAATTATTTGGCAATCTAGTATTAAAAAACCAAATCATTTTAAAGGGTTTTTAGACGACTACATCAGCTTTAGTTCTGTCATTCATCCGTTTTGCAATGAGTTGATCTACGCGTTCTGATATCCGTCCACGATCCGTTTTGCTATTGAGCTATCCGTTCTCCATCAGTTTTACTATCTGTTGAGCTAGCCGTTCTGGTGAACTGTTAGTCAAAACTGATGGAGAGCGGGTAGCAGAGCGCAGAGGTCAACAGATAGCGAAACGGATGGAGAACTGAAACTGATGTGATCATCTAAAAACCCCTAAATACTTAACAAAATGTAAGCCATGGATGATTTTAACATTTTATTTTAGTGATCAGTCAAGTGAAAAATAAAAATAAAAAGTAGGCACATCCATATAAACAAATGATTAAGCCAATGCGAAATGGGCATAATCACGCGACTGCAATTATCTGCAAACTCATTTAAATCTGGTCGCGTTGGCGCCAACGCTCAATGAAGCTTCTCATTTTTCTTTCATATAGAATGCGATTACATAACTTATACCAATTGATCGTTGATATTATAATGCGGATTTTCGTCAAGAAGATTGTTTACGGAAAAATACACGTAGAAGGTTAACGGGGGAGAAATAATATATTCAGAATAGTTGAAAACATTCATGCTTGGTTTGGTTGCTGACGGATGGATTAATAGAGATCACATAGCGCATCGGCGAAAAGCTATCTGTTTTTATAATACTCCAGGTGCATACTATACTAATTTGCATTAACCCATAGTGGGACATAGGGCGTCAACTAATCCTACGCGCCATCATACTTGGTTCTGGGCCAAATGGGACGCATCTGTTCTCACAACTTACCCAACAACGCACACTCGTCGGCCATAGACCGGCGCCATGAGTTTCTGGACGCCCCTTTGGTCGGCTTGCATTAGGAATGGGGTCTCAATTCATGCCATGTCCAGCAATTCCCTGTGTCCCAGCCACTGCTATTTTTGACTGTGGCACAGTAAAAAATTACCTAGCGAAAATTCATCGATTCAGTGTGCCGTTATGAGTTTTTTTTTCGGTGTAAATATTGTAAAATGTTTTCCTTGTGGATATTATTTTTATACTTGTAGGCAAATTTCAAAATATCCCGAATGGATGAAAAATTATCCTCTAAAAAACGGTTAAAATAAATTATCCATACTGTGGATCACTGAATATTTTTATCTAATCAACCTATCAATAAATTAATAAATAAATAAATTAATAAATAAATAAAAAGTTCGAACACCAACCATTGTCACGGCGTGATTTAAACACTTGATTGGAAGGCAGAGAACATCTGACTGACGCCTCAACGCACTAAGCTACCGATTCACTGATATGAAGATCATGATTCGGACGAAGAATAGAGCTAATATTAGATAAATAATTACACCAGCCATTGGAGTAATAACTAATTTTTGCTTTTGGTGACGTAATCTTTATAACCCTATTGTCTTTTACACTACGCAGAGGTATTATTTTGTAAACACCTATCGTGCGGTGTTTTTCAGGAGTATTAATTCACCGAATGGATAGAAAATGTGTATTATCCAGCAACTGGTGTTAAAATGATTTTTTATGATTCATCATCATCGTGGCGCGACAGCCCGACGTCGGGCCTTGGCCGCCTGGACCATTGTCCTCCAATTATCTCGGTCACGTGACCGCGTCCTCCAATTTTGAGAGCCCAGCAGCTGCGCGGCGTCCACACCTACTGAGCTCTCCCAACGAGATCTCGGTCGTCCTCGCAGTCTCGCTCCGTCGACCCGTTCTGCATTCATCACTCTCTTAGGCATGCGATCATCGTCCATTCTTTGTACATGCCCTGCCCATTGAAGTCGTTGTAGTTTGACGATTTTCGAGACTTGCAGCTCATCGTACATTTCATACAACTCATCGTTGTACCGGATGCGCCATCCATCTCGATCGCAAACAGCCCCGAAAATTCGCCGTAGAACCTTACGTTCAAAAGTGTCTAGCATGTTTTCGGAGGCTTGAGTTAGGGTCCATGCTTCGCAGCCATAGCATAGCACTGGTCGTATAATGGTTTTTTACACGCGGAGCTTCGTGTTTCTGTGCACATGTTTCGATTTCATTATGGGGAGAACCGAGAAAAAAGTCTTATTAGCTAACTGTATCCGTCGCTTGATTTCGTCAGTTTCGTTGGCGTCCCTTGACAAGTTGCAACCCAGGTAAATGAAGTTGTTCACGAACTCGATGTTGAGGTCCCCCACATTGATGCTTGGTTGTGCAGGTGTCCTTGTCACCGATTGTATCATTATTTTAGTTTTACCCTCGTTAATACGTAATCCAACTTCCTTTGCAGCGGTATCGAGCTTATGCAGAAGTTCTTCTGCGTCAGCCAATCTTCGGGACATGATGTTGATGTCGTCGGCGTACGCTGCTAATTGTGTCGACTTGATGAGTAGCGTCTTGCTGTTGTCCATATTCATGGCCCGAATAACGTATTCCAGTGCTAGGTTGAAGAGCGTCGGTGCCAGTCCATCGCCCTGTTTCAAACCAGTGCGTGTTTCAAATAGATCAGTAAGTCTATTCTGGATCCTGACTTGTGAGACGGAGTTGGTCATCGTCATCTTTGTCAGTCGCACTAATTTTGCCGGTATACCAAATTGCAGCATGATGTTGTACAGTACTCCACGATCGATACTGTCGTATGCCTGCTTGAAGTCGACAAAGATTTGGTATACGTTTACGTTGTATTCCCAGCACCTCTGGAGTATCAGTTTGACTGAGAAGAGCTGATCGGTTGTGGAGCGCCCAGGTCTGAAACCGCTTTGATATTCGCCAATGACTCGTTCTGCGTACGGTTTTATTCTATTTTCCAGAATTTTCGTCAAAATTTTATAGCACGTACAAACTAGTGAGATGCCCCTGTAGTTCTCACACCGCAGTTTTTCTCCCTTTTTATGAATTGGACAGATGATGCTTCTGCGCCAATCGTCTGGAATCTCCTCGTTCTCCCATACTCGCAGGAGTAATTGATGTATGGCATCAACTAGACTCGTTCCACCGAATTTTAGCAATTCAGCTGGAATCTCGTCAGCACCCGGCGCTTTATTTCGTTTCAGTGACCGCAAGGCGATATCAACTTCCTCTACTGTCGGGGGTTGAATGGGTGGGCCTAGATCAACAATATCGTCGGGAGCTTCCTGTGTGGGGATGTTAAAATAGATGGTCGGTTTAGAAGCTCTTCAAAATAAGAGGCCCATCGCTTGTTAATACCATCGGTGTCGCTGATGATGTTTCCATCCTTGTCCTTACAAAGGCTAGTCCTGGGTTGGTAGCCGTTCTTAATTGTATTTACTAGCTTGTACGCTTGTCTGGTGTTCCTATTAGCTAAGTTTTCGTTTATGTTCAGCAACTGCTCGTCAAAGTATTTACGTTTCTTACGTCTAATTATTCTATTCGATATTCGCCGTAGCTCGTCATATTTTTCTCTTCTGGCTCTGGTTCCTCGTTGAATCCATTGCCTGTAGGCCTCGTTTTTCGCGTCAAGTGAGTCTTTGCATTCTTCGTCGTACCAGTCATTTCGCGCTCGCCGGGCTTTATATCCCACGACCTTCTCTGCGACATCCTTGATGGTACCCTTGAGTTCTTCCCAGAACCCATGGACGCCTGTGTTGCTGATGTTGTGTAGCATAGGTGATAGTTTTTCCTCAAGGGCGGTAGTATACGCCACCGCTGTAGCATCACTCAAAAGCTTATCAACCGCAAAGATTTTGGGAGGGCTGATTCTTGATTGGTGCACTGAGGAAATTCTACATCTGTAGGTCGTCTTCACCAAGTGATGATCTGAGTCGCAGTTTGCTCCTCGATAGGAGCGGCCATCCATGACACTAGACGCCCATCTCCTGCAAATGAGGACGTGGTCAATTTGGTTGACGGTATGTGCGTCTGGAGACTTCCAGGTCTGCTTGTGAATGCGTCGATGCGGGAAGCACGTAGAGCTTACGACTAGATTCCTGCTGCAGGCAAAGTCGATAAGTCGCTGGCCGTTATCGTTACATTCTTCATGGAGGCTGTGGCCTCCAGTGGTCCCCCGGTGCCAACTTTCATTCCCGACTTTCGCGTTAAAGTCTCCCAGCAGCAATTTGACGTCGTTTGTTGGAAGTGAGTCGAAGAGAGTTTCAAGGCGGGCGTAGAACTCGTCCTTTACTGCGTCTTCTTTAACTTCAGTGGGGGCGTGCACATTGATGAGCCAGATATTGAAGAATCGAGTCTTGATGCGAATCGCACACAGCCGTTCATTTATGGGTTTGAAGTCAGTAATGTGCGGCTTGAGGTGATTGTTTACTATAAATGCCACTCCTAACTCCTTGCGGCCCGATGGTTTGCCACTTGCAAAAATTGTGTGCGATTTCTTGTCATTGATCTCGCTGCCAAGCCAATTTGTTTCCTGGACTGCAGTAATGCTCAGTTTGTACTTTTCGACCTGTTGAAGGAGGGCCTTCTCGGCCCCCGGTTTGTTCAGGGAGCGTACATTCCAGGATCCGAAAGAATAATCCTTTAGTCGTTTGCGTGGTTGTCGTTGTTGATCCGTCCAATCCGAGGCTTTTGTTCCAGGTTTCTTGACATGGAGTAGTTTTTACAAGGACGAGTTGTCAGCACGTCGCTTAACCCCATTCAGGGGATGGCCTCGGAGATAGCTGCTTCAGATGGTTTAATAAACGTGCTGGAGCCCACACAACTATGTAGCAGGTCCAACTACGCAAGTCATTCCATCCTACTAAACCTGAGACGCTTAGGTGTTCGTCAGCCATTCAGGCTACAGCTATCTGCCTTTTCCAAACTGTCTTATCGCTAAGACATTGGCCGTCAGCGTATTGATACACTGCCGTTACCAGGGGGCGCCCGCGCGGAGGACTATGGAAAAGGTCTTTATGATTATGCCACAATTTTTGCTGTGAAATCAGTTCGTCGATTAACATCTGACCCGTGCGCCGACTCAGCTCATTCCTTTGATATTGTTTCGGACCAAGAAATTCTTAACAATGAACGAATATAGTTAGTTATAGTTGACGAAAATTTGCTGGTAACATTTGCGGAAACTTTGCATGTGACAGTGCCAGGGAGCGGAACATGTCCAGCTTGGTCTTACCATAATTGCTTTGCCAGATTTTAGACAACATTCCGAAAGCACATTTAGCCTCGGTGATACGATGAGCGATGTCCTGCTCCGTAACGCAATTTTCGGTAACAATACTAGACAAATTCGTCCACCTTCTCGACAATTCTGGTTTCATCTTAATACTCCAGGCAAATGGTACTTTAAGAATGCACGTCAGGTACTGACGGAGTTTTTTCTGAGAAATACTCGTAGATAGAGGCTTAGCCAAATTTGCAGCAACTGACAGATTTTTTAACGGATAGAAGTTCATTAGAAATTAGAACCTTAGTCCTTGCCAGGCACTATCATAAGTACCTGGTGCAAATTTGGATTAAGACTAAGCCTCTATCGATTTCTCAGAAAAAACTTCGACAGTACCTGACATGCATTCTTAAACTACCATTTGACTGGAGTATTAGGTAAAAACCAGAATTTTATTTATTTACATATTTATTGAATATCTTAAGGGTGAAAGCTGATTAGGAATTGGCACCATGATACTACAACTAGCCTCCATAAATAAAGAAATACAGGAACAAAATTTGATGCATTGACAGGTTTAGAAGTTGAATACAATCAAATTGATCAATACTGCATATGATATCCCTAGGACATAAGAACACCAGAAGGGTCTTTTTGACCTTATTCGACACACCACAACATGACAAAAAAAATCATGGACAGCGTTCCGTTTTAATTAAAATCTTTCACAGAATTTTAACGAGTTCTAGTCTAGTAGTAAATCGTCTATAGCCGCATACCCAAGTTAATTGAATGCCGCCTTCTTCTCCTTTCTGCTATTACCAGCAGCAAAATTACAATTTCCTGTTTTGCTTAAACCTTTCACTATTTTAACTAAGAGCTGTGGAAGCACTCAAACTTGAAATTTATGCAAGAAATATTTTAAGCTGTGTCAGTAGGTACTTCCGTGTTTTCGAGTTATCCATTTAGAGTGACGCAAATACTCGACATCCCAATTTAATAAAAATCTACATATGGAATTAAAAACGCTCATTGCAATATAATGCAGTTCAAATTCACAACTTTGTTGAAGCGACGCGACGTCCCATCAAAATAAATTTGTAGCGATGGTATAAGCAACTACAACGATTTTAGAGTGCATCAAAGAACGTACCTCCTTAACATTGTTGGAACCAGTATTAAACCTAGTAAGCGTAGGAAGTTAATTGAAAGCGTATCGTATGGTTGCAACTAAGTATCAAAGTAATGAACACCACACAGATGCTTGATTACGGGTTGAACTGCAACATCATTCTCCGTGTGCACTCTAGTAGAATGTCAGAATCATAAAGTTATATTATATAGGTAATTAAGATCCGGTTCTAGATTCGATCATATTTTTTTCTTTCCTTACCATACATTCCTGGTATGCTTTGGATAAGGAAGTTGAAAAATGGAATGGAATTTGTAATACAGATGGTAGTAGCTTGAGGTAAAATTAAATTTGTTTGTAAACGATTTCGTTTCTACTAATTGTATGTACGTATTAGCAATGAACCGCATATGTTTACCTTTGTTGTAATGCTTGCACGTACTAGGAGAAATTTTAGTACAGTGAACATGATCCGACATTCAGACAGCAATGCTTTCAATAAATTCCATGGAGTTAAACGTTTATGGTGGTGCTTTGGATAAGTTTTCATCGGCTTCTGTCAGCATTCTTTAAATCCTGAAATTAATCAGTCCATTTTGAAACAGATAATCGATGCTTTATTTCGCATAGAATAAGATCTGTGATCAACGACTTGTTCGAGCTACTAATTTAATTCAATTTTGAATTAAAGAGTTTTTAGGCTTGTTTTAGTTTTAGATTCTATCTCCGCCCATGTTAGTCGCATAATTGAAAATAAAACATCACAACAACACAACCAATTATTCGTGTTGAAAGTACATATTGTATCTAAATTTTTGTTCGGAAACATTTTTGTTTTAGCAATAAAGTTAAATATTGCAATGCACCAAAGGTTGAAAAAATCAGCTAATTAGTTTTCTGCATATAAGTTGATGACGATACATTTCTGCGCAAAATATCAAAAAATTATTTTGTAGCTCACTCGATTCCTTACAACCTAAACAAAAAATTAACTTGATACGATTATCCAGGACTTATTTATCTTCGAATGAGTACACATTAGGCCGAAAATGAATATTTTACTCGTATATAAAAAGGAAACGAGCTCACATAATAAAATACCTCAAGAGGGTTTTTGGAATTTTTGTGTTTGTCTGCGCACGCATCACATGAAAACCGATAATCCGATTGATGTACAGTTTTCAGGATAAAACACTGAGAGTATGGAACATCCCAGCAAGACATTTGTCTCCGATCCCAGTGGAATCGAAAAGTCTTCGATCCTATAACGGTTCCATTCATCGGTTTGTCTCCGAAGCTGGAAAAATTCAAATGTTTTCAATTATGTATCGAGTTAGCCTGAAATTTGAATTCATTTGAAAGTATCTGGCATTTGGCGACGCATGTTGTCATATATGAAATATGGAATACGGAATGTTTTTTTTTTCTGTAAGCCTTGAATACAATCCGCCGTTAAATTAAAAGTGCCGTGAAATCAATACAAAAAGAGATTTCACGACACTTTTAGTTTCTGGACGAATTGTATTTATCAGGCTTAAATAGATTCAACTCATTTATACAGTCATCGAATTCGATCTCAGTGTTGATTACTCGTTGGCTACAGTCATCGGTCCGGAATCAATTCCAGTCATCGATCCGGATTCGATTCCACGTTGACTACAGTCATCGATCCCAATTCGACCCCAGTATCGATTCTACGTTGACTCCAGTCATCGATTCTCCATCGACTACCGTCATCGATTTCGGATCGATTCCTGTCCTCATTTTCGGTATCGCAAAAGCGGTCATGCCCAAACAAATGTCTCCGACGTGTCTCCGATAAAGTCATCGATTCCTTAGTAGACAGTCATCGATCCAGGACCGATCAAGTGTCGATTCTTGTCCGACTGGGATGATTGAAGATCACAACAAATTATTTAACAGCCGGGGGAACATTTTTGTGATGTGCGTAATATGTCGCAGTGTGTAAACGGGTACCAAAAATTTAAGCTGATTTCCGTTCTTTACATAGTCTTCATATTCTCAGATAAAATAGTTTTTAATTTGCAGTAACATTTACTTTTTATTTCATTATAATCGGTTCTACCGAACAAAAGATATCCGGATTTGAGGGTTTTCAAAATATATCATAATTTATTATAAACGGTAAAATGTAAATGTTCTCATTTTATTAGCTTTAGCGTAAGCTCCACCGGTTTGTTTTCACGACTCCTGGGCTGATTACATTTTCGACAGGAGCATTCGCAGCAGCGGCTTCGGCGAAACTATGTAACGCTATTCGACTGAAAGTCGTAAATCTTCGGCGAAACTTGATAGACCCTGAGATTTTGACATGATGCGGGGCAGTTTCAGTCAGCGTATGTTAGTGTCACCATAGACTGTCAAACTCCACTTGGAACTTGAACTCGAACACGAACCTACAAATGTCCTCTGCATAGCTCAAGACACACAGACACACTTCATATAAACCGGAAGAAAACCGGTTCACTTGTACCATGTTCGAGTTCGAGCTAGAGTTCGACAGTGTATGGTGACACTTACGTAATTACAATCAACAAAGCGTAGGGCCAGGCGATGCGATGTAGAGTAGCATTGTCGTTGTATTGCGTTTTATTTCACTAACCTATACAGGTGAGAAGAACCGATTCTAGGTTGAGAAGAAGTTACAGGCTTCTATCGCATTAGTGCTGGTTGTTTTTCCCTTTACTTTGATTTGAGCACATACTTATTTCAACGGACTGCCAGCGGAGTCTCGGGTACGGCTATACAAATACATATACATATACAAATATATACTATACGGCCAGGGCCCGACGTCGGGGTAAGCCAGGCAACAGTAAACAAGAGTTTAAGTCATTTACGCCAAACACCCCGAGCATTACCAGTTCAAACATTACATTACATGACATTAACTAAGCCCTACGGAAATGACCCCTCCTCTGACTAACCAGAGAAGGGTTTCTCGATACTGAGATGTTAAACAGGCGTGAACAGAATGCTACCTTCTTTCAATTGTGTCCTGCCCCGTCTAATGTAATGCAAATTTTCTAAAATGGACTAATCAAGGTGCGATGCCCTGAAGTTATCCATAAGTTGGTATTCCACCCTCCCCTAAGAGAGAGAAAGAGTTCCGCCTCTCGTCTCTTTCAATATAAATTTAAAAACTTCAGGGCTAATGCCCCAGAAGCTTGCGTCAATTGCCAAGGCGAAGTCCCCGAATTTTGACGTTAAAGACAATAATGGGACAAGGACGACCTTACTCCCCAAACAATGGAATTTGGAACAATTTAAAGGGGGAAAACCGGCTGCTACACATAAACGCTTGCGACGACGAAAAAAGTCGTGAATCTCTTAAAGGACGCACACTCTTGGTATATGCTGAGAGAGAGAAAGTGAGAAAGTTGTCGCAGTCAAGCGCTTTTCCACTGTACAAAGCCGGGGTAAGAGCAAAAAACTGGCAATTTTCATGGTGAAATTTTCTACTGACAATGTTTCAAGAATGCCACTAGCATTCACTATTTGGTTAGGCATAGGGTGTTCTGGGAAGTGGAACCACCCAGAGCATAAAAAATACAAAATGTTTTACATGCCAGAGATTAGGGCATTTTACGGCCAATTGTGCGCTAGAACCGAGATATGTTGATATGGCGAATACCATGAGGTTAATCAGTATGTTAAATTTAAAAAAAGTCAAAAGATGTTTTCTGTATGAATTGCAAACATAAACGGTATCCAGCTAGCTACCGTTTCTGCCCCATGGAGAAGTAGGCTGAAGTCAGGCGTTAGAATGCTAAGCAAGAAACAGTAACCTCAACACTTCAGAGTTATGTCCATCTTTCGTCTCTGCTGCTAAAAGGGCTGCTTGACCGAGAACAAAAATGCAAAGCAAATTCCACACACACGTCCCATTCGCCGATAATGCAGGCCACTTTTTTGTCCCAAACTACTACTATCCAGATTCGAAAACGGCCTTTCTGCATTGATAAAAGAAATACCCCGTTTCGTAAACGATTCGTTTTCAACGAATGATGATTCGTTTTCAGATCGGTAAATAATTCGAAAATGATTCAATGAACGGACAGAAATGGTCCCTCGTTTATGATTCGTATATTGCTAACTGCAAATGAACTGCATATATGAACCGTTTGCGAGCCGTATTATACGAATCCTCTTCGTATGGAAATACGCATCTATAGAAATGATACCCTTTTGCGTTTCGGCCAAAGGTGTATAAAGACGATGACACTATTGCGATCGCTATGTTTTAGTTATTTAGTTATACCTTCCGCAGTTATGATATTGTTTCTTGAACACAAAGCTGAAAAATAAACACATATTGTAGTAGAAGAGTTTTTGTCTCTCCGGGTACGATGCCAGATTGTCAGATGAATACTCAGTTGAAATGCGTTCGTTTATTGGTTGCTGGCACTTGCAGTTTTACTTGAGATTAATACTGAAACAGCGATATAGGGGGAGCAAATCCGCGTAATTTTCCTTTCTGACTATCATTCGTTTTATGGTTTGCTGCATAGAGAACTTTATCACTACTACTTTCTTCGGTCGCTGATTGAAAAAAAGATGGCCTACGTTGACCTGGCTTTTACATTTTCTGGGGTCAATAGGTTTTATTAAAGTAACGATTTTATACTCCTGCTACTTGGTTCCTATTCATAGAAGGAACTCAATGCAGCATTACCTTAATACATATTTCGTTTTTTCTTGAAAATTGCTTAATTTTGAAAAGCTTTATCTTGAAGACTTTGACCACTGTCTGAACCGTTTTAGGCTCGAATTGTCCTCAATTTTGTTGACTAAAAAGAGTTACTGAATTGTTTTTGACGAAAAATCGACGCTTTCGTGCTTAAATAGGCAAGAGAGTGCCTGGTATGCCTTATCTTAGGCCGAGTTTTAGCAAACTTGGGCAGCCGCCGCGGTTTACAAATTTACACTGAATTTAAATGCAATCTCGTCCTCTTGTCCTATTTAAATTCAATGCTTCTAAAGTTATGTGTTGTGATCTTCATAGTGTCGTGGTGTTAATTTTGTGCTTATTAAGTAAGTTTTACTTACTAAGTACGTAGTTTTTGTGTTTGGTTTGAAATGCGTGGATTGTGGTGGATTTGGAATTTTATAGTGGATGACCAGTGACATTTTGTTATATTCTTCATTGGCTAGAATCGTGTTGTGTTTGAAGCCCACATGCCTGGGAAGATCGCCATCGCCAAGTGTGCAGACTTCAAACTAGTTCACAACACGATTACTTCAAACTAGTTCACAACACGATTCTAGCCACTGAAGAATATAACAAAATGTCACTGGTCATCCACTGTAAAATTCCAAATCCAACACAATCCATGCATTTCAAACCAAACACAAAAACTACGTACTTATTAAATAAAACTTACTAAATGAACACAAAATTAACACCACGACACTATGAAGTTCCGACATAGACTCAACATATCATAGACATGGCGTCGATGCCTTACGCGTTTTACAACGCAATAAAATAGAGTAAACAAACCTTTTATTACAAATAATTGAATTAGTTTTTAACAGTTTAGTAACATACATTTAGTAAGTATTTTAGTATCTTTACAGACAATATGGCGACCTTTCTAATAAAATATTTAAGTGATTTTTATGAATTGAAAAGCCTTACATTGCAAAAGACCGATGCAGGCCTTCCAAAGTGGTTTCAGGGATTAGGAAACCGTCAGGTAAAAATATATTTGCACACAGTTTTCTTCATGGCTAGACATAACATAACGAGTAGCCAGATGAACCATCCAAAATTTTACATTGTTAGTTCATAATCACTCAAAGAAATTTTGGCATTAAAATACTGTAAATCTCATGTACCTCGAAATAGTATACAATAGTAAAAAAAAACAGACTTATTTATGCTTCAGGTCAAGGCTGGAATAATTCAGTTGATTTTACGATAATTAAAAACAACTGCCATTGTAATCGAAAGGACCAAGGACTCGACATCAATTAGTATCATCTACGCTCGCTCGAATGATCTGGTCTTCAGAGGTTTTAGAGTAGCTTAGAATTTTTACCACATTCGAATGAGCTCACTATTCGGATATAGGTAATCTTTATTTTATTTAGCATATTCTGAAAATCTGTGATATTATTAATAGTATACGGCCTTGCTCATTTTTAAAGCGTAACAACTCTAATAATTCCATTCGACCAGTTGTTAAAAAAATATCATAGTTATCAACCCATAATAGTGCGTATTACTCAGAAACATCAACCGTCAACCACCGTGTGAATGAACTACCTTCATTCAACTCGTATTCTCAAAATTGTTTTGGAATAATAATCTAGAGGAAAGCTTTCTGTCATATGTTGCAAAAAACATTTCCTGATTATTTTCGACGAAAAGATAAATGTGCGAAAATGCCTCATTCTTAACACATACTCGTACGAGTATCTAGTACGATGGTTGCGTCAACAGAGCGATATGAATCTGAAGTGGAACGTCCAAAAGTTACTTTCAAGTCCGTTCAGTTACCTTGAGAAGCGCAATTGTAAGCAATCTTACCTTGCTCTTCTATTGAAAATCGGCATTATGAAGCCGATTTAATGTGTGAGATTTTTAATGTATGCAATCTTAAAGACGGATGAGTTTGGATTCAGGTTGCGATCCGATTGTTGATTTCTTGGGAATAACACTGCAACAGCACTAATCATCGTGCGTGAGTGTTTCTAATATTTAACGTTTTAAATATAATAATAATAGAGAATGCTTGTTAAGGAATTTTGATCTTCTTTTTTGAATTGAAAATAGGCGCGTTCTTTGGTACTCCAGTGCAGGTATATTCGAGTGTTGTTAACACTCTATTGCAACAATGCGTTACCCTGAATTAACCTGGAGAACTGTATGGGTTAGTAAATCTGCACTGGATAGATATGCCAACAGATGTTTGCGTCGCTAAATGGTGATTATTATGGAATATTAAAAATTTTCGTAGTTTCATTTGATTTTTGATATCAGTTAACATCTCGTAGATATTTTTCCGGATATGTCCCATATTTTTAATCTCGCGAGCACAATCGAAAATGATGAAAAACTAAATTGACGCCAGGGATTCATTGCATTTTGACAGTTAATCTAGTAGTTGATCCGGACCGCTTTCCTTTTCTTTCCTTGTATAAATCATGCGCAACAACAAAATACATAGGAAAATCGCAAACCGCGGCTGTCAGCCGCCCATGAAAAGCGGCACTTAAAAGGTTAAGAACTACTTGTCTAAATGATTCCTTTTCATCAGTGTCAATTATTTTTGTCCATGACTGTCAAATTCAATTTTGCAATCATAAGCCTAATAACAGCACGGTATTGGAAAATTAACTAACAGCCGTTGCGTCTGTCGCTAACTTGTAAACAAATGCAGGTAAGTTATTTTAAGCCCCAGACACAACACGGATTCTACTTAAGACTCTTTTTAATAGACAAAAATAGATAACCATCATGTCTTGCTATTAAGACGATTCTCTAAGATTACCAAAATTGCTTTGGGAAGATCAGTCAAGCAGCTCGTGTTTATGCAAATTGTAGCTTCTCCGAATCAGGAAGATAAACCAGCCAAAGATTACGTGGCTTATACAATGATGATGCTGGATTCTTTTGGCATTTTTAAAGTTTCGTCTGGGCTATTGATGTTGTGCGAGTAAACTTTTTCTCAGATTAATTTTGAATGGTATGTATTTGTGATTCTGATTACTTTGCAAACACACAGCGCTTACGTTAGTAATGCTGATATCATTCAGATGACGCAAATTAAAGACAGCAATCATTGTATATTTTGGACTTGTTTTACTTTGCCGAAAATATGCCAAAAATAATTGCATTTACAAATAATCTTTTTATTCAAGCTTGACATACTCCGTTTGCATTTGGAATTCAACTGAATTCAACTTTTAAGAGTTTTGCGTATGTCAAACTTTTCCAACTCTACCCGATTTCATAATTATATATCATAGTATGTATTTCGAGAGAATTATGATTATCGTATTTTCATTCCGACGATGCCCTTATGGCAGATTGCGTCTTATAAAGGTTTCTGTTTGCGAATCCTTGGGTAATGGAAGAGTATTGAGTGCGACTTAATTGGGGATGACCACTGAGCTTTCGCGGACCTTGAGTAATAATGCCAACTTTCTTTAACATGGCTTATTGCAAACGACATGGAAAATATTGAAAAAAAATAAAATTGAGGAGTGAGACCTTTAGACTCAGACAAAACTTAATTTTATAAACTTTTGTAAGAAATACAACATTATTAAAATAATTTTCTAGAGACAGAACACGATAGCCTTACTTACAGGCCATGGTCTCGACGTCCGCAGACAGGAGATGCCAAGCGGGTAACAAAAACCCACGCATGGTCTGACAGCATCTTCGATAAGGGAAAATTTACGAAGGACGAGCTCCAAAAAGGTCCCGTCAAAGGACTAACAGAGGACATCGCAAATTGCGAAGCATCCACCGACCAAAATATACTCCGCAAACCAGCCGGAAACGATGTAGCTGACCGACACTCACCTCTTTCAGGTCACCCAATCCGGTGGAGTAGTAGGACCCAAGGGTGGGTTTCCTATCACCAGCCAAGGCAGGATAGGCACAAAGCAAATGAAAAGAGCTCTCCTCCTTATCCTCGATACCATAGCTTCTGTAATAATCATTGTGCGGGACTCGAAGTCTCCTGGCATGTTATCCAATAAGGCAATACTCATTTGCCCTAACCCTTAGTGGGGCATAGCGCGTCAACTACTTGGCCTGGGGCATATTGCTCCCAACCGTTCCCAAACCACGCACACATGGTATTGTTGTTCTAACAAGTGTCAAAATCACATTTTACAAGAACAATGTCATGTGGCTTGTGTGTGGGTTGGGAGCAATATGCGTTCCGGCTTTCATGTGGCTTATCTGACGTTTCGATGGCATAAATCAGTTTCGGACGATGCACGTTGCCAGCATGCACTTCTTGCTCCCATTAAGCCGCCTACCTGTGATACGTCGGGAGATTTTGTTGCCTATTATTACGCCCCGCAACACAGGGGGAAGATAACACAAATATCCATGGCCACCAACGCCGTGGACGGGACTTGAACCCGTTACGACCGTAGTCAGACAAGAGACTGATGCCTCTACGCACTGAGCTACAAGCCGCCCCCATGCTCTCCAACAAGGCAATGGCCAGTGACAGCCCCAACAACATTCCTAATGTGCTTTCTATCCAAGAACAGCAACCCTGAAGGGCGGTAAGAGCCTACACTGAAGGCCACATTTGCTGGTTACATGTGCTGCCAATACTATCTGGTGTTTGCTTGTCAGTCGCAGCAGCCTTTAAGACTTTACAAGCTGCCAGAGGTCTCCTTTGGTCATGGAAACTTCCGCTGAACATAATGGTTGTGCCCTCACGAGCTATCCGCTCTGATGTTTCCGACAAAGCCGCTATGACCGAGAATGCTATACACGGTAATGTTGAAAAAAAAATTAATTAGCCGTCAGTAAAGATGCTTATGGCACCCGACTCCCAAATCGCATTATCTGCCCACTCCTCCCGCTATGGGGTCACACTATTTAAGTTCGTTTCAAACAAGTATTTAGGAGAGGTGTAATCTGTGACTTCAGGAACATCAAACCTATTCAGTACAGCCGAATGTCCTGTGGTGGTAATAATCCACTGACCAGTTTCACGAAGGCGAATGCCCACACCAGCAACCTCCCGCTCCGCAAAAATGTCCAAATCAAATTTAGCATAGTTTCAAGGGTAGCGATGGGAGTAGTTCTAAGAACTCCTGTGATGGAAACACATGCCTTCTCCAACAAAATTCTATAAGACGCGATGTTTAGTGCCGCATACCAGACGATGAGCCCATGCATTACTCATGCATGGGGTCATCGTCTGAGACGCAAGATTGATGTACAAAGCCAAAAAGCAACTTTCGGACGTAAACCCCATTTTATACCTATAGCCGTCTTGCATGAGTAAAAAGGGTTGCCTTTGTTGCACGTCCCAAAGTGTTAAGCTTCCACCAGAACTTTTTATCCAGGATGAGTAGTCCGGATGGCGCAATGGTTAGCACTTTCGCCTTCTATGCACTGGGCCCCGGTTTGATTTCTACTGAATGCGATAAAAAAGATTTACGTGTCGGACTGTGAGCCCACTCAGCTGTTAAATGAGTACCCGTTTATGGGGTAAATAGCTCGGTTAAGCATGTTGTTCATCAAACACCACAAAAACACACCGTCACGATCTAAAAAATGAGATGATGCTAACTCTCTTGAGGGCATGGTCCAGATTGGACTGTTGCGCCAGTTATTCACTTTTATTTATGAGCCCCAGGAATCTCGCTTTATCGGCAAGTAAGAGCCGTGTAGCCAAACGAAGGTACCTTGTATCTCCTTGTAAGAAGAACAAGTTCTGCTTTCGTCGAATTCACACTTACCCCAACCTCACTAGCCCAATTCATCGGAACATAGAGTATGCGGTGCCCTCGATATCGAGGAAGGCGACCAACGTGTACCCCTTGTATCCAAGAGACTTTTCATTATAACCTACCAGAAAGTGTTCCATATCTACAGATCTAACCTTCCAGTAGGCATACAAATGCGTGGAAATAGTGCTACGTAGATGGATGTCAATCAGTCTCTCCAGCACTTTCAGTAAAGACAGCCTTCCTGTGGATCGCTTGGTTCGGGTAATGTATAAGTGGACTGTGGGGGGAAGTATTGTTTTAGCTTGGTTCGGTTCATGTATAAGTGGACAGTGGGTGGAAGCATTGTTTTAGCAAGTGCTTTCCTGGTAAGGACCCCTGCGCCGCCTGCATTTAAAAACGCGAAATTGATCTTCTATGCTCTGGACGGCTCTTAAAAACGCGCCTATTGGATTTCACTCGGGAACTCCTCCCAAACTACTGACCGATTTGTATAGTATATTTATAAATACTGCATGGCATTGAGCTGAAAAGCAGCATTAGATAAATAGTTTGTATCTTTCTATACGGTTCTGTAGGTGCAGATAAAATGAACACGAAATAAACCAGAGTTCGTGTGCATGCACTACGCAGATACATGATTTTGAATGCACTTTAATTACTTTATTGCCAGAGACAGCAGTCGAATTTCGGCTGCTGTCTCTAGATTGATTGGATTTGGCCACAGCAGTGGGGTGTGAGTTAGAGTTATAGTAGGTAGTTGCCCTTTAGTTCGTGCGCATGCACTATGCAGATATATATTCGATTTGCCCGGCTCTTCATACAAACTTGCAAATTTTGGCAAAATCGGCGCACTATTTCATATACCTCTCATAGGAACAGTGGAATCGGAACAACTTTTACAGCTAATTTCAAAGTGGTAAATGCAGAATGGTTGATACATTCTGCATTTACCATTTATAGCAACACAGACTATTGAAGGCTAGCTTCTTTTTTATTATATCTCATCAACTGGAACCAACCATGGATTTGTAATCTCTTGAAAGAAAAGCGAACAATTCTCATGAGGCGTCAAATAATGTGTATAAAATTACAATACCACATAATGACTCAATTTTCATAGTTTTTCATTTGATATGCTATAACACACCTCCCAAACGTTTTCATTACATCTTTAAATTTATTTCCTCCAATTCATAAGATGATATTCACGTACGTATTATGTTTCGCACAATGCGAATGCTGAATGGGAATTAGACTTCTGTATAAATAGTAAGTGGAATTTTACTCGTGTCTTACAAAGTCAAACTGTCTTTTATGCAATTTTGTAAAAGTGAAAACAAAGAGATAACATTATTTACAATAAAAGCGAAACTATCATTCAAAAACATGACCGTCAAAGTCAGAATTGACGTAAATTATAGTACATATAGTACTCCGAAGATCTATTAAATGAATGTACTTAAATAGCATACAAAACTGCGAGTATATTAAATTTTTGAAACTACAATACGTATGTGGTCATGAGAGGGTCAACTAATGGGCATTTAACTATAAGTTAAAATTAGACGCAAACGATGATATGTTTAAAGTTTAACATTCGTTTGGACAGAATATTTTAAGTGTGTGTGTTTTTTTAATTGAAAAAGAGGTCAGAGGCCTTATCTAAATTGTTTTCGAGAACTGATTAGAGAAAGATGACAAGCCTCCACAACTGTACAAATACAACTTTATGACCTAAGTAAAGTTCTTACAGAATCAACAATATTCATAACAAATTACAATCTATTTGCGCATGACAAATAAATGGCAAGGAATTATTTAGAAATTTATTTGAAAGCAAATGTAACCCAGCGCCAGTACACAATGTGATTTTATGATAGATAGGAACAATCAAGTTATTGGAACAAAAAAAAGTGTAGTCGAGCTCTGACATCCGAGGGTATACTTTATTTTCAACATAATTTCTTCTAGCCGTATACATACAGGTGTGAAGTGATTCTCGTACAAGTTGTTACAGCTGAGATAAGCTTGGCATTTGAGCAAATGTTATTTACTCCGAATCGAACTTTCAGTTTTGGGAAACGAAAAATGCCGAAGTGTGAGTGAGCGTACTGTCTTGACGGATCAATAATTTTGGCATTTCGGTGTATGTTTCCAACTTGTCCAATAATGCTGGATAGTATGCTCCAATTAAGCATTTGCCACAATCTTTCCGACCAAACCAACAAACAATCTTCATCTATTTTGGAGAAGGTGCACCCTTTCACTTCACTGTCTTCGTTTTGACATAGATATTGCTTATCGCTGGGGGTCATCCTGAAAATTTGTCCGTCACGTAATATGTCACGATTTTGTTAAGGGAAGTCTAACTCCGTTACTTTTAATCCCACGAAAATCGTTCACTACTCGTAGGAGCTCTCAACTTATCTAAACAACTCGTGCTGCCAAAATCCACCCTCCTCGATCTCATACTCTACAAAATTGAAATGAATTTTCGTATAATCACAAGACCAGTGCAGTTTTGAGTTTTAATCCGATTTTCATGAGATTTTGAATTTTCTCTAAAGAATCTGCTCTACATTTTAAATTTCAGTATTTAATGTTTAGATATACTATTATAGGGACTGGGTATAGTCTCGTGATGTCGTGCAGTACTGGAGTCAGCCGTCGCCTTGGGGAACACACATTCATTTATTCTTTTTAAAGATTTTTTTTTCCTTTTTGATTATACATAAGAAAAATGCAGCCTGATACCTTGTGGGAGGTCCTTGATTAGCTAAACAATATCAAACGTTAAATAAACAGCCTACACGCACCTAAAGATGGATTTTCGAAACCCTCATATCGACATCAATTGGCTTATGGCAGGCAAACTTCAGTTTGTGGAGTAGATTCCGCCTATTTTGGTTGTTAATTTATTCGCCGCTTGATGTGACTCTCTCAAAGGACACTAAAGCGTTAAAATTTCCCCTACTCTCCGCGGTCTGTACCTCCAGCAAGCCACGAATCGTAAGTTAATAAGTAGAGTGATCAACTGTACCGAAATCTCCAGTACAGTATCGAAATTTTGAACTCCTATACCCTGTACTGAAACTTCTCTTCGGTACACAGAAATATACCGAAATTTGATCATACAAATATTTCAGTAGTGGTCGAATATTTTTTTCAATCACAGTTTTCATTTATTGCTGGAAGCAATTGGATCTGAAGGAAAATACGATTTTAATACAACAATTTTTTTCTTAAATTGATAAATACGATTTTCGGATGGAAGTTGTGTCCTTCAGTAAAAGTCACATGGTGTTAAGGTGTACTTAAGAAAACAATAACTTCAGTCCCTGTGTCCGAAATGCACTTAAAAAAATATATCGTCTTAGGAGGACAATATTTTTGGGATAATTTCTCATTGGGGAAAATCATTCCACGACCGGAAAAAAAAATCACCCTAAATTGAATCACCTTTGCTTGGGACGGAATGCTTTCACCCAGCCACTTACTACCGAGCCGAACCATTAATAGGTTCTTTTTGATTTTTATAAATTTCTCAGTGGATCCGTTTCTAATCAGTTATGATGTTAATTATCAACTCCCAGCTATTGAATCAATCTATTGAATTAATACGTTAAATTATAAATAGAGTTATGCCAATGTAAATTATCATTCTAGTTGTAAAATGAACCTGAAGATGCTATAATGGAACGTCGGTGAAACGTCGTAGGAAAAAAACAAACATATTTTTTTAATATCTACCTGGGAGTTAAGTAATTAACATCATAACATTTTTTGGTTGGTCCATTCCAAAGAACGTACTAGTACGAAAAAAAGTTCTTCCCCTGTTCCTATGAAAATGACATTGTTAGGCGGTGGCACCGAACCATTCGGTTCGATCGTCTGCGGTGACCTTTACTCGATCGAACAAATTTAGGGCGTCAGTTGCTGTCTAAAAACAGAGTATTTAAAAACATAACAAAGCAATCATAGAAAATAAACACTTGTAGTAAATAAAAGTGGAGTGTACCATTGCTAAACAGTAAACAAGACCATTTAGCAATGATCCCCACCCAAAAATTATCTGCATAGAGCCAAAACACAAAAGTGCTTGAGTTTGTTTCATCTTAAAATTTTAATAATCATTTGACCGCTTTAGCAGCTTGATAACAGCCGAGTATTTGTCAAACTGATAGGGTGTTTTTCACTGAATAAAGCATTGACGCACTCAACCCAATGCAACAAAACACAAAAATACTCTAAAAGATGCAAAAAAAAAATTTTCTTTCTGAGAAAAGATGTGGAACTATTGCTCCAAATTTTAGAAAATCTTCCAAAATTTTGGGAAAAATTTGGAATCATTTTTCAAAATCTAAACCCCAAACTTTATGGTTGTTTTTCAGTTCCAAAGCGCACTAGGAACACGGTGACATAGTATAGAACCGTAGGTTATAAGCCGAATGCCAGAAAATTGGAAAATTTGCTCTTAATGCCCGAACCAAACTCTCGGCAGAAATAAAAAGTAGCGGCAGCAGCATCGTCTGTGTCTTGGGTAAATGTGATTTCTTACACCTAACGCGCACCTGGAAAATTTTCTGAAAAGCTTAAGATTTGTATGAAAACTATACGAAGCTTTAGATTTTGCAATCGGCGTTCCATAAGAAAGCACATTTACATACATAAGAAGACACAGACGATCCTGCTGCTGCCTTGCTTCTACCGGCAATCTGATTCGGACATATGTAACAATTAGAAAAAGGGGAAATTCTACGATTTGGTCAAAAACGTGACATTTCGCGTATTTTTTATATAAACGGGTACACGGGGATATATAGTCTACCCGCAAACGGAGCCGTCTGGTCACCCTATGTATTAGTAGCTTTATTTTTTACGCACAAGACTCGTGTTTTGTGTTTTAAATATGCTACCTTTCCTGTAAATATAAAATATAAGAATAGAAGGTGCATTTGATTTTTCATGGGAAATATTTCGGTTTCGATTTATTATTGTCTACCGAAATTAACTCGGAAAATGTGATCACATACCGAAATTTGCTGTAAAAACGATAGTTGTGTACCGAAATCCGATCGGGAAAAGGTAGTCACGCTATTCATAAGTACGAGTATAAGCTCGTCCTTACTGACCTGATCTAATCTGTTTATTTTCATTTTTACTAACACACACAACGCAATAACTATCGAAAGGAATACAAGTAGTACAAGTATAGTATAGGTACATAAATGCTGTAGCATTCGAACCCCTTTCGTTATTGCACGCTAACATATTTGGAACGATTTTAATGATTTTAATAGTCCGAGAGCTAGCAACACAATTTTTTGAAACATTTGTTTCAACAACTCCTGACGGGGCGTGGCGCACCAGCGGGATAACGCTTATCAGCAGATTATAAATTATGTTAAAAAAATAAAAATAACGTGAGTGTGCGTCAATTGCCTTAACCCCTCCAGGGGCATGGGCGCGTCAACATCTAGCATTTCTATGCCTTGTTGACGTTTCGATAGCATATCGACTTTCCGGACGTGCAATTGCTAGCATGCACCTCCTACCCGCGCCGTCTTTATACTGACAAGCTCGGAGCGCAGTGGGAGTTCGATTACTACTCGAAGGAGGTTTGTTTTTTTCGCGCCGAGGATCGAACCTCTGTTCTCTAGAGCGTGCAGCGATGAACGAACGACAAGCCCACCGAGCGTGTCAAAAACAAAATAATGGTAAATGCAAAAAAAATGTTAAAAGCTGAAACTTTATTAATTGTTTATTGACATTTCAGTAAGGGGGGCAAAGACCTTTTCCATAGTCCTCCACGTGGGCGCCCCCTGGTAACGGCAGTGTATCAATTCGCTGACGGCCAATGTCTTAGCGATAAGACAGTTTGGAAAAGGCAGATAGCTGTAGCCTGAATGGCTGACAAACACCTAAGCGTCTCAGGTCTAGTAGGATGGAATGACTTGCGTAGTTGGACCTGCTACATAGTTGTGTGGGCTCCAGCACGTTTATTAAACCATCTGAAGCAGCTATCTCCGAGGCCATCCCCCGAATGGGATTAAGCGACGTGCTGACAACTCGTCCTTGTAAAAACCACTCCATGTCAAGAAACCTGGAACAAAAGCCTCGGATTGGACGGATCAACAACGACGACCACGCAAACGAATAAAGGATTATTCTTTCGGATCCTGGAATGTACGCTCCCTGAACAAACCGGGGGCCGAGAAGGCCCTCCTTCAACAGGTCGAAAAGTACAAACTGAGCATTACTGCAGTCCAGGAAACAAATTGGCTTGGCAGCGAGATTAATGACAAGAAATCGCACACAATTTTTACAAGTGGCAAACCATCGGGCCGCAAGGAGTTTGGAGTAGCATTTATAGTGGACAATCACCTCAAACCGCATATTACTGACTTCAAACCCATAAATGAACGGCTGTGTGCGATTCGCATCAAGACTCGATTCTTCAATCTCTGGCTCATCAATGTGCATGCCCCCACTGAAGTTAAAGAAGACGCAGTAAAAGACGAGTTCTACGCCCGCCTTGAAACTCTCTTCGACTCACTTCCAACAAACGACGTCAAATTGCTGCTGGGAGACTTTAACGCGAAAGTCGGGAATGAAAGTTGGCATCGGGGGACCTCTGGAGGCCACAGCCTCCATGAAGAATGCAACGATAACGGCCAGCGACTTATCGACTTCGCCTGCAGCAGGAATCTAGTCGTAAGCTCTACGTGTTTCCCGCATCGACGCATTCACAAGCAGACCTGGAAGTCTCCAGACGCACATACCGTCAACCAAATTGACCACGTCCTCATTTGCAGGAGATGGGCGTCTAGTGTCATGGATGTCCGCTCCTATCGAGGAGCAAACTGCGACTCAGATCATCACTTGGTGAAGACGACCTACAGATGTAGAATTTCCTCAGTGCACCAGTCAAGAATCAGCCCTCCCAAAATCTTTGCGGTTGATAAGCTCTTGAGTGATGCTACAGCGGTGGCGTATACTACCGCCCTTGAGGAAAAACTATCACCTATCCTACACAACATCAGCAACACAGGCGTCCATGGGTTCTGGGAAGAACTCAAGGGTACCATCAAGGATGTCGCAGAGAAGGTCGTGGGATATAAAGCCCGGCGAGCGCGAAATGACTGGTTCGACGAAGAATGCAAAAATTCACTTGACGCGAAAAACGAGGCCTACAGACAATGGATTCAACGAGGAACCAGAGCCAGGAGAGAAAAATATGACGAGCTACGGCGAATATCGAATAGAATAATTAGACGTAAGAAACGTAAATACTTTGACGAGCAGTTGCTGAACATAAACGAACACTTAGCTAATAGGAACACCAGACAAGCGTACAAACTAGTAAATACAATTAAGAACGGCTACCAACCCAGGACTAGCCTTTGTAAGGACAAGGATGGAAACATCATCAGCGACACCGATGGTATTAACAAACGATGGGCCTTTTATTTTGAAGAGCTTCTAAACCGACCATCTAACATCCCCACACAGGAAGCTCTCGATGATATTGTTGATCTAGGCCCACCCATTCAACCCCCGACAGTAGAGGAAGTTGATCTCGCGTTGCGGTCACTAAAACGAAATAAAGCGCCGGGCGCTGACGAGATCCCAGCTGAACTGCTAAGATTCGGTGGAACGAGTCTAGTTGATGCCATACATCAATTACTCCTGCGAGTATGGGAGAACGAGGAGATCCCAGACGATTGGCGCAGAAGCATCATCTGTCCAATCCATAAAAAGGGAGATAAATTGCGGTGTGAGAATTACAGGGGCATCTCACTAGTTTGTACGTCCTATAAAATTTTGACGAAAATTCTGGAAAATAGAATAAAACCGTACGCAGAACGAGTCATTGGCGAATATCAAAGCGGTTTCAGACCTGGTCGCTCCACAACCGATCAGCTCTTCTCAGTCAAACTGATACTCCAGAGGTGCTGGGAATACAACGTAAACGTATACCAAATCTTTGTCGACTTCAAGCAGGCATACGACAGTATCGATCGTGGAGTACTGTACAACATCATGCTGCAATTTGGTATACCAGCAAAATTAGTGCGACTGACAAAGATGACGATGACCAACTCCGTCTCACAAGTCAGGATCCAAAATAGACTTACTGATCTATTTGAAACACGCACTGGTTTGAAACAGGGCGATGGACTGGCACCGACGCTCTTCAACCTAGCACTGGAATACGTTATTCGGGCCATGAATATGGACAACAGCAAGACGCTGCTCATCAAGTCGACACAATTAGCAGCGTACGCCGACGACATCAACATCATGTCCCGAAGATTGGCTGACGCAGAAGAACTTCTGCATACGCTCGATACCGCTGCAAAGGAAGTTGGATTACGTATTAACGAGGGTAAAACTAAAATAATGATGCAATCGGTGACAAGGACACCTGCACAACCGAGCATCAACGTGGGGGACCTCAACATCGAGTTCGTGAACAACTTCATCTACCTGGGTTGCAACCTGTCAAGAGACGCCAACGAAACTGACGAAATCAAGCGACGGATACAGTTAGCTAATAAGACTTTTTTCTCGGTTCTCCCCATAATGAAATCGAAACATGTGCACAGAAACACGAAGCTCCGCGTGTACAAAACCATTATACGACCAGTGCTATGCTATGGCTGCGAAGCATGGACCCTAACTTAAGCCTCCGAAAACATGCTAGACACTTTCGAACGTAAGGTTCTACGGCGAATTTTCGGGGCTGTTTGCGATCGAGATGGATGGCGCATCCGGTACAACCATGAGTTGTATGAAATGTACGATGAGCTGCAAGTCTCGAAAATCGTCAAACTACAACGACTTCAATGGGCAGGGCATGTACAAAGAATGGACGATGATCGCATGCCTAAGAGAGTAATGAATGCAGAACGAGTCGACGGAGCGAGACTGCGAGGACGACCGAGATCTCGTTGGGAGAGCTCAGTAGGTGTGGACGCCGCGCAGCTGCTGGGCTCCCAAAATTGGAGGACGCGGTCACGTGACCGAGATAATTGGAGGACAATGATCCAGGCGGCCAAGGCCCGACGTCGGGCCGTCGCGCCACGATGATGATGACATTTCAGTAAGCACGAAAATTACTTCCCGGCAGTTGTATGGTAGTACAATATATTTTAGTTTTGCTGGCGATGTAATAATGGGGAAAAACAACAACAATTGACCTAAATGTTAAAAGTTGATTTTTGTTACCATTTGTTTAATACTTAAGATAGTGGAAAAACTTATGCTGCCATCCATTTGAACGGCGTCAGCAGGAGTAAACACTCTGCTGATAAGCGTGGTCCATTTTGTTGATAGGCTATGTTATTACTACAAATAAAGTGATAAACTAAGCTTTAACGAATATGACAACGAAAAGTTCCACTAGTTTCCAGGCTGCAACAAACTATCCTCCAAAAAGCAAGTTTTTTTTCACGAAATCAATTTAACGAGTTTGTTGACTTTAAAACATTGGCAAATATCAACAAAAATATCACCCCCTGAGCTCTCAATTTTTCAAATAATAGAGAGGTTGATGTTTTTGGGAAGGTCCGGTTCCTGGAGGTGACACGAGCTTTAATAGAGGCTTTCGATCCGCCCGCGAGTAAGAAGGGAAATAACATTTCATAGCCTGCAGTAGCATATTTAGAATCGGGCATATTTAGAATCTTTTGAGTGAGAAGGGGAAATTGAAGTGTAGTGTAGAGCGCCGCGGATATGTGCTGTGTACAAATATACACTGTCACTTTTTCGTGGGAGAAATTAGTCCAACATTTTCGCACGAAGAGGTTAGTACCAGCCTTTAGGTTGAAACTGTACAGTACAGTAACGAAAGAAAAAACCGTTTTCGGTGGGCAATTGTCGTAATGCAATATTATTATGTAGGTTTATTTTGCGCATTTTTGATAACTTATATAACTATTATGGTAGCATATCACAGTCACATTTTTTAATAACCAGCGCCGGGTCAAGCTAGAATCAAGACAAATTGAACCGGTATATACCCAGCAAAAAATGTTCAAAGTATCATCTGCCTTTACATGTCTATTCAAAAGTAATGCCGGAACCAGACTGAACGCAGAAAGCAGCAGCAACAACAACAACAACAGGCAAGTGACTTAAGGGAAACGCATGCTTTCTAACTTGACATTTGGTTGCCGCTGCCGCTGCTTTCTGCCTTCAATCTGGTTCGGGCATTATCGTCATTTAAGTGAACCATTTCTATGATGCATAAACAGAGCACACAGAATTGAAATTCAAAATTGAAAGCTTTTTCAAAATTTTAGAATGATTCCTACTGTATTTGTTCATTGAGTCCATGAAACCAACTCCACACGATCATTAGAGCTCAACTATTGACTTTTAGATTTTTTTGTTTTAAAGTTCAAAATAATTTTTATGATCCCTAATGTACTCGTACTTGATAATTATCAATCGAATGAAGCCGCGATTCGATACGATCATTAGTTTAAAAGATATTCACATTTTTCCGGACTTCTTTTTATAATTAAATAAATAGGGTTTTTCAATAGGGACGACGCATTTTGTTTTTGACATTTCTCGAATAGGAGTGAAGTTGGCTTCGCAATTCTTTCACACTTTGAAACGTTAGTCTATGCCATTTAATCATGGAGAGATACACGCTTCAACAACGTTTGCAAATTATTCAACTTTTTTATTAAAGTTCACGTTATATCGCGAATACGTTGCGCGCGCTTACGCCAATTTTCGGTCGACGAAACCGTCCAACAAGACGGACTATTGAACGTTTAGTGCAAAAATTCGAAACAACTTATGCATTGCATAATGTCCCAGTGCCTGTGTGACAACGTAATGCTCGAAGGGAAGAAAATATCGAAAATATCGCCGTTCGAGAGAGTGTGCGTGAGCAGTCAAGGATGTCGATTCCACGCCGATCGCAGGCGTTGAACATCAGTGTGACCAGTTTGTGGCGAATTTTGCAGAAGGATTTGGCTCTCCGCCCGTATAAGATTGCGAAATTTCCGATATTTCGGCCGATTTGTGTGCTTGAGTCATGGAAAATTGGGTCCAGCGTATTCACTCGTGCCAGCACTTCCGCGGCGGACATTTGAACGATATCGTATTCCATAATTAATGGCATCGATTGTACTTTCATTTGAAATAAAAATAATTTCCATAATCAACCCACAATCCTTTTAATTAAAAAAAAAAAAGTGCGTCGCTCTTAATGAAAAACCCTATGTATATGGTAGTTTTTTTTTTGTCAATCCTAATGTATTTATATATATTTATATTTATATATTTTGCCATTCTAAATCTAATGAAATAAACCGCAGCTCAATACGGTTTTTAGTTTAAAAGATGCTTTTTCCCAATTTTTTTCAGATTTAAATAAAAAAATTATTAAATAAGTTACTTTTTTCAATAATTTTATATCATATTATATTTTATATAATTATTTGATTTTCGTCCCCACTTTTGGACTTGCTCCGCAGCATGCCGGCACCAGCCGCCGACATGTCTACTATACGATGGCCCAACGATTAGTCAACAATTTCTGAAAAAGTGTTAGTGCACCAATTTAACAGTTTTCATTATATTCCAAGAAACCTAAAATATCAATTTAAAATTTTAGCAATCATTCAACGTTACCGTTTGTTTTTAATTTCTTTGTGTAATGAAATGACCACATGACCAATCCAATTTTCCAAAAAATAATCTTCTTAACAAACAACTTTTTGTTCATCGACACAGGTATAGTTGTTTTTCAATTTATTATACTATTTGTCCATACCAAGGACGAAGTTCAATTAATCCAATGACATCAGCACATTCCAACCCAAAAGAGCAATTTAACTGTAATATGTGTCTTCAACGTTTTGTCTTAATTATAATTTTTCCATATGTTCTTGAAGCAAACAACAACTCCAAACATGATTCATTGGGTGTTTTTTAGTTAACGATTCTTGGAGAGATTTCGAAGCGCATCATCTTTCACCATACAAAGATCGTCTGTACATATTTTGCTTTGCTTTGAGAAAATGGATCGAAGCGTGGGATCGTCATGGATCACTGTTCTCAGACCACTATCATGCTGCAAAATATTATTTTCAATTATTGACTTGAACGGGACCTAACTGTTCGAAAAATTGCAGTGCAGTTTATTTTGTGGAACAAGGTATTTTCAGGTTTTGACTACGGCCACCTATTCACACTCCATGCATGTAAAAAGAAAAAGTGTCACTTCTTGAAACTGACTCATCAAAGCGAGGAATTAATTGCCTTCGTTTCAACAACAAAAACAAGGTCAGATTCTATTGTCCATCCAAACGAAAGCGCTAGGTCGCCACTCAGCGATGTTCCATCTAGAGAGCAAGAGTTCAATCCATGGCACGTTAATAAAATAAAAAAGTACACGTGGGGTGGGTACTATTAGAACTCCCACAGCGTTCCAAGCTTGTCAGTAAAAGAAAGCTCGGATAGGATAGCAATTGCATCATCCGAAATTTATATGCTACCGGAACGTCAACAAGGCACAGCTGTGCAAGAGATGTTGACGCGCCCATGCCCCTGGAGTGGTTAAGGTAACAATCCAAAACGGAACTGTTGAGTTTAAAAGACTGTTTTTGAACGCTAGACCAACTACTCGCGTTAGACTACCCATTAGACCACCTACTAGAACACGCAGTAGACCGCCCATTAGTGTCATCATACACTGTCGAACTCGAACCTGGTACAAATGTCCTCTGACACACACACACTTCACATAGATGTGAAGAAAATCGGTCCACTTGTACTAGGTTCGAGTTCGACAGTATATGGTGACACTTAGACTACGTATCAGACCAGTCATTATACCACGCATTAGACTACTTATTAGACCTCCCATTAGACCACGCATTAAACCGCCCATGAGACCACGCATTAGACCGCCCATTAGACCACGCATAAGACCACGCATTAGATCACCCATTAGACCACGTATCAGAGAAGCTGACCGGTCTGATGCGACCAACCGTTACGGTCTAATATCTAAAAACCCCTTAAGGAATTATTTCTTATCTAATGCAAGCTGGGGCGGTCGGTAGCTCAGTGCGTTGCGTGTCGTTGCGGTTATTCACGGGTTTGAGTCGCGCCGTGGTCATAGATGTCTGTAAGAGTAAGCTACAAACTTTTCCCACTTGTCGCAGGTATGCAGCTAAATGGGCAGGAGGTGCATGCTATGAACAGCCATCGTTTGAAACCAGTTTATGCTAAAGAAACGTAAATTAAGTCTGTTAACGCGCTATGCCCCATTAGAGACTTAGGACAAATACTCGCACATTGTATAATGGAAACTGTCGATTCTGCGAGGGTTGTCGAGAGACAAATAAACAAAGCTAATCCAGCTGATCAGGATGACCATGTCAGACTACTCCTCGCAGGTCAGAATCAACAACAGCTTCACCGAGGCATTTAACGGACTGGCTGATGCCCATGTTGTTCAATCTCGTACACGAATAGGTGGTCAGAAAGTTACCAATGGAGACAACAAAAACCTTCTGGTGTCGGTCACTCAAATAGTTGGAAACGTTTATGACATTAACATCATGTCAGTATCAGCCAAGGAAGCGAACCAAACGAACGATCAGGCAGCGAAAGAAGTTCGTTTACAAATTAACAAGTCCAAAACAAAGGTTCCGACTTAAAAAAAATCATCATCATCGTGGCGCGACAGCGGCCTTGGCCGCCTGGAAAAAAAATACTGCAGAGAATGGCGATGAGGCCCGTGAAATCAAATGGCGAATCCAACGAGAGGCAATGTTTCAAATCTACAATGTTTCAATCTAAAACTTTGACCCTAACTCAGGCGTCAGAAAAAAACATGCCTTTGAAAGGAGGGTCCTCCGAGGAATCAATGAAGCAACATCTGAAGGAGACCAATGGCGAAGGCTGTACAACCATGAATTCCATGAAATATTTGACAGAATCCCCAAGAACGCATTCGTCGAGAAGTCCAACGGCACAAGAGATACCGAAATGCCGAAAAAACGCTGGGAGGCAGCCGTCCGAGAAGACGGTATAAAGCTGCTTAGACAAACTCCAAGCAGCAGTGTATGTACCGAGACGTATAGAGGCGAAAACTTGGAGAAGCCACATTTCCCAACGGATAATATGACTATTAAATGTAATATGTATGGAGAGACACCCCTATTCCAGCATATCCATTTTATTAATTTCCGGAGACGATGACAATTGTATCGATAAAACCGAAAATTGAAAACGTTCATTAAACTGACTAGGCTAAAACACTAGCTATTTCCAGACGCTCGCGTATTATCCATCGCAAGTATTCGTTTTACACCTTGCTTTTTTCGCCGTAAGCTCGTTTTTTCAATGCAAGCGTTGTTTTTTGTCACCGCAAGTGTTCGTTTTTGCACCGCAGGCGTAAAATGAGTTGTCCGACCAACCAATTCTAGTAGACTGTGGCGCCAGAGCATTCCTACAATTGGTCGGCTGGACAACGCATTTTACGCTTGCGTTGAAAAAACGAACGCTAGCGGTGAAGAAACCAACGATTGTAGTGAAAAACCAACGCTTGCGGCGTATACGATATAACCAAAACTTATTTTTGCACCACACTCCGTGTATCTGAATAAATCTGCCACAATATTGCACCGCTTGCGTTCGACAATCTCACTTGTAGATGAAATTGACATTGTCAAGGTAAGTTACAGCACCAGAAAGTGGGTACTAATTTGGAGACACAACGGATTAATCCGGTCACCAAATCTGTAATAACGCTTCTAAGCCCACAAACATTTTGGATTCAAAATACACATCGTTACCAAATGAATACATACGAATACAATTTCGTATCAACATTAAGAAGGCGGACTCTTTACCGAACAAATAATGCCACAAGCCATAACAAAACAGATTTATTTAGTAACAGTGATCAACTTCACGTGGGATGCCATTTAAATTATTTCGCGGAAAGGTAATCTATGAGTACCGAATATGTACTACGTATACAGAATATGTACAGAAACACCGAAGGAGCGATTTATGCTGCGGCTATTCTAATAAAGAAGTCGAGTAGATATTTGCAAGATATTAATATTACTATAGGAAATTGCCGGCCGCAAAGAGAAAGGCCATCCACGTAGATTTAATTCATTCTGATAGAAAGTAGTGAAGTGTTTTGTGTAGGCATGACGAATACATTTTTACATAAACCATTTGATATATTATGACAGACTATAATTAAAACTACATTCCGAGTCAGAGGATAACTTGCAATAAATTTTGTAGAAAATTATATTTGCTCAAGAAGGCTGGATTTAAGGAATATTGTGCATTTTGTCGGCTCTACTTCTTTGGGTAGATAGGGCAATGAAATCTAATGCGAATCTGGGTAAAGTTCCTCCAGAAAGTTATTCAAATGGAATGTATTCGGGTACTGGGTTTTTGAAGCTCAGTGATTTTTTGGAGTCTTTGGGCCGAGATATGTAGTGAAACTCCAAGCGACTCTATTTCTCTCAATTGGGCGTTTTTTTGCGTATCTACCAAGTGTAGGGTAGGGTAACGACCACGCATTGCACAGACAAGTCACTTGTTATTTGTGTAATGAGTATTTATTACCCTACACAACCCCCGACACATACGCAAAAAACCGGCCTAATGTCGTACGAACAACTTAATGCTGTCTAGAGCGGAATGCTTAAAGGTGACATTTTAATGATTATGGAAGATTTGTATGATAAAGTGGATGCTGATAACTCAGCCGATTAAAGGTGCATATCGATCCTTAATGGATTTTTTTCAATATTCATTTATCAAACCACCGCAGTGAGTAGTAATTTCTCTTTATAAAACCAGCTGGAAGTTTCTCTGCTACTCGTTTGTTTTTGTTTTCATCCATTGTTTTCAGCATTATTACACAGAACTTACCTGTAAAGAAAAGAAAAGAAAAATATTATTAAATTTCTTACTTTAATAGCATGTGAACAAAGAATAGAAAAGAAGGATACTGGTACATTATACAGAAGGCGGGTTCTTTTGCAGCTATCCGGGTGGAGAGTAGTTAACCCTAGCTTTTGTCAAAAAAAACGATGTATCTGACCCATGCATGGTAAAAGAATAGAGATTGTTAACAAGAAGTGGGACTCCATACGAATTCAGAGTGCCTGTCTATTAGTTTCATATGTGTGTGTTGGATCCCATCAGTACACGAAGGGGTAAAGCCCAATAGCAAGCATGTTACTCATACAATGAAGCCTAGAAGGCAGTTGTCATTTGAAGAGCTTTTTGAAATGTTGTCGTCCCTATCCCTCTAAAGGCGACTTTCATCTCAATTATTTGCGTTCCAATTGACACCGCGCTTTTGCTTAAGTCGTATGAAGTTCCATCTGTAGTCGTACTTACTTTATGGTAAAAGCATATATTTAACATGAAATGGGTTTTGTTTCAGATAAAGTTTGGACTTTAAGTGATGGCATAATCCCGCTCTTTGAAAAATATTAAAAACAAACTTCATTCTATTACATCAAGAGCAAAGCATTGAACCTATCAAATGCAACTGTGATAGAAGAAACTGATTGATTCCGAGTAGTTTCCTAATATTTCGACAAAAATTACTTTTCCCATTGGAAAAAAAAGTGGAATCCCATTGAATTTAATTGAGATGAAATGTGCTGAAAACATCAAGTCGACAAAATTAGCAGCGAACGCCGACAACATCAACATCATGTCCCGAAGATTGGCCGACGCAGAAAAACTTCTGCATACGCTCGACACCGCTGCAAAACAAGTTGGACCAAATGTCAACGAGGGTACAACTAAAATAATGATGCAATCGAGGACAAGGACGCCTGAACAATCGAGCATCAATGTGGGGGACCTCAACATCGAGTTCGTGAACGACGTCTACAGCTAAGCTAGCTAATAAGACTTTTTTCTCGGTTCTCCCCATAATGAAATCGAAGCATGTGCACAGAAACACGAAGCTCCGCGTGTACAAAACCATCATACGACCAGTGCTATGCTATGGCTGCGAAACATGGATCCTAACTCAAGCCTCCGGAAACATGCTAGACACATTCGAACGCAAGGTGCTGCGGCAAATTTTCGGGGCTGTTTGCGATCGAAATGGATGGTGCATTCGGTACAACCATGAGTTTTAATGAACAGAAAACGAGTCGACGCAGCGAGGACGAAAAAGAGCTCGTTGGGAGAGCTCGCTATATGCGGACGACGCGCAACTACTGGGCTTTCAAGATTGGAGGACGCGGTCAGGTGACCGAGATAATTGGAGGACAACGATTCAGGCGGCCAAGGCCCGACGTCGGGCTGTCGCGCCACGATGATGATGATATATTAGTAGGTCAATAAAATAACTCCAATTAGAGTCTTAAAAGGAAATATTAGGGAAATATCTGAAAATCATTTAAATCCCTTCTATAGATCCTAAATACGTATACATGGAAACGGAGTTTGCACGGTCGCAGAGGGCAAGCTTAACTTCTGTGCAGGCAAAAATCCGAGAAATTTCAGCCCTTTGTAATACTTTATCATAGGTGAAATTGAGCACGGAATTCTGCGTCTAGTGCAATGAAAGACGAAATTCAGTTTGGTAGTATAGTCAAAATCGATAGTTTCAACTATTTATTATTATATATATATTTTTTTTAGGTTTAGAAGAAAAGTCACACTTTATGACTTTTCGAGTCCACATATCTTGGAAACAAATGTTCCAATTGAAAAATTCATAAATAAAAGTTGGAGATAATATGATTTCAAACCTAACGTGGTCAATAATTTTCAATTCGGCCCATTTTTAGTGTGGTTGTGAGCGAAAATGAATTTCATTGATACCGAAAACTTTTGTGGCGTTCTCCTAAAATAACATGAAGGAGCCATGCTGAGATCCCCCAAGTTTGATAAAGGAAGTGTTTTCAGGGCAACTGAATCCACAATAAACATAGACATAACCACAACAAACCATAAAGTAAATACTACTAGAGATGGAAGTTCATACGATTTAAGCGAAAGCGCGGTGCCAATTGAGACGCAAATAATCAAATGAAAGGCGCTTTTGGAAGGATACGGACGAAAACACTTCAAAAAGTTTCATTGTACTATATACATAAGTAATATTCTTTTTATTCGGCATTACTCCTTCGTGTACTGACGGAAAGCAACATATGTATATGAAACTAATAGCTAGGCACTCTAAATTCGTATGGAGTCCCACTTCTTGTTAACAATCTCTATTCTTTGCACTAAAGCCTCAGTTACACGATGATAGTTGATGCGATAGTAGCTGTCATGACAGCAACTATCACAGATACTATCGCCGTGTAGATTACTTGATAGTCACTATCGCACTATAACGACTGTACTATCACACTATCTAGCTTTGCTAGATAGTGTGATAGTACTATCGCGACAGTCGCAGGAAATATCACGCACCGTCACGTGAAAACTCAAGTGTGATAGTGATAGTGACACTACTGTCAGTTCTGTCATGAACATATGATCCCATGTTTGAAACTCTCACGTTAAGCTGAGATAGAATTAAAATTATATAGTAATTCTCCACGAGTTTTCAGTGAGTGAGCACTCTTTGTGCATTGGAACCGCGACTAGTGAGTGAAGTTACGCGCCACTAGCCTTCAATTTGATTCAATCTTCAATTAAGTAGATTTTTTTTTGCAACTTGCATCGTCATCGCGAAAAGGTATCTTTTACATAATTTCCACACGAAAAGTATGCGTATGGGTCGTTTACATTTGCTGAGATAGAGAGGTTGATCGTGGTCGTTAAATAGTTAATTGCTGGCGTGTCAAAGTGTTTAAGCATGACCATCGAGATACCATCCGGTCCAAGGGCTTGCATCTTCTTACCAGAGTAGGACAGGTGTAACCATTTTCAATATCGCTACTGTCAATATACTATCGCGATATCCACTTGTAGAGTGTAGAGTAGACTGTGCACTATCACAACACACTATCGAGGTGAACTATCACGATAGTACTCTCGTGATAGTACTATCATCGTGTAACTGAGGCTTAACTTTGGAAATTTCCATTTAGAGGCTGCTAGAGACTATTGTAAATCAAATCTCCTATGTGGGCTACACAATTAAGGGATCACAAAATTCAGTATCGCACAAGCATGAACGCTCGCTCTGGGTGCAACATATTGACGATACATTGTTTCATTTTCTCGAAGCTCGAAAACTATGTGAAGATATGCTTTCCGCGCCCAACATGTATACATACGTATTCATATTCAGCATGCTGCTCAAGGTCATCTGAGGTGAAGGAGCTAATCTGGATAATTACCTATTTTTTCTTGTTAACATACATTATACACATTAACCTTGACTCTTCAAAATGACAACTGAAAATCGAGGAAAAGTCTCTGTGAATCCAACAACAGAAATAAGTAATAATGTTGTAATATAGTACAAGAGTATTTTAGAACAAAACCGCGCTATCTCTTTATTGCGCATCGCGTTTAATTCTTTGTGAGCAGATATTGTATTTTCGGAAGATGCTACTAATGGTAATATGTATTGTATATGCTAGTATCTCATTTTATTGTTATTGGAAAGTCCAATGCATTGCAAGCAATTGTTTCATAATAATAAAAAAATAAAAAAAAATATCACGAGGTTGGCACTACATTGATGAATCAAAGTCCACGGCTGATGATTCAAGCTCGGCTGAAATGATTCAACTTTTCATATCAATTTGTACGAGTATACTGTCGGTTCGACGGGGTCACACAATACTCAATACTCAGATTACACTCTGGAATGCGAATACAAAATAGTCCGAATATGTACATACATAAATATACATTTTTTCAGTACTTGTTGGCAATAATCTCTGCACTATGCAGGGCACAACTTTCAAATTTTGTAAACTAAAATATGAAAACAGCTCTATAGTCCAGACTAGCAACGAAAAATAGGAATAAATCATTTAAAAGTTTTAAAATCTTGCAGAATGGTTGGGAAGAGTCTCCTGAATTCGAGTATGTGCTCAAAAGTCCCCAATGATAGAGGGTCCGGAAGTGTAGGGGAGAGGAGAGCCAACGGTCCTTTTTTCAATTTTCCTTGATTATTTTGAAAATTAAAGTTCTAGAATAAAATGCCCAAAGACTGAACCAAACAACATAAAATTTCCTACAAAATGATATACATGATAGGAGTATCCTCGCCTATAAAATGGTATATTATGCTCTAGCCCAGGGGTCGACAAACTTTTTTTGAAAGGGCCAAATCGTTGTAATTAGTTAAATTCCCTAACCTGGACTACTAACGACTTATGTAGTACATAATTGGAAAAAAGATAATTGCAAGTTAATTATAAGTGAAAATCTTTCGCCTGATAACAAAGGACGCGCTCAGTTGCCCAGTAATCCCCAAACCAGTCGAGAAAATCAAGTGGCATAATCTCAACAACGAACGCTTTGAATCTGTTGTAACTCCATTCATTGTTAAAATGGAGGAGTGGCTTCAATACCTACGATGAAAGAATACAGGATGTAATATAAGCGAGAATTTTGGGAACCATTTTCTTCATGTGGTTGTGCGCACCAACACTATCTCATTTTCAATGGGCTCATTCACCAAACATGAGCAACAAATCGGCAACTACCGCCGCTCCGGAGCATTCGTTCTGGAATGACTACCTCGCTTTGTTATTGTGTGTGCTATCGGAATCCACATGGCACATGATCCGAACATACAGAAGGTCTTATCAAGACAAATATTTCTTTCTCTACGATTTTGTGAAATTTATCCTGAAATACAACGCAAAAACCACGAAACTAGTGCGAAATCTTTTTATTTCCGGGACTCTCGCACTTTTCGCTACGGAGGTGAAGTAGCGGCTCAGCAATATGAATGAGCCCAATGGTGAAAATGACAGACGGACATCTGTTTACCTTGCGACTGGCGAGAAATAGCCCGCGAAAGAAAACAATTGTTTTATTAAGAACACAATTGTATTTTATTTATTCCAACGCCACATCACGGTTCCGCACATCTTAAAGGACGCGTTCAACACTTTTACGTGTGTAATGAGATTCTTATTTTCCGGAAATTCTACTTGTTTCGGCGGACTTTTACGACGCGCGCTATTTTTGTAAAATTTGGGTGTTTCGCACTATATTTTACATTTACAAGCCCACAAATAGAATTTAAGATTCGAATCTCGCAAGATTACGAAAAAATTTCACCAAACAAACTTAACTTTCTCTTATTAAACCGCACTTGAAAATTCCACTGCGCCAATTCACTTCTTTAAAACTAGGAACTGTCAACCAAACAATTGTCATCCAGTCTAAACAACCAAAACAGCTGTTAAAGTTTGGTTCCCCACACACATAGTGTATATGTGCGTTAGATCTCATCCATATAGATCGTTGTTCAATACAACACCAACTTCGACGGGCAAAGTCCAACACAAATGTGGAATGCTTTGGATGAAATGTTAGTAGGTGAGGCTGAAAAGACACTGGGAGTTTCGAAAGGCCCGCTCCGCACGAACAAGGAGACGTGGTGGTGGAATAACGAAATTAAAGAAGCAGTACAGGCCAAATCGAACACATTCAAGGCTTGGACAACATGCAACACAGGCAGTGAAGCCGAGAAGGTTCAACTTCGGGAGAAATATGATAAATTCCGGAAGGAAGTAAAGCGAAAGGTTGCTCAAGCAAAGGCGATTGCAGCCGAGAAGTTCTATCAAGAACTACAAGATCTGACGGCGGATGGGAGATCGTCATTGCAAGAGAAACCTAAAGACAATGCCAGGATTTATAAGGTCGCAGCCCAAAGGAGAAGAAACGCTCGAGAGATTCAGGCGCCAAACTACGTTGAAGACTCGCAAGGAGTACTACTGGTTGAAGATACTGCAATCTGTAGCAGAATGCGTGAGTACTTTGACGAACTTTTGAACGAAGAATTTCCGCGAGAAGCTTTTCAAGCTGTGGAGCCAAACACCATTGATATCGCTGATTTTTCAGTGGAGGAGGTGATGAAGGCAATGATGCAGATGAAACGCGGAAAGGCAGTCGGACCGGATAAAATACCCTTGGAATTTTGGTTGAAGATGAATCATGTCGGGCTTAGATGGCTCACTGTTCTTTTCAACAAAATGAAAAGAGGGCAACCGATGCCTGACGCTTTCAGAAAAAGCTTCCTTCTCCCGTTTTATAAGAACAAGGGTGACTCACGCAAGCTCAACAACTATAGGGCAATCAAGTTAACATCTCACACATTGAAGACTTACGAGCGGGTTGTCTGCAATCGATTGAAAGAGATTGTACGGTTGGATGACAATCAATGCGGCTTTGTGGAGGGTCGGTCCACAGTCGATGCTATTCAGTGCATACGTGTTACGATGGAAAAGCATCGTGATGCACGTACGGACTTGCACTTTGTGTTCATCGATTTGGAAAAAGCCTTCGACAGAGTTCGTCGTGATCTGATGGGTGGCCCTAAGAGCACTTAAGGTCCCCGAGGCATATGTCAAGATGATACAAGACATGTGTGATGGGGCAACTACTAAAGTTAGATGCACAGCTGGTGAGTCTGAAGAATTTCCGGTTAGAGTCGGAGTTCACCAAGCCAGTGTATTGAGTCCTTTGCTCTTCAACATCATGTTCTATTTATTAACACTCATCTCTGACGGCCTGGATATATCGCTTCTCTTCGCCGATGACATTGTCCTGGGTAGCAAAGACATCGTTGCTTTGCAGGCTGCACTGAATAAGTGGTGTAAGATACTGGAGGATCACGGACTGAGGATTAGCATATCAAAGACTGAGTGTCTTTGCTATCCTTTCTCAGATCCAGAGAGACCGATACCAGATATCTACATTAAAGGAGAGCAGTTGAAGTCCTGTACAAGGTTCAAATACCTGGGCTCGATGGTCAACAAAGAAGCTACCTGCGATGACGACATCAAACATCGCATCAGTGTCGGTTGGATGAAGTGGCGAGAAAACTTTGGAGTTTTCTGCGACAAGAAAATGCCACGAAAGCTTAAGGGCAAGTTGTACAAAACGGTCGTATGTCCCGCACTCATGTATGCGTCTGACTATGTACAAGACATATGAAAGCAAAATGACTGCGACCGAGATGAAAATTCTACGGATGTCAGCCGGTGTCAGGCAGCTTGTTCGTTGAGCAACCGATCACTGAAAAGCTCGAAGATCGTCGTATGGATTGGTATTGCCACGTTCTAAGGCGTCCGCCTGAGAACCCTGTCATGAAGGCACTATCAACGAATGTTCCATTTGCTGGACCCAAACGCCGAGGCAGACGGAAACACACATGGATCGATCAGATGAAAAAGCAACAACAACGCGTTAATCTTGGCGATGATACGATCCAAGACCGTGCTGCTTGCAGAAGGAAGCTGAGATTATACCGCCAGAATGGGCGAAGTGCCAACACCACAGGCAGAGCAACGCGAAGCCGCAGAGTGGTATGAAAGGGCAAGGAAGAAGAAGGTACTAATAGAACTCCCACTGCGCTCTCAGCTTGTCAGTATAAAGACAGTGCGGAAAGGAGGTGTATGCTAGCAACTGCACGTCCGAAAAGTAAAAATTGTGTCGAAACGTCAACAAGGCATAGAAATCCTAGAGGTGTTGACGCGCCCATGCCCCTGGCCCAGGTGGGATCAAGGCAATTAAAACAATAAAATAAAACTGACATTAGGTCAAGGAACTCACTAAAGCATCACATAACTTGAAAAAATCTCTCCATTTTAACCACCATTCTATTGGTGTGGGTATCGTAGGAGTCAATCCTCCTTCTGAAGGAAGGCTTTAAATAACTTCTCCACAACATCCAAATTTCTTTTGAACTGAATTAACTGTAAGCCTGGCCACAGAACTGGCGAACACGAACTCCAACACGAATTTAGTACAAATGTTCTCTGAATAGCTCAGGACACACACGCATCTCATAAGTGTGATGAAAACGGGTCAACTTGAACCATGTTCGTGTTCGAGTTGCAGTTCGACAGTTTGTGGGCGCACTAAGAGTAGGATCTACCAACAATGTGAATATATTCTGATTCCCTAGATATGTCGATTGGTTCAGAGCTCTATTCTGGAATCTTTCTGTGAATCGAGTGTCAAGAATTAGAGAGTGGTAGTGATAAAAAGCAATTATGTATAATGGAATGGATTACTCTTCCAATTGAATTTTAGTGCTGAACTTGATCAGGAACAAGATAAAGATAAAATACTCGTATATGCTCATCGTGCCATTCGAACCTACAGTGTCATCTGAATAAACGGGCTCGACATCATATCAAATGCGAGTCGTCGCTTCTGTGAGGGCAATAATTAGTCATCCCAGCAGAACCTTTTCATACAGTTCCCGGCTCGTTGGATTGGAAAGCTTGATCAAGCGTAGTCCTGCTCGTAGAACTTGGGGTTTAGCATAATAAACTTCTAAATCGCAATGTGTGTCCGTTATGTGCTATACCACTCTAATCCATCTATGACTTCGCAATTACACACAATATATAAATTCATCGATCTGAATCGAAAAACCTAATACGGGTGAATGATTAGTCTTTTTAAGGCGAATGGACGATGTGCAATAACAACAGGTCCCGGAAAAACTGTTTAAGAAAACTGCAAGTCAGGCCATGACTAGAGAACTTAACGAATCTATATCTCATCCGGAGCAATTCGGCTGACAAAGAAGGACAAAAAGTTTTGCAAGGAAACCCCTTTCAAAGATACTGTAAGAAAAAAATAATAGTCAAAAGTACATTCACACAAGTGTTTGAACTCTCAGAAAAATTGTATTTCAACAAAAAAATAAAAGATTAACAGAACTGCCATTATGCTGGTGGAAGTGGGCCAGCGTCAACATATATTGGTTGAGGTGCATAGCCACCAGGGTAGTCCTCATAGCTGTAATCCTCATAGAGTGAATCATCATCGTCTTCGTATGCGTCTTCCAAGGACTCGGCGTCAGCAGCTGGTGGCGGTGCTACTGCTACGACTACGGGTTGATCATCGATCTGATCAAGTATAACTTCTCCACCAGTTCTACTCGCTCCTGCTCTCTCTTTGCTGGTTTCTCGCACATCGGTCCTCTCTGCGATATTCTCCTTGCTAGATGCTACAACGATTCGAAAATCACAAGTCGATAAACCAATGTCTACTACAGGAAGTTTAAATGTGTATTTACCCTTTTCAACCAATGTTCGCGACATGGGCATCATGGGTAATTCTTCGGGTGCTTCGACAAGCTCCTCAAGTTCAATCAATGTTCGCGACATGGGCAGCATGGGTGATTCTTCGACAAGCTCTTCAGCTTCAATCAATGTTCGCGACATGGGCATCATAGGTGATTCCTCGGGTGCTTCGACAATCTCCTCAGGTTCAACCAATGTTCGCGACATGGGCATCATAGGTGATTCCTCGGGTGCTTCGACAAGCTCCTCAACCTGAACAGCATTTCGCACATGTTCTGCATCCAGCCTGTTGCACAAGGACTAGTATAAGAGCAACAAGGCAAAACAAAAACTATTCAATCTTACGTATGCGGTTTTGGCACTGCCAGCACTATGGCAAAAAGTGTAACGAAAAGGAATCCGAAACTAAGTTTCATTATTACGAAGAAATGTGTATTCCAAAAAAAACACTTAACAAGTCGATTAAAATCACAAGTGAACTGACGAATTTTTCTAATCGACACTTTCGTTTTATAGAAACAGTTTGTGGGTCAATTAATTTCATGACAAACAAGGCTAATATTTTAATCATCTTGTTCTTAGAGCATATTCTTTTACCTGTACATTTTAACTATTGCTAATAATGCAGAAAAAACGTTAGCGAATCATATTACAACAATTTTATCTTACGGTGTGTAAAATACTTTCACACTTCTGATGTTTGCACAACTATACGAGTGTGTATATCAAATGAAAGGGATTTATATTTGTTCTAAAGACGAACGAATACCCCATAAAAGACACATTTTGTATGTTATGAAATTTAATTATTATATGTAGTAATAAACCATTTTAGGGTGTCATAAGAACGATGTGTGTATCTGACAAGTTGGTTAAAGGTGAAACATTATTTAGGAGAAAAAATAATAAATTCCGCTCATCTGTAGGTGATAGGGTCAAGGACACTACTTTAGAAATGTGACTAGCGAAAATGTTTCGGTAGTACTAGCTGATGGTTCGTAGTGTTCACAATTTTGATTTAGCGGAAGGACATTTACGTTACACTTTAACTTAATTTTTGTGCCAATAAAGATTATGGTTCTTATTTATTTTCAGAGTTCATCAAACATTCGGGAAAATTGTAAGCTGATTAATAGAGTAGTCGATCATGAACCATCATCTATTTCAATTTTTGTGACACTTAAGCTTAATGTGAGCTAACTTTCAATATTCAGATTGTAGTGCATTTAATCTTGTTGTTGTGTTGTTGTTTAAAAATCTGTAGTCATTTTCATTTCCAGAATCGTAACATGATGCCCCTTACTTCAGCTCGAGTTGCGCAAGCTGTAATGCTTCGGGGTGAAGGGGAAAAATCAGCGGGAGATCGTTGCATCTTTTGACGCAAATTCAAGAGTTGCTGCCCACAAATTTTCAGAGAAGGATCACTTTCTGTCACTGGTTTCTCGAGCAAATCCAGCCAGATCGTAATTTCTCAAGCAGAATTTTATGGACTGATAAGGCAACGTTCACGCAGAGGGGGGTATTCAATACCCGCAATAACCATATGTTAGCTCACACGAACCCCAACGAAATTCGACAGTCTCGATATTAAAACGAATTTAGAATAAACGTTTGGATAGGTTTACTGGGCGATCAACTAATTGGTCCTTTTATCCTTCCGAAACGGTTAAATTCGAGTGGATTTCTTCAATTACTTCAAAACGAAGTATTGCCTATACGGGACGATATGCCAATACTCCAGAAGCACCAGTTAGTAGCAGATGGGTGGATGTCCGTCGCACAATGCCAAAATTAGTAAGTAATTAAACGGTAGTTTTGCTACTGTTATTAGCACGCAGTTCTGTGGTGGACGTAGCAGTGAGCGACTGTTGTTTGTTTTATAAGGAGTGGGGGAACCAGCTTGGTTAGCCACCGCGCTGTGTTCTGTCGTCAATACAGCCATGACCGAGCAATAGGTACATCCATGTGTTGCGCAACGCATCGTCATAAAGTTTTTAACCAATGAAGGCGTCAAACCCTCGGAAATTTTTACTCATTTACGGGCACAGTTTGGGGACACTACATTGTCTCTGAATCGTGGGCCAGAGAATTTAATGGTGTGCGAGAACGTGTTGAAAATGAAAGTCACAGTCGACGCCCAAGGTCAAGTCTGACAGATGCCAACATCAGTGACGTTGGAACAGTGAATGCGGCTTACTATTGCCAGTTGTTACAGTCCACAAAACCGCCTACCGAAACAAAAAGCGGGGTACACCCATTAGAGATGTCATCCTTCTCCATGACAATGCCAGGCGTCACACATGGAATTGACATGGAATAAATTGCAAGAAATGGGTTGGGAAACCCTCAAACACCTTCCTTATAGTCCAGACCTTGTGACTATTTTTTGTTCGCGCCCCTGAAAGAATCACTTGAAGGAAAACGATTTGAAAGCAATGAAGAAGTCGAGGAGCACGTGCGCTATTGGTTGACAACTCGCCCTCAAACTTTTTATGAACAAGGAATATTCAAGCTTCCAAATCGGTGGCAGAAGTGTGTAGACAACACAGGAGACTACATTGAGAAATGTTGAAGCTATGGTTTGTGTATTATAATATTCAATAAATATATTTTCAAAAATTACTGTTTATATTTGATTCATCCTCGTATTTATGGGGCAAATTGAAGAATGATGTCTACAGCGCACCGATTGTCTCTCGCGAACAGCTGTTACAAAGAATTCATGCAGCATGCACCGAAATGAGGGCCAACCGGGAAGAAATTTTTCGGGCGGCTCGATCTGTTGCAAGAAGATATCGGATGTACCTCCAACACAAAGGTGGCCAAATTTCAGCAACACCAAAATTAGATCATCTATCATTATTTTTTTTTTATATTTCGTATAGTTTTGTTATTAAAAAAAAAACTTTGTAAATTATGAAAATAACAAATCGCTAAATTGTAGTTTAAGTAAATTTGTTTCATCTGTTTTTTATACCCATCACGATAGGATATATGTACATACTAACTTTTCATGAAGTTTGCAACGTATAGAAAGAAGCATCTCCGACCATATAAAGTACGTATGTACGAGGGTAAGGTGAAAAGTGCTCGGCCTGACACAGAAATACCGTTACAATCAACAAAAATTTATGTTTCCTGCCTGGGTACACATGTCATTAGTTCGTATGACAAGTTTCAACTTGTTATCTCAAGTAGTGTAAACACACGAATTTTTTCAGTAGACGACCCACGTGACGGACGGCCAAAAACCCCCAACCACATCGGAAACCATGGAAAAAGTGTATGATATCGTGTTGGACGATAGGCGAATGAAAGTGAGTGATATTGCTGAGGCTGTGGGGATATCGGAAGAAAGGGTGCGAAACATCTTGCACAAAGAATTAGAGATGTAAAAGCTCTGCGCAAGATGGGTACCGCATTTGCTGAATGCCGTTCAAAAGCAAATGCGCAAACGATTTTCGTACCAACCTTTCCACCGATTTAATCGGGATCCTGTAATGAACCACCTGTAACGAACCATATTATGGTCTGGTAGTACTGTTCCCACCGGCAGATCGAAGCAGCACCTGATGAGTAGTGATCTGTTGGTGGTACGAAACCAGAGGCCGAGGATCCCATTACACCCGGACCCAGATTCGACCGCGTGGGCGTCTGATCCGTTCGCCAACCATTCCATCCTTCTCGACAATTTTTTTTTTTTTCATTTCCCATTTTTACCTCCCCTGTTTGTGTTGTCTTCCCCAGGCCTATGCATTTTTGTTAATACGTAAAGGACGGGGGCAACGAGCGGCGAAAACCCCGCCCACGTCTCCCGAACTGAGCTACAGCAAGCATAGGCCTCTGCTTAGCTCGTTGAGGGGCCTTTTTCTTCGCCAGATGGCACGGCCCGACCTTCACAGTCACTATGTTACCTTAGGCTCCGTCCCCACGGGCATCTTCGGATGCCCACCAAACCGTCCATTACATATATGGCGCCCAACGTGGGGCCCAAAATTTAGATATTTTCATCCTTGGACGAAGAGGACCCAACTTCACCTCGGGTCCTCATATATTGGTTGCCCCACCACACCAGTCCTTAAACTCTTCGGAGTGCTTAGGCACTTCCATTGTTGAATTTTGGCTATACGCCAACACTTTGCCCAGGCAGACCGTAGGACTGGTGTTCCTTCCCCTCCACATCCTTTTAACGTAGCGTTTCCCTATCCCTGACAAGTCTTGATCTGCCTTGTTTCGTTTCAGAGGTTCTGTGACCTCGTGAGGGATGTCCGCCTCCTTCCCGAGAATCGGAGATTAATTGAGGAGAGCGGTTTCTCAAAACTCTGTGTTTTCAGGCCTTCACGGTCATACTAACCCTCGTCCTCCGGGTTCCATTGCTACAATCCGACCGATTTTGTGCGGCAATTTGTCACCATGGATGAGACTTGGTGGTGGTGGACCCACCACGCCAGAAACGAAACATCAGTCGATGCAGTGGGTGGAAGCCGGTGGTTTGGCGCCCAAAATAGCGAAGTCGATCGCATCTGCCGGAAAGGTCATGGCCAGCGTGTTTTGGGATGCGAAAGGGATCCTGTTAATTGATTACCTTGAAAAAGGCAGAACAATAACAGGCGAATATTACTCCAAACTTCTTCACCAGCTGGATGTTAAAATTCGCGAGAGGAGGCCTGGCTTGAAGAAGACAAAAATCATCTTTCACCAGGACAATGCACCTGTACACAAGTGTGCGTTGGCAATGGGAAAACTGCGGGATTTGGGGTACTATTTGTTCGACCATCCCCCATATTCTCCTGATTTGGCACCAGACTTCCATCTGTTCCCAAACTTGAAGAAATTTGTTTCTGGGAAGCGCTTCGCATCCAATAAAGAAGTTGAGAGGGCCGTAGATGAATATTTTCACAGCCTTCCAGACTCTCACTTCCTGGAAGCAATACTGATGTTGCAGAAACGCTGGACCAAGTGTGTTGAAGTCAAGGGAGATTATGTAGAAAAATAAAATCATTTTTAACCGAAAATCGCAGTCTTCCATTGTCAGGTCGAGAACTTTTCACCTTGTCCTCATATATTCTTGGTCGGTATGATGATATGAGTCGATTAAGCTTCGTCCGTCTGGTTCTATGCAAACTAGTCAGTTTTGAAGCTATCGAGCTGAAATTTTGTACAAAGCCTTCTATTTTTCTTTCTATTGCACGCTGTAAATATGTCGGAACCAGAGGAATCGGACTACTACGTCATATATCTGCCGTAGGAACGACTGGTCCAAAAGTTGGTCTTTGTGAGAAAAACTTTTTTATTTCGAAATGTGTCTTTCTCAAATCTCAAATTATTCAATAGTATCTTTTACCAAATCGCCTTCCCGAATTTGGTTGAAATTAGACTACTCTATCATATGGCTGCCATAGGAACGATCGTTCCAAAGGCAAGTTTTTGTTAGAAAAACTTTTTTATTTCTCAAGATATCTTAATCGAATTTCATATTATTCAATGATATTTACTGCCAAATCACACATCAACTATTTCATATACCTCTCATAGGAACAGTGAAATCGGAACAAGTTTAACTACAAATTTCGAAGTAGCAAATGCACCACAAGGGTATCATATTCGCGCTAAGGGTATCATACCTTGTTTTACCTTCAATGAGCCAATCTAGACGATGAAAAAATTTAAACTGAATGTTTATGGCTGCATCTTAGGATGTCCGGAAAGAAAATACATGCTGTGTGGTATATAATTTAATTTGATTTATGGCATATGAGATATGAATTGAGAACTGTGGAAGGTGCTAGCAGGGTATAATTGTGATGCAAAATGTAATCAGTAATTACATTTGGCTAGTTTGCAGCCATAAACATTCAGTTTCAATTTCACACTTTTCATTCATGCACTTGCCACAAGCCACGCCGACAACCATGAACTCGTAGTGATCATCGCATAATGTCGTATGGTTCTCCTCACCCGACGAGCGCACGGACTGTTGCATCCGTCGTCGTCACTTCTCATATAATCAATTGTCTGCGTCTCTCTCTGGCAAATCTCATGCCCATTTGCCAGAGAGACGCAAACAGCTTTTCATGGACATCCGTTGGCATGCGATCTGTGCGAGTAAATTACTGTATCGTCTAGATTGGCTCAATGCGAATTATTTAACAAATTCCAAATCCAAATGCATCAAAAACATAATACGGTTGGATAGTCCCCACATTAGAGCAAATTTTTGTCAAATTTTGCAGATATGCCACTTCAAAGTACCGTTACAAAATTTTAATTTTCGACGAAAAAACAGATTTCTTCAAAGTTTGGATAGTTGTATCATTGAAGTAATGGTGATTTTCGGAAAAAAAGTTATTTTATATGAAATTTCATGTACTTTTAGAAGTTGTCAAATCACAGGTTCGGTGGCTGGGGAAGTGGCAAGTGTGGCAACAATTTTAGATCAACTGGTCTGACCGCAATGAAAGCATTTCGATGTTACGATGTTGATCAATTAGGAATACCATTGAATAAATTGCGTATCTCTGCAATAGAATTTGTTTTTGGGCGTTCGGTTCTTTTAATTTGTAGTTACATAATGCAGATTGTTCGTAGTTACGTTGAATCAAATCAACCCCGCGCAGAGTGACATATTTGGGGAGTATTCAAGCAAATGCAAACATGGCGTCGGGTTTGTTGTTATTTCACTTGCCTGAATGTTCTCAATTAAGTTCAGGTGTGGACGACGCATAAGAGAATGCAGTGCAATAACAACAAACACAATGATGAACGAACATTCCCCATACTTACTCGTATTCATATAGAAAATGCAAGCTAATTGAGTACAAGTAGCACAAGAGTTATTTCATGCTTGACTTAAGCCCTTGCAAACTCTATATGGACTTTGGAATGTGGATGGAATTTCAAGCATTACAGAGCTATGCACTTTCAAGCATACACACTGAGATCTATGAACTCGAAATAAATTACATTGAATACAATACGAGTTACGAGTATCATGCGACAAAATACTATGCTAGTTAACTTCTAACTTCTCGCATTCTATTGAAAGAAAGCTAAGTAGATATTCTAGCTGTGGTATTGCACAAAAAAAACTTGATGACAAATATTACTGCCGATATGCATCACTATTGTCATAGATGATATCATCGTTTCCTCACGAGAAATGCATAATGTATGGCAGTTATGCGCAAACACACAAAAGTTGTTAACATATCTTGCTTGCGTGCTAATTCTGAAGATGCTGATAAATCATTGCACGGACAGTACATGATATTTTTTCCGAGAAAAATAAATAAATTAACAAATTAATTTGTTGTTGTCTATAGCTCTTTTATTAGGCTGTGTCATGTGCTAAAAATCGGCACGTTTCTGTATTTGCATTTCAAAATGATATTTGTCATTCGAATGTCAATGAGTAAATCTTCAAGGGCCGTTTCACAATGTCTGGTTAAAGTTTATCCTATAGATAAACGCAGAACGGCACCCATCATTCAGTTAAAAATTTATCGGGCGATAACTCCAGACAGCTGATATGGGCTGCTGAGATTTTCACAGCTAGAACTGTTTACGTTTGCACATTCATCATCATCATCGTGGCGCGACAGCCCGACGTCGGGCCTTGGCCGCCTGGATCGTTGTCCTCCAATTATCTCGGTCACGTGACCGCGTCCTCCAATTTTGGAAGCCCAGTAGTTGCGCGGCGTCCACACCTACTGAGCTCTCCCAACGAGATCTCGGTCGTCTAGGCAGTCTCGCTCCGCCGACTCGTTCTGCATTCTTTACTCTCTTTGGCATGCGATCATCGTCCATTCTTTGTACATGCCCTGCCCATTGAAGTCGTTGTAGTTTGACGATTTTCGAAACTTCCAGCTCATCGTACAGTTCATACAACTCATGGTTGTACCGGATGCGCCATCCATCTCGATCGCAAACAGCCCCGAAAATTCGCCGTAGAACCTTACGTTCAAATGTGTCTAGCATGTTTCCGGAGGCTTGAGTTAGGGTCCACGCTTCGCAGCCATAGCATAGCACTGGTCGTATAATGGTTTTGTACACGCGGAGCTTCGTGTTTCTGTGCACATGTTTCGATTTCATTATGGGGAGAACCGAGAAAAAAGTCTTATTAGCTAACTGTATCCGTCGCTTGATTTCGTCAGTTTCGTTGGCGTCTCTTGACAGGTTGCAACCCAGGTATATGAAGTTGTTCACGAACTCGATGTTGAGGTCCCCCACATTGCTCGGTTGTGCAGGTGTCCTTGTCGTCGATTGCAGCATTATTTTAGTTTTACCCTCGTTGATAAGTAGTCCAACTTCTTTTGCACATTCAAATGAGACAATTAAACTGGTTTTCTGGAAATGCATTCGATGAAAGAGAATTTAAAACCAACTGAGCCGCAGATTAATGCTGAGAGACGGTACAGACAGAATAGGATAGAACAGGCGGTAGAATTCCAAGAAAATCAGCTGATTTTCGACTGCATTATCATATTTTGAGCGTTGCATGTTTAGTTTAGTGTCCCGGATAGCTAACTGGCAGTTACCCAGACATTGAGAAAACGGGTCCAAATCGGAGATAAATTCATAAGTTTTACTCAGCTAGCTTCTTGCGTTACAGAGTTATTTTGCTTTGACGTTGCTGGATTTCAACAGAAGCCGGCTCCCCACTTACATCTATCAACTGGAAAAGTTTCACTTTGCTTACGACTTCCGTTCGACCGTTATCGTGTCCACAGCATTTTGCGGATATATATAATATGTATATATATTGTATATACATATTATACTCAAAAGAATGGGTGCGAAACAAAGTGCAAAGTAAAATAATTTTTTCGCGTGAAAATTGCTCATAATGATGTGGAGACTTTTTCTTCAAATGAAATATGTTAGTATCGAGAAAGTGAAAAATTTTCGTTCCAACGAAACTTTTGACAGTTTTTGTATGAGATGCCAACCTTAGTACTTCGCTTAAGGGGGTCGCGATTACAGGAAGATTGAGAAAACCTGGTCTAGAATATTCCTCCAACATTTTGCAGCATAACGCCTGTTATGAACCACCTGGTGTTGCTGCTTCCACCGGCAGATCGATGGCATCTGATGAATAATGATCTTTCGGTGATACGAAACCAGAGGCCGAATGTCTCATTACACTTGAACCTCGATGCAAACGTAAGGGCATCTTCGCAGTCCGCCAACCATTCCGTACTTATCGCCCCGTTTTTTTATTATTCCCCATTTTTGCCTCTCCTGTTTGTGTTGTCTTCCCTAGGCCTATGAAATTTTATTAATATGTACGTAAAGGACAGGGGCAACGAGCGGCGAAAACTCCGCCCACGTCTCCCGAACAGAGCTAAAGCAAGCATAGGCCGATACTTAGCTTGTTAAGGGGCCTATTTCTTCGCCAGATGGCACTTTTCGACCTTCACGGTCACCATGCAACCTTAGGCTCCGTCCCCACGGGCATCTCCAACAAATCGTCCGTTATACGTCTTTTAATGTCATTTTTTTTTAGTAAACTTCTTTCTTACAGGCTCATCTTTGGTCACAATAAAACTCAGCGGTCTTTTTGGGTAATAAAGTTGGGTAAGCCCGTAAGCCTGAGAACATTCTGATCCATTGTTTCGTTGTTCACAAAATTGAAGTGTGTGCTTGTTCGCATTACGAGGGTAAGGTGAGAAGTTCGCGGCCTGACACAAAAATACCGTTATACAATCAGAAAAAATTGATGTTTCCTGCCTGGGTGCACGTGTCATTAGTTCGTATGACAAGTTTCAACTTGTTCTCTCAAGTAGTTTGCTTACACGAATTTTGCAGTACACGTCTTAAGCCGACCATACACCATCCGAAATTTTTGTCCGGAAAAACTGATGAGGTCTGGCCTTCCGGTTTGCCTGAATATAGAATACACCATACGAAATTCCTGCCGGAAAAACTATCAATCCAATAGATAGATACTTTGAATCTATGGCGATAAAATCGATTTTCAATTATTCATCCGGCCGCCTGAAAGGCCTGTCCGGCCGTGTGACCCCAATGAATTTTTTCGGGAGTATATTTCAATGTGCCAATGTATCTGAAACTTGGTCGGCGAAAGTAAAATGCCGTACACGATCCGGAATTCCTCAACGCCAGGCCTGATCAGTTTTTCCGGGAGAAAATCCCGGAACGTGCGTGGTGGAGGCCTGGCGGGAATGATTTTCCTTCCGGCCGCCTGAAGGCGGCCTAAAACGGCCATACACGATCCGGAATTCCTCAAGGTCGGGCCTGATCAGTTTTTCTGGACAGGAATTCCGGATGGTGTATGTTCGGCTTTACGTGTTTTTCGTTAAAATGGAGAAATTTGAATATCGTGCGGTCATAAAATTCTTCGTTTTGAATGGATTAACCCCTAAGGAAATTCATCCGAAGTTAACAAAAGTTTATGGGGACTCAGCTCCATCGATGTCAACCATTAAATGAAACCGGAATATAGAGGGCTACGTCCGCAATCCGAGGGTTTTGTAGCAAGCGCTTATTTTGGTATATAAATATCGGCTCCTTGCTCTTCTTGATACCACTCAGATGGACAAAAAAAACATAATTAAAATGTCTTACCCACTTACATTTTACATGCCAATTCATATTACGTGATTGTAACGAAACAAATTACGAACTAATATTTTTTCCTCCCCCACTATTCCCCTTTCTACAAATTTCAAGGAAATGCGAAAAAATGGAATGTACTCAACATTACCTTTCTCACGACACCTCACTTGCCTATACCAGTCGATAAAAAAAAATTTGAGCTTAATTTCGCCTCTATGTGGACCCCTCCCCCCTTCCACTCGGTAAAGTTTGCCAATTACGACGCAGCGCCCCAACTAATCTTTACCCTTTCAAAAATGATTAATCAAATAACTGCAATTCGCACTACGAAAAACAACATGAAAGTAATACTCACACCTACATATGAGGCCGGTAGGTGTAATTTTTGTGTGGATAGTGTCAAAATGCCTAACTTTAAATGAATGTACTATTATTAAATATTATGTGATTGTAATGAAACTTAAAGATATTATTGCCAATGATGTTGGTTATGATTGGCCATCAATATTTTTGACCTCGGCTGTGCTTAAGGCGTGCAGGGGTATGTTAACTGCAACTATAGAAATGTACTATTATTAACCTTTTTTGTTGGATATCAAAATTCTATGATTTTCGGTTTTCTGCACTAGTAAAATGCCGCCTTTCTGCAAATTTTCATATTTCTAAGTATAACGGTATCGAAATGCAAGGGGGGGGACAAACTCGGATCACATATTTTCCCCTCTATCTCTTTTCCCCTCTTTTCAAATTTGATGAAAATACCGGAAATGAAATGTACTCGGTATTACCTTTCTCATGATACCCCATTTGCTTATACGAGATGAAAAAAAAATTTTGACCTTCATTTCCCCTCTATGGGGACATCCCCTTAAAGTCAGCCTATTACAACGAATCGCTTTCTCTGGCGAATTATAATAATTCTACATACTCCCACAAAATTTCATGTATGTAGCTTCAGCCGTTCGTGAGATATTTCATGGACAGACGGACAGACATTTGACCGATTTCATAAGGGTTTTGTTTTTAATACAAAACCCTAAAAATAGGCAGCTGAATTCAAACGTGGTCGCACGTTCCTCGAAGTCTACCCACGTGAAGGGCGGCCAAAAACCACAACCACACCGGAAACCATTGAAAAAGTGCATGATATCGTGTTGGACGATAGGCGAATGAAAGTGAGTGATATTGCTGAGGCTGCAAAGAATTAGAGATGTGAAAGCTCTGCGCAAGATGGGTACTGCATTTGCTGAATGCCGATCAAAAGCAAATGCGCAAACGATTTTCGCAGCAATCTTTGCACCAATTCAATCGGGATCTGACCGATTTTGTGCGGTGATTTGTCACCATGGATGAGATTTGGGTCCACCACTACACGCCAGAAACGAAACAGCAGTCGAAGCAGTGGGTGGAAGCCGGTGGTTCAGCGCCAAAGAAAGCGAAGTCGATCGCATCTGCCGGAAAGGTCATGGCCAGCGTGTTTTGGGATGCGAAAGGGATCCTGTTAATTGATTAACTTGAAAATGGCAGAACAATAGCAGGCGAATATTACTCCAAGCTTCTTGGCCAGCTGGATGCCAAAATTCGCGAGAAGAGGCCTGGCTTGAAGAAGAAAAAAAATCATCTTTCACCCGGACAACGCACCTGATTTGGCACCCTCAGACTTCCATCTGTTCCCAAACTTGAAGAAATTTGTTTCTGGGAAGCACTTCGCATACAATGAAGAAGTTGAGGGGGGCGTAGATGAATATTTTCACAGCCTTCCAGACTCTCACTTCCGGTAAGGAATACTGATGCTGAAGCACACTTGGTCCAGCGTTTATGCTGGACCAAGTGTGTTGAAGTCAAGGGAGGGGGTATTTTTAGTTTCCGGGGCCCGGCGTGAAAAAATCGTTTTTCACTCGGATTTTTTGTCACTTATCACTCGCGTCACCCTAAGACTCTCAAATTTGCAAAAAAAAAAATTTTTTTTTTAATTTTTTTTTATTTTTAATCCTAATTTTTTAATTTTTTTTTTTTTATTTTCTTCTTCTAATGATTTATACTGAGTGTTTGGTGTGTTTAAAACTGATCAAAACGCTGTTGCACGCAGAGCGAGCGAAGCGAGCGTTCATGTTTGTGCGATATTGAGGGTTGCGATCCCTTAAGCGCGGAGCGAGCGTAGCGAGCGGAGCCCACGCAAGGGGATTTGCGAATATTTCAATTTTCCATGCCTCCAATATTCCAAACACTCAGTATAAATTATGAAAAAAAATTAAAAATAAAAAAAAAATTAAAACTTAAAACAAAAATTAAAAATAAAAATTAAAAAAAAAAATTTTTTTTTGCAAATTCTTGACTTTTAGAGTGACGCGAGTGAAAAGTGACAAAAATCCGAGTGAAAAGTGATTCCCCCAGCCGGGGCCCCGGAAACTAAAAGGTTGCCCAAGGGAGATTATGTTGAAAATAAAATCATTTTTAACTGAAAATCGCAGTCTTTCATTGTCAGGCCGAGAACTTTTCACCTTACCCTCGTATAAGGAGGTCAATACACAATTTTCCTGGTTCATACTACCGTGTGCCCTTTAAAGTGTCAGTAAGAAAGTGCCCTTTAAAGTGAACACCAACACCCAATATGTTAACATATTCATCTCAAGGCATTCATTTTGTTCCGAAGCTCTTTTCTTGCATCGTTTTCTTATGCCCTTGTAGCGAGATAAATTGTTGGAAAATTGTCACTTAGTACAAGGACTGCTCCTCATGTACTGCAGCGCTTGAAGTAACCTTGATTGCAATCCGTAGTTCCGTTGCACAGCCTTGTCAGCATCAATGGTTCATGTTTCAACGTCACCCGGACATCCTCCCTGCAAGGCCACCGCCTCTGTAAATCAATACGAACGCAGGACCTACACGATATCAAATTGAATGGTGACGACGTTAGAACCATGTCCTCTACAGTCAATACTAGAGAGGCACAGCCATCCTGGAACCAATTTCGGCGTGGCATGGACCCCGTTGCCGTGGACTTGTATGACCCCAACGCCCACCCGCACGTAAACAAAGCAGTGCACTTGAACGACGACGTCACCCAACCATCTGGCAGCTGTCAAACACGCGTTCTCGTCGGTGCATCATTGATATACAAGAGAAGGATAGAGACAAAAGCTATACGTGACTGTCTGTGAAAGTAACCAAACTGTTGTTTTCCTTTTTTTAGCTGCGATCAGCTGTTCTTAGTTTCGATTTCGTGGGATGACATTTCTCGCCGGTCATTTTGTGCTGAACACGAGATTGCAGTGAAAAATTACATTTTTCAAGTGAAAACTCTATTAGTTTTGTGAAAATTACATCAAGAACTGTAAAGTGTTGTTTATGTGTTCACTTAGTGGCCTATTTTAAGTGAGACAAGCTACTAATCCCATTAATTTTGGAAAATGGAGTGTGCTATGGAACATTGCCACAACAGATGGATTTCCAGGAAAAGTGGAGTTTCATTTCACAGGTAAGTGTCCTGATTTTGTATCGCTATTAAGTGCATCGTCGCTCTACGTAGCTGAAATGCTTTTAGAACAAAGATATTCCCCGGTAAGTAAGTGTTTTTGTTCGTGGTCCGCGGGTAATTAAAATCTGAACACTTGGGTTATCAGCTGCTTAGTTTTGATTCAGTAGCGCAGCCTTGAAAGTGCAATGTGTGGGTGACCTCTTGAGAGAAGTTGCATAAAACGCAAACGCCACTGGAAAGATGTGATAGTGGTCGTGTAACAACCACATCTAAGCGAATGGTTACCAAAATTTTCCCTTTGTCTACTTCCTGGTCTCCCTATTCCAAGCGGTGCATCGATTTTCCGTAGTTTTCATCGTGCACAGCAGCAATACAACGCCCACCAGACACGTCCGTGTCCTTTGTCCCAACAGTTCTGCACGTGTTTCTACAAATTGCCACAATTTGGCGAATAGCATATTTTCCGTTTCGACAACTTCGCCACACTTACCCAATCATTTCCCGAAGCCTGCGGATTGCACTGGGTTTGAAGTTTCTCGCCAAGACGACTCTGCACCACGACTTGTGCCGATTTCAACGCTAAGAACTTGACGAACTTTTCGACATCCTTTTCGGTGGCACTGAAACGCGTCGCGGACATTTTGCACAATTCACGAACAACGGACAACACTCAATTTCACTTGGCGGAAAGAAAACACGATTTTTCTTTCGACTGCGCACAAAAATTCACCGACAAAGTTTCGCACGAAACGTGAAAACACAAAAATCGCAACCTTGCACCGATTTGACGTCTACCAATCACTTTGCGAATGACAAAATGGCTGATATTTGGCAGAACGAGGTGAGAGTAGGACAACTAGATGTTCTGATTTGCAAATTGCATAATATTTGGAGTAGTTTTTAAAATAATTTGTGAGGATAATAGGTACTAGACGTGCAGAGGAAATTTGCTAGAAGAAAGTGGGCGGGAATTTCGTTTAAAATGTTCACTCTCATTTGAATCGGTATTTTCAAAACACAGAAAGTTGAAACTAGGAGGATTCATGCTCACGTCGTAAACTTAGTATCTGTCATAAAATTGTAAACTTCTGTTATTTTACTATGGGAATGACAGAAGTTTACGACGAATACGAAGTTTACGACGAATGCGAAGTTTGCGACATTTACGACACTAATGGCTCGTTTACATTTGCCAGTACACCGGCATGCCTGTAGACTTGTCGACAAGTGCCTTGCCTGTAGCTGCTTGCATGACGTGTGCCAGTAGGTGTTTACACACATAATTCGACTTGCAAGTTGGCTGGGATTTTTCCTTGGTGGGAGCATGTAATTCCTCGACTTATTCTGTCAATTAATCTGTAAAGCAAAGCAAACACCTTCATTCAAAATCTTTTATTAGGAGATTATCACTTATTTACCATTGCGATATCCTATTTGCAGGCGACATTGATCTTCTATCGTTTGTTGGCGTACCAATGACAGCAAACATATGATCGCAAGTCTCTACTGGAATGCCTGTAGGAAATCAATTGGCCCGGGAGGCCAGCTACTTGCAAGGCGCCGTGCGGGTTTACTGGCCTGGCAGTTCAGAGGCACGGGTGTTTACACATGTGCAAGTGACAGCTTGCAAGTTACTTGCAAGGCACTTGCAATGCCTGTAAAATGTACGTACTTGCACAGTCTACTGGCAAGTGTAAACGCTACTTAAGCGTGAGTCCCTCTATTATATTGACGACCAGTTGATAGGTTCAAAGTACACTTTGGCAAAGCACGTTAACAACCTACTGTGAACGTGTCAACCCCCTTTCAATGCGATTTTAACGACGGTGCGCAACTTTGCACCAAAAAGCTAAGGTAGCATAATGACCGTGAAGGTCGGGCCGTGCCATCTGGTGAAGAAAAGGCCCCTCAACGAGCTAAGCAGCGACCTATGCTTGCTGTAGCTCAGTTCGGGAGACGAGGGCGGGGTTTTTGCCGCTCGTTGCCTCTGTCCTTTACGTATTAACAGAATTTCATAGGCCTGGGGAAAACAACACAAAAATGGGGAATTAAAAAAATTAGGCGATAAGGATGGAATGGTTGGCGGACGGTTTAGTTGCCTTCGTGCTCACATTGGGTCCAGGCGTAATTGGACTCTCGGCCTCTGGTCTCGTACCACCAACAGATCCTTACCCATCAGATGCTGCCATAGAACTGCCGGTGGAAGCAGCACAACCAGACCAAAATATGGTTCTTTACAGGGCAGCTTTTACTTCGACGCCTGCAAAGAAGTTGAAGCTGAGGACAGAGTATGCAGCAAAAAAAATGAACTAGGCTCCTGCGCTAACCGGCAACCATTGTGGAGGAGAAAAATAACAAAGAGAAAAAAAAGAAACACTGCATCTCCCATAATCCAGATGATCAACAGGTTACAGAGAATCCTGAGGCCAACAGAGGCGCAACACTGCATTCCTGGCCATAATTCACTCATAAATTCTGTAAGCTGCTGAGCACATGAACAATAGAAAAATGCAATACTAGGCAATCAAAAATTTTAAATGTACATGAAAGAACAATCCTGGCAAACAGAAAGGTACCCAGGGCTTCATTGCGCTTTGTCCGGACACCGAAGATGCTTCAAATGCTTGCAATTCAAAGCATTTATGGAGGCTTTAGGTACGTGGCTAAACCACTAAAGACAAACACAACACCAGGATTGCCTTGTTAAACTGACTCTAAAAGGATAATCTACTCTATAGGAAGGATGGGGGTACTACAGAGAAAAGCACAGCTACTTGGAGGGAAAACACGTGAAGTAAAAAGGCTTAGTCCCAAGACTTAGAGCAAGTAGCCTTAATGTGCTTGTGGGGATTCAAATCAGTGGACCCCATCGGGTTCTTTTTAGTTCTGTTCTGTACCAGAAATGGGCCCCACGTTGGGCGCCAAATATGTAATGGACGGTTTGGTGGACATTCAAAGATGCCCGGGGGACGGAGCCTAAAGTAGCCGAATTACCGTGAAGGTCAGGCCGTGTCATCTGGCGAAGAGCTAAGCAGCGGCGTATGCTGGCTGTAACTCAGTTTGGGAGACGTGGGCGGGGTTTTCTGGTTTCTTACCAGCGACAGATCCTTATGCCGAAACCAGATTGAACGTAAAAAGCAGAAGCAGCGGCAGCAGAAACAAAAACAACCGGTATATCTAATTTCGCCGCTGTCGTTGCCGCTGCGCTCAATCTAGGTGGCTTAAGGGAAACCCATGCTTTTTAGCTTGACATTTGGTTGCCGCTACCGCTGCTGTTGCTTCCTGTGTTCAATCTGGTCCGGGCATTACTCATCAGGCCCTGCCATAGATCTGCCGGAAGCAGCACAACCAGACCAGAATACGATGGTTCATTACAAACGCGTTAACCGGCTTTTACGCGAAAAACGGCGACAAGCCTCAGTCACCGAAAACACATGTTATCAGATTTCAAGTAATTTTATTTATCACTAAAATATAAATACACATATAAGAGCATTCGATTTACTGATTCCTACTTTACAACCTAACAAAGGATCTAACCAAACTATATCACAATGTACATAACAATAACAAAGCAAGCGTTTACGATTCGTTAGATGACTCCTTATTCACGCTTTCGCCCTTCTTTTCAATCTGATTTATCTTCACAATCCTTTCATTTGCAGGCGGGGAAGGAGCAGAGACGGTCAGTACTCCATCCGAAGTTAGAGTGGATTCCACTTTGTTCACATCATAATTTTCCGGCAAAACGTACTTCCTCACAAATTCTCTGGAAATGAACCCTTCTTTCTCGTCTTTCCTTTCGCATTTACCCTCGATGACGACCGTGTTGTCCACTGTTTTCACAACAATCTCGTCCGGTTTGAAGTCCTTCATATTTACGGCGACTTTGAAGCCATCTTTATCAATTTTCGCAGGTGAAATCTCTTCGTAGTGAAAATCTGGTCGAATTCTGAATCTCGGCAATTGGAAGAAGGCCTGTAACTCGGCCGGCGTAAAACCAAGACCGATTCGGTGAAAAGGAGGCGGATGGAATACAAACGGCCGTAAATCATACAAAAAACGAATCAACGACATTTTTAGAGGTGACTATGAATTACGCAATAATAAAAGTCTGCAAATAAGCGATTTAAATTTGCACGCACTGTTACACACTGAACGTATACACTACACGTATTTTTTACTTTAAATGAAGCGACGCAGTTCAACGTGCGGGTTTATATACTACATTTCGGCACGATGAACCGCGATGGCATGCGTTGATTCTACGCAGTATAATCGGGAAAGTTCGCGACGTATCGGGGGATATAGTATGAGATAACAATAGGAACGCAAATGGAAACGGCGAGAAGATGCGAGAACAGTCGACTGTTTTGTTTTTGGCGTAGAACGGCATTCTGACGATATCGATTGTTTGTAAACAGAGTGATGACCTTCTGGAGAACGATAAACTGATGAATGAATATCCAATACAAAATGTATATCTAATAAATGGAACGTAATTTTCAGTGTGACGCACTGCTGCTACTCTACGATGTGTAACGAAAGGGTTTGTTGGGCACCCGTAGATGTGGGGACGCATCCAAAGGTAGCATAACGACCGTGGAGGTCGGGTAGGTTTGTGTTAATTGCCTTGACCCCTCCCTCCAGGTTCCTGGGCTCATCAACATCTCTTGCATTTCTATGCTTTGTTGACGTTTCGATAGCATATCTACTTTTTCGGAAGTGCAGTTGCTTCCTATCAGCGCCGTCTTTATACTACAAGCTCGGAACACTGTGGGAGTTTTTTTTATAGCGCCGAGATTTATTCTCCGAGCTCTAGATTATTATCGTAGAACGGTGACCGAACGATCACGGCCACCGGGCCATGCCATCTGGCAAAGAAAAGGCCCTTAAACAAGCTAAGCAGTGGTCTATGCTGTAACTCAGTTCAGGGGACTTGGACGGGGTTTTCGCCGCTCGTTGCCCCTGTCCTTTACATAAGCAAAAATTCATAGGCCTAGGGAAGACAACACAAACAGACAGGGGAGGCGAAAATGGGGAATAACAAAAGAAAATGGAGCGATAAGGATGGAATAGTTGACTTAAGGCTCAGATTTCATCGCGCTGGCATCGGGGTCCGAGTATAATGGGACCTTCGGCATCTGGTTTTAACTCAGCAGGTGCTGCCTTTGATCTGCCGGTGGAAGCAGTGGTTCATTACAGATGCTTGCATTGAAAACGAACTTATAATGGATTCACACTTAGTACACCATACACTGTCGAACTCGATCTCGAATATGTACAAGTGGACCGGTTTTCTCCACGTTTAAGTGAAGTATGCTTGTGTATATTGAGCTATTTATTGGACATTTGTACTAGATTCGAGATCGAGTTGATCAGTGTATAGTGACACTTACACTTCACTCGAACCTGGCGAATTTTTTGAGCAAGAAGCTTAAGATTTGTATGAAAATTTCATAGGTGCGAGGTAGTTGTATAAGAAAGCACATTTACCCAAGACACGGACAATTCTGTTGCTTCTGCCGGCAATCTGGTTCGGGCATTAAAGTTAAATTCCCACAGTAGTCATATCATCGTCGTACCATAACCGTGACTTTAGCTACGGTAAACACGGGAGCTACTTGGTTCGTAGCATAGCGGATAACTGCACCTCTCTCTAGCGGACACCCCTCATTATGGACAATTTTGGAAAGTCCCGAACATAAGGCATAGGAAACCAATGCATATAAGCCCCATCCGCAACGGACGCTCCTCTAACGGACGCGAACAGCCTAAATATCGACACCAAGAAATAAATTTATGTACCTCTCCTGAACGGAGACTTCAGTAACTTTGAAAACGAAGAAACTCACATTTAATGTCCTTTATTGCCTGCATTCACGTTTGCAACGTTTTAATTGCGGTAAAAATGTTCCCTCCACTCAACCATAAACTCTTTACCCGAACGACTTGTTTTTTAGTTGTCATGTATTAAACAGCTGACAGCCGATTCGCTATTGAGTTTCAAACAAAACTTCAATTAAATTCGAGACGGTTTCAGGGAAAATGAAAAGCACTGCAAAATCGCCACAAATTTGTGTTGCTTCGGTGTAAATAAGCACATAAGACGCCATGTACAAATCAAGAACCCGAAAACGAAAATCCACACCATCTCACAGTCACATGCAATACGTCAACTAAGAACTGTCAAATACGCTAATACCCCTTACCCCCCATTAAACGGAAATCAACCAGGAAAAATTTCTGGTTAATTTCCCCGATGTGTGGTAGATTAAACGCAAACTGGAACGGACCGTCCACGAGCAAAATCAGTCGAACTGTTTCCATTTGTGTTTAAAACGTTGCGCGACCTGAACCCACTCATTGATCAACTAAACATGCAAATTGGCAAGACCGGTCAAAAGGAATGGTTGGAGGGTAGAGAACGTTCGTTTCCTCGTCTCCACGCTCACAAAAGACCATAATTACTATACATTGTTCTGGATCCTTTGGAGAAGGAGAACCTCCTCCAGTTTCTCATATACCAATGTACGTTTCTTTTTTGAAAAATGTTTTCTGGCGAAAATCAACAGGAGGGGATCAATTTATGTGCACCCCTTCGAAAATCTTTATTCACCCTTCCTACACTAGTAGTAAAAACTGAAATTTTGTCTTCCCTGCTCTCTTCAGTAGGAAGGATAGTGGGTGCCTTACTTTTTTTCTGACCAGTAGTGTATACATTTTTAAATCAACGTTTACGTCCACCTCCCCTCTGCAACGGACAATTTTGTTGGCACTTGCAACTTTCCTGCTCCTTTTTTGTAACTACCCTGACCTTTAATTCTCTCTCGTCATACAATCCTGTATCGCCCAAGCTGGGGATATGACTTTTAATTTTGGTCTACCCATGTATCCACCCAATGTAGGCAGCCATAATACATACTTTTTTGCTGGATAGCTCCGGTTAACACGGGGACTACGGGTTAGTAATATTAAAAAGCATTTCTGTTAGGTTAAATACTTGCCACCTTACTGGCCCATTTAACTAACAATTCCGTACCGACTACTGATACATATGTACATATACCCACTCAATGTAGGAATCCGGTCTTTCTGGCTGGGTTCGCATATACATACATATAACATTATTTGGAAGCCATATTCTACATTGCCCAGCTAAAAGTGTGGCTAACCACGTAGGGTAGCCCCCGCATGAGGGTTAATGTTAAGGATAGGGTGTTGTTTCTTCAAGAAGTTTCTTAGCGCTGAGAACATCCAGATTTGCGCCTCGCACAAATTTTGAATTTACGAAGAAAAAAAATCCACAAACTTGCTTTAGAGCTTGGGCTTTAGACTCTTCGAACACTACACAAAAAAAATTGCAATTAGGTTATATATTTACTGTAGTCAAATATGTAATGCAACTGGCAGTTTAATTTACCGGCCGGCGAAATTTCTCGTTCTTTCGAGAGTATGCTCATGCCGACCAGCATTGTTCTCAATGGCGTGCATCGCATTGCGACGCATTGCCTCAAGTATATAAATCCAAGCGGCGAGAGCGCTCGGCACAGTTTGAATCAAACATTCATATCGAAAGTGTTGATAAGAAGTCGTGAAGTGCTGTTTCAGTACTAAGTTAAGTTGTGAAGTGTGTCAATTGTTATCGTACTGTGAATATTCTGCAAGATACAATACAGTTACTTGAAAAGATGTCTCTGATTCCACTATTGTTCGAAATGGATCCTTGGGAGATGCGCCGCGCCCGTCGCAATGACTGGGATCTCTTTGGCCTCGGTATCACTCCACGGGAAATTAGCGAATTGATGGCTATACCACGGCTCAGCATGGAGGCTGCAAGACGAACAGCATCAGAATTGGGACAGGCAACTGTGGGCAAGGATGGCTTCCAAGTTTGCGTTGATGTGCAACAATTCCGCCCCAGGGATATCACCGTCAGGACTGTAGACAACATGGTCGTTGTCGAGGGAAAGCACGAGGAACGTCAGGACGAACATGGCTACATTTCCCGACATTTCGTACGCAAGTATGCTCTGCCGAAAGGCTACGATCCCAAGGAAGTCGTCTCGACGTTGTCATCGGATGGAGTGCTAACAATTAAGGCCCCGAAACCGACGGAAGCTCTGCAAAGTAACGAACGCGTTGTTCAAATTCAACAGACTGGACCGGCCCATCTCCATGTCAAGGAAAACGCTGCCGAGGATGAGAAAAGCGGGGAGAAGAAATAAGAAATAATATTGGAGTTGGAATGAATGAAAATGTGTCAGTAGTCTGTAAGGTTCGCACCACCCATTAATATTATTTATCATTATTCCACATTTAGCCTTACCAATTTTGCTCCTTTGTTATAATGCTGTCGTGCTGAATACGAATTCCTTTTGTTACTTTTTTTTTAATGTAGTGATTACGAATTATCAAATAAAAACCCTAATTTAAAGATGGATTTGTTGACTTTTGCTCTTTTCCGTGTGGTTAGCGCTGGTTTTTGCCCTGTGATTTGCTCATTTGGGTGTTCTTTAATGCCGGTACTCCGATGTTATCGGTGCTATGCTGATTTTTTAATTTTTGACATGTATTTCATTTCAACGGTACACAGATCGGGTGAAAAGTGGAAAAATGGCGTATTCCACACATTTTTTCCACGAGCCATTTCATCGGTGAGAAGTGTTGCTGTCAATTTTTTCATGTCACACGATCTGAGTACCGGCCTTCATGTTGAAGTCCGTCGCTTGTATCAGGTGCTCCAGGAGGGGCAGGTTGGAGGAAATTTTCGGAGTATTCCTAGTTGACCATGCGACGCAGAGGTTCGCATCCTTTGATCAATAGTGGGTCTTAATTTTGACCAAAAATTTCATATCTACCCGGCTATCGGCCTTATCATGTAATTCGATTCGTATCGAATTGCTTGCGAAAGGATGAAAATGGTACCATGTAACTCGAAAAAACAAATTTCCCAATTTTAGAAGTTATTCGCTTATTCGCTTCGTATAAAACACTTCGTAGCAAGTACGCGATGATTATTGAAATGGAGAAAGTCAGCAACCATTTGAAAAAAATCGTCACACCGGCAAATTTTTGCTAGTCTGAGGTGCCTATAAGTCTGGACATTTACGGACGGTCCAAATTCAAATTTTCCTTGGTCGAAGCCAAAATTTCTTTGTCAAATCCATAGTGCGACCGGGGAAATTTTGGCTTCGACCAAGGAAAATTCGGCTTTGGGCCGTCCGTGAATGTCCAGCAAAAGACTTTCAGAGTCAGTGGGTTGCCATATTATTAGGGACATTCATATACTATATATGTACATATATTTTATATTGACTGATAATATAGTAATAGTAGTATCTCCACTCTGTACTTCTGGTTATTTTCGAACAAATTCGCGCATGCGCACTACCTATTTGCACGCAGTCGCTATATGTTCGGTAAGTGTCGTGACGCCATCGGCCACTCAGCCACAATTTTGGAATTTACGAAGCATTTGGTCCCTCGCTCCTCGGTAATATGTTAATACGTGTTGTGCGTGTTTCACTGCGTAGACGCGAATATGTCAACAATAACTTGATATTCAAATTTTTACCCCCACTCTGTGCCTATTTCCTATCTGTTCAATGTATATCTATGGAGACAGTACTACTCAATTGTCCTAACCCCTTGTGGGGCATAGCGCGTCAACTGTTCCATGTGGCTCAGTTGCCGTTTCGTTGGCATAAATTGGTTTCAGAAAATGCAGTTGCCAACATGCACCTCCCACACATCCATGGCCACGAACTTTGTCGTGGACGGGATTCGAACCCGAAACGCCGGTAGTCAAACATGAGACTGATGCCTCATCACACTGCGCTACCGGTCGCCCAGTACAGGGGACAATACACACAATCATGTATTTTTCAATTAAAAATCTTTTTTTTTTAGTAAAAAAATTGCCTTTCATAAGTTTATTATAACCTAGACTTTTAGTATAGGGTATATTGTTTTTGTCACGACGAAAATATGTAACACTTTAAAGGAGGCTCCGGAGTTATAGCAATGTATACATACACCCAGTGACAAAAAAATCGCCGCACTTTGAAATTCTTCAAAAGTTGTAAAGAGTCAGTCCTTAATTACCTTCCTAGAAGTCGTTATGGTATGTTCAATAGTACTTTGTAGAATGTAGAGTGAGTATAAATAGCCCTGTCAATATTATCATGGTCCTCATTTGGTTTCGAAGATCTAGTGGTTAAAGTTTAAAAACATGCCCATGCCAAGAAATTGAGTATTGGACAAAAGGCGAGAACTGTGGCGTTAAAAGAAGTGAGTAAAATGTCAAATCGAGAAATTGCGCGAGTAATGGCCTGCAGCGAATCAACAGTTCGAAGGTTTTTAAAAAGTTAATCCAACAGTGGATATAGTCCTTAAATCGTTATAATGGTAAGAAAAATTCAGCTGAAGATATTCAGAAGAAATTATTATATAAATAAAATGACAAGACTCTAAAGAATGCAAATACAAGAATGATTCTATCTAATCTTCCACTCAAACAATATGTCCTGAAACAAAGGAATTGAAAAATTTTAGTGCGGCGATTTTTTTGTCACTGGGTGTATATGTATATAAATGATCAGGGTCACCTCCTGATTCGATTAAGCCATGTCTGTCTTCTGTCTGTCTGTTCGTTTGCACGATAACTTTTAATAGAATGAAGCTAGGACCTTAAAATTTTGGTCAGATGCTGTCAGTATGATCTAGTTGGTTGGTATTAAAAATGGGCATGGTCAGGCCAAGAGAACGCCTGTCTCCCCTACATATGTAAACTAATTAAATGTATTTATAACTCCTGATTAAATAAACGTGAAAAGCTCTAGCTTTGGTAGATTACTCGTGAGGGTAATCTTATATTACGTTTACACTATACCCAGATTACTTCATCTACGGCTTAATCTGGGTGTAGTGAGTTTAAAATTGTATGTATTTGACAGTTGCAGATAAAGTCACCCGGCGCAGAAGTAATCTGCGGATAGTGTTTTCTGCAGTTCTTTAAATGTTTTTCAATAAAAAGACTGTTGTTCCCTTATATCTGCAGTATAAGGGAACAACAGTCTTTTTATGGAAAAACATTCGAAATTGATCGGTTGAAAATTAACGGTAATATCTTACAAAGAACCCCGTACTACCCTACTTTTCAGGTTTTTTGTCTATAACTCTGGAACCAATTGACGTAGACGCCTGCCATGTAACCCTGAGGCGAGAAGCTGCTTGAGTTTTAGTAAGTTGGGCATAATCAGATCAAAGAAACGCCTACCTCCCCTATAAATTTAAAAAATTACATATATATATTCTTTTAATTACGATAACTTTCGATAGAATGATACTAGGAAATTGAAAATTTGGCAGAATGTTAGTAGTATGATCTTGTTAGTTGATATTGAAAATGGGCAAGCTGCGATCAAGCTCCCTACCTCCCCTACAAATGAAACTTAAAATAAGAGATAACTTTCGACAAAATGAAGCTAGTGATTTGGAATTTTGGTCAAATGTTTGTAATAAGATCCAGGTGGCTAATATTGAAAATACGTAAAATCCGACAAACGAAACCCCTACTTCCCCTACAAATTAAACTTCAAATAAGCCATAACTTTGAACAGAGTGAGGCTGGAGACTCAGGTCTAAGTCGTTTGTCTAAATGTTTGTAGCGTGATCTAATTGGTTGGTGGCAATGTTGAGCAAGATCCAACTCAAGGAACCCCTACCTCCCCTACAAATGAAACTTCAAATAAGCGATAACTTTGGATAGAATGAAGCCAGCGACTTGAAAATTTGTTAAAATGTTGGTAGTAAGATTGAGTTAGTTAGTATTGAAAATGGACAAGATCCGATCCAAGGAACCCCTACCTCCCCTACAAATGAATTATAAAATAAGAGATAACTTTCGACAAAATGAAGCTAGTGACTTGGAAATTTTTGTCAAATGTTTGTAGTAGGATCCAGTTGGCTTATATTGAAAATACGTAAAATCCGACAAACGAAACCCCTTTGAAGAGAGAATCAGAGGAAATGAAAAAGAGCGAGAGAAACGAAGTAATTCGGCACAAGTGAGGAAGTAGGAAGGGGGATGGAAATTTGACATCTCTCGTGCTTCTATATGGACCGGGCGGGTGTTCCGCGGCAGAGAGACAGACTGGAATGTTATATAGACTGCGCGGGTGTTGCGCGGTGGAGGGCGTGTGTCTCTCTGTTTACTTTTTACGACTGGAATTGCTTCAAATAGTTTGGTGTTGAGTATATGCGGATTGCTCCTCCATAGATTCTCTATGCGAAACCCCTACTTCGCCTACAAATGTAACTTTAAATAAGCGATAACTTTCGATTGAATGAAGTTAGTGACTTGAAATTTTGGTCAAATATTTGTTCTAGAATCTAGTTGGTTTTAATTAAAAATGCACAAGATCCGACTAAGGAAACGTCTACCTCCCCTACATGTGAGACTTCAAATAAGCGATAACTTTTGATAGAATGAAGCTTGTAACTCGAAAAATACGACAAATATTTATAGAATGGGCTAGTTAATTGATTTTGAGAATGGTCAAGATCCTTCTGAATGAGTGCCAACTGGCTATATAGGAAACTCATTTTCAATGCATATGGTCGCTGCCAATTGGTACTTTTGGTATAACCACTAGGTTTGTGCAAGTCTAGGATATACACGCTTCGGACTCCAGGTCGTAGCGAAGCTCCGGTTTGGTTTTATTTAATTATGCTGCTGGTGTCATTATCAATATATTGGACAAGTTGTTTCCAAGTTCCAACACTGGAAGTATGTGTCTTATATTAAATTAGTGAGGTAGGATTGTAGTGCGAACGATTTTTTAACAGTACTCACGATTTGACTAAATACTCGCGTAGTCCGAACAAGCCTTAAGCTATGCTTGTGCTGTGGGATATTTTATCAACGTTCCCTATTTACATAAACTTCATTACACTTTTATTGTTTATTTAATTTTTTCAAAATAAACTTCATTACATTTGTTGTTTATCCAATTTTTCAAACTGTTTTAATTTACCCAATATTCCAGTCGATTTTCCTTAAATAGTCCTCAGCACTTTTGGTATTTTGAATCTATGATCGGGCTGGGGGTCGAGTGCGATTTTTTTGTAAGGGGGTCGCAGCGGCAGAAAAATTGAAAACCCCTGAGGTAGACGATGGGTGATTTTTTGGAACATTCCTACTTGACCGGGTGGTTCGCGTTTTTGATCAATAGTGGGTTTTAATTTGAGTGGATTTCTCACTCCCCTTGCGTTGGCGCGAACCACGATGTGTCGCCCGGTGAAATAGGAATATACCGACTTTGTTCCCTTTGCCATTCGTACAGAGCCAACAGGGCTTTATCCTGTGCATATCCCCTTTGAACTGTGATAGTTTTTGGTTTTATAACCCCGATCATAGAATACTAAATTATCGCTAGGACCAAACCAATCATATTCAAATGCATATTTTTTGTGGGATATTCTATCAAAATATAATCAAATATAAATCCAATTTATCAAAAATTTAATCGTCTGATGGGGCTAGGTGTATTTATTAGTGCATATTTTTGCGTATTTTGCTTTTAATTATAAAAGTTTGCATTTTTACCTTTGAAGAGAGAGTATATGAGGAAGTGAAAAAGAGCGAGAGAAACGAAGCAATTCGGCACAAGTGAGGAAGTAGGAAGCGGGATGGAAATTTGACATCCCTTTTGCTCTATATGGACCGGGCGGGTGTTCCGCGGTAGAGAGACAGACTGGAATGTTATTGTTCCAACTGGAAAAGTAGGAGAGGGGATGACATCGTGCGTGCTTCCTGTGCTTTTATATAGACTGCGCGGGTGTTGCGCAGTGGAGGGCGTGTGTCTCCCTCTTTACTTTTTACGACTGGAATTGCTTCAAATAGTTTAGTGTTGAGTATATGCGGATTGCTCCTCCATAGGTATTCTCTATGATTTTTACTGAGTAAAGACATATTTTTGCATATTTTGATACAGTGAAACCTCTCAACAACTGACAGCCACGGTGCCAGCAAAATTGTCCTTTGTAGGGGGATGTCCGCTTTGGAGAGGTGAACGAAAACGTTGATTCAAAAATGTATTCACTGCTCAGTTCAGTTCAGCTCAGGTAGTCCGGATGGCGCAATGGTTAGCACGTTCGCCTACTACGCACTGGGCCCCGGTTCGATTCCTACTGAATGCGGTAGTTTTCGATAAAAAAGGGGATTTACGTGTCGGACTACGAGCCCACTCAGCTGTTAAACGAGTACCCATTTATGGGGTAAATAACTCGGTTGAGCGTGTTGCTGATCACACACCTTTGCACAAGACATACCGTCACGATCTAGAAAATGGGATGATGCTAACTCATCTCGAGGCCATGGTTCAAATTGGACTGTTGCGCCAGTTATTTTTATTTTATTTTTACTTTATTCACTGCTCATAAAAAAAGTAAGGTACCCACTATTCTTCCTACTGAAGACATCATGGGTAAGTCATTTTATTTATGGTGTTTTTATGCATCTGAGTGGTACCAAGGGGCGATTGGAAGCGCAGTGTGTTGGGGCATCAGTCTCGTCTTTGACTACCGGCGTTTCGGGTTCGAATCCCGTCCACGACGACGTTCGTGGCCATGGATGTGCAGGAGGTGCATGCTGGCAACTGCATTCTCCGAAACCAGTTTATGCCGACGTAACGTCAACTGGGCCACATGGAACAGTTGACGCGCTATGCCCCACACGGGGTTAGTTAGGGCAATTGAGAGTGAGAGACAGTGGTACCAAGAAGAGCCAGGAGCCGATTTTTACATGCCAAAGTTAGATAAAACCCACTTTGATCAAGGGTGCGAACCACTCACTATGCGTCGCCCGGTCAACTAGGAATATTTCGAAAATCCCCGCCGACCCGCCCTTGGCGCACCCGATACAAGCGACGAACTTTAACCAGAATAGAGCATAGAATCAACACCGAGTAAATAACAACCATAGATAGGGCAAATAGCGCTGTCACACGGAAAAGATAAGTCAACAAGTCCAACTTGAAATTAAAGATTTTTATTCAGTAATTCGTAATCACATTAAAAAAAAAGTAACGAAAGGGAATCCACGACAAAATGTAACAAAGCGGAACAAATGGCAAGGTGTAATACTGAATAAATAATACAATGGATGGTGCGAGGCTTACATGCTACTGACTAAACATCTCATTTATGTTTATTTCTCCCCGTTCTTCTCATCCTCGGCAGCGTTGTCCTTGACATGAAGGTGGGCCGGTCCAGTCTGCTGAATTTGAACAATGCGTTCGTTACTTTGCAGAGCTTCCGCTGGTTTCGGGGCCTTAATTGTTAGCACTCCATCCGATGACAATGTCGAGACGACTTCCTTGGGATCGTAGCCTTTCGGTAGAGCATACTTGCGTACGAAATGTCGGGAAATGTAGCCATGTTCGTCCTGACGATCCTCGTGCTTTCCCTCGACAACGATCATGTTGTCTACAGTCCTGACGGTGATATCCCTGGGGCGGAATTGTTGCACATCAACGCAAACTTGGAAGCCATCCTTTCCCACAGTTGCCTGTCCCAATTCTGATGCTGTTCGTCTTGCGGCCTCCATGCTGAGCCGTGGTATAGCCATCAATTCGCTAATTTCCCGCGGAGTGATACCGAGGCCAAAGAGATCCCAGTCATTGCGACGGGCGCGGCGCATCTCCCAAGGATCCATTTCGAACAATAGTGGAATCAGAGACATCTTTTCAAGTAACTGTATTGTATCTTGCAGAATATTCACAGTACGATAACAATTGACACACTTCACAACTTAACTTAGTACTGAAACAGCACTTCACTTCTTATCAACACTTTCGATATGAATGTTTGAAACAAATTGTGCCGAGCGCTCTCACCGCTTGGGTTTATATACTTGAGGCAATGCGTCGCAATGCGATGCACGCCATTGAGAACAATGCTGGTCGGCATGAGCATACTCTCGAAAGAACGAGAAATTTCGCCGGCCGGTGAATTAAACTGCCAGTTGCATTACATATAGCGGGTAAACAAGGAGATGTGAAGTGGGGCGCTGGTGCAATCAATGCAGGTCAGCCACACATGATGCTTATCGTGATTCAGGGAGTATGCAAGTGAGCGGTAGATAGTACAATTATTCAAATACATAAAATACAATCAAATTAGATTTAAGATGATTAACCTAAGGCTTCGTTTACATGTGAACGCTGAGCCAGGCACCGTATATTGCAAAATTGCATTGAAAAGCGCCAACAAGAAGATTTGTACCTTTTCTGCTTTCACATGGAAAACATGATTTCATGAGCATTTGTGACAATTTGAGTCGTTCCCACAAGAGATGGGAACGACTCAAGTGGAAGATCAAACAAGGTGTGCCACAAGGAAGAGTTTTGTCTCCCTCCTTGTTCAACCTTTACCTATCTGGAATTCCAACCCCACCTGAAGGAATCGAAATTATCTCCTATGCAGACGCCTGCTCCATCCTGGCAACAGGGAGCGACGACATAACGCAAATGTGCGAGCGATTAAATGACGAAGGAAGTCAAGATGCAACTTGGGATCTCAATTGGCAACCAACTCATTCTGAGCGTGAACCATCCTAAAATTGTAGGAGTAACTCTGGACAACATGGCCACGTCATCTCCCCATGCTTCAACAGTGTGTAACAGGATGCGCGGAAGGAATAAAATCCTCAAAGCCTTGACCGGTAGTAGGTACCTGGGGCAAGGATAAAGAGACCCTACTGGTCACATACAATGCAGTTGGAAGGTCTGTAGCCAACTGCGCGGCCCCAGTGTGGTCACAGAATCTCTGTGACACGCAATGGAATAACATCCAGGTCTGCCAAAACGCCGCCCTCCGTACTGTAACTGGCTGTCTCCTGATGTCATCCCAGCACCATCTACATCAGGAAACGAGGATGATGCCTCTAAGGGACCACAACAAGCTTCTTGAGAAACAATACCTGGTTGGTTGTTACCGTAGGGAGCACCCCAACTCCGACCTCATGGACAAGACGCCGCCACCAAGCATGTCAGGCCTGATTTGAGGTACCTCGAAAGAGACGTTTAGAAGTACAAAAGGGCCCCCTTTGACAACAACGCATACAGAACAGCCATCGCAGCAATACACCACGAGGAGGTACAAGCATCAATCGCGGGACTAGGTCCAAAGTTCTCTCGACACAACCACCAGCCATTTCTCCTGATGAGAGAACGCTTCCGAGAACAGCGAGGACGACACTTGCGTAACTTCGGTCGGGTTGGTGTTCGCGTCTTAACTCCTACCTATCTCGCATTGATCGGGATGTCACGAACACATGCCCCGCCTGCAATGGTACACTTCACGATGTGGACCACATTTTCAAATGCCCAGCTGCACCCACACACCTGACCCCCTGATTGCTGTGGGAGAACCCCGTAGAGGCAGCTACCTTCCTATCACTTAACACCGAGGAAGACGAAGAACAACACAAAATGTAACACAAACAACAAACTTCTGACCATTGCTACAACAACAATAACAACTCAAATGGTCACAAATTTCGCGCACAAACGTCGCGGCAGTCGGATGGATTTTGGGCAAGTGGAATATCCAACTTAGATTGCGGTGGATTGCGGAGCTCTTAACTTAAACCCCACACACCAAGAATTTTGGATTGAACGCGGGACAAACTGGATTTTGGACGCTAGTTCGTGGCGACCTTTGCTGTGTGTGGCGATCTTTAATGATAACTTATGGCCGAACCAGATTGAATGCAGAATGCAGCAGCAGTGAAATGTCAAGTAAAGGTCGCCACCCACGGCAAGCATTTTGGTCGCGAGCATGCATCGAACCACGTCAAACTCTATAGAAAAAAAGTCTCCTCGTTTCCACCGTTCTATGATATTTGATGGTTCAGTCGTGGTTCTGCGCGATCATGTGTGGCGACCTGTAGAAAGCATGCATGCCCATAAGCAATCTAGATTGAACGAAGCAGCAGCGAAAGCCAATGTGCCTGTTGTTATTGCTGTTGCTTCCGCTGCTGCTGCTTTCAGCGTTCAATCTGGCTTGGGCATTATACTAACTTGTTCAATATACACTGACGACCACTTGAATAGGGACAGCCGCTTCAAGAATTGTTTTATTCCAAATCTCCAGTACCTTAAGGTCGATGTATCTACACGGCAAACAGTTTAGTCGAGAGCATGCATAGAACCACGTCAAACTCTATAGAAGAAAGTCTGCTCATTTCCACCGTTCTATGATATTTGATGGTTCGATAGAAGTTCCATCGTGGTTCTGCGCGATCATGTGTGCTGACCTAAAGGTCGACATACACGGGAAGCATTTTGGTCGCGAACATGCATCGAACCACGTCAAACTCTATAGAAAAAAAATCTACTCATTTCCATCGTTTTGTGATATTTGATGGTTCGATGGAAGTTCGGTCGTGGTTGTGCTCGTTCATAATAAAAAATGAAAATAAATTTTTTTTTTTTTTTGCAAATTCTTGATTTTTAGAGTGACGCGAGTGAAAAGTGACAAAAATCCGAGTGAAAAGTGATTCCCCCAGCCGGGGCCCCGGAAACTAAAAGTTGCCGAAGTTCGGTCTTGGTTGTGCTCGTTCATGTGTGGCGAGCTTTAAGCATTGGAAAATTTGAATAAAACAATTCTTGAAGTGGCTGTCCCTATTCAAGTAGAAGGCAGTGTATGTATCACATACTCAATTGTATGCAATTCGCAGGAACGGACAATTGAAAGAGATATGTACATATATGTACATATATGTAAGTACATCTGGTACGCACAATTCTGCTGTGTTCCGTTTACTCGCATGCCTCCGTGAAACACCGTGCATGTATTTTATAGCACTAGCGTTGCATCGGAAATCGGACTTCGCAGTTTCTTGTTTGTCCTCTAATGTAATCAAATAGGCAATTGAAGTTCACTTTGCCGGCCGGCGAAATTTCTCGGTCTTTCGACAACAAGCTGGTGCCGACCAGCATTGTTTTCAACGGCATGCATTGCACTGCGACGCATTGCCTAAAGTATATAAACCCGAGCATCGAGAGCAGCGTACACAGTTTTATTCGTACATTCAAGAGTGGCTTATTCGGCGAAGAGTTTTTCTATACCAAGTCCGGAAGTGCGTCAATTGTTTTCTGTGGATATTGTGAAAGTTCTGCAAAAATGTCTCTAATTCCACTATTGTTTAACATGGATCCTTGGGAGATGCGTCGTGCTCGTCGTAATGACTGGGATGTATTCGGCCTCGGTATCACTCCAGGGGAAATTCGCGATCTGATGGCTATGCCTCGTCTCACCATGGAGGCTGTGCGACGAGCAACATCAGAATTGGAGTCGGCGACTGTGGGAAAGGAAGGCTTCCAAGTGTGTGTTGATGTGCAACAATTCCGCCCCAAGGAGATCACCGTCAAGACTGTGGACAACATGGTCGTTGTCGAGGGAAAGCATGAGGAGCGTCAGGACGAACATGGCTACATTTCCCGACATTTCGTACGCAAGTACGCTTTGCCAAAAGGCTACGATCCCAAAGAAGTTGTCTCGACATTGTCGTCGGATGGAGTGTTGACCATCAAGGCCCCGAAACCAGCGGACGAGCTGCAGACTAACGAACGAGTTGTCCAGATTCAGCAAACTGGACCGGCCCATCTCCATGTCAAGGAGAACGCCACCGAGGGCGAGAAGGAAGGAAAATAAAAGTTCCTGGCGTCGAAAAAATCAAATCTTTAGTCACTAGCCTGTAATGTTCGCGCCACATATGTATTATTCATTATTCCATATACATAGCTTTACAATTACTGTTCCTTTTGCTTCTAACGTATTGAATACGTATTTTGTTACTTTTGTAATGTGTTGAATACGAATACTGGAATAAAAACATTTAATCTCGAATTGAATTTGTTGGCTTGTTTATTCTCGTCTGTTATGCCAGCGTTGGGTAGTAGTTTTCGCATGATTGGGGGCAGTTCTCTAGTGTTCACGCGTTTGACGAAGCTCTCATTCTGTGGTTGGCAAGTAATTGTACGTGCAAGCATGTCCACGGGGGTTTGACTCTACCCACTTCAGATGCTGGTTGGTGACTGCAATATGTTCAAATCCTTGAAAATTGAAGACCCTATTATATAATTTGAATCGAATTGCTTCTGAAAGGATGAAAGTGGTGCCACGTAACGAGTTGCCTTCCCTATTTTAGAATTCATCGAATATTTGCTTCGTATGGAAAATTTCGTATCAATGATGATTAAAATGGAGAAATTCGTTTTTGAGTTGGAGTGAGTCAAAATGAACTACCTTATATTAGAGAAAGAATTCTTAAAAAATGAAAACCATTCAGATTAAAATTGCTTTTATATAAATTTATTGTCTTAACATATGTCTCTTATTTCAATATGTTTTATAATTATTATTTTTTTCTCCCCAGTACACAAAAAATGGTATGAACTTCAAAAGTTCAAAAATACGCCTCAAAGTCAAAATGAACCACTTAAATAAAAGTAAGAAGCTTATACAGGGTGCTCCGCTTCAGATGGTAAATACGAGGGTAAGGTGAAAAGTTCTCGGCCTGACACAGAAATACCGTTACAATCAGCAAAAATTTGTATCCTGCCTGGATGCACGTTAGTTCGTATGACAAGTTTCAACTTGTTCTCTCAAGTAGTTTGCTTACACGAATTTTTGCAGTAGACGTCTTACGCAATTGCGCACACAATTTTCACAGCAATCTTTGCACTAATTCAATCGGGATCCGACCGATTTTGTGCGGCGATTTGTCACCATGGATGAGACTTGGGTCCACCACTACACGCCAGAAACGAAACAGCAGTTGAAGCAGTGGATGGAAGCCGGTAGTTCAGCGGCAAAGAAAGCGAAGTCGATCGCATCTGGCGGAAAGCTCATGGCCAGCGTGTTTTGGGATGCTAAAGGGATCCTGTTAATTGATTACCTTGAAAAAGGCAGAACAATAACAGGCGAGTATTAACAAACTTCTTGACCAGCTGGATGCCAAAATTCGGTAGAAGAGGCCTGGCTTGAAGAAGAAAAAATCATCTTTCACCAGGACAACGCACCTGTACACAAGTGTGCGTTGGCGATGGGGAAAACTGCGGGATTTGGGGTACAATTTGCTCGACCATCCCCTCTATTCTCCTGATTTGGCACCCTCATACTTCCATTTGTTCCCAAACTTGAAGAAATATGTTTCTGGGAAGCGCTTCGCATCCAATGAAGAAATTGAGAAGGCCGTAGTTGAATATTTTCACAGCCTTCCAGACTCAATTTCGGGAAGGAATACTGATGCTGCAAAAACGCTGGACCAAGAGTGTTGAGGTTAAGGGAGATTATGTAGAAAAATAAAATCATTGTTTAACTGAAAATCGCAATCTTTCAGCCCCGATACAGAGCTATAGCACTTTTTGTAATTTTTTTTGATGTGTATTATTCGAAAAATTACAAACCTAAACGTGTTGGATCAACACATTGGGGCAACTTTTGTCAAATTTCCAGACTTGTCAGTTCAAAGTACCGTTGTAAAAATATCATTTGAATTTTCGATGAAAAATCGATTTTGTAATATTACGTTTACACTATTCCCAGATTACTTAATCTGCGCCGGCTGATTTAATCTGGAACTATCAAATACGTACAATTTTAAACTCACACCCAGATTAAGCAGCAGATGAAGTAATCTGGGGATAGTGTAAACGTAATATTAGTTTGAACAGTTGTACCTTTGTAGTAACGGTGAATTTCGAAACCGAGAAATTTTATATGTTTTATATGAAATTTTATGTAGTTGCAGAAAGTAAGGTCAAATCTTTAATTAAATAATTGGGAGAGTGGTAAATTTTCATTTGGTTAGGAATGCCAAGCTTTTTGACACAATTAACAAAAAAATGCTATAATTCTGTAACGGATAAAAATAGTGTCCACTTCGGTGTCAATTTTCCACAAATGAACGGTACTAAAATATCTACCATTAAAGTATATACCATCTGAAGCAGGGCACCCTGTATATGCTTTTTACTTATATTTAAGTGGTTCATTTTGACTGTGAGGTGTATTTTTGAACTTTTGAAGGTTATATCATTTTTTATGTATTAAGAAGAAAAATAATTATAAAACACATTGAAATGAGAGACTTAACATGTTGTTACACAAAAATAACTGAATTGTTTTTCAGTCATTCTTTAAGGTAATTCTTCTCTAACATAAGGTGGTTCATTTTGACTGTGACTCACTGTACATGGTACCATTTCGAAAGCAATATGCAGGGAAATATAAAGGGGGACAATGAGAATTACGACACAGCGTAAAGGGAGTATAACGTGGGAATCCAATGTGGCATCGAACCATCAAATATCATAGAACGGTGGAAATAGGGGGAATTTTTTTTCCACACGTCCTATGAAATTGATGGTTCGATGGAAGTTTGGTCGTGGTTGTGCTCGTCAATAGGTGGCGACCTTAAGTGATCATGATCAAATCATTCAGCAACACATATTTCTGTTCACCGCTCACACTTTTCTTCTTCTTTCTCCTTGATTTTTGTATGAAGTGTGTGTGTGACAATCCCTGCGTTCAGAAGTTACCGAAGAGCACGAACTGCTCGCGAGCAGCTCCGGAACTTGTCGATTATGCAGTCTGTACCTGCTGAACGCGACTCTAGTTGTCACTCACACTTCATATGAAAGTTAAGGAGAAAGAAGAAGAAGAAAAGTGCGAGCGGTGAGCAGAAATTTTTCCTGCTCGGTGATCAATTGATCATGATCAGTTGAGCGAAAGTTGCTCAGTATCTTCTGAACCCACTCAAATGGGAGTCACGTTTAGCAACCACATACTGCATAAGGCGGCTATTACACTATAAAAGTTCTTTTACAAATATCTTTTATGGAAGCTATTTTCAAAGAACTTTTATAGTGTAATAGCCGCCTAAGAAAAGATTTGCGACATGGACGTCGCTTGTTTCAACTACTTTTCTAATATGCTTGCACACCTTCCCCCTTTAGCGGCTAATATCATTCATAAAAGTTCTTTTGAAATATCGTTCGTCAAATATATTTGTAAAAGAACTTTTATAGTGTAATAGCCGCCTAACCGACTATTTGCGGAACTGCTCGTGAGCAGTTCGTGCTCTTCGGTAACTTCTGAACCCATCCAATAACATATCGCTCATAAGTTCCTAATCACCAACAACTATGCGTTGATTAAAGGTCGACATACACGGCAAGCATTTTGTTCGCGAGCATGCATCGAACCACGTCAAACTCTACAGAAAAAAAAGTCTGCTTATTTCCGCCGTTCTATGATATTTGATGGTTCGATGGAAGTTCGGTCGTGGTTCTGCGCAATCATGTGTGGCGACCTTTAGATTCTCCAAACACTACAGATCACAAAAAAAACATGCTAGCTCTTGGCTAGCTTGCGGAAGGTATGATACCCTTCACGCGAAGCATGGTATCATACCTTCTATAGGCTATGTTGCTATCAATTTGATCCACTCTGTATTCAGCACTTTTAGGCTGCGCGCATGTTGGCTCACGCTCGCGTGTCGCGTTCACGTGTTTGCTGTCAAGCGGTTTGGGTCTATGGTTTCCAGCCAAAGATGCGAATCTGTCAATATGACAAATGCTCGGCTATTGTCGTATCAACAATGAATGCGTTCAGAAGGTGGCAAAAGAGCAGAAACCGCTCGCGAGCAGCTCCGCAACTGCTCGCGATCAGCTCCGGAGCTGATCGGTTTGGAGTCTGCACCTGCTGAACGGTACTTCACCAGCTGACAAATCGACCAGCTGAAAGCTGACGATGACAATTTTAGGCGTCAAGTGCCGAAAAGTGGAAAATACATGAATCCCACGCTGTCCATTACAAAAATCACGAACAACGAGATAACAAATTCAAAAGCACCCGAAAACCAAAGAACTAGAAACCGAAAACGGCGAAAACACAACAACCAATCCGATAACTGTCAAAACTCGGAAACTCGCAACATGAGCGTGAGGTTGAAAAAGAAGAAGAACCTGAGCACTGAGCACTGATCAGTGAGCAGAAATATTTCTTGCTCGGTGAAATTTGATCATGATCACCCGAGCAGAAGTTGCTCAGTCACTTCTGAACCCGCTCGTTCTGAACATGTTCGCTGAGCGGAAGTTGCTCAGTTCCTTCTGAACGCACACAATTTGAGTTCATTATTGTTCTTTAAAATGAATAACTAGGTAAGAATTGAGTGGCAAAACAAACGACTGGGGACTAGAAGGATGTGCATAAACACATATTTCATACTAAACTATTGGCGTTAATACACAATAATGAATCCAATTTAGTGATACGAACACAGCCGAGCATCTATCAAATTGACAGATTCGCATCTTTGGTTGCAAACCATAGACACAAACCGTTTGACATAAAACACGTGAACGCGACACGCGAACGTGTGCCAACTTGCGCGCAGCCTTAAATTAGTATTAATACTTATCCCACTTCTACTGTTCCTATAGGATGTATATGAAATAGTGGGAAGATTTTACCCAAATTTAGGAATGTGGTTTGGCGGTAAATATGATGAATTATTGTAAAATTTTGTAAAGGTCGCTACGAACTAGTGATGGGCATATTGACTCTTTCTACTGTACCAGCACATACACTCTAACTCTTTCCACTGAGTCGTTCAAAAAGAGTCGTTCAAAAAGAGTCGAACAAATCCATAGACTTGGGGAACATATTCAATGAAACCCGTAATTATGTGAAATGCATGTATATTACATCAACTTATTTCTAGTTTTTTATAATTAAAGTGTATATGGAAATAACGTTAAATAAAACTTATAGCTAAAGATTGGAATTCAAAAATATAATCTGTCAAACTTTATTTGATGTTATTCTGTTCCTTCTCTCCGAAATAATCTGTCCTGATTTCGAGAAAATCCTTTCACACGGCACCGATGTAGCCATGACACATAATCGTTTCTTCATAATTTTAAAAAGGCGTGGATAAAGCAATTTCCGCTCTTTTCACCACAACAATGGATCGCTGCTTCATTTGACATATGGCTCCTGCAAATATTTGTCTAATTCTGCAATCCCGACAGTAATGGGGTTAGACACGGATGTGATTTTCGACATTCTTTCGTCAAAATCGCCCCAAATTTTCGGATGCGGATGTATGACTGATTTGAGAGGAAATATTTATACAACTAGCTTGTTGTGAAATTCCCAGGTTCGAACAAGGAAGCGTAGGTGACAAATAACCGAAGTTATAGAAATTAATGCTATATATTATTATTAACTTGCTTGTAGAAAATTTCCATACTCATGTAATAAACGATATTGTAGACAATAGTTAAGTTATACCAAGTTCCAAATCAATCGTTTAATATATAACGATATTAAATGTTTTGTAGTTAAATACAAGCATTTCGCCCCTCGCTGCGTCTTAGTTACAGCAAATTGAAAAAAATGCCAGAAGTGGAAAGTATTCATTATCTTTTTTGAAAAGACTCCTTACAAGCCTTATAGTCGAAAAAAAAAACAAATCAAAATTCATATGTGCATATGCAGCCACTAACCTTTACTTCCTCAATCATGAACAACAACAACATGAACATCTCCAGCGGCTGGGCTAACATTTCTGAACTAGACTGTTGCTTTCTCATTTCATAAAGCCTGTGGATATACACAGAGAAGAGAGAGATAAGGAAGGATAATCACAATCTATGTACACTAAATTCCCTGAAGCAATTCCACCTCATTCCGTCTGCCAAACTCACATTCCCCAATTCCATCTCATTTCCCCGGAACACCCGCCCGATCCATATAGTAGAAGAACCAGGCCAAAATAATGCTGCAAAAAAATTGCTTCGTTTCTCTCTAGCAATTTCATTTCCTTATTTCTCTCTCTTCTCTGGCTGAAAAAGACTCAAATCAAATGAATGTGATGATTGGAATATGTGCTTATGAGTGAAATATCTGGGTCTATTCTGTACTGAATTACCCAAATAATCAATGTGTTTTTTACTCAAGACACAGCCCAGTATGGCTCAAAGTACAGAGCGAATGAAATACAGAAGTGTTAGCGTGTGCTGTGTGCTGAGTGTGCTGTTTTAAAACAGCACAAATTGTGCTAAATACTCAAACTCACATTTAAGAAACTTCTCATTGCGTCCACAGTATACAGAGGAAATTGTCTGGTTGTTATCGTTTTCATCTCAAGTTGAACTTGAGGTGATGATGACGATATGATACAAGACGACTACTTTGTTTTAGAATGTTGGGTTTGTTTTCTGTATGTATTTGGGGAAAATTGGATGTGCGGTGCGACGTAAGCATATGATTTTTGATTTGCTTGCAGTCAGCATGGGTTGTTGTTTGTATATTTATAAGTGTATACACAATGCGTGCATTGCATACTGCATAGAGACGATTATGAATGGATGGGATTATTTAGATGGGTGGGATTGGTTTGGTAGATAGATAATGATAGTTTTAGTTTCAGATAGATATTAGGATGGGGTGTGAATGAATATGAATGTAATACATACATACATATATGTTATCAGAAATTTTGAATGAGCGTTGAGTTTCCATGCGTTACGTAATATTTAAATTAATTTGAGTATTCATTTTACAGTGTGTCAATCTTAAATTGAACGGCTCGGAGGCTATGTCGTTGTGCCGAATCTTTCGCTCATTCTGTTGAGGCGATCAAAAAGAGCGACTCGTTACTGTGTTACCCATCACTACTACGAACTAGCGTCTAAAATTCAGTTAGCCCCGCGTTCAATCCAACATTCTTGGTGTTTGGGGTTCAAATTGAGAGCTCCGCAATCCACGGCAATCCAAGTTGGATATTCATCTTGCCCAAAATCCACGCGATTGCCGCGAAGTTTGTGCGCGAAATCCGAACTTAACGGAGTCAAATTTTGTTTATGTTTTGTGTTGTCGGTGTAAATAGCAACAAAGAAAACGTTTTTATGTGTTGGCCACCGCCAAGGTGTTTACGCAACTCTTTTGCAATGCAATTAACGGTGCGTGAAATTGTGTGGCGACCTTAACAGTACGAAGGACATGCCTCTGCAATAACGTAATAATGCCTCCTACTCGCGTGCCGAGTTAAATCGCCGCCGCGCCTTCCTTGGTCGACGAACCGAATTGCGTGCAAAATGGTAAGATTGCAGTTTTGCATCTCTTTGTCATTCACTAGTTTCTATCGCGGGACTATATTCGAGGTTTAACGAAATCGATTTATGTAACCCACGACAACATAAACGTACGGTTTAGTTCGTTTTGGTACTAACATTTAGCTCCACTTGCGATGCAGAACTGGAGTGAAACCGTATGGTCGGTATAAATATAAACACACCACGAACAAGCACTAACACTAAAAGGATTTAGTTAAATCGCCTTTTAGTTCGACGATATAAACGTGACCATTGGCTCTCTCAACTTTCCCCGAAAATGTTCGCACACATTACTTTAGCTTTTATTACCATCTGATGCCTGGTTCGAGTATGTTCGTGACATCACAACACAATGTTATTGCTTGGCGAGAAGTAAATAGTTGATAAATTTGAGAATCAAATTTGTTTGGCTGTGGGTCGACTGGCTGGGTGTGTACCGTGTGTACGCACGCAAACATGGAAAACGTATTTTTCGAATTTCACCTTGGGGTAGGTCATTGCAAAAAGACGAAATGCACTAGATGGTTCTTTCTGGTCTTAATTTAATTGATTTGTCGTTTTCGCTTTTTATACCCTTGCTCTTATAAGGTGTAGGGTATATTGTTTTTGTCACAACGGACATACATAACACCTTAAAGGAGGCACCGTAGGTATAGCAATATATATATGTACATATGTACATATATGGAAATGATCAGGGTCACCTCCTGTCTGTCCGTTAGCACGATAACTTCCGATAGATCGAAGCTAGCGACTTGAAATTCTGTTTAAATATTTGGGTATATTTCTATTCCACCGGGCGATGCGTTATGGTTCGTACCTTGGCTAATAGTGGTTTTACCGGTGTAGCGTATAGAGCGAGCGTTCTAGGACGTTCTAAGACGTTCTAAGAGCCCACGCGAGGGGAGTGCGAAATCTTCTCATTTTAAACCCCCTAATAGTCAAAAATGCGAACTATTACGCGTCGCCCGGTGAACTAGGCATGTTACGAGTGTATTTCTCACTCCCCGTGTTAAAGGGCTTCAACCTCCCTAGAAAGTTCGCTGCGCTCGCTCTGTATCCCACAGCGGTAAAGGAACCCACTATTAGCCAAGGCGGGAACCACGATGCGTCGGCTGGTGGAATAGGAATATACTGGCAATTCGCTAACAAATTTTCAAGGAGGGAAGTGTTAACCAGTTTGCACAAATAGGTTTGTATGTTATTGCGCAGTAAATACCCCCACTTTGCAAAAATACACCCTCCTTGGACGCTGGTTAAGGGATGATTCACTATATGACCTTGTGTGTATATCAGTACTAATCTGGCAATCAAACATCTGCATATCGATATACATATGTATATTGCATACCCAATTGCAAAAATTCGCAGCGAAGCGACGGACAATTAACCCAAACACACAATTCCAATTATGTTGAGTCCAGTTTACTCGCATGCCTCCGTGAAACACCGTGTATGCATGTATAGCACTAGTGTTGCGCCGGAAATCGGATTTCACAATTTCTTGTTTGTCCTCTAATGTAATCATTAATCAAATGTGCAATTGAAGTTCACTTTGCCGGCCGGCGAAATTTCTCGGTCTTTCGACAACAAGTTGGTGCCAACCAGCATTGTTTTGAATGGCAGGCATCGCATTGCGACGCATTGCCTCAAGTATATAAACTCGAGCGACGGGACCACGGCACAGTTTGAATCGAACATTCGAAGTGTTGATAAGAAGTTCCGAAGCGCTGTTTCAGTACTAAGTCGCGAAGTGTGCCAATTGTTATCTGTACTGTGAATATTCTGCAAGATACAGTTGCTTGGAAAGTGCGAAAATGTCTCTGATTCCACTATTGTTAGACATGGATCCTTGGGAGTGGCGCCGCGCCCGTCGCAATGACTGGGATCTTTTCGGCCTCGGTATCACTCCACGGGAAATTAGCGAATTGATGGCTATACCACGGCTCAGCATGGAGTCTGCAAGACGGACAGCATCAGAATTGGGATCGGCAACTGTGGGTAAGGATGGCTTCCAAGTTTGCGTTGATGTGCAACAATTCCGACCGAGGGATATCACCGTTAAGACTGTGGACAACATGGTCGTTGTCGAGGGAAAGCATGAGGAGCGTCAGGACGAACATGGCTACATTTACCGGCATTTCGTACGCAAGTATGCTCTGCCAAAAGGCTACGATCCCAAAGAAGTCGTCTCGACATTGTCATCGGATGGAGTGCTAACAATTAAGGCCCCGAAACCAGCGGAAGCTTTGCAAAGTAACGAACGCGTTGTTCAAATTCAGCAAACTGGACCAGCTCATCTTTGTGTCAAGGAAAACGCTGCCGTGGATGAGAAGGGCGAGAAGGACGAGGAGAAATAAACGTTCCTGGACTTTGGAAATCGAGATGTTTAGTCACTAGTCTGTAAGATTCGAGCCACATATAAATGTATTATTCATTACTCCACATTTAGCCTTACCATTACTGTTACTTCCTGACGTACTGAATATGGATTTTTTTAATTTTTAATGTATTAAAACTGAATACTGGAATAACAATTGAATTCCAAATTGAATTTGTTGGCTTGTTTCTTTTCTGTAGTTAGGTTAGTAGTTTTCGTATAGGCATTTCCACACTTAAACTTTCGGTCGTCAAGAGGGATTCATTTGGTGAAAGTATGGATGAATGCTTATTGGAAAAAGGAGTTCAGTGTTGATCGTGAAAATCCATGGCGAATGACTCAAAATCGAAGATGAGCATGGGGGTGAAACAAACCCACCCATTATGTCGTTTCAATTGTTTCTCCGTGCCCAAAATCCCCTAAATTTATTAAGAACCCTCTGGATTTCGCCTTTCCCGACGACCTTGAGAATGAATCATGTCTAGCCCATTCGCCAATCCACACCACTCAACTCTCATCCCGTATACTCGGTACACTCGAACTTGCCCAAATTTTCGTTCTCGTCCATTCCCTGACCTCACCCAATGAACAAATAATGCGAAGAATGTCATGCTACGCAATCTGTAGGAATTCCTCCCATTTCATTTTCATTCAGTAAATATGTACATATGTACATACACATGGTTGTCTCTGGCTGTTTCTCAATTGTCGAATATTGTTTTTAGCCCAAGAAGCAAGCGGCCAAGGTGGAAAGTTTTGCAACGTTTTTGTTTTTTGAGTACCTTTATGTTTTTGGGGTGCTGAACAGAATCCGGTTTACTTTTTATACCCTAGACTTAATAAGTATAGGGTATATTGTTTTTGTCACGACGAAAATATGTAAAACCTTAAAGGAGGCTCCGGAGGTATAGCAATGTACATATATTTATATTTAAATGATCTTCGATTTAGCCATGTCTGTCTGTCTGCCCGTTCGCACGATAACTTTCGATAGAATGAAGCTAGCGACTTGAAATTTTGGTACAATATTTGCAGTATGATTTACATAGTTGGTTGCAATTGAAAATGGGTAAGATCCGAACCAAGGAACCCCTACCTCCCCTACAAATTAAACTTAAAATAAGCGATAACTTTCGATAGAATGAAGTCAGCGATTTGAAATTTTGAAGTTGGATCTACATAGTTAGCTGCTATTGAAAATAAGCCAAAATCCAAAATCAAATTATTGACGAAAGAAGGATTTTGGCTAACCTTTGGGCGGTTATTTTAAAACAAGTATTTTCATTCTTCTTCGTAATTTAGTCACAAATCCAGCTATTGTTCTCTATTATTTCTTTATTCCGTTTTCGACGTTTCGCCTATACTAGGCATCATCAGGATTTTTTCAATCTAAAATTGTTTACATTATATTACAACTTGTCATTGTAATAGAGAACAATAGCTGGATTTGTGACTAAATTACAAAGAAGATTAAACAATTCCAGTGAATAAATCATATACTAAAGTATTTTCATTGTTTTGAATTTTTTTCGTTTTAATGTTATTTGGGGTGCTAAATGCGAATCTGAGATATTTTCGCATTTTTTTTGGGTTTTCCTTAATATCTCCTGAAGTATACATCCTACAGAAAAAGTCACCCTGACCTATTTTAAAGCACATTAAATTTGTTAAAATTTGATACCAAAATCAGCTTCGTAAGTCTAGGAGTTTCCGGAAAAAAGCTCTTAAAAATTAGAAACGTTTTCTTAGAATGTCTCAAATATGTTCGTTTTAGTAAGGTTTCTTGCCAATACCGGGGAGAGTGGTCAGGTCATACCACGAGGAAAGTCATCGGATTCCAATTTTTTGATAATTCTATTATCTGTAATTCGAGATAAATGGGAGGTCCGTCAGTTCATTAGTAACATAGAAAATGGCAACCCAAAATTAGCAAAAAATGGACTTCGTGGAAAACAAATGTGAACATCGCTTAATATCTCCTTTAAGTATTATGTGAGAGATGTGGGAGAAAAGACCGAACTTATTTTTTTGAAAGTATATCAATACATGAGAATTTGCTAAAATTTAATATTAAAATACGCTTCCTACGTCTTTCTAAGTTGGGTTTTATTTTCAAAAGTGAAATACTTCCGTTTTTATTATCAATATTGCCAAATATTTTCAAAAATATTCATCCCACGAGGAAAGGCATCAGAAATGGGTTGATAACCTTTAATTTCATATAAGTGCCAATTCGATACTGCCATTAGTTACTTCGAAAATCGCAAAAACCAATATCGTAAAAAACCATTTTCGAAAAATAAAAAAAAAATGCCTGCGGGTACTAATAGAGAACTATTACAGTGCTCCGAGCTTGTCAGTATGAAGACGGCGCGGGTAGGAGGTACATGCTAGCAACTGCACTTCCAAATTAGTAGATATGCTATCAAAACGTCAACAAGGCATAGAAATGCTAGAGATGTTGCCCCACCCATGCCCCTAGAGGGCTCAAGGCAATTAGCATTGTCTAGGATAGTACGCATATTCCAGAAACCAATCTTTGCCATTAAATGATTTTCGCGTCAAGTGAATTTTCGCATTCTTCGTCGAACCAGTCATTTCGCACTCGCCGGGCTTTATATCCCACGACCTTCTCTGCGACGTCCCTGATGGTACCCTTGAGCTCCTCCCAGAACCCATGGACGCCTGTGTTGCTGATGATGTGTAGCATAGGCGATAGACTTTCCTCAAGGGCGGTATAGTACCTATACACCACCGCTGTAGCATCGCTCAGAAGCTCATCAATCGCAAAGATTTTGGGAGGGCTCTCGATTGGTGCACTGAGGAAATTCTACATCTGTAGGTCGTCTTCACCAAGTGATGATCTGAGTCGCAGTTTGCTCCTCGATAGGAGCGGACATCCATCACACTAGACGCCCATCTACTGCAAATGAGGACGTGATCAATTTGGTTGACCGTGTGTGCGTTTGGAGATTTGGTTTGCTTGTGCATGCGTCGATGCGGGAAACACGTAGAGCTTACGACTAGATTCCTGCCGCAGGCGAAGTCGATAAGTCGCTGGCCGATGTCGTTACATTCTTCATGGAGACTGTGGCCTCCAGTGGTCCCCCGGTGCCAACTTTCATTTCCGACTTTCGCGTTAAAGTCTCCCAGCAGCAATTTGACGTCGTTTGTTGGAAGTGAGTCGAAGAGGGTCTCAAGGCGGGCGTAGAACTCGTCTTTTACAGCGTCTTCTTTAACTTCAGTGGGGGCATGCACATTGATGAGCCAGAGATTGAAGAATCGAGTCTTAATGCGAATGGCACATAGCCGTTAATTTATGTTTGAAGTCAGTAATGTGCGGCTTGAAGTGATTGTTTACTATTTTATAAATGCGACTCCAAACTCCTTGCGGCCCGATGGTTTGCCACTTGTAAAAATTGTGTGCGGTTTCTTGTCATTGATCTCGCTGCCAAGCCAGTTTGTTTCCTGGACTGCAGTAATGCTCAGTTTGTACTTTTTGACCTGTTGAAGGAGGGCCTTCTCGGCCCGCGGTTTGTTCAGGGAACGGACATTCCAGGATCCGAAAGAATAATCCTTTAGTCGTTTGCGTGGTCGTCGTTGTTGATCCGTCCAATCCGAGGCTTTTGTTCCAGGTTGCTTGACATGGAGTGGTTTTTGCAAGGACGAGTTGTCAGCACATCGCTTAACCCCATTCAGGGGATGGCCTCGGAAGACAGCTGCTTTAGATGATTTAATAAACGTGCTGGAGCTCACACAACTATGTTGCAGGTCCAACTACGCAAGTCATTCCATCCTACTAAACCTGAGACGCTTAGGTGTTGGTCAGCCATTCAGGCTACAGCTTTCCAAACTGTCTTATCGCTAAGACTTGGCCGTCAGCCGTTTGAAACACTGCCGTTACAAGGGGCGCCCACGTGGACAAACTATGGAAAAGGTCTTTTGCCCCCCCAACAAAAACAAGATACCCTGTACTATAAGTAAGGCTCTAAAAAGGAGAGTACGCTCGCGGCCATTTTGTTGACATCGAATGGAGATTTGTGCCATTTGAATATATAACTAACAAAGGAGTGGGTATATGCCTGTCAAACCATACAAATTGACAGCTTGACAATGGGACGATCTTATTCTTGAAAAAGACGAGAGCTGGGAGAGTAAAGTTAACGGTTTTAAGATTGTCATTTTCACGTTGTGCATATGGCTGTCAAACGCTTTGTGCAAAAAGTAAATACGGTTGAATTCGCGAAAGTTTGGAGCCGGTTTTTGTGTGTAAAGAGCCGCGATTATGTAGAGAAGGCACTAGTGCAATTTTCGGTAGGACAAATTGGTGCGGTAGTGAGTTGTGGTAAATTGAAATGCCTCGTCGGTGGCTGCAAAAATAACCATCGTATCCCTAAGACGGGGGTGTCTTTTTATAGGTAAAACCTTAAATATTTATATGTGATGTGCGCGTTACTCTTTTTTGTGAGTTTTCTGTCAGAAAACCGATATTAAAATGTTTGTTTTGGTTTCTGACTCCCCGCTGTATATATAGCTGTCAAATATCCGCGTCCTATTGGTGGTTGGCATTAATAGTCCCATTCTTTCTCTCTCCCATGAAAAATTAAACGCGCTCTTCTCTCGTCCCATAAATTTAGCCTATGGGCCACTCCAGAAGTTCCTCTGAGTTTGTGCCCATCGAATGGAGATATGAGAGAGACAGCACTAATGTTGTTAACTGGGAGCTATAATTTTTACATGCCTGTTACTCTCCATTGGTTGGCAACAAAATGGCCTTCCTTTTTAGTGCTCTACTATATAAGTCTAGGTTATAAGAAGCGAATGAATTATTCTAATAGCCCGGGAGCTAGCGACACTTTCCGTTATCATATATGTTAAAGCCTAGCTTATCATTTTATTTGTCGTAATAACATAGCCTATCAACAAAATGAATTCCTGCTACCTCGGCAACTAAAACCCGATCGGCGATGGATCTTCACAAAATATCGGACGATGGAAATTATGATACTGTCCAAAAATCACCAACGCTATACACATGCACTGTACGGACCATCTGGCGATCATAAAGCTGACCATATACGTTCAGGTTTACCTTGAGGTATACCTGCACAAGTATACAATTGTGCAGGTCTGGACGCCTGTGCAGCGAGACAGCACACACTACGGTAGACCTATTCAGGTATACCTTCGCAGGCATACCTCAACGTAATTGGAGCGACCGGTAGCGCAATGTGTTGGGGCATCAGTCTCATGTTGACTACCGGCGTTTCGGGTTCGAATCCCGTCCACGACGACATTCGTGGCCATGGATGTGCAGGAGGTGCATGCTGGCAACTGCATTCTCCGAAACCAGTTTATGCCAGTTGACGCGCTATGCCCCACAAGGGGTTAGGGCAATTGAGTAGTAGTATATACCTCAACGTGTACCTTATATGGTCGGCCGATGAATCGGATGACGACAATACAATGAGTGCATTCACGACGCTCGTTTTATCCGGATCGCTACGGAGCGCTACAACCCCTCCCGGTCGTGATTGCAACCGCTCCTTCCATCCGCTCTGGAGCGGTTACTTCCCCTTGGTAGCAGAAATTTTTTACGCTCTCTGGGCATGTAGCGCTACATTTGACAATTCGCAGCTGGTATGTGCGTTGTGACGTTTGTGTACATCAAAAGCGCAAATAGAATCCCCGTCTATGTAAATTCACTGCCTTCTCGTCTTTGATTTGACATTTCCTTGTTTCGTGATGTGCCAAAGAAATGTTTTACGATGGAAAATTGGCAATTGCCAAATATTTGCGGTGTCACCTGTTTGTCAGACATTTCATATGTAGCGGTTCAATCACGAAAGAAATGTTGACAGGTAGCATCTCGTCAAATGTGTAGTGGAGGGGATGTAGCGTTCCGTAGCGAAAATTTTTCACATGAATGCAGCCAATGCAATATATCTCTCCTTCAAAGATGTCCACCTAAAAATACCACATTCCTGAATAGGATATCATTTAATTGAAAGAAATCTGTCACGTTACACATGTAACCATGAATAATAAATATGAACAATTATTATACAGTACATATATCAATATGTATATAATCAATATCTATATTGATATTAATATCAATATCAAATTAAAGGCTAGTTCACACGTCGCAAATATTTGTTTACATTTTTTTGAGGAGATATTTGTCTGAAGAAAACAATTTGGCAAAGCTATTTTCTCGCGTGTTAACATGGTAATGGATATTTGCTACAAAGTTGTTTTCTCCAATCTATTTTTCGTAGTTATCATGGTAACTGATATTTGCCAAAATATAACAAAAACAAATTAGTTGGATAAATATTTGGGGTTCAGACGTAGAACAAAGATTTTCGCAAATATTTGCTTTTTTTGCCAAATATTTGCCATGTGTGAACTCACTTTAAGTCCAAATATCGCCAGAACTGCCCTTATTCTGTTAGTATGATAATTTTAATCATTAAAGAGGCTTCAGGGAATACTACAGATTTCTATTTCATTAAAATTTAGATGCTCATTTGGTTCGCAAATGAAAAAAAAAATACAAAGCAAAATATAATTAGGTTAACGGTGTCAATGAACCAATCAACATAATTAAAATTCAATCAACAAATTTAAAATTCATTCAACATAACTAAAATTCATACAGCCACAATGCAAAGTTTCTGGCCAAGTAGGTTCATTCAGATGTTTGAGGAGAATGTAATAAAATGACATAGGGTCGTTTTCCTAATGTCTGGTTAAATTTTATCGTATAGATAAAAGCTAAACGCCACCCATCCATCCGTCTTCCATCGCCACCCATCCCCCAGTTAAAAATTTAACGGACGATAATTCCAAATAGCTGATACGGGCTACTTACTGGCTGAGGTTTTGACAGCTAGAACTGTTTACGTGGTAGTTTCCTCAATGTCTGGTTACAGCTTATCCTATAGATAAACTCTAAACACCAGTTAAAAATTTATCGGACGATTGTTCCAAACAACTGGTTCGGGCTGCTGAGATTTTGTCAGCTTGAACTGTTTACGTTTGCACATTCAAATGAGACAATTAGGCCGGCCGCATCTTGGACGTACGCAGGGCAGTTCGCGCAGTGCGCGCATCACATTGTGTCTGTAAAATCAGATTTTGAGAATTGCTACAGTAGAAGAGTAGCATCGCCCATAATAAGGCATCGCCCAGACAGAAACTTTTGATCGCGACTGTCTTTTGGATTGTATATATATTTATAAACAATAAATTATGAATACTAATCGCAATATTAAAAGGTTTTTTTACGAATTTCTGAAATATGCATATACTATTGTATTAATTTCATTTAATGCGATTCCGTTTTTGAAAATAAACCGATGCTATAAATGTCGCTACCCATCATTCATTCCATTTAGTTGGTTTTGTGCTAGCTTTCCTTGAGCAGGGAAGAACCACGGAAGTCTGACCTAGAGAATTTAATTTTTTTTTCACAACAAAATGGATTTTTCGAATCCATCTTGCGCGGTCAACAGCCTGGGAACCGCGAATACATTACTGCACTCCTTCGTAACGTCAATTTTGGCTCTGCATTGTAACATAAGCTCGTCATATAAATGGCCAGAGGACTATGGCGAAAGTGCAATTCATTACGGTGAGATCGAATAAATGATTTGTGGGTGTAGTGAGATGGAGGCAAGTGTTGAAAAAGAAGTGTACACTCGAAAATTATGTGAAGGATTTTTCGGGAAGAAGCGCATCTGGGAGCAGCATTCAAAGTTGCCCAGAATTGTCTGTAATTACGGGCTTCCATGGAACTAAATATTTGTCCATTTAAGCTCGTCACGATCGAGCACAACCCTTCTAACCAAAACAAACAACAACCACGACCAAACCACAACCGAACCAAAAATATGTGCAATTTTGGTTCAGTGGAGGCTCGGTCGTTGTTGTACTCGATCGTGTGAAGCGAACTTTACATTAGTCGTATTGATTTTCAGGTGTAGATGATTTTGATTTTGTTGTGGTTGGTGCCGGACAGGCGGGATCAGTTGTTGCCGGACGATTAGCTGAAAATATCCACAATAAGGTTCTTCTAATTGAGGCGGGCGGAGATCCCCCTATGGAGACTGAGGTAATTATACATGACCTAAGTAGAGGAACTATCTCATATGATTCTTCAAGTAGAAGTTTTTTTTAATAACAGAAACTCCGTTTGAATCAAAAATCTTGATTCGTAATGAAGAATGCTTCATGACATTATATTTTTAACACGATTTCCGGCATACGAGGGGTCTATAAAAAACATTCGCGTAGTTTTATATTTCAACATGAACACCAGGTGACAGTTGTCAGTGTTTGGACGCATCAAAACGCGCTTGTGAAAATAACTAAAAATATACTAGTTTAACTTAATAATATTAAGTGAAATAGTTGCAGTGAATTCCGATGTTCACGGTTAATTCATATTTAAGACAAATTTCGTGTTTAAGGCTGGTATTCCGATCGCGTGAAATGGAAAAATTGACAGCAACACTTTTCATCGGCGAAATGACTCGTGTGAAAAAAGTGCGTGGAACATATCATTTTTTCACTTTTCATCCGATCTGTGTACCGGTGAAATGAAATATTAGCACCGCAAGAAACATTTACACCGATTACTTTGTTCACTAATCTAGCGCTCAACTATAAATAACACCGGGAAAACACAACACAACCTGAATGACACCGACAGAGACAGCTGAGCTGTCAGTGAAAATTTTTCTCGTACATTTGGCACGAGACAAAATTTCATCCTCGTGAAATCCATAAACTTGACTTTTCACTTCAAAGTAGTACACAGATCGCCTGGAATGAAATTTAGGTTCCACACAATTTCACGTCTGTTTTCATCGGGGAAAAATGTTGCGATTTTGTATGAGATTTCACGGCACTTTTCATTTCACGCGATCTGAGTACCGTCCTTTATAGTGAAAGTTTTAGACTTTTATGATTTTTTCACTTGGCGTGATTTTCTTTGTTTATATTATCAATTCGTGTCAATTCGATTGTGCACACTGTACAAACTGTATATGTGCATTTAGTTTTTTCCTATATATAGGAGCCCTCATAGCGTAGAGTTTGGTGCGTCCGCCTTGCAATATCTGGACTTTTTAATTTTCTATTTTCTATTATTTAAAAATTCTACTTTTTGAAAGTGCAGTTGCTAGCATGCACCTCCTATCCGCGCCGGCTTTATACTGACAAGCTCGGAGTACTGTGAGAGTTCTATTAGTACTCACTGGCAGTTTTTTGTTCGCGCCGAGATTTGAACTCCGAGCTCTAGATTAGTATCGTAGAGCGGTGACCGAACGACCACGGCCACCGATGATGTCCGTGGTGATGGGGCCTAAGGTAGCATAATGCCCGTGAAAGTCGGACCGCGCCATCTGTCAAAGAAAAAAGGACGCTCAACCAGCTAAGCAGCGGCTTATGATTCAGTCGGCAACCATTGTAGAGTTCAGAGAACCACGAGGATAGTAGAGGCGTACCACCCACTGCGTTCCTTGCAATAATTCACTCATGATCTCTGAAAACTGTTGAGCATCTCAATAATATAAACAAATCCAATAATGTTCACAAAAATATTAATGGAAGTGAAAAAGACAATCCTGGCAACAGAAAGGTACCCAGAGCCCCTCCGCGGTTTGTCCGGATACCGAAGATGCTCAATTTGCCGGCAATTCAAAGTATTTAGGGGGCCTTAGGTACATGGCTAGATCACAAAAGACAAACACAACACCACGAATGACTTATTGAACTGAAACTAAAAGGATAATCTACTCTATAGGAAGGAAGGGGTGCTACAGAAGAGAGCGCAGCTACTTGTGGGGGGAAAAGTTAAGTAAAAATGGCTAAGTCTTAAGACTTAATGTGTTTGTGGGGATGCGAATCGGTAGAAGGACTAAAAAGAACCCGATGAGAACCTTTTTAGTTCTGTTCTTTACCAGAAATGGGCCCCGCGTGGACATCCGAAGACGCCCATGGTGACGGAGCCTAAGGTAGCATAATGACCGTGAAGGTCGGGCCGTGCTATCTGACGAAGAAAAAGGCCCCTCAACGAGCTAAGCAGCGGCCTATGCTTGCTGTAGCTTAGTTCGGGAGACGTAGCCGGGGCTTTCGCAGCTCGTTGCCCCTGTCCTTTACGCGCAGGAGTGGTTGACGCGCTATGCCCCACTAGGTGTTAAAGCAAAGTAGTAGAAAGGTCATAAGTAGGCCGGTTTCTCCCAAGTCTCTCTCTTATGATCTGGGAACTGTCGTTTAGCCCTCAGGGAGATGGGTGGTTTTTTCAACATCACGCTCTGCAGGATACCGAGCCACTGTGGCTTCGCATGCATCCGCGAGGCGGATGAGCTGGCTCGGGAGGGGACAACCGGAGTTATTGAGGGAGACCGTGTAAACATCAAAATGCCTGCCTCGTCGTGCAAATTTGTCATCAAGGCCACCGCGGTTGACAGGGCGAACATGAGATGGTTAAACGGCGATACATGCCAAACAACGAAGTCGATTTGGCCGAAACTTGACCCTAGTCGATCCGCCACACTGCTTTCACTGAACAGGAAACACATTGGTAGAGTCGTGGGGGTTATTACGGGGCACTGTCCTATTGGAGAGCTTGCTTGGAGGCTTCGTATTCCTCACAATGACTTTGGCAAGAGCTGTGATGACGTGGATGAGGAGGAGAGCGTTCTCCATCTTCTGTGTCATTGTCCGGCCCTGGCCGCGAGGCGGAGGAAATTTCTGGGTTCCTGGTTTTTCCGGGAGCTGGAGGACCTAAAAGATATAAATGTAATGCAGCTCAATCGCTATATTGCTAGCACAGGCTGGTTTGCTACCTAGGTTTAAGTAGGTGACTTTGGCGGTATCACAACGGACCCAGAGGTGGTCTAAGTGTGCTATGCGGTAGCATGGCAGCCCCTTTACCTAACCTACCTAACCATGATCTGGGAAAACAAGTCATGAACGTCAACATGATTCAGGGTTAAATACCGCAATTCTCTCTCTCGCAATCACGGATTGAAAGCATTTTACATCTCTGTCACTGGATCAGTCCCTTATTGTACTTAGGAAGGCTCCTAATGATACTGAAGCATTCTTCTGGTGTAAGTCTATTACCAAACAATACTGAATATAAATATCAAAGAAGTGTCAAAAATTGCAGAACGGCTTAAAAGTTATCCCTATTGGAAGAATCATCAGTCTACAAAATCACTTTATCCAAATCAAAGTAATACAAATTTTACTTCCAGATTCCTGCATTTACCTGGTCTCTACTTCAAACCGAAATAGTTAGGTATTACAAAACAGAGCCGAATAGACGATCTTGCCTCGCAAGGAAAGACGATTATTGCAGCTGGCATACTGGTAAAGTTATTGGCGGAGGACATTCAACAAATGTGCTTACATACCTACGCGGTTTTTCGCACGACTATGATAGTTGGCTAAACGCTGGAAATCCAACCTGGGGTTGGGACGATCTTCTTTACTATTTTAAGAAAACGGAAAAGTTCCGTGGAAAGAATCCATACAGTTCGCATGGAACCCATGGACCGATGAATGTGGAAAACTACCGTATTCCTGAAATGGACAGAAATATGTTTATGAAAGCTGCCAAAGAATTGGGTCATACGATCGTCAATGACTTCACCGATGGTCCGAATGTTGGATTCGGTCAAATTTTCGGAACTCTGAAGAAAGGAAGAAGTATGACTACTGCAAAAGCATTTTTAACTAATAAGAAGCCAAATTTATTTATCATGAAGCACGCCGTGGCACGCAAAATCAGATTTGATAGTGATTTGAGAGCGAAATCCGTGAGTGTCATTTACAAAGAAAGATTTCCGTTTGAAGTTAGAGCCCGAAATGAAATTATCTTATCGGCAGGTTCAATTGGTACCCCGAAGCTACTGATGCTTTCTGGTATTGGTCCGAAGGCACATCTAAAAGCTTTAGGCATCCCCGTCATAAAAGATCTCGATGTTGGAAAAAATCTTCAGGATCATTCAAGGATCGAGCTATATCTTAGACTGAGATATGAAAAGCCTTTTGATCAAACAACTGAATTTCTAGATGCATTCTTCGATCAATGGGTTCATCGTAGAGGTGCCTATGGGGCTGCTTTTGTAGATTATGCTGGATATATTGCTACTGATGGAAATCCCAACGTTCCCGATATCGCACTGTTTGCAGTGCCTAATAATATCACAACCCATACCGAGCCCTTAAAAAGTCATATTGCACAGAGTTTAGTTAACGAGGTTACTCCATATGACAGAATATTAATTCTTAGTGTGTTTTTGCTACGACCTAAATCAAGAGGCTTTCTGAAACTTCAAAGCACCGATTATCGCGATGATCCGTTAATTAATACAGGCTGTCTTGAGGAAAAGGATGACGTACGAACATTAGTCCGTGGCATTGAAACCGTAATTGATTTGGAACGAACAGCTGCGATAAGAGGTCTTAAAGGTGAATTTCTGCGACCCTCTCTCCCAGAATGTGATGTACACGAGTACCGTAGTCGAAAATACTGGGAATGCTATGTTCGATATATGACAAATACAAGCTTCAGTTATGTGGGAACGTCGAAAATGGGACCGAAGCAGGATAGATCGTCAGTCGTCAATTCAGAACTGAAAGTGCATGGTGTGAAGCGGCTCAGAGTAATTGACGCCAGTATAATGCCGACAATTATTGGTGCAAACCCGAATGCTGCTACGATCATGATTGCAGAGAAGGGAGCGGAGTTTGTAAAGCTCAGTTCGAACTTACGTGTATAAGGTTTTTGAAGAAGTGTAAGACTTAGGCCCGTCTTTTCAACGTCCTGTTAAACTGCCTGTTAGCTAACATGGACTTATTTGTCTAAGGCCTTAACCTAAATCATATAAAACACCCAAAATACGACAAAAGGGATTTTCTTATCTTATTTTTCAACTGCATTGTCGTATTTTGGGTGTTGCATGTGATTTAGGTTACGGCCTTTGATAAGTAAGTCCCTGTTGGCTAACAGGTAGTATTACAGGACATTGAGAAAACGGGCCTTAGAATATTTAATTTTCTTAGTACGTAAAATGTTTAATGTTAATTCTAAATAAACTATAAATGAGTTCAGTCATATATCCATATTTTTTTTTCAAATAATTATAAAAAGTGTTTTTTTATTGGTTAGCGTAACGATCACGCAGTACAAAAACAACTAATTACACCATTCTACCTCGATAATCTATCTGGGGTAGAACCCGGAGTTTTTTTTCTTATTTTTTTTTAATATATCCAAATTAGACTATCATCTTTCAAAGTGTATCCGAAACTCTTGGCTACCTACATCGTTTTTTTTATGCGGAATGACTTTTGTAAAGGACAGTTTGGTGGACATCCGAAGATGTCCGTGGGGACGGAGCCTTCGTTCGCAGGGTTTTCGCCGCTCGTTGCCCCTGCCCTTTACGTATTAATAAAAATTCATAGGCCTGGGGAAGACAACACAGACAGCAGAGGGAAAAATGGGGAATAATAAAAAAAACGGGGTGATAAGGATGGAATGGTTGGCGCACGGCTAAGATGCCTTCGCGCTCGCATCGGGGTTCGGGTGTAATGGGACCTTCGGCCTCTGGTTTCGTACCACCGACAGATCACTACTTATCAGATGCTACCTTCGATCTGCCGGTGGAAGCAGCACAGCCAGCCCACAATATAGTTCATTACACTTACTTGCTTCACAAAATTTAGATGGTCACATTTCTCCGTTCCGTAACGTCGACTGACGAGTTTGAAAGGTTATTTGTTTTCGTGTTGTGAAACAGAATTGTTAGCTAGGAAAATGGATTTGTAACTGTTTGATTTCCTCTTTCAGCTGTATGGCATAAGGCGAAATTCACACACACGACACCGCGCTGCACGACTGCTTGAAATTTCAGTCGAGATACACAGCATCAAATGGGCGGATTCACACTCATCGCTCAGCATGCGATACGATCGACTATGCTTGGCTATTGTGCGTGGCTGCGTCGGAGCTGAAAATGTAGCTAATCTGAATATCGCCTAAATATACTTAATTTTAATTGCCCTAACCCCTTGTGGGGCATAGCGCGTCAACTGTTCCATGTGGCCCAGTTGACGTTTCATTGGCATAAATTGGTTTCAGGGAATGCAGTTGCCAGCATGCACCTCCTGCACATCCATGGCCACGAACGTTGTCGTGGACGGGATTCGAACCCGAAACGCCGGTAGTCAAACATGAGACTGATGCCTCAACATACTGCGCTACCGGTCGCCCCAAGTTTAATAGGATTTCATCTAAAATAATGGTCAATTAGGCTTTATATAACGTACCAACACACACCGATCGATCGGCCGATTCGTCGCCCGAGATCGATATCGGCCGATGGATCGGCCTGTGTATGTGGAACTCACACCGATCAATTTGGATCTGCCGATATTTTAGTGTGATTTTCGCGCGATCCGTCGGTGACGATCGATTGGATAGTGTATGTGATTATCGCAAGTGAATGTCAAATTACCAAATTATTAAATGATGAAATTTGAAGGATTCTAATGATTTGAATGGCACTGCAATTGAAATATCAAATATGTGGTATACGAAAATATACAAATCCAAATAGTTAACAAAAATCAATCTAGGTTGCATTGGGAGTGAATCATAACCTATTTTTTGAATTGTCATTCGTTGTCGCATCGCACGAAAATCGCACAGTGTGTGTGCAGTGGAGATCGGCAGATATTTTTTGGCGATCCAGCGGCCGATCGATCAGACGACGGATCGGATAATGTATGGCGGCTATATAAGCTATGAATGTCGATAAGCCGTTACTCTACACTCTAATCCATACGAATCATAGTTGTTACAATTAGTTACAATTTGTGTTGTTTGTTACAGCTTTTTGGAACATGGAGTTTGCCCTAATTTACTAACTTCGAGCTTTAAAATTGGCAGGTTGACAACGAGGGAGATAATTTTAAATAATTGCGATATAATATGAAAAGTGGTGTCTCTAGTTTACGGGGCGAAACCTAAAAAAGAAGAATATATGGATATTGCTGCGAACTTTGAAGAATTGTGGAATCTACCAGATTGTGTCGGGGTGATCGATGTCAAACAGAGAGAGAGAGAGCTTGGCCATCCCAGACGATATAAAGAAAAGAGCACAGTGCCCAAAAAGAGTGCAATCAAGTCACCTGTCAAAACAAGTCACAATAAACATAGGCTAAAAACGCAAACCGTGTCGCAAACCGTATTCTCAAAGAAGACCCTAACGCTTGGTCAAACGACAAGTAGAGAAAACGATCTACGGTGAATCTGAAGGCAAAGGAAAAACTCCCCTACAAGTGAGGCTTCAAATAAGCAATAACTTTCGATAGAATGAAGCTAGTGACTTGGAAAATTCGACAAATATTTGTAGTGTGGGTTAGATAATTGATTTTGAGAATGGTCAAGATCCTTCTGAATGATTGCCAACTGGCCATATACGAAACTTACTTTTAATGCATATGATCGTTTCCAATCGGTACTTTTGGTATGTATCACCAATAGGTCTGTACAAGTCTAGGGTATATACGTTCCGCTTCGCTTCGGTCTGGTTTCGTATGCATTGTGTATCGACTAGTGAACACAATACACACGTAGCTAAAATATTATGAGCAACCTTTGCTTACTTTGTACTGAGTTCAGGGTCTTGGTATATTTGCTCTGTGCACATTATTTCCAGACATGAATTTCATATTGTTACCCCGTAACAGCTCATACAAGATACAACTTTTTATATGAACTCTCTACTTGCTACTATTTGTCGATGTAAATAGCCCATTTTGCGTCACGGACCCTCTCTCCTATCTAAATGTCATTCTTGATAGTAATAAATCAAATTGCAGCGTGCCTCCATTTAAAACCATGTACATATTTGCAAATTTCCGTTAATTTTCCCAGTTCTTATAAAAGTGTCTTAGATCGGATTAAACGAAAATTAGTTCGGCTCGATGGTGCGGATCTTGAGACGCTATAAATTGAATAAAGAACGTTTATTTATTTGAAAGATATAAGAAATTAAATACATAATACAAATTCACAAATATCTATATATAAGAAGAGCTAAAATAGGTCAGATGTGGAGAACTGACCGTTATTAGCAAAACAATTTTAAGCTTCTGAACCATATGCTATACAGTATACATATATGAGTATGGTTTAACATATGCAAATCTAGAGAAAAACACGTTGAAGACTAAGTTTACAAGTTTTGGAAAATAAAAAATTTAGTACTTTGTAAACTGTCATATGTAGATCAACGGCATCGGTGAACCAATCATAATAAAAAATCTTACAGTCGCGTGCAGAAGTTTAATGGCTAAGCAGTTTCGTATTTGATGATTCATATACTCGGTTATTAAGAATATTATTCGTGTTCTTTTGCAATTCGATGTAGGTTACTGAAGGTTCACAACATGCATTTACAACAATGCCTTCACCTGGATAAGGGCGCCCGCACATTGGTCGAGGTCACGTGTTTTCTGTGAACGGGTCTTTGCGTCTTTGCTTTTTTCGAGAAGACGTTATGTCCAGTGAAAATTAAACTCTGGTGATTTCTGGTGATTTGACACTCGGCTTTATCTATGTCACAAGTTGTCTTAATTGTATTGTAGTATGTTTAAAAGTAATTACACATTTCTCACATGTTTCTTAGTGAGCTGATATATTTGCATGCTGCTCTCAATTTGACAAATTGACAGAGTTGGATTTTTGCTGGAAAAGCAAAGATTCAACTCGTTTGACAGAAAAAACTCGAATGCGAACGCGATACAATGTGCGGGCACCCTAAACCTAGAGAATTCAACGGGGTAGTAAATCTGAATCGGACGAATATGTCAACAGATGTCTGTTGCGTCACTAAAATGCCGAATTTACTACAGAAAAGTGTAAATTTCCTAATTGAATTTGAGTTTTGATATCAAGTTTGTTGGTGAACATTTATTGCAGATATTATCTCCAGATTTATGTTCTTAATTTCTAATCTAGGGGTCCTACTGCACTTTTGACATTTATCCGGGTAGTTACCCCGGAACGTTTGTTTTTGCACAACGATTTAACCTGCAAAATACGAAGGTACAAAAAAATGCCGAAATGCCAAAAAGTAGCCTCCCTCCAGACGAAATCTGTTGCACGCTACTATATCTAATACATATTTATAAATCATAAATTGAGAACAGTAATCCCAATATTAGAGACTTTTTTGCACAATTCTAAAATATGTAAATTTCATACAACATTTTTAGTTTAGTTAGTTTGTGTCTTTCGGAACTCCGTCCCATTTTGGATAAGAAACCGATGCGATGCTATAAATGCAGCAAGACATTTCCCATTTATAGATCAGTTGGCTTTGTGCTAGACCTCCTTGAGCAGTGAACTATAGAAGTAATTAAGAAAAAGAGGTCGATTTACAATAATTTAGTTTAGCTCGATTAGTTAATTTAGTTCGTCTTACTGCAAAATGGATTTTTCGGATCCTTCTTGCGCCGTCAACAGCCTAGGAACGGCGAATGCATTATTGCAATCCTTCGTAACGTCCATTTTAGCTCTCCATTGTAACATAAGTTCACCAAATAAATGGCCAGAGGACTATGGCGAAAGTGCAATCAATTACGGTGAGACTATGACAGTGAGTGAATGATTTTATAATATTGTGAGTGCAGTGAAATGAAGCCAAGTGTTTGAAAAGAAGTGCATGTAACTCTCTCTTTGCGAATAATGAGAAGAAGGTATACCTAAGATTTCAAAACCGGTTTTAGGTGTTTGTGAAAACCGGTTTTGCTAGCAGTTAACCGAAACTATAAAAACGGGCTCATGTTTAAAAAAGACGAGCTAAAAACCAACTCATTAAGAATCGGGTCTTCAAAAACTGACTCATTAAGAATCGAGTCTTGAAAAGCCGACCGAGTACTCATTAAAAACCGCGGTTTTAAACCGGTGAACCGATTCTTGGAACGGGACAAGAATAAGGTCTTCGCTTAGAAAATTACAAAGCAAAGTTTCAGAAAAATATTGAATTTGGGATACACGAGGAAATTGCTAAATATCTACTAAAGCAGGGGTTTCAATCTTTTTGCGTTTTCTATCACGTTAGAGTGAAAAAAAGCATCACCCGGCCGATAATAGGTTTTAAATTCTGTGCAGTCTTTCTTTTTGTCTCAATTTTTAGGGTTTTGTAGTAAAACAAAACCCTTATGAAATCGGTCAAATGTCTGTCTGTCCGTCTGTCCATGGAATATCTCACGAACGGCTGAAGCTACATACATGAAATTTTGTAGGAATGTGTAGAATTACTATAATTCACCGGAGAAAGCGAATCGTCGTAATAGGTCAACTTTAAGGGGAGGTCCCCATAGAGGGGAAATGAAGGTCGAAAAATTTTTTTCGTTTAGTACAGGCAAGTGGGGTATCATAAGAAAGGTACCGTCGAGTACATTCCATTTTTGGAATTTTTTTCAAATTTGAAGAAACGGGAAAAGAGGGAGAGGGGAAAATATGTCATCCGAGTTTGTCCCCCCCCCCCCCTTGCATTTCGAGACCGTTATACTTAGAAATATGAAAATTTACTGAAAAGCGCCATTTTACTAGTGTAGAAAACCTAGATTTCTAGAATTTTGAAATTTCATCAGAAAAGGTTAATAATAGTACATTTCTATAGTTTCAGTTAGCACAACCCTGCACCCCTTACGCGTACCCGAGGTTTAAAATATTGATGGCCAATGATAACCAACATCATAGGCAATAATATTTCTAAGTTTCATTGTAATCACATAATATTTAATAATAGTACATTCATTTAAAGTTCGGCATTTTGACACTATCCATACAAAAAATACACCTACCGGCCTCATAGGTGTGAGTACTACTATATTTTCATGTTGTTTTCGTAGTGCGAATTGCAGTTATTTAATTAATCATTTTTGAAAGGGTAAGGATTGGTTGGGGGCGCTGTGTCTTAATTGGCCAACTTTACCGGGTGGAAGGGGGGTCCACATAGAGGCGAAATTAAGGTCAAATTTTTTTATCGACTGGTACGAGTATAAGCAAATGAGGTGTCGTGAGAAAGGTAATGATGAGTACATTCCATTTTTTGGCATTTTCTCGAAATTTATAGAAAGGGGAACTGTGGGGGAGGAGAAAATATTAGTTCGTAATTTGACCCCCCCCCCCTTGCCTGCGTTTTGAGACCGTTATACTTAGAATTATGAAAACTTACAGGAAGTGGGTTTCGAAAAACATATAAAATGGAAAATAGTGGAATTTGTATATCTTCTCAGAATAGGTCAATAATAGTTTATTTGCAACTATACAAATAAAGTTAGCACACCCTTGCACGCCTCAAACACGTTCGAGGTCAAAAGTACTGATGGCCAACGATAACCAACACCTTAAGCAATAATATGTTCAAAGTTTCGTTACAATCACGTAATATGATTTAGCATGTAAAATGTAAGTGGGTAAGACATTTTTATTACGTTTTTTCTATCCATCTGAGTGATATTAAGAAGAGCAAGGAGGCGATATTTATAAACCAAAATAAGCGCTTGCTACAAAACCCTCGGATTGCGGGCGTAGCCCTCTATATTCCGGTTTCATTTCAACTGAATAAGGCTTAAATTACAATACATTCAAGCGTGAGCCGCAGTACCGGATGAACCGGGTGAGCCGTGTGAACCGCATACGGCGCATCCGGAAAGTCACATTGGGTGACCTACACAAAAGTATATGGTTGAGGCCCAAGAGTAATGTTAAATAAAAAGAGCGCGAAAGATCTTTTCAGTGCAGGCTCGTAAATTTGAACACAAAATTTTACTCCTCCTTGAGTTCCAATAACTTTCAAATTTCCTAGCATTGAACTTTCCTTTCAAAACTACATAGTGCAACATAGAACAAATAAATTCCTTTTTTGCTTGGAAATTTCAACATTCCTATTAGATTTCCCAGCAAATCAAAACTCTAAGTGTCCGAATTTCTGAGCTGGTACTGTACATGATTTCCAACTCGTAATCTGTAATTGTGGCGCCAGCGCAATGCTATATGAACAAAGTACTCGGGACATTTCCCGCGTTAGAGATGTTGACGCGCCCCTGGAGGGGTCGAGGCAATTAACATCTCTAAAACTAGTGAAGGCACAGAAAAAGTGTTGCAAACCTTTTTTATATAATTTTTTATGATCTTTAATTTTGTCGAGGAAAATTTTTTTTTACCGGAGTAAGCCGGTTTAAAAATATTTTTCAAAAACCAAAAAGAGGGATTTTGGTTTTCGTTTTTAGATTCTAAAAAAAGGAAAATAAATAAATCAATTAATTGATTTGTCATTTGTGCGTATTTTGACTTTAGTATGTAGTGCCGGATTTCAACCAAAGAGACAGTTTTGAAAAATAGTTTTGTCTTCGAAAACGAAAATAGAAATAAGTTTTGTTTTTGAAAACAGTTCTGATTTATGTAAACAAACTGTTTCAATTGAACAGACTGTTTCTAGTTCTGTTTATCTTGTTCTACAAAGTGTCCAGGAAAAATTTCAGACGACGAGGATTTCATAATTAGCTGTGGCTTTTTGAAATTAAGGACAACGAAAACAGAAATAACGGAGAGAAGACGGAGATATTGGGTCAGTTCTCAAAATGACAACTAATAACTGACTGTGTACTTGGGTACTGTCACAGAAAACCAAAGTGCGTATTTCAACCAACTAGACAAAAAACAAGAACAAATGTGTTTTCCTTTGATTCATATTGTCCTTTCAAGTAAGTAAAGTAAAGGGTTAAATAGATAGGTCCGTTCCGTCTCCGCATCGTCGATCCGTCTGCCAAATTTGTATGGGATTTCATACAAATTTGACAGACGGATCGACGATGCAGAAATGAAACAGATCTATCTGTATAGCCCTTAGGTCAGGTTCTGTACTCTTCTTAAGTTCGACACACACACGTCGAACAAAATGACAAAATGGTTCGGGACCACCACCGTCAATGTCTATAGAACGGTGGAAAGGAGAAAAAAACTCCACATGTTCAATAAAATGGACGTGGTTACGCTGGGCTCGCGACCCATTCAGTTCGATCGTCTGTGGCGACCATTACAGTAGGTTTTTTATTTTAGTTGGTGATGTTATCCTGGATGGGAAATAAATGGTACCTCTTTTCCATAAACACGCGGAAGAAGAGAAGTGCAATAGGCGAAAATCAACTGTTTCGTTTGCATTTCAGGGAATCGACTCGAATCCTGCTAAATAATTTCTTTTTTATCGTATTAATTTTCAGGTGTGGATGACTTTGATTTCGTTGTGGTTGGTGCGGGGCAGGCAGGATCACTTGTTGCCGCACGATTAGCTGAAAACATTCACAATAAGGTCCTTCTCATTGAGGCGGGCGGAGATCCCCCTATAGAGACTGAGGTAACTATAATAGATAACCTAAGTAGATCTACCCTTCCTTGATCATTTAAGTACAAATCAAAGTAGTACAAGTTGGTTTTACTTCCAGATTCCTGCATTCACCTGGTCTCTTCTCCGAACCGAAATTGATTGGTATTATAAAACACAGCCGAATCGGCGATCTTGTCTCGGAAGGAAAGGAGATTATTGCAGCTGGCATGCTGGTAAAGTAATTGGCGGAGGACATTCAGTAAATGCGCTTACATACCTACGCGGCTTTTCACACGACTATGATAGTTGGCAATACGCTGGGAATCCATCCTGGGGTTGGAACGATCTTCTCCACTACTTCAAGAAAACGGAAAAGTTTCGTAGAAGGAATCCATATGGTTTGCATGGAACTTATGGACCGCTGAATGTGGAAGACTACCGTACACTAAAAATGGATAAAAATTTGATTATGGACGCTGCTAAAGAATTGGGTCATACGATTGTTGACGACTTTACCGCTGGTCCGAATGTAGGATTCGGTAAAATTTTCGGAACTTTGAAGAAAGGAAGAAGCATGACGACTGCGAAAGCATTTTTAACTAAGAAGAGGCCAAATTTGTATATCATGAAGCACGCTGTAGCACGCGAAATTAAATTTGATAGTGATTTGAGAGCGAAGGCCGTTAGTGTCGTTTACAAAGAAAGATATCCATTTAAAGTAAAAGCTCGAAAAGAAATTATCTTATCAGCAGGTTCAATAGGCACCCCGAAGGTACTGATGCTCTCTGGTATTGGTCCCAAGACACATCTTGAAGCTTTAGGTATTCCCGTCAAATGTGATCTGGATGTTGGTAAAAATCTCCAAGATCATTTAAGGACTGAACTATTTTTAAGAGTGAGATCTGAAAAACCTTTCGATAAAAGAATTGAATTTTTAGATGCATTTTTCAATCAATGGGTTCACCGTAAAGGTGCCTACGGGGCTGCTATCGTAGATTATGTTGGATTTATTGCTACCGATGGAAATCAAAATGTCCCCGACATCCTTATGATTGGAGTTCCTGTTCATAATATTACAACCTATACCGAGCCCTTCAAAAAACATATCGCACAGAGTATCATTAACGAAGTTACTCCTTTTGATAGAATATTAGTTCTTAACGTTTTCTTACTAAGACCGAAATCCAGAGGTTTCCTGAAACTTCAAAGCACCGATTATCGTGATGACCCGTTAATTAATACTGGATATCTTGAGGAAAAGGATGACATACGTACATTAGTCCGTGGCATCGAAGCCGTGATTGATTTTGAACGAACAGCTGCGGTAAGAGGTCTGAAAGGTGAATTTCTGCGACCCTATCTTCCAGAATGCGATGTTTACGAGTATCGTAGTCGAAAATATTGGGAATGCTATGCTCGATATATGACAAACACATGCTTCCATTATGTAGGAACGTCGAAAATGGGACCAAAGCGAGATAGATCGTCAGTTGTCGATTCAGAACTGAAAGTGCATGGTGTGAAACGGCTCAGAGTAATTGATGCCAGTATTATGCCGAAGATTATTGGTGCGAATCCAAATGCTGCCACGATAATGATTGCAGAGAAAGGAGCGGATTTTGTAAAGTTTAGTTCGAATGTAGAAGTATAGTATTTGTCTTAAGAATATTTTTTTCAAGCATTTTTAAATTTTAAATAGGTGGTGAATATGTTTTATTTATTTTCCCTTCATTATATGAACCTCCGGCCCACGCGACCGCACCGCTAGTTGCCTGGGATAAAAAGTGAATTCAAACATCACTAATAAGTTAGGCCACCTCAGGCGGCAGGTTAGTTAACCCCGCTGCCAAATTCCAAAAGGAAATTGGCGCAGTCTCCAAAAATTAAAACAATCTGAGTCTAGTCAGCCGAAACGGAGGATCCAAAATCGAACTGCATTTTCTAAAGGCTAATGTTGTTAATTGCCTTGACCCCTCCAGAGGCATGGGCACGTCAACATTTCTAGCATTTTTATGCCTTGTTGCCGTTTCGATAGCATACCTACTTTTCCGAAGTGCAGTTGCTATCACGCACCTCCTATCCGCGCCGTAATTGTACTGACATGCTCGGAGCACTGTGAGAGTTCTATTAGTACCCACAGAAAGTTTTTGATCGCGCCGAGATTTTAACTCCGAGCTCTAGATTAGTATCGTAAAGCAGTGACCGAACGACCACGGCCACCAAGCGCGACAAAGGCTAATATTTAGGATCCAATATACGCGAATTAGCCGCGCGACGTTCCCTTTCATAGGAACATGCGGAAAAATAAGGGAATTTCCCGCACGTTCCTCTGAATGAGAACATCGCGCAAATAACTCGCGTATATTGGATCCTAAGCATAAGCCGGCAGAACAGTCTAGGTAGACAATATCCCTGCCAAGTTTTATATCAATCGTGTAATATTTTACTAAGCATGTTTAATTCAGCAATTTAAATTCAAATAAACTAGGAATATTGGAAATTAATCGGTTCATTCTCCGAGATTCATAGAAGTAGTTGATGTACATATTGATTAAATGCAATACCAGACCAGATTTTAGCAGTTCAGCTGGAACCTCGTCGGCACCTGGCGCTTTATTTGGTTTGAACGACTGCCAGGGGAGATCAATTTCTTGTACTGTCGGGGGTTGTGAATTGGGGCCATGATCGATCATATCGTCAACGATTGGGGTTTATTGAATGGGAGCGTGCGATGCGGTATTAAGAAGCCCTTCGAAATAGGGCGCCCATGGTTTGTTGATGCTAGCAGTGTCGCTGATGATGTTTTTATCCTTGTCCTTACAGAGGCTAGTGTTGGGTTGACAGCCATTCTTAATCATGTTTACTAGTCTGTACGCTTGTCTGGTGTTTCTATTAGCTAAGTTATCATTAATGTTCAGCAACTGCTCGCCAAAAAAAAATCGTTTCTTACGTCGAATTATTATATTTGTTATTAGCCGTAGCTCGACATATTTTTCTCTCTCTCGTTTTTTGCGTCAAGTGATTTTGGTATTCTTCGTCAAACTAGTAATTTCACGTTCGCCGGGCTTTATGTCCCACGACATTTTCTGCGGCCTCCTTGATAGAGCTTTTTAGTTCTGCCCAAACCCGTGTACACCTATGTTTCCGATGTTGTGTAGCAGCAAGGGCGGCCGGTAGCTCAGTGCGGAGAGGCAGAAGGAGATGCACGCTGGCAACTCTATTCTCCGAAACTAGTTTATGCCAACGAAACGTCAACTGGTCCACATGGAACAGTTGACACGCTATGCCCCACAAGGAGTTATGGCAATTGAGTAGCTTTTCTTCAAAGGCGGATGTGTATGCATGCGCCGTAGCATCGTTCAAGATGAAGAGATTCTACACCGATAGGTTGTCTTTACAAAGTAATGGTAGGAATCGCAATTTGCTCCTCGACATGATCGGACATCTATTACACTTGAAGCCCATATATGAGGAGATAGTCAATCTGGTTGACGGTGCGTGTATCCGGAGGTTTCTAGGTTTCTTTATGAATGCGTCGGTAACGGAAAGCATGTTGAGCTTACGATAAGGTTCCTACTGCAGTTGATCAGTCGTTGACCGTTGTCATTGCATTCCTGCATGCCTATAGTCGACGAAAAAAAAATTGACTCCTTTTTCGTACCTTTCCGCACACTAGAAATGTAGAATGGAAATAAGGAAATATGATGAGTTGTCCTTTGTTTATAAATTGAATTTGTTACCTTTTTCCTTATGGAGTCGAATTTTTAAAGAGGCGATCAGCGACGGTGGCTATGGCTTACATTTCTCTCCCAAACTAATTAGAGCCTACCCGACTTTGAAATTGCGATCAATTATTAATTTCATTTACATTTTCGTACACTGAAAATATACATTTATTTTGAACTTAGAACATAGAGCCATGGAATGAGCTTGTATTGTATGTTTCTGGCTCCAACATTTGGCGAATAAGTCGACAGTCAGCCTACTCGGTTGTTGTTTGATATTGACATATGTTGACTGTTCTGTCGAATTGTGCATGAATAAAAGTCAGTTCTTGTCAGATTATCGACAGCCAGCCTACTCAGTTGGCGTTTCGGTATTGACATAATGTTGACCGCGCTGTCGAATTGTGCATAAACAAACGTCAATTTTTGTCAATATTTAAATTTCATAATTTCTAAACGGTCTACTGAGTTAGCTGACTGTCGACTTAGTATCCAGATTTTGGAGCCACTGTTTCTATGGAGACATACAGGACAAGCTCATTCCATGGCTATATATTCAAAGATTTTGAAGTATCACTAATCACAGCATGTTTAAAATTTAAAAAAAAATGGAAAGTGAGTGATGCCTTATAACAGAAATTAGAAACACTATTGCACCCCATTTTTCTCCTGGTCAGTCTCGGATTTTCCATTTTCAACCGATTCTCGTACGAGTTCCGTTTGTTTAATTTGAACCGATCGTTCATCGTCGGTTGGTTCTTTAACAGACGGCAGGGATGGTAAGGACCCAATTCTAATGTTGAAACCACTTCGTCCGGATCGCATCCTTTAGGCAATGTAAACTTTCTAACGAAACGCCTCATAATCTCTCCGTTGTTGTCCTGTCGTTCTTCGTATTTGCCTTCAATGACAATCATGTTGTCGACTATTCTTACAGAAACTTCCTCCGGTTTGAAATATTTAACGTTAACATTTTCTTGAAACTCGTCCTTACTCTCAATTTGTTTATGGTTGATTCCGTAAAATTTGGTCTAATTACGACGCGAAAATATTTTCCCCGGAGCAAGTTCAAATCCGAGCAAATCGCAGTAGTGATAACGTGGCCGATACAATTCCAATGGATTGATCCATTTTCGATTATTTTTCGAACTTTTTGTTAACTGGTATTTCACAAAAAAAAAAAATTTAAATTCGAATTAAAGCCGACACAGTTGACTTGACTCTGGTGATGGAATCACTTTACATGTTTCTTTGCTTTTGATGTACGATTCGACCACGGCTAAGTCCCGATCCGTCAGAAAAACCATCGCAAACCACACTAACTACCCTATTTCGAGGCCCGATGACAAACGCATTGGAGATCCGTCGAGAAAAATCTATGAGGCACTCGTCACAGCTCAGCAGCTGAGTTTCGCTAAGTGGGAGATTTAATGAATGAATTGTGCTCTGGATTATAAAAATAGAACTGTGATACGAATGTATGGTATGCGGAATGAAATTCCTGCTGAATATAGAAAATATTCCGATGCAAATAATAACAACAAAAGTTTCTGCTTGTTTTTAGAAAGAAAATGATTCTTTTTCTAGTCATATGTATCTAAAGTTGTTATAGTCTATAATATTGTAACTTTCACCCATAAGGATTAGGAACAAATTGGTAAAAGTAGGATTTTTTTTTGTAGACCCTGCAATTTTCGTGAAAACTGTACATTTTCCAACAAAAAATATGAGGTGCAAATTTGTACCCTGTAAAATTTACTGCAAAAATTATTTTATGACTTTTATTCCTAAAATCAATCGTTACCGAGAAAAACGCGAGTGTTGACTCGCGCCAGTACATTATTAGCTCGCGTAAAAAAAGCACTCCTTCCCTTCCCAGCATACCAAGCGAACCGCAAACGAGTTACCAGCAAACAAAACCTTCGCTAGTGAATTCACTAACGACTCGCCGCTAATAACTCTGTTGCTCACTGGGGAATCATTGGTGAAAGTTTTAGCGAAGGTTCTCCTCGCATACCTTCGCTCTTAGTGAGGGTTTAGTGAAGAACATGGATTTCAAAAGAACTCAAAACAATATTATAATAAAAGCCTCCGCTTACATTCGCTTTAGTGGCTTTTTATCGAGTTGCATACACTCGCTAAAATAAAGATCCGATGTTAGTACTATTATGTATTGAAATAAACTCCAGTGAAAATTCATTCTGATCACGCGGCCGGACAGTTGGCCTTGAGGCAACCGGAGAGGCGGCCGGATTCACAACTGAAAATTGATCTTATAGCCATAGAATCAAAGTATCTGTCTATTGGATTGAATTGTACGGCATTTTACTTTCCATGGTCAAGTTTCAGATACATTACTATTATACATTGTTGTGTAACGGACGGTTTGGTGGGCATCGGAAGATGCCCGTGAGGACGGAGCCTAGGTAGCATAGTGACCGTGAGGGTCGGGCCCTGCCATCTGGCGAAGAAAAACGCCCTTCAACGAGCTAAGCAGCGGCCTATGCTTGCTGTAGCTCAGTTCGGGAGATGTGGGCGGGGTTTTCGCCGCTCGTTGCCCCTGTCCTTTACGTATTAACAAAAATTCATAGGCCTGGGGAAGACAACACAAACAGGGGAGGTAAAAATGGGGAATAAAAAAAATAGTCGATAATGATGGAATGGTTGGCGGACGGATCAAACGCCCACGCGGTCGCACCTGAGTCCGGGTGTAATGGGACTCTCAGCCTCTGGTTTCGTACCACCAACAGATCACTACTCATCAGATGCTGCTTCGATCTGCCGGTGGGAACAGCACTACCAGACCATATAATATGGTTCATTACAGGTGGTTCATTACATTTGAAATAAACTCCTGTAAAAATACATTCTTGTCAGGTGGCTGGACAGGCGGCTGGACAGGCGGCCAGGAGTTTATTGCAATATATCCTCAAGGCCACCTGTCCAGCCGTGTGACCACAATGAATTTTTGTAGGAGTATATTTCAATGTCCCAATGTATCTGAAACTTTTCCGGAGAAAGTAAAATGCCGCACAATTGAATAGATGGAAAGATACTTTGAATCTCTGGCGATATTTTTTCAGTTGTGCATCCGGCCGTCTGAAAGGCCTGTCTGGCCGCTTCAAGGCCAACTGTCCGGCCGCGTGACCAGAATGAATTTTCAGAAGTTTGGAGTTTATTTCAATGTAGTATTGTATCTGAAACTTGGCCATGGAAAGTAAAATGCCGTACAATTCAATCCTCAAGGCGGCTTGAACAGGTCATTCACGATCCGGAATTCCTCAAGGCCAGGCCTGATCAGTTTTTCCGGAGAAAAATTCCGGAACGTGTGTGGCGGGAACGATTTTCCTTCCGGCCGCCTGAAGGGCCTGTCCGGCCGCCTCAAGGCGGCCTGAAACGGCCTTACACATTCCGGAATTCCTCAAGCCGGGGCCTGATCAGTTTTTTCGGACAGGGATTCCGGATGGTGTATGTTAAGCTTTACATACTCGTATATTAAAAATGGGAACATTCCTAGTTCACCGGGCGACGCATAGTGGTTCGCGTCTTTGACTTATAGTGGGTTTCAAATTGAGACTTTTTCGCACTCCCCTTGCGTGGGCTCCACTCGTTTCGTGGCTCCGCTGCTTAAGAGATTGCGACCCTCAGTATACCGCCCTTGAACACCCGCTTCGCTTGCTGCATACGCTACAGTGGCGAAGTCACTATTAACCAAGGCGCCCACCAAGCTTCGCCTATTGAAAAAGGAGTATCCCGAAGAATTTCGTCAGCTAACTCCTTGGTGTATGGTTTGATATGTATTTACTCAATTTTCGGTATATTCCTAGTTTACCGAGCGACGCATCCTCTAGATTTTTATAGGACAGTTTAGCCAGGTCTATGCGCAGAGAGTTGATTTTCACTCAAGGGGTGAGAAGTCCGAATCCTTCACCGATCACTTATCGAAAAAAAAATGTATGCCGATGGTATATCCCCTCCCTCCACTCAAAGCTATCTACGCCATTGATTCACAAGAGTCCCTTGTGTGTGTTTGGAAGATTCATTCTGAATAATTATAGTCAGGAATAGTCCTTTTACATTATGTACCTATTTTGAAACTCCCGATACCTTTGAAGAGAGAGTATAAGAGGAAGTGAAAAAGAGCGAGAGAAACGACGCAATTCGGCACAAGTGAGGAAGTAGGAAGGGGGATGAAAATTTGACATCTCTTTTGCTCTATATAGACCGGGCGGGTGTTCCGCGGCAGAGAGACAGACTGGAATGTTATTGTTCCGATTGGAAAAGTAGGAGAGGGGATGACATCTTCCGTGCTTCCTGTGCTTTTATATAGACTGCGCGGGTGTTGCGCAGTGGAGGGCGTGTGTCTCTCTCTCTACTTTTTACGACTGGAATTGCTTCAAGTAGTTTAGTGTTGAGTATATGCGGATTGCTCCTCCATAGTTATTCTCTGTGCCCGATACAGACAAAAGCTGGCCCAAATTAAGTAATTTGCGTACGCAATGTGGTCACGGCTCTATTTTTACAGTTCTCTGTTACAATTCATTCATATAAAATCTTTCACATACCTTGACTCACTTTGTTTTCAATTGGGCGCTGTGCTGTGGCGAGACGAGTGCCATCGTTTCTCTATGGATTTTTCTCGACGGATCTCCAATGCGTTTGTCATCACGCCTCGAAATAGCGATATTATGCGCTGATTTCCGTGCTTTGAGTATTTAAGAATCTGTAACGGACAGAATCGGCATCAGAGGCAAAGAAACACTCAAGGAAAATTCATTGCGAAGAGTCAAGTCAATTGTGTCGGCTTAAATTCAAATCTATCCAATTTCTTGTGAAATACGAGTTAACAAATAGTGCAAAATATAATCAAAAATGGATTTAATTTTCAATCACTACAGTCCATTGGAATTGCATCGACCACGTTATCACGACCGCGATTTGTACGGATTTGAACGTGCACCGAGGAAGATATTTTCCCGTCCTAATTGGTCCACCACGCTAGACCAAATTTTGCGGAATCAACCACAAACAGAATTTGGGAATAAGGACGAGTTTCAAGAAAATGTCAACCTTAAACATTTCAAACCGGAGGAGGTTTCCGTAAAAATTGTCGACAACATGATTGTCATTGAAGGTAAACACGAAGAACGACAGGACGACAACAGGGAGATTTTAAGGCATTTTGTTAGAAAGTTCACATTGCCTAAAGGCTGCGATCCAAACGAAGTGGTTTCAACATTATCCTCAGATGGGGTTCTTACCATCAAAGCGATGCCATCTCATAAAGAACCAACCGACAATAAACGATCTGTTCAAATTCAACAAACTGGACCCGTACGAGAATCGGTTACAAATGGGAAAGCGGAGCTTTCTCATAAAGAACCAACCGACAATGAGCGATCTGTTCAGATTCAGCAAACTGGCCCCGTACGAGACTCGGAATCTGGACTGGAGAAAAAGATGGAGAAAGCGTGTTGTTGTTAAATGCTCATATAAACATCATTCAATTTAGACCTTTTTTTTTATTTTTTTTATACATGCTGTGATACTATGAAAAACATGTGTAAATATTTTATTCTTTTTTTTTCGTTTACAAAATAAAATAAACGAAGTTAAAAATAAAGACTTTCACTTGGTATAGAAGAGCGAATTTAAAAAATATGTAAAATGTTCATGTAAATCGTCCTGCGAATATTGAACCAGTTGGACCAACACGCAATTCCCACGCGCCGAAACGATTTTTTTTAGTGGGGGAGCATACTTCTTTGCCGAGATGGGAGACTTCGTTTGCTCAGGCTGATTCAAAGCATAGGATGGCCAGAATAACGTAACCCATGTGTTAACCAGATCGGACCTAAATCTGGTCTATATGTGTCGTGGTTATCATGGCAGCTCTTAAACCTCACTTTGCTCTATTGCGGTTTGGGGTAGCTTTTCAAAGTTGCATGCACACAGTGGCCTTCCCTCGTTTAGGTCAAATATACAAAATTCCATCAAGAACGGAATAAAACTTCCTTATTTATATAAATAGTCCTTATATTGTGTTATTGTATGCTTCGCCATTAGTTAGCGAAGCATACAATTATAAAGCTGAAAATGTACTGAATCGAAAGGTGTATCTTTTTAAACAATTTGCAGCCGTTCGGCGAAACTAGTGGCGTTCAAAGATTTAATTCTTAAGTTATGCGTAATCTATGTACATCAGGTTACTTACTACTCAGATGTACTTGAAAACTATTCGATACATATACCGCTATCAAGGACTAGCCGCATCGTTTAGCCAAATCTAAAAGTGATGAAAGAGGAGACTTACGGCTATGCAGAAAAGTGTTCGCTGAAAAAAAGACCTTAGGAATACGCCGCTCCGAATAGAATTCAATTGCAAGACCATAACTCCCTTCGCTCGATGGCACCGACACGACGCGACGATGTTGTTTGCCATCTTTCAATTACTTTTGCAAAAAAAAAAATAAAAAAAATTAAACCGGAATATAGAGGGCTACGCCCGCAATCCGAGGGTTTTGTAGCAAGCGCTTATTTTGGTATATAAATATCGGCTCGTTGCTCTTCTTGATACCACTCAGATGGACAAAAAAAAAAAACATAATTAAACTGTCTTACCCACTTACATTTTACATGCCAATTCATATTACGTGATTGCAACGAAACTTAGAATATATTATTGCCTAAGGTGTTGGTTATCGTTGGCCATCAGTACTTTTGACCTCGAACGTGTTTAAGGCATGCAGAGGTGTGCTAACTGTAACTACAGAAATAAACTATTACTTACCTATTCTGAGAAGATATACAGATTCCATTATTTTCCATTTTATATGCTATTCGGAACCCACCTTCCTGTAAGTTTTCATAATTCTAACAGTCTCGAGATGCCAGGGGGGGGGGGGGGGGCAAATTGCGAACTAATATTTTTTCCTCCCCCACTATTCCCCTTTCTACAAATTTCAAGAAAATGCGAAAAAATGGAATGTACTCAACATTACCTTTCTCACGACACCTCACTTGCCTATACCAGTCGATAAAAAAAAATTTTGAGCTTAATTTCGCCTCTATGTGGACCCCTCCCCCCTTCCACTCGGTAAAGTTTGCCAATTACGACGTAGCGCCCCCAACTAATCTTCACCCTTTCAAAAATGATTAATTAAATAACTGCAATTCGCACTACGAAAAACAACATGAAAGTAGTACTCACACCTACATATGAGGCCGGTAGGTGTAATTTTTGTGTGGATAGTGTCAAAATGCCTAATTTTAAATGAGTGTACTATTATTAAATATTACGTGATTGTAATGAAACTTAAAGATATTATTGCCGATGATGTTGGTTATCATTGGCCATCAATATTTTTGACCTCGGCTGTGCTTAAGGCGTGTAGGGGTATGCTAACTGCAACTATAGAAATGTACTATTATTAACCTTTTTTGTTGAGATATCAAAATTCTACGATTTTCGATTTTCTACACTAGTAAAATGCCGCCTTTCTGCAAATTTTCATATTTCTAAGTATAACGGTATCGAAATGCGAGGGGGGGGGACAAACTCGGATCACATATTTTCCCCTCTATCTCTTTTCCCCTTTTTTCGAATTTGATGAAAATACCGGAAATGAAATGTACTCGGTGTTACCTTTTTCATGATACCCCACTTGCCTATACCAGATGAAAAAAAATTTTTGACCTTCATTTCCCCTCTATGGGGACATCCCCTTAAAGTAAGCCTATTACAACGAATCGCTTTCTCCGGCGAATTATAATAATTCTACATACTCCCACAAAATTTCATGTATGTAGCTTCAGCCGTTCGTGAGATATTTCATGGACAGACGGACAGACGGACAGACATTTGACCGATTTCATAAGGGTTTTGTTTTTAATACAAAACCCTAAAAATCAACGCAGAATATGGCGAGGGCTTCGAAGAGCCAAGTGTACTATGCGTGGTACCACAATCCATCCAGTAAACACAAATTGCCTTAAATCGTTCTTAAAGCAATATTAATGTTTTTGGTTTCTTATATCATTGGGCGACCGGTAGCGCAGTGTGTTGAGGCATCAGTGTCATGTTTGACTACCAGCGTTTCGGTTTCGAGTCCCGTCCACGACGACGTTCGTGGCCATGGATGTACAGGAGGTGCATGCTGGTAACTGCATTCTCCAAAACCAGTTTATGCCGTTGAAATGTCAACTGGGCCACATGGAACAGTTGACGCGCTATGCCCCACAAGGGGTTAGGGCAATTGAGAGAGAGAGAGAGAGAGAAAAATATCATGCTTTAAGAAGCTTTTAAGATCCAGAATTTTGTGGGAACAGCTCTTTGCCATAATAGTCTCTTATATCACAATTAACTGATTTAAGCAACCACAATATAAACATAATTTGCTAGATCGACTTTCTGCTATGCTGGTCTCTTTTATCATTCTTAAAGCATTCTTTAAGAAACTAATATCACAGAGAGCCAATCAAAAAAAGATCAATTTCTTGTATCATTCTTTAAATATTCTATAAGAAACCCGACTTGTTTCGAAAATTTAATACTTCGGAGAAGTCTTCTAAGCATGGTTAAAGAACGATATAAGAATATCACATCAAGCCCTTGTTGTTTTTGTAATGTGTGTAAGTTAACCCGGATAACCTCCAATTAACCTCCACCGCAGTACAAAAAAACACGCCTAAATATGAAAGTGCTGCTAAGTACGACATATATTGATAGCATAAACACATAGCGATGGTATTGTATAAGAGCGGTGTGGCGTATCGCGGATAACGTTAGACAATGGAACGGGCAGTTGTGGGTTCGAAGCCTGATCGGTGTAAAAAAAAGTCATTTCATTCACTCCCCCTGTTATTCTCTCTATATACATACACAGTTAAAAATCCTGGTCTATTATCAATGCTAATTCGGGTTACATATATGACGACACCAAAATTGTATTAGATTTTAATAAAATGAAAGTATTACAATTGCTTCCGTAAACTTCACTGGTTTAAATATTAAACTTTTCTGGCATTATTTTTTTAATCAAATTGTTGGTTTAAAATTTAATCTACAGATATTATAATCTATGAAAAAATATTAATTTTACTGTGTTTTTTTAACTCCTCTAAGTTTTTTCTCCATTATTTTTTTTTTTCAATTTTCTAAACTTCCAAATCCTTTATTAAGCCCATCGCAGGCTAGCCAGCTAATCTTTAACTTTTTTCGCCATGACGCAGCATCGAACCTGTGAACTCCGTGTTGTAGAGTTGCGACCTAGACCACTCGGCCACGCAGCATAATATTTTGAGCTGACTGCGAGTAGTTATAGTGAGACTTGAGACTCAAAAAATATACTTTGTGGGGTTTACCTCTTAATTAAACTTAGATTAGAAAATAATGCGAGAACAAAAAGAACACAAAAAGGTTTGAATTGTATTAGAATTTATTACAAATTGTTTTAAAATGGAAGTAAACTTTGAATTGTATTAGAATTTATTACGAATTTGGTTTAAAATAGAAGTAAACTTTGGAAGGGTTTAGATTATAGAATTAAAATTATTAAAAATGGTGGTAGTCCAAGACCAGGTTTAAAAAAAATACCGAGATTTTTAACTGTGTATGTCATTACAGGTGAACAATTTATCGAACAGAAATGCAATGAAAGAAAATTACAGCAGCGAAAATAAAACAAAATAAAAATAAAATAAAAAATAAAAAAAAACCTGATAGAGAGACTCGAACCCAAAACACGGTTGGGTCTTACTTTGTATATACCCTTCACGAATGTGGTAGGAAATATTAACTTTGTCATAAAGTTCGCAACGCACAGAAGGAAGCATCTCCGACCATATAAACTAGATATATTTTTGGAGCGACCACAGAGTGAAAGCTGGTGCCGAGCTGGATGCTGGCGTTTTGATTGTGAACACTCATCGAAGAGAAACGTTCATATGAAACGTACTCATGGAGCTTTCCTTTCCCATGCTATTTTTAAAGGTTAAGATCACATTCGTAATTGCCCGGTGATTTTCTATATAAAATCCACAGAGTGAAAGCTGGTGCCGAGCTGGATGCTGGCGTTTTGATTGTGAACACTCATCGAAGAGAAACGTTCATATGAAACGTACTCATGGAGCTTTCCTTTCCCATGCTATTTCTAAAGGTTAAGATCACATTCGTAATTGCCCGGTGATTTTCTATATAAAATTCATTCATAGCACACTGAAAAATGAAACGAGTATACCGGACAAATACGAATGAGATCTTGAGCTTTAGCAATATCAGGGGCAGGGAAAGCTCCATGAGCACGTTTCACATGAACGTTTCTCTTCACTGAGTGTTCACAATCAAAACGCCAGCATCCAGCTCACTCTGTGGTCGCTCTTGGTCAGTATAACGGGATGAGTCGATTAAGCTTTATCCGTCTGTTTCTACGCAAACTAGTTTCCCAGTTTTAAAGCTATCGAGAAATTTCTTCTTTCTATTGAAGGCTGTGTATATGTCGGAACCAACTGGATCGGGCCACTGCTTCATATAGCTGCCATAGGAACGACTGGTCCAAAAGTACGTGTTTATGAGAAAAACTTTTTTGTTTGTAAAAGTATTCATTTTTTTTTTATTTCTAAAGATATCTTTACAGGATTTCACATTAATTGATCACATTTACCTCTAAACCACATTCCTAAATTTGAGTGAAATTGGCCCACTATTTTATATACCTATAATAGGAACAGTGGAATCGGAACAAGTTTTACTGCTAATTTCATAGTGGTAAATACAGAATGGATGAAATTAATATCAATTCGCGTAAAGGGTATCATACCTTCGGCAAGCTAGCCGCGGGCTAGTTTTTTCTTTTTTTTTGTGAGTTTATAACTTCCCTATATCTTTCTTATATCGTTCTTATATCCTTCTTATATCTTTCTTGCCTTCTTCTACTTATATCATTCTTATATATACCTATATCGGGGGCGACCGGTAGCGCAGTGTGTTGAAGCATCAGTCTCATGTTTGACTACCGGCGTTTCGGGCTCGAGTCCAGTCCACGACGAATGTGCAGGAGGTGCATGCTGGCAACTGCATTCTTCGAAACCAGTTTATGCCAACGAAACGTCAACTGGCCCACATGGAACAGTTGACGCGCTACGCCCCACAAGGGGTTAGGGCAATTGGCAATTCTTATATCATTATCTAAGCACTATTCTTCTAGAGATATGTAAGAAGCAATTAAGACAATTAAGAAGGATCGGGAAGGGAAGGTGGTCTCACACAGTAAGCATCCCCTGGAGACAGGCATGTATTTGCACAGATTCCGATTGGATGATTTGATGATGATAATTGATGGATTAATTGCCGGTCGCCGAAGACACGAAATACTTGCGTTTCCATTGCCCGAGATTCGCCGGAAAGCACAAAGAATTAAAACTAAGCAGTCCCATCAGTCTACAAAATCTTGTGGGAAACGTCTTTGTCACCTCATATTGGCAAAGTTGATATGGGTTCCCAGTTACTTAGTCATTTAGTCGCCGACTTACTGACGTAGTAGACACATGTACTATTAACTAAATGTGAGGCAGCTATTTCTTACTCTTCTTCATCTAAAAAGAAATCACTTCAAGTCAACAATAATAAACAATGTTTGATCTACAGCATTTTTTGAACGAAAATATTTACAAAATAAAAGTATTTTATTCGAACATACTAGTCAAGTATAAAAATATCACATGAAACATACAACAGATAATAAATACAAAAAAAAAATTGGCCCACAGCCAGCAACCGATTCATGAGCAATATTTTCTTATTTCTCTGCAGGCTTCTCTGCTTCTGGATTTCTGCAGCCAGTTTGCTGAATTTGAACAACACGCTCCTTATCATCAATAGCTGCGGTTGGTTTCGGGGCCTTAATAGTGAGAATGCCGTCCGATGATAAGCTGGACACTACCGTTTGGGGATCATAGCCGTCCGGCAAAATATACTTCCGATAGAAACTTCTTGTTATAAAACCGTGCTCGTCTTGTCGATCTTCATGTTTTGCTTCAACTATGACCGTATTTTTTACTGTCTTCACTGATATTTCGTCCGGCTTGAAGTGCTGAATATCAACACAGGCTGTGAAACCGTCCTGGTCGATCGTTGTTAGCGGCTTACTTTTATCACTACTAATGGATAATTTGGGGAATTCCAAAAGAGCCCTGGACTCAACCGGCGATGGCGATGCAAGCGCGAAGCGGTCTCCATTCCACAGGCTATTTTCAAAGAATTGCTTGCGTCGTTGTTGAAGCCATCTCTCCCAAGCTTCGTGATCGAATGGACTCGGAAACAGCGACATCTTTAAGGATAATATTCACTTTTACAATAACGTTTTCTAATTTGAATTTATAAAAATCACTAACAATTTATTAATAATGCACTTTACGTATTTTCCACTATTAATACCACTTTCCTTTTCTCGACTGTCTGCTATCTGAACTGGATCATTCGCTTATATACAGGAAAAGTCGCTATATTGCGAATGCTACGCAAGCAATATGCAAGCATGGGAAAGCTGATGAAAGGCCACCGAGAAAAACATACTAGGACTAAAAATAGATTTTGACTCGAGCATTTTTGAGAGCATTTCTGGATGAAACATCCGCTCATATTATTAACGTTTTGGCAATATAAACATTTATAATTTGGAGGAATTTTCCCGTTTATAAAACGATTGGTTACGATTAATGATGGCTACGGGCCAGCGAACATCATTAAAATAATTCAAACATTTGTTGTGTGAGGTTTGTTATTCTTATAATTTATTATTAAGATATGACGTTTTGTGGATAAATAAAATTCAGAGTTGTGACGATTATGCTTTGGTTCGATGAATAATTTGGTATACCTATATATACTTGTACAATATTTTTCATAAAGAAACAACAAAAAGTTTTGAGTCATCATCCAAAAATTTCAAACTTTCAGGCAATAAATAATGAGATTGTTTACTATGTATAGGTATAATATTTTTTTTTAATAACAGTTATACAGTGTCTGTTAAAATAAAAAATGTCTCTAGCGAACACAAGGATGCGTTTTATTTATTGTATTGGGTCGTTGTCATTTCACCACCATTACATTCTTTCATACTGGTCATTTACCATGAAGCGCCACACGGATGAGCAATGCGCTAGAGGGCACGGTACCTGTTGCTCGGAACGATTTTCGCCCAAACATAACCTTTGAGCGACTTTTGAAGATATACTATGCTGATTAGCTACTCCAGTCGCAGTCGCTCGGAACCAACCTCATACAAAGGTTCTATATTTATTTAGTGTTTACAAATTGTTTAACATTTGCAAGAGAGAGAGCACGAAGGTTCAAACTTGAGCAGGAGACATTGAAGACATTTTTATAGTACGGTTACTTAGGTCACTAATCTTCACCACATATTTGCCTCATATAGGACCTTGATTGATGAAATGATTGTGAATGACATCTAGCATCTATAATACAATTATTAGAGTCTAAAAATTACCAGACACTAATTTGAAATATCATTATTATTATTTTTTTTATTACAAATAAATTACAAAATGCAAAATCATCTCAATAGAAATTTAACCGGAATATAGAGGGCTACGCCCGCAATCCGAGGGTTTTGTAGCAAGTGCTTATTTTGGTATGTAAATATTTTGGAGTTTCATGATGAATCGCAGTGAAGACCTACCTATTCTGCATTTGCAGTGCTCCGGGAAAAGAAAAATGAAACCGGAATATAGAGGGCTACGCCCGCAATCCGAGGGTTTTGTAGCAAGCACTTATATTTGTACGCAAGTATCGGCTCCTTGCTTCTCTTGGTACCACTTAGATGGATAAAAAAAAAACATAATAAAAATGTCTGACCCATCATATAGTATCTTACATGCCCATTCAAATTAGGCGATTGTAATGAAACTTAGAACATATTGATGTTGGTTATCCTTGGCCATCTGTACTTTTTATCTCGGACGTGTTTAAGGGATGTAAGGGTGCGCTAACAGTAACTATGGAAATAAACTATTATTAACCTATTTTGAGGAGATATACAAATTCCATTATTTTCCGTTTTATATGCTATTCGGAACCCACCTTCCTGAAAGTTTTCATTTTTCTAAGTGTAACGGTCTCGAAATGCAAGGGGGGACAAATTACGATCTAATATTTTCTCCTCCCTCACTGTTCCCCTTTCTACAAATTTAAAGTAAATGCCAAAAATAAAATGTACTCAACATTACCTCTCTCACAACACCCGACTTGCCTATACCAGTCGATAAACAAAATTTGACCTTAATTTCGCCCCACCCCCCTCCTCTGCCCGTTATAGTTGGCCAACTACAACACATTGCCCCCTACCAATCTTTACCCTTTCATGAATGTAATTAACCATAATATGTAGCAATAACTGCAATTCGCACTACGAAAAACAACATGCAAGTAGTACTCGCACCTGCGAAGCCGGTAGGTGTAGTTTTTGTATGAATAGTGTAAAAATGCCTAACTTTAAGTGAATGTACTATTATCAAATATAACATGATTGTAATGAAACTTAGAGACATTATTGCCTATGGTGTTGATTATCATTGGCAATCAATATTTTTGACCCCGGGTGTGTCTAAGGGGTGCAGGGGTGTGCTAACTGAAACAATAGAAATGTACTATTATTAACCTTTTTTGATGAGATTTCAAAATTCTAATATTTTTAGTTTTCTATGTTAGTGAAATGCCGCTTTTCTGTAAATTTTCATATTTCTAAGTGTAACGGTTTCAAAATGCAAGGGAGGGGGGGACAAACGCGGATGACATATTTTCCCCTCTCCCTCTTTTCCCGTTTCTTCAAATTTGAAAAAAATTCCAGAAATAGAATGTACTCGACAGTACCTTTCTTACGATACCCCACTTGCCTATACCAGACGAAAAAAAAATTTCGACCTTCATTTCCCCTCTATGGGGACCCCCCCTTAAAGTTGACCTATTACGACGCATCACTTTCTCCAGAGAATTATAGTACTTCCACATATTTTCACCAAATTTCATGCATGTAGCTTCAGCGGTTCGTGAGATATTTCATGGACAGACAGACAGACAGACAGACTGACAGACAGACAGACGGACGCATGACCGATTTCATAAGGGTTTTGTTTTACTACAAAACCCTAAAAATTAGTAAATTAGTATATTATATATGTATATAGTAATTGAAGAAATCACCAATAAGTTAGCTGAGGACATCTTTGAAATTCTTCGAAGTGCTCATTACGGACGAGTAGTTGATGAAATACTCGAAGAGTGTCTATCTCCAACAAAAACATCAGAAGATTTGTGGTGATATTCTTAAGGTAAGGTCTAAAAAGGTTTCATTTTATTAGTCTCGTAAGTACCGGTACCATGGGCAAATTGGATTGTTCATTCCGGTTTCACTAACTAGGTAAAATCACACTGACCCCACGTTGAGCGCCGAATATTTTCAATTTTTTTTTTTAAATATTATTATCTACTTTAAACTCTCCCTTGCGTAAGATAAAATAACCATCCGGTAGCTTTAAGGTACAATATATTAAGACAGTCTTGAAGCTAAGGTCTAGAGAGCTTTCGGTTATTTGACTGGCAACTAATGGTACCATGCATCAATTCGATTGCCCATTTCGGTTTCATTGACTGGATAAAATCACACTGAACCCGCGTTGGGCGCCGAATACCTTCTTTTTGAGTTATGGTGAGAGGTATGTGAAATAGTGGGCCGATTTAGACCAAATTTAGGAATGTGATTTGACAGTGAATATGAATGAATAATATGAAATTTAGTAAACATATCTTCTGAAATAAAAAAGGAAGAATCCTCTTCCATAGTCCTCCTCGTGGGTGCCTCCTGGAACGGCAGTGGTCGCTGACCACCCACCAAGTCAAGCCGCCAGTCCAGTACCAAGAATAAAAATCTATACGAGTATACCTTATATGGTAATTACCTTGACCCCTCCAGGGACATGAGGCCGTCTACATATCTTGCATTTCTACGGCTTATTGACGTTTCGATATTTGCCCAGTAGAATTAGGATATAAACTTAGTACAGTTGGTTTTCTATTTAAAAATTTTGCAATTTCATCTCATTTTTTTTTTAATTTCCACATACGGAGTAAACTAGATTTCTCTCAATAATTGAATCTTTGGATCTACTTATCTTGGTAGACATTCGATTCTTTCTGGGAACTCGTCTATGGAAGCAACAGTGTAAAAAGCTAAAAACTGGGTAGATTTTGTCACCTCACTGGATTATAGCGCAGGAGCATTATATCTCCCATGCAAGAGAGGGGAGGCATTGCGAAAATTATTGAGCCAACTCACTATTTTAAAAGTCTTAGGCGGCTATTACACTATAAAAGTTCTTTTACAAATATCTTTTATGAAAGCTATTTTCAAAGAACTTTTATAGTGTAATAGCCGCCTAAGAAAAGATTTGCGACATGGACGTTGCTTGTTTCAACTACTTTTCTAATATGCTTGCACATCTTCCCCCTTTAGCGGCTAATATCATTCATAAAAGTTCTTTTGAAATATCGTTCGTCAAATATATTTGTAAAATAACTTTTATAGTGTAATAGCCGCCTTACTCATAGAGAATACCTATGGAGGAGCAATCCGCATATACTCAACACTAAACTATTTGAAGCAATTCCAGTCGTAAAAAGTAAACAGAGAGACACACGCCCTCCACTGCGCAACACCGCGCTGTCTATATAAAAGCACAGGAAGCACGTAACCCCTAGTCTACACTCATAGACAAAATCCTGCGATTGTCTATAGACAAATCGAGGATTTTGTATTTAGACAATCGCGAACAATTCGGAACATGTTTATGAACTTTGTTGCTCGTCCACATTTACATTTAGTTTCTGAGAGATATGGCGACTGAAATAGCGGCTTGTGGAATTGCTGCTTGTGCTTGCTAATAAAAAAGGGAAGTGTTTTTAAATTGTGAATTTTTTTCTTCCCATCGGTTGGGGATAATTCCATTTTGTTGGCAATGTCTTCCAACGTTGTGGTTTTTTTTATTACGGTTTTTGCAATCTGCCGACGTAACATCCCACAAATCATTTGAGGAATGAAATTCCTCAATTAATTGATATGTTTTCACTGTTGGCCACATTTCAAATAAACGATAATTATCTGACCGCACGCTATATACTCTTGCGAATACGACGAAATGTTGCACAAAATGTCTCAAGTTTTCCATTCTGGAAGGGAACTCATAGACCCACGATAGACAACTCATAGACATGTATTTTATTTTACATACAGTTGCAGAACACTCGAATTGTTCCCGATTTGTCTCTAAAAAATCGCAGAACCTTGTTTATAGACACGAATTGCGGAATTTGTCTATGAGTGTGGACTAGGGGTAAGATGTCATCCCCTCTCCTACTTTTCCAATTGGAACAATAACATTCCAGTCTGTCTCTCTGCCGCGGAACACCCGCCCGGTCCATATATAGGTAGAGCAAAAGAGATGTCAATTTCCATCCCCCTTCCTACTTCCTCACTTGTGCCGAATTGCTTCGTTTCTCTCGCTCTTTTTCATTTCCTCATATACTCTCTCTTCAAAGGTCTTACTAAATACTGAGAATCCTAGGGACGAGGATAAAACCGTGAGCCGAGCAGATTTAGATCTGAGCAAACTAAAACGGATCGGTTGTTATAGACTTCGATTCTTTACTGGGACGCGCTTCCCGCTTGATAAAATTCTTGGAGGATATTCAATATTACTAAAGCACTTTGGTCTGGAAAAATTCAAGGAGCTGATCAAAACCCTAGAGTCTCAATGTGATTGCTATTGTAATTAATTGTCCTTAGCTTTAAATGCTAACTTTCATATGTTCACAAATTATAGGGGAACGGATTTTGGGGATAAGAGATTTAACTCCCTTAATCGTACTCAAAATGGCTCGGCCATTCTACTATTTACAGAAAAAATATAATATAAATACAGGAGTCTGACCAAAGAAAAACAAAAGTCGTTCGTGGACAGCTAACTGCAACGCGAGCCATTGGCTCAAAACTGTCGCCAGAGCAAATATTCGGGGTTAAGAAAATAGTCAAGATCAATGTATATAAAAACTTATAATAGCCCCCATAAACGATCCAATCTATCGTCAGATCGATCTGACGATATTTTGATCGTCAGATCGATTGCACCGTGTATGTGACTATCGTTGACGATTTCACTGATCTGACGATCAAATTTTATCTGCCGATTTTTTGGTGCGATTTTACTGCAATCCGTCGGTCTGACGATCGATTGGACGGTGTATGTGATTATCGCAAGAAAATGTCAAATTATCAAATTATTCAATTGTGAAATTTGACCGATTCTAGTGATTTTAATGGATCTGTAATACAAATATCAAATATGTAGTTACGAAAATGCCTTACAAATCCAAATAGTTAACGAAAATTAATTTGGGTTATATTGGGAGTAAAACATAACCTATATTTTTTGAATTGTCATCCGTTATCGCATCGCACGAAAATCGTACCGTGTATGTGCAGCGGAGATCGTCAGATATTTTGTGGCGATCCATCGTCAGATCGATCTGACGACGAATTGCATCGTATATGGGGGCTATTAAAGTCTTATCCAAAACGATCAGATAGACTGACAAATGCACACCAAAGTCAGATTCGTCGTCACTCTTTCGGACGACTAAAATGTATATCAAGAACTAGAACTAGACTCTAGAAATTTCATTAACGCTCACTAAATAACAAAATGAAATGAATAATGCCATAGCAACCCTTTTCACCATAGTAGGTATAAAAGACTTTACAGTTCCACCCTATTTCCACTTCTGTTTGAAAATCGGATCGGTTTAACACGAGGAGTTCAACTAGTCTTCCTGGGGTACATCATTAACTGTGCTGTAGTGTGAACGTAAGTCGGGTTTTCAATTGCTTGTGAAAGTGAGAAACCTATCATCTCAGTATGGCTTTACTACCCACATTTCGTAACCTTTGCGAGGATATGGATCATTTTCATTCGCATTTTTTCGACGATTTCCCTATTGAGCTAGGCAACGACTTTAACAATTGTCCATTTTGGCATCGTTCCCGAAGTCTACACTGGCCTCATTGGTATTGCGATGAATCCAAATGTTTCTGGCGAAATGGACGATTATGCTGTCCCAAAGTATCCTTTGGAAAAGACGGTTTGGACATAACGATGCATGTAAAAGAGTTCAAGCCTGACGAAATTAAGGTGAAAACATTGGATAACGTAATACAAATTGAGGCTCAGCATAAAGAGCAGAAGGACAAACGTGGCTTTCTTTCGCGACAATTTGTAAGAAGATACACTTTGCCACGTGGCTATAATCCGGAACAGGTCAAATCGACTTTGTCACCCGATGGAATTCTCACAATCAAGGCACCAGCTCCTAAATATACTCCAGAAATTGCTGAAAGAGAAGTTCCAATAAAATTAACGAAAGAGTAGAATTTGTGTTAAGTGTTGAAAGTGGAGTGTAACCAAATAAAAAAAGGATAGTCAAAAAGTTACAAAAGTGGTTTTATTCCATGCCCTTCCTCAACTGAAAATAGCTCCCTCCATTGTTTGGTCGATATTGTTGGTTCAAGGTCTACTGGTAAATAAAGTCTTTTACACATACATACATATATGAGTATAATAGCCAAGTTATTACGTGCTTATAGGAACTGTTCTAAAGCAAATTGTGGAGTAGTTTTTTTCAAGTAAGAATATCTCGAAAGATACCGAAGATATTGAAAATGTGTCACTAATCCATTTTATTGAAATTGTCAAGATCTTTCATTTTGTCTCAGAAAGTTTTTTGCTAAGTTAAACCATTTTCAAAATATTTTTAAAAGACAAAGAAGAGTGGTTATTTTTGTGGTTCTTCGATTACTACGCAAATTCCAGAAAAAATGTTTGTGATAACCTTAAATTTGCATTGGTACCCCAAGAAAACATAAATGAAAAACGGGCAAAGCTACACTGAAATTTATTTAAAGCAAAGTGGGAAAATATCCAAGATTTTCAGTTTATCGTAAAAATAGAAAATAAAAAATAGAAAGCTTTTAAGTAAAAATCACGCCTTCACGGGTTATACTAGCAGAATTCTCACACTTTCGCAAGACCTGATAAGTGATTCTATCAGTACGAAACCACTAAGCTTGGAGAAATTAAACAGAGGGAATTTCAGAATAATAAGAAAAAAATATTTGGTCCCGTTGCGGGGCTTGAACCGCAGACGACCATGATTCGGGTAGCAAAAAATGCCCGGTGCATTACCGAGCTAAGCTACAGACGCATACTAAGTTGGTGTACGGAATGAAACCAAGTATCACAAAAATTCCTATTCTATCGTCCTATTTCAATTGATAGGAAAAATTCATATTAGACATACACAGGATATTCCCCTTCGATGTGTTTCTGTTTCCTCTTCGGCCCTTGGTTAACCGTGCTCTTCATTTAGGGAAAAACAAAACCAAAATCAACTTATCTTCACATAACCAGTACAGAAATAAAAACTTACTAAAAATAAGGCCAACAGTCATCCGTTCGATATATCGACGTCACTTTATTTCACGATATTTTTTTCTGTGGCCTGATTTCCTTTTCAGCCAGTCATCCATGATGACATCAACCAGATGATGGCTACGTTTTTTGTTCTGATCCTCATCATCATCATCGTGGCGCGACAGCCCGACGTCGGGCCTTGGCCGCCTGGATCATTGTCCTCCAATTATCTCGGTCACGTGACCGCGTCCTCCAATTTTGGGAGCCCAGCAGCTGCGCGGCGTCCACACCTACTGAACTCTCCCAACGAGATCTCGGTCGTCCTCGCAGTCTCGCTCCGTCGACTCGTTCAGCATTCATTACTCTCTTAGGCATGCGATCATCGTCCATTCTTTGTACATGCCCTGCCCATTGAAGTCGTTGTAGTTTGACGATTTTCGAGACTTGCAGCTCATCGTACATTTCATACAACTCATGGTTGTACCGGATGCGCCATCCATCTCGATCGCAAACAGCCCCGAAAATTCGCCGTAGAACCTTACGTTCAAAAGTGTCTAGCATGTTTTCGGAGGCTTGAGTTAGGGTCCATGCTTCGCAGCCATAGCATAGCACTGGTCGTATAATGGTTTTGTACACGCGGAGCTTCGTGTTTCTGTGCACATGCTTCGATTTCATTATGGGGAGAACCGAGAAAAAAGTCTTATTACCTAACTGTATCCGTCGCTTGATTTCGTCAGTTTCGTTGGCGTCCCTTGACAGGTTGCAACCCAGGTAGATGAAGTTGTTCACGAACTCGATGTTGAGGTCCCCCACGTTGATGCTCGGTTGTGCAGGTGTCCTTGTCACCGATTGCATCATTATTTTAGTTTTACCCTCGTTAATACGTAATCCAACTTCCTTTGCAGCGGTATCGAGCGTATGCAGAAGTTCTTCTGCGTCAGCCAATCTTCGGGACATGATGTTGATGTCGTCGGCGTACGCTGCTAATTGTGTCGACTTGATGAGTAGCGTCTTGCTGTTGTCCATATTCATGGCCCGAATAACGTATTCCAGTGCTAGGTTGAAGAGCGTCGGTGCCAGTCCATCGCCCTGTTTCAAACCAGTGCGTGTTTCAAATAGATCAGTAAGTCTATTCTGGATCCTGACTTGTGAGACGGAGTTGGTCATCGTCATCTTTGTCAGTCGCACTAATTTTGCTGGTATACCAAATTGCAGCATGATGTTGTACAGTACTCCACGATCGATACTGTCGTATGCCTGCTTGAAGTCGACAAAGATTTGGTACACGTTTACGTTGTATTCCCAGCACCTCTGGAGTATCAGTTTGACTGAGAAGAGCTGATCGGTTGTGGAGCGACCAGGTCTGAAACCGCTTTGATATTCGCCAATGACTCGTTCTGCGTACGGTTTTATTCTATTTTCCAGAATTTTCGTCAAAATTTTATAGGACGTACAAACTAGTGATATGCCCCTGTAATTCTCACACCGCAGTTTATCTCCCTTTTTATGAATTGGACAGATGATGCTTCTGCGCCAATCGTCTGGGATCTCCTCGTTCTCCCATATTCGCAGGAGTAATTGATGTATGGCATCAACTAGACTCGTTCCACCGAATCTTAGCAGTTCAGCTGGAATCTCGTCAGCGCCCGGCGCTTTATTTCGTTTTAGTGACCGCAACGCGAGATCAACTTCCTCTACTATCGGGGGTTGAATGGGTGGACCTAGATCAACAATATCGTCGAGAGCTTCCTGTGTGGGGATGTTAGATGGTCGGTTTAGAAGCTCTTCAAAATAAGAGGCCCATCGTTTGTTAATACCATCGGTGTCGCTGATGATGTTTCCATCCTTGTCCTTACAAAGGCTAGTCCTGGGTTGGTAGCCGTTCTTAATTGTATTTACTAGTTTGTACGCTTGTCTGGTGTTCCTATTAGCTAAGTTTTCGTTTATGTTCAGCAACTGCTCGTCAAAGTATTTACGTTTCTTACGTCTAATTATTCTATTCGATATTCGCCGTAGCTCGTCATAGTTTTCTCTTCTGGCTCTGGTTCCTCGTTGAATCCATTGTCTGTAGGCCTCGTTTTTCGCGTCAAGTGAATTTTTGCATTCTTCGTCGAACCAGTCATTTCGCGCTCGCCGGGCTTTCTGATCCTACATCCTTGAAAATTCACAGTAGAAAATAGCCGAAAATATTTCGCGTCCAATGTGGGGTCAGTGTGATTTAATTTAGTGAAATGTGCAATCGATCTGGTGTGCGGCATACCGCAGTCACAAAAACCAAAATTTTTTAAGACCTTACTATAACTTACCTCAATGTTACCTTAGGTTTTTTCAATCCTACTCCTATATCAAGCAAAATTTACAGAAGAAAATAGTCGAAAAATGGCCAACGAAGCCCAATTATACTCACTTGGCGCCCAACGTGTATATGTAAAATATATTAAACATTTATCCTAACCCGTAGTGGGACGTAGCGCATCAACTTTGCTAACAGGCTTAGATGACGTTTCGTTAGCATATTGCTAGCATACACCTCCTGCCCATAACGCTGGCCACACACTGTCGAACAGTTCTCTTTAGATTTGTGTGAATTTTGTGTGTGTACTATATTGAGCTATTCGGAGGACATTTGTACCATATTCGAGTTCGTGTTCCCCAGTTTGTGGCCTAAAGCGCATTTTGCCGCAAATCGGAAAATATTGCAACTTATTCTTATACCCCATATCACAGGGGAAAGATAAGCGAAAGAACCATGGTCACAGTGAGATTCGAACTCGCGAAACTGATTTGATGAGATATCAGACTAATGCCTTGACGCACTGAGTTTACTCCCCGCCATAGATATAAATTGAACAGATCTGTAATAGTACTATCCCCACTCTGTGCTTCGGGTTATTTTCGAACCAACTCGCGCATGCGCACTGCTACCCATTTGCACGCGTTCGCTATACGTTCGGTAAATGTCGTTACGCCATCGGCCACTCAGCCACAATTTCGACATTTACGAAGCACTTCGCCCCTCGCTTCTCGGGCCCCTGGCCCAAATATTAATACGTGTTGTGGGCGTTTCACTGCGCAGATGCGGATATGCCAGCCATAATCGATATTCAAATTTTTACCCCCACTATGTGCCTATTTCATATTTGTTTAAAATATATCTATGCTCCCCGCCCAACGCGTGGTCTGTGTATTTTATCTTATCAATGAAAACGAAATGTTTAATCGGCTAGGTGCGGGGTACCGTTAGTCACAAATTTATATCGTCAGATCGATCTGACGATGGATTGCACAGTCGGTGTCGGGCGACGGATCAGTCGATTGATCGCTGCGTGTATGGCACGTTTTATGTATACCATGAACACTATACAGCGTCACATTTATAAAAAAAAAGCTACTCCGCATCAACTTGACATTGGTGAAAGTTTTCTAAAAATATAATCTTCACTCGCGACATTTCGTAAAGTGCTTAAAAATAACGATCAACGAATCCGGAACAAGATGACATCAAAATTCTCTCAATTTCGGCCAACTTCGTGGCAATCTACAAATATCAAAGAATTCTCTACACACATACAGTTTGACAGACGACAAGTGGTGACTTATTTGCGGATTTCGGAGACATTTTTATTTTTATACACAAATGTCAAGTTTTCGGTGAAAAGTTGATGTTTTGTTCATTTTCGTTTTAGAAGTGTCCCCTAGCAAATTTATAGAAAATGGTAATTGTCATGGCTCTCTGCCGTTCTCCATATTACGGGTGTTTGTGTCTTGTGGGCTGTGTCAGCGAAATTGCATAAGGGTGTACATTGCGTAAAATTGCAGTGGGGCAAAAAGTTTCTTGACAATTTGCTGGTGTATTTATATGGGAAAGTGTATGCTGCAATTGCGTTTGTAACCTCCCAAATGTTTTCCTCGATGACATTCGTAGTGGGTGCTGTTCAGCCAAAACTTTTCCCTTAAATAGACATCGAGAACTGCTTATCGCAGAGCCAGCAATTTATGTAATGACGCGTGTCTCTTCTTTCCGCTTCACTTTTAGAATAAATTGAAACCGGCCCAAAAGGATAAAGTGCGAAAATTCATATCGCTAACACAGACCGGAGAGCAAACAGCTATCTATTGCTTAACACACAATGACTGGAAGCTAGACTTGGCGAGTGACAACTACTTCCAGAATCCCGAACGATATTATCGCGAACTGGATCGCAGGAACATAGAGGCACTATTCAGCAAGTATCGGGATCCCAGCGATCCTTGCAAGATCAGTTCGGACGGCGTCATACGATTCCTGGATGATCTCAATTTAAGTCCCGATTCAAAATTAGTCCTAATCATTGCGTGGAAATTCCGGGCCGAGACACAGTGCGAGTTCACGAGAGAAGAGTTCGTCAACGGATTCGTTGATTTAGGTGTAGATAGCATAGACAAATTACGAGCCAAATTGCCAGCGTTAGAGAACGAGCTTGGAGATGTGAACAAATTTAAGGACTTCTATCACTTTACGTTCAATTATGCCAAGGAGTCGGGACAGAAAGGATTAGACTTGGAAATGGCCATAGCTTATTGGAAGATTGTACTGCAGGGGCGATTCAAATTTTTGGATTTGTGGTGCAAGTTTTTAACGGTACGTATGATTTATTATTAACTAGCTGCGAGAGCTCGCTTCGCTCACAATTTACTAACCTTGACTATTTTTTTCATAAATAATTAATTTGTTCTCCGCTTACTCAACACCACGACGATCAGGTGCTCTTAGGGAATTTAAAATTTCAGCCGGATAATGGGTGGCATCTTCTTGATCTATTACTCGGTTGATTGGGCTATATTCAACACATTCCCCAGGAACGCATTTTAATATTTCTGCGTTTATCGCAGTTGCCTGGTCGTTTTTGAAATACGCAACATCAATTATTTTGGAGAATAACTTTCCCTTCTTCTTCCGGATGCGTACCGTCACCAATTTTCAGTAACAAATCTGAAAACTCTTGGTGATTTTGATTACTCTCAATTCGCGCCCGCATATTGGTTGACAAATGCATAGGTATGACAATGCGCCGTAGACGTGAGCTTTTTAGACATGCCCTAATTTCATCAGCCCTGATCCCTCGTGGTTTTACTGGCAAAGTTTGCCTAAAGTCGCCACAGAAAAGTAATGTAATACCGCCCATAGGCGTATGGTAAGGTAACATACGGTTCTATCTACTGATTCAACCGCTTTTCGATTTACCATAGTGCACTCGTCCCATATTATTAAGAAACAATCGCGCAGAACCCTGACTTTGTTACTGTTCCTGGAAACGCTACGCTACACACTGGGATCTCTGTATGGTCGAACTAAATCGGGATCTCGAACGTAGTATGAGCAGTCTTGCCTACTACTAACAATGTAGCGGCTATTCCTGATGACAGCAATTGCTATTTAGTTTTGAATACGTATTTGGGCTAAAACGACTTTATTGAGAAATGTTTTCCCCGTCCCACCGGCTGCATCTAAAAATAGGATTCCCCCCAAATCACCGTCTACGCTATGACATTCATGATCGAATATCAAACGTTGTTCTGCTTTCGTATTCCATAAACCATTTCGCAATATTTTACCCAACTGCGCTGAACTACAGTTGATTTCCGCTGCATACTCCCTATTAATTTGTTCCCCGCCTGAAGTTGGTGTGGGCATACTGTCTTAAGAGAGAGAATTTCCTCCTGTTACTGTTTCTTGGATAGCCAGCAAGCATCGATTAAGATTACTCACGCGTAATCTGTCAGTCCCCCGTGATTGTTGCGGTATGCATCCCCGAAAAAGTTTTCAGCGAATTTATTTTGACACTTATGCCACAACTCCGCTGCATCCGAAAGACCACAAAATACCAGTAATATGACAAACAAACGACGCAAGCGATGTGAACTATCGCTGACGCATGCTTCGACCAATGCATCATCCCAATGCTGATCACCATCTAGCAAGTGACGTGCCCGGCAAGCAGCCTGATAAGTATCGTATTAAGAATCGTCAACCTTTCGCAAATCAGCAAAAGTAGTAGGACCCCGTACTGTATGAAGTAGTAATAGCATTTGAAGTTGTTCGGATGTACTGTGTAAACTCTTTCCAGGTCGTGTTCTTTGAGAATGCCAGGTACGCCATCTACAGCTAATCCACGTTATCTACGATTGAAAACTCCTTGCTGTTTGTTATACGTATAGTATGACGGAACTTCTTCGTATAACAGTGTTTTCGCGAAATCGTCAACTTGACAAATTCGAAAGAATGCCAACAAAGTATACTACTCAAAACAAAATAAGGGCCACCCGAATATTTTTGCTTCGATAACTAATTTTTATGAATGCCGTTATGCTTTCAAGTGTTTTGTTAACGATAACAGTGAATGGGCATGGAGGAATGGCGTGGGGTGCTTTTCACGGATGAGTGTAAAGTGAAGTTTTTTTTTTAATGACAATCGACGTATGAGAGTATGGAGAACCACAAAAAACAATCGGAAAATTATTAGTGGCCCTTATTTTGTTTTGAGGAGTATAGTTTGTCGCGGGCTTTCAATTTGCTCTGTCACATTTTCAGAGTTAAAGTTCACCCGCTGCCCAACATCAAGATGTATAGGTGGTGGAATCTTTCATGAATAGGAAAGCTCAAAACGCTTCAAACCGCCTCAGAAGAACTTATATGGCGACCAGATTGGAACCTACTGACTTCATCGTATTCATTATTTCTTAACTCAAATGTTGCTTGATCACCAACTTTATTGACGTATTTTTTTGTGAGAGGAAAGCCCAGGTGCGCTTAAGGAATTTAAAAATTCAACCAGATAAATGTGTAGCATCTTCTCGATCCATTACTCGGTTGATTGAGCGATATTCAACACATTCCCCAGAACCGCATTTTAATATTTCAGCGTTTGTCGCAGATGCCTGGTCGCTACGGGGAGTCAAAATAGTTCTCCTGCAAAGCCTAGAGTTTTCATGATCAGTTAATTTTGAAGGATCGCCACACACTGAAGAAATTATGTTTTTTTGTGATTGAAGTACACGACATAATTTATTATTTTATGTAGTGTAGAATACCCTTCTCTTCTTCTTCCGGACACGCAGCGTCACCAATTTTCAATAAAATATCTGAAAAATCTTGGGCGTACCCCCAGTTCGCTGGTTAATTGTATGCTCAATAATTTGTATTAGTTAAATTAAAATAATGAATACTGAAATGTCAAATCTATATACACTGAACGAAATAAGACCTAAAATACACATTTTCATGAATATCTCGACTCCAGCGCCACCTACCAGGTCCAAATTTTGTCAACAACTTTATTATTATTAAATTAATATATGTTGCGAATTTGAGCCAAATTGGACCATAAATAAGAATTTTGTAAATAACTCCACTCCAGTGCCACCTACCGAGTACAAAAAAAGTTATGCACATCGGAGGACCAAACGAACATATGGTGTGAATATGAGTTGAATAGCTTAATTGGTTCGTGAGTTATAAAAGCAGCAACATATGTACAAACGTTTTTATATATATATTAAGATAGCTAGTTCTTAATCCTTTACTAGAAAATGTAATCGTTAATTAATCCGTTTTACTAGAAAATGAAATCGTTTTCTATATCAAATCCGGGCGTTGTCTAGGATTCCAGTTACGCATTTTTACATACTCGCAGTAAAAAAAATCCGGACAAGCTTATGGTATGAAATAAATCGTTTTGCCCTTGTGGCAAAGAGTTCTTATTGTGCTCATGAGATAAGGAATAACGAACATATCCGCAAAAATGTATGCTGTGTTCACCACTGACAATACCTAAGCTTTAGAGGATTGCCTATTAAAGCTACTGCACGGCTGAAATGTTTTCGAATTGGAAGGGTGGGGAAAATTTCTCGTCGAAATTGAAGATTTCACAAATATAGTTTTCGTCGCAGGTGAGTGTGCGGTAAATTTGCAATTTCTATCAAGATCTTGGGAAGACAAAGATGGAAAGCTACTAACTTAGATGGAGATCACATGAGGCGTTGAAAAAATCATTTCGTAACGGTTTTGAACCATGGAACTTCTGGCAAAGTTCCCCCTTTGGCCATCGAAATGCACGTTTACGGTCAACTGTAGTCAGGGCGACTGGGAAAAAAACGAGTTTTCGGGGACCGTCGTAGGCCGGCTGTACTGTAGTGTAATTGGGCCAATTTTGCTGTTACGATTTGGGACGAATGAGCTGGCGCATTCTCATGGTGTAAAAACACAGTGTTCTTTGTCAAATGGGGCCGTTTTTTTCTCAAATAGAGTGTCAAATCGGCTTAATTCGCATAGTACTGCTCTGTGACGGTCCATCCTTTCTCCAAATAATCCGTAAAAATTATACCTTGCGAATTGCAGGAGACAGTGGCCATAACCTTCCCGGCGGATGGTACTGTTTAGCCTTTGGAGCCAGTTCTTCGGGCAAAACACACTACTCCGTCGTCTCTGGTGTGTACTGGTTAATTCATGTTTCGTCAACAGTGACAAAACGTAAAAGAAACTCTTTAGGATTGCCCTTAATCATGTCCAAACGGTACTTCGGAGTTGTCGAGCAATTTCGTTTTTGTTCATCTGTTAGCAAACCAGGCACCCATCTCGTCGAATGCTTTCTCCTGCGATATGTTTGCGATACCAGCTATCTCTCTAATCCTTATTCGGTGGTCTTCTGATATCATGGATTTGGTGAACCGTATCCTCAGTAGCCATCTCAATCGGACGCTCTGAGCGCTCTTCATCAAAAACGGATGTCCGGCCACGCTTAAATTCATTTAACCAATATTTTTAGGTTGTAACCGAAGGGGCATGGTCTTTGTAAATGGCTTGCAACCTTACTTTAATATGCTCACACATGTTTCCCTCCAAAAAAAAGGAATCGAATCACTGACCGATATTGTTATTTACGGGAGAGCATCAACTTGTCAATTTAATAAGTAAAAGTAAGTAAAACAAGGAGGATAACTGTATGCCGGATGCACTACGGAATTAATCCTATTTCCCCATACAGGGCGACGAAGGGGACGTCCTAGAATGTCATTGTTGTAGTAGCAATGCGTCTGGCATTGAAGAGGTTTGGCAGTTCTTGGCCGTTGCTGATGCAACGGGTCTGTCCGGTGAGTAGAACCGGTTGCCGTAGGAACGTCCTAGAATGTCGTGCCGCCAATCGGTGGAGCCCTTGAAAGATGATGATTAAAGTGGTCTTCAGTTCGCACACGATGCGAAAATAATCACAGCGGAGGAATCTGCTGCGGATTCACGGCAATTTCTAGACTATTTACACCAGCGCGGAAAAATTCACATTCGGAAAACGTCAGTCACTAAAACATTATTGCCTACCTTCTCTAATAAGAAATTACAGTTCGATCGTTTTCATAGACCCAGCAAGACATTTGTCTCTGATACCCAGTGGAATTGAAAAGTCTTCGATCCTACAGCGGTTCCATTCATCGGTTTGTCTCCAGAGCTGGAAAAATTCAAATGTTTTCAATTATGCATCGACCTTTGTCATCGGTTTGTCTCTGTTGTGAAAGGAGTCGAAATGTCTTCGATCATACATCGATTCTTGTAATCAATTTGCCTGAAATTAGAATTAATTTTAAAGTTATCTTTGGCGACGCATGTCATATCATGAAATACCGAATATGTTTCGTTTATTTATTGAATTTTTCCGGGAAAGGTTTCGCGTGAATTTTACACGAGATTTCATGACACTTATAGTTGCTGGACAAGCTGTATATCAGGCTTAAATATCGGTTCTACATATTATCTAGGTACAGTCATCGATCCCAATCCGATCTGTGTCGATTCTACGTTGACTACAGTCATCGATCCTAATTCGATCTCAGCGTCGATTCTACACTGACTACATTCATCGATTCTACTCGTACATCGATTTTGGATCTCCAACGTTTCATCGATTCCCTGGTAGACAGTCTTCGATCTAGGATCGATCAAGTTTCGATCCTTGTCTGACTGGGGAGATACAGTGCTGTGCAAAAAAAAAGTTGTTCAAACCGTTTTATTCCCTTTTTCACAAAAATTCTTGAAAGAGTGCCTACGTTTTATTGGCTCAAATTGTTGTTGTTGCAGCAATGGTTGAAATTTCGGTGGGTTAATGTGTTACATGCTAACGGTTCGTCATCAACCCCGATGTTGAGGAATATAAAAATAGCTGCTTCTATAGGGTTCTCCCAAAGTGATCTGAGAGTTAGGTGCGTGGGCGCAGCTGGGCATTGGAAGATGTGGTCCACACCATGAGGTGATCTATTGCAAGCAGAACAGATTTTTGAGACGTAGGAATCATGTCGTGAACACCAGCCTGGCCGAAGTTTGTTAAGTGTCGTTCTCGTTGCTCTCGGAAGTCTCTCCTCTTACGAAGATATAGTTGGTGGTATGGCTGAGAGTAATGGATTCGGACCTAATGTCGCCATCGATGAAAGCTGCTCCTCATTTTGTATCGCTGCGATAGCTGATCTGTGTGCGTCGCTATTAAAGGGTACCCTCAAGTAATGCCTAACATGTCCAGGTGGTGCCGTCTGGTCCATGAAGTTGAAGATTGGGCACACCCTCCGGTAACAACCCACCAGAGCTTGTTGTGGTCCCTTAAAGGCTTCCTGATGAAGATGATCCCAGGTTGACATCAGTGTTATAGTTGATAGAAGATAAACTCGACGTGTGTCTCCATTGCCGTTTATTCTAAAACTAATATTAAGTTGGTTACAAACATAACTTACAGGTTAAGTGTTATATAGTTTAATTGTTATACATATATATAACATCCCTTATCTTAAGTATATTTAATTAATAATTACTTTGAGTTATACTTATAAAATTAATTTCATTAACAATTAATCAAATTCAATTATATTATAGATTTTTATATATCTTGACAACTCCAATTACGTTCAAATTTAACATTTCAAATTATTATGTATTATAATTTAATCTATCGGGCTTCTTAACAAATCTACCAAACTTAGTAGTATAAAATCCATCAGTGTTATGATTGACTTCCTCCTGACCTTCATTTCTTATTTTACGACTTGTCTCAAGAGACGATTCTGTATGAATAGGTAATTGTGATCGATTGGATTGCATGTTGAAATCATATTTGTGACAACTATCATTATTTCTAAACTTCAAATGAACTCTATTTCTTCGGTATTCTGCGCCATTTAAGTCTTTTATAATATAGGATCTTTGACACTTATTTCTTTCCTTAACAATTCCTGGCAACCAAGCGGAATTTGGACTTTTCTTATAATATATTTGATCCCCTGGATGCAAAATAGACAATTCTTTTTTATCCTTATTGTTATAGTATGAGCTTTGCTCTTGTGATTTTTGCATACCTTTCTTATAGTCAGAAAATGCTACGACTTTAGGTTTAAGATTCTTTTTGACAACTGGTATATTCATTCTAAGACTTCTGGACATTAGCAATTGTGCGGGTGATGGCAAGTTCGCCTTCGGAGTATTCCTATAGTGCAAAAGTGCTATGTATGGATCTTTATTTAATTCATGACTCTTCTTTAAAATACTCTTAATTATTTTTACTGAACTTTCGGCTTGACCATTCGATCGTGCATGATAGGGACTTGTTACGATATGCTCAACGTCCCAATCATGTAAAAATGATTTGAATTCAACTGACTGAAATGGGGGTCCACCATCCGATACAAGCGACATTGGTATACCATGGCGAGCAAATATCGATTTAAGATTAATAATTACGTTTTTTGCCGTGTAACTTGAATTCAACAAAGCAACTTCAATATACTTAGAATAATAATCTGTAACGAGCAAATAGTTTTGTTTATTAAAATAAAGGAAATCTATACCAACTTGCTGCCAAGGAAGGCTTGATACATCATAGTTTCTAAGTGGTTCGTTAGAATTAGAAGAACCAAATGTAGCACATATAGAACACTGTTCTATTAAATTTTTTAACTCTCCTGTCATATTAGGCCAATAGAAAGTGTCTCTAGCTAAAGTTAGACATTTGTTTATTCCCTGGTGCCCTTCGTGAATCCTTTTTAACATTTCGGGACGCATTGAGCTGGGAACAATTAATTTATTGCTTTTAAATATTAATTTGTTCATAACATGTATTTCGCTATGGAAATTCCAATATGGTTTCACAGACTCTTCTAACTTATCCTTACTACTAGGCCATCCATTCAAATAATAAGACTTCAGTATTCGTAAGACTTTATCTGACTCGGTTGCTTGAGACAGTTTCTTACTATACTCTTCGCTAACAGCTAAGTTAGAGTATACAGAATTTACGTGATATTCTAAATCAAGCTCATAATCGGGAATATAATTTTCATTAAGAGCAGCTCTCGACAGAGTATCCGATATATACATTTCTTTTCCTGGTACATGCACAACATCAAGATCATATGCTTGTAGGGCAAGCATCATGCGCTGTAATCTGGCAGGAACTTCATATAATGGTTTTTTGAATAAATAGACTAAAGGTTTGTGATCCGTGTGGACCGTAATTCTATGACCATATGTATATTGGTGAAATTTTGTACATCCAAACTGAATTGCAAACAGTTCTTTTTCGATTTGGGCATAGTTTTCTTGTGATGCAGTTAAAGTTTTCGAACTATAAGCAATCGGACGCTTATTCTGCATAATTACTGCCCCTATTGCTGACTGAGAAGAATCTACTTGTAAAGTTAAGGGTAAATTAGAATCATAGTGAGCTAGCACTGGTGCTTGGGTGATAGTTTTCTTCAAACAATTAAAGCTTTGCTCACAATTCGCATCCCATAGCCATACGGAATCAGACTTCAGTAAATTTCTCAAAATTTTAGTCTTCTCTGACAAATTTTCTATGAATGAACCTAAATAATTCACCATGCCTAGGAATCTTTGCAATTCTTTGATATTTTTAGGAGTAGGCATTTCTGTAATTGCTTTTACTTTTTCTGTGTCAACTTTGACACCTTCTTTGCTAAATACATAGCCTAAAAAACAAACTTCGGTGACTAAAAATTTGCATTTGGACTTATTCAGTTTCAGATTTACTTCTCTGGCTCTTTCCATGACTTGCTGTAATCTATTGTTATGAATTTTTTCAGTTTCTCCATAGACAAGAAAATCATCAATAAAAATCAGAACTCCTTCAATGTCTCCAAATAACTCTATCATAACTCTATGAAAAATTTCAGACGATGCAGTTACGCCATAAGGTAGTCTAAGATATTTGTACCTACCAAATGGGGTTTGAAATGTGCAAAGATCTGAGCTTTCATCATCTAGTCTTAACATCCAGAAACCTGAAAATGCATCTAAGTGTGAAAAAAATGCAGCTCCTTTTAATTTCGAACGAATTTCATCACAATTCTTTAACGGATAATACTCTCGAATAATATTGTTATTTAAATTTCTAGGGTCTAAGCACACTCTTAATTGGCCAGACTTTTTCACCGTAATAACAACCGAATTAACCCACGGTGTAGGCTTAGTAACTTTTTCAATTACCTTCATTTTCTCCATGCGATCCAATTCTCCACGTAATTTATCATATAAAGCAAAAGGAACTTTCCTTGGTGGATCTACACACGGTATTGCTTCCGCACACAGTTTCAGATGACAAACAGGAGGAAGACATCCTAACCCTTGAAATACATCATTATATTCTTTTACAATATCATTACTATTATTCACTTTCAATGAAAATACTCTTCTCAATATACCGATTTTTTGGCAAGTAGGAAGCCCTAACACAGTTGGACAATCTATATCTGTTACAATAAACGAGATAACTTCAGTTAAATTATTGAAAAAGCACTTCAATGAACACCGTCCAATTATAGGAATCTGCTTTCCACCAAAACCTGTTACTTTGACATTGCATTTTTTCAATTCCCACTGAGGTAAATTTAATTTTTTGTAAGTACACAATGACATGATATTAGTATCAGCTCCCGAATCTAATATACAATTAAATTCAACGTTATTCACTATAATATTTAAATGCCAACAGTGTTTGGAATAATTTACTAAATAATTTTTACTACTGCTTGTGACTGTACCTACGAACAATTTTTCACAAACGTCACCGTGTTGGCTCTGCGACTCTACACTTCTGATATTGCGATTTTTATTATTGAAACACAATTTGGCAAAATGACCTTGCTTATGACAAACTCTACAACTAACATTAGCAGCTGGACACTTGTAACGATGTTTCTGACCACATCTGCCACACGTATTGCTTTCTGGAGACTGTTGTTGTTTATTATTATGTTTCGATTGAGACTTTCTTTTGAATTTTTGTTGATTATTTTGCCGGCTGACATGTAGAACTGTTTCGACTGAGGCACTTGATTTTAACATTTTTTCTGCATTGGCTTGTGCAATTATGACGGTTTTAGAAATTTCGACTGTTTTTTGTAAACTTGGATCAGTTTCTTGTAAAAGACGCTGGCGTACGTTGCTAAACTCGGATGACATATTTGCTATGAAAATGTCTCTCACAAGCGATTTGCGCAACTCACCGAATTCACAAGCTATGCTCTTGTTTTCAAGATCCGTGAGGAACTTCGTCGATGCTTTCACCTGGACTTTGTGTCCTGGTGAAGAATAGATGCCGCGTGACAGTTAGATTCTTTTGAGGCATAAAATAGCTGTCAAACTTCAATTTCACATCCTGAAACGATGAGGAATCCATGTCCATAGCAAACGAATTGAAAATGTTGACTCCTTTCGTACCCATGCTGTGAAGCATTATGGCAATTTTTCGTCTTTCGGGTGCACTATCTAATCCAGTGGCCAACAAATAAAGCTCGAAATGCTGCCACCATTCCTTCCACTTCGCAGCAATATTTTCCGACCCAGAAAATTCCAATTTCGGAATCGTATTTAGATTTTGAGCCATGATATGATCCTTCGTACCTTGCGACATTTTCATAACCTCACCTGACGATTTTCCATCCAACGCCATCCTGTCGATCCAGACTTCAATTTGTATTTACAGCAAACGTTTACCTTCTTTTACATACGAAGAGTGACGATGAATTCTACTGAAGAGACTAGCAGGCGGGCTTCGTACAGTTCTGACACCATGTTATAGTTGATAGAAGATAAACTCGACGTGTGTCTCCATTGCCGTTTATTCTAAAACTAATATTAAGTTGGTTACAAACATAACTTACAGGTTAAGTGTTATATAGTTTAATTGTTATACATATATATAACAATCAGGAGACAGCCGGTGACAGTATGGAGAGCGGCATTTTGGCAAGCTTGAATGTTTTTCCATTCTGTGTCACGGAGATTCTGTGACCACATACCGCATAGTTGGCCACTGATCTTCCGACTGCTTTATATGTGACCAGTAGAGTTTCTTTGTCCTTGCTCCAAGAGCTACCGACCAAAGCTTTGAGGATCATATTCCTACAACACATCCTGTCGCACACGGTTGAGGCAGGGGGGATGACGTGACCATGCTGTCCGGAGTGACTCCAAGAATTTTAGGATTGTTTATGGTAGGAATAGGCTGATTGCCAATCAAGATCCCAAGTTGCACTTTGACTTCCTTCGTCCTGGCGGTAAATAGGGTTGCCGAGACGGTTAAATTCTTACTAACGAAGAACGAGTTATTCAAGATAACCGTTGATGTGTTCGCACATTTCCGTTGCTATAATGGAGCAGTCGTCAGCATAGGAAATGATATCGATTCCCTCAGGTGATGTTGGGAGTTCTGATAGATAGATATTGAACAAGGTGGGAGAACTCCTCCTTGAGGCACACCTTGTTTAATCTTCCCATGCTTCGATTTACTGTTCCTGAATTCGATATAGGATTGCCTACCAGCGAGATAATTGGCAATCCATTTAACTACTTGCGCAGGAAGCGAATGGCTGACAGTGTCGAAGGCTTTCGACAAGTCGAGTGCCACCAGAATTGTTCTGTGACATGGACGAGATTGGCCTTTTTTTTGACGTTTTTCGACTATCGGTTTTGACTGTACTACTGAATCAAATTTCAGCTTTGAGCAATGGATTGGATGTAGAATTTGACGCTCTTTAATTTAAATCCTATTAAGCGAGGCACCGTTTATAAGTTATGAGGAGAATATTAAAAAAAGGCTCAAATTTTCCGGTTCTTCGCCTGCACAGCCGCTCTGCCGCGGAGTCCAAGATGGTTCCATCTCTTAAATTGAGAGTATGGGCCCCACCAACATTCGTACTAAACGGCATCTCTCTATCATATTTTGCAAGGTGGTGTCCATTTATGTCGCTTACCGTCCCAACTAGAAGGTCTGAGAAACGGTTAGTCCCACTAGAACAACCACCGAAACAAAACAAAACCACTTGCGAACAAGAAGTCTGTAGTGAAGTTTGACGGCGCGGAAAAATTCGTTGCACAAACTGGCGAAATTTCGCGTCAGTGTGGACATCCCCCCATTGTCGTAAGAGCCAGTGGTCAGATTTTTGACGCCGCGAAAATATTCGCCATGATGTCGCAGTGCGATTTTTTTCCACGTCGATGTGAGGACGATTTAAACCCGCCGCAAATTCAACCCGGCAAAATCTATGTCACAATCATCTCATGAATAGTTCCACACAGTGACTCCATGTTTTTACGAACGTTACGCTGATAAGAGAAAACTAAGTCTACAGACGCGATAGAAATTCTGGGCGCGCCATTAAAAACATACAATCGAAGCAATTGGAGTCAGTAAGACACACTTAATAAATAAGAGATTCGTTTTGTACCTAGAATTCACTAATGATTGCACTAAAATTGGTAAAAATGCGGGTTTTCCGATTTTCACGGAACTATATTTATGCCCGCCACTAAATTTACCCACCAAAAACAGACTACGTATTTCAAATTCTTCAACACCGTATATTCTTCCATATTATCATTTACTTTACTTTCATAATTTGCCGAACATTAAATACACTTCAAAAATAAAAATTTGAACAGTACATCTCTAATTCAATTAATCAATTCATCTATTTCACAGGAAAAGCATAGAAGATCAATACCAAAAGATACGTGGAACCTTCTATTAGATTTTGCATCTCATATCGATGACAACATGACAAATTACGATTCAGAAGGTGCTTGGCCCGTACTTATTGACGATTTCGTAGAATGGTGTCAAGAAAATTACTTTAGACCTAAAACTATTACAAATTCACCATTTCAATCTCCGCATAGTACAAACATGAACTATGGCTAACACCACAATTTATATATATATATCTAAATAATTATTAATGAAAAGGAAAAATATATTATGTTTGTTTTAATTAAGATACGCAGTTTTACTTTTAATGATAATTGTAATCACAATAATGATATGAAATTATTTCATTTTTCTCTCTCGTGTAGATAAAAAAAAACATAAAAAAGCAAACGCATGCAAAAATGCTGTATAAAAATGGAAATTTTTTAAAAAGGTAAATTCATAAGATAAAAAAAAAGAACTAACTGATGAAATAAAAAGAATGTAGATTTGTATTTGTTATATTTTTTTCTGTTGAATAAATGAAGATTGATTTCTTAAGAATAATGAATAATAATAACAACCGACAATGGGTTTTAATTTAATTTTTGTATTCATTTTTGGGACTCCATCTCACTCGTGGCTTTCCAGATCTTGACTTTTCAAATTTTGACTTTTCAACTTTTGACTTTTCACTTTTGGTCTCTTCAACTTTCGTTCTTTCACCTTTTTTCGGACTGGTCTTTCTGAAATGTTAACAAAATATGTTTTTTAGTTTATATTCATTATTGTCTGAATTCAAAGTAAAGCTGCTATCATAGAAAGACTTCCACTCAACTGAATTTTAATTCCCAGGATATTTATACAAACAGCTAACCCGACTTTACCTTAACGTTTTCGATACCTCTAAAGTTGGTTCTCGTGTTCTTTTTGAGTTTAGAATTTAGGCAAAGTTTAAGTCGATAATTTTTAGGATCAGAAGTTCAGGGTGTCCCAAAATTAGTGGATATGGAATTAAACAATTCAAACAAGAAAAAAAAAAACAGAATTTTTTCCGATTTCTTAACCTCTCAACACGTCTCATTATTAAAAAAAAAAATCTGCGAAAGGTAGAAAATTATCAAAGCTATTTCTTTGAAGGTGGACACACGCACATTGGGTGGTATGCATAATAATGAGGATATACTCAAGAGTGAAGTCTATTGAGGACATTCCAGAGTCTGCTATGTTCGGTGAATCGAGTAAAAAAGTTGTATGCATAAAACTACTCTCCGCTCCATAGTGAAAATTGAGTGGAATTCTGTCAACTCAGCTTTACTCCACTCGACTCACTTTATGCATACCACCCATTAGCGTGCATTTGGACGCGGGACAAAATGAATGCACTCCGAATGTGTCCAGTCCAAATTTCGGGGACATACGCTGCAAACCAAATCCATTGCAAACAAGACGTCATTTTAAAAGTCAAATTCGATGAAGAACTCAATTTTCACTTATCCGATTTCATTTCACGCAGTCGCTAACACGTAAAAACGTTTTCTCTGTTGCTATTTAACATTGAAAACACAAAACATAAACAAAATTTGACTCCGTTAAGTTCGGATTTCGCGCACAAAAGTTGTGGTAGTCGTTTTCTAGCTTGTGGATTTTAGTTAAGTTCAATATCCAGCTTGAATTGCGGTGGATTCCAGAGCTGTCAATTTGAACCCCACACAATACGAATTTTGGATTGTACGCCGGACAATTTGGATTTTGGACGCAAGCGTGTGTTCACCCTAAAAATTGCATACAAATTTGACAGACGGATCGTCTTTGCGGAGACGAAACGAACCTGTCTGTTTCGGTTACGGTATAAGTACCAAGGTTAGAACTTTTACGATCGTTTCTTTGTAATGCAGGAATACGAAAATGAGAGGTCTGGCGAGCCTCCGAGGGTGGGTTTGACGGCCGTAGAGGGTTAAAATTTGTAAAAAAAAAAAAACGTTAACATTACGTCATTTTATCATCAAGTTTGCCGCTTTGAATTGTGAAAGATACTAACTCTCCACGATATTTTTTATTTTCTATTTTTTCGGTGGAGTTCAGAGAAGATTCTACTGGAAGTGCTCTTAAATACGAAGTGAACTTTCGGTAGAATTTCGGAAATACTACAAAAAAAGGATCTTTTTAGTTTTTTTTTTTTCAAATATTTTAAAAACTGTCAACCGCAACGTAAAACATCCTAACCCAGTCGGACATTTGTCTCCGATTCCAGTGGAATCGCAAAGTCTTCGATTCCTTACCGGTTCCATTCATCGGTTTGTCTCCGAAGCTGGACAAATTCAAATGTTTTCAATTATGTATCGAGTTAGCCTGAAATTTGAATTCATTTGAAAGTATCTGGCATTTGGCGGCGTATGTTGTCCTTAGAACATAGAGCCATGGAATGAGCTTATCCTGTATGTCCCTGGCTCCAACATTTGGCAAATAAGTCGACAGCCAGCCTACTCGGTTGTTGTTTGATATTGACATCTGTTGACTGTTCTGCCGAATTGTGCATGAATAAAGGTCAATTCTTGTCAGAATATCGACAGTCAGCCTACTCAGTTGGCGGTTCGGTATTGACATAATGTTGACTACACTGTCGAATTGTGCATAAAAAACGTCAATTCTTGTCAATATTTAAATTTCATAATTACTAAACGGTCTACTGGGTTTGCTGACTGTCGACTTAGTACCCAGATTTTGGAGCCACTGTTTCCATGGAGACATACAGAAGAAGCTCATTCCATGCCTCTATGTTCTAAGATGTTGTCATATATGAAATATGGAATAAAGGAATATGTGTTTTTTTTGTAAGCCATGAATACAATCCGCCGTTAAATTAAAAGTGCCGTGAAATCAATCACGACACTTTTAATTCCTGGACGAATTGTATATCAGGGTAGATTCAACCCATTTATACAGCCATCGATCCGAATTCGATCTGTGTCGATTCCTCGTTGGCTACAGTCATCGGTCCGGAATCGATTCCAGTCATCGATCCGGATTCGATTCCACGTTGACTACAGTCATCGATCCCAATTCGACCCCAGTATCGATTCTACGTCGACTCCAGTCATCGATTCTCCATCGACTACCGTCATCAATTCCGGATCGATTCCTGTCCTCATTTTCGGTATCACAAAAGCGGCCATGCCCATACAAATATCTCCGACGTGTCTCCGATAAAGTCATCGATTCCTTAGTAGACAGTCATCGATCCAGGACCGGTCCAGTATCGATTCTTGTCCGACTGGGAAGACAATATAAAAGACCACCAGAACTCTTAAAAATTTGATATTAATCTTTTCCGTGTCTCAAATAGTTTTCGAGATTATCACTAAAGAACGTAAAGCAAATTAACGTTTTTTTAAATATTATAAACAGTTAATCATAGCGAAAAGGTTTCTGAAACCAAATGAAAGTTCGTAAATTATGTGATAACAATTGTTTTCGTTGCTGAAATAGTTTTCGAGATAATCTTCCGCTAAAATTCAAAGAACAACAAAAAATAACTAATTTTGTTTGTTTTTGGACAATATTTTCAAAACGGGTAACCGTATCGACAAACGTCCTAAAACTAAATTAAAGATCACATGGAAATTCATGGGGTGACCGGTAGCGCAGTGTGTTGAGGCATCAGTCTAATGTTTAACTACCGGCGTTTCGGGTTCGAAACCACGAAGATGTTCATGGCCATGAATGTACAGGAGGTGCATGCTGGCAACTGCATTCTCCGAAACCAGTTTATGCCAACGAAACGTCAACTGGGCCACATGGAACAGTTGACGCGCTATGCCCCACAAGGGGTTAGGGCAACTGAGTTATAAGTCGTTTTTTCGTATCTGAAATAGTCTTTGAGATAACTTCATTTAAAAGGTAGTATATTTGGCAGAAATTTCAGAGCATAGCGGAGTGGGAAACATTTTATGGCCGTTGACTGTAAAAATCTTTACCTGGAATTTCTGACAAATATACCACTCTTTAAATGATATCTCGAAAACTACGATATTTCCGATACAAAAAAAGTGGTTAAATTTTTTATGAATTTCCTTGTGATATATAATTTTGTCTTAGAATATTCGATCAACCGTTTTCGAAATATTGTCCGAAAAATGAGTTATTTTTTGTTGTTTTTTGAATTCTATCTCGAAAACTGTTTCAAACACGAAAAAAAATGTAGTTCATTTTTTATGGATTTTGCTGTGATTATTCATTTGGTCTCAGAAACTTTCTCACTGGGATTAACCGTTTTTGAAATAATTTCAAAAAGCCTAAAAAGTTTTTTGTTTCTTTTGCTTCGTGTTTTTTAGTGCAAAAAAAAATAATACCTCATTTTTAAGATGGTGATTTTTCATTTTGTCTTAGAATATTTTACGCTACGGTTGACCGTTTTCAATATATGTATTTGAAAAAACTAAAAAGGTCCGTTTTTGTAGTTTTTCCGAGATTCTACTGAAAGTTGACTTCCTATTTACGAGCACTTTCGGTAGAATCCTCTCTGAACCCCACTACAAAAACAGAAAATAAATGAAATTCGAGCTAGTTTTTCTGAACTCGAGGTCTATGTGTAAACATCACATCGCATTATGAATCGACGCTCAATTGGAAATACTGACGTGGCATTGTTTTCTGTTTGCGGTCATATTACATATTTCAATCCAGGGAAAACAATCTTTGCAATTAAACAATATCCAAAAGTCATAACCGAGTAAGAATTATAATATTGTATTAGTTGATGAATATGTATTTTGAAAAAATGGGCACACTGAAAAAAGTCGCTCGGGGCGGAATTCAACCATAGATCCCTTGATTTGTAGACCTGATCCCGACCCATTGATCTACACGGGGCACCGAAATAAGCCATAGCGAAATAATCCATATGGATACTTTCGTTCGGAAAATAAACGAAATAAGGTATGCATGGACAATATCGGTTTCAAATCGAAATAAGGCATGCGATAAAAACGAAAAAAGCCATGCAGTGTGCAGAGCGAGCGAAGCGAGCGTTCGTTCATGTTTGTGCGATACTGAGGGTTGTGATCTCTTAAGTGCGGAGTGAGCGTAGCGAGCGGAGCTCACACATGGGACTGTTGTACCCAGAGCGAGCGAAGCCAGCGTCCATGTATGTGCGATACTGACGGTTATGATCCCCTAAGCCCGGAGCTGGCGTAGCGAGCAGATCCCACACAAGAGACTGTTGTACCCAGAGCGAGCGAAGCGAGCGTTCATGTTTGTGCGATACTGAGGGTTGTGATCCCTTAAGCGCGGAGCGAGCGTAGCGAGCGAAGCCCACACAAGCGACTGTTAATTCACAACCCGCAGTATCGCACAAGTGTGCATGGATAATTTCGGTTTGGAACGAGCTGGGCTAGCTCCGCTCCTAGGGCGTTGCGAACCCCCGCATATAGCCATAAGTCGCCCGTTTCACTCTTTGTACATGTACCTGCAGCCGTTTCGTCCTAGCATATCTGCATCCAGCATGCATGGCTATGCACAATTTCAACCGAAATAAGGTATGCGAAGAAAAGCGAAAATAGCCATGTACATATCATACTTACCTTCGTTTTAAACGAAATTAAGCATTGAGTGTGAAACCGAAATAATCCATGCATACCTACTTTCGGTTCCAACCGAAATTATCCATTAATGCCCTATTTCCAAATGGCATATTTCATGGTGCCGATCTACACCACCCATTCTGTTTTGGAGGGGAATTGCAAGGAACTGACCATATTCATCAAGATAAAAAAAAAACAAGCATTCGCTTCACCTCTTTCAGTCATATGATACCCATTTTGGCTAAAAATCACTTCATTGCGGAGAATGTCCTTTCGTCCTCACCAAAGGACTTAAGTACTTACGGGGGGGGGGCCGGGGAAGAAAGTAAGATGGTTCTCAACTTCAAAATGACACCCATATACAGGAAAAACCCGTTTAATCGAACCACAGAGGGCGGCGTCATTTCGGATAATCTACAACCACCGTGTTTCGTGAAGAACTAATCTACCACGCTATGCTTTCCACTCCTAAATTTGTTGGAAACCTCGCCTATAATTCAGCATTGTACAAAAATTTTCCCTCTACATTCAGTTGTATAATAAAAGAATCAGCATGAATTCGATACATTGGGGCGACCGGTAGCGAAGTGTGTTGAGGCATCAGTCTCATGTTTGACTACCGGCGTTTCGGGTTCGAATCCCGTCCACGACGACGTTCGTGGTCATGGATGTGCAGGAGATGTATGCTGACAACTGCATTCTCCGAAACTATTATAGTTTATGCCGTCGAAACGTCAAATGGGCCACATGGAACAGTTGAAGCGCTATGCCCCACAAGGGGTTAGCGCAATTGAGAGATGAATAAAATGAAACCGGAACCGCAATCTGAGGGTTTTGTAGCAAGTGCTTATTTTGGTGTGTAAATATCGACTCCTTGCTCTTCTTGGTATCATTCCGATGGATAGAAACATCATAATTAAAATGTCTTACCCATGATATAGTCTCTTACATGCCAATCCATAAAAAAAAAGAGTAAGAACCTCGATTATCCGAACTAATCGGCTCCAGGAGCAGTTCGGATAATCGAAAAGTTCGCTTAATCGAGGTTGAAAACAAATGCAAATAAAAACTGCAAAAAATCGTGACAAAATGAAAAAATTAAATAAATTATCCATTATGTATTACTTTGTCGTGTATGCAGCGGCGGATGAAGAGCCAGCACTAAGTTTTTCACCCTGAATATGAAGTTGACAGATGCCATGTCGAAATTAAAATTTTTGCAGCCATCCTTGACTTGCAGAAAACTTCGAGTCACCCCCTAATTTTTTTTGTTTAACGCTTTCCCACATAACAAGGGACCGCTGAAAGGTTGTCCAGAAGAACGTTTTTGCGCAAACCAAGTGAAAAGTGCCTCATCCAAACAGTCATTTCCGGATCACTTCATTGTCTTGCGCTTTGAACTTCTGTCATCGCAATCGAGTTTGCTCGCAAACGTCAAAACCGTGTCGGATTGTTTTTTAATGTCCGAAATCGTTGACTTTCCCACGTCGTAAAACACCGACAAAGATGTGGCCGATACACCTTTTTTAAGCCGGTACAAAATGTCCCGTTTCCGCCTTGAACTTGGTCCGGACATTGTTAAAAACCGAACAAAAAAGACGTGTAAATATTGTCGACGAATTGCCAACTCTGCGAGTTCGGATAGTGGAGGTTCGGATAATTGAAGCTCCACTGTATATCTGTCACCTGTTTTTCGTATGAATACTGTCATAATGTGTTAATTGCCTTGACCCCTCCAGGGGCATGGGCGCGTCAACATCTCCAGCATTTCTATGCCTTGTTGACGTTTCGATAGCATATCTACTTTTCGGACGTGCAGTTGCTAGCATGCACCTCCTATCCGAGCCGACTTTATACTGACAAGCTCGGAGCACTGTGAGAGTTCTATTAGTACCCACAAGCAGTTTTTGGTCGCGCCGAGATTTGAACTCCGAGCTGTAGATTAGTATCGTAGAGCGGTGACCGAACGACCACGGCCACCGGGCGCGACTAATACTGTCATAATGCCCAAATTTAAATTTATTATTAAATATTACGTGATTGTAACGAAACTTAAACATTTTATTGCCTATGGTGTTGGTTATCGTTGGTTGACCATCAGTACGTTTGACTTTGTACATGTTTAAGGGATGCAGGGGTGTGCTAACTGTAACTATAGAAATAAACTATTATTAACCTATTTTGAGAAGATACACAAATTCCATTACTTTCCATTTTCTGTGCAATTCAAAACCCACCTTCCTGTAAGTTTCCATATTTCTAAATGTAACGGTCCCGAAATGCAAGAGGAGTGGGACAAATAAGATCTAATATTTTCTCCTTACCCACTGTTCCCCTTTCTTCAAATTTAAAGAAAATGCCAAAAATGCTAGACACATTCGAACGCAAGGTTCTGCGGCGAATTTTCGGCGCTGTTTGCGATCGAGATGGATGGCGCATCCGGTACAACCATGGGTTGTTTGAACTGTACGACTTTATTGGGCAGGGCATGTACAACGAATGGACGATGATCGCATGCATCGCTCAGTCGTCCATTCATTACTCTCAATGATTGGACAACGTGTCGACGGAGCGAGACTGCGAGGACGACCGAGAGCTCCTTGAGAGAGCTCAGTAAATGCGGACGCCGCGCAACTACTGGGCTTTCAAGATTGGAGGACGCAGTCACGTGACCGAGATAATTGGAGGACAACGATCCAGGCGGCCAAGGCCCGACGTCGGGCTGTCACGCCACAATGATGATGATGACTATCAAACCATCAATTTATAGCACATGCTGTTAACTACAACTTCGAAAATTTATTTTTATTCATTTCAAAGCAAGAATTTTTTGATGAAGTTTACTTTTGAGTAGTTACAAATTTTGAAATTTACTACTTTTTATTAGTTTATTATCAAGACGTCAGTAATAAATATGTCATGTCACGCCATATATTTGTTAAATTAAAAAAAACATACATTTTCATATAGTATTATTAAAATACGAACGAAATTAAAAATGCTGTGGAATCTAAATTCGAGTGTAAACATAACCTGATTGGCATGTTTTCTAACACCATTGAAGAATCATCAAATGGTATACCATTTTTTCCTGCATACGACTTTGAAAATGCAAATGGTGTGTCGGTTTGGTGGTTTGAACGAAAATTCTCTCAAGCACAATACGGAAAAGATTCAAATTGGGGGACAAACTCTTGTACATTAATAACAATACTAACCGCAGAAATGATAGCACAGGGTAGAGTGAAGGTGTGAATATATGAGAAAAATATACTAAATGATGCATATTTTACTTCAATAATACTCACGTTATAAGATCTAAAATACTTTCGCTTTTGCAGACTGCTTCAAATTCAACTCGCCTTCCTTATGAAGTGGTTGAACTGTTTGCTAAGGCAATTCTGAACGGAAACGTTCATTATGCTCGTCTATATAACGAACGAAAACTGACGGACGTTAATCTTAACATACCCGAAGCGATGGATGCCTTGAAGATGGTGTTGACAAAATTAGAAGAATGGGTAAAGTCGGCTGCATGAAACCTTCGATATAACAATTAAATCATTTTTAATTATGACTTAGTTTTACGTTCAAACGCATATACCGCTTGAAAGCAACTACAAAGCTCATGCAAGTGATAAATTATTTAATGTACTTAGCGATGGTCTGGATATGTGGAATATGATATATGAAGATCGCGAATACCTATTTGTCATAATGATTGCAAATAACCGATCCATAGTTCTTTGTTTTCAGAACAGTTCAAAAACGGTAAGTGTATTAAATCTAGAAGACACCGCAATATGATTTTACATAATTGCAATTTCAGTTAACACTTTTCGATTCACATCATCATGGTACCCGAAGAGGTGCTTTGATTGCACAAACTGGTTGGAAACATTTATTACAAATGTGTGAATGGATAGTGAAACTGTTTACCGAAATATATCGAACACGACCGAACGTGTACGAATTGTCTTTTATACCAACTAAGGAAGTGTCTTAAATATACTCGAACATATTAATAAAAGATGAGCTGACAAGAATAATATGCTGATTCATCTCGTCGTGGGCTAGCCGGCGCGGCGGAGTTGTTTTTCTTCACAAAGATAAAGGGTCAGTGGCTTTGGTACTGTACAATCTAGTCAATAAACGAGATTCTAGACAGTTATATTGGGAACAGAACGACGCTTTATTTGATCCCCAGGAAGTTGGCACCCAAAACTGACCTAAGTCGGTATTTTCCAATAGTTGGTTTCCTGCTTATTAGTGATCGTTCTATAGTTCTCAAATTAGTGCAGCGACAGTTCTAAACTTTTAATAACTTTTTTTTTAATTCAATTTTTGGGTGCCAAGTTTACGTTGCACCTTTTTATAAACGAATTGTTGGCAATCTATATATAAATATTTGTAAGAATTAGAATCTATACACGCAATACGTATAAATTGACGAAGGAGCAGTGATGCCAAAGGAAAAAAGTGAAAATCGTACCAACTCGTTTAAAAAAAATCGTACTTTCCCCTATTTATTGACTTCTAGCTAAAAGAGCTCGCTTCGCTCTCATTTTTTCATCATATTGGAAATTTTTACACACGCCCATCCACCTTTAGGTTTATCACCATTCATCTCAACGACCTCAGAAACTATTGGTTTGACACTAATCTTGGTAATTTTTGCCATTTTTTCGCGAATTTTTATCTGTGAGTGTTACGAAATCGTATGAGTGAATAAGGCTGCCGCCCAAAGGTATTTAGTTAAAGTTAAGACAGTGTGTTATTAATTTTATTTCGTGAACGGCCGATTCGAGAAAAGTAGAGCTAGTTTTAAATGATAAATCATTTTTTTTAATAATAATTTTATAACGTGGAATGAAACGTCGATTTACTAATTTGTGTGAAGTGTGCTCCGGGGTATTAATCGAATTCGGAATTGTGAACCGTTTGTCCGTTGCATTCGCACTTGGGGGGCAAAAGACCTTTTCCATAGTCCTCTTCGTGGGCGCCCCTGGTAACGGCAGTGTTTCAAACCGCTGACGGCCAAGTCTTAGCGATAAGACATTTGGAAAAAGGCAGATAGCTGTAGCCTGAATGGCTGACCAACACCTAAGCGTCTCAGGTTTAGTAGGATGGAATGACTTGCGTAGTTGGACCTGCAACATAGTTGTGTGAACTCTAGCACGTTTATTAAACCATCTGAAGCAGCTATCTTCCGAGGCCATCCCCTAAATGGGGTTGAGCGATGTGCTGACAACTCGTCCTTGTAAAAACCACTCCACGTCAAGAAACCTGGAACAAAAGCCTCGGATTGGACGGATCAACAACGATGACCACGCAAACGACTAAAGGATTATTCTTTCGGATTCTGGAATGTACGCTCCCTGAACAAACCGGGGGCCGAGAAGGCTCCTTCAACAGGCCGAAAAGTACAAACTGACCATTACTGCAGTCCAGGAAACAAATTGGCTTGGCAGCGAGATTAATGACAAGAAATTGCACACAATTTTTACAAGTGGCAAACCATCGGGCCGCAAGGAGTTTGTAGCATTTATAGTAAACAATCACCTCAAGCCGCACATTACTGATTTCAAACCCATAAATGAACGGCTATGTGCGATTCGCATTAAGACTCGATTATTCAATCTCTGGCTCATCAATGTGCATGCCCCCACTGAAGTTAAAGAAGACGCAGTAAAAGACGAGTTCTACGCCCGCCTTGAGACTCTCTTCGACTCACTTCCAACAAACGACGTCAAATTGCTGCTGGGAGACTTTAATGCGAAAGTCGGAAATGAAAGTTGGCACCGGGGGACCACTGGAGGCCACAGTCTCCATGAAGAATGTAACGACAACGGCCAGCGACTTATCGACTTCGCCTGCAGCAGGAATCTAGTCGTAAGCTCTACGTGTTTCCCGCATTGACGCATTCACAAGCAGACCTGGAAGTGTCCAGACGGACATACCGTCCTCATTTGCAGGAGATGGGCGTCTAGTGTGATGGATGTCCGCTCCTATCGAGGAGCAAACTGCGACTCAGATCATCACTTGGTGAAGACGACCTACAGATGTAGAATTTCCTCAATGCACCAATCGAGAATCAGCCCTCCCAAAATCTTTGCGGTTGATAAGCTTCTGAGCGATGCTACAGCGGTGGTGTATCCTACCGCCCTTGAGGAAAGACTATCACCTATGCTACACAACATCAGCAACACAGGCGTCCAAGGGTTCTGGGAAGAACTCAAGGGTACCATCAGAGATGTCGCAGAGAAGGTCGTGGGTTAAAAGCCCGGCGAGCGCGAAATGACTGGTTCGACGAAGAATGCAAAAATCCACTTGACGCGAAAAATGAGGCCTACAGACAATGGATTCAACGAGGAACCAGAGCTAGAAGAGAAAAATATGACGGAGCTACGGCGAATATCGAATAGAATAATTAGACGTAAGAAACGTAAATACTTTGACGAAAAGTTGCTGAATATAAACGAAAACTTAGCTAACAGGAACACCAGACAAGCGTACAAACTAGTAAATACAATTAAGAACGGCTACCAACCCAGGACTAGCCTTTGTAAGGACAAGGATGGAAACATAGTCAGCGACACCGATGGCATTAATAAACGATGGGCCTATTATTTTGAAGAGCTTCTGAACCTACCATCTAACATCCCCACACAAGAAGCTCTCGACCATATTGTTGATCCAGGCCCACACATACAACCCCCGACAGTAGAGGAAGTTGATCTCGCGTTGCCATCACTAAAACGAAATATGTAAAGCGCCGGGCGCTGACGAGATTCCAGCTGAACTGCTAAAATTCGGTGGAACGGGTCTAGCTAATGCCATACATCAATTACTCCTGCGAGTATGGGAGGACGATGTGATCCCAGACGATTGGCGCAGAAGCATTATCTGTCCAATTCACAAAGAGGGAGATAAACTGCGGTGTGAGAATTACAGGGGCATATCACTAGTTTGTACGTCCTATTAAATTTTGACGAAAATTCTGGAAAATATAATAAAACCGTACGCAGAACGAATCATTGGCGAATATCAAAGCGGTTTCAGACCTGGTCGCTCTACAGCCGATCAGCTCTTTACGGTCAAACTGATACTCCAGAAGTGCTGGGAATGCAACGTAAACGTATACCAAATCTTTGTCGACTTCAAGCAGGCATACGACAGTATCGATCGTGGAGTACTGTACAACATCATGCTGCAATTTGGTATACCGGTCAAATTAGTGCGACTGATAAAGATGACGATGACCAACTCCGTCTCACAAGTCAGGATCCATAATAGACATACTGATCTATTTGAAACACGCACTGGTCTAAAACGGCGATGTACTGGCACCGACGCTCTTCAACCTAGCACTGGAATACGCTATTCGGGCTATGAATATGTACAACAGCAAGACGCTACTCATCAAGTCGACACAATTAGCAGCGTACGCCGACGACATCAACATCATGTCCCGAAGATTAGCCGACGCAGAAGAACTTCTGCATACGCTCGGTACCGCTGCAAAAGAAGTTGAACTACGTATCAACGAGAGTAAAACTAAAATGATGATGCAATCGCCGACAAGGACACCTGCACAACCAAGCATCAATGTGGGGGACCTCAACATCGAGTTCGTGAACAACTTCATTTACCTGGGTTGCAACTTATCAAGGGACGCCAACGAAACTGACGAAATCAAGCGACGGATACAGTTAACTAATAAGACTTTTTTCTCGGTTCTCCCCATAATGAAATTGAAGCGTGTGTACAGACACACGAAGCTCCGCGTGTACTAAACCATTATACGACCAGTGCTATGCTATGGCTGCGAAGCATGGACCCTAACTCAATGTGGTGATTTGATATGAGTTCCTTTATTTCCGACAGTTGAATAATAAAATAAAATACAATACTTTTTTCCTTTATACTGTCGGTGTTTTATTTTTCACGATTGCAGACACGTGTTTCGGATGCAACATGCATCCTTCTTTATCCGAAACACGTGTCTGCAATCGTGAAAAATAAAACACCGACAGTATAAAGGAAAAAAGTATTGTATTTAATTTTACCCTAACTCAAGCCTCCGGAAACATGCTAGACACATTTGAACGTAAGGTTCTACGACGAATTTTCGGGGCTGTTTGCGATAGAGAAGGATGGCGCATCCGGTACAACCATGAGTTGTATGAGCTGTACGATGAGCTGGAAGTTTCGAAAATCGTTAAACTACAACGACTTCAATAGGCAGGGCATGTGCAAAGAATGGACAATGATCGCATGCCAAAGAGAGTAATGAATGCAGAACGAGTCGACGCAGCGAGACTGCCTAGACGACCGAGATCTCGTTGGGAGAGCTCAGTAGGTGTGGACGCCGTACAGCTACTGGGCTTCCAAAATTGGAGGACGCGGTCATGTGACCGAGATAATTGGAGGACAACGATCCAGGCGGCCAGGACCCGACGTCGCACAGTGTGACATTTTCGCAATCTAGCAGAATTTAATTCAAAAATTTCAAGTCAAATATTACCATTATTGACTACATGACTGGCTAGGTAACTATCCAACTAAGAAAAAGCCATAACTAGTTTTTCCCAGAAATCAACCATTAATGAATAGTCGCAGGTCAAAGTAACCATTTCTTCTAACTTAAATTGGAAATGCAATTTTTCAGTAATCATTCGTTAGACTTTGCTCGAAGATTGTTCATCTCTGTTACATTTTTGGTACCTATTAATTATTTTTACCGAGAGTGATATTTGCTTAAGATAAAAAAAAATATATTTAAATTTTGTTATAGTTTGAATGCTATAGCTAATTAAAAACGTTGCGATTAGAGATCGGAAATTTGAGTTAAAATTTCAGTTTCAAAGGTGAATTAGTTATATTATTCCGCATTATTCTATCCCGGGACTAATCTCGTTTTAAAGCCCAAGGTGTCTAGTTTCAGGATCTGCAAAAATTGGCTGCTTGATCAAAAATTCAGGATGAGTTCCAATTTGCGAAGAAGAGCTGTTTTTGACATATGGGTAAAAAATCGAAGTGATGAATGGTTTCCAGCGGTTTTGGCATTCGTGTTGCAAAAATTGAGAGAAACAGAATATTCGAAAGAAGTCCTGGGATGCATAAGAACGACAATAAAGACACTTTGCGCTAAATTAGAAGAGCGATGGCAGAAAAACCGAAGGCATCTAGACCGCTTTCTGCGAAAAAATGAAAACTGGCTGGAGGAAATTGTAGCTTTTCCGCAAAGTGTGCTTCGTGAGCTTCCATCAACATCGCATGTAACCCGACCAGGAAGACCTGAAAAATCCTTCGAAGAATGCTGCGAAAGGACAAAAAAACGAAAGGTAAAAGAAATTGTAGAGTCTAATACGATCGAGGAAATTTCCACTGCAGCTGAAGTGAATTTACGAATGATGGGAAAAAGAGATTCAGCTAAGATTGTTAAGGAGCTATCATGTGCATCACCCACTCGCAGTACTACCATGAAGAATGCCAGAACGATTCTCGCAGATTCGAAAATGTTGTCTGGTGATCAAGCACTTTCTTTAATACTTGATGCTGATCTTTCTACACACCAGTACAATGTTATACGCGACCAAGTAAAAAGTATTCATCCTCATTTATACCCAACTTACCAGATCGTAAAGGAGGCAAAACAAAGATGCTACCCAACTGGAATATCTGTTACGGAAACTTCATGTGAAATTAATTTGCAGTCCCTAATTGATCATACCATAACACGACTATGTAGAGTCCAAAAAGACGTGATTCAATCTTTAGAAGATTATTGTACAAAAGAAATCCAAATTATAATGAAGTGGGGATGCGATGGAGCAGAACAAAATAGGTACAAGCAGCGATTTTCGGAAGATGGGCAGTCGGATGATAGCCTTTTTAGTATTTCAATTGTACCTATCCAAATGTATTGTGGTAATGAGAATTTTAAACGCATCATTTGGCAAAATCCTTCTCCCTCTTCTACTCGATACTGTCGCCCAATAAAACTAATTTTTATGAAGGAGTCGACGGAAAGTATCAATCGAGAGGTAAGTTTGGTCAGAAATCAAGTTGACTTGTTAAATGCTACAAAAGTATCTTTGGATACCATGGAAGTGTTCGTAAAGACTAAACTAATTCTAAGTATTATTGATGGAAAAGTCTGCACTGCATTATCATCATATTCTTCATCCGCGGCCTGTTTTTTGTGTGGAGCGACTCCAAAAGAGATGAATAAGCCGGAAATAATTGCCACAAAGGTATAATTGAGCTTTGGATTGTCACCACTTCATTCCTGGATACGTTTTTTTGAGTGTGTCCTCCATATTGCTTACAGGCTCGATTTAAAAGTCTGGCAAGTGAAAGGTGAAGACAATAAGAACCGAGTAGCTGAGAGGAAAAAAAATATACAGGTCAAATTTCGCAATGAAATGGGACTATTGGTGGATATACCCAAACAAAAATCTGGTAATAGCAATGACGGCAATACGGCTCGAAGATTTTTTAGGAATGCTGAAAAATCGGCGGAAATTACTGGTGTTAATGTGGAGCTCATTAAACGGTTTCACGTTCTTCTAGAAACTATAGGCAGTGGGTTTTCAATTGACCTGGATGAATTTGATAAATACGCTTTAGAAACTAGAAAATTGTACCTCAAAGAATATTGTTGGTACTATATGCCTACCAGCGTACATAAAATATTATATCATGGCAGGGATGGATATAATAGCTTCTTGTATACTTCCAATAGGCCAACTATCTGAAGAAGCACTAGAAGCTAGAAATAAAGATACCAGGAAATTCAGGGAACGTTTTACTAGAAAAACATCTCGAATCGACACTAATACCGACCTTCTGAACCGATTGCTAGTATCGTCCGATCCATATATCGCTAGTTTTCGACATAAACCTAAGACCAAACGAGCAAATATTAGCCATGAAATTCTACAGTTGCTACAAAAGCCCAGCATGACTATAATAGAGGATTGATAAAGTACATAACGAAATTATAAAGTATATGAAATAAGTGATTGATGCCTAAGAAAGTTAAATTTTTTTTTTCGAATTTTTCATCAATAACGAGGGTTGGGGGAAGGTCGGCGAAAATTTTGTTATCAAAACATGAATAGATATTAATAATATGCCATAGAGATGCAATTCCATTCAAATCCCATTGATATCAATGCAGGAATTAAATCCCGCTAGATTGCGAAAATGTCACTGTGCGTCGGGCTGTCGCGCCACGATGATTCGCACTTGGCATGGATTTGGAGGGCGCGTTGCGGTTGGGAAAATTTTTGAAGTGTGTGGCGCCCCACGTCCTAGCTCCGAAGCGAGCCGGCACCAGCCACTGACCTTCAGCGGAAATTCGACTGTAAAATTGTAAATACATAAAACATTGTAAATACATAAAATGAAGCACTGAATACAAATTGAGAATTCCCACACACTAATGCTGTTTACGCATTCCACAGATTCCACGGTTTTACACCGTGCCGCGTCATAAGATGTTTACACACCAATAAAGAGGCCCGTATTGAAAATAAATATAATTTTCAAAAGTTATAAGCATTAATAAAACTGAATATTTAATGTTGTTTGTTTCATTTACTTATTTCGTTTGAAAATATTTAGTAGATTACCCCCCCCCCCCCCTGTGTCATTTATTATTTGTTTGGCATTACCTTATAAGAATTTGAATTGTTTCATGGATTGTTTAAAGGAAAAATTAAAGTAAACAAAATCTTATATTAACGCTATCCATTAAAAATGTGTTGCCCCAGTTACTTATTTCACGTACTTTATGATACTCAGAATTTACTGGTCTCAACAAAAAATACGCACGTTACGAATTGGAATCAATATTTAGTCTCCTATATTTCGAAACTAAAAACGAATCTCATTTAATCAAACAAATAGAACAAGACAACAAACAATTCTATGGAATTTCTCTCACCGAAAACATTTAACATATTCGACAAAGTAAAACTCTTAAATGATATCTGTAAACATTATTTATTCAGACATATAATAAAAAAAACTCATTACGTATAATTTCGTTTTCATTTACTCGTAAAAATACTGAATTTTCATAGCATGACGAATATTTCTAAGTGATCTTTTTTTTTTACTTTTTATTTCTTTATGCATTGAAATAAGCGCGAGCTAATAAAAATTTAGAATGTATATATAAGAAAAAGTCTTATTCGTAATTAACGGCTATCTGGCTTAAAAGAATTTACACTTTATTGATAAATATCGAAACATAAAGTAACAACTAAGATAAACGATTAAACAATAATACTAAATAAAAAAGAAAAAATATTTATGAAGAAAACGTTTAGTGGCCACTGAATGCTAAGAAAGGGAACCATTTCTAATAAATAAGGTTTACAGCATTCCTAACGGTTTCGATTTCCTGTGTTTCCCGTCCAATTAAATTTATATCGAAAACGTGAACGAATAATAATAATAATAGTAATAATCTATAAATTGCCACATAAACCACTTTTCTCTCAGTCATTTCTTCGCATCGATTTGGTTTTTTTTTTCGAGTCAAGGCACCCTGTTTCTTGATTAAAAAGCAGATAAACATACAAAAATACAATTGGAATAAAGTGATACTTGAAAATTATAATTGCATAGAAAAGGGCGTGCGAAAGCCATTGCCCCTTTCAAGCCAATCATGAATTTTCAAGAATACAATATTTTTGTTAACAGTTTGACGTAATCCCAAATCCACAGTTAGCGTGTAAATGATGCGGTGCGGTTAATCTTCTTCCAATTGTGCCACTTAGACTAAATCGTTTCTTCGCTTATGGTTTAAATTTTTATCCAAATATGCCTTAAATTTTTTTCCCCATTATATTATGTACATTTTTAGACCTAACAATGAAAATTCATTAAAATGGCAGTACCTAGCAAAAATTCGGCGAAGGAATTTTTAAACTATTGTAGAATAATATTAGTGCAATAATATTCGACCGTTTCAGAAAATGATGAGAGAAGGAAGACTTACGACAATTTCTCCAGCAATTTTTTCAGCTTCTCATGGGCGTATCGCATCTTTTGGTACAAATCTTTAGAACAACCGTTTTCTTGAATTGTAGAGAATCGATACGTCCTAAAGTTCTTTTCACTATCCATATATGTTACGGCACTCATACGAGGACACAGAATGATTTTAATATGATCAGAAAAGTTTAACTGCAATGGAAATGGATATTGATACAATGATCTGTTTTTATGTATGGCAAGAGAAATGCTCAACCATTACCTGCACTGTTCCATTCGTTAAATGCATAACAATTGCACACATTGTACGGAACCAAGTATGTAAATGCGGCAAACGCGATATGGTATCTCCTTCCGCTATAACGGCACCGGCGCCAGCTTTCACTAAGTGTTCAGTCATGTAGCGTTTGAAGTATGATAGCAGTTTCATTTTTTTCTCTAGAGGTGACGGGAAATCGTTAACAGTCATGTACGTTTCTTTACCGTCTTTCTCGATGAAATGCACGTTACTGTAAAAGCATGTCGTAAAAGTACTTCTCTTAATACCATCGTATTATAAGCTTATACTCACATTCCATTGGGTAGCATCAAAAGTTTCGTAGTATCGTTAAACATTACACCCATTCCCTCATCGCACAACTGATATCCAAAGCCGTATTTATCGCTGTAATCAACCCATTTCGATATCCAGAAGAGTGGCTGCGCTGCAGGATCAGTGTTTTCATCACCCAAATTCCCTTCCAATTTAATTGGCTGTAATGAAAAATAAATGAACATGACGATACAAACGAAAATAAAATTGCAACTAGGGAAATTACCTTTGAGTTTATTAGAGCTGTCAGTTGAGAATACAAGTTCTCAATATCTGCTCGGTATTCATCGTTTTGTTGAGACGTTTGTCCGCAAGCTTTAATAGCATCATAGAGGTTGTGCTTCAAGAAGGTTGACTCAAACCGGGTGTCCTCTGCGAAAATTTACAAGGCAAATATATCATTAGAATATAACAGGTAGAAGAAAGAATTTTCATTTACCAAGTGCAGCATTGAGTTCGATTAATGGTTTTCGTCTCTTATTGCCGTTACCACGATCGACAGTTTCCAAGAGATCTGCACGAGGTGCCATGGTCAAGCATGAGCTTGGCAATGATGTGGGTACTGGGCTTGATGCCAGGTAATCGAAATTAAGTAGTTGGCCTACGCGAGGTCGTTTTTCAGGATTCGATTGCAGCATGGCAACTATCATATCGGCTGCAGTTTTGCGCAGTGAACTTGGTACTCTTGAAAGTGGAAAAGAATTTCAGTTTAAAGAGACTTTTGTTTTCGCAATTCATACTAACCTGTAATCACATTTCTTTATTTTACTATATGTATCTTTCAGACACTTTGTTTCAAACGGCGGCTGACCAACGAGCAACGTATACATAACACAGCCAATCGACCAGATATCGACTTCATACGAGTGTCCTTTCTTGTTCAGAATTTCTGGAGCAATGTAATTCGGTGTACCGCAAAGTGTTTTCTTCCTCTCGCCTTGAAAAATACAAAATGTTCTCATGTTGGTTCTGGACGTGAATATAAAATAAACTCACCTTCGAATTCAATCCGTGTCGCCAATCCAAAATCACCAATCTTAACGTGAAGGTCGTCGTTCAAGAACAAATTGCCCAATTTCAGATCGCGATGGATAATTCGATGATCGTGAAGATATTTAACACCTTGGATAATTTGATAGATATAGAATCTACATTCGTAGTCGGTTATAACTTTCCGTCGTTTGTGTAGTTCCATCATTGACTAAAAATCGGAACCGAGGAAGGACACACACAGTAGCATAAGAGTGTTTTTGAAATAGCATGAGAATGTTTTTGAAACTCACCCGCTTCTTACATAGCTCCAAAACAATATAAACGTTATTTGGGTCGTCGAAAAAGCTATGAAATTTCACTATATTCGGATGCGATAGACTCTTGTGAATGGTGATTTCTTGAGTCATCTTCTCTTTTTGATTATGCTTTATCATGAGTTTTTTCGATACGATTTTTCCTGCGAAGATATTTTTCGTGGCGTCATCGATGATTTCGTAGCATTTTGCAAAGCCTCCCTGTGTTTAAACGAAACGAAATGGTAATTAGCTTTGAAAAAAATAGATAAATTAGCTCAGTTTAGACTCCCTTGTAAGCATATGTATATGCTTACAAGGGAGTCTAAAGCTCCATTTTCCAAGCTGCGGAATTCCGCTGCGTCTTGCGGGATAGACTGCTGCAGCAGCAGTCTGCTCCGCAAGACGCAGCCGTATCTTGCAGCTTCGAAAAAAGGAAAAGGATTTTGAGGCAGTCTTTTCCGTAGCTTTGAAAACGAGGCTTAAACGAAAATATCGGGACCCCAAAATTAACTTTGGAGTTTCGACGGAGGTAAACACACTGAAAGTCGTCAGACCTAGAAGAGGATGCAAGAGAAACCACTGTTAGCCGGAATTCAGCAGAAAGTAATATCGCTGAGCTCCTTGAGAGCAGTGCGACACATCACTACGGTTTTCGAATCGGAAAGTGCAGCATTCAGGGATTCAATCACCGGCCGACTATCTGTATAAATAATAATAATCTTCGCAGATGCGATATTACAAAACGTCAACAATTGCAGTGGCCATTAGTAGTAGTTCCACTGCCCTGTTTCCCGAAGACGGATGGCCGTAATCGCATCCCACCAAACTGAGGTTTGACAGAAGCTTCTCTGCCAAATTCCCCACCAGGGCTGATTGGAGGGGACGACGAGGTGGTCAAGTACTTTGACATCACGATTTTTACCGACGGGTCGAAAATGGACTGCGGCGTCGGTGCAGGAATCTTTTCTGAAGCACTGAATATCTCGGAGAGTTATCGCCTCCCGGACTATGCCAGCATTTTCCAGGCGGAAACCCTCGCAATTACAAGGCGTGTCTCACTCTCAGTGATATACCATATAACCAGGACATCGCCATTTGCTTAGACAGCCAGGCCGCTATCAAGGCACTGAACTAGGAGGGTACTTCCTCCAAATTGGTCGAGCGGTGTGGGGAAGAGCCTTGGCAGACGGCTCAATATCACCCTGCTCTGGGTGCCTGGTCATAGAGACATTGAGGGAAACGAAAAAGCCGACGAGCTGGCCAGGAGGGGGACCGTCCTAGAAAGTTCTCATGCGGAATCTGTTTGTATTACGCTGAGGACTGTTAAGAGCAAGATCTCCTCTTACTACCTCAATGTTGCGGATTCCAAATGGCGGAATCTGCCCACCTGCGCCGTATCAAGGAAGATTAAGATGGCCCTCCTATGACAGAAGAAAAACATCTGAGCTATTAACCAAGTCCCGTAGGGATGTCGCCAGGCTCACCGCGGTCATTACAGGACATTGGCCTATCGGAGAACATGCAATAAGGCTTGGCATCCCTTACAATCCGCACTGCCGCAGCTGCGGAAATGAGGATGAGAAAGGATGAGGAAGACGTTCCTGCGGCAGCCGGTTCTACGCACCGGAGCGACCCGTTTCACAACGGCCAAGAGCTGCCAAAACCCTTGAATTCAAGAAGGAAAGTGTGTTTGTGTGTTACATGCCCGTATCGTCTTTTTTTATGTTCACTGGGAGCAAAATATCTCGGCGCAACTGCTCTCAGTGTTACTTCTCCGCGCCGGTATTGAAAGAAATCCAGGACCATGGATATGCTGCGTATGTGATAGAGTGCTGCATCCAACGCGACGACGGTGAGATGCAATTGCTGCAATCAATGATGCCACCTAAGACAATGTTCAGGACTTAACCATCATAGGCACTGGAATCCTTCCTTTACTGCCAGTCAGTGTAGAAACAGAGGACAACGAGTAGCAACCACGTCTAACACGCCTCAACAATCAACACCTTCGAGCGTCCAGACAAGTTCACAGTCATCCCCTATGAATCCTACTAACAGTTCTCACAGGATTTCCCAACACAATCTTACGCCAGCACCACCGATTGCCATTTTCAAAACGCTCTCACTCGTCCAACTCAACTGCAATGGGTTGCAGAACAAGATCGCCGAACTCACATCATTTATAGACAGACATCGCATCCAAGTTGGAGCCATACAGGAGACGAAACTGCACTCCAACTCGTCCCTAAACTCATATGGCAACTTCGCTATTGTCAGGAAAGACAGGTTGACCAACGCGAGAGGAGGGCTTGCCTTCATTATTCACCATTCCGTGCAATACCGGGTAATTGATATCACCAGCAGTGAAATGAAACGCAATGAGAGCCGGTCTTAACACTATCTTCAGACCACCTACCAATCGTGATAAGGCTTGACAAACCATCATATCATCCGAACACCGCACGTTTGTCAACCACAATAAGGCTGACTGGAACGGTTTTACCTCCTATACCAACGGCAAATTCCTCGCACTGCCAATGCCAACCGACGTTCGCACAGCCGAATCAAACATAAGGAAAGTCCTGAACAAAGCGGCTGCGAAGTTCATTCCTGCAGGACGGATTCCAAAAATTCCGCCAACTTCCCAACCACCGCCGCTAGATTGGCAGACGAAAGAGACGGCATAAGGAGCGTAAACCCAGGCGACCCCAGAATTCACGAGATGAACTCCGAGATCCAGAGACAGGTAGCCGAACACAGAAGATCAAAATGGAGCACCCATCTGAATAACTGCAACCTAACCACAGGGTTGAGCAAGTTATGGTCGACAGTCCGTGCCCTCTCCAATCCACCAAAGGGAATGTCGCCATACAGTTCGGTGAATATTCAACAAGTGACCCTACCCACTGCGCAAGTCGTTTCAATAAACAATTTATTGAACACCCCGCACCAGACAGACTTAAGCGTAAAATCCGTAGACAGATTCACAACCGAACCACAGATAGCATACCTGTTTTCACCACGGACGAAGTAGTTGCAGCTATAGGGAAGGCGAACAACTCGAAAGCATTGGGACCAGATGGCATTTCAATGACTATGCTCAAACACCTCGATCTGCCAGCCATCAACTATCTCACGGCTACGTACAATCTATCCATCTCCTCGTTGATCGTTCCGGAAATCTGGAAAAAGGGAGAGTCATCCCGATACTGAAACCTGGGAAGAAAGCGACACTCGGCGAATCCTATCGTCCAATAACTCTACTGTCACCAGTTGCCAAAACGCTTAAAGCACTAATCCACCCTGTTCTTACGGCCCACATCCAGCTCGCTGATCACCAACATGGCTTCCGAAGCATGCACAGTACGACCACGGCCTTGGATGCCATTACATCCCGCATCCATAATGGTCTTAACCAGGCTCGTCCGTGTGACAGAACAATATTGGTGGCGCTTGACCTGTCGAAGGCCTTCGACACTGTCAGCCATTCAGCGCTTCTGTCTGATATTAACTGTTCACCGCTTCCGACGCAAATAGTGAAATGGCAGGCAATCCTACACAGAATTCAGGAACAGCAAATCTAAGCTTAGGAAGATCAAACAAGGGGTACCTCAAGGAGGAGTTCTATCTCCTACCTTGTTCAATCTATACCTCTCAGGACTCCCAGCACCACCTGAAGGGATCGATATTATCTCCTACGCTGACGACTGTTCCATTCTAGCAACAGGGAATGACATAGCGGCTATGTGCAGAAACATCAACGGTTATCTTGAACGACTAAACTCGTTCTTCATAAACAAGAACTTGACCATCTCAGCGCCCAAATCCTCGGCAACACTATTCACCACCTGGACGAAGGAGGTCAAGATGCAGCTTGATATCTCGATCGGGAATCATCCTATTCCTACTATAAACCATCCTAAAATCCTAGGAGTTACGCTAGATAGCATGGCCACATCATCACCCCATGCCTCAACTGTATGCGATAGGATGCGCAGTAGGAATAAGATCCTCAAAGCCCTGGCCGGTAGCACCTGGGGCAAGGACAAAGAAACTCTACTTGTAACGTACAAAGCAGTCGGAAGATCAGTGGCCAACTACGCGGCTCCTGTGTGGTCGCAGAATCTCTGTGACACGCAATGGAAAAAGATTCAAACGTGCCAAAACGCCGCTCTCCGCACTGTTACAGGCTGTCTCCTGATGTCACCCCAGGACCATCTAAATCAGGAAACCAGGATGATGCCTTTAAGAGATCACAACCAGCTTCTTGCCAAGGAATACCTGGTGGGTTGCTATCGTAGTGATAACCCTAACGTCAATCTAATGGACAAGACGCCGCCGCCCAGACATGTCAGGCGCGACCTGAGGGACCTTGAAAGAGACGTCCAGAGATACAAAAGGGAACCATTTGATAGTACCGCACATAGGTTGGCCATCGCAGCAATACATCGAGAAGAGGTCAACAAGTCAATAGCAAGCTTAGGTCCGAATCCAGTGCTCTCGTCCATACCAACAACGATATCTCAGGAAGAGGAAAGACTTCCGAGAGCCACGAGAACAACACTCGCCCAACTTCGGTCAGGCTGGTGTTGGCGACTGAACTCCTACCTATCTCGCATTGACCAGGACGTCTCAAACACCTGTCCTGCATGTAATGAAACTCCTCACGACGTAAACCATATCTTTCACTGCCCAGCTGCACCCACTCACCTGACCCCAAGATCGTTGTGGGAGAACCCAATAGAGGCAGCTAATTTTCTTTCCCTCAACACTGGGGATGAAGACGATACTATAGACATGTAACAGACAAACACATCGAATTCTGACCATTGCTACAACAACAACAACAACGTTTGCATAAGCAATAGCAGCGCAGCCCCTTCAAATCTAGAAGTACCTTGTTAACCACCAAGTTCCAACGAAGACGGACAGGTACATCCTTGAGGGGTGGCCTTACACACCTGTCTGCGTATTTTTATGTTCCCAGACTGGTACAAATAAACCTAGATACAACAGGCTAATAAGCAGAGAGTGTCAGAGTGGGTCATCTACACCCAGACTCGAGAGCATTCGAGATAGCCGCCGGTTTGACGTTACTGAAGGAGGCTTTAATATCCTAAAAGGTCACCAACGTACCCTGCTTGCAACTCAGAGAGCTGTGTCCACCGATCTATCCTTCCAATCTAGGGGATGGTGTACGCCTCCATCGTCAACCGTATCAAGAAATGATAAGCGATAAAATTCAGGAGAAAATACGCTTCTCAATGTCGCAAAAAAAGTCCTTTCATGTTTTTGTGTAAGTTTTAATGGTGAAAACTTTCCAGATGTCTAACGGATCATAACAATATGCCCGGATTCGTGTTAAGAGAATATAAGAGGAGGTTCTAAAACGGATATTTTCCAATCAGCGTTAGTACAGAAATTGTGCAACGACCTAAAAGTTCGGGCGCCATGAAATAGTGCATACGAAAATAGTGCATGCAGACACAATTTCGGGTTGAAACTGAAAGTGTGCATGCATATACTATTTCGTTTCTTTGTTCATGCGCAATATCGGTTTAAAATAAAAGTGTGCATATGCTCATTTTCGTTTATCGGCGTGTTATTTCATTTTCAACTGAAATTATGCATACATGGATTTTTTAAACTTTTCATCAATCTGCAATTTTGGTTTAAAGCGAAAGTGTGCATACATGTACTCCATTTCGGTTTCGGCTTGTACTATATATGGAGCCGTGCAAGTTGCAGTATGTAGTACACATATATAATTGATATTTATTATTGTTGCGATTGAATATGTTGTATGGGAATATGATGGACTATAAATAAATGCATGCACTCGTGCATATATGAATTTTGTGCATGAGGGATGGGACATAAGCAAATTCTTAGAAATGAAGTGAAATATAGGAAATACGGGTGAATTGGGGTGATAGGAGTTCGGGAGTGTTGTTGGAGGCGCTTTAATCCTTTAGTGAAGACATAAGCACACTCTTGGGCATGAAGTGAAATATAGGAAATAGGGGTTGATGTTGTTGTTGTGGTAGCGATGCTTCGAATACTCCAGTTCTTCTTACATCGAAGGGGTTTGGCAGCTATTGGCCGTCGAAAAATGGGTCGTTCCCCGATACGAAGAACCGGCTGCCGCAGGAACGGGGGTTGATGTTTTAATAGCAATGTGTTCGATATCCGAGAGGTGTGTGTCACAAAGTTTGAATTTCCGTATTGTTTTTCTCTATGTCTAGATGAAGAAAAGTTGTCGCCTCGATGGGGGTTTTCGCCATAACCCAATAGGAGTTAAGCGCGTAGGAGATACGCTCAACATCATGCGAATTGAGGCCAAAGGCTGAACAGGAGTTGTGAATGTTATTGTCGATGCGGGATAGGTAGGTACGAGTTCAGACGTAAGCACCAGTAAGAACGGAAATGAGCTAACGTAGTCCTGGTTGCTCTAGGGTCTAGGTAATTGAGATTCGTTTGAGCATATGACGGGTGGTTGTGCATAAGTACCATATTTAATTTAAGGTCCGCTATCGAAGAAAGCACTTCCTCACTATGCAGTGTTGTGATTATCGACTTGTAGCTGGCACTCTTTTGAAACTTTGGGACTTCCTCAATGCCCGAAGGAAATACGGGTGAATTAAGGTGATTGGGCCAATGCACTGGAGTGTTGTTGAAGCCGTTTTACCCCTTTGGTGAGGGCATAAGCACATTCTTGGGCGTGAAGTGAAATATAGGAAATTCAGATGAATTGGGATAAAAGGGCCAAAGCACTGGAGTGTTTTTAAAGTATGGGCGGAAGCAAATTCTTCGACATAAAGTGAAATATAGGAAATACGGGTGAATCGAGGTTAATGCACTGGAGTGTTGTTGAATGCACTTTAACCCTTTGTCCAAGAATGTGCTTATGTCTTCATCAAAGGGTTAAAGCACATTCACCAACACCTCAGTACATTAAAACCCCATCACCCCCATTCACCCATATTCCACTGCATGCCCAAGAATGTGCTTATGTTCTAACAAAAGGATTAAAACACCTTCAACGACACTCCAGTACATTGACCCCATAACCCCGATTCACCCGTATTTTCCATATTTCAAGTCATGTCCAAAAGTGTGCTTATGTCCTCACCAAAGTGTTAAAGCGCCTCCAACATTATGGCCTGCAAACATCCTTATCGCAAACAAAGATCGCTCCCAAGAATATATGTAATGTAACCTTCGCACCAAGAACCAATCCATAAGCACTTTGCACAATTGTGCATCTATGTACCTCCTCCGGCACGCCCCTACATACACACATATGTACACAATGCATGCATTGTTTCGGTTTCGGTCGTTTGGAAACATAAATTGTGCATGCATACACTATTTCGCTTTTTTATCCATGTACACTTTCGGCACAAACTGAAATTGTGCATATACATACATTAAGCGCGTTTGGGTAGTGCATGTTTATACGGAAAAGAACGCACTTATTATTTCGAAAAAGAAAGCAGCAACAACATATTGAATGAAGACGGTAAGTAGAGCCCGCAATACGAGGGTTTTGTGGTGTCCGATACCAATAGGAGATGAACTGTCCTACTCCTGGAGAAGCTTAACCATTTACCATATATTACGACGAAATTGCTGGCTTGTCTTTATGTAAAACAAGCTACCCTTCGGCTGGCTATCATACCTTAATTTTGATTTGTGGTGCATTTACCACTTTGAAGTAAGTAGTAAAACTTGTTCCGATTTCACTGTTCCTATGAGAGGTATATGAAATAGTAGGCCGATTTCAACCAAATTTAGGAGCGTGATTTAGAAGTAAATATGATTGAATAATATGAAATTCGGTAAAGATATCTTCAGAAATAAAAAAGTTTTTCTAACAAAAACTTACTTTTAGAACGGTCGTTCCAATGACAGCTATATGAGGTAGTGGTCCGATTCCGTTGGTTTTCAGCGTGCAATAGAAAGAAGGCTTGGTACAAAATTTCAGCTCGATGGCTTTAAAACTGAGGGACTAGTTTGCATAGAACTAGACGGACACACAGACGGATAAAGCTTAATCGACTCGTCTCATCACACTGACCAAGAATATAGTTTATATGGTCGGAGATGCTTCCTTCTGTGCGTTGCAAACTTCATGACAAAGTTAATATACCCTATCACATCCGTGAAGGGTATAATGATACGTCTAACGTGAACAAAATCAACCAAGTGTAGACTCCATTGATCAATACCGACAAATGTTATCAGTTATCTACATAGTAGTATAAAAAGTATAAATGAAAACTTACACTTAAAATTCAATCTGAAGTCTTTTACTGTCTAAAATTGCGTTTGATTTTATATTCCCACTAGGCTTTGGTGAAACCTGGCCAAAGCGAGAGTACGTCCTGCTCGAATCTGGACAGAAAGAACTATCTGCCCCCTTCTGAAGTCCGTTATAGGGAGACGCAATGCGTTTAGAGTCCACGATCTTGTTCTGTCGGTACCCGAGGAACGTAGGGTGGAAAAGCAGAGAGTATCCCTGGAATGGGCGCTCCAGTTTATCGCCGGTTTACCGGATAAACCCTCGAGTGTCAAAAGACAAAGGTCCGCGGATGAGTCGCCTGTAGGTCCAGTGCGGAAGAAAAACACTGCTATTAGCGCTCCAGCTCCTTCCTACGTGGATGCGGTAAGGAGTTGGATGGAGATGGCGGTTGTTGATCGTAGTAATGAGGATGGATACATTTCAGTGGATAACTGGAATACGATTGAGGGAGTCCTTAGTGATGGAGGCAAATCCAGGTCCACCTCCTGACTGTAAGAACGGGAGGTGGAGGGATGTAAAATCATGTATTTTGCTGACGAGCGCTCAGTGACTTTGTTAAGGTCTGCCATCAGTCGTGCGGAGGGAGTGTGGCCAGACGCGAAGCTGGATGTTGTAACGCGGGATGCGATCCCGTCTCGTCCGAGAGCCCGTGCCTGGTTACCACGTTTCGTTGACGACGCGGACGAAGTACTATATCTCATTCAGACATGCAATCGTGACATTCCGACCATGATTGGAAGGTTGAAGGAGGAGCCGGTGGAAAACTCCCGATTCGCTGTCGTGGTGATCAACACGGACTCTCTGGCTCCTCTGGCAAGGTCGAATGGGATTCTCAAATTTGACTTCGTTAATATTAATTGCGCGTCTACAAGGGCGACATAAGGAAAGCCAAGAGATCTTTTGAAAAACCAGTGGAGGAGTCAGTAATGTTAGTGAGCCTATTGATGTAAAACGGATGATATTTAACACCTCCCTTTGTTGGATTTCGGCCCATAGTGGCTTTGACGGAAATTGCAAAGCGGATGAACTAGCTAGAAGAGGCTCTATTGGGGGGATCGGGTTTAGTTATCGCCATCTCGGGTGGTCTTTACCTGCTTGTAAAATGTTGGTAAACGCTGACGCGTTGAGTACTGCCAACGCGAGGTGGAGTAATGGTAGCACTTGTATGGTTACTAGGCAACTTTGGCCTAGGATCATGCTAGGAGATTGGGGCTACCACACAATGACCTCTGTAGGAGTTGCGGGGATGAGAGTACCTTTCATCTGCTATGTGGGTGTCATGCCCTGGCTAGAAGAAGGATTGCCTTGGGGTCTTTATATTTTGTCAATCTGGATGACATTGAGGATGTTAGCATCAGCCGGCTCCAGCGCTTTATTAACAGCTCAGGCTGGTTCAATGAATAGGTAGGGCTCGGGTTGTGGAGTCGATGGTGGTATCACAAAGGACCCAGTGGTGGTCTATGTATGCTGTGTGTATTAGTGATGGGCGTAATGACTCTTTTCACTGTGCCAGCACATAAGCTCTGACTCTATCCAATGAGTCGTTCAAAAAGAGTCATGCAAAGAGTCTGAAACTTGGTTAATAACATATTCAATAAAAGTCGTAGATGGGCAACCCCAATTTTTTTTTTCTTTTTTGACCCCATATTCGGAGTTGGCGACCCCTCAATGCCCTTTAGTTCGAGCCAGCCCGATCGGACCACTATTTCCCATGAAAGGGGGCTGCCAGTCTGGGATGGGCGACCCCAATTTTTTTTCTCTTTTTTGACCCCAGATTCGGACTTAGCGACCCCCCAATACTCTTTAGTTCCAGCCAACCCGATCGGACCACTATTTCCCATGAAAGGGGGCTGCCAGTCTGGGATGGGCGACCCCAATTTTTTTTCTCTTTTTTGACCCCAGATTCGGACTTAGCGACCCCCCAATACTCTTTAGTTCGAGCCAACCCGATCGGACCACTATTTCCCATGAAAAGGGGGCTGCCAGCCTGGGATGGGCGACCCCAATTTTTTTTTCTCTCTTTTTTGACCCCAGATTCGGACTTAGCGACCCCCCAATACCCTTTAGTTCGAGCAAACCCGATAGGACCACTATTTCCCATGAAAACGGGGCAGCCAATCTGGGGCGGGCATACAAAATCGAACCGCACAAAAAGAGCGATACAAAATCGAACCGCACAAAAAGATTCGTTCGGAAAGAGTCAATTGACTCTTTTTGAACGTGTCGCTCTTTTTGAACGAATCTTATTGTGCGGTACGATTTTGTATCGCTCTTTTTGAACGAATTTTACATAGAGAAGGGAGAGGGATAGGGAGGGAGAGGGCTGAGGAGCATCCAAATAGTGGGGATGGATGCTCCTCAGCCCGGATGGGGAATCTAAAGGGGAGTCAAAATGGTGTCAAAAATGCGAAATTCCTAATATTTTAGAAGTTATGGCCACAAAACAGTTTATTTAAAACTAGGGTATAGTAGTGGTGTAATTGCTTGAAACAGAATGATTTATGGGATAAACTAAATAGTGGTCGTGTGAACGGTCCACAACCCAAGGCAAAAGCAGTTCACTTTCCAGTCCACGCTCGATACAAGCATGAGATCGAAAGTGTGCCACGATGTCATGTATTGGCCCCGTCAGAACGCTGCTTTACACTGTAGCTGTAGTGCAAGTGGAAGCTATGGGTTTTTGTTTGGTTTCATCTAAAGTTGAGCTTGAGATGATAATACGTAAGACGAATACTTTTGTTTTAGAATGTTGGGATTGTTTTCTGTATTTGGAGAAACTTGGCTGTGCGGTGGGACGCGACGTAAGTAAATTATTTTTGATATGTTTGCATCTGCAGTCAGCATGGGTTGTTGCGTATATATTTAGAAGTATACACAATGCGTGCATTGCATACTGCATAGAGATGAATATGAATGGATTTAGATGGGATTGCTTTGGTAGATAAATGATGGCGGTTTTGCTTTTAGATAGATAATGGGATGGGATGTGAGTGAATGAATGTATTGTAGTAAAATACATTATATGTATTGAGAAATGAGCGTGGATTGGTTATGCGTTGGGTAATATTTATGCGATGGGCTAGTTTGGGAATTAATTTTACAGTGAAGCATTCTTAAATTGAATGACTCGAAGGCTATGTCGTTGTGCGGAATCTTTCGCTCATCCTGATGAGTCGTTCAAAAAGAGCGACTCGTTACTGTGTTACACATCACTAGTGTGTATCACGGCAGCCCCTTTAACCTAACCTTATGTATCCACTAACGTGAACACTCCCGCTAGTGTGAACGCGTCCGGTTTTATTCTGTTCACGTTACCGGGAGAGTACTCTTCTTTTGTGCGTTGCAAACTCGATGACAAAGTTAATATACCCTAGATCACATTCGTGAAGGGTATAAAAAGGGAGTGTATCAATAATTATAGTATTATAATCATCATGGCGCAACAGCCCGACGTCGGGCCCTAGCCGCCTGGATAGTTAGTATGTATCACCGACATTTTGATTTTGATCCATTTGCTGTCACGTTGTCTATGGTTTTAAAAAATGTTGTCCTTATCGCCTTATAAGTACTAGGCGAGAGACGAATACAAGAATGTCCTTTTTCCTGACCCAAGGACTCAAAACACCATCAGCAGTAGCAAGTGAATTCGCCTCATGAACCCCAATCGTACAATACCCATCTTGCCTAGATATCATTCTATCGCCAAGAATGCCCTTATTCCCTCACCAAAGGATTCAAAGTGCCATCAGTCCTTGGCAAAGGACTCAAAATGCCTTCAACAGTAGTCTACTGTATTCGCCTCATGACCTCCAGTCGTATGATGATATCCACCTTGCCTATATCACTTCACTGCCAAGAATGTCATTTTTACCTTACTTAAGGACTCAACATACCATCAGTCTTGATCGAAGGACTTAAAACCTTCAACAGTACTCCAGTGCATTGGTCCCATCACACCAATTCAGGAGATAGCCATATCTACCAGGTTTAGTTTCTGTTTCACTTCATGATTAAGAGAGTCCTTTTGTCCTAACGCACACCTGCAGCGTCTTCAGAAAATAACATTTCTACATGCGAGTATTTCCACCAAATTTCACGCATGCAGCTTCTGCGGTTATTATTATATTTATATTATTTTTACTACAAAAGGGAGATAGTAGCCGGAAACAAACCATGCCAAACCTTCCTGCAATTTAATTCAGAGTAGGAAACCTGGCTCCTAAGGGTAAAGAATTAAGCATGACTTCAGATCACTTAAAAAAAGGACCTCCGCTTCAACCAAATGTTGTGTCCAACCACAAAAGGGCTTGCTCTCACAACTTGCTTCTAATCATTTGTTGGAAAGCAATCTGGGCTTCAAGGATTAGTAATAAGAAAATCAATGGACACATTGAAATAAAACCGTTAGAAAAAAACATCCGACACATTTTTATTTAAAATTTGAATCGCAAGGCCCAATGTGTAAGGAATTACAGCTTCACACTGTAGAAACAGTTGATGAATGATTATGATTGAAGAACATATAGTATACTTTGCTTCACGCATGCTGCCTTTATTTTTCAGGCATTTGATCCAATGCATTAAATTCCAAAATTCATGCCTTCTCTTAGTACAATCGAATTATTCAGGCGGGGCACTAACAGAGGATCAGGCTACGGCTATACTAGGTCACTTCTTACTCCCATGTGAGGCTCAAGTCCCAACCAAATTTGAATTGTAACGTAAATATTGATCTTGGCGCCACTGGCATTTTTTTACAAAATTGCTGCAATTCCTGCAACGCGGGGCCCGGGCGCAAAATCGCCATGTCCATCGCAATGTGACAAACGTCCTTCAAAATCGCGGGCCCCTTCGGTCACTTGTGCCGCGATCACATTGCCCTCGGAAAATACCCGGCCACTGCCCGCATTCCCTAGTTATCTAATTAGATGGGTGGATGAATGTACTTGCCTTTCCAAAAAAGCGCAACCGTTTGTAAGTCGTCTTGGACGATGCGTCGTAAAGGGTCTCCGGGATGTCAGACGACTTATCTTCGATGCGCGAAGTCATTTTGTTTTACAGAAATTGAACTAAATTACTTGAAACAGTTTCGATACGAACACAATACCGGATGAATATCAATCACAACAACCTCTTTAAATTATTAAATTGAAGGAAAAAACACTAAACGCTGCACTTGATCAAAAGCCACCCGATTCCTGGATTTTTCAAATAGCTGTAACTACTTCGCGCATTGAACTCGAATTCAAATCGCTAAGTAACCGAACAACCGCTTGTGAGAGAGAAATACAATTGCCGGCACGAGAAAGAGTGTGAGCGAGCGAATTCGTAACGACGACTTTTCCTATAATACGATTTTATAGGATGTGTACGTTCAATGTTGGCATGAAATGATCGTTTGACAGTTAAGGGATGGGTGATCAAATTAAATTTTTTTAAACAAAGTGGCGGGAATATGATCTCTTTAAAAGAACAAACTCACCTTTAAACAGCTCATATTCCCGGTGTTATTAGGCTTAAAAAATGAAATCCGACTTGTCCAAATAATGAACTCGGTTAAAATGATGAAGGTCGCCACCCTGACGAGCACAACCACGACCAAACTTCCATCGAACCATCAAATACCATAGAACGGTGGAAGTAGGGGGAATTTTTTTTCCACACGTCCTATGATATTTGATGGTTCTATGGAAGTTTGGTCGTGGTTGTGCTCGTCAATGGGTGGCGCAGCGCAGCGCCATGGCATTGTTGTTGTAAAATCAGACTTTGACAATTGTTACAACAACAATGCCATGTGCGCGCTGCGCTGCCTAAGTCCAAGATGCGGCCGGCCTTACAGGGGGATTCATGCTCACGTCGTAAACGTCGTATTTGTCGTAAAGTTGTAAAGTTCTGCCATTCTACTATGGACATGACAGAAGTTTACGGCGAAGGCCCTAACCAGATTGAACGCAGCAGCAGCGGTGGCAGCAACAACAACAACAGGTAGATCTGTCGCGATGACACAGCGGCGATGAGAAGGTCGCTGTGTCATCGCGACAGATTTACCTGTTGTTTTTGTTGCTGCCACCGCTGCTGCTGCGTTCAATCTGGTTACGGCCGAATACGACATATACGACAGGAAACGTGAATCCGCCTAATATAAGTTTCATAATTATTACAATATAATTAATGGGCAGATCACATGATCATAAAATCACGTTTGAATGTATCTAAAGGTCGCCACCCATGAACGAGTACAACCACGACCAAACTTCCATCGAACCATCAATTTCATAGAACATGTGGTAAAAAATTCCCCATATTTCCACCGTTCTATGATATTTGATGGTTCGATGGAAGTTTGGTCGTGGTTGCGCTCGTTTATGGGTGGCGACCTTAAGGCGGCTATTACACTATAAAAGTTCTTTTACAAATATCTTATTTAAAAGATATTTTCAGAGAACTTTTATAGTATAATAGCCGCCTAAGAAAAGATTTGCGACTTGAACGTTGCTTGTTTCAAGTACTTTTCTTACAAGCTTGCACACCTTCCCCCTTAGGCGGCTAATATCATTCATAAAAGATCTTTTAAAATATCGTGCTTCAAAGATATTTGTAAAAGAACTTTTATAGCGTAATAGCCGCCGAAGGCCGGCCGCATCTTGGACGTAGGCAGCGCAGCGCGCACTTGGCATTGTTGTTGTAAAATCAGACAAAAACCATGACAATGTGCGCGCTGCGCTGCCCCGCCTACGTCCAAGATGCGGCCAGCTTTAATTCAGTCATGAAGCACAGAGTGGGGATAGTACTATTACAGATCTGTTCAATATATATCTATGGTTCGATGGAAGTTCGGTCGTGGTTCTGCGCGATCATGTGTGGCGATCCTTAGCCCGGAAATTGAAATCGATTGAAGGGGTTCCAAGAAGGAGTAAAAACAGATTAAATACGAAATGTTTCACTTTTAAACATTTTTGTTAGTGCTCCTCTATATAAACGATCTAAATTGGAAGATCTTTTATCTTTAATCATTTCTTCAAAATTTCAAATCATTTTCACATCAGTCACACACCTACAACACATTGAACGCACTCGCCGGGCAACGCACGGTCGAATGTTGTACCATCCCGCTAATCGCCAAATAAGGAAAGTGTTTTTGGTGCCGTTTTGATTGCTTTCGCAAGTTGGAGTCGCGCACGGGGGACGTTCTCTTGTTGATCTGAAATTCGTTTTGAATTTAGACGGGATAAGTCAATTGTGTCGTTTTAGTTTGTCGGCGATTCCCTTGCAGTAGTGTGTCCCATTAGCAATGGCATATTCCAATAGTGAGTACGCGCTGCAATTTGCGAAAAATTCAAGTGCCGGTGAACAGCAGGGCCCCAAGTTTGGGAGACGTGAAGAAGTATATCGGTTCAAGTGACAGGCAAGCGATACTGCAAGATTAAATTCGGAGAATATTTCGTGCTAGGTCCATGTGGCCTTCGATAGGGCCGGTAAATTCGGTGCTCGGATCGAGTGACGGATATTGCATCCGTGTCGGCTTTTGACCGTGACATTTTGCCCATATTTGGAAGTAATACGATTCGATATCGGTGATTCACACACTACCTTTTCCCTCACGATGCATTCCTCCCCGTTCGCCGTACAGCCTGTTCATGAATCAAGAGATTCACTGATGTGCGGCGGGGACATTGATAGCACAGCTGCATGAATTCTTGTGCTGATAAGAGTCATCGGCATTACCGCTATCGGAATGAAGTCTGCCTGCCTGCCTTCCTGCAACGCTGTGCTATCGACGGCCGACGGATTTTTGTTTAAATTGAAATTGATCGACTGTTGCCACCGGTACACTTGATGGGAATTTTTCGTGAATTGGAGTCGGCCTGCCACGCTGAAACCTCGGCTCTGTTTCGCGGTTGGGCGCGTTTCACTATGAAATTTACGTCTATTTTTAGAGTTTATCTATGCAACACTTCCGCGGACGCAACGGGGTCAACCAATTGTGCTGGGCGGTGACCCTAAAGGAAAGAACTTTCTCTACACCAATGGCAATTCAGTCATCATCCGGAACATTGAGGTAATTAATTAGTTGGAGGACATTATGCAGCTGTCGGGTGGCTAGAGATGTTCGGGTCAGAGAGTTGAAAACTGTGTCCGGCGGACGGTTTATTTCCGTGGTTTCGTTGAATGGTTTTGTTAATCTGTTGAGGCTAGAAGTTTAAACAAGTGAACCCAGTATTTACCTTAGAACTCCAATAACTTCAATATATCAGTTATGTATTTTACGTTGTTATTTCTCTTCTTATTTAACCGCCCACACGCTTAATTTTAATAAGCAAGCGCATCCTACCTCTTTAATTCGCTCCCACGGCAGCCGGTTCTACACACCTGAGCGACCCGTTCATCAGCAACGGCTGCCTCCACCCTTTAGTTAAGCTTCCACTTCGGGGGGAGAGAGAGAAGGTAAAATGGTATACATATGTATGTATATAAAACTAACCCAGCAAACAATTTCTATCTTCCGCGATAAGAATGCTATTCGCCTTGGAAGATAAATTTATCGACGGGGACGTCGCCATCTTATCGCGGGAGTCACCCCCTTCGGGAAAAAAGTAGTTACCGAAAGCGAAACCTCCAGGAGAAACTTTGGTGAAACGAGTCAACAACAAGAAAGTGAATCGCGACGGCGATAAATTTACGAATTGGTAAAATGTCGCTTAGAAGAAATTTTGGCGATGAGAGTCAACTAAAACAAAATTATCTATCGCTTTTTATTAGATTAATCTTCATCTTTTTTTATCTTACATATTTTCTTTGACGCTCATAATTTATATTTCATCCTTTTTTACAACTGATATTTGTATGATTCGAACCCGGTTCCCATGTTTTCAAGTTTATAGTGGAAACAGTTGCGCTATCTAGATTATAAACAATGAGAATGATGCAATCGTCGTTTTGTATTTATTGTGAATTGGCGTAATATCATCTTGGCGATAGATTGGCGAATTGAAATCGTATCGCGATTCTTTCGCCTGAGGGATATCCCCTAATTATTGAAAAAGCGATAAATAATCGAAAAATTTATCGTATGGGAGAATCGTCATCGTATCATCTGGGCGATATCCTCAACGCGAATTGAAATCGTATCGCCATTCTTTCGCCTAAGGGATATCCCCTAATTATTGAAAAAAGTGATAAATAATCGAAAAATTTATCGTATGAAAGAATCGCCATCGTATCATCTGGGTAACTTATCTTCCAAATGATACGTTCCTGAAATGCAATGTGAAATATGTATGTCAACAATAGGATAAATAACAAGGTTTGTAGAGCATGAAAAGGAAGCGTAAAATGGAGTAGGCGGGGATAAATTAATGCAATGCAATTAATAAGAAACATACGATACGAAATCTTCTTTTCTTAACAAAATTATAAAAAACTCTTTAGAAGAATTTTGTATGAACTAAATATTCTCAGTGGGCATGTTGTTACTCGGCATCCAAATGGCCTGCGTTTAAAAGTCTTCGGCATCGGAGAGGGTGTCTCGGTCCCCGTTATTCCTGATGGAAGGTAGTCTTGGGAATGGAGCCATGGTTCGCCTAAATAAGCGCTACCAGGCGAATTCTCTATTATCGATCTGAGCGCTAGCATGAAGTAACTGTAGCTCAGTTCCGGGAGATGTGGGCGGATTTTCGACTTTTTGGTTCAAAATCTCGTGCCTGCAGTAAACAACGAATAAAATAGGTTACCACAGCCACAAAGCTATACAAAAATCAAGACAAAAGAGGTTGGCCAGCTCATATATCCATTACATTGTGCGTTCTACGTTGGATCTCTGCTGCAATCAGAGTGAAAGCGAGAAGCCGGATTGAGTTGTTCTTAAAGATCGTGAGAAAGTTCCGCTCAAACATTAGGTGCGTTTTTTGCGTAACCGTGTAGGGTCCCTTCCCTGGTTGCACAAAAGAACGCTCTAGGGTAGCGTCCAGGTTAAATTCCGAAACGTCAAAAGTCTACCCTGATGTCAAGTGCACCTTATATGTGGTGAAAAACGATTATAAATTCGGATCAAAATGTCAGTTTGATTATCGGATCGTTCATTTAATGCGACGGCGGACGTTTATAAACGGCGTACCGCTCCAACTTGACAAACATCATTCAAACGTATTCTTTATTGACAGTCACAAGTGTAGCGCTAGATTATTATCCAAAAGGGTCCCGGGTTCGATCCCCAGCATAATTCTTATCTTTTTTCTTTCTTTCTATTCTATATTTTTGGCAACCTTTTAGTTTCCGGGGTCCGGGTTGGGGAAACCACTTTTCACTCGGATTTGTGTCACTTTTCACTCACGTCACTCTAAAAGTCTAGGGCCCGTTTTCTCAATGGCCACGTTTAGACCGTGGAACTAAAAGTCGATTTAACTAAATAATTTTAGTGTTAGCACTTGTTGGTGGAGTGTTTATACCGACCATACGGAGAGGTACTTCTTCTTCTTTCTCCGTTGAAAGCACAGATAAATTTGATGGATATAAATTTTACGACAGAAAAAGGCTTTTTCTTGCCCGTGGTCACGCACTGCTTTCCTGAAATTCCAAACAAAACAAATACCGAACAAAAAAACGGCAACAACGTCAACATTAGCGATGACAGCGACATAGTCCCAATTTTTTTAGTGCAGTTCCGCATCGCAAGTAGAGATAAGCCAAGTCCAAAACGAACTAAATCGATACGTTTATATCGTCGAGAGTTAGATCGATTTAGTTAAATCTCGAAGATAGTCCCGCGGTCTAAACGTAGTGAATGGCCACGTTTAGACCGTGGAACTAAAAGTCGATTTAACTAAATCATTTTAGTGTTAGTACTTGTTGGTGGAGTGTTTATACCGACCACATTCACTACGTTTAGACCGCGGGACTATCTTCGAGATCTAACTAAATCGATCTAACTCTCGACGATATAAACGTATCGATTTAGTTAGTTTTGGACTTGGCTTATCTCTATTGTGCATACCTAGTTGTGATACCAAAACTGCCAACTGGCAACGGCCATATGCATTAAAAGTGAATTTCCCATATGGTCAGTTTGAGCTGTGGGCGTGGATCTAGTGAAAAGTTTCATCGTTCATCCATTCGAATTTTTGATATTTACATTTGAACTAACGTTTATAGGGAAGGTTGCCGTTCATTCAATAGGATCTTGCTCATTCTCAAAGTGGTAGACGAAATTACATGAGGGTATGGAAATGCTTTCCATTTCCGTTTCAGGCTTATTGAACATAGTCCCCTAAAGGCGACCATACATGAACGCGCACAACCATGAACGAACTTCCATGTAACCATTAATTTCATAGAACGTGCGGAAAAAAATTCCCCCCATTTCCATCGTTCTATGAAATTGATGGTTCGATGGAAGCTCGGTCGTGGTTGTGTGCACTCACGTATGGCGATCTTTAGACGTTATCACGTCAAAAGTGTGCATTTTCCGTTTTCCGAAAGGCCTTATTTTCCGAATGGCTAAATGATATGACTCAGATTGACATCGGACTCATACTCAAAAGATGTTCATTTCGGGTTTCTGCTCATCTTGAGTTCCGAATTTGGAATGGAATGAAAATTTGAAAATGGAATGTCTCTGAGTTCGATTTCGTTCGTTCGTGTAACGTTGAGGTTGAAATGATTCATAAGACGATTACTTATGTTTTATGTTTCGTTTGGACGTGAATGCTAAGCCAAGCACCGAATGCTTGGCTCAGCGTTCACGTCTAAACGAAGCATTAGAATGCTGCTTGTGTCTCTGGGTGTTTTTATTTATTTAGAGAACCTTGGATGTGGGGTGCGACGTGAGTAAAAGATTTTTGATATGCTTGCAGGTGTTTTTGTGTATACGAGTATAGTAGATACAGAATAGTAGTAAGATTATTGATATATGCAATGAGGAATTCAGAATAAGTAAGAATACTGTATGCGTTGAGTATACCTTTTGGGAGCATGTATATACCTAGTCTAGCCATAAATATTGTTACAAGGTTTGGCAACCCTGCAGAAAGGAACCGTTATATTGTATTTCTTAAAAATTGAGCTAATCGCTATAGTACGCTTGTGCTTGATGCATTTGTCATCATTTGAGTTTAATTTTTAGTGTAGTGACCATGGATTGGGGTGACAAAGAAAATAGAATTGCTGTGATTGCACTTCATAAAGTAGGAATGCAACCAAGTGATATTTTTAAGACTCTGCATACCCTTGGTATAAGCCGAATGTTTGTATATCGGGCTATTGAAAGATTTAATGATACGTCTGGAGTAAGTGACCGTGAAAGAAGTGGCCGTCCGCGAACTACTCGAACACCTCAAGCGGTTAAAGTCGTGCGCGAGAGAATTCGCCGTAATCTTCTTCGGAAACAAACAATTTTATCGCGTGAGATGAAAATACCCCAAAGAACAATTTCACGTATCATCAAAAGTGACTTGGGGTTGGGTGCTTATCGTAGATCTACCGGGCATTTACTAACAGATTCGTTAAAAAAAATAGAGTGGAAAAATCAAAACGATTACTTTGCCGGTACGCAAACCAAGAACACCGTAAAATTTTGTTTACGGACGAAAAAAATTTTACTGCCGAAGAAACATTTAATAAACAAAAGGATAGGGTTTATGCTCGCAGTGCCAGAGAAGCTTCTCAAGTTGCCCAAAAGGTTCAAAGAGGTCATCATCCAGCCTCAGTAATGGTTTGGTGGGGTGTTAGCTACAACGGGGTGACAAAGTTGCATTTTTGTGAGAAGGGCGTCAAAACGTCTGCCAAAATTTATCAAGAAAGTGTCCTTGAAAGTGTAGTGAAACCTCTCAACACGTCATTATTCAAAAATCAGCCTTGGAGTTTCCAGCAAGATTCTGCACCAGGTCATAAGGCGAAGTCAACCCAAAAATGGCTTGAAGAAAATGTTCCAGATTTTATAAAAGCTGAAGATTGGCCTTCCTCTAGCTCAGACCTGAATCCGCTGGATTACGAATTATGGTCTGTCTTAGAGCAAATGACGTGCTCTAAAAGACATTCTAATATCGAATCCTTAAAGAAGCCTCTTACACATGCAGTCGCCAACTTTCCGATTGAAGTCGTGCGTGCTTCCATAGATAAGTGGCTAGCTCGATTAAAGGCTTGTGTAAAGGCAAAAGGCAATCACTTCGAATAACTTGTTGCAATTTCCGTTGTTGACAATGCATTTAATAAATAAACAATGATTTCTTAACATATAACACCTCTTTTATTGAACAGTGCTTCAAAAAGTTTGTAACAGTATTTATGGCTAGACTAGGTACGACGTTGATCTCAGAGGACAGGTTTGGGCATTCGTTTCACAATGTGACATTTTTGAATTAAACGAGCCGGCAGCTATGTCATTGTGCCGAGTATTTCGTCCATTTTGTTGAGTCGTTCATAAAAAAACGACTCGTTCATGTGCTACATATCACTAGTACTGAAGAAAATGCAATATATGTACATATTCTTATCACACCATCCGCCGGATCGTGGTTCGCGTTTTGGCTAGTAGTGGTTATACCGCTGTAGCGTATAGAACGAGCGAGCGTTCTAGGACGGTGTACTGAGGTTAGCCGCCTCTTAAGCCGCCGAGCAGAGGAGTGCGAAATCATCTCAATTTGAAATACACTATTGGTCAAAGCCACGAACCACTATACGTCGCCCTGTAGCTAGGATTGTTCTAAAAATCCGTTGGAGATCATTGAAGGCGATGTGAATTCACAACCGATATAACGATTTTCGATTTACGGCTACTTTTGGGAATTTTTTAAGTTAAATATCGAAAATGATAATTTCTGTTTAAAGGGTCACGTATTTCATTCTGTAACATAAAAGTTTATATTTATAGCCCTAAAACAGTTTCCATTTTATTCATTTCGAAATTTGGAGTTAAAAATGAATTCTTTTATTTCTATGAATGTGTTAAACACGATTCGCCAATGATAATAGTCGGACATCTCTGACATAAACAAATTCCATTCACACCGAAATGTTATTTTTGTAATGCCTTCTCTGAACTGACATTAAAAAGTATCACCCCGACATTAAAAAAAAATCTCCCAGAAATCTGAAACAATTTTCTAACGCCCACAGGTCTTCTTTAAGATATTCTAGTCTTCTTTTTTTTTATTCTCCATCGATTTTATTCTTTATTATTTTAGAATCCAGCAATAGCCGATGTCTACACGGAACATTCGTGTGCTGTTAATGTCGCAAAATATTCGCCAAGTGGATTCTACATCGCCTCGGGAGGTAATTAGAACAATATTTTTCGTGAATTTCAATGTTTGTTTTGCTTTTTCGTGTGTTTGATTAAATTATAGATTAAACCGGAATGATTTTGATTGGTTGCCAAAAATATTTTGCAAATGCGTTTGTATGGATAAGTTTTGTCTGTCTGGGCTGGGTTGATGTGTGTGCGTGGATTAGATTCAATATGCATACTTCGTTATTTTAATAAGTCACTGCACATTATTAGGGACTAATTCAAGTTATAATTGGCATGGAATTAAAGTGTATGGTAGAAATTTGGATATGTATATGTATGTATACATACACATTCAATCATTCAGTAAATAATGAATACTACGTTGTCCGCAGTACTAGTAGGTATCTACAAGAATGTGCCACTCTGTCGAATGAATCGTACAAATTGTAAATTGATCAGATTTGGTGGAAAAGTCGATGAACTATTTATAGCAGAAATAAATCACATGGGGATAGTAATCATGTAAAACATGATTATGTATAAGCAAATATTAAGCAGTAGCGTTCATTTCAGTGCACACAACTGATTCGTCATCGACACTCTATTGCTTGAAAATGTGAAAGTAATTTTGGACACACTTTTGCGTTTTTTGGAAATTTTATTTTATGATAATGCTTAGAATGTACTCGTCTACATTTCATTCTTGACTCATGCGTGCGTTTGTGTGTTTAAAATTAGATAATATTATCTGGAATAGATAAAATATCTCAAAATGTAATTTGTTGTGTAGTAGCCTTGCATTGACGTTTTGGAAGGTATTTACAGTCATTTCCACAAGACCGTATACCTCACAAAATAAAAACAAAATGTTACAAGTAAGAAATTTTATTTTTTATTGAAAGTAAATACAAAATACATTTTCGCAATTATATTTAATACATGGTCCAATCGCCGTCACTATTGATTATTGACTGGCATCTTCGGTGACAACTTTCGGCCAATTTTTCCGCGTAGTCTGTCGATAAGTTCTTCCAAATTTTTTGTAGCGTTCGCCTTAAATGTGCTGCTCCTTTTATTTGCTTTCCTTGAAGTTTCTTTTTCATTAATCCCCATTAATCCCATTCTTCTTTCCAGCGTGTACACAACCGGCTTCTATGTTTCGGATCGTTATCTTCTTGTAGAAACCAATCGGTGTTGTCGTTGCCATATAGCATCCTAGCAGACTTCAATAATCCTTTCTTGTACAAAATGATCATCCTTTCAGCAGTAAGAATTCCGGTAAACATTATTAATTTTCCGAAACCGCGTGCAGAAAAGCATCCATAAACATGGACCTTCACAGGGTGTTTAACGGTTCGGTTCACGACAGCTTCTCCTTTTTGTGCCCACACTCGTCTCCTGAACGTATTTACAGCAAAACTTGATTCATTCGTAAAGATCACGTTGTCCCAATCACGATCGATGTTTTCCTTAGCCCACTCTACACGTCTTCGCTTCTGGTTTTCGGTAAGGAATGGTTTCATCAAGGCATACCTGGTTTTGATGTTTTCCTCTTGTAATCTTCGCCGAATCGTATTCAAGGACACGTAAATATTCTTCTTCGATAACATTTCCTTTGCTTGCACTAAGGTAGTAACGGACGGATTTTTCTTAAAAATATCAATGATGGCCTTATCCTGGGTTTTTGAAGTGCTTCGGGTTTTACCCCTACCAGGTAGATCGTCTACATTTCCAGTATCTTTAAAACGCTTTATCCACTTATTCACAAACTGTGTCGAAACTTTCAGGTACTTTCCGGCCGATGCAGGTGTCATTTTTGGTCCTTTCGGATGACTTACTAAAAACACAGCTTCGAATCGTTTTTTGTAAATCGCACTCATTTCACTTGACGTCTTATCACTCTCCTACTTGAACTTAGAATGACCAAATTTATACAATGCGAAAAAGAGGAAAAATGCAGGTAACTAAAAGTCCCCCACCACTCTTTGAGAAATGGTGCATTAAAAAGTTACAAAGTATACGCTATTGTGGAAATGACTGTAATTGTGAGAACTAGAAATGTTCTGAAGACATTTTAGCTTACTATAATAGCCGCTTTCGATTCATCGGATCTGAGACCATTTTCATACAAAACTATAGAGCGGTTTTAATACAGGTCTCGTATTGGATCTCATCGGATCAAAGTTGAAAGCAAATTGCTTGAACCTCAAGTTCGCCTCCAACTAAATGTGTACTGAGTCCGCGATTCGCCCCCAAGATGGCGAAGTATCTGTATGGGGGCTGATTAAGTTCGCTCGTCGCAATACCATGGCGTTCTTTTCGGTCGACACCGAAATCCAGTGAAACGAAGGCTCATATAACTGGGCAAATAATGCGTTTTTTCTATACTTCTTTTGTAAAAGAAAAGTACTGCATATACATGTGAAAACTGAGGAAAAATGTGGTACCGGCATTAGCTGAAGCCAGAAAAGGGAAGTTGGCTTAATGACGGCATTGAAACTAGTATGTCATCGAACTACTTCGTGTAGGTAGGTAGATGGGCTGCTGTGACAAAACACAGCTCACTTAGACCTCAAATAGGTCCGTTGTGATACCACTAACACACATCCTCTCTCAATATTTCTGATAGTTAGAACCATCCAGAGCGAACAATAAAAATCTGGAGTTTTCCAACATCCGCGCTTTCTAGCTCTTCCAAGTCAGTGAAGAAGTAGGATCCAAGTAACGACCTCCTTCTAACTGCAAAAGCTGGACAGGAGCAGAGAAGGTGGAAACTACTTTCCCCCTCGTTCACGTTCCCACAGCTCCTGCAAAAGTCATTCTAGGGAAATCGAAGTCTCCTGGCATGTTCCCCAATGAGACAATGTCCAGTGATAACACCCACCACCGAGCTAATGTGCCTTCTGTTTAGCGACAGTAAATTTTCAGATCGAGTAGCGTACAGTATGGGCCACAGCGATCGAGTTGTGCGGCAGGTATTGCCATCAATCCATCTTGCATTGGCTTTGTTAATCGCCTCAGATTTGACAATCAGTTTGCAAGAAGCAATTGGAGGATAGATATCACCATATAGTTGGGGTTCCCCATTCAAACAGCCCAGTCTGGCAAGCTCATCAGCTTGACAGTTTCCAGGCCACTGTGGCCAGGGACCCAGCACAGGACAATGTTAAAATAGCTCCCCAATTCAGAGAGGGATGATCGACAATAATCCACAATCTTAGATGTATCCGTACACAAGACTGAATCCAGCGATCTGATTGCAACCTGGCTGTCCGTATAGATGACAATGTCCCTACCAGCTATAACATGTCGTCCTAAAAAGATAAGAGCTTCCGAAATCGCCGTGATCTCCGCCTGCAAAACACTACAGTGAGATGGTAGACGGAAAGTCAGGCTTAGATTTAACCTGTCGCAATACACACCCGCTCCTACCCCTCCGTCTGTTTTGGATCCGTCCGTATATAGGTATATACCGATAGAGTCAATTGGAAACTCGCTTTCCTTCCACTGATCCCGACTTGGGATGACGGATGTGAAGTTCTTGCTGAACAGATGTTTAGTAGCGGAATAGTCAGTTACTGTAGGAATATCCAAACCATTTAAAATCGATGAGTGGCCGAAGGCAGACGAGATCCACAGTCCCGTTTCACGAAGGCGTATGGCAGTGATTGCAGCAGTTTGTTCGCCCATGATATCCAGAGGAAGCAGGTTGAGCAGCACGTCCAAGGCTGCAGACGGAGTTGACTTCAGTGCTCCGCTAATGAGGACGCAGGCCAGTCTTTGGACCTTACTAAGCAGGCTGCAGTTGGCTGCAATATGAAGGGCTTTCCACCAAACCACAATACCATAAATAAGTATGGGGCGTACAACAGAAACGTAAAGCCAGTGTACAACATTTGGTTGCAGACCCCAGCTTCTACCTATGGCTCTCCTGCAGGAGTACATAGCAATAGTAGCCTTTTTCACTCGTTCTTGGATATTGGGTTTCCAAGCCAACCTTTTGTCGAGAATGAGCCCGAGAAATTTTGCCGTTTACTTCGTGTAAGAACATTCCGTAATCATTCATAGCAGTGACCCGGAGCAAAGAAATCTGGGAGGTAGAAAGCACAATTAAGTGGTTCACGGATGGTTTGGAGACAGGGGAGGGTGTCGAAGCAGGTTGGAATACCAGTCATCGAGTGTTGTCTAGATCTATTTTCAGATTTCTCCTCCAGGCCGTGTTTCACTCCATTAGGGTGTATGTTAGGTTAGGTGCAGGGGCTGCCATGATGAGTCACAGCATACTTAGACCGCAATTGGGTTCGTTGTGGTACCTCCAGAAACTCTCTGTATCTCACTCTAAAAACTAGCTATTGAAACCAGCCAGTGCACAGCAATAAAACGATTGAATTGTTGAGGTCTTCCAAGTCGTAAAAGAACGTGGAACCAAGAAATCTACTCCTCCTACCCGCCAAAGCTCTGCAGTCGCACAGAAGGTGAATAACGCTCTCCTCGTTCCCACAGCTTGTGCAGTAGTCATGATGAGGAAGGCGCAGCCTCCAGGCTAGCACTCCAATAGGGCAGTGCCCTGTGATGACCCCCACCCACCCTGCCGATGTGTAATCTGCTTAATGATAGCAGTACAGCAGAGCGGCTCGGATCAAGAATAGGCCAAATTACTCTTGTCGTTTGGCATGAGTTACCACCGAGCCATAGTGGCTGACTTAGTTTACATACTACAAAAAGCCTTTTAATACTATCCCGAATTCCAGCTAGATTGCCGGTTATCAGCTCTGCAGTTGCCTGCAGCTACAATGCCACTGTGACTGTGGGTATCCAGCAAAGTGTAATGCTGAAAAAGCCGCCCATTACCGTTAGGGTTGTGCGACAGTTCGCGAACGTTTTGAACGGAGTGAGAACCGACTCATGTGAACGTATTGTACAAGTAGTTTGGCTGTCCGTCAAAATAGTGATGTTTCTGGCAGCTATCACGTGATTTCCTAACCACGTCAGAGCCTCCGAAATCGCCGAAACCTCCACCTGGAGAACGCTACAGAAGTCAGGAAGACGACATGATAAATTAATAACAAGCCCCTACGAGTAAAATCCGGCCCCAACTCCATCGTGCGTCGTCTTAGAGCCGTCTGTGTAGATGATTAAGGTATATAGTATTATCAGCCCAGATATTCCTAGGGGGAATAAACCAGGTATAGTTCCGCTCAAAAGCTTGTTTCGGGGAGGTGTAGTCGGTCTCCGGGTGTATCTGCAATTGTGTCTCAAAATGCGTTGCTGCGACCCCTTGGCTTAAAGAGTGGGCTCTTTATACTGGGACTTCGGTCACGTAGGCATTGCTGGATCGATCGGACTGATGACTTAACCCGAAGGGCCTTAGTTGCTGTAGCAGTGTAGAAATTTAGTTTCCGTGTGTGTGTGTGTCATAAAATCAGCGCATCCGACTCAGTTTCCTCCGTAGCAAGTTGCAGAAACGCAGCCACTTCGATGGGGTAGAATTATTAGTTGTATTGCCACCGAATTCAATCGCAGCCAGTCCTCTCTGACTTGTTGGGTTAGTGAGGGCTCTTACCGTAGATCATAGCTTGCCAACTCCGGTTGTTAGGTTGTAATTGTTCAGATGCTCATTCCACTTTTGTCTGTATTTGTAGGTTTAGATCTTTGATCCTGGGTTTGTTTGATCGTCAGGGTTTGTGCTGTGAATTCTGTCGCGTTGATTCGCTAATCTTGCTGCTGAGGTGGGAAAATTAGGTCGTATGGTTGGAATACGGCCAGTCGGGATGAATCTAGTTGCTGTCTTCACAATAATACGCCTTAGGTTGGCCTCAGCTACTCGAAAATCAGAGGATGTTGGTAAGGCTAAAAAAGCTGAGTTCGTGTATTCTTTGAAGCCATCCCAGTTTGCTTTCTTATGATTAATGAAGGTGCATTGGTCAGTATGGATCACATCGGATGGTTTATCAAGCTTGATCACTATTGGCAAGTGGTCAGATGACAGCGCGAGAGTCGGTTCACATTGGGCGATGTTGATGAGGCCCGCACTTGCAATTGATATATCGGGGGAACTGGAACAAGTTCCTGTCAAGCGAGTGGGGATATTAATCGCTACTTTTGTTATTTTTTATTATATATTTTGGATGCTTATCATATGCAAAATGAATATTTCTATAAAAAACGAGTAATGTTCTTATTTCTTATCTTCCAGACCAGTCAGGCAAAATTCGTATTTGGGACACCGTAAACAAAGAACATATCTTGAAAAACGAATTTCAACCGTTCGGAGGGCCCATTAAAGATATTTCCTGGTCACCAGACAGTCAAAGAATCGTTGTCGTGGGCGAAGGTCGCGAAAAGTTCGGTCATGTTTTTATGGCCGACACTGGAACATCAGTTGGTGAAATTAGTGGCCAATCGAAACCGATCAACTCATGCGACTTCCGACCAGCCCGTCCATTCAGAATCGTTACGGGCAGTGAAGATAATACAATTGGTGTCTTTGAAGGACCACCATTCAAATTCAAGATGACCAAACAGGATCATACTCGTTTCGTTCAGGCCGTAAGATACTCGCCAAGTGGACATTTGTTCGCATCGGCAGGCTTTGATGGAAAGGTGTTTATCTACGATGGCACTACATCCGAACTTGTCGGCGAAGTTGGTAGTCCAGCACACAAAGGAGGTGTTTACGCTGTGGCATGGAAGCCAGACGGCAAACAATTACTCACCTGCTCTGGCGATAAGACTTGCCGGTTATGGGACGTAGAGACTCGGGAGCTCATTTCGGAGTTCCCAATGGGAAATGCAGTGGAGGACCAGCAGGTATGCTGAAAAGTCAATAATATTTTTCCAAGAATAGTAATAACATGTCAATTCCCATATCACAGGTGTCATGCTTGTGGCAAGGAGAACATATCCTTACCGTATCCCTTTCTGGATTTATAAGTTACCTAGATGTTAACGATCCCACCAAACCGCTTAGGATTATTAAAGGACATAATAAACCAATTACGGTTCTAGGCTTATCTGATGATCATAGTACAATTTATACCGGTAGTCATGATGGTGCCGTTACCAATTGGAATTCAGGAAGTGGTTTAAATGACCGCGTCTCAGGCAATGGACACGGAAATCAGGTAAACTACAGCATTTCACTACAGCTCAAGCAAGTCTTAATGCACTTTTGATTTTTCAGATGAACGGAATCTGTTCGTGGGGAGATTTCATTTATACTTGTGGTATTGATGATTCTTTAAGACAAATCAATGTTGAAGGAAACTGCTACACAGATAATGTAGTGAAATTAAACTGCCAACCAAGAGGCATTGCTATCTTTAAGGAGCAAAATATAATTGCTTTATCGTGTGTTAAGGAAATTACCTTGGTTCAGGTAATGCCATAAAAACGGTCGTTTACAATTTCAATTGAAAAGCTAATTGTGTTTGTTAATTTCTAGGATAATCGTAAGGTGTTCTCGTTACCTATTTCGTATGAGGCTAGCAGCTGTGCTGCAAATTCCGAAACTTCGGAATTGGCCGTCGGCGGTGATGATCAAAAATTGAGAATTTACACGTTGTCTGGAACAAGTCTAGAATTAAAAGCGGAATTGGAGCATTTGGGAGCCGTCACCGATTGTTCGTATTCGCCAGATAACAAATTGTTGGTGGCTTGCGATGCTCATCGTAAAGTTGTGTTGTATGCTGTACCAGAATATCAGGTAAGTGTCACTTGCTTTTTAAATGTGCCGAAAATTAAGCAAAATATATTTAATTGCCATTTTAAATCATTCGCTTCTTTGGAATAATATAGTTGGTAAGAAATACGCTAATTTTTACTAGTAGTAGTACATAACTGCTTTGTAGACTTCTAGTTAAAAAAAAACAATCGGCAATGCGCTCTTAATTCTGTGACTTGAGGATGTACTATTACGTACGCCAAACTAATCCAAATTGTATGGTGGCGATCAGTAGAAATTGCATATCGTTTAAGGATTTTGCCATATTGTACACATCGCCACTATTGATTGATTCAGCCAAAATTATCCTGTTTTTTTGTGATTGCATCCAAAGTATAAAGTATTCATTATGTGTTCATATCCACCGTAAATCTATAATGGTAGAAAAGCACGTATTACTGGCAAAAAAAAAAACACGCGCTTCAACAGTAATTTGATACTATGTTTTTTTCTGTTCAACTCTAATACTGTAAACAAAAAATAATGTAAAATACTTACTAGTATTTAGTAATACTCGGGGGCACGTAAGTAGCTGTAGGTAGTCGTGCCATAAGTTCTGCCCCTATGTTCTGTGAATACGCAAGTGTTTAAGGACTGACGCTCGCGAGCGGCTTTGTTTACAAAGCATAGAGTGGACCATGTATTGAAAAATGTTTTCCAGTTTTTGTCCTTTCGTCGCGGAGTTAACATGAAGTGGAGCGTGAATGAAAATCGTATCGCTGTGATCCCTCTGCACAAGTGCAAAAAATCGCAAGTAGAGATTTTCAATCGGCTAAAACCTTTGAGAAAGTTTGCTTACCGGTGCATCAAACGGTTCGACGAGACCTCCTCAATCGACGACAGAGCTAGAAGTGGCGGCCCGAGCACCTCGAGGACGCCACCAGCTGTGAAAGCCGTAGTTTTTTCGAATTCGTCGAAACCCTCTCCGAAAGCAGAAAATCATGGCCCGGGAGATGAAAATTCAAAAAGAACGACATCCCGCATTATCAAACAGGATCTGAAACTTGAGACTTACAGAAGAACCAAAGGACAGCTGCTGACACCAGCTTTGAAAAAGATACGAGCCACAAGAGCGAAGTCGTTACTTCATCGCTCTACGATGCTACATCTAGAGAGACGGAGGTTTAATATCGACGCGTTGTTAAAAAAAATGTCTGTGGGTACTACCAGAATTCCCACAGCGCTCCGAGCTTCTCAGTATAAAGACGGCGCGGATAGGAGGAGCATGCCAGCAACTGCACCATCCGAAAAATATATGCTATCGAAACGTCAACAAGGCATTGTAATGCAAGAGATGTTGACGCGCTCATGCCCCTGAAGGGGTCAAGGCAATTAACACACGTAAATCAAACTTGTTGTCATTGGGGCGGCTCGGTTGCCCTTAGCTATTACCGACATTTCTTTGAAGGTGCTCCTTGATGATACGATGTAGATGGATGACTTTTTTCATCCCTGATACTATCACGAACACTCTTAGTAATTGACTCTGGACTAGTTGTGTCTGCAACCTCTTGAGCTTTATTGTCGTCCTCTATGAGTAGAGGTGCTAGTCATAGGCCTCCGTACGATATTGGAAGCTGTGCGTACATCAGTAACTCGCACTAATCGTCTTCTTCTCGAATGACACGTTAAATTCAAAGGGGGACGATGGTCTTCCTTTATGGTAACCAATGTTCCCGGTTTGATATTTTGGCAGGCGGTCTTCCATTTATACCTAAGTTGAAGATGATTAAGCCGTTAGATGTGCAACTAACTTCTACGTAGTCAATGGACCTGCGGTATTTGGTGTTCTGTGAAGATCGACCGCTCATACTAAGGGCTCTCCAATGAGTAGATGAGCTGGTGTTAGTGGTATCATATCATTTGGTCGTTCGACATCGGCATCATAGGTCGTGAATTTATGATTGCATCTCATATGGAAGCGATACAGATGGTATCTTTTTTCTGAGAAAATGTTTGGCCGAGTTAACGGCAGCCTCCTACCATCCAACAAAGTGCGGAGCCCGAGGTGGTATAACTGAATATTCGATGTTCTTCTTCTGTAATTGCCTTGACCCCTCTAGGGGCATGGGCGCGTCAACATCTCTAGCATTTCTATGCCTTGTTGACGTTTCAATAGCATATCTACTTTTCGGAAGTGCAGTTGCTAGCATGCACCTCCTATCCGCACCGTCTTTATACTGACAAGCTCGGAGCACTGTGAGAGTTTTATTAGTACTCACAGGCAGGTTTTGATCACGCCGAGATTTGATCTCCGAGCTCTAGATTAGTATCGTAGAGCGGTGACCGAACGATCACGGCCACCGAGCGCTTGCTGCATTTACAAAGACTTTTTGATGTCTTCTCACCATAAATTGCATGTTAAAGCTCTTGTAACTGATTGCTGGCACCCATAAAATTTGTCGCGTCGCGAAATAATTTTTCGGCGTTGTCCACGTCTTGCCACGAACCGCTTCAATGCGCCCAGGAATGCGTCAGCTGAGAGATCACTGACCAGCTCTGTGTCAAAATATGCCCTATAGCGGTATAGGCTTGCTCTGATGTGTCTACAAATATTTTTATTTTCGGAATATTCGATGATCGATTACCATGCACGTGTCGTGGAATACTGATATTTTGAAGTAATTTGATTTCTTGTCTGAAGCGACATAAAGCAGTACTCATTCAAACAATTGGGATATGGGAATTGTATTTCAAAAAATATATTGATGTTCAATGTTAACATTGAAGTGGCGTTTTGTATGATAGTTCTAATAATGTATACGGTGGGGTGTAATAACGTCAAGTAAAAATGTCAATGGAAGTTATTTCTCTTTCAAAAGTGAAATACATAATGTCAAATTGGCATTATTTCACTAGACGTTATTCTCTCTTATTACTTTGACCCCTCCAGGGGCATGGGCGCGTCAACATCTCTAGCATTTCTATGCCTTGTTGACGTTTCAATAGCATATCTACTTTTCGGAAGTGCAGTTGCTAGCATGCACCTCCTATCCGCGCCGTTTTTATACTAACAAGCGCGGAGCACTGTGAGAGAAAACTAGACGTCATCACACTCTACCAATGTATACACGATAGTTTTGTACTACCTAGAGTCCACTTGTGGCTGGGCCCAGAGTGCATCATAACAATAGCTTCCTTCTGAAGAATATAGGCTAGTACTGTCTTAGACGCAAATCTACTTGAGGGTGGCCCAGAGTGGATATCCGCTTTAGGCAGTACAAACGTCATAACAATTACTTCACACTGAAAAACGTTACGTTCGGAGCGAGCAGAGAGAATGTGCCAAATTTCTGCGGGTTAAAACATTTTTTTTACCCTTCACGAATGTGATAGGGTATATTAACTTTGTCATGAAGTTTGCAACGCACAGAAGGAAGCATCTCCGACCATATAAACTACAATATATATATATTCTTGGTCAGTACGACGAGATGAGTCGATTATGCTTTGTCCGTCTATCTGTCTATCCGTCTGTTTCTATGAAACTAGTCTCTCAGTTTTACAGCTATCCAGCTGAAATTTTGCACAAAGCTTTCTTTCTTCTGCACGCTGTATATATGTCGGAACCAACGGACTCGGACCACTGCGTCATATATAATAGCTGCCATGGGAACGACCGGTCCAAAAATCGGTGTAAGTGAGAAATTTTTTTTTCTTTCTAAAGATACTGTAGCCAAATTTCACATTTTCAATGGTATCTGGCTCTGTATATCAAACTACATTCCCGAAATTGGTTGAAATTGGACTACTATGTGTATCATATAGCTGTCATAGGAACGATCGATCCAAGAGTAAGTTTTTGTTAGATTTTTTTTTTATTTCTGAAGATATCTCTACAAAATTGCACAATAATTGATCATATTCACCGCCAAACCATATTCCTAAATTTGGGTGAAATCGGTCCACTATTTAATATACCTCTCATAGGAACAGTGGAATCGGGACAAATTTTGCAAATTGATAGCAACACAGACAACTGAAGGCATGATACCCTTCACGTGAAGAGTTGCTTGTTTTTTTTTTTAAAGATGAAAGATGTCCATCAACAAATTATGCATTTTGAGGTCATTGTTCATGTGGAACTTTCCCCCAAACCAAAATCGAATTTTTGGGGAAATTTTGCGAATTATCACCCCAAATTTGGGGAGATTTTTCATTAGTAAAATCACTCTAATTCCATTTAAAATTGTTGGGGCATAATTCATTTGCTTTTGAGGAGAAAGTTCATAGCCGATAAAAAATAATGGGGACTAACGATATTATTAAGGTCAACCCCGATTGATGAAATCGCGCATGAAGTCTATTGTTTTTTTTTAAGCTCTGAATCCTTTGTTAGCTTTCATTCCACATACTTTAACAGCTGAAGTCAATATCTCTTGACCTTACTGGTAACCTATGAAGCTATCGGTAAATCAGTGGCAAACTATGCAGCATCTATACGGTCTCAAAATCAGAGCAATACACACAGTGGCATACCATCCAGTCCTGTCCAAATGCTAAATTATGTACAGTACATAGCCAGGCTGCCTACACCCAGAGACTCATATGATGCACTAAGATCGCTCCCACGGCAGCCGATTGTACACACTGGAATGACCCGTTCATCAGCAACGGCTGCCAAACCCCTTCAACGCCAGCAGAAGTTGCTACAACAACAAAATGCCACTAAGATCGCATAACAACCTCTTATCGAAGCAATATCTAGTAGGATGTTATCGTCGTAACCACCCGAGCTACAACTTTATAGACAGAATATCACCATATCGCAATATTCGTCGCTATGTAAGAAATCTTGAACGGGATCTCCGGTGCTTCAAGAGAGAACCATTCAAGGATACCTCCCTACTGAGCTGCTATCGCCACGCAACATAGAGAAGAAGTTCAGAAGTCAATTGAGAACTTAAAACCGAACCCAGTACTCTGTACGACCACCAACCATATCTTCGAACGAAGTAAATCTACCACATCAACAATATCGCTCAACTTACGAGTAGGTCTGGATGGTGCTCGTAACTTAATTCGTACTTGTCTCGTATTGACCCATCAGTTCAACATTAAAATTAGTGTCCAGCGTGTGACGACACCACCCATGACGTTCACCCCATATTCAATTGTCAAACTACACCCACGCCGCGAACATACAGAGCGCTTTAGGAGGACCCTACCGAAGTGGCCATATTCCTTGGCTATGATACCGAGAACGTAGAAATTGATTTTTAATGCATATTACACATATGCATATGGAGGTGCATGCTAGCAACTGCACTTCTGAAAAGTAGATATGCTACTGAAACGTCAACAAGGCATAGAAATGCTAGAGATGTTGACGTGCCCATGCCCCTGGAGGGGTTAAGGCAATTAGCAACAATTAGCCTTCTAAAAAATTACACGCACACATCGCTGAGACAACATTCGTCGAGATGATGTCGATTGTCTTGGAAAAGCAGTTTTACGTTAAATCGGTCCTCGTGATTGCTCCGTTGCCGTGAAACTACTGGCTGGCTTGTCGCATTCTCTAAAAGCCAGAATTTTTCGATTATAATATTCAATAGCTGCGTTTTTTGTACAGAGCAGAGTAGGGGTAGAATAGCGAGCACGAAAACGGGGCATGTCATTATTGGAGTGCGTCTTCGTTTAGTTAGAATTCAAACGTCAACTCAAATTTCAAGAGGAAACTTAAATCCTTAGTACAGATACAATCGGATAAATTTCCTTTAGGCACCAAAATTATTTTGTATGTTTACTATTCCATATAATTACACAAAACGAAAATTTTATTGACAGGAAATGAATTTTATGTGCTTCCCAAACTGTAAACTGCCCGACACTGCTGCGACACCTGCACCGCCTGCATTTCAAAACGCAGACTACTTATCCGTGTAGAATTTTTGCACTAACCTTCTATCTAGAGCAGCTAAGATCAAATTGTTAGTGGTCTTAATCTGCTCTTTTCCCCATGGTTGTTAAAAAACGCGCCTAATGACTCTTCGGGCGGTAGTTCTCACGCCACAAGCGACGTTTTCAGAATACGTTCATTCTTTATCATTGCACTCGCCCCCTACCTACATGAAAATGAAGCCCGAAAAAATTAAGATATTTTATCATTTTCAGATACAATGATAAACAAACAAAATTTCGATTCCAACGCTTTTTTTTTGTCTGGATTGGATATAAATGCTTTTAATTTCAATCATCATCATCGTGGCGCGACAGCCCGACGTCGGGCCTTGGCCACCTGAATCGTCCATATTCCGATTTCCGAATATGGATGAGCTACGACGTGGGGTTGAAGGCCGGATCATTTTACGGGGTGCACAACAACCCCAGCATCATTTTTTCAATACATACCTATATACTTATATATGAATATAGGTATATATATATAACATCTAGGGTTCGCTACGCTCACGATTGTGACAATTTTGAATGCTAGTGTACTAACAGAATGTTAACAGTGCATTTACATTTGGATTAGATTAATCGGTACTTACAGTTGATGAACGGCGTACAAATTATAATCGCTTATTATATACTCACGGTTTGAGAACGACAAATTTCCCTGACCACAAAATAACTAAAAAAAAAACCGATTGTCAACGTATATTCGAAGTTTGACTATTGACTTAGTAAGCTTTGTGTCTGTTTCTTGCCGTGTGATTAAGTATTTAATTTTTTCACAACACAGTTACTAAGAATTTGCAGCCTATAGCCTGCGCAGTGACATAATGAATCGTTGTACAAATTTTCATGTCATTCTGTGCAGCGGTTTAGGCGGTATAAGCGATCATACATACATACACACATTCACTTTTATAGATATAGATAGATAGATAATACTTAATTTTGGATTTTCAGTGTTGGTTTTTAAAAAATGCATTTAAGGAAATTTTATATAAAAATACCGTTAACATGAATTTCATTTATTGGATCATTCTTTGGAATAAATACATTTTTTTTTTGTCACTGGGGTATTTCTGACTAATTTTCTCTATCGGAAATCAAACTAATATCTCTTTGTCTTCCGATAAGGAGATAGTCAGCTTCCGCAATCACTAACTTATCAATGTTTATGTTTAATTTCGAACTATGACTTGACTTGTACAATAACAAATAATTTAACTTCAGTATCTTAATCTCTACGTGCTGGCGTAATTTCGATTCGGTCGGAACTTTTGACTATTTTTCTTTAAATATTCTTACATAGGACCCTTTCCAACCGAATCGATGGTAAGCCAAGAACGGAAAATAGTAAATCAAAAACCGGGATAAAATCATTTGTGAATTATAATACCAGCGGAAAAGTGTGTAGATATACAGATATTGATGAATAATGATAAGAAAACATAGAACGAACCGGTTGTATAATGACATCGTTTTATATAGCTTATTGGACACTTCGGCAATTTCGCGACTGGGATAGTCTGATATCAAATATTCATATCCTTCACAATCAGCCAGCCTCTTGGTGAAATACAGGAAAGCTCCACTCGTAAGGAACGGATTGAAACTCCATAGACCGCTGAGTAGAGTATCGGTCAAGCTCAAAAATTCCGAATCATTCGTTGTCAAGAACGGTCTGTAGATTTCATGCAAAACAATTTCCAATCTAGGTTTCGTCGTTTCCCAAGAATCTGTGCAAATATTGTATTGATCCTCGATGCCCATAAGGAAGCCAACAACACGCCAGAAATGAATAAGTGATTGGTAGTATTCATCGTTGGCTGATATGCCTAGCAACTTGGATTTAAGCGTGACAAATCCCATAAAACCGAATTGAGTTAAAGCCATATCTTTTTGACTGATTATTCCACAATTCGAAGTCTGACTTAGTCTGCTTGATGCTCCATGCAACTTATTGACCATGCACATACTTCGCCATGCACGCGATCCAGTTTTAAGATCATGTTCATGCCATTCTTGAATATGGAATATTGTCTTTATATAGCGACGGTAGGCAGTTCGCGGTGTAGACGACTTATTCGTGCAAATTAGCACCCGACGAATGGAGGGAACGGATAAGAGTATGATCAGTCCGCACAACATACCCATGAACATTGCAAATAAATTCCGCTTGTAATATTCCTGGGCTCTGAAAATATTCAAGATGATGGCATGAATATATTCATTGCGGAATACCAGATAGGAATACACAATTAATCTCACATCTTCACTCACTTTTTGAAAAGTGTCTCATTGTACCAGGCGGGTAATTGTAAATCTCCACATCTAGTTGAAACACTTTCATTTTTCCCGTTGATTAATAACGAGTCTAGATAGGCCTTTTCGTCACTCATTTTTTACACCTGTTAAGTAACACGTAACAAATTAGATGAAATATGTTGCAATCACTGTTGTGTGCTATTGATGTTAACTCACTCAGCTCACCAATGATGGTTGGTTGTCCGTTGCGTTCCGATACACCTCGCGAACTGAAGGTTTGCTTGAAATCACCGAAGAGTCTGCATTGTCGATGAATGTGATAATAAGTATATAGTCAAAAGTTTACTTAACTATTTAGTATTGGATACTTGGAAACCGCGAAAAGCCAACTCTTCGATCTCACACAAATTGCGTTAACTGCTACTGCTGCCCACCATGACCACCACTCGACATCTAGTCGCAAGAAAAGTGAAAGCGATTGAGTGCTGCTGTTGTGCATAGTGTGTTCAATCGTCTGTGAGATTCTATTCGTATTCGAGACGCAAACCAGTTTGTGGTTTTGGAGCTTTCTTTTGCATTTTTTGTTTTCATAAAACTTGTGCTTTGGATACATGCATGCATTACAGCGTAGCGTTTATTGAACTACTGTAAAGGAACGTAAACAAGTTGATGCGACCGAGCTTACTGCAGGTAACCATACCTGACCTTGGATAATTGCATAATTGTTAAATTTAACGTTTTCATGAATTGGTTTGGGTTATTTGATATTTATATTAGCATGGGTAGACTGGGAATTGGGTAGAGTTGGTTTGGTACTATGGGCAATTAATTTAATCGTGCTATAGATGTGATCAGGTTAGTTTTGTTTTTGTGTGCATATAGTCCAGGCTACGAGCGAAAAATAGGAAAAAAAAATCGTGTAGTTTTGAAATTTGGTACAATTGTTGGGGACAGTCCCCTGAATATGTGATCAAAAGTCCCCGATGATAGAGGCTCCGGAAGTGTAAGGGAGGTCAAAGGTCCTTTTTTTTCAGTTTTCCTTGATTATTTTGGAAACTATGGATTCGACAAAATATGTCTCAAGGCCGGATCAAAGCATATCAAATCCCCTACAAAATGATATATTATGCCTTAGACCATAAAAGGTTTATTATACTCTAGAGACCATGGAATATTATATGGTACATTGATTTATTCACAAGGGAAAACCGCACTATAACTCCTAATAAAATACAGAGTTAGCGACAGCAAAATTTGGTAAAATATTCTTACTAATACTTAGTTGTGCCGGAAATTGAAACGATCCGACCGAAGATACTCTTACCTCCCTTACTAATATTATTTTTACAAACATTCCAATAACTCAGCACCGAATAAAAGCAGCCAAGTCAAGTTCAATTCAAATTTTACACTTCTCTATAAAAATTAGTTTAATCGGATGAAAACCAAGGCTACCTCCCATACAAACACCCTACTTTTTCTATTTTTTTTTTTTTAGTTTTGACATCTAACTAAAAATAGGAAAAAAATACGGAGCTTTGAGATTTGACACAATTGATGAGAATAATGCTTTGAATACGTGTTCAAAAGTCCTCGTTGATAGGTCCGGAAGTGTTAGAAAAAGGGGGCCAAAGGCCCTTCAGGTTTTCCTTGAATAGTTCGGCTTTTTTCTCTAAAATCGAACAAAAACGGAGTCCGAAGCGTATATACCCTAGACTTGTACAGACCTAGTGGTGATACCAAAAGTCCCAATTGGCAACGACCATATGCATTAAAAGTGGGTCTCTTATATGGCCAGTTCATAGGGGAGGTTGGCACTTATTCAGTGGGATCTTGACCATTCTCAAAATCAATTAACTAACCCATTCTACAAATATTTATCCAATTTTTCAAGTCGCTAACTTCATTCTATCGAAAATTAACGCTTATTTGAAGTTTCACTTGTAGGGGAGGTAGGGGTTCCTTGAGTCGGATTTTGCCCAGCATTTCCGTCAACCAATTAGATCACCCTAGAAACATTTAAACAAAATTTCAAGTCTCTAGCTTCATTCTATCGAAAGTTATCGCTTATTTGAAGTTTCTTTTGTAGGGGAAGTAGGGGTTTCGATGGTCGGATTTTACGTATTTTCAATATTAGTCGATTGGATCATACTACAAACATTTGACCAAAATTTCAAGTCGCTAGCTTTATTTTGTCGTAAGTTATCGCTTATTTTAAGTTTCATTTCTAGGGGAGGCAGGGGTTCCTTAGGTCGGATCTTACCCATCTTTAATGCCAACTAACTCAATCTCACTTTCAACATTTGACCAAAATTTCAAGTTGCTGGCTTCATTCTATCAAAAGTTATCGCTTATTTGAAGTTTCATTTGTAGGGGAGGTGGGGGTTCCTTGAGTCGGATCTTGCCCATATTCAATACCAACTAAGTAGGTCTTACTAGCAACATTCCACCAAATTTTGAATTCGGTAGTATCATTCTATCGAAAGTTATCGTAATTAAAGGAATATTTAATTTTTGGAAATTTGTAGGGGAGGTAGGCGTTCCTTTGATCTGATTATGCCCAACTTAACTAACAACAACATAATCTTAAGCAGCTTTTCACTTCAAGGTTACACGCCAAAAATCAGGTGTCTACGTCAATTGGTTCAGGAGTTATAGACAAAAAACCTGAAAAGTAGGGTAGTACGGGGTTCTTTGTAAGAAAATTACCGTTAGTTTTCAACTTATCAGTTTTATTTTCCCAGGAGAGTATGAGATTACCCTCATGAGTAATCTACCAAAGCTAGAGCTTTTCATGTTTCTTTAATCGGGAGCTATAGATACATTTATATATTTTACATATGTAGGGGAGGTAGGCGTTCTCTTGGCCTGATCATGCCCATTTTCAATACCATCCAACTAGATCACACTTCCAACATTTGACCAAAATTTCAAGGCTCTAGCTCTATTTTATCGAAAGTTATCGTGCGAACGGACAGACAGACGGACAGACAGACAGACAGACGGACAGACAGACAGACATGGCTAAATCGAATCAGGAGGTGACCCTGATCATTTATATATATATACATTGCTACACCTCCGGAGCCTCCTTTAAGGTGTTACATATTTCCGTCGTGACAAAAACAATATACCATATACTATAAGTCTAGGGTATAAATATGGAAAAAAAATAAGTCATGAAGTTTTGAAACTTAACTTATTAGTAAGTTGATTGATGATCACTGGTATATATATTCAATTAATAAAGAATAATATTCACTATCCAGCAATATTAAATTATTTATTTTATTTTATGATATATTCAACTACCATTATAATAATTATTTTAATTTTTATGGACAGTTTTTTATTAGATATATTATCTCGATAAATGTAAAGACTTGATAATGCATATATGTATAATGCAAAACGTTGTCTTCATCATAAAATAAAATAAATAATTTAATATTGCTGGATAGTGAATATTATTTTTTATTAATTAACTTATTAGTGTCAAGTTTCAAAACTACACGATTTTTTTCCCCATATTTTTTCTTCGATTTTCGAAGAAAAATTTGAGGAAAACTTAAATGGGCTTTGATCCTCCTTTTTTTGACACTTCCTGACCCCCTATCAACTGGGACTTTTGAGCATGTATTCAGAGCATTGTTCTCATCAATTTCAAAGCTTCATAATTTTTTTTTTCTTACTCAGGGAACTGTCCCCAGCAATTGCGCCTAATTTCAAAACTATACGATTTTTTTTCTAATCAAGCTTTTTCGGACTTCCTCGCCTGGACTAATACATGCTATGACAAAATTGAAATTTCCGCCTTTTGAGGCCAATTTCAGCGGCTATCAAATTTATATTTATGCTGTAATAATGTTTACAATATTAAATTGTTGCACAATCATATAAAAACACCATGTTTGTTTTTTTGCTGAACTAGGGTAGTTTTCAGAATTAACCTCTATATAATATCAGAGATGAGCTTTTATGTCTGCGAATATTTGAACAATTATTTATTGTACATTTACATTGTACGTCATATAAGCACAATGAAAATGAAACCATGTTTTGCATATTTGGAATTCCTCATTTCAATCTTTTCGAATTGAATGCCGGTTCCTCAATTTACCTACATCATTGTACGGGCTGATGTGGAATTATTATCAAATTGATTTAAATGCCATGGTTTGTTTCGGAACGTATGTACGTGATATTCATTAATGATTATGGTTTAGTATTTCCACTAAAAATAAGCACTTGTTCGTTAGCATGAGCAAATACATAGCATGGTTTGCTGTGTTTGGATAAATTTTTTCCAGCGGAATTACAAAATATAGATGATCGTACACTTAGGATTAAAATCCATTCTGAAACCGTACGTTGTCAAAATATTTATATTAAATTTGCATATTAGATAATATCTGCGTTTTTTTGTACAGAGCAGAGTAGAGCAGGTTAAGCGGTAAAAAAACGATCGTGAGCAAATTAGGGGTAGCGATACGAAAACGGGGCATGTCTTTGCTGGGAGTGTATCTTGGTTTAGTTAGAATTCAAATGTCAACTCAAATTTCAAGAGAAAATTTAAATCCTTAGTACACATACAATTGGATAAGTTTCCATTAGGCAGCAAAATTATTTTGTATGTTTAATATTCCGAATAATTACACAAAAAGAACATTTTACTGAAAGGAAATGAACTTAATGTGCTTCCCAAACTGCAAACTGCTTGAAAACTTCGATACCTGCGCCGCCTGCATTTATAAACGCAGACTACTTAACGGAGCAGCATTCTTGCACTGACGTTTTATCCAGAGAAGCTCAGATCAAATTGTTAGTGTAATTGTGTGGTCTTAATCTGCTCTGCTCTATATGGGTATTGAAAAAACGCGCCTAATATATTAGTCAGTTCAGATGCCAATGCTTTTAAGCCCAGTTTGGAAAATGCTCATTTTCTGGGACCTATTGAAAGCTAGAATAAAGACCACAAGGCAACTAGTGAATCCTTTAATAGATAGAAAGAAGATTATTTTCTGGAGTAAAAGCCGCTGTTTGAGAGAATATAAATAAAGGGTGAGGCAGAAAAAATTGATCGGATTAATAAGAGCCACTATGGAGAATACCGACTGCCAGGTACGGATACTAAACGAGGTCACACATAGCTTCCGAATGAATTCAGGCCTGAAATACGGAAATAGGCTCGCACTTATGCTTGAAGAGCTCTAAGATTTTGTTGTCAGAAAAGTAAACGCGGTAGATACGAGCAACTCGCTACTAATAAAATCTGCGCAGATAGTGGCATTCGCAGGCGATGTTGACATCATGACTAGGTCACTACCGCGCGCGAATGAGGCATTTGAAGATCTGAAATCAGTCATATAAAAGTGTGATTAAAGGTCGACGAACCGAAAACCAAACGTATGGTCCAATCTTGAAGAACGGCACCAAACAGGGAAAACATTACAATGGGCGAGAACAATATCGAGCAAGTGGACCAATCTGTTCACTAGTCGGGCATAGCGCGTCAACTATTCCATGTGACTAGGACCGGGTGTACAATTCACAGTTTAAACAGAGAATTAGTTAAACGTCGTTTAGACTTTAATCTCCGTTTAACCAATGTTCGTGGCCTGTTGCACAATAAATTTTAACGAACGTTTAGTTAAACGGGGGGGGGGGGGGAGTATGGAGGTTCAATCGTGCTCGATCGTTTGTGGCGGCCATAAAGCTAAAAAATAATGAAGAACTCGGATTAATCAGAATTACAGTTATTAATTAGAGTATTCTCTCTGGATCCTGTCAATCTCTTGTGGGCATAGGGTATTAACCACGCTGACTTTCCACCTCGTCCTGTTCGCCGCCATCGCCTTCAACTGTCTCCACGATTTGCCTAACGACTTACCCTCGACCTCAACTGATCTTCTCCAGGTGTTTCTAGGTCGTCCAATGCGGCGACTTGCATCGATTCCCTGTGGGTTCCAATCGAGGGCCTATTTAGCAATGTTTTCCGGCCCCTTTCGGAGTGTGTGACCTATCCATTGCCACTTTCACCTTTTTATAGAGGTGCCTATCCTGTCCTGGCCAGTAATGAACAGGAGGTCGTCATTAGAAATGACCTCCGGCCAGCGTATGTGCAGGATGCGCCGCACAGTGGGGCAAAAGGGCCAAAAAGCGGAAAAAATTATATTTCTCGAGAACAATTAGTCCAATCAAATTACGGATAGTTTCATTCGATTCAGGATGGAAAAATACATTAGGTTTGGAATTTAAAAAATTAAAGTTCATTATAAATTCATTTTATACCATAATAATATTGATTGAAGTAGGTGCTGAATTTTTTTTTTTTTTAATTTCATTTAATTTAAATTCACAACAATCTAATTTCATTTAATTATTTTTTTTTAATAATATAAACAACAGCAGAGAAAATTTAAAAATTGAAATGGACAAATACATTTTTCTGGATAAAAAAAATGTTAAAAATAAAAAAAAATAAAAATAAAAAAACCGTCGTATTCCATTTTTTTTTTATTTTTACAAATACATACATATATGTATAAATTTTTAGGCTTACTTTATCATTTGCAGTGCTTCATCACTGATGGGTAGGTGTTTTTTTTTAGGTTCAGGCCTCAAAAATGTAATGTAGGGATCTGAAGACTGTAGCAATTTATGAATGACATCCTCATTCGTGGCTGTACGAGAACATTTCCTTGTGAAATGAAGCCGATAATATTTGTAATCTTTGTTCCGGCTTTCTTGAGCCTCCTCTGAGAGTAAACCAATTGGCAAAGCCGCTGCTTCTATGATCTCGGCTCCGTGAATTAAAATTTTATGTACCGTTGAAGGCATGTAATACCACGGGTACATTTCAATTGCCAACTTCGCCGTTTCTGTCGTATATAAAATACTTTAAATTTATCTGAATCAATTGCTAAGTTGCTATTAATTAACTCCAATATAACTCCAAGTCGACGAATCAGGTTTTCGTTAACCTGAGTTATTTCGGCTGTCACGGAAGGATTTCGGAAAAATACTCTTGATGTATTTCCGGTATTACTGGAACCGTATCCCTGCTTTACAAAATCTACTTTTATCCCTAATTCAGTGATGAACCGTTTTTGTATTCGTTCCTTAGCTGCTTCTTTTATTCGGAGAGTAGTTTTTGTAGTCCTCCAATTCTGGAATTCTAGGTTATAACCTAGGTGAAGAATATACTCCATAAATTTTATTCTCGCATGAAGTGGAGAAATGCCCAATTGAATTGCCTCTTCTTTGAGGAACTTGGCTTCAAGTTTTGTTATATCGTTCATTTCAGATGGCCGAGCACCACAAACGAAGCAGTTGCTTGATGCACTTGTGTTGGTAACATGCTGAGCTACTTTTCCGTCCAGCATTGTAAAATGTAATACGTGCCTCACTGTGATGGTATTATTGTCATATTGTAGGGTTGTTGGTCGCAAGTTATTTATTTCATTTTGAACACGCTCTTTTTCAGATCTTATCAATTCAGCAGTTTCTTTCAAAAATTGAAACCTTAAGGGTCTACAATATCGAGTAGAGGATGGTCGGGGGTTAACCCAGATGTTTTCAACTGGATTTGCGGCAAGAATAATTTTCAGTGGCACAATTGAGGTCATAAATAAATTTGAGTCGCTTCTTGTTTCACTGTCGTCAAAAAATGGTTGAGAGAACTCATTCTGACCAGATGAGCCGTCGAAGCCCCATTTAATATGTAAAACCAGTTCACTGTTTTTCAATGAATCCAATTCCTTGTCTTGTTTGGTTTTGAAAATTCTTTTTACTGTGTGGTCAAGCAAACTCTGTAGAGGGATTTCGGCAGAAGATTCTGTAACGTTTGCATCGTTTGGGGAACATTCTTTCTTTGCTTCTTGGATTTTCTTATAACTAGGAAATATGTATATTATGACCAACCTTCTTTGTAGCTGTTCTTATGACTTCATATTGAAATCTAGACAATTTAGCCTGAGTAAAAATTGCGAGTGCAAAATCAGGGCTGAAACTTTCGGCTTGGCTAATTGGCTGGTGAGAGGAAGCAGCAGCATCGATCAGGTCCTGAGAATGAGAAGCTTGAAGGGAGCGAACTTTGCTCCTTTTACTTCTTTCACAGCACTCATCAAAATCCTTTGTAGGTCGTCCAATTTTTCGCAACCGGGATTCACAATCAGTCGGATTATCGGGTAAAGTAAAAGTTAATTCACCCTTCATCCACTCAAAAAACTTATTCTTAAATCTATCTCTATTGAAATTAACAGTTTTTAATTTTTGTTTGTAATGAGGCAAAAAACGCTTATTAATCGCACTGCAAATAGAATTAACTAGATCGTCACTTTCTGGACAAAACTTCTCCCTTACGAAAGTTTCCACTGACCCGTTACTAAATAACAAACCACACAGGTCGGCATATTTTATAATAATAGTCGCCATAATACGAATATTGATATTCACTATCTTCAAGAACAAAGCAGACTGACAATATTCATTTAAACAAACATAAAAACCTCAAACTGACTAATACTAAATGTGTGAATAACTGTTGTTCCTAGGGCATTATTTGATCAGTTGTCTGCAGTTGTCAATGGAATTTATAGGAAAGTTAGGTATTAGTATAAGCTTTAAGAAAATGTGAAGTAATGACCGGAGCTCGACGGAGCTTTTTTTATGGGACTAGACAAACTCATATGGTCCGTTATCTTTCCCCCTCGTTATACTATGCTTTTTTTATGTGATATTTTTTAAAAATTGGAGCTGTCGTTATTTTTTTCCTTTTCTTTAGTACATGAAATGAAAATCTGGTGAGTTTCATGGTATTAACTTTAAAAATAAAAATACAGGAAACAACCAACTTTCGTGAATAAAAATGGACAATTTTTTGGTGAGATATTAACGTCATACTTCCTAGTCTCCCCGCGTCACAGACAACAAAAATAATGAAAAAACGAACCAGAACTATATTCTCCAACTAATAATGAACACAATAGCCCACCAAACACGTTAAAAATTAAAATTAAATTCGGGGAGTTTTTTCCGCGCTTGCCCCACTGTGCGCCGTAGACACTGGTTCACGAAAGTTTGCAATCTAGTTGTTATCGCCCTGGTCACCTTCCAAGTTGAACAGCCATAAAGACGCACAGATTTTATGGTTTCGAATATCCTGAGTTTGGTACGTCTGAGATTAGAGTATTGCTAACCATTTTGAAAAGGGTGTTTAGTGAGAAGATTCTGTGTATAATTATTTAAGGTTGCAATCGCGTTGCGTCTGTACGTCGACGGCTAAGCTTCTTTATGAGTACAACAGTTCACCTCAAGAGATCTGGAAAAATTGTCGGACGTTTCTTTTGCCTATTGACATTGGGCACTATAAAACCCTCGGGTCGGGGACGCATCCCTTTACGACGACAAAATGACATTTGACTAGTCAGTTGATTAAACGGCCACCGACGACTGTTTAACTTTAAGTTTAATCAATATATTTAAACAGTGGTTTAGCTATTGTGCATCAGACCAAATCGGACACTGTTGATTAAACGGCGGTTTAACAATCAGATGCCGTTTCAACGACGATTGTACACCCTTCCCTTGGCTGGCGTTTTGTTGGCATAAACTAGTTTCGGACAATGCACGTTGCCAGCATGCACCTTCTGCTCCCATTTAGCCGCCTACCTGCGATAAGTCGAGAGATGTTGTGTCTTATCATTACGCATCGCACCACAGGGCGAACAACAAAAACATGCACCACATCCGCCGTGGACAAGACTTGAACCCGTAACGACCGTAGTCAGACATGACACTGGCACCTCTACGCATTGAGCAACCGGTCGCCCCAAATTCGAAATTCATCGAAATTCGGAAACTTGAATTGGCTGGCCATATCGAACGAATGAACGAGAGTAGAATTCCAAAAAAAGCTAAAGGGACAAGCCCGAGGAAATCGGCCACAAGGAAGACCTTGTGTACGATGGAAGGACTCAATTGACACAGATTGCAGGAAGCTTCTACGATTTTCCGAATGGCGCGACTGTTAGCACGTTCGTCTTCAATGCACTGGGCCCCGGTTTGATTCTTATTGAATGCAGTAGTCTTCGATAAAGAAGGGAATTTACGTGTCGGACTATGAACCCACTCAGCCGTTAAATGAGTACCCATTTGGAGTAAATAACTCGGTTGAGCGTGTTGCTGATCACACACACCTCTACACAGAACACTGTCAAGATCTAGTAAATGAGATGATGCTAAGTAATCTCGAGGCCTTGATACAAAATTGGACTGTTGCGCCAGTTATTTATTTCTACAATTTTCGACCTGGAGGATGTGGTCGCTTAATCTAGATAGTTGGACGAGAAGTACCCAGGCGTTGACGTGGGCTAGGCCAACGAGGCAATAAAACGTATTATTATTAATTAAGACAGATTAAGCCACATATGAGGTAAGAGCAGCGACCGTATAAGATCTATTGTGCTATGGCGTTCTTTATACCAGAAGCCCAAGCATATCAGACCAGTAAGATCTTGGTGGGAGTAAAAACTGTGTACATTAGAAAAATGGTAATGGCCATTCATTTGTGCATGCGCTGTGTGGCACGTAGCGCTGTCTTCTTGGAACCGGATGACGTTGAGATCCATATCTTCCAATTCAGGCAACACATCGATCCGTACCTTTTGTCGGTAAGAGGTATGGCGGCACCAGCTTATTTTAGAAGGAGTATTGGCCAATGACTCCGCCGGACCAAAATTCACACCAAGCAGTGATTTTTTCTGGATGCATTTGCAACTGATGGGTCTCATGTGGATTGTTATATCATTGACAATTTTACTTGTTGACATAGCCATTCCATTCCATTGAAAAATGACTTCGCTATTGACGAAGCTAGATGAAAATAAGCGAAGCGTGAAGGTTATCGCACCTCCAATAAATACTATAACGCTAATTTTTCATACGAGTATATAAAAAAGACTGCAATCATTTTAATCCATTCGGCATTTGTCGCTTTGAAATTAGCAGTGTTCCGATTCCAGTCTTCCTATATGAAATTGTGAGCCGATTTCAAACTTTCAAATTGGGATACATGGTTTGGCGACAGATATGTTCGATTACTTTGAAAATCGGTAAAGATACATTTGGAAATAAAAATGTTTTTCTAACTATAACTTACTATTGGACCAGTCGTCTCCTTGAGAGCTATATGGTATAGTAGCCCATTTTCATGATTAATATTATATTTGGTAGAGATATCTTTAAAAACAAAAAAGTGTTTCTAACAAAAACAGACTTTTGCGCCAGTCGTTCATGGCAGCCATATGACGTAGTGGTCCGTCCGTTGGTTCCGACATATGTTTAGCGTGCAATAAAAAGAAGGCTTTGTGCAAAATTTCAGCTCGATGGCTTTAAAAATGAGAGACTAGATTGAATAGAACCGGACAGACAGACTGACGAAACTTAATCGACGCATCTCGTCATAGTGACCAAGAATATATACATATAATAGTATGAAATATATATAATAATGGAAAACATGGTCCAATTTAATTGTTCGGCTGCATTATAGTACCCCCAAAATTGGTTGACCGCATTACAAGCAAATAAGATGGTGCTGTTGTCGTTTGAGAAATTCAGGATGAAAAGTGCTGCAATGCTCGATAAAAGTATGGCATGGAGGTTGTCTTACCTCTACAAATATCCTTATACTTACATCGTGGGGCTGGCCAACCAAATGGGTACTCATTCAAAAGCTATGAGCCTGCACATAGTCCGACATGTTAATTTCTCTTTTTTATCGAGGAATACTGCATTCAGAAGGAACCGGGGCCCAGTGCATAGGAGGCGAACGTGCTAACCTTTGTGCCATCCGGACTATATACAATTAATATAACGCAAATAAAATATGTTGGTAACAAGGAAGCCTATGTGAAACGGCTCCGAAAAAGTGTAAAGTAGTCCTCACACCGATGCGACAAAATTTGCGCCCCTAAATTCGCATTAAGCATTCATCAAACCAACGCGATTTATTCGCAGCGAGAAATTCGCGGCGGATTCGCAAATTTGTTTACATGGCGTCTTATGCCGGGCTTCCACCAAAGAGACAGTTTTGAAACACACGGACAAAAACTATTTTTCTGAACAAACACACCAATGTTTTGTAAAAACTGAACAGTTTTGAAAACATTTGTGTCTCTAAAAACTGTTTTAGGAAACAAAACACGTTCCCATCGCAAATGGGAAAATGTTCTTGTTTTCTAAAACAGATCAAAGGAAAACACATTTGTTGTTGGTTTTTGTCTGGTTGGTTGAAACACGCACTTTTGTTTTCTGCGACAGCATCCAAGTACACAATCAGTTGTCATTTTAAAGGTCCAAGTTATATATCGTCGTCTGACATTTTTGGGGACATATGTTGAACAAGATAAACAAAACTAGAGACAAAACCAGTCTGTTTAATTGGAACAGTCTGTTTACATAAAACAGAACTGTTTTCAAAAAACAAAACTTGTTTCTGTTTTTGTTTTTGAAATCAAAACTGTTTTTCAAAACTGTCTCTTTGGTGGAAACCCGGCATTATGGAGTTGTTCACAACAACGTGACACGAACTCGCGACGACATCGATTTCGCAGTGATTTTTATTTTTCCATAAAACATTCGCGTTACTATGGCCATCGATTTGAATTTCATGGATGTCATTGGAGTTATTTTGATTTTTCAGTAAAACATTCGCGATACTATGGCTACTCGTATGGATTTTATTGAAATTTTGTTCGAATTGCAATAGCGAATAAATCGCGTTGGTGTGAACATAATTGCGAATCCACAGCGAATAATTCGCGGCGATTTATTTGCGGCGGATTCACGTTGATTTGAGGGATGCTTTAAAATCCGTCGTTAAAAATCTGACAACGGCGCGTCTTACGAGGATGCCCACACTGCCGAAGGCCTTCGACACTGTCAGCCATTCAGCACTTCTATTCGACATCAACTGTTCACCGGTTCCGACGCAAGTAGTGAAATGATTGCTAATTATCTTGCTGGCAGGTAATCCTATACCGAATTCAGGAGCAGCAAATCGAAGCTTAGGAAGATTAAACAAGGTGTACCTCAAGGAGGAGTTCTACAACATCTCCTACATTGTTCAATCTCTACTTATCAGGACTCCCAAAACCACCTGAGGGAATCGATATCGTCTCCTACGCTGACGACTGCTCCATTCTGGCAACAGGGGAACAACATAGCGGATATGTCCGATCACATCAACGGTTATTTTGGAAAACTTAACTCGTTCTTCATAAGCAAGAATCTAACCGTTTCGGCGTCTAAATCCTCGGCGACCTATTTACCACCTGGACGAAGGAGGCCAAAATGTAGCTTGGAATCATGGAAATCATCTAATTCCTACTATAAACCATCCTAAAATCCTAGCATTCATGCTGGACAGTATGACCACATCATCACCCCATGCCTCAACCCTTAACCGTGTGCGACAGGATGCGTAGTAGGAATAAGATCCTCAAAGCCTGGGCCGGTAGTACTTGGGCAAGGACAAAGAAACTACTGGTCACGTATAAAGCAGTTCAACTATGCGGCTCCTGTGTGGTTACAGAATCTCAGTGACACACAGTGGATAAAGATTCAAGCATGCCAAAATGCCGCTCTCCGTACTGTCACTGGCTGTCTCCTGATGGTCACCGCAGGATCATCTACATCAGGAAACCAGGATGATGCCTTTAAGGGACCACAACCAGCCTCTTGCCAAGCAATACCTGGTAGTAGCAACCCACCGAAGTCAGCACCCAAACTTCAACCTCATGGACAAGACGCCGCCGCCCAGACATGTTAGACGCGAGTTGAGGGACCTAGAAAGGGATATCCAGAGGTACAAAAGGGAACCCTTTGATAGCGGCGCACACAGGTCAGCCATTGCACCGATACATCAGGAGGAGGTTCTTCAAATAATTAGGTCCAACTCCAGTTCTCTCGTCCATATCACCACGGATATCTCTCTTGGGTCAGGCTGGTATTCACGAATGAACTCCTACCTATCCCGCATAGACCAGGACGTCTCAAATATCTGTCCTGCCTGCAATGGAGCCCCTCATGACGTGGTCCACATCTTTCACTGCCCAGCTTCAACCACGCACCTGACTCCCAGATCGCTGTGGGAGAACCCAATAGAGACAGCTAATTTTCTATTCCTCGATACCGGGGATGACGACGAACTGTAGGCATGTAACTAACCAACATTCCGACTAAACAACAACAAGGATTCCCACACTGACGCGAAATTTCGCCAATTTGTGCAACGATTTTTTTCCGCGGCGTTGAAATTTGCTGCAGATATTATTTTTTCCGCATTGTCTTCTTGTTCACAAGTAATTTTGTTGTTGTTTCTGAGGCTGTTGAATGGGGACCAACTGTTTATCAAGCCCTCGTAGATAGTAAGTGGAACTGTTTATGCGTTTTCTTTTCGTTTTAAATATGGGCCAATGAGAAATACCAACGAAGAGTGATTTCTTATTAGCGAAGAAGAAAAGTGTGTTAATGACTGACGTTTTTCGAATGCGAATTTTTCGGCGCCAGGGTGCGAATTTGTCCACGTCGGTGGAAACAAAAAAAGTCCCGCGAATTTTTCTGCTGCAATTTTTTCGCGTCGGTGTGAGTACCACTTTATGCCATAAGTTGTGATTTAAAGTTAGAAGCAGATACTCGTTAGACAGAACGATTTTTTTTAGTATTTCAGAGATTTATGCTTACCGCCCGCAGATTTTACAAATTAGAAATATCGTTACGCTTGCTTCGTGCACTGAACATATTCGAGAACATTTAAAAAAATACAATAGCAACAAACACACTATAGACTTTCGAGAGCGCATCGTGTTTTTTATTATTACTTATTCGTAAATGTCCCCGAATACGTTCATGTGTGGACGAAGCATAACAATAAATGATTATGCATATATCATAGAAAAGCCCAAACATCATGCGTCCCGACTCTCTCTTAAGTTCGCGATACACGACGAACGAAATGGTTCGCGACCATCACAAAACACTTTCATAGGAATGTAGGAAAAAAAATCTAATTTTCCACGTGACTTTGAAAGTGGTTCGGTAGTGGTCGTGAACCATTTGGTTAGTCGTGTGAGAAGAGCTTTAGCATAGCAATGAAATTTGAAAGCGTTTTGCCTGCATGCACTAGCCCCGTCCTTTCACAAATCGCTACAAATAAGATGTACATGATACGTGTTAAGCTCAAGGATGTGGTGTGTGGCAACTGCTATTGATAGGGTTTAATTCAACAATACTATTATTTAAAAAAATTAAGTTTTAACACAATATCTTGGGATTATTATATGATTTAAGAATTTTTTTTTATTTATTTTTTTTATTTTAATCGTTACAGCCGCCTCACAACAAGGAGTGGGGCTTCCACAATGCTCGTGTAAATTGTGTCGCTTGGTCACCAAATTCACTTCTGGTGGCAAGTGGATCTTTGGATACAACAATCATTATATGGTCTGTGACCAATCCATCAAAGCATACTATCATTAAAAGTGAGTATATGTAACTTGATAAGCAAAATTTGAACAGTTTCCCTAAAATAGACTTCAAACTAATATCTATTATTCTCTTTAGATGCTCATCCGCAATCCCAAATCACTCGTTTAGCATGGCTGGACAACAACACTGTGATTTCAACCGGACAAGATTGCAATACAAAAATTTGGGAAGTTGAATCAATTTAAGCGCCAAATGTTTCGCAAATAACGAAAGAAGGAACGTACTTAACCGAATCATAATAAACAAAATAAAAAAAAAGATATTTTTCTAATTTCGCAATATACAATATCATGAAAAAAAACAACAAAATAAATCAAATATGAATGTATTATGAGAACGTTGTAATGTGCTTCCTTTAATAGCCCCGTTTACCATCATATAAACAAATAATAGTAACAGACAAAAAACAAATGGTATGTGAAAAATATTTTTTACATCGAATGGATAGTCGTTTTTTTTTTCTTCGTAAAAAGTAACATGATTTAACGCTGCATTTTCTTTTAATTAAATTTATTGTATTCTTATAATTTGCATTTACTTTTTATATTTTAATTATAAATATTATGAAGTGTAATCGCGAGTTTAGTTTGTGCTCTTCTTTAAGTTGAAAGTGACCCAAATAGAACAAAAATGCCTTGCATATTAAAATTTTCGATAACTTTTAACGATTTAGAGTCATTTTTTTCTGAAACAAATACTATTGAATGGAAATGTTTTATTGTCGAATGTTTTTATTTATATTTATATACAATAAAGTATTTATAAATTGTATTCGATTACGTTATATTATTGACACATGATGTCGCTGCCAATCTGTGTAATAAAAAATGCCACTGCCGTTGTAGCGATGGTCAGAGTTACAGTGTGTTCATGTTTAATTCCGTTTCGAGCTCCTCGGTGTCAAGGCCAATGAATGTAGCTACTTCAATGGGGTTTTCCCCACAACGACCTAGGGGTAAGCTGTGTGTGTGCAGCTGGACACGTGAAAATGTGGTCTACGTCGTGAGGTGTTCCATTGCAGGCTGGACAGGTTTTGGACGTTTTTATCAGTACGGGATGGATAGAGTTGAGGCGTGTACACCAATCTGATCGAAGTTGGACAAGTGTCATTCTGGTGGCTCTAGGAAGCCTTTGTTGCATGTAATTATGGCACGGGCAGATGAGGTCGCCATGCTATCCAGGGTAACCCCGGGGATTTTTGGATGATTGGTGGTGAGAATGCGTTCGTTGCCTATATAGATCTCAGGCTGCTGACACAGTTAAGTTCTTGCTTTCAAAGAACTCGTTAAGTTCGTTGAGGTAGCCATTAGTCAGTTCGCACATTTCATTGAACAGTCATCAGCATACGTAATTAATTGGAGATCATCAGGAGGTGTTGGAATTCCTGATAAATACAGATTAAACAAGGTGGGAGGTAATACTCCTCCTTTCCTGAGCTTCGACTTGCTATTCTTAAATTCCGTGTAGTATTGGCTGCAAGCAAAATAATTGGCGATCCATTTGACATATTATTTTATAGTCCGGATGGCGCAACGGTTAGCACGTTCGCCTTCAACGCACTGGGCCCCGGTTCGATTCCGGGGATTTACGTGTCGGACTATGAGCTCACTCAGCTGTTAAATGGGTACCCATTATGGGGTAAATAACTCGGTTGAGCGTGTTGCTGATCACACACCTCTGCACGTGACAGACCATCACGATCTATAAAATGAGATGATGCTAACTCATCTCGAGGCCGTGGTTCAAATTGGACTGTTGCGCCAGTTATTTATTTTTATTTGACATATTACCGTGAATAAATTTCCTTGCGTTCTACATTCTCGACGAATAAATGACTCCAAAAATTCGTATCCTCCAAATAAAAGTATGTAGCTTGTCGATCACTTTAACTGGTTATTTTGAACATACTGGATATTCTTTATACTCTACGAATATAGATGTTCACCAGAAGCTATACATAAAGTGTCAAGAGCTAGAGATCTCAGCTTCATTTGCCGGTGGAAAAGTGCCTTACATTCGTAGAGGATGTCCTGGGTTGTCTCATTCATCGTTACTCTCGCAGAAGCGGCAATTACGGGCATATGGTCCGATACTGTGCATTTGTGCGTTTTTCCGGGCACTTCCTCTGGTCCGATCTCAACTAAATTTGGTATGATTCCTTGGTGACCTTGAGTACGACCCGGTGATGGTTTTCTCGATTGCCGACTGGACTACGAAACATTCTGTTGTGTTCAGACCATAAGCTATAATGTGATTCGTTTCGAATCGAATTTCTTTCGATGGATGTAACTCGAAAACGAATTTTTCCATTTCAATGATGATTGAGTATTCGATACGAAATATTTCATTGAAATGAATACTCGATGACTTTTGAAATTGAAAAAATCGTTTTCGAGTTACATGATACTATTTGCATCCTTTCGAAAACAATTTAATTCGATTCGAATTACATTATAGGGCCCCAGGAAGTATCCCGCCAAAATTTTCTGTAAGTGCGCACCTCAATGCATTTCCCGCGGTCCGATTTCAACCAAATTTGAGTAGCTACCTTCGGTGATCCTAAGCACCGCCGAAAACGCTTTCGTGTTCGTTCCTGCGGCAGTCGGTTCTTCGTACCGAAACGACCCGTTTTTCGACGGCCAAGGGCTGCCAAAACCCTCGATGCAAGAAGAATTGCAGTATTCGAAGCATCGCTACCACAACAACAACGCTTTCGCCCTGCTACAAGTGCACGTCAGGACAAAAGGACCTTGATATACGGCAATATCGGTGTCTTCTGAATTTAGGGTGATGAGGTCCATTCACTGGAGAACCGCTGAATGCATTTTGAGTATGATCATATGACTGGGGCTGTTGAGGCGAATACACTACACTACCGCTGAAGGCATTTTGAGTCCTTTGGTGTGAAGAAAGGACATTTGTGGCAATGAAGTGATATCTAGTCAAGATGGATATCATATACTCAATTGCCCTAACCCCTTGTGGGGCATAGCGCGTCACCTGTTGCATGTGGCCCAGTTCACGTTTCGTTGGCCTAAATTAGTTTCGGAGAATGCAGTTACCAGCATGCACCTCCAGCTCCCTCATTTAGCCGCCCACCCGCGACAAAGAAGACAACACAAACATCCATGGCCACGAACGTTGTCGTGGACGGGACTCGAACCCGAAACGCCTGACTGATGTCTCAACGCACTGAGGTACCAATCGCCCCATGGATATCATATGACTGGAGATGTTCAGGCGAATGCACTTGATTACTGCTGAAGACATTTTAGTCCTTTGGTGTGCAGGAGAGGACATTCTTTGCGATGAAGTGATATATAGGCAAAGTGGACATCATATGACTGAGGGTGTTGAGCAGAATGCACTAGACTACTACTGAAAGCGTTTCGGGTCCTTTGGTGTACAGAAAAGGACATTCTTAACAATGAAGTGATATATAAACAAGATGGGTATGACCGGGGGCGTTGATGCGAATGTCCTGGGCTACTCTTGGGGGAATTCTGAGTCCTTGGAACAGAAAAGTAGTACATTCTTGTACTAGCCTGGTAGATATGGGTTTCTTCTGAATCGGGGCTATAAGCACAACATTTTTCAAAGCAAATCATAGACAGCCTGAAAGCAAATGGATTAAAATATTAAAATGTACTTGCATGAGACGGGCCTAAAGGTTCGATCAACATAATCACTCTTTCCGTTTAATTGGGTATTTAAAAACCCATTAGGCATTAATAAGTTAATGAAACTCTGCTTCTTTCATATCATGATATCATGTGTTCGTAGGAAGGCTAGAAGCATATTGGGAAAATTATCAGGTCGACGTCCATTGCCATTGATTCGTTTACTAAGCTCTTCATTCAATTATCGTTTCTGGTGCTTACCCCATGACTGGGCCAACTAGCGGTTAGTAAACCCGAGCGCAACTCCTGAACTTGGCTAAGTCCACCCACCGGTTATTTAGCTGTCTGTAAACTCAATTATTATCGGTAACCAATGTTTTATTTCAGGATAAAACAAAAACATATGTTCGAAAATAAAACATAACATTCAACAAAATTCTATTTTAATCAACAATCCTAAGAGATAGGTTCAAAATAAATACTTAATACTATTTACAACAATAAACAGGTAATAAATTGTCTTTTATGTACTCTTTTGACTAGAAGTAAACAATAAAAATAAATAACTATTATTCTAGTGACTAAAAATTGTTGTTGTTTTAAGTGGATCGAACGGAAGAGACTTGTGGATTTTGTTTGTTTTTTTTATGTGGCACAATGCGGTGGATGCTTTCGATTAAGTTCATCGCAATGTGATTATGACATGATTAGAAATGTGAACATTGACGGATTTAACTATCACAGCTAGGGATGATGGTCATGAGAATTGAACATAATGAAGATACATATTTTATAGATACAGTCATAATTTCGTGGTAATCATACAGAATCCGCTATTTCGGAATTTGTCGATTCCTTCTTTACATACGACGTTTCCGTGGGTGTCGGAGTTCCCGGCGTATTGGGAGCTGATATTGGTTGTGGACTACCATTCGGAGGGTGAAACTGATTTTGTAGAAACATGAAGGCTTGATTTGAAGGATTTGGCGGTGAAGTGGCATTTTGAAGGTCTGCCGGTTCTTGTTTTAGTAGGTGAAAAGGTGTAGCAAGCGCTTTCGATCGTTTTCGTCTGGTTTCCGATTCACATGGACTGGGGGCGCCTGGATGTCGATACGAAACATGTTTACGTAGTGCGTCTTTACTTCTCGAGACATGTGAGCAAACATTACAAGCATACCTGGGACAAAATAATTTTTAAACTTTTTGTTTTGTTGGCCCGGTATAGACATAAAAATTTAACTTACCTAACATTCTGATGCGTTTCCAGATGGACTCTTAGATTATACTGATTACTTAATTGCTTATGACATATAAAACACGTAGCATACAATTTTGCATTTGGTGTCTTTGCAGTACTCGTGCCAGTTATTGTCTTTTCCAATAGAGATTCAGCAGCTGAGAGATTTTCAGGTGGAGAATATGATGGTGCCGGAGGATGTGGTGAATCCGTTGGCATACACTCCGAGCCTTTCGACGATTCTTCTGCGCCCATGAAGTGATGGGGTAATTGCGGAAACGGCGGTGGTTTAAGAACCAATGAAGACGGGGGTGAATGAGGGATCTTCATTGGCGTTTTGGACGGTGGCGAATCCATACAAGGTTTATTAGAAGTAGCGCTTCGAAGAGTTTCGGCAATCTTATCAATTTTTTTCATTTCCTTTAATTTTCTTTCGGGCGGATGACTATTTCTCTTGTTGCTGTTCTCATCAAGCAATGAAACATCATTCTCCTTGGCCGCTTGTTGCATAAGATTGCAATGTTGCTGATATTTAGCGATGAATTCAGATGTCTTATTCAATGCTGACTGGGAGAAATTGAGTGGCTGCGGCATAAGGTTCGGATAAAATTGCAACGATTTCATAAAAAAGCTTTCGAGGGGAGATGGCATTTTCGACGATGATGAAGTAGGAGATTCGGTTTCCTTGGGTAGATCGGCGGGTTCCACTCTAGGTGATTTGGATGAATTCTATGAAAGTATATATTTATTAGTTTCAATCTTAAAATGTACTGAAACAATTTTCTTACGTTATTATGAAAATCTGCTAATCCTTTTATACCTAACGTTTCGGCTAATGCTAGTAGCGTCGGTATTTGCTCTTCGTATACATTTACTTCGCCTGAATACATAAATGTAAGAAGAGCTACAACGGCTCCAAATGAAGCTCCTGGAATGACAATGACTGGATGAAATGATGAATCCAATGTCCGAAATAGCTCCGAGAAAAAAGTGCTACACGCACTCAGTACAACACGATGTGCTCGCAATGTTTTACCTTCGGCCGAAAGGGTAACATCTGTTAAATGAGACTGGTCGAGAAGTAAAGGCAATGAGCTTAGAAGACTTGTCTGTGAACAGAGAAGCAATAAAACTAAATAATAAAAAATATATAGCTTTATTTAATATAAATACGTATGTACTCGTATGTCGTTGATTGTTAGTGGTGTGTGGTGTAAAATATATAAAATTCAATAGTCAATCATGGACATCAATATTTGTTTCGAGAAGGCTGCATTCGGTCGGCGTGGCGTATCGAGTTCAGACTAAGCTCGTGAAAACTGGATAATTATAGTGGATGAAACGAACAGGCTGTACGGTAGTCGCTAGACATGTCATGGAAGAGACATATTTCCCAATGAATCCGAACGAGGGGACATCCTGAAATTGTGGCGCCGATATCTGCGGCCGACGAGTGTGCGTTGCTGGGCAAATTGTGGGGACAGATGCATCTCACAGTACTCAGAACCGAGTACGATGGTGCGCAGGAGTAGTTGATGCGCTATACCCGCTACGGATTAAGGCCAATTAGTAAGTAATAGAAAAAAAAAAGCTAAGTATAGTCTTTTTATTCCCTTAACCTCTTCGAAATTTAGAGATTTGTCTGGCAAAAGGATGTCGAGGGTCTTGAGAAAGTTTTTGGCGCTTCTTTCGTTAACTTCGCTCAACGTTGATAAACATTTATCGAGTAAAGGTGGGGACGTTCAATGCATAACACTGGCCTTCCGTAAAAATGGTATCGGAAATGAAGTGCCCCACTACACTTTGTATCCCATGTTCCGACTATAAACGGAAAAAGGAATACTTTACTTTTTATTGTTACTTTAAATATAAAAATATATTGTTGTACGTACGGAGTACGTCACTCTTATGACACAGACTGTACTAAGCTCTATCATAGTCTCGAACCATCGATGACAAGTACCAACTGAAGAAGCACTGGTTGATTCTCGAGCCATCTGGGGTCTTCGTTGACTAGTGGAAATCCGAGTCTAGCAGCAGAGTCTCGAACCATGTTAACTAATCTGGAAACAGAGACCCAGCTTTCATAGAGAATACCTATGGAGGAGCAATCCGCATATACTCAACACTAAACTACTTGAAGCAATTCCAGTCGTAAAAAGTAAAGAGAGAGACACACGCCCTCCACTGCGCAACACCCGCGCAGTCTATATAAAAGCACAGGAAGCACGTAAGATGTCATCCCCTCTCCTACTTTTCCAGTTAGAACAATAACATTCCAGTCTGTCTCTCTGCCGCGGAACACCCGCCCGGTCCATATAGAGCAAAAGAGATGTCAAATTTCCATCCCCCTTCCTACTTCCTCACTTGTGCCGAATTGCTTCGTTTCTCTCGCTCTTTTTCACTTCCTCATATACTCTCTCTTCAAAGCCCAGCTATATAAAGCCAGATGTCACCAGCAACAGCAAATAGTAATAGTCGAAACTCAGTCGGAAATCGATTGTCGTAGAAGCGGAACCGGAAAATATAGGTAGTACAGTCGTTATTGTTATCCGCCGGTAACGAATAGTTAGAGCTAATTTGACGTTGGTTGCTAGTTACGCGTGTGTAGTTTGTTTAGTAAATAAAGTGTATGTGTTTTTCAATCGAAGTGTTTCATTATTCAGCATAAGAATATCTAACGAACCCGGCTTCGGTCAGGAAATATAACTATATATTTATATATTATTAAAATTAGGTCATTCTCTGACGTCAAAATGATTATTATTCCACTTACGTTATTATTTTAACAAAAATACGAGTATTTCGCAAGCAACAGAGTTGTTTTTATTTATGAATACCACAAATCTATTGACCTAAACAACATTTACGTCGTCGTTACACCGAAGTTTAATGAATAAACTATGCCTACCCGATATACAACCGATCAGCTTTCCATGGTCAAGCAGATCCTGGAAAAGTACTTTGAATAAAACGTTGACATGTACCAAACCAAATCTTTGTTGATTTTAACAAATTTTTTTGTTTTTTTAATTTTGGGGTGACCGGTAGCGCAGTGTATTGAGGCATCAGTCTCATGTTTGACTACCGGCGTTTCGGGTTCGAATCCCGTCCACGACGTTCGTGGCCATGGATGTGCAGGAGGTGCGTGTTGGCAACCGCATTCTCCGAAACCAGTTTATGTCGACGAAACGTCAACTGAGCCACATGGAACAGTTGACGCGCTATGTCCCACAAGGGGTTAGGGCAATTGAGAGAGAGAGAGAGAGAGAGATACGACAGTATCGATCGTAGAGTACTGTACGACATCATGCTGCAATTTGGTATATCAGTCAAATCGGTACGATTAACAAAGATGACCAACTCGGTCTCACAGGTGAGGATCCAAAACAGGCTGACTGATCTCTTTGAAACACGTACTGGACTGAAGCAAGGCGCCATCCGGGTAATGAGTGCGGAACACAGCGGCATACTGCTCTTCAAGTCGACCCAGTTAATAGCGTACGCTGACGACAGCAATATCATGTCCCGAAATTTGCCGACGAAGAAGAACTTCTAAATAATCTTGTCAAGGCTGCAACAGAAGTTGGACTATGCATTAACCAGGACAAAAGAAAAGTAATGATACAATCAAGGACAAGTATGCCAGAAAAACAGAACATCAACGTCGGGGACCTCAGCATCGAATTCGTAGATGACTTCATATACTTGGGTAGTAACCTGTCAAAGGACGCCAATGAAACCGGCGTAATAAAGCGACGCATACAGTTAGCAAATAAAACTTTCTTTTCGGTCCCCCCAATAATGAAAACGAAGCATGTGCACAGAAATACTAAGCTCGGCATATACAAGACCATCATACAAATTGTGTTTTGCTATGGCTGCGAAACCTGGTTTTCGGAGGCTTGAGTAAGGCCTCCGAAAACATGATAAACACATTTGAACGTAAGGTCCTTCAAAAATATTCAATGGACGACGTGTTGACGGAGCAAGGCTGTGAGGAAGACTGAGACACTGAGAGCTCGTTGGAAAGACTCAGTAGTTGAGGACGCCGAACAACTGCTGGGCGTCCAAAATTAGAGGACGTGGTCACTTGGCTCAGATAATTGGAGGACGATGATCCAGACGGCCAGGGCCCAACGACGTGGGGCTGTTACGCCACGATGATGATGTCTAGCCGCAATAAGTAGCCAAGGAAGGTACTGCCCAATTCAGTTGTTTGGTACTGTGAGGAAAATACTTGGTCGAGTAACTTTAAGCAGACTGACTGGGGAAGTTAGTAAATAAATCCCACAGATGATTATCAAAAAGGGGCGTACACACATTATTTCTTATTTTTAAGATTTCTGGAATAAAGCTGGTTCGCCTATCATTCAGGATATGGAAATACGTATTTACACTTAATGAAGACTTTAGCCCTAAGAGCTTACCAAGACAATGGTAACGCATTTATTTCATCTTGGATTATGTATAAAGCTTAAGATAATTCATAACTCAATGATACGAGTATAATGAAACTATAATAATACCAAAACCGAAGCACCTAATAAAGCCATTTCTCACAATTCCAATGCAACATCCAACCAATAAGGCTATTATATAAATCAACACCGCCTCCTTTTCAATAAACTCAATGTGTTAAATCATCAAATTGAACACAGTCGTTTTCCGCTTCAAAAATAAACAAACCATGAAGTCTCAACATTATGAAGAAGGAAGAGCTAGCAGTCGTTCGTATGCATGGTACAAACTTCTAGAGAAGACTTCGTAATGTAGTAAATTTGTTTATTCTTGCATTATAGCCGGAAAGTAATTTGGTGGGCTTTAATGTAGAAAGTACTTGCTAATTAAAATTGGCTATTATGATGAGTGGTCTTTTATATTGGACTTATACCACCTGCCCACTACGCGGCTATTTAATTTGAAATTTGCACTTATGTAATAGTACTATGTGTTTGTTTAGATTCTCGGACCGTTTATTCGATTGTTAATTACATGGCATTGTAGTTTCGCCCAGTTTGTAATGATTTCGTGCATTAGCTATAAAATATTGGAAGGCGTTGTTAACACGAAGGAAGGAAGAAAGGCGGAAGTTATCGTTCGGTGACCGTATCTTTTCAGTTTACGGAGAAATCAAAGAAAATGTGCTTCAGGCATCATACGGAAGGACTATCAAAAGGTAGCGAAGTTCGCGAAGTTGGTGATTTATTATTATCATTTCATTAATTTAAAAATTGTAGTTTATTTCATTCCAATTTTCAGAATTTTTGTTAAAAACTGGAGGCGAGAAAACTTAACATTTTAGAATGGAGGTCGGTAGAGCAACCACTGTCAATACAGCAAGAAAGAAGATTTGTCATACTCTAAGGATTTCGACAGCATTCGAAGCTAATAGAAATATTTGAAGAATGCTATATTGCATATGGAGTGAATGCACTATCTCTATTGAATATTTGCAAGTGGTATAAGCTATTCCAAACAGGACCTCATACTACGTATTGTAGTAGTTTTTCATACAAATTTTTGAGCAAAAATTTTAAGATTATGTGTTTGTACACTCTGTGTTGCACCACAATACAGGTGTTTACGGTTAATATTTTTGCACCAACACCAGATCTTAAAGTTTTCGTTCAAAAATTTGAAAAATGCTTTCAGTGTGAAGTGCCTATTACATAGCGACTTGGGATATACTATGAAATCTGCCCAGTTTGCGTTGTTAATTGCCTTGGAACCCTATGGGCGCATCAACATATCTTGCATTTCTATGCATTGTTGTCGTTTCTATAGCATATCTTTTTTCGGACCAGCTAGCATGCACCTCCTATCCGCGCCGTATTTATACTCACAAGCTCTGAGCGCAGTGGGAGTTCTATTAGTACTCACAGGCAGTTTTTTCGCGCCGATGTTCGAACCACCATTCTCTAGAGTCTAGATCGTGGAGCGGTGACCGAATGAAAACAACTACCGAACGTGTCAAAGAAAAAATCTGCCCGGTGGGTGTCACGAATTTTGACTGATACCCAAAAAGAGTTATGCGTTTCGCCACTAATTTTCTTGAAAAATTTAAAGAAGGGAAGTGTAACACCTCTCACAAAACCGTCACAGTCGACGAATCTTGGTTTTATAAGTACGGTCAAGGAAACAAACAAAAGTCTAAGGTATGGAAGCCAAAACGTTCCAATTCACCCATTCACGCAAGGAAAAGTCAGCAACAAAATAAATGATGCTATTTTACTTCACAAGCAAAAAAACTGTAGCTGCTATTCCCTTGTTTAAAAGGTAACTTCTAAAGAGGGAATCCCTATGCTGCGTTTTGAGCCGTACGACGGTCCATGCCGCATGTCAAATTTTATGGAATTAATTATAATTAATCAATAAGTAGCCACGCTTATAACAACGAAACCACCCATTATGTTCACATATCAACTAAATTGCGAATTTACGGTTTGAAAAATTACCGTGTCGTAAACAAACAACGCTATAGCTATTTTTGCTTTCATTTGCATACGTTATTACGATTTGAAATCGAAATTGTACATGGAAAAAAATTGTAGATGTAGATATGCTAGGGGGGAAAGGATGCTGTCATAGAGGGGGGGGGGGGGGGGGGGGTGGTCTCAGTCGAAAAATCGGAAGATAATCCTTATATTTTTTGTTACATCATAACTCCGGAAATATTGAGGCTAGCTCAATGAACTTTGTTTTTGTTTGATTTGTATAAGGTTTTTCTTGTATACAATCTGTGAATTATTAAATTCGAGCAAACATTAACGAAATTACAACCATTGAATGCCTCCTTTTTTCCTAACCGAAATTCATCTAGTTAATGTACTTTTTTACAAAAACTACTAAAGCTCTTTCAATTTTACTTTTTTCTATGTATAAAGGAAAGAATACTGAACATTTTGTCGTTTTATTTATTCAGATCTATTTCTTTTAAAATTTTGACGTGAAATTATTGGAGTCGGAAAATTTAACCCGTTTTCACAACCCTTTGAAATTTTTTTCCCGATTTTTTAATAGAAATTTTTCTAAATAAAACTTTAAAATCTTCAGATACTATTCAAGAACGGTTCATAAAAATTTGAGCCCCGTAAGATTGATAGGTGCCCAGAAAAGGTACATTTAAGAGGAAAAAACGTGATTTTTCAGAAGAGCACTTTTTCTAACGGATGACGTTCCATAACGTATTTCAGTCTAAAATCGATACTTGGTTTATCGTTGAGACCAGGAATGATATCTAATCGATCGGTGCGATCTTTTAAAACCTTCTTACTAGTGTTTTGTCGAATTCGAACCTACCGTGTTGTGTAAATTTGTTGCTGCTTTTGCCTACACTACGATGCCCCGAAGCGAAAATTCGCTGTTTGTATAATAGTTGTGTGTAATAGTTACTGAGTTGGTAAAGAAAATATTTTTTTTTTATCCATTTATAATTGAGATATTTTCACCATTTTTCACCAACATGACCAGAATGACATGGAGAATTTTTTAAGCTACAATAAAAAAAATTATAATTTTTGTTTTGTTTTCGACTGAGACCCCCCTTAAGCGAGCGCTCTAGGGCTATATTCCGGGTGTTTCAATCCTTTAGGTGCGGAGCGAGCGCAGCTCGTTCTAAGCCAAAATTTTCCATGCACACTTTGTGTGACACTGAGGGTTGTGAATCAACAGTCCCTTGTGAGGGCTCCGCGCTTAAGGGATCACGACCTTCAGTATCGCACAAACATGAACGCTCATTTCGTTCGCTCTGTGTACAATAATCTCTTGTGTGGGTTCCGCGCCTAAGGGATGCTGTTGCTGTTGCAACGCCTGCTGGCATTAAAGGGGTTTGACAGCCCTTGGTCGTTGCTGATGAACATGTCGCTCCGGTGCGTAGAATCGGTTGAGGTGGGAGCGGCGCTTAAGAGATCACAACCCTCAGTATCACACAAACATGAACGCTCTTTTCGGTCGCTTAAGGTGCAAGGGCGGCAACCCAAACACTGCATGGCTATTTTCGTGTTTTTTTCGCATGCCTTATTTCGATTTGAAACCGATATTGTCCATGCATGGCTTATTTCGTTTCTTTGCCGATGGACACTTTCAGTTCAAAACGTAAGTATCTGTATGGATTATTTCGGATGGTCATTTTCGACATGGCTAATTTTGGTGCCCCGCAAATAATGCAATACGCTTTTTATTTCAATGGGTGCGTTGCCAAAAGTTTCGTTATTCCTATACTTATCCATTGCCCCTTCTCCGAGTCATGATTTCTCCGGTGAACGACACGATTCCCGTGCCGTCATGAATATATTTCACACAAACATACACTAGTTAATAAGGAATATTTACAATTTTAAACACAATTTTCAAACAAAGTGACGAGCGAGGACAGACTTTCCGATCACTATACGCACTTTGACGCCAAGAAAAAGTTGTTTGCGAATAGAGTGACAGAACTTGTCAAGAGCGAACTGTCAAACCTCTAGGAATCGTTGAAGGGGTAATCGGAAAAAAATCGTGATACTTTTCACATTCGCAAAGATTCTGGTATCGGTGTTTCAAATCGTAGCGTTTCCGCAAAGTATCTATGAAACCGTGTCGACACGGTCCAAAATAGAAACTCACCCACTCCCAGCACCATATTCCCCAGATCTAGCACCGTGTGATTTCTGGTTGTTATCAAAAATTAAGAAAAATTTGATGGGGCAATTTTTTAGAAGCAATCAGGATATGTGCTGAACACTGCATCGTGTTCGCGTGTTTTCTGTCAAACGGATTGAATCTTTGCTATTTTCGAAAAGATGCTTGCTTTGGAAAAAAAGAAAAAAAAAGAAAATAAATCATAAATAAGTATAAATAAAATAAATAAGCTCTGCATTCTGTGCAGCGGCTTAGAGAGTATAATGCGGGAATTTCATTGCCGGCAGCAGTAATCGCAGCGGCATCGGCCGTGTCTTGGCTATTCTGCTTTCCAAGCCTCATTGAAAGTAGCAACTATGGCAGCGCTGCTGATGCTGCTGCTGCTCCAATGTAATTCGCTCAAGGAGAATGCGTGCATTCTAATTATCTAAGACACTGGTGATGCCGCTGCTGCTGCTTTTGCTGCTGTCGGCAATGAAATTTCGGCATAAGCGTTCATACATACACACATTCACTTTTATATGTAGATAAATGTATAAAAATATATTAAAATGAAACCGGAAATAGAGGGCTTCGACCCCAATCCGAGAGTTTTGTAGTGTCCGATGCCAATTGGAGATGAACTGTCCTACTCCTTTCATATCTCTAAGTGTAAAAGTCTCGAAATGCAAGGAGGTGGACAAATGAGATCATGCTCATATTTTTCCGATTTTATAAGGGTTTTGTTTTTACTACAAAACCATAAAAACAAGGTAAACCCCGCTCGTGTATACTTGCGAGAAATGGTTTACCTGTTTTCTTTGACGCGGCTTATAGCTATAAAGATACTTTTGTCGTCAGCCTGGAAGCTAAAGAGAAGCGGTATTGGATAACTTCTGCATATTTTACTTACGACCAGGTAGAAGTTCTCCCCTTGGAAAATCGAAGGGAGGCAATCGCAGTTTCTATGAGGGCGAAAACTTCTTTTATTCTGGGCTGCGACGCAAATGCCCATCATATTGTATGGGGTAGTACTGACACTAATGAACGAGTGAGATACTGTCACATTTTGTCAAATTTACTCGTTTGCAGTGTGGAGAGTGAACCCACTTTCATTACCAAAAACAGGAAGGAAGTCCTTGACATTTCCCTCGTATCAGAGGATATTCAACACTTGGTGCGGGGTTGAAGGGTTTTATCGGATTATTCCTTCTCTGACCACCGCTATCAGAAATTTAGGGGCTTTCTGACTTTTTCATTCATTAAAAAGAAAAATCCGTTAAATTATTTTTTTTTTTACCGCAGAAATATGAATATTAGACAAGTTTTGATGTGTTATGTCTTTGAAACACCGAAATAAACACTTATAATTCGATGTTAGTCTGTCATCACTTTACATGCGAACTGTTAACTGTATCTCTGAATCATAAGATTCATTCAATACCCCCAAAAATATTCAAGAGGAAATGATTGCAATGACAAGCGTAATTGGCTAGAATTCAAATAAATTACATAATTAAAATTTAAAATAAAAATTGTCGATTCCAGCCAGGGTTTATTGCACAGATCAAAATAATTTTGTCGAAAAACGCGATCTCAGGCGAGACATTTGCAGCATCCAATACAGCTCAAGCTGTATCTTGCTGTATCTGCATCTTGTTTTCGTCCTCGACAACGAGCGAAAAAAGAAAGAGATCTCGGGAAAATCGTAGTGTCCAAGCCGACGGACGGTAAATAAAATAAATGATTTAATTGTTTGCCAAAATTCCATTTGCATAGTAGACGGGGCAAAATTTCCCAAAAAACTACCTGTGACATTATCGTAAATCGTAGTGCAATCTGGCATATTCTACGTACGAGTAATGTACTGCAGAAATAAAAAGAGCGCATATTATTGAGGTGTCATGTGCAGACGATACTCACGCCAGGAGTATTGTGTATTGTTAGGAATTGTATATTGTACTCAACATTAATTTTATTTATAAATAGTATGACAATAGGAGAATTCAGTGAACAATATCAAAAAGGAGCCCCCCGTACCTGATGATTGTGCCATCGCAGACAAAATTGTTGTTGATGTGGTGGTGCGGCTCCACTATCCATTGTGTGTCTGTGAAGGTCCAGATATGAAGTTTTCCCTTCGCGCAAGTCTACGTTCAGAAGCAACAAGGCCTCTCCTGATTGTTAAGTGCTCTTCTTCGGCTTCTTATCAGCAGAATATAGCTTTTATTATTTTCGATTATCTACAAGTTAAGACACTAAATTTGTGCGTCAAGAGGCAACACGGCTATTGCACACAAACGCACTTTAAAGCTTTTATTGTACTTTCAATGGTGCACTATTTTTCAAAAAGACACTTGTTAATTGTATTCTATTTTAACGAATACGCACATTTCATTTCAACTAAATTTAGATGTCATCCGTGAGAAAACAAATAAAAATAAAAGCAAACGTTAAAAAAAGATGAGTAAACAAACAAGAAAAAAGAGCGTAAGATAGTTTGCCGAAATTAAATAGTAAAACTAAACTAAACACCAGAATCTAAAATCTTTAATTGAGCGTATTCGCAAATAGAATGTCAATTGGAGCTATTTTTAAAATAAATCTTCGAAAGAACTTTTTTTCCTTTTTGCACAATTGCATTCTAAGTTGTGAGAATATTTTTCCATCCATTTGATTTTCCAACACGAGTGTCAATCGTTAGCACTAATTGCACCATTTTGAGATTGTCCAGTATAAAAAAAATTAAATTCACCGAAATTAGAAAACGGATATTAATCACTTTGAAACACTTGCGAAAAGTCCAATTGCACTAGTGACCACCACGTAATAAATCCGACGGGAGAATATTCGTGAAAATATATTATCCATGAACGGTTTCCAAAATTAGGGCTACTTCGTTGAAGACACGACGACTGTAGGTAATGAATGCGGACGCGCCGGCAATGTCCAAAAAAATGCCACAAATCGAATATTTCGTCGTCGTCGCGGTTACATCGTCCAGAAATAAGTGTCTATATATTTATCGCACACATATATGTATATAACATAATCAGCCAAACCCGAGGATAGACACACGAGGTGATCCAGATAGAGATATTTAAAAATGTCAAAATATACACTCATAAACTAAGTCCAGACGGTTAAAAAACTATTTTTAAATACTTGGCCTGGAGAAGCCACAAAGAGAACTCAAAAAAGCTCACTTTTCGTCGTCAAAATATTAGCATAACACTTTTTTTTAATTTATTTAACACGATCGTCGAGGACTGACAAAAATTAGGACTAATGGATTTTTTTTTAAAGGAATTCGATGTAATTAACCGGTAAAGCTATGGAGATAATTCGAATAAGCAACGATAACTAAATGAAAAAAAATGAAATTTTCACGTTACCGCGCGCGCGTATCGTCGTTATAAGTGTCTTCTTATCCCATTGCTACTTAGAATAGTGAAGAAGGCATTTCGCGTTTCTATATCTCATTCGAAACACCTCTCTATTTCTGACCTGGAGCTGACGATTCCTGATATAAATAAAACACATTACAACAGAGTCACTCACTAGCCGCACTATCTGTACAAGCTCACTACACCATAAAATCCTTCTAATAGTATTTATTTTCAATTGAATAAAGCGACACTAAATATTTGTTGTCTTGTCTTGTCTTGCAGAGATACACTTATATATCGCTACAATAATATTGTATAAAAGCCGGGCTAAGTTGCAAGAAATACCGAATAATTTGTTGAATGCACATTTATATGTACATATTTATATTTACTATATACGCTAAGGGTTGCTTTGGTAAACCAACAAGCTATATATTACTGTTAAAAAGCTGTGCAACTGATTCATTCTGCCATGGATTTATTTGCTTTAAATCTACCATATTCACATTTAATATGAGTATTCTGCAAGAGCCGAATACACCAAAATTCGGTTGTATTCTCTATTTTATGTACTTTTGTCGATAATACTAGACACCAGGCGATCACTTTCGCGAAGAGGGATATAGTCGGTTGAAATGGAAGATCACAGGAAAATCAGTATTCTTTTGTATGATCGTATAGAAAATAAAGTATTTCAATTTTATAATTCATTTTTCATACCCTTCACAAATGTGATGAAATCATGAAGTTCCCAACGCAGAAAAGGAAGCATCTCCGACCATATAATAGCTGTGAGGGTATGTGATTTAACCTTGTAAAATATGATAGAGAAATGCCGTTTGGTAAGACTGTTAAAAGGCACTCATACATTTATTTTAAGAGATGGAGCCACCTTGGACCCCGCGGCTGTGCTGGCGAAAATCCAATAAATTTGAGCCCATTTTTTAATATTCTCCTCATAACTTCTAAACAGTGACCGGATCAAAAAAACTTTATGGGATAAACAAAAGAGCGTCAAATTCTGCGTCAAATGCACCGCTCAAAGTCAAGACTGAGTAGTAAACTCAAAACTGATAGTCGAAAAACGCCAATTTTAGGGGCTTTGGAGATAAATCATACTACTCGTACATCACTTTTCAATCTCACATATTTTTGAAACAGATGCTCCAAATGAAAAATATCATTAAAACAAAAGTTGAAGATATTTCGTTTTCCAGTTCAACGTGCCCAATACCTCTTAAATCGGCTCATTTTTAGTGTAGTTGTGAGCGATAATGCATAAATGCTTGTGTAGCAATTTCAAGCCTGCGGAAACATGCTAGACACATTTGAACGTAAGGTTCTGCGTCGAATTTTCGGGCCCGTTTGCGATCGAGAGGGATGGCGCATCCGGTACAACCATGAGTTGTATGAACTGTACGATGAGCTGGAAGTTTCGAAAATCGTCAAACTACAACGACCTTAATCGCCAGGGCATGTACAACGAATGGACGATGATCGCATGCCAAAGGGAGTAATGAACGCACGACAAGTCGACGGAGCTAGATTGCGAGGATGACCGAGATCTTGTTGGGAGAGCTCAGTTTATGTTCCAACTAACAAACTCTCAAGAGTTAAAGTCTTACCGCTTACAAAAAGCCCTCATAGGACTTTAGTTAAAATCCCCGACACTCTTATAACGTAACGCTTGGGACAAAACTTAAATTGACTTTCGCAGCACCATTCTGATGAGAGTTTAACTCCACTAGAATTAGGGAAACTTCCACTCTTCTAATAGGATCATCTCTGCAATCTTATTGAGCCTTTTTTAAAAGACTTAATCTTTTGAAAAGTTATACTCGCATAGATGGCCTCTTATAAGAGCTTGAATGTAAAATTACTTGTCATAATACTCTTATGAAACTGAAAATACTAGATCAGTTATGCGGAGGGTATTATGAGTCCACGGATTGTTATTGACTCGCATAAGTAGCCCGCTGTAAGAACTTAAGGAGCTTTAGTGTAAAATTGCTTGCCGTAATACTCTTATGAGACTAAAAATAATAGATCACTCATGCAGAGAGTATTATTATTGAGTAAACGTCATTGTAGCTGGCATTTCGTCAAAGGTGGGAAAACATGGGTTGAAAAAAGTTAAAAGATCCACCAGTTTCCGCAGAGAAGTTCTAAATATAAAACATAAAAGAACTACGATTGGGGTAAACCCCAATCATGCAATACTCTAGATGAATTTGAACCTGGTTTTGAATCTAACTGATATTGTTAATTAAGTGTTAAGTACAAAATTTCAGCCCGATAAATTGTATAGGTAATGAGTAAATTGGCTTAACGTATTTCATGAAATAGTGCAGTTTGTATGGGAGGGGGTAGAAGGAGGGTGAGGATTACAATAAATTTTATAATGTAGGTTACAATTATCATAAAAGTGATATATTCAAAATTTCAAAGCAAGATGTTTTATAGTTTCTGAGAAAATCTGATTATTGTAAATTATCAAAAATGTGTCATTTTGTATGGGAGGGGGTAGACGGAGTAAGGGTAATCGATTAATTTTTTTGAATCTAACTGATATTGTTAATTAAGTGTTAAGTACAAAATTTCAGCCCGATAAATTGTATACGTACTGAGTAAATTGGCTTAACGTATTTCATGAAATAGTGCAGTTTGTATGGGAGGGGGTAGAAGGAGGGTGAGGATTACAATAAGTTTTATAACATAGGTTACAATTATCATAAAAGTGAAATATTAAAAATTTCAAAGCAATATGTTTTATAGTTTCTGAGAAAATCTGATTATTGTAAATTTTCAAAAATGTGTCATTTTGTATGGGAGGGGGTAGAAGGGGTGGAGCGATTTAGCCCGTTCACGAACTTAGCCTTCATTTTTTGTCAAAAATAACGTGTGCAAAATTTGAACTTCATAGCTCAACGCGTTCTCGAGCTAGAGAGGTCACGGACGGACGGACGGACAGACGGACAGACGGACATCCGGTTTTGAGATATTCGAGTGATAATATGAACTTCTGTATCATTCATTTTTTTCTGCGAGCCTTATTTCTTAGCGTTACAAACTTTGTGGCAAACTTATAATACTCTCAGATTTCATCTAGAGTATAAAAATGGTGCAATCAGGACAGTTTCGGATCAAACAACTGCGATAGTAACTATCAAACGCCCTGCGCACCCTTCGATTGTCTTGCCTAAAGCCCATAGTCATACATTTCAAATTATCCAAACAAATTCCACAACAGCTACTGCATCTAAACAAGTGTCATTGCTCTCCGCGAAAAGTCGACGAACACGATGTATAGTATGCATAAATTATTCTGGATATGTACGACGATGATCTCCGAAGATCTACGTATATTTCCCCATGAGAAACATTGAGTTTCTCATCAGTTTCGTCAGCGATGCAAGGAGAAACAATTGCCGTTGAATGAAATTGAAAACAAATGAGTTCAATTGAAATCATGCACATCTGCCCCTGACCCCGTGGTAACACCCAAAAGATAAATACGTCTGTCCGACCACGTCTCCATGTGTTCTAATGGGTGTTGAGCACATGCGTATTTGGTAAAAAAAAACGCATTCATATGTGCGTCCTTTGTCCTTCCTCAAAAACTGAGAAATTTTTCTTTTTTGTGAAATATCTGCTTCTTTGAATTTTAAGTTGTCTTATTGCGTTACGTTATGACAATGGGTGGTATGCATAAAGTGAGTCGAGTGGAGTAAAGCTGAGTTGACAGAATTCCACTCAATTTTCACTATGGAGCGGAGAGTAGTTTTATGCATACAACTTTTTCACTCGATTCACCGAACATAGCAGACTCAGGAATGTCCTCAATAGACTTCAATCTTGAGTATATCCTCATTATTATGCATACCACCCAATGAAAACAAGCTAGCCTTCGGCTAGCTTGCCGAAGGTATAATACCCTGCACGCGAAGCGTTGTGACTTATGGTGCATTTGCCACTTTGAAATTAGTAGTAAAACTTGTTCCGATTTCACTGTTCCTATAAGAGGTATTTGAAATGGTGAGCCAATTTTAACCAAATTTAAGGACGTGATTTGACAGTCAATATGATGGAATAATATGAAATTCGGTAAAGATATCTGAGGGACTAGTTTGCATAGAAACAGACAGACTGACAGACAGACGGACAAAGCTTAATCGACTCGTCTCATCATACTGACCAAGAATATATATAGTTTATATGGTCGGAGATGCTTCCTTCTATGCGTTGCAAACTTCATGATAAAGTTAATATACCCTATTACATCCGTGAAGGGTATAAAAAGGTACAAGGTTCAAGTCTCATTACGTATGAGATTGTTGAGAATAAACACCTCGTCATGAAACCGACTTGCATCGATGCATGCGTGTTTCAAAAATGGTTTTATGACGAGACGTTTCTCAACAATCTTTTGCTTCAATATTTTTAAAATGCCAAATTACGAAAGCACTATTCGTGTGTATTTTATGTGAAAGTACAGTCGTTCAGCTACAGGCTGCATTCGATGATCCAATAAACTTTAAAGTACAATTGTGCTCCGTTATGATAGCTGTTTTCACAGTCGCAAACGCAAGCGGCCTTTGAACTCACACCTTAAGGTCGCCACCCATTGACGAGCACAACCACGACCAAACTTCCATCGAACCATCAAATATCATAGAACGGTGGAAATAGGGGGAATTTTTTTCCACACGTCCTATGAAATTGATGGTTCGATGGAAGTTTGGTCGTGGTTGTGCTCGTCAATGTGTGGCGACCTTTAAATGATCATTGTTCGTTTGCAAAATGAAGCGATTGAAGAGACGGGATAGAGCTTACAGTCAGCAGCATAGGGAGTGATAAATCAACAAACATCAACTTGATTTATTTTGATAGACTCTATGTTGGTTAATTCCAGAAATAGCCGGACACAGGTGTCCTCATGCGATTTCTCATGCAATTTTTTAGCAAAAATATTACATATTACTTTTTTTTTTCGATTTCTAAACCCTTAGCTGCTACATGCATTTTAATTGTTGGGGAATCGCCGTAAAAACATACGGAGTCCATAACTGAAAAACTACGAAATTTAGAAAACGCTGGATCGCAGCTGATTAGTCATTCTATATTTAACTCGTAAGAATACGATAAATTGGTCTATCTATATTCAATAAAGAGTGATTTTGTTCTTTATCTTTTTTCCTTTTTACCTCATTTCCCGAGAAAAACATAAAACATATTTGGTGGTATAAAGTGGTATAAAGTGAGTCGAGTGGAGTAAAGCTGAGTTGACAGAATTCCACTCAATCAGGTGACTCACACAAGAAAATATTTTTAATTAGAATTTATTTGAAAGAAACCATTGCACATTTTGTAATAATTGGCTTTTTAAGTACATAGTAATTGTAGTGTTTACTGCAATCCAGCTTTCATTTCGATTTTCTTCGCTATTTCTTGGTTTTTTGTTAAGTACGCACAGTTATGGTCAAAATATAGTGGTAATGCCCGAACCAGATTGAACGCAGAATGCAGCAGCAGCTGAAATGTCAAGTTATACCGGAGCCAGATTGAACGCAGAAAGCAGCGGCAGCAGCAACAACACCAACATGCAGATCTGCTTTCGCCGCTGCCGCTGCGTTTAATCTAGGTTATGTAAGGGAAATGCATGCTTTCTAATTTGACAGTCCGCCGCCGCTGCATTCTGCGTTCAATCTGGTTCGGGCATTAGAAAGCATGCATTTCCCTTAAGCGACCAAAATTGAACGCAGTGGCAGCGGCAAAAGCAGATTTGCATATTGTTGTTATTGTCGCTGCCGCTGCTGCTGCTTTTTACGTTCAATCTGGTTCGAGCAAAACAATGAAAACTGTGGAAATTCAAAACATTTCCTGAATAATTTAATTTCCCATCAAAAGGAGGAGGTTTGCGATGAGATACTATAATCTCATTGCAAACCTCCTCCTTTTGATGCTCTCTGTATTACTAAAATAGATAGTTATCCAAAATATACTGTGATAAAAAAATTTGCACCAGAAGAAAATCAAATTCGAAAATCTCGACAACTTGTCCCTTTTCGTAAAACACAATGGGCTACTTACATAGAAGTGGTCATCCTGGTTTTTGTCGGTAAAATCTCGCCAAGAGAATATATTCTGTTCCATAATGAGATGAGATAAACCGACATGCAAATGTGTATGTTGCCAATAGAATATATCTTAAAATGCCGTGTCGTCTTTTCGAGTGTAGTGCGTTTCTTTTTTCTTTTGTTGGGAAAGGCATGATTGCGACAGCGTATCGAAATTATCGTCTTGAACGTTGCCTCTTTCAAGGTGCTTTAAAGAATCATACTTACATACATATGTATGTATGTATGCATGCCCTAATGTACCACTTTTCTGACCGGAAAACGAAGCTGAAATAACGATATTTGGTTCGAAAATCTAAGAATTATACAACGTGACCATGAACCATTTACCTTACATTTTTTTTGGAATAAGTGGTTTTAATAGTTAAATTTGCTTTTAAACGGGAGTAATCGGACGGCTGTTTATTCTACTGATCATAACTGTTTTTAGTAATTGCTGGTTTACTAATTACAACTAATTATTGTAAGGAATGGGCCATTGGGACTTTTGAAAAAATCGTACAATCGAATACATTTTTCGTAGAAATACGTTTTTTTTTACTGTATACTCGTTCATCAGCTGACTTATTGGGTACAATAATTCCAATGAATTTCCTTCCCTACATAAATGAAATAAATATTTGAAACACTCATTTCAATTAGTTTGTTAGAAACACGATCTTTTTCCAAATCACTTGGAATTAAATCAGGATCATCATCAAATTTCTAATAATGGAAATATTATATTTATAAAAAGTATTATTTAGAAAAGAAAACATTCCTCGTTTCGACATTTATATCCTGCAGATCTTTAGAACATTTCACACTTAAAATATAAATAGCTAGTGGTCATTCCACCAGATTTCCATCGACCACGAAACATTCAAGCTTTTCCATGATGCTAGCCGAGATAATGACAAAATTAAAATTGGCAATAAAAATCTCCTGCTTCACCTATTCACAAGCATGTCATATATACCTACATATCATAGTGATGACTTTCTTTCTTCTTAATGGGATAGATGTGGAGGAAATAAATATGTAGAAAAAAAAAAGAAACAAACACCGAAGCCGAAATGAGCACTACGTTCTTAATGTTGACGCGATTTTCAAGTGGGTACTTTCGAAAATCATTTTGTGAAATGTATTGACGCTCTTCGTCCAAAAATAAAATTCCATCGTCTCATCATGGAAAGCTTAACTCCGATGTGATACATATTTTTTGGTTTGTCTTGACATATTCTATGACAAAAAGTGGAAATACGCATTCACATTTTGTAAAATGAAATTTGGACGTAAGAAAACGTGTTCTGTTCTTACATATACTGTTACACAATCAATCACATATCTTTGACTTGGATGATATTCGATGTAATGGAATGCTGGAACATAGAATGATGCGCATATGCATAAAACGAAATATTAAAGTTCATTTTCACCTTTGACAGTCAGGCGAGAGTAGATATGACTTCTACGAGTATATTATTGCTTGTCTCCATTCTGAATGGTCGGTGCAACTTCCAGATTACTGACCAATTATCTAATGATGTCAATTTTAAGATGAAACATATATATAAAACGGGTAAAACATTGCAAAGGGCTTCTCTATTTTTAAAGGATACAAAATAATTTGCCAAGTAGCTCAGCGCTATGGTGATGTAGGCACGGCTTATACTAATATACAGTATTCCCAGCTAACATTTTCAGATGTGAAGCCTGATCTCTCTCAATTGTCCTAACCCCTTGTGGGGCATAGCGCGTCAACTGTTCCATGTGGCCCAGTTGACGTTTCTCGGCATAAATTGGTTTCGGAGAATGCAGTTGCCAGCATGCACCTCCTGCACATCCATGGCCACGAACGTCGTCGTGGACGGGATTCGAACCCGAAACGCCGGTAGTCAAACATGAGACTGATGCCTGATACCATGACCCATTTTCATTGAATTGCTCGTCGCACAATTTACTCAGAAAATATACTGCTAATTGTCCTACTAGGGAATGTTAATATTTTCTTCGAAATTCCGTACTTTCTATTCGTCTTCAGTTTACGCTTCCATCAACCATTCTTCTAGAAGCATATTTTTTTTTACCATATAACGTAGTTTAAAGTCCGGACTCTTCAAACTTCTTGCAGGATATTGTTTGCAATTCAATAGATATCGAGTCAAATTTAACGACAGTGAAGTGAATCTACGTGGCTTCTCAAATATGCTTGACAAGAGAAAAGCACGGGCGGGCACAAATATCTTCCGTTCGAAAAACATTTTTACATAAGATGTCAAAGTTAAATAAAGTTTTTACTCAGGAATGAAATTTTAATAATCAGTTCAATGTGCCTATACAGAGTACTATATCACAACAGCTGACAATTCTAAATCGTTTTCAAAATTATCGACTATATTACCGTTATGTTTAATTGATTTTAAATATTGTATATAATAATCAGGCAAACCGCTCTCCATGGCACCTTTGACAATTGTTTTAAGATATGTTAACGACGGCTGTCGATTGTACGGCACCGTTTCATTTACCGCTAAGTCCGGTGGTGATTTTGTTAAACGATATGCACGACACATTAAAATTTTTCCATTAGGAGTCTCTACAGGTACACTTATGGCGATGTAGACACCGTCGTGGACGGATTCTTGTCTGAAAAAAAAAAACAAAATCTTTTATTTGGTAACGAAACAATAAAACGTGATATATTTTTACCTATCTAAATCAGCCAAATGTTCTAAATTAATTTCCCATACTGCACCCCAAACAAATTTTCCTGTTTTCGGAACGATCGTGGCCGGGGCTCCTTGCCACCGAGTTGAATTAGTGAAGAAGTCTAGTTCATAGTCCTAATTATGAAAATGTTTTTAAGTGGTGTTGTGCCAAGTCTTGGAATAATAAATTTGCCTTTAGTTTTCCGATATTTTTCCGAACAGCTGATTTGTTTTGTATTCGGATACGTTTCAGTAATAAGTTGCTACCGAATCCAAAGTATAGAAATTTGTTTCCAATAACTTCCGGTAAGACCATTTCATTTTCCTGAAAAAATATGTGTATACAAACGATTGTGCGGCAAAAAAAATGTTTATTAAAATAAAAATCTGTATAACAACAAATTTTGATTGATGATTGTAATGTTTGTTTTCTACATTTATCAGATGGGGAGTTTTTGAAATTTTTCAATAAAACCACATTTGTCGGAGAGGTACGCCCTGACCTTGAAAATATAGGATTTTACCCGTGTAGTAGTTGCATTAGTAACATGAAACATGACTCGGGCGATTGACACTGTCTATGTGGTCGGCAGTACCCTTCTGGCGATCCTGCGGGTAACGTTTTGGTTGTCAACGGTGGTGTTCGGCCCGGTTACTCCACTACGACATCAAATGTCGACCGCAAATAGTATTTTTAATATAATTCTGTATCGGACTAAGTAACTGAAGAATTACCGCAGGTCATGCGGTTTACCGATAATTAATTGAGCTACTGGGGTACTCGGACCGGACACAAAAATTTCAAATGTTATGGGTGTCGGTCCGGCGTTTTTGAAGCTGAGATCCACACCATTGCTATTTGTGTCAGGGTGATTCTAGGCGCGTCCTTTTGTTTTTCTTAACCTATGTAGGTTAGTGAAATAACACGCAATACAACAACGATGCTACCCTATATGGGTTAGCGCTTAACCTAGTAATTTATCGAGGGCCGGAGCTTTGGTCACAAAGCTATTACAGTTATTCTCGAACCAGATTGAACGAATGCAGCAGCAGCAGCGAAATGTCATTTTAGAAAGCATGCAATCTAGATTGAACGCAGCGGCAGCGACAGCCGCGAAAACAGATCTGCCTGTTGTTGTTGTGATAGCTATGCTTCAAATACTGCAATTCTTCTTGCATCGAGGGGGTTTGGCAGCTCTTGGCCGTTGAAAAACGGGTCGTTCCGGTACGAAGAACCGGCTGCCGTAGGAACGACAGATCTGCCTGTTGTTGTTGCTGCTGTCACTTTTTGCGTTTTTTTAAACCTCACAGATTCTTCCTGAAAAAATAATGAAATCGTTATTCGCGACAATTTTCCGGACTCATCGACCAAACATACATCGAGACAAAAAGACATACCAAATTTCATAGAGAGATACAAACTTCAGTCTTACTTAATTGTTCTTTATCCGTAATTACTGGCTAACAATAAAGGAAGCTATGCGTTGTTCGATGGCTGATTTAACACTGATGATATGATGATTTGTTTAAGGGGCAAATCAAATCCAATCATATTCCGGGATGATACAAAAATTCGCAACATGTTGTCACGAAAGCCTGCTTGCCAAAGGTATACTAAACAAGTATGCCAAATGGAAGCAGATTGAATAAAAAATAACAATTTTCAATTGAAACGATTAGCATTTCTACTCTCCATGAAGACTTTCAACCGACAAACTCGAAATAACTCGAAAACCAAATAACGGTTTAAGTCAAAACTTTTACTACATAAGCATAGCCCCTAAAAAATCAGCTACACGAGACCCCAACCCCGTCACATGCGTGTGACCAGACTTATGATTTTTGAAAGGCGAGTGGAGTAGAAATGTACGCCGAGCGAGCCTTCGAGGGTTAAATTGTTGGTTGAATCTTAATTTCGTTCAATGTCTTCCACAACCAAAGACAATGTGGAGATTTGATTTAGGAGGTATTCCGGAAAAAATACGCCTTAAAATGATCCGCTGACCAAATTCCAAATCTTAACCTATCTCCTCTAAAAACTCTGTACACTTCACCGTGAACGTGAAAAAAAAAAAAAACGTTTTCATGAAAAATTGAAAATGACTTTTTATGTATGGGGATTATATTGGACTCAATTGAGAATTCCATAAACTACATTTTGCATATATTTTCACAATTTGCATTGAGATGACAATTTACTTGAGATGTACGGGGAATTTAAAAAAAAGTATATGAAACTTGTTTTTAAATTCCCCGTACATTTTGCCGTGAAAAAAAATTCATCGTGGAATGTTTAGGAAAAAAAAGTATATGAAATCTCAATGTAAAATTAAGAAAATATGTATATTCAAAATGCAGTTTGTCGAATTATCCATTTATTCCAATATAATCTCCGTATGTAAAAAATCATTTTCACAGATATTTTCCAAGAAAACATTTTTCCATTTTCGCGTTCACGATGAAGTGTACAGAGGCTTTAATGGCCAAAATGGGTTACTGTAAATTTCGACACTTCTGTGAAACAAAAGCATTTTTTTAATGTAAATATTTTGAAAACACTTGTGAATCTCGCAATAAAAAAGGATTCCATTAACATTTGGGACCAAAATTAAAGCACTTGCGTCTAAAAGGAAGTCGAAGTTTCTCCAATGTAGTACGTTTTTTGTCTGAAAGATAGATAGCTAAGAATAGTAAATCTGAACATATTAAAAACTCAATAACATGGTTTCTATATGGTTTGTTCTAAAAAGAAATATTATATTTTAATTGTGGTACAAGGCAGTCAAAACACTCGTTTTAATAATCGTTATCAGTTAAATGGTGGATTCCGTAATTACGTACCCCAATTATATAAAAACAGATAATCTACAGCCGGACTAAAGTGCTTAGCAGTGCTTTACAATCTGTCAATTAACATAAGTACAGTGTTATTGCCGGTGTTAGTGTCACCACAGACTGTCGAACCCGAACTCGAACACGAACCTGGTGCACATGTCGTCTGACACACACACACACTTCACATAGATGTGAAGAAAATCAGTCCACTTGTACTAGGTTCGTGTTCGAGTTCGACAGTCTGTGGTGACACTTAGAAAATTCCAGGATTACACATTTGCATACTTAGATGTAGATTATATTCACGATATCTTCCATAATATTATGTTTATTGGGCAAGATAACGTGAACAACAACACAGAACATAATATGTCAACAGAAGGAATTAGTAAGTTATTTTGAAACTGTAAGTAAGTACACTTTTACACACCTTCTCCTTACTCCTACTTATCTTAACGAAATTGTAAACTACCAGGATAACCGTACAGAAGAGACAAAAAAGTAAAATGTATCTCATCGTGAATAAAGAAATAAAGAAGTTCTACAAGTACTAAATAAAACCGAACCGAACTGAATGCCACTGACAAAAATTATTCTTTGAAGAAGCAGCAGAAGCAGATAGCAGACTAACGTCTGCTGATACGGTTGAAGTGCAAGCAGAATCAAAAGTAAATGTGATAAAGATTGGTAGAATTTTTTTATACAGTTATATATGATGTTCTTCATATTTAAATCAACTCATGTCTTCAGTACACGCCGAAATATTGAAGAATGTTTATAAACTATTCATTGATAAGGTTATTGAGTTCGTGGAATATTAAAAAAATAAATAAATAAACTAGCAGTATCAGTAGAGTATACTCAATTGCCTTAACCCCTTGTGGGGCATAGCGCGTCAACTGCTCCATGTGGCCCAGTTGACGGGGTCTTCAGACCCGGCAACCCACTCACATACACTGACCTGTGGGAGGTCCCAAAATGTCGTTCCTGCGGTAGCCGGTTCTACGCACCGGAGCGACCCGTCTCACAACGGCCAAGAGCTGCCAAAACCCTTCAATGCAAGAAGGAAAGTGTGTTTGTATGTTACATGGCCCGTATCGTCTTTTTTTATGTTCACTGGGAGCAAAACATCTCGGCGCAACTGCTCTCAGTGCTACTTCTCCGCGTCGGCATTGAGAGAAACCCAGGACCATGGATCTGCTGCGTATATGATAGAGTGCTGCACTCAAACGCGACGACGGTGAGATGCAATTGCTGCAATCAATGGTGCTACCTAAGACACTGCTCAGGACTCAACCATCATAGGCACTGGAATTCCTCCTGCCAGTCAGTGTAGGAACAGAGGATAACAAGTAGCAACCACGTCTAACACGCCTCAACATTCAACACCATCGAGCGTTCAGACAAGTTCACAGTCATCCCCGATGACTCCTGCTAATATTTCCCACCATAGGATTTCCCAACACAATCTTACGCCTGCACCACCGATTGCCATCTTCAATACGCTCTCACTCGTCCAACTCAACTGCAATGGGTTGCAGAACAAGATCATCAAGCCGAACTCGCATCATTTATGGACAGACATCGCATCCAGGTTGGAGCCATACAGGAGACGAAACTGTACTCCAACTCGTCCCTCAACTCATATGGCAACTACGCTATTGTCAGGAAAGACAGGTTGACCAACGCGGGAGGAGGGCATGCCTTCATTATTCACCATTCCGTGCAATACCGGCAAATCGATATCACTAGCAATGATAACACCATGGAAGTGCAGGCCGTCGCCTTAAAATCGGGTAATGTTGATATCGAAATCTACAATATCTACATCCTACCGGTATCCAGCTGTTCCCCTAGATACCACGTAAAAATCAACCATCTCCTCACTGGTCAACATCGCCTCCTGCTCGGTGACTTGCTCACCATGAACTCTGGCACTCCAACTTTAACAATGACGCCAGAGGCATCTCAATAGCCGAACAGATTGATGCCTCCGATTTCTGTACCCTAAATGACGACATCCCCACTCGCATCGCCGTACATGTTCCAGTTCTCCAGACATCACGATTGCTAGTGCTGGCCTCATAAATGAAACACGATGGGAGCCGGTCTTAACACTATCTTCCGACCACCTACCAATCGTGATAAGGCTTGACAAACCAACAAACATCATATCTTCCGGACACCGCACGTTTGTCAACCACAATAAGGCTGATTGGAACGGTTTTACCCCCTATACCAACGCCAAATTCCTCGCACTGCCAACGCCAACCGACGTTCGCACAGCCGAATCAAACATAAGGAAAGTTCTGAACAAAGTGGCTGCGAAGTTCATTTCTGCAGGACGGATTCCGAAAATTCAGCCCAACTTTCCAACCACTGCCGCTAGATTGGCAGACGAGAGAGACAGCATTAGGAGCGTAAACCCGGACGACCCCAGAATTCACGAGATTAACTGCGAGATCCAAAGACAGGTAGCCGAACACAGGAGGTCAAAATGGAGCACCCATCTGAATAGCTGCAATCTAGCCACAGGGTTGAGTAAGTTATGTTCGACAGTCCGTGCCCTCTCCAATCCACCAAAACAGGAAGGGAACGTCGCCATTCAGTTCAGCCAATATTCAACAAGTGACCCTATCCACTGTGCAAGTCATTTCAATAAACAATTTATTGAACACCTCGCACCAGACAGACTTAAGCGTAAAATCCGTAGACAGATTCACAACCGAACCACAGACAGCATACCAGTTTTCACCACGGACGAAGTAGTTGCAGCTATAGGGAAGGCGAACAACTCGAAAGCATTGGGACCAGATGGCATTTCAATGACTATGCTCAAACACCTCGATCTGTCAGCCATCAATTATCACACGGCTACGTACAATCTATCCATCTCCTCGTTGATCGTTCCGGAAATCTATAAAAAAGGGAGAGTCATCCCAATACTGAAACCTGGGAAGAAAGGGACACTCGGCGAATCCTATCGTCCAATAACTCTACTGTCACCAGTTGCCAAAACGCTTAAAGCACTAATCCACCCTGTTCTTACGGCCCACATCCAGCTCGCTGATCACCAACATGGCTTCCGAAGCATGCACAGTACGACCACGGTCTTGGATGCCATTACGTCCCGCATCCATAATGGTCTTAACCAGGCTCGTCCTTGTGACAGAACAATATTGGTGGCGCTTGACCTGTCGAAGGCCTTCGACACTGTCAGCCATTCAGCGCTTCTGTCTGATATCAACCATCCATTGCTTCCGACGCAAATAGTGAAATGGATTGTCAATTATCTCGCTGGCAGGCAATCCTATACAGAATTCAGAAACAGCAGAAGCTTAGAAAGATTAAACAAGGCGTACCTCAAGGAGGAGTTCTATCTCCTACCTTGTTCAATCTATACCTATCAGGACTTCCAACACCTCCTGAAGAGATCGACATTATTTCCTACGCTGAAGACTGCTCCATTCTAGCAACAGGGAACGACATGGCAGTTAAGTGCAGAAACATCAACGGTTATTTTGAACGACTAAACTCGTTCTTCATAAACAAAAACCTTACCGTCTCAGCGCCCAAATCCTTGGCAACCCTATTCACCACCTGGACGAAGGAGGTCAAGATGCAGCTTGAAATCTCGATCAGGAATCATCCTATTCCTACTATAAACCATCCTAAAGTCCTAGGGAGCACCTGGGGCAAGGACAAGGAAACTCTACTGGTCACGTATAAAGCAGTCGGAAGATCAGTGGCCAACTATGCGGCTCATGTGTGGTCGCAGAATCTCTGTGACACACAATGGAAGAAGATTCAAACGTGCCAAAACGCCGCTCTCCGTACTGTAACTGGCTGTCTCCTGATGTCACCCCAGGACCATCTACATCAGGAAACCAGGATGATGCCTTTAAGGGACCACAACCAGCTTCTTGCCAAGCAATACCTGGTGTGGGCTGCTATCGAAGTGATCACCCTAACTTCAACCTCATGGACAAGACGCCGCCGCCCAGACATGTCAGGCGCGATTTGAGGGACCTAGAAAGAGACGTACAGAGACACAAAAGGGAACCCTTTGATAGTAACGCACATAGGTCGGCCATCGCAGCAATACATCGAGAGCAGGTCAATAAGTCAATAGCAAGCTTAGGTTCGAATCCAGTTCTCTCGTCCATACCACCAATGATATCTCCGGAAGAGGAAAGACTTCCGAGAGCTACGAGAACAACAGTCGCCCAACTTCGGTCAGGCTGGTGTTCACGACTGAACTCCTACCTATCTCGCATAGACCAGGACGTCGCAAACATCTGTCCTGCTTGTAACGGAACCCCTCACGACGTAAACCATATCTTTTACTGCCCAGCTGCACCCACCCACCTGACTCCTAGATCGCTGTGGGAGAACCCAATAGAGGCAGCTAACTTTCTATCCCTCAACGCCGGGGATGAAGACGAAACCGTATGCAAGAAACAAACACATCGAATTCTGACCATTGCCACAACAACAACAGGTCCCAAGATGTCGAACAGTGTCACAGGTTCATCTAGGGGTTTGTTGTTGCCTGCACCTGATCGGTCCTTTTGGTCGCCTCCAACGATCAACTCACTTAGGGGCACATATTATAAACCCGTCACCCCACCATCCCATAAATAAATTTCTGAAAACAGTGCAAAAAAAAACCTTCAAAAACAGTGCATTGCAAGCAATCGTCGTCACTAAAATAATATAATTGACAAACCCAGCGCACTTTATATGCGAAGGAAGTATCCTTTGTTTCAAATCGTTTGATTTCATTTACAGAAAAGTGTAATATGCACATTAATCGGATCAGAGGTGTATTTATACGTGTATTTAAATAATACTTGTAGGGAAGGTAGGGGTTGTTTTGGTCCTATCATGCCCAACCGACTAGATCCAACCACATATTATACTAGTTAGACAGGGTGGCGCAAAACTACCGTTATGGTTCAAATGCTTAATAACTTTTTAATTTAATTTTTATTTTTTATTTTTATTTCAGAATTTTGTGAAGAAAACTTCGGGAATTTGAAATGGAACAGTACACAACACAGCAGCGATCAAAAATTGTTGAATTTTATTTTGAAAATCAACGGTCAATTGTTTTGACGCAGCGTGCTTATCGTCGTTTTTTTAATGTGCGTACTGGACCTTCAGCACCAACAATAAACCGCCTGATTGCGGTACAGTAGGACACATTCCATGTACCGGAAGACCTCGTACGGCCCACACGGAAGAAAATATCCAACGTGTTGTGGATAGTGTGCAGGACAATGGAGAAACATCGACAAGAAGACGTTCGGCACAACTGGGGCTATCGCGGAGGTCCCTTCAGAGAATTTTGGCTACATTGCACATGTTCCCGTATAAGGTTCAGCTTGTGCAAGAATTGAAGCCGATAGACTACCAACAACGGCTTGATTATGCCATTTCGTTCCGACAAAAAGCAGAAGAAAATCGCTATTTCATTCACAATTTGATAATGAGCGATGAAGCCCATTTCCAATTGAATGGTTTCGTAAACAAGCAAAATTGCAGGATATGGGCTACAAAAAATCCAAGAACAGTTCATCAGCAACAATTACACCCACTTAAGAGTACTGTTTGGTGCGGCGTATCGTCTGAAAGGATCATTGGTCCATATTTCTTTGAAAATGCACATGGCGCCGCAGTTACGGTTAATGGTGCTGAATATCGAACGATGCTGGACAATTTTTTGAGGCCAGCTGTAGAAAACCATCCACAGTTGTGGTTCCAACAAGATGGAGCCACAGCCCACACTGCAAGGGATACAATGGCTCTGTTACGGGACCTCTTTGGCGAACGCATTATTTCGCGCAGAAGCGATTTCAATTGGCCCCCACGTTTACCGGATTTAACAGCGCCAGACTGTTTTCTTTGGGGTTATTTGAAAGAAAGGTTATACGTAAATAAGCCAGCGACCATACCAGAGCTAAAACAAAACATTCGCAATGAAATTCGAGCCATAACACCCGAAATTTTACAAAAAGTTATGGAAAATGTACTGGAAAGAGCACGAATGTGCGAAGCCGAAAATGGCCACCACTTGCGGGATATAATTTTTCATACTTAAGCCAAAATTATTCCCCATTAATATACTGTATAACAAAAAAAAAAAAAAATTATAATAGTTAACCATTAAATAAAAAAGTTATTAAACATTCAAACCATAACGGTAGTTTTGCGCCACCCTGTAGTTAGTAGTTTTAGGTATATTTTTTTCACATTTGTAGTGGTGTAGTAGTGGTGTGCAGTGTAGTGCCTTTACTAAACTGGATCAGCTTCTCATCCCAAGTTTTCATGCTAAAAATTGGCGACAATTTGTTCAAGGGATATATAGGCAAAAACATGAATAGTAGGGTAATACACGAGGCACTTTGTAAGCATTCCAGTTTCACGAATAATAGAGAATTATCTGTATCGCTTATAGAGGGAATTTTCAGATCGTGAGTTATACTCGTAGATACATTTAATTATTTTACCTACATATGTAAAGTAGGTAGGTTCGATCATGACCATTTCATTCAATACCAACCAACCAGATCCTTTTACAAACATTTGAAGTGGCTAGCTTCATTCTATATAAGATTATCGTGCTAACGGGCGAGTGGACAGGCAGACATGGCTTACATCGATTAATCAGGGCTCCGATCATATTATATTATACTGCTATACTTACAGTTCAGTTTGTACCGACCTTTAAATAAAACAAATGATACACGTGAAAAGTGAACCTCCTGGTCGAATGAGAGAATTGTGCGAAAATACATTTCTCAGACAAGTATGCATGTGATGTACTTACTAAAAAGGGTATGTACCCGTTTAAGGGTTAACACGGGGTATATTGTATCTTATGATTTTTGTTAATTGTGCTAATTTGTGTTTGTATTAAAATAAAATGAAGTGTTTCACTAATTAGTCAAATAACCACCTGTTTCTCGCACACCTCGTCCGTCGACATTATTGGAAATACTCTTTAAGGAACAATGCAATAGCCTTTAACACATTTATTTACACTGAAAAACATGCCAGTCACTGGTATCGCATCTATAAATCTTTTATTTAATTAAATTAATCAAGAACGGTTACGACCTACACACAGATGTTCGTGCAGAACACAGCTGTTTTTGACAGAACAGCTGAAAGTATCATAACAGAGAAGTACATGGTAAAAGTGGGTGGGAATAATTCTGTAATGGTGTGTGTTTGTGCTAGATGGAGCATTCACGATGAATGAACTCGAAACAAAGAAGAGGGAAAAAATGAAAAAGAAAGGAAATGAAATTAATCACCCTGAGAAACGTTCCTAAAATTACGTTTATATTACGTTTACACTATCCCCAGATTACTTCATCTGCGCCAGCTGAGATAATCTGCGACTGTCAAATACATACAATTTTGAACTCACCACACCCAGATTACGCTGCAGATGAAGAAATCTGGGGATAGTGTAAACGTAATATTACACTATCCGCAGATTATATTACGTTTACACTATCCCCAGATTACTTCATCTGCTGCGTAATCTGGGTGTGGTGAGTTCAAAATTGTATGTATTTGACAGTCGCAGATTATCTCAGCTGGCGCAGATGAAGTAATCTGGGGATAGTGTAAACGTAATATTACTTCATCTGCGCCGCCTGAGATAATCTGCGACTGTCAAATACATGCAATTTTGAACTCACCACACCCAGATTACGCAGCAGATGAAGTAATCTGGGGATAGTGTAAACGTAATATTATATTACGTTTACATTACGTTTACACTATCCCCAGATTACTTCATCTGCTGCGTAATCTGGGTGTGGTGAGTTCAAAATTGCATGTATTTGACAGTCGCAGATTATCTCAAGGCCGGTTGACACGTTCAAAGTACACTTTGCCAAAGTATGCTTTGGAACGAATATCCACCATTGTGAATTACCACTTTCCCACTTGCAAAAAACGCTGGATTTAGCATTTCTGGGGAATTTATACCAAAACACATTGTTCAGACCACCGTAAATTGAATAAAAAACACCAACAACTCACTATTTCCCGCCCCAACAACTTTTTTCTGTGAACTTGTCGATTTACAATCAATTCTTTGATGGAAAGTTGAGCACCATCCTACTTTGCTTTGATAGGACGCTAGAGACTTCAAAGCACTTTGAAGGGGGTTGACACGTTCAAAGTAACCTCAAAGTAGGTTGTCAACGTACTTTGCCAAAGTGTACTTTGAACGTGTCAACCGGCCCTCAGGCGGCGCAGATGAGGGCCGGTTGACACGTTCAAAGTACACTTTGGCAAAGTACGTTGACAACCTACTTTGAGGTTACTTTGAACGTGTCAACCCCCTTCAAAGTGCTTTGAAGTCTCTAGCGTCCTATCAAAGCAAAGTAGGATGGTGCTCAACTTTCCATCAAAGAATTGATTGTAAATCGACAAGTTCACAGAAAAAAGTTGTTGGGGCGGGAAATAGTGAGTTGTTGGTGTTTTTTATTCAATTTACGGTGGTCTGAACAATGTGTTTTGGTATAAATTCCCCAGAAATGCTAAATCCAGCGTTTTTTGCAAGTGGGAAAGTGGTAATTCACAATGGTGGATATTCGTTCCAAAGCATACTTTGGCAAAGTGTACTTTGAACGTGTCAACCGGCCTTTACGTTTACACTATCCCCAGATTATTTCATCTGCTGCGTAATCTGGGTGTGGTGAGTTCAAAATTGTATGTATTTGACAGTCGCAGATTATCTCAGCTGGCGCAGATGAAGTAATCTGCGGATAGTGTAAACGTAATATTACGTTAATATTACGTTTACACTATCCGCAGATTACTTCATCTGCGCCAGCTGAGATAATCTGCGACTGTCAAATACATACAATTTTGAGCTCACCACACCCAGATTACGCTGCAGATGAAGTAATCTGGGGATAGTGTAAACGTAATATTACACTATCCGCAGATTACTTCATCTGCGCCAGCTGAGATAATCTGCGACTGTCAAATACATACAATTTTGAACTCACCACACCCAGATTACGCTGCAGATTAAGTAATCTGGGGATAGTGTAAACGTAATATAATATAGTGAAAATGAGCTGTCGTCAAAAACAAAATAATACATAATAATTGTGCAATTTGGTGATTAATTTCTATATGCACAGAAAAAACTTGCTCAAACTCTGAAATGTGGGGAAAAAAATAAGTCGCTATGAAACCGAAGAGAGCACAGCAAAACGACTCCCGACATGGAAACGAAAGCCCTTCCTTCCGTCCTTCTGTGCTGTAATGAACCATATTCTGTTTCTACCGGCAGATCGAAGGCAGCAACTGATGAGTACTGATCTGTCGGTGGTACGAAACCAGAGGCCGAAGGTCCCATTACACTCGGACCCCGATGCAAACACGAGTGAATCGGAGCCGTCCGCCAGCCAGCCAGCCATTCCATACTTATCGCCCAATTTTTTTTAAAAAGGATAATATATCGCAAGGAAAACACAAAGCAAAACTAAACACTTATTAACTCATCTCATAACTTTGAACAGAATGCCTAGATGAGCGGTTGGTTTTATCTCAAGTGTTTTTGCCGTGCAATTATGCATAATTAAATGGGACTGAACTGTAGTTTGCGGTGCATGTCAGCCAGAATGCATAGTTTAACATATGTATTGATCAGAATGCATACGACATCAAACATCGCATCAGTGTCGGTTGGATGAAGTGGCGCGAAAACTCTGGAGTTTTCTGCGACAAGAAAATGCCACGAAAGCTTAAGAGCAAGTTGTATAAAACGGTCGTTCGTCCCGCACTCATGTATGCGTCTGAATGCTGGACTATGTAAAAGACATATGAAAGCAAAATGACTGCGACCGAGATGAAAATGCTACGGATGTCAGCCGGTGTGACCAAAAAGGATCATATTAAAAGTACCTACATCCGAGGCAGCTTGTTCGTTGAGCAGCCGATCACTGAAAAGTTCGAAGATCGTCGTTTGGATGGGTATTGCCACGTTCTAAGGCGTCCGCCTGAGAACCCTGTCATGAAGGCACTATCAACGAATGTTCCATTTGCTGCACCCAAACGCCGAGGCAGATAGAAACACACATGGATCGGTCAGATGAAAAAGCAACAACAACGCGTTAATCTTGGCGATGATACGATCCAAGACCGTGCTGCCTGCAGAAGGAAGCTGAGATTATACCGCCGGAATGGGAGAAGTGCCAACACCACAGGCAGAGCAACGAGAAGCCGCATAGTGGTATGAAAGGGCAAGGAAGAAGAAGATCAGAATGCATACTTGAAAGTAGCCGGGTACTTCGGCTAGTTTTGAATAAAACACAATTACTACGTTTAGATCGCACGATTTAACTCGGGATTAAGTCATAGACAGAAGTAAGAAATACCGAATTAAGTCGTGCGGCCTGAAACCGGTCCATGGTTTTATAGATAAAAATTGTAGTTTATTTGTTCAGTTTCTCAACTCAAATTTAAATGCATAATACCCAAATAAAATACACATAATAAAAAGACCAATATTATTCCTAATTATTAAAATAGAATACCCAATAAAATGGGTAAAAGATATCGCAGAGCAACGCTTTCATAACATTAAAAAACACAAATCATGTCGTTGCACTGTCCTGGGGAGTCATTACAAAATAATCACTTTTATATCCTAATACGTTAAAGATGCTAGTCAACATTTGTTGAACACTAGCCGATTGAAGTCTTGCTATTTGAGGACCAAAAATTGTAATATCAATTCTAACGCCACAATGCATTAGAAAACTTTTTACCTTACTCGCGATCGGTCTATTCGACCCTAGAACGATGTGTCGAACAAAAGCATTGCTATTAAATTCACTCATAAGCCAAGCGTAGATTCGAGTTACAATTGAAGATGATAGAATTCCATCGAAATCTTGTAAACGTTGGTTGGAAGAACTGGACATACGGCCCGAGGTGAAACATTGATCCAAAATTGCCATGAATTCGTCGACCATACTTTCTACATTTTGGGATCCTGCAGATCGACCATTCCTTGGCGAGAGCGAATGAATGAACGAATAGACAGAGGTAGCCAGCGTGCGTGACGATTGTGCCGGACTATCGTTCACAGTGAGTTGTTGACTTGAATGGGGGCGCTTTGCATTTTTCAAATTTTTCAACATGTTTTCCAACAACGACGGACCATTCGTTGTCAATGAAGGTTTTGGAACTGTCTATTTATAAAGCATAATGAGCATAAATAATACTGTTCACGTATTACGATTGAAAATTACCTGTTCGTCGTTTGCTTGAAAGTTTGGCACAATTTGATCACTTGAAAGGGAAGTAGACAAGTGCTGCAATTACAGTAAAATTGATCAGACATGACACCACCTAAAGTGTAATCTAACATTCGACAAATCTACAATACAAACCTTCATACTTGTTCTGCCTTTTTCTTTTGACTCTTCAAAAGGTACACATTGATCCGGTGTGACCACTTTCTTCATGGCAAGCATTTTTTCGAGTTTAGGCCTCAATTGGGAAGCAGTTAAGCGTTGTTCCGGATCCAGATTTAGAAGACCTTGAATGACATCTATCGTGTCTTTAGACACGCCCGTATCCCTATCCAAGTGAAAAATACAATTATGTACTAATAACAGAGTTAGATATAAATTCCTTACTCTGGTATATGAAATCGACCCGACTGAATTTGGGCAAGTAAGGCCGGACATGATGAGTTGAAAAATGGAAAACTACCAAACAGCATTATAAAATAGACAACTCCAAGTGCCCACATATCCGACGGTTTTCCTCTGTATGGCTTACCGGATATTACATCAGGGGAAACATATGCTGGCGAACCGACTTGATCTTGCAGCAAATTGTTTTCATTTGATAAATATCGTCCTAGACAGAAATTCGTTATGATGACTTTTTTCGATGATTTGTTTAGCACAATGTTTCCTAGTTTCAGGTCTCGATGAACAATGTTTTTCTGAAAGTACAATAAAAAATGCGTTCTATTAGTGATGATTCATGTTGTCGCTCTTCTGAGCAGTAGTGATATGTTCATGGCTTTGCAATGCCAATTGGTTTCTGGTTGCGACAACTGATCGGCTAACGATGCGTCGCCTTAAAAACTATATACGCTGAAATTCCGCCCAGCTGGGATGAAAGGAAGCGATCATTTACAGCCTTATCCCAGTAGCAGTGGCGGATCGAGGATTTCGTTGGGGGGACAAGGCTCCGCGTATTAAAATGTCTTTTTGATCTGAGGGAATGCCGCAGAAAGAACAACAACTCTGTCGTTCACATTTGCAAACAGTATATTCTGATGAAACACCTATGTGTGCTTTAAAAAATGTACCTACGTTGAGCGCCAAGATTGGAATGGACAGGTGTTGGCGGACACTGAAGTATCCATGGGGACGGAGTCAAGGTTTGCCGAAGTGACCGTGATGGGCCGGCAGCGCCATTTGGCGGAAACTCCTCAGTGAAATAGGCGGCGGCACGAGCTTGTTGTAGCTCAGTGACCGAAGATGTGGGCCTCGTTTTTGCCCTCTCGCTGCCCCTTACCATTACGATTTTAAGATAATCTCGTGCCTAGGGATAAAAACAGCGCAAAAGGGGTACCAGGGTCCCACGACGAAGTTCAAGAAAAAAAAAGAACTACATAGTGACCATGCCCGTCGACCGGCTCATGCACGTTCCTGCGGCAGCACCGGAGCGACTCCGTTTTTTATGAATGTTGGAAGCGATACATCTCGGCGCAACTGCTCTCAATCCGTCTACACTGCGCCGGCACTGAACGTAACCCCGGTCCTTGGATCTGCTGCGTTTGCAACAATGTGCTGCACCCAAATGTCACATCCGTGAAATGCAACTGCTATGATGAGTGGTGCCATTTGAGGAACTGCTCCGGACTCAACCACCATAAACACTAGAACTCCTCCTTCACTGCTAATCAGTGTAGAAATAGAGGACAGTAATCATCGACCTCGCCTAGTACGCCACATTCTTTAACCCCAGTCATCCCCGGTAACTCCAGCAAACAGTTCCAGACATAATAGAATATCGATGTCTAACCTTACGCCCGTGTCACTCATCGCCAACTTCGACATGCTCTCACTAGTGCAGCTAAACGGTAATGGGCTACAAAACAAAATTGCTAACATCGTTCATGGACAAAAGAAGTAAAAACGCAGTTTGAGATATATAGACAATGAACGCATTCGAAAATCCTGGATAGTATGGCGACCTCATCTGCCCATGTCACAACTATATGCAACACAATGCGTGGCAGGAATAAAATCCTAAAAGCCTTGGCCGGTAGCACATGGGGAAAAGACAAGGAAACGCTACTGGTCACCTACAAAGCGGTCGGAAGATCAGTGGCCAACTATGCTGCTCCTGTGTGGTCTCAGAACATATGTGACACACAGTGGAAGAACATTCAGACTTGTCAAAATGCCGCTCTCCGCGCCATAGTTGGATGTCTCCTGATATCTCCCCAAGAATACCTACACCAGGAAACAAAGCCGTTTCCTATCAGAGACCACAACAAGTTGCTTGTGAAGCAATATTTAGTAGGCTGCTACCGGAGGGAACATAATAACTTCCATCTAATGGACAAGACTCCGCCACCAAGGCATGTTTGGCGTGATCTGAGGGACCTTGAACGTGATGTCCAGGCATATAAAAGGAATCCCTTCCGCCTGCAAATCTGCAATCGCATTATTCCATCAGCAGGAGTTGCATTTATCAATTATGGGTTTAAAACCGAATCCACCTGAAGAGAAGAGGCCTCCTAGAGCCACCAGGACGACACTTGCCCAACTTCGAATGCGGACGCCACCCAGCAAAAAGCCCGGGTGCCTACATGAAGTGCGTACATCGGTAGGCGAAAATTTAAAATTATAGCCCAGGTATGGGTGGTACGAAATTGTATGAAGAGGGTAAATCGTACCCCAAATCCCGCAGTTTTCCCATTGCCAACGCACATTTGTGTACAGGTGCGTTGTTCTGGTGAAAGATGATTTTTTCTTCTTCAAGCCAGGCCCCTTCTCGCGAATTTTGGCATCCAGTTGGTCAAGAAGTTTGGAGTAATATTTGCCTTATTATTGTTCTGCTTTTTCAAGGTAATCAATTAACAGATTCCCTTTCGCATCTCAAAACACGCTGGCCATGACCTTTCCGGCAGACGCGATCGACTTTGCTTTCTTTGACGTTGAACCACCGGCTTCCACCCACTGCTTCGACTGCTGTTTCGTTTTCGGCGTGTAGTGGTGGAGCCAAGTCTCACCTATGGTGGCAAATCGCCGCACAAAATCGGTTGGATCCCGATTGCATCGGTGCAAAATTGCGGCGAAAATTGTTTGCGCATTTGCTTTGGATCGGCATTCAGCAAATGCGGCATCCATTTCGCGCAAAGCTTTCGCATTTCTAATTCTTTGTACAAGATGTTTCGCACCCTTTCTTCCGATATCCCCACAGCCTCAGCAATATCACTCACTTTCATCCGTCTATCGTCCAACACGATATCATGCACTTTTTCGATGGTTTCCGGTGTGGTTGCGGTTTTTGGCCGTCCTTCACGTGGGTCGTCTTCGAGGGACGTGCAACCACGTTTAAATTCAGCTGCCCATTTTTTAACGGTTGACATCGAAGGAGCAGGTCCCCGTAAACTTTTGTTAACTTCGGACGAATTTCCTTAGGGGTTAATCCATCCAAAACGAAGAATTTTATGACCGCACGATATTCAAGTTTCTCAATTTTAACGAAAACACACACACACGGCAATCATTTTGGTCGCGAGCATACATCGAACCACGTCAAAGTCAATGCAAAAAAAAAATCTCCTCGTTTCCACCGTTCTATGATATTTGATGGTTCGATGGAAGTTCGGTCGTAGTTTTGCGCGTTCATGTGTGGAGACCTTAAGACGTCTACTGCAAAAATTCGTGTAAACAAACTACTTGAGAGAACAAGTTGAAACTTGTTATACGAACTAATGACACGTGCATCCCGGCAGGAAACATAAATTTTTGCTGATTGTAACGGTATTTCTGTCAGGCCAAGAACTCTTCACCTTACTCTCGTAGCTATTGAACGGGACAGCTGCATTTTGTAGAATACTGGCGGGCGTATGTTGTCACTATCACTCAGTGGTGCATTAGGTATGTCTTGACAAAATCCCCGAGTGTCCATAGAACAAATGGAAACGGAATCTATCAACGCTTGAACCGCGGCTATTTTGTGATTCATAAAATTTTGGGGCTGCGTAAAAGCAGCAAAAACGCGGGCATTATTTAGCTGAATCGAATATATATTGCAAGTGTTTAAACTCGTATCACGCAACCGCAAAAATGGTGAAGTTATCATTGCAATTTATGCTTAGCATTCAAAAAGTGTAGATTCCTTAGAAATGGGACGCCAGCACAACCGAACATCAACACCAGGGATTGCGACTCTACAGCTTTCTCACAGCCGCATTTGAGGTGCTCTCGAAATGTGTTTCGTGTCAAAAGGAATAAATCATAGTTCTAGGGCTAAAGCACAATAAAGCGGCCGCTGGTAAGGCTCATTGGCCTCTCGTGTCCACGGCTTATTTACCAATCTTATAACATATATATTGCACAAGGTATCCCCTAGATATATAATCTTACCTTATGAATGCTCTCCACAATTTTAACGATTTCGTTAAGTATGTACAAGGCTTCACATTCGTCCAGTTTCCTCATTCTCGTTATGTAATCCTGAAGACTTTCATATGAAGCTGATTTATCACTGCATGAAATACGCAAAAGGTTACACTTTGTGTCATTGAAATCAGTCTCAAACTCACCAGAACGGATGCTGAATAAGGCAGTCTAAAACGAGAATAAGTCGCTTCATCACAGAACCCGTATAAGTCGATCTACGCTTCCTAATTAATTTCTCCTCGTACGCAAAGTCCTGCAAATTATAAAATAATTACACTGACCGAAGCTGACGAAACGTGTCTTCATTTTACACTAAAAATCCCGTGATGTTTCACAATGCCTGGTTCATTATGGAGTAGAGACAGGAGCGAATATTCGGTGTGAAGAAGGATCTTTCCACGTTGCTCGTCCTGCGAGTGTTCTCCCTGAGCAGCAGAAGACGCTGACATTTGGAGGATCTGAAATACAAGGAATGAATTGAATACTGAACAAAATTGGTGTCCACAAAGCGTACCTTCAGTTGGTAGAACTTGTTAGTGTTTTCCTTTTTGGCGATAAACTGGAAGATATTTCCTACCGGTCGGTATCCCTTCACTTCGGCGCCGATTGTGTACGGACCGGCTTTTCGGAATTGCTTGCGATCCACCATCATCCCGGGCAAAGGCACTTTTACATCGGGAGGAATTTTATACCTGGTGCGGAGTCGGTATTCTTCACAGCTCTCTTGGAATTTGAGCTTCTTAACAGCCAGAACGGATACATCTTCGACATCGCTGTCCGAATCAGTGTCACTGTAGCCATGTATATCGTCAATGAAATACATGTCTGCCAGTAGACTAGGGAGTTTTGGGGGTGAATAGTAATCGTGTTTGTCTCTCGACGACCTCTTTAATCCGAAAATTCACTGATAAGCGTCAAGCGAGTCACAAGCGCTCTGGGCTGACGTCCGAACGATTCTGTGATCTGTCAAGTGCAACTTCAAAACAAACAAACAGTAATGTAGGGAAGATGCTGCGCCATGTGTATACATATGAGCTGAACTAACACAATCTTATACACGTGGTTATTCGGAAGGGGAATAATTACTGCTAGTGAACAGAAGATGGCAATGTAAGCGGTTAAAAACTTCCGTTTTAAACGTTAAATCAATGTGATTAATATTCGTTCTAGCAAAAGTTGTGATGTAGCTAATAAAATCGATTTTTTAATGTGCCGCCGAATAAATTGTTGAAATGTTTCGCTTTTTGTAGACAGATTTCAGAATATTAAAAAAGTATCTAAGAACGCGGTAGCGTCCCGCCCGCCAAAGAAAACGAAGGAACATTCCAATTAAGAGAATTCTATCTAGAATAGAGAGAATTTACACATAAAGGCTGGTATTCAGATCGCGTGAAATGAAAAAATTGACAACAGCACTTTTCATCGGGGAAATGGCTCGTGGAAAAAATGCGTGGAACATGCCAATTTTTCACTTTTCACTCGATCTGTGTACCGGGGAAATGAAACATGTCAAACATTAAAACGACTAATTTGTTATTATCTATTGCCCAACTATGAACAACACCGGGAAAACACAACAACCTGAATAACACCGACAGAGACAGCTGAGCTGTCAGTGGAAATTTTTCTCGTACATTTGGCACGCGAAAATATTTCATCCTCGTGAAATCCACAAACTTGGCATTTCACTCAAGGTAGTACACAGATCGCGTGAAATGAAATTTTGCTTTCCACACAATTTCACGTCTGTTTTCATCGGGGAAAAATTTTGTGATTTTGTTTGGGATTTCACGGCACTTTTCATTCCACGCGATCTGAGTACCGGCCTTAACTCAGGAAATTTCCGCTTTAGGAACATTCCTGTTTCGCGAATATTACGAGAATTCTCTAACGAAGGAATAGAAAAAAGTCACAGAGATATATAGAAGGAGATGACACCACTATATGTGCCTTGACCCTCCAGGGCATGGACGCGTCAACATCTCTAGCATTATGCCTTGTTGACGTTTCGATAGCATATCTACTTTTCGGAAGTGTAGTTGCGAGCATGCACCTCCTATCCGCGCCGTCTTTATACTGACAAGCTCGGAGCACTGTGAGAGTTCTATTCGTACCCACAGGTAGTTTTTGGTTGCGTCGAGATTTGAACTCCGAACTCTAGATTAGTATCGTAGAGCGGTGACCGAACGACCATGGACACCGAGCGCGACACTAAATTTTGTGACGGAATTCTACAACATACGAGCTGGTAAAAAGTAAACAGAGAGACGCCCTCAACCCCGGAACACCATAGCGCCCGGAAATGCGGATCTTGGCCACGATGTTGACGAACCAGATGAAAGTTTCACCGCCAGGCATCTACTACTGTCAACTGCAGTGAAACTTTCGTCCGGCTCGTCAACATTGGGGCCAAGACCCGCATTTTCGGGTGCATGACTCCACTAAAATATTAGCACAAAAAATCCGAATTCCGATAAAAAGCCCGGAAATTATCTGGAATGTTGTCATTTGATAACCACTTTACAGTCACTTTTTGGGGCACTTCCGGGAGTTTCTGCTAAATTCACCGGCCCGAGGATTAGTCACAGGGTAGTGCTGCATCATTCACATATATTTGTTTAGCGAAATTGCCGGCAAATTATAAAAAAATGCGATTCCGTTTTGCATTTTCATAACCACACTTATGCCTCGCACTTTTGAAAAGTCCATTTTGGTCTGCAGTTCACGTCACCTTACGTTTTTTCACTTCCACTCGTTTAATTGCACTTAAAAGTACGACACTAAACTCACTTTTACACACGATTATCGCGAAATGTCACGAAGTCGACCGCAAGTGTTCTCCACTTTGTTTGCATCTAGGTGATTGCTTGTCTTGACCTCATTGCTTTCACATTATGGCCTGGTATTCTAGATGGCTCTGCCATCCAAATGACGTTTGCGAGAATCAAGTTGGATGTTTATCTCGCCCTGAGAAGATAGAGAATATGGAAGTATAATTATCCTATATTTACACTAAATTCCCTGAGGTAATTCTACCTCATCCACAATTGAATAAATAAATACATATAGTAGAACAAGCAAGCTGCCAAACAATTGCTTCGTTTCTCTCGGGCTACTTTATCCTCATTCCCTTTCTTCTCAAATCTCATCCAATATCCCGAAGCGAAAGCCACCGAAACACTCGAATACCCCGCTGCCTGGTGGGTAATACTACTACTTTGACTTAACCCCTAGTGGGGTATAGCGAGTCAACTACCCCTTCGCGCCATCGTACTCTGTTCTGGGCAATGGGGCGCAACTCCCCAAACGACTTACCCAGTGCCTTACACTCCTTTGTCACAGATCGGCGCCATGTGATTTTAGGTCCCTCTCTTGGTCGGCCTTGGTTGGAAATGGGGTCCCATTTCATGGCATGCAAAGCAATGCGGTTATCACTCTTCCGCAAAGTGCCATTTTCGCCTGCGTATCAATTTTTCGATTGGTATCTGACCCGTACGCCGACTTAGCTCTACCAAAGAGGATCGATAATTCTACAAGAGTTATCACTCCATAGAACTTTCCCCTCTGCCAAGAGATTTGTATGTATTGACAAATTGTATAGACTTCACAAGAAAGCTTCCTCCATACAACTTTAGCCTCTGGCGGTAGATTTGTATGTATTGATTCTCTTGTGTATCTATACTGTGTAGTTTATACTATGTTTATACAATTTGTCAATACATACAAATCTCCTGGCAGAGGCGAAAGTTCTATGGAGTGATAACTCTTGTGGAATCTATACTATTTGCTTTGAAGAGAGAGTATATGAGGAAGTGAAAAAGAGCGAGAGAAACGAAGTAATTCGGCACAAGTGAGGAAGTAGGAAGGGGGATGGAAATTTGACATCTCTTTTGCTCTATATTGACCGGCCGGGTGTTCCGCGGCAGAGAGACAGACTGGAATGTTATTGTTCCAACTGGAAAAGTAGGAGAGGGGATGACATCTTGCGTGCTTCCTGTGCTTTTATATAGACTGCGCGGGTGTTGCGCAGTGGAGGGCGTGTATCTCTCTTTTTACTTTTTACGATTGGAATTGCTTCAAATAGTTTAGTGTTGAGTATATGCGGATTGCTCCTCCATAGGTATTCTCTATGACTATTTGGCTCTACCTTTGATATTGTTTCGGGCCAGAAAATTCTTAAAATTCGACGAAGACATGAGTTGACGAAAATTTGCAACTTTCTGGTTACACTTTCCGTGTACTGCTCCCATACAAAAGCATAGACAGTGCCAGGGAGCGAAATAAGCACATACAGTACTAGGGAGCGAAACAGGCCCAGCTTGGTCTTGATGCTGCTTTGTCAGATTTTGGACAGCATGCGGTACGCGCATTTTAGCTTGGTTGATACGACGAGCGATGTCCTGCTCTGTACCACTATTTTCGGCAACAATGCTACCCAGGTAGACGAAGTTGTCCACCTTCTCCACAGGCTGCCCATTAATATTGATGGCAATAGGTCTCGGATTTCTTTTTCGCAATGGAGGGCTAAGAACCTTGGTCTTCTTGGTATTAATCTTTAGCCCAACCTTGCTTGCCTCTCTCTCAAGATATAACAGATCCATGATTTTGTGAGAGAGTAGGCATATGTGTCGTCAGCGTAGTCAAGATGTTGTAGATAAGATGCCAAAGTCCATTGGATTCCTCTGTCTAGTCCGGATAAGGCCGCATGCAACACATCACCGATCACTTTGAGGAATAGGATCAATGAGAGGATGTATTTTACATATTTTTTTTATCAAAATAGCTCAGAAATTTTCAACGTGTATAGCACCGAAGCTAGTCCGGCTGACCAAAATGACCATGTCAGGCTCCTCGCAGGTCAGAATCAACAACAACTTTATCGAGGCATTCAACACATGACCGAAGCAGGGCGATGGGCTGGCGTCAATGATATTTAATCCCGTACCTGAATACGTGGTCAGAAAATTACCGGTGGACACAACAAAAACTCTTCTGTTGTCTGCCACCCAAATAAACGAACGAAATGATGCAAGCTCTCGATTAGGCAGCGAAAGAAATTGGTCTACAAATAAGCAAGTCCAAACCGAAGGTTTTGATCCAAAAAACCCGGACGAGCAGATCAAATATACCGGAGACAAAACTAAATGATCAGACAATTGAAAGGGTAGACAACTTCATATATGTACCTCGGCAATTTTTCATAATGAAAAATCGCATGAAAGTCAAAGGATGATATTTAATTTTTTTTGCGACAGTTCCTGTATAGCTATGAATTATTCATAGAGCTACGAATTGTCGACCTTAAACGAAAATTAACAATCGCCTCAATTTTGAGATGATGGTTAATATGGAATTTTCGACCCCTGAACAGACGAACGTATTGTCCCAACAGACGAGCGTGTTGCCCCAAAATTTTGGAACTATCGTTCCAAGCATATCTTCACATAGAGTTCGAGCTTGAATTGAAACGATGTATCGTAAATATGTACCCAGAGCGACCGGAGCGAGCGTTCATTTGCGATAAATCACAACCCTAAGTTGTGATGTGATCCTTTAAGCGCGGAATAAGCGGAGTCCATTAAAGAGACTCTTGATTCACAATAGTCCCTTGTGTGGGCTCCGCTCGCTCTGCACTTACGATATCAAAACCCTCAGTATCGCACACACACGAACGCTCGCTTCGTTTGCTCTGGGTGCAACATATTCGCGATGCAAATTGCAAATTCTTTACGCGATGAAACAATTTTCATTTAATGAAGTACAAGTGTTTCCACACATTTTCAACATTTAAAAATTATGTGAAGGAATGGTTCCGCGGCCATCATGTATATGTACATATATCCTTGATTAGCATCATCAGGAGAACAACATACGAAAATTTCAGGAAAATCAGAGGTGAAGAGTTAATCTGCATAATTACCCCAATTTCATTGTTATTGTTGTAAATTGCCTTGCTCCCTCCAGGGGTATGGATACTTCACCATCATGTATAATATTTATATGCGTTGATGACGTTTCGATAGCATATCTATTTTTGGGACGTGGCACCTCCTATCTGCGCCGTCTTTAGACTGGCAAGCGCGGAGCCCAGTGGGAGTTCTATTAATATCAAGTTTTTTTTGTTCTCGTCGAGGAACGGACCTCCATTCTCAAGATCTTTACGTGTTGGCGGCCGCCAAGATGTTTATGCAAATCTTTTGTCCTGCGTCCAAATGGACGAATGTGTCCATCTTAAGAGTATTCTCTTTCTCTCTATCGTATTTATAGAGAATTATCACCACAATCAAGGAAGTTCCGCTTTAGAAACTACAAATCTTTGGGCATGGATCCCACTTTCTAGCCACCTGAAACGGAAATGAGCTCTGAAGCCCCACCTAAGGAGCTTTGAATATTCTCTCTAAATGCATTGGAGAAACTTTTCCTATTATTTGAGAAACAGGAATGTTCCGAATGAACAAATGTCGAGTGCCGAAAATGTATAACCTAAACTGGCTTCGCGTTTAACAATTCGACCGAATCCGACAATTAAACCCCATTCGCCACAAAATTAATGAATTATCCAGGAAGAGTTGACATTCCAATTAACGCTAATTAAAGGACGTCTTAAGTCAAATTTCTTGAAATTCTCCCGACGACGTTTCTTCGTCGAAATCCACGCTGTGATAGTAAGCAAAGTGTCACTCGAGAATTAATGAACTTTGCCAAAGCTCTTATCGTCCGAAGGGATTACAGAATTAAATTGGTTTCTGTAAAACAGAGCATCATCTTGTGACTTGACAGCAATTCTTGACATTCCCGTGGAATGATGAATGATCATTTGAAAGATTGTTTGAATGGTTCCTGAAAAATATACTAAAGGAAAAAAAATTTAAATAATTAGACTATTCTGCGCAAGCTGAATTACAGGCTCTATATAAAAAAATATTTGACTCCTTTTAACACACGTAGCTGAATAATAATAAACTTTTTCTATCCATTCGGTGAATTTAGGTATAGTCTTGGAATACACCGCACGATTGGTGTTTAAAATATAACACATAACCAGGATCGAAAAAAAACCACCAGGTGCTATTAATCAAATGTGTGTTGTAAATATTTATATAATATAAGCTCTCTTCTGAATCACGTATCTGAATATCAGTGAGTCGGTAGCTGTAATTTAAAATTACAAATAAATGTATAAAGACACATTGAACCGCATTCGCTACGTACGATTTCTTATAAAAGATTATAGTATCCTCTCCAGGATGATTTATCATTGAAACAACCAGCCCCTATCACGGAATGTCGTAAAATTTTTATTGAACTAATGAAACAAAACACATTATGAGCACAAAAGTGCTCGACGGAATGTTTGGAATGCTCGTGAAACGTTTGAAGAAAGTGTTCATAAGGATTCAGTTGCAAGTGCCATAAAGGTATTCTCCACGAGTGCATATTCTACACATGTCCACATTTGCATATTTTGAACAACTTTTCGGGGGATATGCGGATCCTGTGTCGTCGGAGTGTGTTCATTCAGTGCTCGTTCGAATCGACGTTACGTATAGGTACACATCCGTACGTAGGTTTCAGAAGGGTGTCATAAATGCAATGATATGCTGCACTGTTCTGACATTTTATGATTATGAGCACGTCATTATGGAGCACATTGCACAACCCTATTTCAGTGCAAGGAGCGAATATTGCCGGTTATATTGCGAATATGAAGTGCAACTCAACTCGGACGGATGAATATGAACAACGGAGTGCAGTCAGAAACAATTGCAAGTGCAACGGACCAGTAAATTGCATCGAACACCCAGCTTTCGAGTACATATTTAAATATTGTCCTGATCTCATTACATTTTATGATAAATGCTCGGACAAGATATGGTTTAATATTGGAAATAACGAGCGTAAGCTTTGCATTTGATGGGTGGACTTGAAGTGACATTGACAGTGAAATGCAGATTTCTACACGTATTGGGTGGTCAAAATGTTCCGGAGTGCAAAAGGGCAAACTTTTTTATAAAATGCGGCCTAAACATGATGTACGTTATATGCGCTCAAGACAACCGATAAAAGACGATACATTTTAATTTAAATGAGAGAGAAAAAAAATCGAAATCTACAACTTTGGCACTGATGTACGAGAGTACACCTAAATCAACGAACGCCTTAAGAGAATCAACTATATTTTGCAGTTGCAGTTATATTACTTTACATTATACCCAGATTACTTCATTTGCGTGCAGACCATTTAATCTGGGCCAGTATAGCAGCAGATTACTTCATCTGGCGTAGCCTCATCTGCAGCAGATTACGCACACAAACTTACCACATATGTGGAGAAAATAAACTATAGCTTCGGATGAAAATATTATATTACGTTTACACTATACCCAGATCACTTCATTTGCGCGCAGATTAAAAAGTGGCGAGTTTAGGTGTTTACACTATCCCGGCTTATCCAGCCATTTGAAGCATTCTTTTTTTTGCCATGAACATAAAGACATAGCTTTTTTCTTAGGCGGCTATTACACTATAAAAGTTCTTTTACAAATATCTTTTATGAAAGCTATTTTCAAAGAACTTTTATAGTGTAATAGCCGCCTAAGAAAAGATTTGCGACATGGACGTTGCTTGTTTCAACTACTTTTCTAATATGCTTGCACACCTTCCCCCTTTAGCGGCTAATATCATTCATAAAAGTTCTTTTGAAATATCGTTCGTCAAATATATTTGTAAAAGAACTTTTATAGTGTAATAGCCGCCTTACTCTGATAAGCACATGCTTATTATTAAATAATATATGTTCAATAGGATTACTGAAAATATTAAAATAAAAAAAGAAAACAGTGGAAAAGATAAGAATTATGCTGGGGATCGAACCCGGGACCCATCCGGATACGAATCTAAAGCTACACTTGTCACTGATAAAGAACTCGTTTGAATGATATTTGTTAAGTTGGAGCGACAAGTCGAATTTATAAACGTCCACCGTCGCTTTAAATGAACGATCCAATAAATCAAACTGATATTTCCATTCAAATTTGTAATTTATTTTCACCACATATGTGGTGAGTTTGGATCGAGATAATCTAAGTGCGTAATCTGCTGCAGATGAAATAATCTACTGTTTAATCTGGCCAAGATTAAATGGTCTGCGCGCAAATGAAGTAATCTGGGTATAGTGTAAACGTAATGTTAGTCTGATTATCGGATCATTTACTTAATGCGACGGCGGACGTTTATAAACTCGACTCGACGGCTCCAACTTAATAAACATCATACAAACGAGTTTTTAATCAATGTCAGTGAGAAGCCTAATTCTAGATTATTATCCCGGGTTCGATCCCCAGCATAATTCTTATCTTTTTTTCCTTTTAATTTTTTTTTTATTTTGATATTTTTAGTAATCTTATTCAAAATATATTATTTAATACATAATAAGCATGTACTTATCAGAGCAAAAAAATAGCAATGTTTTTTATGTTCATGTCAAAAAAAGGATACGTCAAATGGGTAGATTAAGTTGGGATAGTGTAAACACCTAAGCTCACCACGTTTTAATCTGCGCGTAGATGCAGTAATTTGGATATAGTGTAAACGTAATATTATGGTATAGTTGATTCTTTATAAGGCGTCGCGTCGTCGTGTCCACTTGGATATACATTCCTGCTGAAGCAAGGTACCAAGGTTGATTTTTCGCGAGGAGTCCTAAAAAAAATCTGTCAAAAGTGTAGTTCACATTAAGAATTCGGTATGTCTAACATAATTCGAACGAAACCGCACACACAGGCATAAGCATCCCATCGGGATCGTGCGATTGCTCTCATTTCGAGTGTGAAGGGAAAGTTTCAGTCATGCGGAGCGCCGCGGATATCAGCAGTGTGAAAGTCTCCACTGTCTCTTTTTTTGTGAGAGGTAAGTGGAACTTTTTTTGCATGAAAATTTTAGTACTATCCTTAAGATTGTAGTGGTCGACACTTATAAAATTGAAAAATGGATGGGGTCCAGGAGGGACAAGGATTACACGACACTTGATGGCGAGATGGAAGTTTCAGTAGCAGAGATTATAATTCGAAAAATGTGTAAAGAAAGACTCAACACATATAATTCATTAATCGTTGTAATGAACCATATTCTGGTCGTGCTGCTTCCACCGACTGATCGAAAGCAACATCTGATGAGTAGTGATATGTCAGTGGTACGATACAAGAGTGCGGGAGCATCTGAGCCGTCCGCCAACTCTTCCATCCTTATTGTCCTATTTTTTTTAATCCTCTTTGCTGCCTCCCCTGTTTGTGTTGTCTATCCTAGGTCCGTAAATTCCTTTTAATATGTCCGGCGGCAAACTCGCTCACGTCTCCCGAACTGAGCCACAGCAAACACAGGCCGCTGCATAGCTCGTTGAGGAGCCTATTTCTTCGCCAGATGGCATTGCCAAACTTTAACAGTCATCCATTATGTGCAATTGCAGGCTTCGCCCTCACGGACATTTTCGGATTCAAACTAAACCGTCTTTTACATATTTGCCCCCCCAACGGGGGGTCTGTAATGAACCACATTCTGGTCGTGCCGTTTATACCGACAGATCGAAAGCAGAACCTGATGAGTAGTGATCTGTCGATGGTACGAAACCAGAAGCAGAGGGTCCCATTACACCCCGCCCACGTCTCCCGAACTGAGCTACAGCAAACACAGGTCGCTGCTTGTTCGTTGAGGGCCTATTTCTTTGCCAGATGGCACTGCCAAACGATCACGGTCATTGTGGCAACTCTAGGTTGCGTCCCCACGGATAATTGTGGGTGCCCACCAACCCGTCCTTTACAGCGTATTTATTGTGAGTATGATCATCAACGCGTGAGTAACGATCGTCAGGAATCATTAGTGGCATCTCCCGGCGGTTTGGTTTTTAATATGAATACGTATGCTTTTGTTCTAAGGACATAAAAAATATGTAATGTGTAATTAGTTTCGCATTATCATTTTCGCTCTAGCTTCTCGGTTTCCATGCTTATAACCAAGGACGCACGTTTTCATAGAGAGTTGGAGGAGTACGCATAAGTGCTATATATGATATAGGCATTCACATTATATGGCGCTCGATGGCCGTGGTCGTTCGGCCACCGCTCTACGATACTAATCTAGAGCTCGGAGTTTAAATTTCGGCGCTATCAAAAAACTGCCTGTGAGTACTAATAGAACTCTCAAAGTGCTCCGAGCTTGTCAGTAGAAAGACAGCGCGGATTGGAGGTGTATGCTAGCAGCTGCACTTCCGAAAAGTGGATATGCTATCGAAACGTCAAGAAGATATAGAAATGCTAATGTTGACGCGCCCATGCCCTTGGAGGGGTTAGGGCAATTAATAGAACATTCACATAAGTGTTAGAGAGCACATTCCATAAGTTACAAAATATAAGAAAGTATTGGTGTAATCCAAGTCAAAGTTTGCCGAAGTGATCGTGGAAGTCTGACAGCGTCATGCGGCGAAAAGTCCTTGAACGATTGACCATTGGCATGAGCTCGCTGTAGTTTAGTATCGCGTAAAGGCCGTCAATCAGCTCATATATCCGACACAGCTTCGTCCTAGGTTCTTAAGTAACTGGACAAATTCAATTGTTTCGGAATATTCGAGAAAATCGAATCGAATTCAAATGACTGCTGATTTTTATGAAATCTCCTGATGTAGCGATTACGCGGCTTTGAACTATGCAAGTGGATGCATATGTTGAAAGGTCAATTTCTTCGATATGCCACGCGGCGTGATTTTCTGACTCACAGTATGTTTGAAGGTGTAAGAAAGGTTTTATTCGGCGCTGCTCTTGCATCATCCGGTGTTGTCTGGTAGTGCCCCTCAGACCCAAACTCTTCCAATGAGCTTGACGGCTACTGTAAATCATTCATGAAGAGACCTTTCGAATTAAAGAACATCCTCTTCACATTTTCAAATGAACATTTTTATCACAAGCCAAAATTTTTTTCAATACTGTCTCTGTATATTATTCATTCGTATACCCATTACAAAACCATGACTGAGTTCCGCTTAATTTAACCCTTCCTTGATGAAATAATAATTAAATTTTGCACTTCAATATCCATGGTAAGTTGCATGCATATATGAACCAGTATATGATATTTTGAGTTACAACAAGAATTACCGAGCAGCATGTGCGTATGTCTGTTTGAGGACTTTTAATTAAACCGCCTAGAAACGGTATTAACTCCTTTCGGCATTTTCATCGCATTTCATCCCCAGCATTATGCACTCCGTAATAAAATGCAATGGCACAGATAGACACGAAGCCCATATTTTCCCATTCCATTCGGCCAACTAGGAACCATATCTATGCATCCACATAAGGATATAAAAGCTAAGTGCATGTTGTTTGCCTGCGAATCCTCCCAAGGGAAATGTTTTCAATTCTGCTCATCATACAATGTAGTGGTAGTGGATGCTGGTAAGAGGCCCTGTGGCGTCTCCAGTTGCATTCAAAATGCTTCGGGACTCTAGAATTCAAAATAAGTACCGATACGTCTATACACAGTTGACGGAAGGAGGCTTAACAAGATTATCGACGATGCGCCAATTTACAAGAGAATGGCGACAAAATTGCACCATTCATTACCGTTATTGCGACGTTTCAATGAAGACGATGGTCTGTTCCTTCCGACATTGACTATCAGCCGATTAGCTGTTCAAAGGAGCAGATATCCTTAGGGTGTGATTAAACTTATGCCATTTCTGAGCATAAAACTCGCTCTAAATTGTATGGTAATGAAGAAGTATTCAGGCGGAAGAGGAAACCGCATCTACTATAGTATATGTTGAAAACATGCTAAATTGAACTGATGTCGGATCGAATTAGCCGCTCGTAAGTAATTAATGAAGCATCAATCAAAATCGAAAAATATAAAATAGTTACCGAAAATGAGTGTTCCGGTACTCACTAAAAAATTCCTGGAGTACCAATTCTCGTTACCATAAAATGTTTGTATAGATCCACCTTCACCTTTCATCGCCAGTGCTCCTCTTTCTCCACCTTTCAAATTTCTCACATTGCGGTTTCAACTAATTCCTTGTGCTATTGGATTATGTTCTCGACGATGGCGATGCTGCCGAATGAATGCAGCAGCAGCAGGTTGCAAGACACGAGATCATGCCGAGTCAGCTGCATTGTTCCTTTTCCTTTATCCTTTCCGAACCATTATTAAATCATTGGCTTTTAACGGTTTAATAAGCTTCATTCGATTTTTTTTTCGCCCGCCACTCATTGCCTTATTTTTGTTCGTTTACATCTGGACTCTTAATGAATTGCATCCATTGTCTTGTTGCAGCCATGCAACAAATTTCTTTACGCTCCTCTGAACTTCTCGTAATAGAATATTTTTCGAATATTCTTTTGCGCATTTTTTTTTCGTCTACGAGAAGCCAAAGAATTGGCTGATTGGCATGTTGATGCAATTTCAATTTCTGCAACGTTGAGTATATTCTCCTTGTGTTCAAGTCCTGTGTTGTAGTCTTGCTTCGTTCCTGCTTGTTTGAGCAACCTGTGCGCTCATGGCACTGATTGTTTCCAAATCATATTGTTAGAAATATGTACTTGTACTCATATGTATACATTTCAGTTTTTTCTTGCATAATAATGGAAACAGTTTATGGAAATGTGTATTGGAATTTGAATTTTATGAATTGAGAAGGGCTCTCATTTGGAAGTTTAATTTTAGGTTGATATCGGCGAGGATTTTATTGAAATTCTTGTAAAATTTGAAAGAAATACTCCTTGTAAATCGTGTACTCGTACATATTTTCAGTCAGCTACGGACGTTCAAGTTAGCTAATCGTACGGTATAAGTTTACAAAATTTCACCACACGTCCAAGCGCATAGTAAAAATATCCTAGGGAAATTCACCGATTCGGTGCGCTATTATAACGGGTTTTTCAGTGCAAATAAAAAAATTTCTTTGTGGAAATTATTTTTAAACCTTTAGGTGAATTTCAAAATACCCCGGATGGATGAAATATTATCCATCGAAATGGTTAAAACCCGAAGATTGGCTGACGCAGAAGAACTTCTGCATACGCTCGATACCGCTGCAAAGGAAGTTGGATTACGTATTAACGAGGGTAAAACTAAAATAATGATGCAATCGGTGACAAGGACACCTGCACAACCGAGCATCAATGTGGGGGACCTCAACATCGAGTTCGTGAACAACTTCATTTACCTGGGTTGCAACCTGTCAAGGGACGCCAGCGAAACTGACGAAATCAAGCGACGGATACAGTTAGCTAATAAGACTTTTTTCTCGGTTCTCCCCATAATGAAATCGAAACATGTGCACAGAAACACGAAGCTCCGCGTGTACAAAACCATTATACGACCAGTGCTATGCTATGGCTGCGAAGCATGGACCCTAACTCAAGCCTCCGAAAACATGCTAGACACTTTTGAACGTAAGGTTCTACGGCGAATTTTCGGGGCTGTTTGCGATCGAGATGGATGGCGCATCCGGTACAACCATGAGTTGTATGAAATGTACGATGAGCTGCAAGTCTCGAAAATCGTCAAACTACAACGACTTCAATGGGCAGGGCATGTACAAAGAATGGACGATGATCGCATGCTTAAGAGAGTAAGAGAGGACTTTATTCAATCGGTGAAAAGCTCGGACACCAACCAATATCACAACGGGATTTGAGCCCACGATTGGAAGGAAGCTATCTACTTATTGATATGAAATAGTGATGGGCATAATGACTCTTTTCACTGTGCCAGCACATAAGCTCTGACTCTTTCCAATGAGTTGGTCAAAAAGAGTCATGCAAAGAGTTTGAAACTTGGCTAATAACATATTCAATAAAAGTCGTTGTTTTTAAAAACTTAGTTTTCTCCTTTATTTTTACCCCCGATTCGAAGTCAGTGACCCCAATGCCATTTAGTTCGAACCTGCCAGATCGGAACACTATTTCCCATGAAAACGGGGTTGCCAATCTGATATGGACGACCCCATTTTCTTTTTGCCTTTTTTGACCCCAGATTCTGAGTCAGCGACCCCCCAATGCCCTTTAGTTTGAGCCAGCCAGATCAGACCACTATTTCCCATGAAAACGGGGTTACTAATCTGATATATAGCGATAGCGACCCCCAATGCCCTTTAGTTCGAACCAGCCAGATCGGATCCCTATTTCCCATGTAAACGGGGCTGCCAATCTGGGATGGACGACTCCAATTTTTTTTCTCTTTTTTGACCCTATATTCGAAGTCAGTCAAATCATTCCACTCTGTTCTGAAAGCTCCATGCTATGAATTTCTCATTTGGCAGGAGAATTTGAGTAATTGAAGTATTCGCTTCGAATGTGAAACATCTGAATTTGAGTCTATTACCGAATTACACAAATAATCAATGTTTGTGTTTTCACACAGCCCAGTATGTCTCACAGGACAGAGTGAGTGAAATATAGAAGTGTGCTGTTTGTGTTAAAAACTCAAAACTCACATTGCGAATAACTCATTTGTTGGTTGTGTAGTATTTATGCGGGGTTTAATTTGAGTATTAATTTTACAGCGTGTTATTCTTAAATTGAACGACTCGGAGGCTGCGACGTTATGCCGAATCTTTCGCTCATTCTCGTTTCTGTGTTACACATCACTAATATAAAGACATGTGTTTCGGAAGAGGAGCTTATATGATATACATAAATATTTACACCACCCACTGGATTAACAATACCAGTTAGATTTTTTTTTGCTTCTGGTTATACATTTTTTGTAACCATATTGCCTTTTACACCATCTGTCAATTAAATACACTAAAGAAAGGTATTATATTATATTAGGTATCATGACTAGAATGTCATGATTTGATCCGCTAAATTTGCAGATTGGATTGGACCTGATCCGGTACGGCACATGACCTAGGTCCGTAAAGCTGGGTCAGTGGACCTACTCCATTTCGTCAAATGGAATGAATTAATCCGATTCACACGATTTACAATGCGGCCAATCTTTATTTTAGAAAAGCGTTTTATAATGTTAACGCTCATTTCGGTTTGTTTCAGAAGGGTAATGTATAATCATGATAGAAGCTGAAAGCACATGCATGCAGTTGGAAAGTGCTGTCTGATATTTTTTTTAAATTAAAATTTTCTTCATGGTTGTAGGCAAATAATTTAGACCCCCTATTTTTTTGAAATTTGGACTTTATATCTTCTATCAGCGACGAAAAAAAATCCCTACTTTCAGCAACATCGATCGTGTTTACTAAAAGAAAGTGTTGCCGTTCAGGATCCCCCTTTTGATATTTTTACTGCAATTTTGACATCAGATTCGCGATCAGCAACACAAACGCCCCCGTACTAGTTTCTTCCAGCAAGCTTGGTCGTGTTTATGAAAAAAGTGTTGCCACTCTGGTAGTTTTGCAATGTTGACTTCACAGTCGCAATCGGTGACGCAAAACAAACCCCTACTAACTTTTTTTCCAGCAAGATTAGGTGTGTTTTTTAAAAAAAAAAAAGCCTGCCGTTCAGAATTCCCATTTTGTTTATTATTTTTGTGCAATTTTCACTTCAGATTTGCAATCAGCAACACAAATAACGCCCGACTAGTTCCTTTCAGCAAAATTCACCGTGCTTATGAAAAAAGTGTTGCCGTTTTGGATGCCTCATTTTGTTTTTTGAAATTTTGACTTCAGATTCGCAATCAGCGATACAAAAAACACCCACTAGTTTTTTTTCTAGCAAGATTAGAAGCGTTTAGTTAATTAAAGCGTTTATTTAATTATTTATTTATTTATTAAGGACACCAAGAACATTGATAACATGCAGACTTGCTATGGGATGCGTACACACAATTTTGGTTGTTGTCTCGACCCCTCCAGGGGCATCAACATCTTTTGCATAGCTACGCCTTGTTGACGTTTCGATAGCATATTTTTAGGATGGTGCAGTTGCTAGCATGCACCTCCTATCCGATCTGTTTTTTACTGACAAGCTCGGAGCGATATGGTTCATTTTGGTTAATTTTTTTGTAATCTTAACTAACATGTAGATAGCTTGAAGATTTATCGAACATATGGATTTGCATGGGACGGGCCTAAAGTACCCAGGTCGTTGATAAGTTTTGGTTTTTATTTTTTTTTGTATTCGGGTTCTTTCATCAGTATTCATATTTACTTTAAACATAATCGGCCCATAATTAAATTTAATAGCTAACAAGCGTTGAGTTTTAAAATAACTATCAATTCTAAATCCTTTAAAATCATTAAATCCTACTTAACAACAAAGTCCAGAAAAGCCTCAAATTCATCCATGCTTTACGACCACCAAGGGATTTCTAACCTTAACACAAAAGCCACAAACATACTCGAACTTTTACATTTTCAAATAACTAATCTGCATTATCCGACCAGAAACAAAACATTATTTAGAGTGTTTGAAGTGGCATTGCAAAATCCTATTCCGACGGCCATGCATTTGTGCCTCGTAAAGTACAAAATTCCACGAGTAGCAAGGAGCAAGATTGAACTAGATACATACTACCAGATATATTCAAGTATGCAGGTGCCCTTCGTGTTACCAATACCATCAGGAGCTCATTGAAATCACACAAACTTTCAACCCTTGGCTACAGTACACAATGCACATAATCAGGTTGCGGTTCTGCCGAATTATTCAAATTAAATACTTGAATTCAATTAAACGGCCGACCTAATTGGAAGCATTCTGATCCACCGGAACGGAGCCTGTATCCTAGATGGATTTAATACAGAGTTTCGTTTTACTGCCATACTGTTGGGCGGAAGTTTCTAGCTTAAGTGTATCTGGAGATTTTGTAATTTTATCAGTGTGGAAGTGTCGAATTTCCACCATGTCATCCTAGTTGCATCCCATCTACGAGTAGGTTTCCAGAAGTATAAACGAATATCATATTTCCATTTTGCAGCTATTAATTGAGACCATGCCCGTGTGGACGGAGCCTAAGTTAGCATAATTACAGTGAAGGTAGGAAAGTGCCATCTGGCGAAGTAAAAGACCTTTTAACGAGCTAAGCCTACGCTTGCTGTAGCTCAGTTCGGGAGACGTGGACCGCTCGCTGCCTTAGTCCTTACGTATTAATAAAAATCCATAGGTCTGGGGAAGAAACACAAACAAAGGGGAACTAAAAGTGGGAGATAAAAAAGAGGCGGTAAGGGAAGAATGGTTGTCAGACAGCTTAGGTGCCCACAACTCAAAATGCACTAGACTGCATTCGTCTCAATCTCCCCAGTCATATGATACCCATCTTGTCTAGATATCACTTCATTATCAAGAATGTCTTTTTTTTCTTAACAAAAAGGACTCAAAATGCCACCAACTAGTCTTATGCTTTCCCCTCTTAGCCACCAGTCATATAATACCCATCTTGCCTAGGTGTCATTACTTCATTGCCAAGAATGCTGTTTTTTCCTCATCAAAGGACTCAAAATGCAATTAACTAGTCTAGTGCACTCGCCTCATGGCTAGGCAAGATGGGCATCATGCCTAGTCATCGCTTCGAATCGCCAAGAATGTCCTTTTTCCATACCAAAGGACTCCAAATGCCTTCAATAATAGTCTAATGCATTCATCTCAACACCCTCAGTCATATGATACCCATCTTGCTTAGGTATCACATCATTGCAAAGAATGTCCTTTTTGCCTCACCAAGGCCTCAAAATGGTACCAGTCCTGACCAAAGGACTCAAAATGCCTTCAGCAGTACTCGAGTGCATTGCTCTCATCACCACGAGTCAGGAGATATCCATATCTTCAGCGTTTCGTTTCCATTTCATGATAAAGCTAGTCCTTTTTTCTGGCACAGACATGCAGGAGGACCAAAATATCGCCGTGTGGTACTTATTGGTTAAAATCTCATTACGAGGTGCCTGGAGAAGCAATTTTTAAAACGACTTAGGCGAGCAACTCTGGTTTAAGAAAACAATATAGCGTTAGTCCAGTTGATGATCAAAATTGCGGTTTCCAATTTGTACTCAGGCTGCACAAAGAACCTACATACCAAATTTGATTAAGAGCAGATCACGGAAAGTCCCCGGACAAAAGCACAAACTGATAAACGAACACACGTCACCGCTCTACGATACTAATCTAGAGCTCGGAGTTCAAATCTCGGCGCGATCAAAAACTGCCTGTTGATACTATTGTAATAGAACCCTCACAGTGCTCCGAGCTTGTCAGTATAAAGACGGTGCGGATAGGAGGTTCATGCTAGTAACTGCACTTCCGAAAAGTATTGTAGATATGCTATCGAAACGTCAACAAGGCATAGAAATGCTAAAACAAAAAATCATGCATCGGACTATAAGCCCGTCTATTATATTGTATTTTTACATGGGACGGGCCAAAAACTGTTTCGGTCACCTATAGACTATAGTAAGAGCAAATTCCAAATATTTTAACTTGAAAGCGGCTTGCAAAACGGATTGCTTCTACCATTTCTTTTTATCCAGAACGACCCAGGACAGTTGCTGGTGTAATATGTGTACTTGTCTCACTCCGTTGTACAAATAAAGAAGAAGAAAAAACACGGCAAATACTGTGATTTTTTTTTCAATTTTTTAATAATCTAACCTCTTAATTATTGGTTAGTACTTTATATGATTAATGAAAGAAAAATTATTGCTGCATGACAAATTTGAGCATGCCAATTCAAATAAAATGCCCCTAAAGTACTTAAAACCCAATTATTCAATTTAAGTCACAGAATAGTTGACGCGCTGTGCCCGACTAGGGGTTAGGCCAAGTGAGTAGTATGGTTTACTCAGTTAGCTGACGACATTTTTCAACATACTAAGAACGAGTAGTTGAAAAAATAGTCGATGAGTGTCATGGACAAAGTCATCAGGAAGTTTGTGGTGATATAATTAAGGTAAGGTTTTCGGTTTTCGTATCTCGTGAATAAGGTACCATGGGCCAATTCGATTGTCCATTCCGGTTTCATTGACTAGATAAAATCACACGGACCCCACAGTGAGCGCCGAATACTTTGAACCTTTTTTTTTTTTAATTTCTCATTGACGTAGGATAAAGAAAAGCCATGATAAACCTTAAGGTTGCTTACAGTAACATTAAGGTAGATTAAGGTAACCTGAAATAACGTTCAAAAATAGGATTTAGTTTCGGCGTCTGGTGACTAATGATACCGCAATACTATGCACCAACTCGATTGTCTATTTCGGATTCATTGATTACCACAATTTACACCGACCCCACATTCTGCGTCGAATATTTTGTGAGGTTTTCAATATTTTTTTTACTTTACTGTAGCTTGTGGCAGCTTTAAGGTAAATCAGGGTAGCTTGAACGTAAAGTTATGACCACCGGTAACGAATAAACATTTCGTTTTCTTTGTTTATATAAAACCGGCCACACATTGAGCAGGGAGTAGCTCAGTACGTCGAGGAGTAATGTCAGTTTGATATCTCATCACACCGGTTTCGCGAGTTTGAATCATGCTGTGACTGTTCTTCGGTTGGCTTCTCCCTGTGGTAATAATCCACAACCATTCCCGACTTGTCACAATATGCTAACGAAACGTCAAATAGGCGTGTTAGGAGTAGTTGACGCGCTATGTCCCTCTAGGGGATAGGGTAAATATAGTATACACGTTGGGCGTCAAGTAATATCAGGCTTCTTTAACCATTTTTGATTTTTCTCTGAGACAGGATTGAAAAAAGCCTCGGCTGTAAGGTCTAAGAAGATTTCGGTTTTTGTGCTTTGTGACTATCGGTATCACGCCCACACAATCGATTGCACATTTCGTTTAACTGATTTAATCAAATTCCACTGACCCCGCATTGGGCGCCAAATATTTTCGGTTTTCTACTGTAAATTTTCAATGATGTGTGATTTGAAAAAATTCACAGACGGTGCGATCGGTTCGTCGATGGATCGGTACGAAATATCTGCCGATCTCCGCTGCACATACTGTACGATTTTCGTGCAATTGCGATAGCGAATGACAATTAAAAATGAAACCGGAATATAGAGGGCTACGCCCGCAATCCGAGGGTTTTGTAGCAAGCGCTTATTTTGGTATTTTGGTCTTCTTGATACCACTTAGATGGACAAAAAAAAACTTAATTAAAATGTCTTACCCACTTACATTTTACATGCCAATTCATATTACGTGATTGTAACAAAACTTAGAACATATTATTGCCTAAGCCCTAAGGTGTTGGTTATCGTTGGCCATCAGTACTTTTGACCTCGAAAGTGTTTAAGGCATGCAGGGGTGTGCTAACTGTAACTACAGAAATAAGCTATTATTTACCTATTCTGAGAAGATATACAGATTCCATTATTTTCCATTTTATATGCTATTCCGAACCCACCTTCCTGTAAGTTTTCATCATTCTAACAGTCCTGAAATGCCACGAGGGGGGGGGGGGGGGGGGGGGTGGGGCAAATTACGAACTAATATTTTCTCCTCCCCCACTATTCCCCTTTCTACAAATTTCAAGAAAATGCGAAAAAATGGAATGTACTCAACATTACCTTTCTCACGACACCTCACTTGCCTATACCAGTCGATAAAAAAACAATTGACCTTAATTTCGCCTCTATATGGACCCCACCCCCCTTCCACCCGGTAAAGTTTGCCAATTACGACGCAGCGCCCCCAACTAATCTTTACCCTTTCAAAAATGATTAATTAAATAACTGCAATTCGCACTACGAAAAACAACATGAAAGTAGTACTCACACCTATGAGGCCGGTAGGTGTAATTTTTGTGTGGATAGTGTCAAAATGCCTAACTTTAAATCAATGTACTATAATTAAATATTATGTGATTCTAATGAAACTTAAAGATATTATTGCCAATGATGTTGGTTATCATTGGCCATCAATATTTTTGACCTCGGGTGTGCCTAAGGCTTGCAGGGGTATGCTAACTGCAACTATAGAAATGTACTATTATTAACCTTTTTTGATGAGATATCAAAATTCTACGATTTTCGGTTTTCTATACTAGTAAAATGCCGCTTTTCTGCAAATTTTCATGTTTCTAAGTATAACGGTATCGAAATGCAAGGGGGGGGGGGGCAAACTCGGATCACATATTTTCCCCTCTATCTCTTTTCCGCTTTTTTCAAATTTGATGAAAATACCGGAAATGAAATGTACTCGGTATTACCTTTTTCATGATACCCCATTTGCCTACACCAGATGAAAAAAAAATTTTGACCTTCATTTCCCCTCTATGGGGACATCCCCTTAAAGTCAGTCTATTACAACGAATCGCTTTCTCCGGCGAATTATAATAATTTTACATACTCCCACAAAATTTCATGTATGTAGCTTTAGCCGTTAGAGAGATATTTCATGGACAGACGGACAGACGGACAGACATTTGACCGATTTCATAAGGGTTTTGTTTTTAATACAAAACCCTAAAAAGGCTTTGATTTAATGATGCTACTGATTTAATTTTTGCTAACTATTTGGATTTGTGTAGTATTTTCGTATACTACTTGTACATACTTGAAATTGACATTGCAGAGTCATTAAAATCATTACAGTTCGTCTAATTTGATAATTTAATAATTTGGTAATTTGACATTCACTTCCAATTATCACATATATCGTACAATCGATCGCTTGACCGACAGATTGCAGTAAACTTGCTCTAAAATATCGTCAGATTAAATATTATCGTCCGATCAGTGAAATCGTCAGTCTGACGACGGATCACATAGTCTATAATGTGCCATACACACACTGATCGATCGGCCGATCCGTCGCCCGATATCGATATCGGCCGATGGATCGGCCCGTGTATGTGCTTATCGTTGACGATTTTTTTGACAGTTCCGTATATTTTTTGATCAGCTGACATTTTGTGGCGATCCATCGGTCGATCGATCGGGCGACGGATCGCATAATGTATGGCGGTTATAAGATAGTCACGTGGCCATGCATCAGGCAACTGATTGAGATCATGGATGATTAGCTGAAAAAAAGAGAAACCACAGTTCAGAGAAAATGTAGTGAAACAAAGAGGCTTCAATGTATCAGACTGATGATGCTTTTAGTTTAGTTTTTGACTTTTTGTTTTGTGTGGTTTTGCTTTCAACAACGGAAAGCCTGGTAAATTTCCAGTTTTCTTGCAAAGTCTAGTTTTCTTGCAAACAACAACTGATAAGTTTTCTGTTGTGGCAGATGTTTGTGGTTGTGTGAAGATAAATCGCCAATTTTGCACGGTGGAGGGTTGAATTTAAGAAGCAGAGATATTTCGAAGGGGAATATCCTATATGTATAGTATATGTCTTATATGTGTATTTCTATTAATAGTTGAATATAACGCTAAGGCCGCCTTCCCATTGAGCGATTTTTGTTAAAAGAGACTAGGCTAGATACAAAAATTGCAAGGGAGATAAACTCGTTGTTGTTCACACGTGTAACCAAAAGTCTTTCATCAAATTCGCGAGCCCACGCAACATAAACATCACTACGAACACACTCACACACGTTGGAGACCGACGACACCTGCTGATCCGTTTAATCCCCCCTCCCCTTTATCTACGGCACTGCTTTTGTCCAAACGTAGCTTAAAAGTTCCATCCATGCTTATAACGTAATTAAAAAGTGGTTAGCTCACCAAACTTGTAAGAAATTTGTAAGAATCCATACGGATTTAAAAACTCTTTTTAAATAGGATAACTTAAATAGATAGATCTAAAGAAAAAGTGTAGGATTTTCGGAATATACCATATGTATACATATAATACCATACCATCATGCAGACTTAAAGATGTGAAGGCTTAAGGACACTTTAAATAGTTATCTCAGTCGGCAATACTGTGTCTCTAGTTTGGTTGTGTACTTGATTGCAAACTATTGTACTTCCGCATTTTCGAGCGAAAAACGAATTTCTTCAAGTAATAAAAACGAGCAATCGTGTTACTTTACTTTAGCTTCGGTATAGGTTAAGTTTTGAGGCGGTAGTTCAGTCGATGTTTGTGTTGTCTTCCCCCTGTGGTGTAGGGCATAACAATAAGCCACAATCTTTTCCGACTTGTCGCAAAAATGGGAAACCGGTTAGATGCTAACGAAACGTCAATTAAGCCGCTTAGGAGTAGTCGACGCTCTTTTGCCCCACTAGGGGTTAGGACAAATAGTAAGTATGAGTAAAGTTTCCCAATGAATGCACACGCCGAGAAATTCCATCATTCGTGCATAAATAACTAATACTTCTTCGGCCCTGACAAAAAAAAAAATAACTCTGCAGCAGGCCAAATAATTTAAGGGACGGTTGGTTGTACCATACGACAGATCTGAACCATATTCGCCTCAAAACCAACAGTTGCAACAGATGCCAACATCCTCTTTGAATTTTCGACGGTACTATTTACGGTGAATATATCATCGAAAAAATCCTCGTCCTGTTGCTGACCATTTCGTCCTGGCCATATTCAGTAGACCGTTTTCAAGCGTGTCATCATTGATGCGAAAAGTCCCACTTGCAACCATCTACGAGTATACCCATGTCCATTACTCTCTTCTGATCCGTTACAATGTTGTAATATTACAAAGTAGCCAAAGCCTATTAGTCGCCACAGTGAAAGAGTGTGGCTGATAGGTGTAATTAAAACATATGTAAACTTCATTTAGCGGAGATGGTTTTCGCTAATGGATCCCTTATTTATGTGTGAGCGCGGACTATGAAAATTTTGCACAACCTACAAATAGCATTGCCGCTCTCCAAACTTTGTAGACCTCATAAAGGGGATATCGTCCTCTCAAATTCGGTGGCGGATATAATATTGTATTGTATATGGGATAATGCAGGGTTGATTACTTTCGTCAGACCATAAATACGCGACTGATAATGTAAATCTATGGAAGCGCACCAGGGTCTAATTGAAATTTGAAACGCCCCGATGGGCAAGGACTTACTTTGTCTCCGTAATTGGAACAGGTAACAAGGTTATGATGACGGGTAAAAAGTCCACGAACAACGATATGACAACGATGTTGGTTTTTCTGTGAATGGGTTGCGGCAATCGCTTTCATACACGTATCACCATCAATTTCATTATGGACCAATGATGAATGCTAATTATCCAGCAAGGGCAATATTGCCGTAAGTAATACTCGACTGGAATAATCCATTGAATTTTAATTGCGTGAAAGATGAAACTCTAAGTGGAATATGCTGTCAATTTTTCAGGGTTCAGATAATTGTATGAAATGCAATTCAGGAAGTTGTCGAGAGGAGATGTTATACATGCTAATATAAAATTATAGGCTAATAATAAATTTGAGATTGTATGTATTTTTATTGTCAGTGCAATATATTTTTAAATCTTTGTATTATCAAAAAAAAATATAAAATAAAACCTTTAATTTTATTTTCATTATTATTGGAAAATCAACGGAATAGCTTAAATCACTTCGGACGCAAATATACTCGACAACACAAAGCAATTACCCTTAATAATCGGTTTAAAGCACCTACAGAATTTTATATGAAGGACGAAATCCTCATACATACATTATTTTCATTTTTTTGTTCCTCATATGGTATTTCCCTGGACAACAGAACATGCACTCATGCCTTCGAGCTTTCTTCATTCTTTTCAAAGGTTCAAATCTTTTTCCTATGGCACACTCGAATTCCACATACACACTTTGAATATTATCCGGAACGGTTTTAATGTTCCACCGTAAAAACCTCTCAATTTACTAGTGAAACCTATCCCAAGAAGTGGATAAAATGGTTGTCCTCTGTACAAGGTACCTCGGATGGAAGGATATGCGATTACTTTGGACTGAGTTGCGCCCAGATCGTCGTCAGTCCTCGGATGGCTTGGCCATTATAAACCGACAAGTTGATGTCCTGCAGGTGTTACACTAAGCTTTGTGCAAGGACCCGACATCTGAATAGCTTTCCAGTATAATTGCTTGGAAATACTGTCGTCGAGATGAGACGAGTACAAAATTTCATGGACAATATCAACGAAAAGAATTAACGACACAGAAATTTTTGTGCATGCATATATGGGAGTACGAGCATGTTTCTGATGTTACTGAAAAGCGTAGAAGTGACGCTAGTCCAGCTTTGAGTTGCCTTTTTTCCGTCATTGCTTGACCAGACTTTTCCATTGTCCACTCTTAATGATCGTCATATTTTAGAGAGGTTATTTTCATATCAAAATGCATCCTGTGGCTAATGATAAGATACTTTGGAAAAGGATGATATTTTTGTGAGTTTTTAACAGAAATGTTACCAGAGGGTAGTTTTAAAATAATTGGAATAGAATAGTATGTAAAATATACAATGGTATAAAAGTAAGAGGTAAAGTTTTTGCTAACAAATTTTTGTTTTAAAACTTTATTTAATTGGCCTAGAGGTAGTTATCCGAATGCATTACAGCACTTTTGAGGATTTTGATTAAAAAAAGCGCCATATTTGATTATAGGAAACTTGTGCTGCATTGAGCTCTCCTGATGCCCGAGGCAATAGGCAAAAGGAGTTAATTTTTTTTAATACAAACAGTATAACTTCGCAGTCTGCTGATTCGAGCTCGCTTTGAGTGAGTGAGCCTGTGAGTTGCTTATTATCTAGGGTAAGCTCATATCACAAGCCACTGGACAATGAGTCCAATCCTACACAATTGTTGGCATCCTTCTAGCATGCTTAGCGAAAGGTATGATCGGTTGATGCGGCACTACACTCTCTGGTAGGTTGCATCGAAAAGTTTCTTGAATACATAGAGTAGACGTTGGTCGCTTTTTATTCATATCGAAGGCACTCTTAATAACATAAAACCGGCGGCTATCATCGATGCACTCTCTAATCTAGGTGTACATGACTCATGCAAGCATCGAGTAGCAGGTTAGTGTGAATCCGACTAGAACGGAACTTGTTCTTTTCCCATGATATACAGGGTACCATCGTTTGAACCATCGTTTGTGGATGGTACTGGTACATGGCTTGGTCTTACCAATAAAGAAATTCCGTGGGGTTATCTTAGATAAGAAACTGTGCTGGTGGCCTGCTTGGCAAGGCAACTGTTGCAATGTTTTTTCCAATAGGAAGCAGTGACAAATATACCCGATCAAACTGTTGCGTTGAACTCATGCGGCCTACAACCGAAGGTGGTTTTCTGGCTGAATGTATTGGTCTCGTGTCCCAGAATATTATGCACAGGACCATCGTCTAGTGGGAAGCACGGCAGCACTAATCATCGCGTTTTAAGCCTTGTTCGGGCAATGCGAGTATTTAGATAGATCATTATCATCATCGTAACGCGAAATCCGACGTCGGGCCTCGGCCGCCCGGAATCTAGAATTTAGATAGATAAATATATAATAATACAGCGGCCTACTGACCCAGGGGCGACCGGTAGCGCAGTGTGTTGAGGCATCAGTCTCATGTTTGACTACCGGCGTTTCGGGTTCGAATTCCGTCCACGACGACGTTCGTGGCCATGGATGTGCAGGAGGTGCATGCTGGCAACTACATTCTCTGAAACCAATTATGTAAGTACCTCACTAGAAGCCTTAGATGATCTCTACTCATTAGACTAGTACCCTTCTATTTGAGAAGCAGCTCCTTCGCTGATTCACAATTTGGCCGAAGGCAGTGCCACGCTGGCTCTGGTTCATCAAAACGATTGGAGTCAGGCAAGTTCGCTTGTTCTGTTGTAGACCCATCGGTGAACCACTTATTACATCTAGGGTCCGGAGAGGGGGTTCCATTTTCTCATTCAGAGCGAACAGGAATGAGGGCTGAAAAAATTAGTATGCGAGTAGAGTCGAATGGCGAGTAATTTAGTGACTAAAATACTCGCCACTTGTAATGAATCAACTTTGACGCGTGAGTATTTTTTGATTCGAAGCATTTTTTGCAAATATATTTGTTTTTATATTTTCAAAATAAGTGTATTTGTGAAGAATTAATTGAAACTTTTAAGAGTGACGGTTACGCGTGCAAAATAAAACACACATTTAACTACCTGAGATTGAACGGCCCCAAAATAGTTGAGGGCAGTCATCCACTTGATCGGGAAATGTTAGGTTGACGGGTGACTGGTGTTTTTGAAGGGAGGTTTTGCTTTGAACAGCGGCGAGAAGATCTGAGATTCGTATAGTAGCGAGGAAATTGTAGTTAGCTTGACAGGTAGCTCATATTTTCGGGTCCTGGGGTGCCCGCCCAAAACCCACAGACTACCTCTATTTAGGAGGAGTATGAAGCTCACGAGGGAGACACCGAATCCTTTTTAACAGACGGACTTCCTCGACTACAGTGTAATGGACGGTTTGGTGGGCATCCGAAGATGCCCTTGGGGACGGAGCCTTAGGTAGCATAATGGCCGTGAAGGTCGGGCCATGCTATCTGACGGAGAAAAAGGCCTCTCAACGGGCTAAGCAGCGACCTATGCGAGCTGTAGCCCAGTTCGCGAGACGTAAGTGGGGTTTTCGCAGCGCGTTGCTCCTGTCCTTTGCATATTAATAAAAATGCATAGGCCTGGAGAAGATAACACAAACATGGTAGGCAAAACTGGGGAATAATAAAAAAATGGGGCGACAAGAATGGAATAGTTTGCGGATGGCGCAGATGCTCTCGCGCTTGTATCGGGGTCCGGATGTAATTGGCCTCTGGCTTCGTAGCACCGACAGATTACTACTCATCAGGTGTTGCCTTCGATCTACTGGTGGAAGCAGCATTCATCATCATCGTGGCGCGACAGCCCGACGTCGGGCCTTGGCCGCCTGGATCATTGTCCTCCAATTATCTCGGTCACGTGACCGCGTCCTCCAATTTTGGGAGCCCAGCAGCTGCGCGGCGTCCACACCTACTGAGCACTCCCAACGAGATCTCGGTCGTCCTCGCAGTCTCGCTCCGTCGACTCGTTCTGCATTCATTACTCTCTTAGGCATGCGATCATCGTCCATTCTTTGTACATGCCCTGCCCATTGAAGTCGTTGTAGTTTGACGATTTTCGAGACTTGCAGCTCATCGTACATTTCATACAACTCATGGTTGTACCGGATGCGCCATCCATCTCGATCGCAAACAGCCCCGAAAATTCGCCGTAGAACCTTACGTTCGAAAGTGTCTAGCGTGTTTTCGGAGGCTTGAGTTAGGGTCCATGCTTCGCAGCCATAGCATAGCACTGGTCGTATAATGGTTTTGTACACGCGGAGCTTCGTGTTTCTGTGCACATGTTTCGATTTCATTATGGGGAGAACCGAGAAGAAAGTCTTATTAGCTAATTGTATCCGTCGCTTGATTTCGTCAGTTTCGTTGGCGTCCCTTGACAGGTTGCAACCCAGGTAGATGAAGTTGTTCACGAACTCGATGTTGAGGTCCCCCACGTTGATGCTCGGTTGTGCAGGTGTCCTTGTCACCGATTGCATCATTATTTTAGTTTTACCCTCGTTAATACGTAATCCAACTTCCTTTGCAGCGGTATCGAGCGTATGCAGAAGTTCTTCTGCGTCAGCCAATCTTCGGGACATGATGTTGATGTCGTCGGCGTACGCTGCTAATTGTGTCGACTTGATGAGCAGCGTCTTGCTGTTGTCCATATTCATGGCCCGAATAACGTATTCCAGTGCTAGGTTGAAGAGCGTCGGTGCCAGTCCATCGCCCTGTTTCAAACCAGTGCGTGTTTCAAATAGATCAGTAAGTCTATTCTGGATCCTGACTTGTGAGACGGAGTTGGTCATCGTCATCTTTGTCAGTCGCACTAATTTTGCTGGTATACCAAATTGCAGCATGATGTTGTACAATACTCCACGATCGATACTGTCGTATGCCTGCTTGAAGTCGACAAAGATTTGGTATACGTTTACGTTGTATTCCCAGCACCTCTGGAGTATCAGTTTGACTGAGAAGAGCTGATCGGTTGTGGAGCGACCAGGTCTGAAACCGCTTTGATATTCGCCAATGACTCGTTCTGCGTACGGTTTTATTCTATTTTCCAGAATTTTCGTCAAAATTTTATAGGACGTACAAACTAGTGAGATGCCCCTGTAATTCTCACACCGCAATTTATCTCCCTTTTTATGGATTGGACAGATGATGCTTCTGCGCCAATCGTCTGGGATCTCCTCGTTCTCCCATACTCGCAGGAGTAATTGATGTATGGCATCAACTAGACTCGTTCCACCGAATCTTAGCAGTTCAGCTGGGATCTCGTCAGCGCCCGGCGCTTTATTTCGTTTTAGTGACCGCAACGCGAGATCAACTTCCTCTACTGTCGGGGGTTGAATGGGTGGGCCTAGATCAAAAATATCATCGAGAGCTTCCTGTGTGGGGATGTTAGATGGTCGGTTTAGAAGCTCTTCAAAATAAGAGGCCCATCGTTTGTTAATACCATCGGTGTCGCTGATGATGTTACCATCCTTGTCCTTACAAAGGCTAGTCCTGGGTTGGTAGCCGTTCTTAATTGTATTTACTAGTTTGTACGCTTGTCTGGTGTTCCTATTAGCTAAGTTTTCGTTTATGTTCAGCAACTGCTCGTCAAAGTATTTACGTTTCTTACGTCTAATTATTCTATTCGATATTCGCCGTAGCTCGTCATATTTTTCTCTTCTGGCTCTGGTTCCTCGTTGAATCCATTGTCTGTAGGCCTCGTTTTTCGCGTCAAGTGAATTTTTACATTCTTCGTCGAACCAGTCATTTCGCGCTCGCCGGGCTTTATATCCCACGACCTTCTCTGCGACATCCTTGATGGTACCCTTGAGTTCTTCCCAGAACCCATGGACGCCTGTGTTGCTGATGTTGTGTAGCATAGATGATAGTTTTTCCTCAAGGGCGGTAGTATACGCCACCGCTGTAGCATCACTCAAGAGCTTATCAACCGCAAAGATTTTGGGAGGGCTGATTCTTGACTGTTGCACTGAGGAGATTCTACATCTGTAGGTCGTCTTCACCAAGTGATGATCTGAGTCGCAGTTTGCTCCTCGATAGGAGCGGACATCCATGACACTAGACGCCCATCTCCTGCAAATGAGGACGTGGTCAATTTGGTTGACGGTATGTGCGTCTGGAGACTTCCAGGTCTGCTTGTGAATGCGTCGATGCGGGAAACACGTAGAGCTTACGACTAGATTCCTGCTGCAGGCGAAGTCTATAAGTCGCTGGCCGTTATCGTTACATTCTTCATGGAGGCTGTGGCCTCCAGAGGTCCCCCGATGCCAACTTTCATTCCCGACTTTCGCGTTAAAGTCTCCCAGCAGCAATTTGACGTCGTTTGTTGGAAGTGAGTCGAAGAGAGTTTCAAGGCGGGCGTAGAACTCGTCTTTTACTGCGTCTTCTTTAACTTCAGTGGGGGCATGCACATTGATGAGCCAGAGATTGAAGAATCGAGGAAGCAGCATTACCAGACCAGAATATGGTTCACTACACTTTTTTTTCGCAAGACTTAACGGCCCGACCTTTACGATCACTATGCTACCTTAGGTTCCATCTCGCGGGCATCTTTAGATGCCCAACAAACAGTCCATTACAAACTGTCCCAAAAACCGTTCGCACTACAGTCGTGTTTAGTTTACAAGTGAGTGGTGCTTTGTAAGAGGAACAGGCTGCAACGCAATAAAGTGAATAAGCTACTCGGCCGAAAAAATATAATAGAACAAAGTGGATTGACTTGATTAAATCACATACTAAACTACTCGGCTAAATTTAGGTACTAAATTACTCGCCACTCGGCTAAATTAGTAGCCTAGTCCATCCAAGGCTTCTTAGATATTTAATGACTAGAGCGCAATGTCATGGTGGGTTGGAGATAGCATTTTATACTGATAATAAATCGGTAATTAAATCGCTTGATTCGACTGCGGCTAACTCGAGGGAAGTTGTGAACTGTCGTACCTCAATCCTAGAGATGGGAAGTTTTTGTTTCAACATTACTCTTTGTTGGATTCGAGACCCTTGCAGCTTTATCGGAAACTGTAAAACAGATGAGTTGGCTCTTACCAGCGGGGTCAGGGACAGTTTTCGTAATGTAAAAATGCGTGTGGTAGCTTGTAAATTTCAAATATGAGCAACGACAACAAATCGAAAAAAGAAAAATTGTTGTAGGGAATTTACATTTAATATTACTGAAAGATACTAATAGGGGCTTGTTTGGACCAGTGATTAGGAATCTGTGGTCAAAATTCCAGAAGACACAAAACAGAATGCCAATCGCAGTAGGTGGTTTTTTGAGTCTCTGATTGCCAATCTGAAGTCAAAATTTTAAAACAAAAAACAAAATGGTGGATCCAGAATGGCAACCCTTTTTTTAAACACAGTCAAGGCTACTGGGTTTTTTTGGGGTCGCTCACTGCGAATCTGAAATCAAAATTCCAAAAGAAGACAAAGCAGGGATCCAGATTGGAACACTGTTTTTTTTTTTATAAAAACGTTCAATCCTGCTGAACCTCCAGAGAACACGGACACAAAATACACAATTGTTTGCCAAACGAAAAAAAAAAAAAATAGCAACACCCGCCCAGCTATTCATTTGAATTGAAAGCGAACCGTTCCTTGTAGTTTGCTTGCTAGCTCTTTCACCAAATGACATATGATGAAATCCCGATGATATCCCTCTTACTATTGTTCCGATCAATATTTTCTCTTTCGTTTTCTAACAATTGAAAATAATTACTTTAATATAAATTTTGAAACAAAATTGTACGCACAATACACACAATTTACTTTTCATTTCTGTCACAAGTGTGTCATACAAAATTTTGTTTCTGATGCATGTTCCAACACTCGAAACACAAACAGGCACAGATTTTACTACAGGAAAAAATAAATGACTTTTCTGTTTTTGTTCCCGCTCCTGTTGCCGTTGTATGCAGAATAGCCGTTTTACCTTTCTAAACCAAAGAATGACGTTTCCATTCAATTTCCAATGTTAGGAAAAAAAGAAATTCTAAATCTTATTAACATCCTTCCAAATGAAATTAATTATTTTTGGAATAAGATTAACGATTTTCCGAACGAAACTGTGAATTTTCCAAACTATAAAAAGGATTAACAATTTTTTCTAAAGACTTTGAATTGCAGCGTACAATTTTGGTTTTCTACTTACAACATGTAGTGTTAGGGGGTTGTAAAATCACAATTTGACGCCTCTTTCGATAGTAGAGATTTAAATACGAGCTCGTGCTTAAAATAAAGTAATTAGAAAGAGTGCCGAAATTCATAAATATTTATAACAGTCCTAAATAACCATTTTTAACATTTTTTCCAGGGTGAAAAATTGTCGCAATATCCGTATAATCTAGTATTCCATATTTCCTTTTTCCATTTCCATGTTCAATGTTTGTTATGGTCAGATCTTCACCGAAAGGTGTTTATGGGAAAGAGTCGGAAGTTTGTTCAAGTGACCATGAAGGTCCGGGGCGCTAGAAGCGAATATTTTATAAGGAGCTGATTGGCGGCACCTACGTGTTGCAGCTCAGTTTCGGGAGATGTGGGCGAAATATTTCCCGCTTGTTGCCCCAGCCACTTCACTGATAACATATATTATGTATCTTGGGGGTAGACAGACAACAAAGGATGACGCTGGGTCCCACCTAAAGAGAGAAACTAATGACAAGTCAAAAGATGCTAGTTAAAAACACTCAGTCCTCGTATGTCGTATGTATCACTGGGCACTTTTGGGTATCGATGATAGGTTCACACGAATTTGCTTATGGCAATCTTGATTCGGCGGGAACTGAATGATTTGATGCCTGTGTTTTTTTTACGTTCGTAATCTAGCTTTTGTTTTATTATTTTCTAAATTAGACTGTATTAGCTTGTTTTTTGCTTTCTTCATTCTAATTAATGAACTGATTGGGCACCATATAATACCCAGGTAGGGTATCTATCAACTTTTCAGACCGAATGTTGAAATATAGTTGTTGCCGATGTCTAGGAGCACACACACACATGCGACCGAGCGGCGGGCTCTATCGACTAAGTATGTATGAAGTTTGGACAGTCTTGGTTGAGCAACGACGACGACGACAAGGAACTGCTTTTAAAGTAATAATAATCATAATATAATATAAACTAATAATAATTGCGAAATACTGTGAAGCTATTAATCGCATAATAAATAATATACGAATATTACTCTTAAAAAGTTCGTTTTAATTGCAAGCAACAAATCTTTAAAAGCATTCAGTTGCTAAGCTCAATGTCGGACCAAGAGGAAAAGTGCCGTAAGTGCGCGGGTAGCAACACGGACAGATCAAGTGACCGCATGGTCCAATGTGATAACTGTGATCGATGGTATCATTTCGAGTGTGTTGGAGTGGACAGTAATATTGCCAATTTAAGCTGGAACTGTGAATCCTGTGAATCTAATCCGGCAAGTGTTACAATGAGCGCCGCAGCTCTTCCGACAACGACCATCGACTTTCACGCGCTTCAGCAAATATCTCGTTTGCCGCAAGCATCATCATCGCCGACCCACGCATTTCCCGCGCAATCTTACAGCCGGACGGTACCCGAAAATACCACACCTGCAACCACAGCATATGCCGGCACGGCAACATTTACCAAGGCGCCGGGTACTTTTACGCCACCGCCACGACATGAATGGGAATCCGCAGAGGCTGCCGCTTCAACTTTCTCTATCGCGGCAAGCGCGTGTGCACAACCGTTTCCCATATTCACCCAACCGATATCTTCGTTTCGTCCCCAATCATCAAACGTGAACATGAACGCTCAACGGTTCTTCGATCCCCGTTACCAACTACCTTCATACGGAGACAGCACATCTTTGGGATATCAAATGCCATATGTATCACAACCCGTTGCCACATCGTTTTGTGCATCTTTACCAGCAGCTCCACATCCACACGAAGTGCATGTGTCGAATCCAATACCAGCGAAATTTATTACCATGCCGCATACAATGCCATCGCAATCCGTTACCATTCCGAATCCAACACCAGCACAACTTGCCGCCAGGCAGGCGATTCCAAAAGACTTGCCGCAGTTCTCCGGTGACCCAGAAGAATGGCCAATTTTCATCAGCAGTTTCGACAACAGCACGGTCATTGCAGGCTACTCGCATATCGAAAATTTAATTCGACTCCAGAAGTGCCTAAAAGGAAAAGCCCGAGAAATAGTGAAACACAAATTACTTCTGCCGAGTATGGTTCCCGAAATTATTCGGACATTGAAGATGTGTTTCGGAAGACCAGAGCATATTCTTGATCGTGTACTGGAAAAAGTGAGAAAATTGCCGCCATTAAAGGATCGGCTGGAATCGTTAATCGAGTTTGCCTTGTGTGTGTGTGACATTTGCTCGACGATGGAAGCATGCCAGATGGAGACACATCTACATAACCCAATGCTCGTGCGTGAGTTAACAGATAAATTGCCTAACCACTACAAACTTATTTGGGCTATGCATCAGAAAGACGAGCGAACTCCTGTCATTAAAGCTTTCAGTGCCTGGATCTATCAACTCGCTGAGGCAGCAAGCACCGTCGTACCGGCAGTATCAACATCCAACAAGAAAGGAGCTTCGCTTAATACACATACATCTGACGGCGACACGGAACAACGAAAAGTGCAGTGCGCCGTTTGTGGTGACAATCACAAGGTCCCACATTGTGAAAAATTCATATGCTTGACCACAAGCCAAAGGTGGGAAACTGTCAAAACAAAAAAGTTGTGCCGCCTATGCCTCAACACACACCGCCGCAAATGTTTCATTACAAAGGAGTGCGGAATTGACGGCTGTAAATGTAAACACCACCAACTGCTACATAATAACAGTGGAAATAATCAAAATGTCGTGAGTGCGCATACCGGTATAAACAACGACGAGAAGGTGTACTTTCGAATTATGCCAATAAAAATTCACACCAACAAAGGCAGTATGGATACATTTGCATTCCTCGACGAGGGATCGTCAGTGACACTGATGGATGAAGACATTTACAACGCGCTGGAAATGAAGGGGCAGAGAGAATCGCTTTGCCTACGTTGGACTAGTGATACGACGCGCATCGAAGGAACTTCGAATAGAGTGTCGGTTAATATCTCCGCAAAAGGAAACCACGCTCATTACCAGTTAAATAACGTTCACACCGTTCGAAAGCTTGGACTTCCAAATCAGACAGTGGATATGGATGACCTCAAACGCAAATATGAACATCTGCGAGGAATTCCTCTTGAATCGTATCAAAACGCTAAGCCCGGCATTCTAATCGGCGCCGACAATTGGAATCTCGCTGTGCCTCTTATCATACGCGAAGGAGCCTCTAGCCAGCCGATAGCCGTGAAATGCCGCCTAGGTTGGGCTATTCAAGGAGGATGTGGTCCCCGAGCAGCTCATCTTAATATCCACACATGCGAATGTGAACGCCGCCTTACTGAACTCCATGAGACAGTCAAGCAACAGTTTAATTTGGATTCGTCGATGCCAGTTAAGCTACAATCAAATGAAGACGCGAGAGCCATTAATATTTTACGAGAGACATCCCAAATAAAAGACGGCCACTTCGAAGTTGGGCTTCTTTGGCGCAAAGACGATATTAAATTGCCGGCAAGCTACACGGCTGCGCATAAACGTTTGATGTGCCTCCAAAGAAAATTCAACCGAGACCCAGGATTAAAGAAAAGCTTCCAGGAACAAATCGATAACCTCGTCACTAAAGGATACGCAAGAAAACTATTGCCTGAAGAAGTATCTATCAACTCAGATCGGACTTGGTATCTACCAATATTCACCACCCTCAATCCGAATAAACCAGGCAAAGTACGTTTGGTTTGGGATGCTGCAGCAAAATCTAACGGCTGGTCACTGAACGATTTCTTGTTAAGTGGACCAGACCTCTTAAATTCACTCGTAGACATTCTTCTTGCATTTCGAACTGGCGAAGTGGCGATCTGCGGAGACATAGCAGAGATGTTTCACCAGATAAACGTACAACCTGACGACATGCACGCGCAACGATTTCTCTGGGTCAATAACAACGACGATCTACATCATCCGAGTGTATACGTGATGCGCGCTCTAACATTTGGAGTATCCTGCGCCCCTTGTATCGCACACTACGTACGTGACAAAAATGCTGAACAATTTAAAGCAAAGTATCCGCGTGCTGTAGAGTCAATCCAACATTATCACTACGTCGATGACCTCATAGACTGCGTTTACAGCGAACATGAAGCAATCGAATTGGCGAAACAGGTGAAGCAAATACACGCGACTGCGGGGTTCAACATACGCAACTGGACATCGAACCGCCAATCTGTATTGTCACAGCTCGGTAACGAGTTCGCGGAGCTGCCGACAACGACAACCCAGCCGTTTGTGGAACTATCAACGACAGAAAAAGTGCTTGGGATGTATTGGGACCCAAACAAGGACGCCTTCAAGTATATATTCAGATCTGCGAGATTACATCGTGACGTATTTGCTCCAGATATAATGGTAACGAAGCGAGAGACACTGCAAGTACTTATGTCAATATTCGACCCATTGGGCTTGCTATCGTGTTTTACGACCGAACTGAAAATCTTATTGCAAGAAATTTGGCGTTCCGGTATTGGATGGGACGAAGAACTTCCAACGGATCTGGCTCTAAAGTGGCGTCAATGGAAAGCGTCTATGTCCACCATATCATCTGTCGAGATCCCACGCTGCTATTCACCTTTGTTGAAGGACAGTTCCGATATTCAGCTGCATGTTTTCGTAGATGCCGGAGAAAATGCCTATGCTGCTGCCTGCTATCTTCGTACGCGGTGTGACGATCGCCTGGATATCACTTTAGTCATGGCTAAATCGAAAGTGGCACCACTCCGACCTGTCTCAATCCCGAGACTCGAGCTACAAGGAGCCATAATCGGAATTAGGATGGCAAACAAAGTTATTAAAGTACTCGAGAAGCGTCGTATTTCAATCGACTCTATATTCTTCTGGTCGGACTCAAAAACAGTTTTGAAGTGGCTTCGGATGGACCCTAAACGTTTCCAACCATATGTTATGCATCGAGTAGGCGAGATATTAGAGTCAACCAACGTAACGCAATGGAAATATATTCCATCGAAGATTAACCCAGCTGACTACGCGACCAAAATAGCGGTTCTTTCGAATATACAAATTCGAAGGTGGTTCTCCGGACCGGAGTTCTTATTAGCAGACGAAAGTGGATGGCCAGAATGTGACGACCTCGGACCTGCGGACACCAGCGAGATGAGACGGCATGTGTTTCATATCAGCAAAGGCAATCCACAAATCATTCCATTGAACGTGGAATATTTTTCCGACTGGAGGAGGCTTTATCGTGCCGTTGCAACATTCTTTCTCTACGTTGAGAGACTAAGAGCGACAATCAGCAAATCGACTAACCCCATTACAGAGTTGTCTTTCGACGTGATTCAAAAGGCTAAACGTATCCTGATCCAGCAGGCACAACTTAGCGAATATCTTCAGGAAATTTACACCCTGAAGCATGGTAAGACTATCGAGAAGAGCAGTAAACTAATCGCTTTGAACATTGTTTTAGACCACGACGATATCCTTCGAATCCGGAGCAGGGTGGATCATATCAACAGTTACGAAGGTGCTATTGTTCTGCCAAATGGACATCATTTAACATTCCTGATTGTACGACACTTCCATGAGAGTTTTCACCATATCTCGCATGAGACTGTAATCAACAATATCAGGAGCAAGTACTACATACCACGACTACGCGTACTATACCGATCGGTACGAAGGATGTGTCAACGCTGCAAAAATAATCATGCTGCACCAGACGTACCTCAAATGGCACCATTACCAGCAGCAAGATTGGCCTGTTTTGAGCGTCCCTTTTCGTATGTCGGCATTGACTATTTTGGACCACTATTCGTAACAGTAGGAAGGAGGCGAGAAAAAAGATGGGGCGTAATATTTACGTGTCTCACCGTGCGTGCCATACACATCGAAGTGGCCCACAGTTTGGACACAAGCTCTTGCATCATGTGTCTCGGAAATTTTATATCCCGACGGGGAATTCCTAGGGAAATATACACAGATAATGGGACGAATTTCAAAGCAACCGAAAAGATTCTGAAAGAAGAAGTTAAAAATATAAATTACTCAGAACTGTACTTCAAATACGACGAGATAAAATGGAAGTTTAATCCCCCCGCAGCTCCCCACATGGGCGGAATCTGGGAAAGGCTCGTACGGTCCATAAAAACAGTGCTTAACAGCATGGGCTGTGATGGTTTCAACGACGAAAGTCTACGGAGTGCACTGTGCGAAGTTGAATTCATAATCAACTCTCGCCCACTAACATTTGTGTCTATCGAATCCTGCGATGACGAGGCTCTAACACCAAACCATTTATTGCTTGGATCATCAAGTGGGTATAAGCCTCTATGCATTGATGGTGGAGACTTGCGACTTCGATGGCAGCAAACCAAGGCGTTCGCCGACAAATTCTGGCGCCGATGGATTAATGAGTACACACCAATCTTGGCCAGGCGAAGTAAGTGGTTCACGAAGCGTCCCCCGGTAAAAGTAGGCGACATTGTAGTTGTCATTGACGACAATCTCCCCAGGAACTGTTGGCCTAAAGGAAGGATAATCGACACAACGGTAGCGAAGGACGGGCAGGTCAGACGTGTTACAGTCAAGACCGAACATGCCGTAATGCTGAGACCCACAGCCAAAATAGCGGTACTAGACGTCGGTAATGATTCGAAGGGTAAGCTCGCTTGTTCATCGCTCTCTTACGAGGGGGAGAATGTTGCCGATGTCTAGGAGCACACACACACATGCGACCGAGCGGCGGGCTCTATCGACTAAGTATGTATGAAGTTTGGACAGTCTTGGTTGAGCAACGACGACGACGACAAGGAACTGCTTTTAAAGTAATAATAATCATAATATAATATAAACTAATAATAATTGCGAAATACTGTGAAGCTATTAATCGCATAATAAATAATATACGAATATTACTCTTAAAAAGTTCGTTTTAATTGCAAGCAACAATAGTACTATGTCGAACACTAGAGCTTGCAGTGTCCATTACTGGTGTCTCAACGAGGATAAGTACGAGTATTTATGCCGATTACTGGCGCATCACGATTTTTTTAACATTTTTATGAAGAACATAGGAATAAAGAGTTTTGAAAGGCAAAATTCTGTTAGACAGGATGATTATTTGTGCTTTACTCAATGCTTGTTTTCTTGATGAATATTTTCTATACCTAATTATTAAATAAAATCCTTTATGAGAACTCTAAGTATCTCTATGCAAACCACAGCAGAAAATTGAAAAAATAGTTATAAAAATAAACCCCTTTCACTGCTATCTCCACTTTTACATATTCTGCAACCAAATCGAATTTTCTATTTTTCCAAAAACATTAAGCCATTTATAGAAACAATTTGCAACCTGATGTCACCAACTATCGCACAGCATGCTCTTCGTTCACACATTTTCTTCTAAGGAGTTTGTTCATTTTACTGGACAAACATCTGTAAGTGAACGCAGCGTGAAACACTTCTTTCTGTCGGTTACAACAGAGAAATTTAATAAAATTCTTACATTCGTAAAACGTATCCTCCCTATTATATTTTTTACATTGAACACTTGCATTTGAACTTACAAATGTTTTCATTACGTTCTGCAAGCACAATCCGTACAAAAAGGATTAAACAAAGGCGATATTCACTTGCAAAGTCTCCGGCAACAATAAAACGTTGCATTGCACATTTCGAATTTGGTTTAAAGGATAAAATGTTTCTCTGTCTCCGAATATCGTACGTTAGACCATCGTTGGCTTCTGGAGAATGAGGGCAAAGGTACTCTGTTGGGGAGATGGGGAGCTTTGGGTGGAGGATGTTTTAATCCCTGTTTCAGATCTCTGTGTTAACTTGAGGAATGAATGTGGTTACCAGTTGCTGTTCCGGGGAGCCTTCTGGTGAAATGATAAGAGTTGAACTAAAGGCGAGTTTACATGAAATTTATGTCGGTTTCTAACCGACGCTGACCCAGCGCAGGCTAGAGATGAGCCTTTCTGCCTAGTTGCTGTCGCTGAAATGGCAGCTTTTCGGTGCGGTCGTGGATGTCATCACTAGACATTATTCAATTGGCTTCGGCTTCCATATAATGACTACTGTAGAAGTTGTGGTTTTGAAGAATTTGAGGAGAGAACATGGATTGGAATGGAGAAGATGGAATCTTCTCTGTGGATTTCCGGGTTTGGCAAGAATAAGGAGGTCAATTTTTGAGGCCTTCTTTTTGGTGAGCTGGGGCTATTGAAAATCGTTGATGATGGTCAACTCAATTTATTTATTTAGGCAAATCACTGAACAATATAAAGAAAACTCAAAAACAGTAATATAAAGTAGGATGTAAAGAAAGAATATAAGATAGAAATTCAAAACTAACAAAATAAAAATTAAAAAAAGACTAGAATGAAGAATATAAAAAAATAAGTCAGGAAAAATATTCTACTACTATATAAATATAAGAACAAATAAAACAAGCTAAAAAAGCCAAAAAGAAAGAATAGCAACAGAAAGTTAAAATTGGAGAGACAAAAAGATCATATACTTATTAGGGAAACTTTTTCAGAAGCAAACTTTTGAATGGGAAAAGGACTAACTAAAGGACCAAGCTCCAATATATCATAGTTGCGCATGGCTCAAATCGGAAGCGAATTCATATATACCGACAGTTCAGCAGTGGGATGATCAAAGACTACGCTGGAGCGCATATTGTAGAAGGGAATGCGGAACTCCTCACGGAGTGAAGAATGTAGCAGACCACGGCATAATTTGAAGAGAAAGCACTCATCTAGCAAGACCCTTCTCTTCTGCAGTGACAGCAGCTTTAGAAAACTAAGACGTTCGACATAGGGAATGTAGGGTAGAATATGATCTGAGTTAAGGCGGGGGTGAATTTCCGTTGAATTGATCCTATAGCATTGGCAGAAACTGAAGACGAAGGAGACCAAACAACAGACAAGAGTAAATATTAGGTGCGTTTTTTTCGTACAGAGCAGAGTAGAGCAGGTTAAGTGGCAAAAAAACGGGTAGCGAACACGAAAACGGGACATGCCTTTGCTAGGAGTGTGTCTTGGTTTAGTTAGAGTTCAAATGTCAACTCAAATTTCAAGAGAAAACTTAAATCCTTAGTATATATGTATACAATCAGACAAATTTCCTTTAGGCCGCAACATTATTTTGTATGTTTACTATTCCAAATAATTATACAAAAGAAACATTTTATTGATAGAAAATGAACTTTATGTCCTTTCCAAACTGTAAACTATTCGTAAGCTTCGACACCTGCGCCGCCTGCATTTCAAAACGCAGACTACTTAATGGAGCAGCATTCTTGCACTGACGTTTTATCCAGAGCAGCTCAGTTCAAATTGTTTTTGTAATTATGTGATCTTAAGCTGCTCTGCTCATGTGGCACTTGAAAAAAAAACGCGCCTATTATATTGTAAAATACAACGGGTACGTGAAACTAAGAGGTTAATCGAGGTAGTAAAGTCGTGGGAGCAGCGTAAGACAAAGCCCGTAAGCTTAGATGCCCTGTTGATAATAATAGAATAGTGATCGTTGAATCGGAGTCTGGAGTCAATAGTGCCACCAAGGTCATTAAACAGTGAAACGGAATTTATTTGATAAGAAAGCGAGATAGGATCATATCTGAGCGAGTATACCATGACCTTGCATTTGGAAACGCTAAGGTGTAACTCATTGGAACAGCATCAAGCAAATAGAAGGTCGAAGTCTGATTGCAGCATTAAACAATCATCAGGACGAGAAACAGGCGAAAATACATAGCTTACCGTCATCAGTATAAAGCAAGAAATATTTTTGAGAAGAGATGGTAGATCGTTCATAAAAAATATGAATAGTATAGTAGTGGTCCAAGGATAGAACCCTGTGGAACGCCAGATGAAGAGCAACTGGAAGAGAATCAGTGTTATTGAACACGACACTGGATGTGCGCTCATGAAGATGGGAGCAGGGCTATAAGTCAAAAATCGAACTTGAAAGAAAAAATGAATTGCGTTATTTGCATTCCAATTTTATATGACGGGACTTGAATCCGTAACGATCATAGTCAGACAGACACATACTAAATTGGTATTCAGAATGGGTGCGTTTCTAAAAGTATCGTAAATCCGCTACTTATCCATTGTCCCTTCTCCGATTCGTGATTTTTCCGGGAAATGACACGATTCCCTTTCAAATAAAATTACGAGCGAGGACAGACTTTCCGGTCACTATACGCACTTTGAGGCCAACAAATAGTTATTTACAAATGGAGTGACAGAACTTGTCAAGAGCGAACTGTCAAAACTCTAGGAATCGTTGAAGGGGTAATCGGATCGGAAAAAATTCGTGATACTTTTACCCTCCACAAAGATTCTGGTATCGGTGTCTGAAATCGTACCGTTTTCGCAAAGTATCTATGAAACCGTATCGACGCGCTTCCGACACGGTCCAAAATAGGAACGCAGCCAATGAAACCGAAGTCACCAACTGTAACAAACGCCTCAATTTTAAATTATTTGCGCGCGCTGTGCAATCAATGTCAACTTCATGCTGAGTTGGTGATGGTTGTTAATTGGGGTTGGAGATCGTCAGACGTGAAATGGGGAATTGCGAGCCACCCGCTAACGCCATGGGCGATATTTTTGGACTGAATTGTCGGGCTTGGAGAAACCACCCGCAATCGCGAGTTTGAGGCTCGGAGCGTCAGTTTTTTGGAATTGTTTTGGTTTTCGGTCGCGATAGCATCGTGCGGGAGGATTCGTTGCTTTTGTGGTCAGAAAATTTCTTTCGATTATCGTGCAAAATTGCGGACAGTGGACCATCATTCGTGCGGGCTGAAGGAAATCAATTTAAATACATTTTTAAATTGGCGAGCTGCGATTTGGCATTTAAGGTAAATCCGTGCGGTTTTCTTTTTGTAAAGCCTTTGCCTGTGAGAAATATTATTCCGGCATGGAGTGTTGAAACCGTGTAATGAGGCCAAAATAGTACGTAGCGCAAGCGAGAGTGGAAAAGATTTTTTGTGTGACAAAGATAGAGACGCCGTTTGTTTTTTTTTGTAGATCATCCGCCTAACAGACTTGCCATCAGTAGTGTTATTGCCAGCTTTGTTGCCGCCATATACTACTTAGATTTATTTTGTTGTTGTTATTATCACTTAGTTGTTATTATCACTTAGCTACTCCGGCGTCAACAGTGGCAATCCTCAATTCTGGGGGTCAGTGCTTTATATTAAATTTAATATTCACTTCTTTGCTATTTTTTCCGTAATTTGGTTTCTTGTTTCTTGTTGCTTGTTTTTTATTTACATTTTCTTTTGATTGCTATTAGTTGCCCGTAAATTTTCGTTACTTTGTTTTTTTCTGATTAAGGATATTGAATAAAATGATAATTTGAATTGTTAAAATATCTTTGAGGAAACCTCCCCAAACCCTTTGAGGTTGTTGTTGGGATGGCCATGGGGTTTCATTAGTTGGGTTTTGTGTTTGGGTATAGAGACCAAGGATTCAAATTATCTGGGACCGAAGCGTGTCGCATTGTCTGCATTTTTGACTAGTTTTTCTGGCTCGGTGGGACCCAACTTTATCCTTTGTTGTTTCGTCTACTCCCAAAGCAGCACATGATACATGCTATTTGTGTAATCGCTGGGGCAAAGAGCGGAAAAAATCCCCGGCCACATCAATACAATAAATAATAAATAAATAACTGGCGCAATAGTCCAATTTGAACCGTGAAGGGGTAATCGGATCGGAAAAAATTCGTGATACTTTTACCCTCCACAAAGATTCTGGTATCGGTGTCTGAAATCGTACCGTTTTCGCAAAGTATCTATGAAACCGTATCGACGCGCTTCCGACACGGTCCAAAATAGGAACGCAGCCAATGAAACCGAAGTCACCAACTGTAACAAACGCCTCAATTTTAAATTATTTGCGCGCGCTGTGCAATCAATGTCAACTTCATGCTGAGTTGGTGATGGTTGTTAATTGGGGTTGGAGATCGTCAGACGTGAAATGGGGAATTGCGAGCCACCCGCTAACGCCATGGGCGATATTTTTGGACTGAATTGTCGGGCTTGGAGAAACCACCCGCAATCGCGAGTTTGAGGCTCGGAGCGTCAGTTTTTTGGAATTGTTTTGGTTTTCGGTCGCGATAGCATCGTGCGGGAGGATTCGTTGCTTTTGTGGTCAGAAAATTTCTTTCGATTATCGTGCAAAATTGCGGACAGTGGACCATCATTCGTGCGGGCTGAAGGAAATCAATTTAAATACATTTTTAAATTGGCGAGCTGCGATTTGGCATTTAAGGTAAATCCGTGCGGTTTTCTTTTTGTAAAGCCTTTGCCTGTGAGAAATATTATTCCGGCATGGAGTGTTGAAACCGTGTACTGAGGCCAAAATAGTACGTAGCGCAAGCGAGAGTGGAAAAGATTTTTTGTGTGACAAAGATAGAGACGCCGTTTGTTTTTTTTTGTAGATCATCCGCCTAACAGACTTGCCATCAGTAGTGTTATTGCCAGCTTTGTTGCCGCCATATACTACTTAGATTTATTTTGTTGTTGTTATTATCACTTAGTTGTTATTATCACTTAGCTACTCCGGCGTCAACAGTGGCAATCCTCAATTCTGGGGGTCAGTGCTTTATATTAAATTTAATATTCACTTCTTTGCTATTTTTTCCGTAATTTGGTTTCTTGTTTCTTGTTTTTTATTTACATTTTCTTTTGATTGCTATTAGTTGCCCGTAAATTTTCGTTACTTTGTTTTTTTCTGATTAAGGATATTGAATAAAATGATAATTTGAATTGTTAAAATATCTTTGAGGAAACCTCCCCAAACCCTTTGAGGTTGTTGTTGGGATGGCCATGGGGTTTCATTAGTTGGGTTTTGTGTTTGGGTATAGAGACCAAGGATTCAAATTATCTGGGACCGAAGCGTGTCGCATTGTCTGCATTTTTGACTAGTTTTTCTGGCTCGGTGGGACCCAACTTTATCCTTTGTTGTTTCGTCTACTCCCAAAGCAGCACATGATACATGCTATTTGTGTAATCGCTGGGGCAAAGAGCGGAAAAAATCCCCGGCCACATCAATACAATAAATAATAAATAAATAACTGGCGCAATAGTCCAATTTGAACCGTGGCCTCGAGATGAGTTAGCATCATCTCATTTTCTAGATCGTGACCTCAATACAATACAATAATTCGCACTTGTACTTTTGCATATATGCGTTCATGTCCAGCGGATGCACTTAATATCATCCTGGGTCTACTCCCTTTAGACCTACAAATAAAATTTAACGCGGCGTGCAGCGCTGTCGGACTAAGGGAGTCTGGATGTTGGACGTCCAAGCCATATGGGCATACTAGAGTCTCTACCTGTCGGTGTTCGAGACATGTTGCCAACAGATTATATCGTCACCGAAGTAGACTTTGAAAAGCACCTCGTAACAAGGTTTCCAACGAGAGCGGAATGGAGTGAGGGAGAGGTGACCGGAGGATACGACTGCAAAATATTCACTGATGGCTCTAAAATGGATTGTGGAGTCGGTGCGGGGGTCTTTTCTGAGGATCTCTGTGCATCAATGTCTTTTCGCCTCCCAGACTATGCAAGCGTATTTCAAGCTGAAGTGCTGGCAATAAGGGAAGCATGTAGGATGTTGAGGCACAGCACGGGAACCACTAGGAGTGTCGCCATCTTCTCAGACAGCCAGGCCGCGATTAAGGCTCTGGAATCAATAACAATTTCATTGAAAATAGTAAAACAATGCCGCAGTGAACTGGCTGGACTGGCGGACCTCTTCAGAGTTTCTCTTCTATGGGCTCCAGGACATAGGAACATAGAGGGGAACGAGAGGGCCGATCAACTGGCGAGACAGGGCTCTGCACTACACGAGTCCTACGCGGTGACTGTCCACCCGCCGTTTAGTGCCGTTAAAAATGAGATTCATACACATTTCATGACACAGGCTAGTGGAAGATGGGGCGCACTGACAACGTGTGGCACGTCTAAGAAATTATGGCCATCATATGATGCACGTAAATCTAATGCCCTTCTGAAGAGAGCCCGTTCGGATGTCGCAAAAGTTACAGCGATTACGACGGGGCACTGGCCGGTGGGAGTGCACGCGGCCAGATTGGGTATATCTTACAACATGTTCTGCCGCAGCTGCAGGAATAAGGAGGAGGAAGAAACTCTGATCCATTTCTTGTGCAAATGCCCGGCTCTTGCGAGAATCAGACATCAAGAATTGGGCAGCGCTTTCTTCCAAAATATATCCGACATCTCCTCGAGGAGTATCGGGGAGATAATACGTTTTGTTAACTCCACAGGATGGATCTGAGGACGAATACCTCAGAACGTTCTTGATATCAACGGTTTATTCCTCTCATGAGGCATGTGGCATCAAAACGGCGTACCTAACGCTAATTGTGTTCTCTTTCCCTGCTGGAATGGTACAGCCACTCTAAGCAAACAAACCAACTTTTGCATGAACCTTGAATACAGTAGTCCGGATGGCGCAACGGTTAGCACGTTCGCCTTCAACGCACTGGGCCCCGGTTCGATTCCGGGGATTTACGTGTCGGACTATGAGCCCACTCAGCTGTTAAATGAGTACCCATTATGGGGTAAATAACTCGGTTGAGCGTGTTGCTGATCACATACCTCTTCACAAAAAACCGTCCCGATCTAGAAAATGAGATGATGCTAACTCATCTCGAGGCCGTGGTTCAAATTGGACTGTTGCGCCAGTTATTTATTTTTTTTTGAATACATATATTATGTATGTACTCGTATAAAGGATACCATCTTGACGCGCACGGTAGCCGCAAGGTCTCAATCGCCACTCTTCGATTCTGCATGTAGAGAAACAGAGATTCAATCTTCGGCGCGTCTATAATAAATACTTCAACTACTGTACTATACTACTACAACTCCCACAGCGTTTTGATCTTGATCAACTTCACCATCTGAAAAATATCGAAGCGTCAAAAAGGCATAGCAAAGCAAGGCAAATCTTAACCTGAAAATCTAAAGACACTTCATGTCAACTCTTTGCAGACTTGTCCTGGATTTGGCTTCTAGCTGATTATTTTTGTGTGGTAGCTACCTAGCTACCCAGGTTGAGTCATTTTGGCTTAGACTCGCAATGACCCACTCCACTTTATTCTTAATTGTCCTGGATTTGTCTCTTCGTAAATACAGGCACAAAGGCTGCAGAAAAGCAGATAAAATCTAAAGTGCAAATTTCGTAATTATTGTCAGCTGATTTGAGATTAAGATTCAAACTTACTGCAGGCATGCAATATTAATTAACATTTTAGTTTTAAAAAGTTATTTGAATTGAATAATTTTTTTTTTATAACGAATGGAAAATATTAGCAAAAACCATGTTTTTAAATATTTTAAGTCTAAACCTTCCATCATCGACTTTCTAGCTTCCTCTATTTCACCCTCGAGAAGGATGTGACGTGTATTTGATCTAGAGCTAAAATATTTCAACCATATTATACAGTTTAGTTTATACCCATATATGCTTCTGACAAGTTCATATATGTATGTATAAGTTAAGCGCATGTTTGCGGATTTAGTGCAATATACCGCATTAGTAATTCTCACATTCTCATACCGAGGTTGTGATGGGATGCCTGTCGATTGTATCCTTAACTGAAGCATCTATGCAAATCCTTCTTCTACGATGTATTCTTCGTCTTCTTCTACACAAGATATGTCCCCGTGTGTACGAGTATATGTCCCAGTCCTGGAGTTGTCCCGCAGGCTAAAGATATCGCCAAACGCCAGCCAAGCATCCTGGACATACCCAAAGCTTATGTACGCTTAGTGCATTTAAGATAAAGGGATGAAAATTTGTGCATAAATGCATTCCGTATGCAAATATAATGCAATCTTCTTCTTCTATTTACATGTCCTTCTGCTTGTTGGTTTCCCAAGCTTAGAGCTAATAATGTGAAGAAGAGCCCTCTCCAAACTTTTAGTTTAATGAAATCGTAAAGTGAACTTAATGGGGATACAAGAGACCCATGTTTAAAATTATGAAAGTAATAATTGTTGCTTAAGTATAGTACAAGGAAGGTATTAGTTTGAATTTATTTTTTGTAAATTATTCAGTTTAAGGGGATTAGTTGTATTGTTTTATTGGAGGCATAATATATAGTATGGAGAAAAAAATCATTTCCTCAAAGGAACGGAGTAGAATCACCCATTGCTTAATTACTCGTAAATTTGAAAATATCTCTGATTACTATTTATTGAGCCCACATATATCATTACAATTTATTCATGTATAAAAGCTTACACTTAATAACTTAATACATGTATTGACCGTTTGCCATAAGATTTATTCAACCAGACGTACTAATATTCCTGTGATTTATTTCAATTCGCCCATTCACGTATTCCCACATGATGCGCATATGAAAATTCAAAAGGTAAACTCCACAGCAATTCACGTGCGATTAATCATAAGACAAATTAAAATAAATTGAGTGCAATTAAAGTCCGTTTTACACTTCTTGCACACTTTAGAACCGATGGTTTGCATTCATCCGATTTGTATACTCTCACCACTCGTTGAAGATCAAACGGACAACGCATTCGAATTGAATGTCTGCATATAATGGCAATAGGGATGAATTGAATGTCCTACAGTTTTTGTAATTATGTAAGAGTTGTTGTTGTGTTGGTTTTTACAGTATTCATTTCTAAGAGTATTTTTTTTTATTGGATTGGATTGGATATTTTCTAAAAGTTGGCTTCAAATTAGATGCTTTTTGTAAAACACGACCAAAATGATAAAAGCGTACTTTTCTAAACTTCCATAGTATATCACTCGGCCGGCATACTTGATTCATTAAAAAAAGCACTAAAATAATTTAACTATTTGATAACACTGACCATAAATAAAGGATTTCACCCCAGGAATCATGAAATGTCGCTTATGGTGCCACGTATATTTCAATTAACTCCGACTTAAGCTCCTGCATATCAGAATGTTGCTCGCCGTTTTTTCCAGTGTGATTTGCTTTGGTTCCACCAAAGATTAATTAAACTGACCGACGACGCGTAAACATATGTCGCTGTCAAGCAATACGCGGCTATGGACAAAGGACAATATCATCGGATTTGTCCTTTCATCTGGGGTGAAATTTCGTACACGATTCGCGGCATATAAAGGATATACTCATTTGAATGCGCTTAATTGTCCGGCGGAGGAATGCAAGTTTTTATGAAGTATTCAGCCTTTAATTTCTGGAAGAATTTGATGACTGCGATTTAGGATTGTATTGACTTTCGTACTCGGTTTTTTGCTAAATGTATTACAGAAAAAATCATATTATGGTCTGAAAATGAAATTCAGTACTTGTACATACCTGAATGAATGATTGCAATATGTATTCCGAGTTTTGTTCTACCCATACCCACCACTTCCACTATCCCACTACCACTGGAATGTTTTGGAACAATTTATAAATAAAGTGTGCTGATTTACTATGCATCAAATTCGTCAGCTTATAACATCCACCTAGTTAGATTTTACCAGTTACTCTGGGAGGAAGAGCCTGGATAGCCTTGTTACGAATGGTGCAATACTATCGATCATATGAGGTACACCGTGTGTAGAAGACCATTAAAAATAGTAGGGGAGTTTCATGGTGGAACCTTGAACTGCCTCGACTTCGAAAGGACAGAGCCAAGCGCTTTGTTGAGTGTCAGACTTAACGAACCGAAAAGATGCAACTGGTTAAATTTCTGAACTGATATGAGCAACACCAACAAAACATCTTGTTACTTATTAGTACACTAAAAAGAACGAACGAAGTATCACAAAGGATGCCGAAAATACAGTAAAACTACTTCATGATTCGCACTTCGCAGAATGCGACATCGTACGAAGGTAAGGTGAAAAGTTCTCGGCCTGACACAGAAATATCGTTAAAATCAGCAAAAATTTATGTTAGCTGCCTGGGTGCACGTGTCATTAGTTCGTATGACAAGTTTCAAATTGTTCTCTCAATTAGTTTGTTTACACGAATTTTTGCAGTGAACGTCTTTTGTGTTTTTCGTTAAAATGGAGAAACTTGAATTTTTTGCAGTCATAAAATTCTTCGTTTTGGATGGATTAACCCCTGAGGAAAATCATCCGAAATTAACAAAAGTTTACGGGGATTCTGCTCCCTGCTCCGGTGGGCAGCTGAATTTAAACGTGATCGCACGTCCTCCGAAGACGACCCACGTGAAGGATGGCCAAAAACCGGAACCACACCGGAAACCATCGAAAAAGTGCATGATATCGTATTGGACGATAAGCGAATTAAAGTGAGTGATATTGCTGGGACTGTGGGAATATCGAAAGAAAGGGTGCGAAACCTCATGCAGAAAGAATGGGTGCCGCATTTGTTGAATGCCGATCAAAAGCAAATGCGCAAACGATTTTCGCAGCAACCTTTGCACCGATTCAATCGGTATCCGACCGATTTTGTGTGGCGATTTGTCACCATGGATGAGACTTGGGTCCACCACTATACGCCAAAAACGAAACAGCAGTCGAAGCAATGGGTGGAAGCCGGTGGCTCAGCGCCAAAGAAAGCGAAGTCGATCGCATCTGCCAGAAAAGTCATGGCCAGAGTGTTTTGGGATGCGAAAGGGATCCTGTTAATTGATTACCTTGAAAAAGGCCGAACAATAACAGGCGAATATTACTCCAAACTTCTTGGCCAGCTGGATGCCAAAATTCGCGAGAATAGGCCTGGCTTGAAGAAGAAAAAAATCATCTTTCACCAGGACAACGCACCTGTACACAAGTGTGCGTTGGCGAAGAGAAAACTGCGGGATTTGGGGTATAATTTGCTCGACCTGTTTTCCACATTTGGCACCCTCAGACCGCTTTCACACGACGTGCACGATACACGATATTTGACGGAAACTTTTGTCGAATCAAGCAGTGGCAGTATACATTGTATGAAGATGTTCACACGGAGCTAGTACGAGAAAATCATGCAATCGAGAAATATTGTTTCTATATACGACACTTGCCACTGCGATTCGGTAAAGCTCGTATGCATTCCAAGCACACATGATGTGCGCGACTTTGTTGTGTGGTATTCTCAAAGCCCCCAAAGCATTTAGGTACACGCGCTATTATTTCACAACGGAGACTATTCGATAAAACAATTTATGTGGAAAATTGAATGCGGCCGTGTGAAATGCTGCTTCGATTTCGAGAAAAGCTCAGCCGTGAAAATATCGTATCGAACGACGTCGTGTAAAAGCCGCCTCAGACCTCCATCTGTTCCCAAATTTGAAGAAATTTTTTTCTGGGAAGCACTTCGCATCTAATGCAGAAGTTGAGATGGCCGTAGATGAATATTTTCACAGCCTTTCAGACTCTCACTTCCGGGAAGGAATACTGATGTTGCAGAAACGCTGGACGAAGTGTGCTGAAGTCAAGGGTGATTATGTAGAAAAATTAAATAATTTTTTAATTGAAAATCGCAGTCTTTCAGTGTCAGGCCGAGAACTTTTCACCTTACCGTCGTAGGTACGTAATTTCAGATACAAGATACTCGATCTGAATATTCAACAATGAATGATTCTCTGAATTTTCTGAATGTTGATGGAAGGCAGACGCTCATCCACTTGATTGGCTTTTGAAAACCAATCTTTCAGGGCGAATACTCTGAACATGATGGTTGGTACATACATTAGGTGCGATTTTTCGTCCAGAGCAGAGTAGAGCAGGTTAAGCAGCAAAAAAAAAAGAAAAACGATCGCGAGCAAATTAGGGTAGCGAACACGAAAACGGGGCATGTCCTTGCTGGGAGTGTGTCTTGGTTCAGTTAGAATTCAAATGTCGACTCAAATTTCAAAAGAAAATTTAAATTCGTAGTACATATAAAATCAGACAAACTTCCTTTGGGCAGAAAAATTATTTTGTATGTTTACTATTCCATATATTTATACAAAAGGAACATTTTATTAACAGGAAAGGAACTTTATGTGCTTCCCAAACTGTAGCTGCCCGAAAACTTAAGACACCTGCCCCGCCTGCATTCCAAAACGCAGACTACTTAACGGAGCAACATTCTTGCACTGAAGTTTTGTCTAGAGCAGCTCAGATCAGAAATTGTTAGAGTAATTGTGTGGTCTTAACCTGGTCTGCTCTACCTATATATGGATCTTGAAAAAAATGCGCCTATTGAAATAAACTCCTCGAAAAATTCAATCCGGTCAGTTTTTCTGGATCGATTTTCAATTGTGAACCGGTCAAATTTCGCCATACACCATCCGGAATTCCTCAAAGACCCTCAAAGCCAGGCCTGATCAGTTTTCCCGGCGAGAGGTTCCAGATCGGCTATGGCGGCCTTTAGGGTTCTGAATATTGGCTTATTGCTATCATTAAATCTCAATCAGAAGTAAATTCCGGATAGTGTGATTTCTTGTGTAGATGTTCCTTAGTACCTCCAAGTCGACTTATTGTTGGTATAAAGATGGCACTGCAATTTCACCGCCATTATATGCTTGAGCGATTTAAAGATTGCATCGACCACATTTGATACAAAATTCAAGTATTCAAAACTATTTTATATTACATATAATTTTTCAAATTGTGAATTTTCATTCATTCTTCAATTCCCTAGCTAAAAGTATTCGTATCTCTTATATCCTATCTGTGTACACATTTTATAAAATTATTCGTATAGACTCAATCTCTGACGGGAACAGCATTCTCTGTTTTTTTTTCGTTGAACATTGGCATATTAAAAAAGGAAACTAATTATTCGAGCAGACAATGCAATGCCCAAGGTTCCGACTCAAGTTTACGGGAGCGTATTAAAACAATTTCCTCCTGGGTATAACATTCATTCTCTGCTCTCGACATTAGCATCACATCCGAAATGAATTTTAAGCGGTACAACAAGCACCGTGTCGAAGGACATCATCAATGATGGTCAACATTGGGACAGAACTTAGTGGAAAGGACTAGATGAAAGTCATCAAGGATCCGGACCACATGTGTATTTGCTTATACATTTAAAAAATGACTCGTTCTCGCATATGTCCTGTACTTCGTGGGGTTATCGTGTGGAGGCAATGATTGCAGAAATAATGGAAATTGTGCTGTGGAGTTGTAGACAGTAAGTGGGACAGTGTCCCTGCCTGACTCCTGACGAGAAAAATTCAATATCGCGCTCATTAGCTACTCTCAAATAAATGATAATGGTATGAGATTAGATTTTATGCGCATCATAAGGTTCGTGAGTTTGCCAATTTATATTTAAATTATTGTCATTAGCTTATGCAAACATTTGGGTTTGATAAATGGGAAAAGGTTTCGCTGGGAGACAATTTTTCTTGTTTTCATCTCTAAACTTGACTAATGACAATTTTATTTTCAAAATGTAATATGGTGTTAGTAAGTATGGCAAAGCTTATTTATCTAAACTAGACGATTCGGCTTCGCCGGGTCGTTTAAAACGATAAACAAAATACACTTGGTGCTATTGTTTTCGTTTATTTCAATATTGCTTGTATTTACATACTATGAATTCGACAATTGTTTTCAATATTACCAATACTATTCGACGACTCTCACGTCCACTAATGCTTAAGTTGTAACATATTAAAGTAATTTTTATGGTAGGTATGTGTATCAAGTGTGTTGGAATCACTCCAAAGTTAGGCTGCTAAGAAAATACGCGAACGGTGTACTATATGCGGCCAGCCTTATGGTGTAAGATACATACATTAATCAATGTTTAAGGCCAATTACCTACTATCACGTCAGCGCGCACCTCAATATCTATACTGCGGCCAGGTCCAATAAATAAAGAAACAGCAGCCGAAATTCGACTGCTGTCTCTAGGTAATAAAATAATTAAAGTGCATTAGAAACCATATAGCTGCACAGTGCATGTACACGCACTTTTTTCTTTCTTCGCCAAACCGTCCTTTTTCTCCTCTCCTCTTTACATCTCCTTTCAGCTTTTTTATTTCGTGTGTATCTGAAAGCACAATTAGACAAATTATCGTCCGATAAATTTTAAACTGAAGGATGGGTGCCGTTTAGCGTTTATCTGTAGGATAAACTTAAACTAGACATTGTGAAAACGGCCCATACTCACTTGCCCTAACCCCTTGTGGGGCATAGCGCGTCAACTGTTCCATGTGGCCCAGGTGACGTTTCGTTGGCAAAATCTGGTTTCGGAGAATGCAGTTGCCAGCATACACCTCCTGCACATCCATGGCCACGAACGTCGTTGTGGACGGGATTCGAACCCGAAACGCCGGTAGTTAAACATGAGACTGATGCCTCAACACACTGCGCTACCGGTCGCCCCTTGCTGCTTCTTATGTATACCAACATTTTTCACCGATAACACCTGAACTATTTATCCGATTGTATTTGAATGCAGTTTGTGCGCGCCTCTGAAAGAATACCTTTCTAATGGTGTAAAAATTATTAAAATCAGTTCAGTAGTTCCCATCACAAAAATCCCATACAAAATTTGTTAGCCTATTAATATACATACAGGTGTGCTCTTTTTTCAATGTGTTCTTTAATATATTAATGCCGATACACACTTAATATGTATAAATAAATAGAGAAATTATTCAGAGATGGATAATCCGGAGATACTATACATATACTCGTATGTACAAATAGTTTATTAACCGATTCCAATCCAAATGCATACCTTTATATTGAAAAGGATTTCATTTCTAAACCCGTACAGTCCATGGCAATTTCACTTAAGTGGTATGTTATCAAGCCAATGCACTCAACTACCGTACCGTACATCCAACGAACAAAACTTCATAATTTATTAGAAACCATTCTCTTGTATCAAGAGCGATGACCGCATGTCATCCCTTCCGGGATCTTGTAATTAACAAAGATTTCCCAGTATATTAATGACGATATGATTTGTTCTTTGTTCCAGCTCTTACGGGTATAGCATCCTTATAAATTCCACCCTTCCTTGAAGTGTATTTTCCATTTTGCGTGATTTTTAAAAGCTTACCTATCCGTTGAAATGTGTATATCATACGCAATTAAGGTGAATAAGAAAGCATATCCTTGATTACTGCTGGATTTTTTTTATGTTCTTTCTCCATGTATGCATAATATTAGTTGTTGCTCATGTAGAAAAATATCGTTAGAGGCATTTCATGTCAAATATCGTATGTTACCCGGAGTACATATACATAAATGTAAAGTTCTGTGTGCTGGTGACGTTTCGAGATGAAAACAAACGGATATAAGAGGAGCGGGTGTAGCTAAATGCGAACAAAGGCAAGCCGGTATTATTGAAATTCCTTTGTATCAAATATTATTATCGAAAGAAATGCAAAAGAGGGGACAATCCATACATCTTGTATCATCTGAATCACCGTATCTGACAAAAAAAAAATCAGGAATGGAAATCATCGCGGATTTTAAAAGTCTAGGGTAGCACGGCTAACGGTAGTACTTTGAATATTTTTTGGAACATTCCTGTTTCGCAAATAATAGGAGAATTCTCTCTATCGAATTAACAGATAATTTTCACAACTTTCAAGGAATGTTTGCTTTAGGAACTTCTAATTAACTGTATATGTGTTTCAGGTTCTGACCACTGCGGAAAAGGATCAGCTAAAGCGAAAATGCACTTTGAAGCCGCACTTAAGGAATTTTGGAAATTCTCTCTAAATGCTAAAGAGAGAATTCTCCAAATCCCAAATTACTCGCGAAACAGAAATGTCCCTATTTATTTAACAAACGAGATACCGGCTGCGGTAGAAGAGATTACATGTGATAATATTGTATTTTCTGCCGCACTCTGAGCTTAGTATGCAATTGTCAAATGGATGCGACCTATTTTTGACGCATACTTTCGTGATAGTTCATCAGTGGTCACTCAACGCACTTGCGCACGAGAAAGCGTACTGACCTCGGGTGACTGGAATCATGTTATTTAAAAAAAAAAAGTTTTCTGGCAATATCGAGCTACGAATTTTTTTAATCTGCTGGACCCGATGGCACGAGTTTATTCCGGCAGATATGCAAGATACGTCGGATCTTGTTGTCCCTTGGTTAGAATCCATCTTCCAAGCATGCCTGAAATAAGTCTCTATTCTCCTAATATGGATGGAAATCAATGTGATCTTCATTCCTAAATCAAGAAAAGGCTCACAAGTACGCCCAAAAGATCCCGAAACCATGAGTTTATCCTTAACCCTGCTTGGAGGGACTAATTCAGTTTCACCTACGTAACACCTTCTCAGAACAATTATTTTCGATTTCACAACATGTCTATACTGAAAGGATAGTGTAATGAGCAAGGTGGTCACCAGATGGTGTTCTTGGGGACGGAGCCGGAAGTTTGCCGAGAAGACCGTGAAGGTCCGGCGACGCTAAAAGCGAATACTCCTCAACGAGCTGAGCGGCGGCACATGCTTGTTCCAGCTCAGTTCGGGAGATGTGGGCGGGGTTTTTGCCCGCTCGTTGCCCCAGCCATTACATTGATAACATGTATCATGTGCCTTGGGGGTAGACGAACAACAAAGGATAAAACTGGGTCCCACTGACCCAGAAAAACTAAAAAAAAGTGCAGGCAATGGCCATCGACCGGCTCATGCTACACGCTCCGGGCCCTGATGGTTTGGACCCTTGGCCTCTTAACCCATGACAAAAAAATGAACCCAACCAATGAGGTTCCGTGGCCAGCAAATGTTGGAACCTCCCATAGCGGAACAAGAGATGAGGCCTTCACCTCATCTCATCACCAACCTGAAAGGGGATATGGGAGGTTTCCTTAGAGGAAAACGCCAGGTTCAAAAAGTCAGAAGCACATTATTAATTCATTAAAGAAAATCCATTACATAAGGATACAGAAAACCAAGTCCCAGTAAGAGAGACATAATGCGAAAAAAACTAATGTGTAGCATTAGTTATAGCTATTAGCAATTGAAAAACAAGGAAAATGTAAATTACGGGAAACTAACATGGCAAAAGAAAAAAAATTAAATTTACTAAAGACGCACTTACCTCCAGAACCGACGATGGCCACCGTTGATGCCGGAGTAGCTGAAACTCTTTTAAATTTTAACTTAAATAAAGCAAGAAAAAAAACGTAAGCAAGAGCAAAACTAAAAAAAATTAAACCAAACTTAGAGGCAGATAAATTTCTCAAAAAAAAAAAATGAAAGATATAATGCAAAAAAAACTAAATTATCTCGGCAACACAGTAGATGGTAACACCTACGGAAAGTCTACCAATATGAACTGCACTCAAATGGTTGCTTTATGGCTTTCTTTCGTCAATTGGTTGTCACTTTCACTTTCAACGTTATCTTTAGCAGCTCCGGCACTCCGCTCGGCAATCACAGTCCTGTCAGAGAAGACCGCATTGAATTCCGCAAAACCGCAGCTAGCAAGCCTGATCCGTGATACAATGGGTTAAGCAACGCAACGCTCGTAAGTTGTCGATATAAAATGTGTTTAGCTCCGCACGCATGGCATACACGGCCCACCCGCAATTCTTTGCACGGCGCGAAAAACCGAAAGCAATCACTGACTGCGGCGGTTGCTTAGCCTTCCAATCGGCACAAGGTTACGAAGCGTCCAGTAAAATATTACAAGCTAGTCAAATAACATTTCACTTTCCGACCAAATAAGTTGTTTGCGAGTCGAAATGAACTTCATCACACGTGTCGGGCGATTTGTCTTGCTCTTATTTTCAGATCTCTGCACCCCACCGCTTCGAAAATCATTACCAGCTGGTGGCGGCCAATCGTTTTCGCAATTTTCCTCGTCGCAAAGTACAAAACCTAGCCGATGGCGTTGGCAGGTGACGAACTCTCCAATTTTGGCGTCGACACGCACAAACCCTGGCCGATGTCGTTGGCGGGTCACGAGCAACTCCCCATTTGAAGGCTGTCAACGCGCGTCACTCATCACTCAGCCAACATGAAGTTGACGACAAGTGATGGGTGCGCGCGAAGATTTAAATGTAAAGGTGTTCATTACAGGGCAGGTTATTTTGCGCGGCCTGCCAAGTAAAAGAAGCTGAGAGGCTTAGCGTCGGAGGTCACTGGTGCTGAAGATGCCAACTTCTTTGCCCTGCAGATCCGACAACAGGTAGCGGCCGTGACCCACCTTCTTAACCACGCGAGCCTTGACGAACTTGAAATCCAGCTTGGCGTTGTAGTGATCCGCCGCTTTACTTTGAGTAAAGTTCCGGCGGAGCACTTCATCACCAGGCTGGAATTCAACCTGTCGAGAGCGAAGGTTGTAGTGGGCCGCGTTCTTGGCGTGTGCCGCTCTAAGGTTTTCTTGGACCTGTTGCCGGAGCAGCTGAACCCTGTCTTTGGCATCAACAACATCAGTAGCATCCCCCAGCAATTTAAGCCGTCGCAAAAGCGCGTAAGTGTGGCCATGTGTGACCATAGGCTGACCAAATGCGACACAATAGGGTGACGTATTAATGGCGGCATGGTGTGCAGATCGCAACGCACAGTTGATAGCGGAAAGTCTCACGTCCCAATCTCGCTGATTTGGGTGTATGTACGCCCGAATTGCTGCCACAACGGATCGATTGACTCGCTCAGAAGCATTTGCTTGCGGCGAGTAAAGAGCGGTGTAGAGGTGCTTCACACCATATCGATCCAACAGCGAGTTGAAAGCGTGAGACTTAAACTGCACGCCATTATCCGTCACTATAGTCTCTGGCACTCCAAAGACATGAAATATCCGAGTCTCGAGCCAACTGGTCAAAATCTCAGCAGTAAACTTTCTGATGGGCTCCACAAAAGTGAATTTGGATAAATGGTCCAAAAGAACTATAGTTCCCACATTACCCGACTTGGATCTCGGAAATGGACCTAACAGATCCATGTACAACCGCTGGAACACGCGATCGGAGGTGAATTGCCCTACCATTGGTGATCGAAGACACTGGTTGGGAGCTTTGGTGGACTTGCATATATCGCACGAAGTGACGTATTCTTTGACCTGATTAGCCATTTTAGGCCAAAAGAATAACGTACGGAGGCGTTTTAGCGTCTTATTAATGCCTCCGTGAGCGCTCAAAGGATGGTCATGCGCTCTCTTCAGCAAGTCCACTCTAAGCTCTTCTGGAACCCAGAGCTTCCAAGATTGTTGGTCCTGCAATTCATCTCCGGTCGCATACTCTGTTCGTTTGTACACGTATCCGTCAGAGACCTTTAGATCCGGTAATTTATTCTGGTGCAGGGTAATGTGGTCCATAAGGTCCAAATATTTAGGGGACTTAAAATATGGAGAATCCAAATCCACTTCTACGGAGTCATCAAAAGGACTACTCGCAGTTAGAGACTCTGCACAGTGGACTCGAGACAGAGTGTCAGGGACTATATTCTGGCTACCTTTACGGTGGAGGATGGAGAACTTGAAGCCTTGCAGCTTCAAGGCCCACCGAGCCAGTTTGCCGCTCAGGTCCGACTGATTCATTAGCCACTTGAGTGATGCGTGGTCAGTGACTATTGTAAACTCTTGCCCTTCCACATATGCGCGAAACTTTTTGACAGCGAGGACTGCCGCTAAACATTCCTGTTCCGTAACCGTATAGTTTCGCTGGGCAGAATTCAGTTTTCTCGACATATAAGCGATTGGCACCTCCGCACCGTCATCGGTGGTTTGCGTTAACACAGCCCCAACGCCTGCTTGACTCGCGTCGCAATGAATGGCGAACGGACGCGAGAAATCCGGACTGTGTAACACAGGTGCCGTGGTTAAACATTCCTTTAGCCTATTAAATGCCGATAGACCTTCTTCTGTCCAGACAAAACCACGGCCTTTACGGAACATGTCTGTCAGCGGGGCAGTAACTGCCGCGTAGTTGTGGACAAAGCGCTGGTACCATCCACACATACCTAGAAACCGACGGAGTTGTCGAACCGTCGTAGGTTGCGGAAAGTCAGTAATTGCCTGGATTTTACTAGGGTCAGTACTGATGGTTCCGTGACCGATAATGTGCCCAAGATAAGGAACTTCCTTCATGAAGAACTTACTCTTCTCAATATTTATGGTCAGGCCTGCCTTCCTGATGAACAGCGCTACTTCGTGCAGTAGTAGCAAGTGCTCCTTAAATGTTGACGAAATCACCAACAAGTCATCCAAATAGACAAACACTTTGGTTCGCAAGTGCGCAGGAATGACGCGGTCCATTAGGCGCTGCATCGTCTGGGGAGCGTTGCAAAGCCCGAAAGGCATTGTAACGAATTGATACAGCGGCCTGCCGGGAACGGTGAAGGCAGTCTTATCCTTTGACGCCTCATCGAGAGGAATCTGCCAAAACGCATCCTTCAAGTCCACACTCGATATGAATTCAGACTTTGGGAGGCGGCTCAGAATACCCTCAATGAGTGGCAAAGGATAAGCGTCCTTCAACGTCACCTCGTTGACCTTGCGTGCATCCAAGCACAACCGAACCTTATTAGGTTTGACTACCAGGGTGACTGGTGATGACCAAGCACTCTGAGATTCCTCAATGACACCCATTGCAAGCATCCGATCTATTTCCGCATGGAGAAGCTTTTCTACGGCGGGAGAGATCGCATAGTGTCTCTGCTTAATTGGCTTACTGCCTCCGACGTCGATGGCGTGAGATACAAGTGTTGTACGCCCTAAGCCTTCCGCCGAAAAGGACGGAAAACGTGCAATGATTGCATTGAGTCTCGCTTGTTGAGCCACAGTCAAGGGATGTTGATTGACTGGGATATTGTCAGGGGTTGCAGACAGTGCTGATAAATATTGAGAATCCTCGAAAAGTGCTGGAGCAAGTTCAAATTTGCGCACAAAATCGACTCCAAGGTAGACATTCTGAGTGAGGGTTGGAATAATGACAAAGTCGATGGTCTCTGTACGTCCTCTGAATGTGACGGGTGTGGAAATCTTTCCAACAGTAGAGTGACGTGTGCCATCGGCAGTTGTCAACCCCAAACGGAATCTCTCCCAAGGATGCTTGGAATTCACCAGAAACTGCTTAGCAAAATCCGAAGCAATTACGCTGAATGACGCTCCCGTATCAATTAGGCCACTTACTGAGGTACCAAGCATATGGACCTCAGCATATGGTCTAATATCATCACGAGGGCGGTCTGAAAAAATACCAGAGCAGACCAGTCGTCGATTAGCCTTAACGTTCCGCCAAAACTTGCGTCGGCGCAAAGTCGAACGTTTTGGGCGACTGAGTTGGATTTCGTCGGCACGGAAAATTCGACGACGGGCTGCCTCGTACTCTTTCACACGCTCATGCAGCGGCTTGTGACTATAGTGGATAAGGGGTGGTGGTGTTCCAAAACTGGATGGTACCTCATTCGTGGATGAGGAAGGATTCACAATAGAAACTGCGTTCGACTTAGTGACCAATGAACCGGTCGAATTGAACGTCCCAGACTTGAGTGGGGGTAGTAACTGCAAGTCTGGGGTTTGTGTCGCTACGTCAGTTTTAAATGACAAGTCAGGTAAATGTGTGTCAGACTGTTTGGAAGAAGATAGGATGCTCTGCTTCTGAGAGTTAACAGAGTCACCAACCGCAGGGATAATTGCTGGGCAATGATCAAATGCAGGTGGTACAGCATTCTTTTTCGATACCTCCGGTGCATGCGTCGTCTCCCGCGATTTGCGTGCTTCGCCACACCGGGAACAGTGCGGTTTGGAAACTCCGGGAGCCCCGCAACCGAAGCAGAACAACCTAGGTTCATCCACACAGTCGACATAGGTATGTCCGGTACTTCTACAATTCCAACAAGTGGAAGAAGACTTAAACCCCTCCACCGCTGAATTGAGTCTCTCCTCATCCTCCGAAATTTCACCGGACTTCAGCTGACTCACTCTCTGACAAGGAACGTGACCAACATTGCTCGAGGAACAGTGTCTCTCCATGCGCTCTTGCAATTTTTCGACCATTCGTACATTGTTACGAAGATCACCGAGAGACCGAATGTCAGATGATAATAAATGAATTGCGATAGAGGGACACAAGTTCCTTTGAAGAATGCGAGTCAGCTCCTCGTCAGGAAGCTTTGAAGACAAGCGGTCGTTGAGTACGTGGATGCTCTCCTCGAAGGCATCAAACGACTCGCCATGGCTTTGACGACGGCACCTCATTTCATGAATGAGATCCTCATCGTCATAACGATCGCCAAACCGCTCTATCAGTGCTTCCTTCAGTGAGTCCCACGTATACCGACTCCTGCAGCTAGTTGCAAAACGGCGGAACCAAGTCACTGCTCCTTTTTCAAAGAGGAGGTGTGCACCAAGGCACAAGCTGTCGTAGTCTCCTCCTAGAGTACGGTCAGTGAAGAGCTCAACCTGACGGATGAACTCATACACTCCCTCTCCATCGAAACATAAACCCCAGCCGGAGATGATTCTAAAAACTTTTCCGACTGGAGCAACAACAACTTGGCTCCGCTGCTCAGCAGGAGCAAGTGGAGGAATCGACACACGTGGATTCTCACTCGAAGAAGGCGCTGAAGCAGATGGTAATCGTTCGTGGAGAAGTTGGTCCACGTATGCCTTCATCGAATCAGCAAAACCCCGATAAATATCCGGAAGAAGTGGAGAGGCTGAATTCCCAAGAAGTGAGTTTAAGCCTTCCACCCCCCGCTGGAATGTAGAAGTTTGTGGCTCTTCATGACGAAGTTGTGATGGTAGCGCAGTCGAAACAGGATCTCGAACCCACGCCTGACTAGGATACGATCCACGTTCCGCTTCTGCGTCTGTCTGAAGAGCCTCAGGCTCATGTCTAAGGAATGGTTGGTCTCCATGTTGATCACTTCGAATCGGGCTCACTGCTCCATACGGGTGATCAACGCGAGGTTGAGGAAAATATTTTATAATTTCATGCGGATGAATCGGCTGCTGGCATATAATACAACAATTTTGCCGCGAGAGCCACCGCAGGACGCATGATGTGTGGAAAATGTGACCACAAGGAGTCACCGATGCGTCATTCCGCTCACTAATATGTTGGTTACATATGGAGCAGCGAGTCCGATCCTCATAGTCGACATGAGACTGACCATACTGCTTCCTATAAGACGCAATGGTGAAAACAAATAAAATTTAAAATACAAAGTCCCAAAGATACGAGTGCTATTTATGTATTCCACAAATGGAAATAGGCATACGAATAGCAAATCTTGAGAAACCTACCAACAAACAAATGAAAATAAATGAAAAAGGCAGGTATGATTGGTGTACTTAACACGCCCAATTAAAAAATTAGATTTTTGTGTCCACCCAATAAAACAAATAAATAATTGGGACTATGTATACAATATTACGAGTACATAAAACTCCCAAATCAAAACAAATACAGGCGGGTACTATTCAATAGGTACTAGTATACATATACAGGAAAAATGATATTATGTATTGCCCAAATATTACCTATTATGCAATTAAGCATCCACCTAGAACAATGCTAGGAGGTGATTGCATGCAATGCTAGCGACGCAGCATACAAATCCAATACAGTGTTGTGGAGTGGAAGGTAGCAAGCAGTGTAACAAGATTAATCTCAAATGCGAGAGCGAACTGCACAAATTATATTGAGGGCGTGCGAAATTTCTTTCTAATGCAAAGCAATGTATTTGTTTCAATTGCCAAGTACTCGAGCAGTAGAATGATAATTGCAACAACAACACAAGCAATAGTATGATGCGCCAGGTAACCGGTTATGCCCTTATAGGTGAGATTTGCAGTTGCAACTAGTATACGTAGAATGAAAGTGCAAGTGCAACAGAGGCGACAAGATGAAAGCGATTTTTGGGAGTTAAGCAATTGATGCGTATACGAGTAAGAGCGCGATACACTCGTAATATGTATAAGACATGAATGAAAATGTTTCTTGCCTGAACGATTTGAAATACCACCATGCAATACTGCGTGCCTGGTACTTCAAATGCAAATGCGCGATACAAAAATCAAATAAAATCGAATGAAAAATAAAAATTTATAGGTAATACGGTATGGTGACAAAGTTAGCAGTTTATGTAACAGACAATAAATATAAGTAAAAGAAAATATGCACTATAGGTAAATGCCAGTAGCGACCCTCTCGGTCCTATGCTAAATGGCAAAAAAAAAACAACAACGATACGAAATTAAAGAAACGATATGTACGGCAAAACGATATAGCGATAAACGATAGAGTGATAGGCATTTTCCTTTTCGGAACTTCCCGTCCCGATCAGGTTGATGTTCGCAAAATAAATGGAGCGTGTATTGTGCGTGATAGAAATGCACTTTAAAATTTGCATGAGCTAGCCGGCAGCCTTGTAGGGGGGAGAAAAAGAGAAATGCAAATAAAAACAAAAGCAAAAGTATTGCAGTTTCCATCAGTGAGATGATCAGCTGGAAACAAGTGCACACATTCGGTCAGCGAAGGTGCGATACTAGCAAACCTTGCCGGTTTCCGAATATGTTCGCCTGTTACTGGCTGTGCATCTCAAAGATGAAATTCTGCAATGTCGGAAGTGAAGTTATTGATGTGAAGGTCGATCCTTTTCCACAGGAAGGTACTAAGGACACTTCAAGAAAACTCTGCCTAGTCTAGAGAATCTCCGAGAACTAGTAATTCAAGAGTTTGCTTGAAGGCCTTAAGTACGTGGCAAAAACCACCGGGACAAAAGACAAGAAAAAGGATCGACCTATTGATACCGGAGCTAGAAACTACGTTATATAAGGGTTGAAGCTACTCTACGGGAAAGACGGAAAGCTGTATTGGATGCACAACTGCCTGAAAATGGGTACGTGAAGTACAAATGGCTAAGGACTCTGCCTTAGAACAGGCAGTCTTTGTGTGCATCATGGGGTACCACTCGGTATAAGAACTAAAAAGTCAAAGTGTTGAGGTCCTTTTTAGTCCTTGATCTGACCAGAAGTGGCCCCACGTTGGGCGCCAATCTTTGTAATGAGCAAGGTGGTCACCAGATGGTGTTCTTGGGGACGGAGCCGGAAGTTTGCCGAGAAGACCGTGAAGGTCCGGCGACGCTAAAAGCGAATACTCCTCAACGAGCTGAGCGGCGGCACATGCTTGTTCCAGCTCAGTTCGGGAGATGTGGGCGGGGTTTTTGCCCGCTCGTTGCCCCAGCCATTACATTGATAACATGTATCATGTGCCTTGGGGGTAGACGAACAACAAAGGATAAAACTGGGTCCCACTGACCCAGAAAAACTAAAAAAAAGTGCAGGCAATGGCCATCGACCGGCTCATGCTACACGCTCCGGGCCCTGATGGTTTGGACCCTTGGCCTCTTAACCCATGACAAAAAAATGAACCCAACCAATGAGGTTCCGTGGCCAGCAAATGTTGGAACCTCCCATAGCGGAACAAGAGATGAGGCCTTCACCTCATCTCATCACCAACCTGAAAGGGGATATGGGAGGTTTCCTTAGAGGAAAACGCCAGGTTCAAAAAGTCAGAAGCACATTATTAATTCATTAAAGAAAATCCATTACATAAGGATACAGAAAACCAAGTCCCAGTAAGAGAGACATAATGCGAAAAAAACTAATGTGTAGCATTAGTTATAGCTATTAGCAATTGAAAAACAAGGAAAATGTAAATTACGGGAAACTAACATGGCAAAAGAAAAAAAATTAAATTTACTAAAGACGCACTTACCTCCAGAACCGACGATGGCCACCGTTGATGCCGGAGTAGCTGAAACTCTTTTAAATTTTAACTTAAATAAAGCAAGAAAAAAAACGTAAGCAAGAGCAAAACTAAAAAAAATTAAACCAAACTTAGAGGCAGATAAATTTCTCAAAAAAAAAAAATGAAAGATATAATGCAAAAAAAACTAAATTATCTCGGCAACACAGTAGATGGTAACACCTACGGAAAGTCTACCAATATGAACTGCACTCAAATGGTTGCTTTATGGCTTTCTTTCGTCAATTGGTTGTCACTTTCACTTTCAACGTTATCTTTAGCAGCTCCGGCACTCCGCTCGGCAATCACAGTCCTGTCAGAGAAGACCGCATTGAATTCCGCAAAACCGCAGCTAGCAAGCCTGATCCGTGATACAATGGGTTAAGCAACGCAACGCTCGTAAGTTGTCGATATAAAATGTGTTTAGCTCCGCACGCATGGCATACACGGCCCACCCGCAATTCTTTGCACGGCGCGAAAAACCGAAAGCAATCACTGACTGCGGCGGTTGCTTAGCCTTCCAATCGGCACAAGGTTACGAAGCGTCCAGTAAAATATTACAAGCTAGTCAAATAACATTTCACTTTCCGACCAAATAAGTTGTTTGCGAGTCGAAATGAACTTCATCACACGTGTCGGGCGATTTGTCTTGCTCTTATTTTCAGATCTCTGCACCCCACCGCTTCGAAAATCATTACCAGCTGGTGGCGGCCAATCGTTTTCGCAATTTTCCTCGTCGCAAAGTACAAAACCTAGCCGATGGCGTTGGCAGGTGACGAACTCTCCAATTTTGGCGTCGACACGCACAAACCCTGGCCGATGTCGTTGGCGGGTCACGAGCAACTCCCCATTTGAAGGCTGTCAACGCGCGTCACTCATCACTCAGCCAACATGAAGTTGACGACAAGTGATGGGTGCGCGCGAAGATTTAAATGTAAAGGTGTTCATTACAATAGATCAGTGAATACTGCACACGTTAGTCAAATTGAGAAATCCCTGTTCTATAAGGAATATACTATGGTCACCCACCTATATTGGGGGGCCTTCAATAACGTCAACCTTTAGGCGATTACCAATGCTCTCTCAGGGTTCAATGTGGATCCGAACCTAGTTGGACTAATTAACTTGGGATTGGGGGCGACCGATAGCTCAGTGCGTATAGAGGTATTAGTCTCATATATGACTACGGTCGTTACGGGTTCAAGTCCCGCCCCCGGCGTTCGTGGCCATGGATCTCTGTGTTGTCTTCCCTCTGTGTGGGCCGTAACAATAAGCCACATCATATCCCGACTTGTGTCAAGTAGGCGGCTAAATGGGACTAGGAGGTGCATGCTATGGCAACGTATGCATCGTTCGAAACTAATTTATCCCAACGAAACGTTAGCTGCAGCTTAGCAGACGTTTCGTGGAATGGAAATGAAATAGTTGACGCGCTATGCCCCACTACCGGTTAGGGAAAATGAGTAACATCTAGGAATATTTCTTTCAAATTGGGTGTTTGCTCTGAACGCTGAGGTGTCTGTAGGGGTACTCCGCAAGGTGCTATGCTCTCTCCCCTGCTAAGGACCATTGCAGTCAACATGGGATGGGCTGCAAGTTTACTGCTCAAGCGGATGATATCTCTATAGCCATCTCGGGTAAATTCCCTAGCACCCTCAATGAGGTAACGCAGAATGCTCTTACTATAGCTAACTGGGCTAACGACTGTGGTGCTAGTGTCAATCCAAGCAACCCCAGGCTGTCCTATTCACGAAGAATCTTCGAATTCCTCCTGTAGAACCTCCAGTCCTGGGGAGATTGAGTGAGGCCATCAGGGACGGAGCAAACTTCTTGGGTCATGTGCTGGGTAGGAAGCTCAGTTGGAAGCCGAACATTCAGAAACGTGTCAAAAAGCAACCGTAGTGTACTGCTGTTGCAGCAAGGCCATAAATAAACTTCGGCTAGCTTGCCGAAGGCCAGCTAAATTTCAGCTCGATAGCTGTAAAACTGAGGGACTAGTTTGCATAGACACAGACAGACAGACGGACAAAGCTTAATCGACTCGTCTCATGATACTGACCAAGAGTATATGTAGTTTATATGGTCGGAGATGCTTCCTTCTGTGCGTCGCAAACTTCATGACAAAGTTAATATACCCTATCACATCCGTGAAGGGTATAAAAACGGAGTAAGGAAAAATAAGTTCCTTCGGCGAATATTCTTAGCAGTTTGCGATTGAAATGGATGGCGCATCCGGTATACCTATGCAGTATAAACTGAACCATGAGTTTCGAGAATGTCAAACTACAACAACTTCATTGGGCAGTGTCTGTGCAACGAATGGACAGCAGCCGCATGTCTAAACGAATATTAAAATTACATATCAGCGGAGCAAGGCTGAAAGGAAGACCGAGAACTCGTTGGGAAGACTCAGTGGCTGCTGATGCTGAGAGGCTTCCAAAATTGGAGGATGTGGTAATTTGATCGATACAATTAGAACAATCCCGACGACAAGGCTCGTTATTAAATATACGTATAGTGGGATGTTTATGGGTATAATCAACGACGTCTTGTGCGCTGCTGAAGTCGATATCTGTGAGTGGTTTTTCGTTGTCATTACACCCTTACGATATGTGAGTCATTCATTATTATTTTTATGCGCGAATTGGAGGTGAGATGTGACAGGTGTATAGTATAGGTTACTTTTAGCTTTTACAATTTAGTCTAGGAGAGGTTTGCAAATATATAGTAAACCTTGCTCTCCTCTAAACAGCAGCTGGCTTAAAACTATAATCTAAATTAAGGTCAATCGACGGCCTAACTTAGAAGATGAAGCGGATCATATAGTAAAAATCGACCAGGTTCCGACACATCGTAGTTCGAATAAAGAACTAGAAGATGAAGATGGAATGGCGGTTTTCACAAAAAGCAGATACGTGTTTGAAAGACAAGTGTAAACCCCTCTTTTATCGCCCCTTTGGGCTAGGAGGTTCTTTGGTATTGTGGGCAAATTGATCTCAAACTGTCATTTCTCGAATAAATATTGTTTATATTGCTTGGTAACGAGTAAATATTATTTCTATCGCTTAGCAACTCAATGACAGTTTTGAATCAACGAAGCTCACTATTGGCTGGTCATATGAGATTGGCTGCATTTCTAAAACACCATCGCTGATTTTGCGCTTAGTCAGCGCTTCACAATTGCTAAGCAGCACGTTGCGATTATTTTTGTGTTTTGAAATCGGCATGCTGTCTGTCTCATTTGTCGAATTTTGACGGATCAAACATTTGTCATTTTGCTACATGACAATTGTCGCAAATGTCAAATATTGCACTGAGCCTGAAAAGCGAGAAAATTTTATACTGACTGAAAATGAAAGCGCTTAGCTCGGCATGCCATCTGTCTCATTTGTCAAATGCTATGTTCAGTTTGGCATTTGACAGAAAATTCGAAATTTCTTGCTTTGATGAGTCCCAGGTGACACACAAGATATCGTAATAATTGTAACCATCGACCATTCACAACAGAACCGAGGTTAGAATCGAATTTTGACGGAACAGGCATTTGTCATTTTGCTACTTGACAATTGTCGCAAATTTCAAATATTGCGCTGAGCCAGAAAAGCGAGAAAATTTTACACTGACTGAAAATAAAAGCGCTTAGCTCAGCACAAGCGTCTCTAGGACAAATTACCACGCAGCACTAATTGCTCCTCATCACTAGGCGTGTTTTTTTGTACTGGGGTGCAGGTTAATTGGGGGCTTTCCGGGTTAACTTACACACATTACACAAACAACTAGGGTATGTTGTTTGTGTAATGTGTGTAAGTTAACCCGGATAGCCCCGAATTAACCTGCACCGCAGTACAAAAAAACACGCCTAATACTGTTGTTTTAGGAACGCAGCTTGTGTTTCTATCATGGTATTTTGTGCAAATGTAATCAAAAATGTTTTCGAACAGCCGGGCTTTGAGTTCGAACGATCAGAAGGCGGGCGTCCTATACTGAACGGATTTACTAATTATTAAAGTATACAATGATTGAAATGTTTTACGTCGTTCGTTGGCGCAACTACCCTAAAAATAAGTTTCTCTAAATGCAAACATACATTCAACGGAAGCTTGCTGATACTATCAAGAGCGAGTGAATCATCGAAGAGTATGAGTGTTTCATAAATCAACAACATAGCCTTGGAAATGTATATTTTTTTTTTGTTCAAGTCCTAACTGGGATAAGGATAATACCTTTCACATTGAGCCTTTTTTTCCATTCGTATCAAGGGAAAATCCCTTTCAAATGCTGTAGGTCAACGAACTAAATATTATAATGGGGAGCAAAATCGCGGGTTTTTACTACGATATGACATTCTGTTGCATTCTGGGGCGCACTGGAAATGACAATGCAGCCTAGAAAATCGGTTAGTCCTCCCGGTGCATGATGTAAGCAATACACGAGCAACAAGCCCTCGAAAACATCAGCTACCCCCATTAGGATATGCAATATAATGTCAGTGGGTAAGTGGAACAATTTACCACCTCGAATGTGGAAAATATGCACATGGAGAGCCATTACGATAATATGCGACTTAACCAACACCTTCACGCATTCTTATTTGCGGGCTGATAAGCAAGGGTTAACTACATACATATAAAAACACAAACATATATAGGTACATATGTATAGCATAATCGAAAATGAGGGATTCACTTGTTTATTTTTTCTCTTTTTGAGGCAATGCGTTCAATGCACCCTCGTCTTAATGCATTTCATTTTGCATTATATCCCTGGGGCAGAGTGATGTCGTAATCGTGGAGTTGATTTTGCCAAGGAACTAAGTGCTGACAGTAAAAGGAAAGTCATTTGTATGTCTCTTAAAATCGGTGTGGTTGGAATGCTCTCGTTAGTAAGTCTTTTCAGTTCATCTACTTGGGAATTTTCGTCACATTTCATGGTTTGTGCTGTCATTATGATCGTAGATTAGATTATTTGACAAGCCCCTACCATATTCAGCTTTGATCTTCGGGTATAGTTTCTTAGATCTATACTCAATTGCCCTAACCCCTTGTGGGGCACAGCGCGTCAACTGTTCCATTTGGCCCAGTTGACGTTTCGTTGGCATAAATTGGTTTCAGAGAATGCAGTTGCCAGCATGCACCTCCTGCACATCCATGGCCACGAACGTTGTCGTGGACGGGATTCGAACCCGAAACGCCGGTAGTCAAACATGAGACTGATGCCTCAACACACTCCGCTACCGGTCGGTATCTATACCACTCTATTGATTGCTTGGATAGCTATTTCTAATTAAAACCACCTAAACTCAATTTGAGCTGAAGCAAAACTCATTTTTGCCTGCACATAATTTCATTAGCGCATTCACCAACTCACAGAACTTTCCTTTGCTCATACCATGCAGTTCCATCAGCAATTCAAACCGCATACTATCCTGCATGGCAAAACTGCATCATTTATATGCCACAATTTCCAGACAAGTTGGCTAAATCTTATCCGTGTTTCGTTCCGAAATTTCATTAAAAATTGACGAACTGATTTAGTATTTCGTTGGACAAACTAGCGTCAAGAACCATCACGAAAGACTCGCTAACCGTCGATATTGGCGGTATTCTGAAACTCATTCCCGGTGCATACTCATGCTTCTTCACGAGGGACATCCCTGCAAGGATTCTCTTATAGTTGGTGCTGGCGACTCTTGTGGCCTCCGAAAGCTATGAAAAAGTCGTAAAAATCCGCAACGAGCTCCGTAGCAAGTTTCGCGAATAGAATTTTCAAGTTGCCAACAGGTTACACAGCTTCAACCAATAGTATAGTGTGTTTTATTTTCTCTACTAGCCGGGAAAGTTTTCTCACTTAAACGGATATCAGGGGAAATTGGATAAACTTGAATTGAGCTGATGTGTCGTCAAAGATTCATGAGTTTTTAGTGGCGCGAAAAGAAGGGAAAACAAGTAAAAAAGCAAATCTGAAGAAATTAAACAAGAAAAGTTTTGAAATTACGAAAAAGATTTAATTAAGTTTGCATGAAATGGGAGTATTATGATTTAATGAATAGTTCTGGAGTTTTATGTAATTTAGATTTCGCGATTTAATTTAGCTGCTACGGGATAATATTATTGTATTTAATTTGGGATATTGTAATTGTAGTGAAAAATTCAGAAACAGCCTCAAATGACTGATTCAGTTTAGAGTGATGAGCATGTGTACTTGATTCACAGCCATATTGTCCAAAGATTTTCTACCTTCCGCTATCAGCTGGTTTTCTTTCGACTTTCAATTGCACGGGGTCACATGTATGTACATATGGGATATGACCAGCAAAAATTTCGGCTCAAGTTCCTTCTGTCATAAAATAAATATTCGTGTACCGATGGCAATAAAAGAAAGCCGGGTGTCCAGCGGCGTGGGCGTGAGAACAAGCCACAGCCTTTCGCGAGTTATTGTCGAATGCGACTAAATGGACAGGGTATACATATACTGCGAGCAACTTGCACTAAATTCGATTGACGACCTTTCGACTTTGTGGTAGTTCAATTTATTTTTATATAAAACACAAATTATTTTCGTCGTTAAGCTAGGTACTAAGATTATTTTTTCGTGCGAAATCTCACAAAAACTTTCAAAAGTTGCGTTCGCACGGAAAATTTTCGGTCTCTCAGTACTAACGTATTTAATTCGAAAAGTCTCCACATCATTAGGAGCAATTTTCACGAGAAAACAATTACTTTACACTTTATTTCGCTTGAAACCGGTTTTTTAGTAGCACGGAAAATCACGTGTCGTGTAGAGTGTCGCGGTAATGTGCTGTGTGCAAGTCTACGCTGTCGCTGTTTCGTGGGAGAGATAAGTGCAACATTTTTGCACGAAAAGATTTGTACCAGTATTATTCCTGACGCGTTTCGCTCTCTCGAGCATCTTCAGAGTAACTTTAATACACTCAAAATTGGGCCATGCTGACATAACTGGGGCCACCTTGCTGCGCAGCAATTCTTCCTGCAGCGTCGGGGACCAAAGAAATCCTTGTCAAGCGTGAATACGATGTCGCGGTTCCACTCGTCGAATCCAAGAGCACTCTTCTCAAAGAATATATGCAAAGAATATACGTTTATCCTAATTGCTTCTAATTTCACAGAAAACAAGTTGTTGGAGCGGCAAATAATGAGATGTTGGTGGTTTTATTTAATTTGTGGTGATCTGGGTAATGTATTTTGGTGTGAATTTCCTGGAAATACTGAATCCGGAGTTTTTTGCAGGTGGCAATTCACAATGGTGGATATTCTTTCCAAGACAAACTTTGGCAAAGTGTACTTTGAACATTTCAATCGGCCTTAAAGCCAAAAGATCCGCAACCTGTCAAAATCTCAGCTTATATCAAGTTTCTCTGAAAATTTATGACTTTCAATCGGTTACCCAATTGCCCTAACCCCTCGTGGGGCATAGCGCGTCAACTGTTTCATGAGGCCCAGTTAACGTTTCGTTGGCATAAACTGGTTTCGGAGAATGCAGTTGCCAGCATGCACCTCCTGCACATTCATGGCCACGAACGTCGTCGCGGACGGGACTCGAACCCGAAACGCCGGTAGTCAAACATGAGACTAATGCCTCAGCACACTCTGCTACCGCTCGTCCCGTAGTTTCGGTGGGTCAAAATTTCTAAGCAAAATTGCAGGGACGCCGACTTTTAAAATTATTTTGTTGGGCGGAAGGCCAGGTGCGCTTAGGGAATTTAAAAATTCTACGAGATAATTGGTCTTGGGGTACTCTATATTCAACACCTTCCCCACGAACGCATTTTAATATTTCAGCGTTCATCACCGATTCCCGCATGGTCGTTGCGAGGAGTTTAAACAGCTCAAGCGCAAAGTCAAGAGTTTTCATGGCTTGGTAATTGTACTGGTTTGCCATACTCTGAAGAAATTAGGTCGTGCCGTGATTGGGCTACACAGCATAAACTATTACGCAAAATAACCTTCTCTTCTTCTTCCGGATACATACCGTCACCAATTTTTAAAAACAGATCTGGAAACTCATGCGTATTTGGATTACCTTTAGTTCGTGGCCACATGTTGATTTATAAATGCATGGGTATGATAATACGCCACAGAATTGAGCTTTTACTTTTTAGACGGTGCTAATTTCTGTGGCTCGGCAAGGCAAACTACCCTAGACACAGCCGAAGCCTCTACCGCTGCGAAAGCTTCTGCTCAAAGTGAAATTATCCCACTGATTTCATTGCCGACAGAAGCATAGCAGCGGCGGCAGTAGCGGCATCAATGTGTGTCGGGTATTGAGCTTTCTTGCACCTACCGCACATGAACCACAGTTTTGTTCAAAAATTTTGCTCATGTGCGGTAGCTGCAAGAAAGCACACAACCCAAGACATAGACGATGCTGATGCTGCTATGCTTCTGCTGGCAATATGTAAGGCCTTTTAGTCGTTGAAAACAAACCGGTAGGGTTGCGCGTTAAAGAGGTGAGATTTGCGTTCTTATTTTCTTTTTCGTTCAAGGCTGAGAACTCTAGAATTCGAACAATTTATTAATAGCCTTGATCAAGGCCCGTCAAAGTCTAACTTAATACACAGGTAAGGACATTTTAGCGTCTCCATCATCCCCTCATATTTTTCGAAAGCAAGTTAGGGGGGGGGGAGGCAAGGGTGGTTGTGAGAGTGACTTTTCAAGCACCTGTGTCCCCTCAAACAGGGAGCTAACCTCGAACAAGGGACAGCCTAAGAGCTATCGACACCAATATAAACATGTAAGAAGATGCTGGACGACAGTATGCACGGAAAAGACAATGCTAACTGAGTTGACACAAACGGCAAAGGGAAAACCAAAAGCCTCTTGGGACTACCCAGAAGTCATTGTGCACTATTAGTGGGCATACTAACGGGCCACTGCCTGATAGGGGAACACGCGTATGGACTAAAGCTAATAATTAGCGATGGCTGCAGAAATTGCCAGATACCACACACGAAAGAAACACTAGGGCACCTTCTATGTGAATGTCCTGCACTCGCAAGAAGAAGATTAAAGTGCCTAGGAGCTTACTTTTGAAACGACCTTGAAGGAGTCGCAGGACTCAGTTGAAGAAGTCTCTTGAGCTTCGCCAGTGAGTTAGGTTCCTTCCAGCTCAACAACGATCTTCTGGTAAGGGCTAGCAACGACACGGGATGAGTACCTGAAATATGTGGTATCGCTATGGACTCCAGGGGTCTATGCGGAGCAGTTAGGCTGCCACCCTACCTCACCTAATCTAATCTAACCTAACCTAATCTTCAAGCACCACTTTTGTCCAATGGTTTCGCTTCGTACTAATATCGACGTTTGGAGAAAAGCCTTTGACCGGCCCTAGCATTGATGATTAAAAGAGATTTTGAAAACCAAACCTTCAAACCTTGAATTCTTACGATAGATAGAACCGGTTACAATGAAATAAAAACTAAATGATACTGCAAATCAAGCCATTTTTTTCACGAAAATTGGAATTCAATCATATTAGCGGATTTTATGTGATGCGTGTAGAGACAAATATCCCAAAGGCGATTCTAAGATACGAGTCTTTTAGCATTGTCAAGTATACCCCAGTTAACTTTTGTTGAAAATATTTGGAATGTGCAGACACACAAAATTTTTAGATTTATTACATATGTATTGTATATTTACTGATATTATTGATTGCTATGGGTCTAGTCAAATATCGGGAAAAATATTCATTCCACGAGAAATATGCTGTTAAATTTATAGATTCACAATAGTTGAATTTTACCCTCAGATGACAGTGACACCCAGGTTGTACGGGCATGGAAAAGTGTTGGCTGTTCACGAGATGAGCCTAAAGATCTCCTATTTCGATGATATAAGAAGGCGATATATTATGAATGATTTTCGCGCTTATACTCATTATACGGGCACATCTCTAGGATCTAATTTTTTCTGTTCTGCGGAAAAAAAGCTTGATTGGTACAAAATAATCAAATATACGTGAAACAAAGAAAAATACCGTTATTTCGTGTAATTTGCCGAAGGTATGATATACACAGTTATGTATTTCAAAAGAGCCTAGCCTTAAAATAGTAACAATTGAATTACCATTAGTACCTAAAAATGAAGATATCGAAAAATTGGTTAAGGATATTTTTTTCACAATAAAACCTATAATGAAGACTGAAAGTTTCCAGCATCCTGAAATCATTGGTGCACAAAAAGTTGTATAAGCCGCGATAGCTCGATGAGTAGAGCGTCGATTTACCCAGTGAAAGGTTTCAGATTCGATTCCTACTACGACCATATTCCAACCGTCGCATTTCTCGCCAACCTCAAGTCGACAAGTTGTGAGTAAAGGCGGGATGTGCGTGATACTGACCATTTTACCTTCCCGTAAAAACCGCTAATGTCTTTCCGTAAATAAAAATAACTCGGAAACCTAACGAAAAACAAACTATTGTACATATCTGTAAATGGTCAATTACACGGAAGGTTATGACAATTGCAGTAGTGCCATGTATAGTATATTAATTAAAGAAAAAGATCCGTCATTTTTTAAATAGACTTCGTATACGATTATACGAGTATGAGTACTTGCCCTGGTTTTTGCTACACGATTTGGTTTTCAATTCCCTTTTTATTTTAAGAAATTCAAATACTCGTAAAGCACGTCTTTTCAAATAAACGGTATCGCTTCGAATTAATCAAAATCTCACTTTTATGCATATCAACTAGAGCAACAGCTGCTTTCCCATTAAATCGCTATGCATCAATATTGTGTCCTATCGCAGCTGCACCTCATGTCCGTTTTTACTCATCTGGCTATCTGTACTTGCAGTATGCAAGTATTTCACAGCTTCGTGGCTTAGACAGTAAAATTTTATGATATGCAATTTACTGGAAGCTTTTCAATCAACTTCACATAAAATTTATGCGCATAAACTAACGAAAAAAAAAGTGTGCTATAAAAACTAACGGAAATTTTTGAATTGCATATACACACAATGGATAAAATAAGCTTGAATCCTTTCTTGTTTCCTTCCGGACAGCAAAGGTAATGCACGTACAGTAGCATGGAACACGAATATGGCTGACGAGGGAAATTTAAATAGGAACAGGAATAATATCGTCGTCGTCAAACTGAAACAACCGAATTGCATAAAAGTGCATAATAACAATGCAACTGTCCTGAAGTTAAATTGGAGTGTTGCCGTATTACTGAATAATAGTGATTTCATTGGCCCACATACCCCATGTTTAATGAATCATAATTATTAAATTAATGGAATGATGATTTCTGAAAGCAAAGACGCAGAGTCTTAACGATTTATTATATTTGGAATTCCAAAAAATGCAATTTCAAATCCAAATTCGTTTTAAGTTATTAAATACATGTATGGAATTAAGCTAAATGAAACCGGCATTCAGTCAACTTCACACAAAAAAAAACGTTTAGTTTTAAGAAACATTCCCATTTGACTTAGCCACCAATGGTTCGCGTCTTTTAAATTGAAATACACCAATTTTAACTTTAAAGATGGTGTAGGGCCCCCATTATCCATTGGGGGGACCGGTAGCGCAGTGTGTTGTGGCATCAGTCTCATGTTTGACTACCGGCGTTTCGGGCTCGAATCCCGTCCACGACGACGTTCCTGATGGAGGTACATGCTGGCAACTGCTTTCTCCGAAACCAGTTTATGCCAACGGAACGATAACTGGGCCACATGGAACAGTTGACGCGCTATGCCCCACAAGGGGTTAGGGCAATTGAGTATATTGTCTCCACTGATCCTAACAAGAGCTAAAACTCTTCTGTGTTGCCAATAGCGCTACCAGGCATATACTCGTACACAATAAATTTTTCGAGCCTCCTGTAGATCTTCAAAGTTATAGAAGTTAACTTTCCGAGCTTTAATCTGTGTCTTTAAATAATCACAAACGTGCTCAATATCCGTAGAGTTTAAGATCGTCAAAGTGCAGCCTGAAGCTGAAGATGGTTTCGCATGCAAACCCGCTCGGCTCAGCTTTGCTTTTACTCAGGGTGTACACGCGTTTTTGTATGAAAAAGTATGATGGAAGCTTTCTTACATTTCCCATATTTCAGTTCGGCCCAGCTCCACGCTTGCACTATGAAGTGTCATTTCACATGATCAGCTCGTCAGCCTCGTACCGACTGACAGGGCTGACCGACGTATGCCTTTAACATTGGCTCAAATGGAAACTTTCGGATGATCAGCCCGACTGATCGGCTGACAAACTATACCCTATCATATAATTCGCGCCTGACCGATGTACCAATGCTAAAAGCATGGCACGGCTGACCGACCTACGGTCAACTGGAACGTCCTACTGATCATATTAATAAATGGCTTGAGTGTAAATCATGAACTCATGTTTAAAATTGATGAGTTCGTCAATATCGCAAGCGGATAACATTCCCGCCAATTTTCATCAACTCAACAAAGAAAGCTTCGATTTCATTGAAATTCGTCAATTTCTCATGTGTGCGCCTATTGTGGGGATAGGTCGCGCTTCTTGTGAAAGTCATCGGTCGATGAGTTTAGAAGCAACGTTGATCCCGTCTTCCAAAATCGCCTTTGCTCAGAAAGCAATTTATGAAAATTTATAATGGTGGCGTTTCTGAAAGCCCTCTGATCTGGGTTCAGAAATTGATTTTTTTGATTTCTTCTCCATATGCTTTCTCCTCCAGTAAAATATATTACCGAGAACTGTCAATTTTGGATCAGAATACGATTCGGAGGAAAATATTTTCAGATCCAAAAAATTGACAATTCCCGGGACATATTTTACCGGAGGAGAAGGCGTATGGAGAGGATATCGAAAAAGTCAGATTTCTCGATTCAGATCAGAGGGCTATCAGATTGCTTTAAAAATTGCGTAGTGAATACCGTGCTAAGCAACTTTGAGGCATTCTGTAAGCTATGGAAAATGACGAAAAATCGTTTAATTTCCATTTTCTCCTTCCTAAAGCAATTTTTCCAGATCTGAGAATACAGTTTAGTACACGGAACGCTGCACGGTAGTAGGTTCCATTCCGGTTCCGCAGAATCTACGAAGTTCTCATTACCCAAGCTCGAGCCGTTATCTGAAAATGTTCGCATATTGTTCCTTCACTCCGTCGTAATTACCTAAATTAGGAAAAGGTACCAGGAGCGGAATATAATAATTGCCCCCTTTTATTTGACATTTCATATCGGACTGATAACCTCTTAACAGAGAGACAGATATGGTGACAAACAGATTCTTCATTCTACGCATTGCAAACTTCATTACAAGGCTGGGAACTGTTCTAGTTGACCAGACGATGTGGTTCGCGTCTTTAACCAATAACTGATTTTAAATTGAGATGATTTCGCATCGTGTCGTTCGTTGAAATAAGAATATACTCAAGGAACATCCCTTGGTGACCGGGCGATGTATAGTGGTTCGCGCCATTAACTAATGTCGTTTTCGATTGGCACACACACTGCTCTAATTTCAACTGAAATTGCTCGAAATCTGTCCCAATGCTAATCGAACTTTCAATGAAATTTTTAATTTACTTATGTGTGTTGTGTTCGGTCTAATAAGACATATCAGGTGTCAGCTGTCAGTTCCTTCCACAATAAATAAGTTTATTTGTTTATTTTTATTATTGCCGTATAACACCAGCTACATATGTTCTGTCAGATCAAATAAATTGGTGTGAACAAAATTAAGAGCAACTCTAATTTAAAAACATAAAAGAACTACGATTGGGGTAAACCCCAATCATGCAATACTCTAGATGAATTTGAACCTGGTTAAAGCCAATAAATAATTTTGGTTGCAATCTCGGATGCATCGTTAAGACTTTGTTGATCCCATCACCTCTCTCAAAATTTCAAAGCAATATGTTTTATAGTTTCTGAGAAAATCTGATTATTGTAAATTATCAAAAATGTGTCATTTTGTATGGGAGGGGGTAGACGGAGTAAGGGTAATCGATTACTTTTTTTGAATCTAACTGATATTGTTAATTGAGTGTTAAGTACAAAATTTCAGCCCGATAAATTGTATAGGTAATGAGTAAATTGGCTTAACGTATTTCATGAAATAGTGCAGTTTGTATGGGAGGGGGTAGAAGGAGGGTGAGGATTACAATAAATTTTATAATGTAGGTTACAATTATCATAAAAGTGATATATTCAAAATTTAAAAGCAAGATGTTTTATAGTTTCTGAGAAAATCTGATTATTGTAAATTATCAAAAATGTGTCATTTTGTATGGGAGGGGGTAGACGGAGTAAGGGTAATCGATTTATTTTTTTGAATCTAACTGATATTATTAATTAAGTGTTAAGTACAAAATTTCAGCCCGATAAATTGTATACGTACTGAGTAAATTGGCTTAACGTATTTCATGAAATAGTGCAGTTTGTTTGGGAGGGGGTAGAAGGAGGGTGAGGATTACAATAAGTTTTATAACATAGGTTACAATTATCATAAAAGTGATATATTCAAAATTTCAAAGCAATATGTTTTATAGTTTCTGAGAAAATCTGATTATTGTAAATTTTCAAAAATGTGTCATTTTGTATGGGAGGGGGTAGAAGGGGTGGAGCGATTTAGCCCGTTCACGAACTTAGCCTTCATTTTTTGTCAAAAATAACGTGTGCAAAATTTGAACTTCATGGCTCAACGCGTTCTCGAGCTAGAGAGGTCACGGACGGACGGACGGACAGACGGACAGACGGACAGACGGACAGACGGACATCCGGTTTTGAGATATTCGAGTGATAATATGAACTTCTGTATCATTCATTTTTTTCTGCGAGCCTTATTTCTTAGCGTTACAAACTTTGTGGCAAACTTATAATACTCTCAGATTTCATCTAGAGTATAAAGAAGCTAGCCGAAGGAAGTATGATACCCTTCAAGCGAAGTATTATACCTTCATCTTGATTTACGGTGCATTTGCCACTTTTAAATTAGTCGCAAAATTAGTTCCAATTTTGCTGTTCCTATGAGAGGTATATAAAATAGTGGGCCGATTTCAACTAAAATTTGAAATGTGGTTTGGCGGTAAATATGATTGAATATTATGAAATTTGGTAAAGATATATTTAGAAAGGAAAAAGTTTTTTTTTAACAAAAACTTGTTACCTTCTCGATAGCTTTAAAACTGAGAGACTAGTTTGCATAGAGCCAGACAGACAGACGAATAAAGCTTAATCGATTCACTTCATCATACTGACCAAGAATATATGTAGTTTTTATTTTCGGATATGATTCCTTCTATGGGTTGCAAACTTCATGACAAAGTTAATATACCCTATCACATTCGTGAAGGGTGTAATGATGATATGAGCAACTCACTCCCTTTGCGTGGGTTCCGCGGCTTATGCCCTCAGTATACCGTCATAGAGCACTCACTTCGCCATATACGCTATAGCTTTAAAGCCAGTATAAGCCTAGATTCGAAACACGATACGTCGCACTGTGAAATGGGAATATACCTGAATAAATTATTAAATTAAAAAATCGGACTTGCAATTTACCTGAGGTCCCGCCTTTTGGGTTTAATGCCTTGTTCACATAGGCGCAAATGAGATGATTTCGTCGGGTGATTTCGAAAATCACCGGAGAATGTTCACACTGCACTGCACTGTGATTTGACAAAAACAAAATTAACTAACCTCAAACTTTGTATCTGTTTTTGCTTAATAAATCAGCCAAGCTAGCTCCTCCTCGATGGTGGCTATCCGATTAGACCTTTTTGTCTTTATAATTTATCACAATTAAATAAAAAAGATGCTTTTCAAGCGTAAACTGAACGGCGGTTGACATTTCTTGTCAATTTCCAAGCTATCATTCAGCACATTTTTGAAGTGATTATGGTCTTGATTTTGTACAAATCATAGCATACGAGATGATTTCGATTTGCCAGATCGTACGGAAAACGAGATGATTTGGGGAGTGATTCCGCATGAAATCACGAAAATGGACCGAAATCATGTGATTTGGCTCAGTCTGAACATCTTATAACACACAAAAAAACTTGTCAGTGTAAGCACATATTGGAGGTGGAGCTGCATGCTGGCAATGTGCATCGTTCGAAGCTGCTTTATGCCAACGAAACTAAGCCACTTGGAGTAGTTGATGCGCTATGCCCCACTAGGGGTTAATGCATATGAGTAAGCACAGATAAGTATGTAAACATAAAGCGCTATACTTCCATTAAGGTGTTAGAATTAAATACAAAGATAACATACACTATACCATTTTTGTGGCACTGCTTATAAAATTAGTTACTCATGCCAACACTTTTTACATTCAGTACATCCCGTTCAGCTCATTTCGCTTCCGGTGGTGGTTTTCGGTGGAAAATTACATTGCATTACCGTTACATGCAGATTGTGATCGTAAAATATAACGCAAATATTAATGCACTGTGCAAAATCATTTCATTTAATGACGTCATATATAAAACGTGTCTGCTCCATACAAGGGGTGCAGTAAAAGTGTCATTTGTTATATTATGCACATCATATTTTGCCGTTGTGTTTACTTTACTTTTCGTCTCGAATCGGCAGTGTGTACATATTTTTTAAAGGGTAGTGCTAGTGGGTGGTGACAAAGAATTTTACGAAATCAAATGAGACTTCAGTGAAATATGCAAAATATTTTGTGTTAGTAACTGAAATGCGTTTATAGTATAGTCAACATTCAGAATGCAAGATGTACAAAAAAGGTAATTTAATGTCAATTGGAAGGACTGACCAAACCTACTCATAACATATGTAGATACGCTGTAATAACATTTGTAATGGAGCTAGTCACCTATGGAATTTTTAAATTATTTGTAGATAAGTACATATGTACATAGTTTTATATGTACGTATATGTACGACCTAATCTAAACCTTCCAAGTCGAATATTGCCGAAATGACCTTGAAAATCCGACAGCGCCATCAGCCGAATGCACCAGCAACGAACCCTGTATTGTTTAATGCAGCTTTATTTGAAGTTTTTTTCCAGTCGCTGATTCTGTGACTATGGGGCGTTTTCTCAATGTCTGGTTAAACTGCCAGTTATCTATTTGGGACACTAAACTAAACCTTAGCGTATGCAACGCTCAAAATATAATAATGTATATTAGTAAAAAAATCAGCTGATTATCTTGGCGGAATTCTGCCGCCTGTTCTATTCTACGTCTGCACCGTCTCTCAGCGTTAATTTCAAGCTGAGTTGATTTCAAATCTTCTTGCATCGAATGAATTTCCAGAACTCTGTTCTTTATGACTAGGTTATTTGTGTCATTTGAATATGCAAACGTAAACAGTTCTACCTGTTATCGTTCAATAAATTTTTAACTGGAGGAGAGGTGCCGTTTAGCTTTTATCGATAGGAAATTCCTCTGCAATAGTCCTCCTCGTGGGCGCTCCCTGAAACGGCAGTGGTCATTGACCATTGCTAACCAAGTCAAGCCCCCAGTAATGGCGGTGCGATTTGGTTGAGGTAAGCATTCCCCCTGTGGTATGGAGCGTAAAAATAATATCACTGCCTTTCCCTTTGCCGGCCTCTCGTTGAAACCGACAAACAAGGGGCATAATGTGTATGCCAGCAACTTTCACTACCCGAAATCGTCTATATATGATAACGAAACGTCAACTATGCTTCGAATAAGGACTGACTCGACGGCTACGACTTTTGCCTATCGTACAATATATAATACGCATACTCCCCTGGGCAATGGATCAGAAGGTCCCCAGAATGCACGATTGCTTCAATTAGAGAGTAAATTTCTGAGGTATAAATTAATCATCTTAGGAGTTATTGAGATAAGATGGTGGAACAGCGGAGAATTTATCTCTCCAGCGGGTAGCACTGTAATGTTGAACTCCGGTAGAGCTACCGGTAGTGGTCGTGAGTCAGCTCCTTTTAACCAGAGCCGCATGAAACTTACCGGTGAATTACCTTATGATCGCTAATGTTCGATTGCGTATTGCAGTCGTGCGCCGCGCCGTCCCAGCGTCGAAAGATCCAGGCGCCGCAAATTCAACACCGCTCGACTAAAAAAGTTTGCTCCGCGTCCAATCCAAAATTAGTAGTGTGTGGGGATCAAGTTGAGAGCTCCGGAATCCACCGCAATCCAAGTTGGCTATTCAACTTGCCCAAAATCCCCCCGACTGCCGCGACGTTTGTGCGCGAGATCCGAACTTAACGGAGTAAAATTTTGTTTATGTTTTGTGTTGTCAGTGTTTAATAGCAACAAAGGAAACGTTTTTATGTGTTGGCGGCCATTGCGAAAAAGAAATTCTACACCTGTTACAATCAATATTAATGGGCAGGCTGTGGAGAAGGTGGACAACTTCGTCTACCTGGGTAGCATTGTGAAAATGGTGGTACGGGGCAGGACATCGCTCGTCGTATCAACCAGGCTAAATGCGCATACGGCATGATGTCCGAAATCTGGTTGAGCAGTTATCTCAGCATCAAGACCCAGATGGACCTGTTTCGCTCCCTGGTACTGTCTGTGCGTTTGTATGAGAGCAGTACGTGGAAAGATTCCGTAATAGTTACCAGAAAGATGCAAGTTTTCGTTAACTCATGCCTTCGTCGAATTCTAAGAATTTTCCGGCCCGAAACAATATCAAATGAAGAGCTAAGTCAGTGTACAGGTCAGATATACCAATAGACGAATCGATACGCAGGCGAAAATGGCAATGGATAGGTCACACATTGCAGACGGATGATAACTACATTGCTTTACATGCCATGAAATGGAACCCCATTCCCAACTAAGGTCGATCAACAGGGGGTCCTAAAATCACACAATCTATTTTCAATTTATCGACTTTGAATATCAATTTTTCACTTCATTTTATTGTTGATCCTGATGATTTAAACGTAACGTGATGGTCGTGACCTCAAGTAAAATTTAGTCTGGCACTCATCGACAAAACATATCCATGTCGAAATTGCAAATTGGCTTCAAACCTCTGTTGTTAGTCAAACGGATCGCATCTTCAGGCTCGGCACTGGCATGGGTGCGTCAATATCTTTTGCATAGCTATACCTTGTTGTTAATTGCCTTGACCCCTCCAGGGGCGTGGACGCGTCAACATCGCTTGCATAGGTACGCCTTGTTGACGTTTCGATAGCATATAATTTTGGATAGAACAGTTGAAAGCATGCACCTGCTTTCCGAACCGTCGTTTAGTAACGAGCTTGGAGCGCTGTGGAAGCTCAAAAAATACCCACATGCTGTTTTTCTTATTATAGGGCTGGGGATCGAACATTGCCTCCAGATGCCGTATCGTAGAGTGGTGACCCAGATTTCACGGCTACCGAGCGCGTTTATGTTGACGTTTCGATATCATATTCTTCCGATGGTGCAATTCCTAACATGCCCCTTCTATCCGAGCCCTTTTTTTACTGACAAGATGTGTGAGTTCCAGTATGATCCCACAGGAGGGGAGGTTATCAACATATAGATTTTAATTTTCAAGCTGATAGAATTTCTTCCTTTAAAATATCCTTCCGTATTTCCAATTCAAAGATGTTGCTCAAATCGATGTGAACAGCCCACATTTTTTCTTGAAAACGCATAAACGTAAATATAAATTGCAAACCTTAAGATAGTTGTTAGTTCATATATAAATATTGAAGGGCTCAAATAAAGGAAACCTGTCACTTGAACAGCCCTGTAATTTCTCTCATTTCCCTCTTTTTGAATAAAAAGGATCCTCTATCCATTCCATTGCATTTGCATTTAAACAATTCCTCGAATGTAATTTGGACAATATCGAAAGAACGCAAAACGAAAATCACTTCTCAAGTGTACTTTGTCAACTCGTAAATGTAATTCACGATCCTGAAAACGATGTAATTCGGAATTAGTTAGGAGTGCTGAAATCTTTCACTTAATGAAATAAAATTTTACGATTTTCCTTAATGCAACATCTCACTTACATCAACAACGCCTTGGCCATTGTCTTCAACCGTTGTTTCGTCAATACGTAGAGTCAGGATGTCAGAACGTCATAACGTCCTCAAAGAAAGTCGGGATGAACCGGAAAGAAAAATAACGACAAGAAGGCTGTCCTGGTCGAAGAAATAAAAAAGAAATGTAGCGAAAAGGACAACAATGACGTAGCAACATCCCCCCAATGTATGTTCAAACCATTTTCACTCAGAGATCTCGATTTCCGCAAGTTGTTATCACATAATTTAGCGCCAGTGACGTTGTGGAGGAAATCAACAGCAACTAGCGGAAGTTTGTTCGTTGATAAGGAAATAGGCGTTGAAATGACATTATCTGATATGTGATGTTGCTAAGCAGTGAAGTGAAAACGGACTTTAATTATTCCTTCGACAAAAAACTTTAGCGTGTTAAATACATGTATACATAGTATTACACTTCTGACAACAAATTAAAGCCCTCATAATGCCGTTGGAAGTGAAGAGATTGACAAATACCCTAGTGCCAAACACCTTAGTGTTATTCCCTCAAGTTAAACCAACTTGAATTACTATTACGAAGCATTGTCAATGTCCCATTCAATTTCGGCAACGACACTTTTCTTACAAACATCTCTAATTTGGCTTCGATTCCGCATGCAAATTGCTGTCAACCGGTATTACTCAGACGAAATTAGTAGGAACTAATCCATTTGGATGATACCGGAAAGGGAGATATTCCGGACATTAATTGCATGCTATCTAACAGTTCAACCCTGAATTCCAATTAACGTTGCATCATGAACGTTTCCAATCCTGCCACCCACCCATCGACCCTTCAATGTTCCCATACTGGAGTCATTTCAAATGGCATCGCCATGTTGACACATGACACGTTGTAATTGTATGTTTGTATCAATATGAGAATTTACGTATACAACCACCCTCTGTGGATTTTCAATACCACATTTCTAAGATTACTTTAAAGAACTCACACCCCTATCAGGCCCGATCAGACCACCCCAAGTATCCGGATGACATCTTAAGCCCAGCTACTTGGAAGTCCTGTAATTCCCTATTGGTGCAGGAAAATCGACCCTTGTTTTGTCTCCACGTAGAGGTGATATTATTTCGTTTTCCTTTTGGCTTTTATTGTTTTCTCGTATTTCGAGTGTTTTACAAGACGTTTGAAATCTCCGAAAGTCATCTATAATAAGGTTGCGTCTGCCACGACATCAACAGGAAGCGAATTGTGTCGCCTTGTATAAGTGTAGCGTGTAAGACGTTCTGCAAAGAAAGGATCCTGTGGGTCAAGAATAACAATGAAAACGACAAATAGGAAGTGGCTGAAAGGGGCTAGTGGAAAATTCATTGAATTATTGAGCTATGCTTATGGTTGGCTGAATCACTAAGAAAATTAATTGTTGAGTAATTACATTTTTATTTAGATGTTACTTCATCGGAATATCTCTGATCCGGGAATGATGAGGAAGATGGAAATGTATGCTAATTTATTAATTTAGTAGCTCTATCAAATATGGATTAAAGGGCTCTAGGAAATAAGTTAGGATATCAATAAATTATTAGGTTTTTTTCGTATTTCGCAAAAAAAAAAAAAAACACCAGATTATTTCTGAACATAGCGTACTACAGGTACGTATCAATTATAAACCGAACTTGTTTTCTTTTATATCCTTCACAGATGTGATAGGGTATATTAAATTTGTCATGAAGTTTGCAATGCACAGAAGGAAGCTTCTCCTACCATATAAACTATATATACATAGGTATATTCTTGGTCAGTATGATGAGACGAGTCGATTAAGCTTTGGCCGTCTGACCGTCTCACAGTGTTTCAGAATCCAGAAAACTGTGACAAAATCCAAAAATTGATATTTTTGTATTGTGTTAATATCCATACAATATTGAAGTGGAGGGTTTGCCGCACTCTTTGCCAAAAGGCCGGACTCGTAAGTCGTGTAACGGCTCTAGTGTATAGCTTCAAAGTTGACGCTATCGGAAGAAAATACGGCAATTGCAGTCGGTCGAAAATTTGATATTTTTTTAAATTGAATAATTTGTGATTGGTGTGCCCGATTTTTATGCGGCGTGATGGAGGGTATTGCTAAAGGTATGTAGAACTTAAATATATGTTACTTTCTCTGTGCCTTTTTTTACCCGTACGAAAAAAATGTTTGAACATTGACGTTTTTTATATTCGGTTTTCAATTAAATGTGTCGTATAGTAGGATTATACTTTTCGGGCGGGCTTTGGCAGCTTTTTTTCCGAATGGGGTAGCTAGGTAATATTGTTTTCTATCGAATGTTTTGAAAATCAGCTGCCCCTATCTGCCTCTGGCAATTGCAATCAACCCAAAAGGAATTTCGTATTTATTTTATAAATTTATTATTTTTATGTTTTATTTACATTATTTGACTTTCAAATATGAAGGATCAGATACCGGGCAAGTAGTATGTACTCGAAAGGAGTTTTTCCAGATGATTAAGGGCGACTTGCAATTAACTGCGAATGAGATACTTGCAAATGTGGAAAACAAATTGCTTTCAAAGACTGGAATTCCCTTCGAAATTCACCCAAATGAGCAACCGTCATTAAAAAGGCTTGTGAGCAGAATAAGATCAAAATGGCAATTGGCTAAAAGAACAACTGCAAAATTTTATAAAAGTAATGCAGGTTGGCTAAATACAGCTATTACTATTACGGTGAGAAAAAAATTATTAAATAACATCATCACGCGAAAAAACTATGGAGGACGTGTTTCACTGGCTAATGGTATCTTCAGATCCTGTTGTGTCTAGCGCAAGGAAAATAGCACTCAAAAGAAACAAAAGCTTATCGCATGAAGCAATAAAAATGTTGATGTCTTCCGATGGTTCTCCATGTGCTGATAATAATGATTCGAGCGTATCGACTTACTGAATCGCTAAAACTATCTTTACCGACGAGTCCTAATAAATGAATTGTCATGACATCTGGCCTTAAGTATCTTGTACTGTATATTTATAATAATAAATTGAATTAAGCTACTCGAAATCTTTGCTATGTATGTATTTATTTATTTTAAATTGAATTTGACTATTTTCCTGGAAAAGATATCCGTTATTTTGAATTTTGAAATTTGGTTTCCAGATTCATTATCAGCACCCTTAAAAACCCCCGTACACGAATTTTCAGTCGAATCCAACACCTCCTTGATATTTCGCCACTTTTTACTCGACTTTGAAACACTGTGCGTCTGTCTGTCCGGTTCTATGCAAACTAGTCCCTTAGTTTTAAAGCTATCGGGCTGAAATTTTGTACAAAGCCTATTGCACACTAAAAATATGTCGGAACCAACGGAATCGGACCACTACGTCATATAGCTGCCATAGGAACGACCGGTCCAAAAATTCATCCTTGTGAGGAAAACTTTTTTATTTCTAAAAATATCTTTTTCAAATTTCACACTAATCAATATTATCTTTAGCTAAATTATATTCCCAAATTAGGTTGAAATCGGAATACTCTATCATATAGCTGTCAAAGGAACGACCGTTCCAAAAGCTTTTCTTTTGTTTGTTAAATTTGGTTGAAATCGGCCCACTATTTCATATACCTCTCATAGGAACAGTGAAATCAGATCATGCCCCCCCCCCCCGGGCATAAGGTTCCCACGCTCTATACATCAGCCATCGACAATTCGGCGACATCAGGCCATGACATGGCCATCTCAGTTGGTCACTACGTGCAACTTTTCGTAGCAACATCACAGCTGCATCAACACGGTGCATGCCAGTGCTTAGAAGTGCTACGGTGTGTTGCGAGTACTGCAGTAGAGACAGCAAATCTACAATATTTTTAGCCATTCCAAATGAAGTCGGAAGTCGTCCGCTAGTTAAATAAAAAGCTAATAACTAACCAGAAAAATCGTATCTTTCTTTAACTTCCCTGACCTTCCTTAATTGTCTCTCTTCATTCAATGCCGTGCCGCCCATGCTGGGAAAAAGTTCTATTTTTTTTTTTTTTAATTTTCGCTTAACAATGTACCCACCCAATGTAGGCAGCCATATTTTCTGCTGGATTGCCCGGCTAATTACGGGGACCACTTGATTAGTAATAAAAGAAGGCATTGTTGGTAGGTTAAATACTTGCCACCTTACTGGCCTTTTTACCTATCCAGGAAAGGAAAAAAATTAAAAATAAATCAGTCAAGCCAAATTTACACAGTAGATCTAACATCGTCGTACTATTTGGGTGATCGTGTAAGAAATAATAAGAATGTATTTTATTGTATTCGAAATCGCGCGGTAAATAGTGGGGCTACTTGGTGAGTAACATTGCGGGTAACTGCCCAGCAAAAAACCGTACCACCCGGTAATGCGTACTACCCAAAATAGCTATGCTAAGTAGCCATCCAGGCGTACCCACCATTTTCACTCAGCCCATTGGTTTTCTAAGATGTTTATCATTTTTGAGCTATGACCATGGCGCGGGGCTACGATTTTCATGGTAACCCAGATATGTATTTTACGTACTCAACTTATTATAGCTAACCACTTGTTATGCTGGGCCAGTATTGTTTCTAAACCAGTGTTTGGAAGCCATTCTATATTAGTCTCGATGGCGTATGTTGTAGCGCGATGGGTTCTGAGGCACAACAGCTCGAGTTCGAATCCCGGTCGGACATGCAAACACAAAAATTTGAATTAACTGTTGAAAAAATTGCAAAAAAAAAATCTTAGGAAAACGATCCAGCTGTAAAATAAAATTGGCATACTAACCGGATGTTGCTGATTTTCTTTTTATTTTTTTACTTACGGTGGGTATTTAGGGAAAGGTAAATACGGTAGTAGCCTACGTTAGTAACATTGGGGGAACCGTTGCGTTGTTTGGCAAAATACCTCTGATATTGATACATTTTTTTATTACGCTATCCTAAACATTTTGTCGCACCCATGCAGGGGCTACGATTTTCATGTTTTGGTTAACCAGTCACCTACCCTACACTTGGTTAGACACACTTTTTCCTGGGGGCTTGTGAAATTTTTGCCACCTTTTTGCTAATTTTTCAACTTCCCTGACCTTCCTTAATTGTCTCTCTTCATTCGATTCCGTACCGACCATGCGGGGGAAAAGTTTTTCAATTTTTGCGGACCAATGTACCCACCTAATGTAGACAGCCATATTTTCTGCTGGATAGCCCCGGTAATTACGGGGACTACTTGATTAGTAATATAATATAAGAAGGAATTTTTGGTAGGTTAAATACTTGCCACCTTACTGACCCTTTTTACTGGGTTGTCATATGAAGCATTATTTGCAAGCCATTCTACATTAGCCTCGGTGGTGTTTACGGCAGTGCGATGGACTGAAGCAGAACGACTCGAGATCGAATCCCGGCCGAACAAGCAAACACCAACATTTTATTTAAATGTTGAAATGAAATTGGAAAATTATTTCTTATTAAAATGATCCAACCGTAGAAACAAATAGGCATACTACTAACCATACGGGGGCTATAATTTTTAGTTTTAGCCTACCGATATCCCCACCCGGGATTTTTGACGGATTATGTGCAAATGCATCATTACATTTGCATTTGCATATATTGGCTGTTTTTATGGGTTTTAGCCTACTTTATTGATAATTCACTGATTTTGCATATTTTTAGGAAGATAGTTACCTGCGATACAACTACGCATATTAGTGACAAAGAGTATGAGTTTCTCTTTGTTCAGATATCCAGTCGAATACAAAAAGACGGTTAAATTTAGTTTCCCAAAAACAAAGATGCGACGAAAAAAATAATAGTAAATTAGAGACGTAAGAAAAGCTAGTATTATTACAAATAATCCGACCAATGAAACGTCTACCTCCCCTATACATACGCAAACTACAATACATACAAGCAAACTTATATAATAATACTCACTTGTGTGAACGCCCACTAATATTTTTACCACCTATAAAAACGAATTTTCACTTTAACGCTATTTGCTGAAACTTTTTAAATATTCAACAATTATTATGAAAGTTAGATTTGAAATTGGTTTGTTAGTGCCTTCGTAAATTGAATTGACATTACAATTATAATAATAACGAACATGTTTGTAAAATTAAGACAGTTAAGCTACATTTAATATTTCATTCGCTTATATTAACGATTCGCTTGTATTAATAGGGGTCCTGCATTTAATTGTTAATATAAGTGAGCTTCTACTGTATGTAATTATAATTGAAAGCTCTAACTTTGATAGATGACGGTAAATCAGTGCACTGTCAAAATCACTACGAAATCCACAAATTGGTCGGAAAAAATTTATGATGCCAAAAATTACATTTGAGGTGACATATCTAACAGAAAATCAGAATCATCATCAATGCCTTGTTGGTGTGAATCAGACTCTTCTAGGAACTCGGTCAACGATATCCGCATATCTGACTGGGCAATATTACGCGACCAAAACTGAAATTTTGAAAAAAAGAAAAAAAAATCTCAAAAATGACTTTTTCCTACACAAAAATATGACAAATATTATTTTTTTATGAAAAAAAATCAATAAAATAAACGTATTCTATAATTTCCATTTCATCTAATCTACAATGTCAATCAAATGCTTTTCACAACTTCAATAAAAGCACATGCGAAATCCTTTCCTCGGAAAGCAAAAGGCAATAAATACAAACGTTATGAAAACAAAAACTTTTACATATCAAACCACTTTAGATAATCCTAGCTCCGGAAAGCGTAAAATGTCAAATGTTCGTATCGTACTCGTATCTTTGTTGCATCGACAAGAGAAACTTCAGTTGGAGATATTGCATTTCGTCCATAATGCGATCATCCCGCTTTATAAGCGTTGCATTGTATCGACTGCAATATGAGGGAGATTTCATATGCAATGTCAATGTAACATTCAAGTATGATTGAACAGAGTTGCAGCTTTGTATATTTTGTCACAAGAATTTAAGAATTTACAAAAAAAAATTGAATTAGACAATGGCCATTGCCATCGTGTATCTTAACGGAAAACGTAGAGTGGAGATAACAGTTGTCAAAGAATAGTAGTAGTAGAATTGCTTTCAAAGCCATGTTCGGTCAGCTTCAACGGCTACTAACCGCTATCCCTCAAGACAGACGATGGCAATGGTCAGTATGGGCCATTGTCTATTTCAGCCATAAGGGATGAACCTTGACCATGTTCACATATTTGTCGCCCGTGGTTTCCCGTTGTGTTGTATTCCCACATTTCTTTTGTTGACGTCTCTTTTTAGAATTTAAAAAAAAAAATTGCAGAGCATGAAATTCTCGCTGCGTTTTAGCAAACTTGATAGGGTCAGAATAAATTACAGAAGTGGAAGGGAGAGTGTCGCTGTAGCTGACAGGATCAAACCATAATTTCTAAACATCGACCGGCCTATCTGTTTCTTTCGCTCTAGTACAATTGCTAAAGGACAGGGATAACGAAAATTGGTCGATTATCATTCTGCTCTCGGAAATCGTATGTAGATGCTTCAGCATGAGTCGGGTCAGACAATGCGTGATGCATTGTCTAACCTACGGATACACTAAGTCTTACTATCTATGTTGCTCACTACCATTTACTAAAGCTGTGATGAAAGCTTTCTGTGATGTGTTTGTCAAAACCCGACATTTGACATCTTCATGGAACAAAACGGGAACGCGGGACTTTCTTTTAGCGCTTTAGATGACTTATTTTTCGAAAATACCGGGTGTCCCAAAAAAATTTATACACTGTTTGAATTTTTAAAACTTCAGTTTTTGGCTAGTTTTTGGACAATTTTTTTGATCCTCAATTGAAATAACGGTATACATATTCTTTTGTGTTCAAACCAGAGTTACTCGGCTAAGTCTTTTTTTCTTTTCTTTTTCCTCCAGGCATTTCCCATCAATCAAAGTTGGTACGTAGCTTCCTTGGGTTGTTATAAGTCAGTAATGGATCTAGAAATTGAGTTCGGAGGAGGCGCGACTTTGTTTGTTACCTGAGGAACTAAGGGTATGTTCACATTTGTTAAGCTTTCGACATTCAAAGAGGCATCCGTATATTGAAAGCGCGGACGTATTCCTTATTGGAGAGAAACATGCAATGATGAACGTGCAAAATCATGAAAGGACTGCAATATGGTTCGTTCTGTTACCACCAGGGACTCATCATCCATTCATTGAACTAGACAGAACTTCTATAAAATTACGAAGTTTCCCACCATCAACATAAGCTTAGTCAACCAATTCCGTGAATGAGTGGGATTCAAGAAATGTCTTTCGCCTTCTTGGCAGAGCAGGACAGGAGTAGTGAAGAATAAAAACGAGCCTCCGTTTCCTCGTCACCGCTGCTTCTACAGCAGTCATTGCAGGGGAGAAGCCTGATAGCGTGGTCCTTATGGCTCAGAAGTGTTGCCTATTTTAGCGACAGTAGCTTAGCGGTGCGACTGTAATTCAACCAGGGCCACAACAGCTATGTTGAATCATCATCGTGGCGCGATAGCCCGACGTCGGGCCTTGGCCGCCTGGATCATTGTCCTCCAATTATCTCGGTCACGTGACCGCGTCCTCCAATTTTGGGAGCCCAGCAGCTGCGCGGCGTCCACACCTACTGAGCTCTACCAACGAGATCTCGGTCGTCCTCGCAGTTTCGCTCCGTCGACTCGTTCTGCATTCATTACTCTCTTAGGCATGCGATCATCGTCCATTCTTTGTACATGCCCTGCCCATTGAAGTCGTTGTAGTTTGACGATTTTCGAGACTTGCAGCTCATCGTACATTTCATACAACTCATGGTTGTACCGGGTGCGCCATCCATCTCGATCGCAAACAGCCCCGAAAATTCGCCGTAGAACCTTACGTTCAAAAGTGTCTAGCATGTTTTCGGAGGCTTGAGTTAGGGTCCATGCTTCGCAGCCATAGCATAGCACTGGTCGTATAATGGTTTTGTACACGCGGAGCTTCGTGTTTATGTGCACATGCTTCGATTTCATTATGGAGAGAACCGAAAAAAAAATCGTATTAGCTAACTGTATCCGTCGCTTGATTTCGTCAGTTTCGTTGGCGTCCCTTGACAAGTTGCAACCCAGGTAAATGAAGTTGTTCACGAACTCGATGTTGAGGTCCCCCACATTGATGCTTGGTTGTGCAGGTGTCCTTGTCACCGATTGCATCATTATTTTAGTTTTACCCTCGTTAATACGTAATCCAACTTCCTTTGCAGCGGTATCGAGCGTATGCAGAAGTTCTTCTGCGTCAGCCAATCTTCGGGACATGATGTTGATGTCGTCGGCGTACGCTGCTAATTGTGTCGACTTGATGAGTAGCGTCTTGCTGTTGTTCATATTCATGGCCCGAATAACGTATTCCAGTGCTAGGTTGAAGAGCGTCGGTGCCAGTCCATCGCCCTGATTCAAACCAGTGCGTGTTTCAAATAGATCAGTAAGTCTATTCTGGATCCTGACTTGTGAGACGGAGTTGGTCATCGTCATCTTTGTCAGTCGCACTAATTTTGCCGAATACCAAATTGCAGCATGATGTTGTACAGTACTCCACGATCGATACAGTCGTATGCCTGCTTGAAGTCTGCAAAGATTTTATATACGTTTACGTTGTATTCCCAGCACCTCTGGAGTATCAGTTTGACTGAGAAGAGCTGATCGGTTGTGGAGCGACCAGGTCTGAAACACCCTTGATATTCGCCAATGACTCGTTCTGCGTACGGTTTTATTCTATTTTCCAGAATTTTCGTCAAAATTTTATAGGACGTACAAACTAGTGAGATGCTCCTGTAATTCTCACACCGCAGTTTATCTCCCTTTTTATGAATTGGACAGATGATGCTTCTGCGCCAATCGTCTGGGATCTTCTCGTTCTCCCATACTCGCAAGAGTAATTGATGTATGGCATCAACTAGACTCGTTCCACCGAATTTTAGCAGTTCAGCTGGAATCTCGTCAGCGCCCGGCGCTTTATTTCGTTTTAGTGACCGCAAGGCGAGATCAACTTCCTCTACTGTCGGGGGTTGAATGGGTGGGCCTAGATCAACAATATCGTCGAGAGCTTCCTGCGTGGGGATGCTAGATGGTCGGTTTAGAAGCTCTTCAAAATAATAAGAAGAAGAATATGTTGAATCATGTGTTACACAATTTATTCATCTACAGTTGGTCCTGCTAATCGCTTTAAACTTTAGAGCTAGTTTGGAGCCAGCGATGGGTGTATAAATGCTGCGACGAAGTTATGCAGCAGCGCTTGCTTTACTCTGCCTGGTGAACTCGTCTGATTTCCAGTTAACAGTGAAATTAATGTCACCCAGAATCACATAAAAAAAAAAAAAAAAACGTGCAACCTTGGCCTGGAAAATATTACAATAGAGATTGAAAAGAGATTTAAATTAACTTCATCACAGAAAACCCCGACCTCTACTCCTTTATTTTTCTTGGAGCTATCTGCATAGGTTTCTATTGAGTTAGGCAACAGAATCGCGTTGCCTTCCCACTGACAGCGTGATATTATCAGAATGACAAAATGCATGTCAAGTGCATATTTGATAAGTCGTTGTCTGAATATAGTTGTTTAGAATAGCAGCGTATCCAGGGCTTTAATAATTATTGTATTCCGGGGGTATCTGAAGGCGACCACTAATGTTTTGGGCCCCTTTTCGCCCCCTCCCGGTCGTCAGTGATTTCCAGATGTCGACTGAAAATTGTCGACCTCTCTCTTCATCACTGAGTTCCGTGTAATTGCTAGCATTTCTTTAGGGCTGACTTCACTTATCGCTTCCACACTTATCGTGTGCTTGCACGTGATCCTCAACATCGTGCTAGTCAGTGCTGGACATTCATACACAATGTGCCGTCTCAGCCTCCTCCCGACATAGCCTGTAAACGTCATCTTCCTCGATTTTCACTTTGGCCAGATGAGCCTTAAAATTATCATGCCCTGTAACCAAGGCAGTTATCCAGCTTAGGGTACTCCGTTTACATCTTTTGCTTCCCTGGCAAAAGGGCTGGCCATTGTATTCTGAGCTTGTCTGCAAATGACTAACTTCTTCCATCTTCCTTAATGCATGGAGTCCATCCACTTCCCAACCTTCCGGTCCAATCATGCCGTTCCCCAGAACAACTCTAGGTTCTGGTCCAATGAAAGCCGCCGCAGATCCCTGTTATGCGAGGGCATACGCCCCTTCATTTCCTGTTGTACTCATGCGTCCTTTTACCCACATCAGTGTAACCTCATTTTCTGAGGCACACGTGTTGAGCTTACTGACGCACTCTAGTACTAATTTGGAGTTTATGTTCGTCTACTGCATGCGTCTGATCACCGATTGGTTGTGCAATAATGATTTTCTTCCCCCGCACCTGAGACCTGACCTTCCAGCAGGTGGTCCAACGTATGCAACAAGCCAAGCATTTCGGTCTGGTATACGGACACATACTCTATTAGAGTAAGCGCACAGGCTAGGTTTAACACTTCAGAGTAAACCCCCGTCCTCGCTTTCCCCTACAGAGCGTTAAGTAAGCCAGAGCCTTAAGTAAGCCACTGACCAGTGGCACGGAGTTGAATGATCGTATTTACAGGCGTCTATTCACCAAAATTGTCAAGAATTAGCAGGTTAAACCTCGTGATCAAATCAGAAGAAGTAGTTGTCCTAAGTGCGCCACAAATGCAACGCAGACCAACGTATGTGCCTTTCCCATGAAGCTACGCTTAACCTCTGTAGATGTCCACCGAAAAACTAGCTCAATTATATACCTATATAAAACAGCTGCATAGGAATTACGCCTTATCAACAAAAACTGGACTCGTTCCATGCAGCAGAAGAGGCTGGACTGGAAGTATCCTATATATAGGTACAAGCGGTGTTTTGTTCGGAATAACTTCTTCCTCATAGTTATTAGCCCAAGTGGTTTGTTGTCAGTAGGCATTCTACAATACCTCACTAAGAACACCAGGAAATTTACTAGTTACGGTAAAAGTAATGTCAAATTTGGAAGCACACACTCCCTGCTGCTCGACACTTTCAGGTTTTTCTTTTTTTTAAAGTTCCAGAGAAAGAGAGAGAGCACTCCACCTGGCGGGGTATCCCTGCTCAGAAGGCTTTTTTTGGGCGATATTTCCAGAGAAGTGTGCCAACACTAGCACCATGAGCTTCAGAAAGCAAAATAGAAGAAGCCCGCGTCGCGCAAAGGAATTCACCCTTGACGGGCATCTTTTGTATTCGCTGTAATTTTTATAAATCATTTTGGAGTATTTCCTCGAATATTCGAAGACCAAGCTCTAGGTACCAAACTTTTTGGAGAGGGACGGACAGACGAACGGACATTTAACCAATTTTATGATGTTTTTTTATACTGAAAAATCCAAAAAAAAAAAAAAAAAAGAAAAGAATACTATACAATGTGAAAAACTAAATGCATAAGTCAATTTTATTGAAAATCTCTCGTCCATTCACTGAAATGGTCAGACTTTTCAAGTCCACAATGCACCCTTTGCGTTCGCACTAAAGTCAAAGTAAAGCCAAATCGAATTGAACGTTAGTTACTTACTACATTGCCTGCAAGAAGCAATACACAATATCGCCTGCAGTGCATTACCGGAAATGCATTTATCCATATCACAAATCCTGTTTCTATAACACTCATCCCATGCACCACATTTAACCCTATTGCGTCCTTCATTCGAGTCCTACCGCACCTTCCCACCCCAGTGACTGGCATCCCAGCGTATTTGGTGCGTATCTCGGAAATGCATTGAATTGCGGTCGTCAAAAGTGCATTAAATTCGTCATCACGTTTTATGCACCTACACAATATATTCTATGGACGAGCCGGAGGCTATCGTCAGGATATGAGTGTTGGAGGTGTAAAAGCTACCAGGACAGGTGTTTGTTCAACTCTCCGAAATACGAACTTATGGTCTTGCATGAGGGTTAGCCCAGGAGCCGTAAGGAATTTATACGTATACGAGCATACGTAGTTATGTTCTGTAATGCATGTTTTGGTTTAATTGTATGTGCACACATTTGGAACGGTGAACAAAATGTATTTTCGTGATAAAGTTTAATGTGGTTTCGACCGAATTCAATTTGTGGAAACATTGTATCTTCAACAATTATTGTCTGCATCTCGACTGAGTGGAGTGTTTGTGAAACCTGAAATGTACTTCACTTGAAATGCACTTTCGTAAGGATTTTGAATTAAGATAACACAGGCAATTCGATGGGATCTGTTATGTCCTGGGCATGTTACTTGTTACGTATTATTGCTCCCACCAAGATCCTTTGGTTTGACGTGGAGTTCATAAAATGTTATTGCCGGTTAGACTGATTCCACTGTACAATAAAAGTGTTCACATCGTGCAATTTATTTGTTATGGCTATTTGGATCCGTCATGTTTCTGAAAATTATATGGAAAGTAAAGAATGAGAAGCTCTCGCTAATTATAATAATCTTATATTTAGTATGATATAAACCTATCTTTGATATTAATTTTACACTATACCCAGATTATTTCACTTGCGCCAGCTGACTTAATCGGCAACTGTCAAATACATACAATTTTAAACTGACCACACCAAGATTAAGCGGCAGATGGAGCAATCTGGCTATAGTGTAAACGCAATATTACATTACCGGTTACAATTAATACTCGAATTAACAACTTTTCTGCATTCCACCTCGTCAAGTCGCTAATCCCACCAACTTCTTATCAATTGTAGCAATCTCGATTTGTCGCCATCATTTAAACCTTTCCATCTATTCCCGGTATATTGTGTGCAGGACTATTGTCAGGCAGCGATAAGCTCCAACGACAACCACGTCTCATCAACTTAATTAGAAAAATGTCCCTTTTCGTGTCGGTCCGGCTCATAAAAGTGGATTGCAATGTCATCAACACGAGCATAATTAGGAGATTTGTAAACAAAATAAACAGAAAAAGGTTCGAAATGTCCGTAATAAAAGTGGCGAAACTGCAACGGGCGATTGTCCTGGTCTGATTTAGATGTGACATCTTTGCCTGATAGTAGCCATTTAATGCTGCAATAAATGAGCTACCATTTTCAGGACATTTTTGCCAGACGGAACTATCTGATGGGTGCGGGATAAATTGTCAATGCAAGTTTCGGTATAATTGCGTTGCTAATACCTGACGAGGATCAATGTCGATAACAGTTGTGGAAGCGGATTTGTGTTTGTAATTTTGAAGAGAGATTACAAAATATCAAGCTTATGGAAGTGTTTCGGTGGATTCACAATGCATACTCGTATAATAAGTGTATTTGTACGTCAATTTTGGTGGTTTAGTTCAGGAATTAAGCCCCACTTCGGGGTCCTAACCTTTAAAAAGGATAACTAGTTCTATTTTTTAAAATAGTCAGTCCCGTGGTTCAGCATACAAGTTTTCGACTTCTCCCTCTACCCTAGGAAACGAAGCAAAATCGAGTGAAAAAAATTGAAAAGGTTTTGAAACTCGAAACGATTGTTGATTGGTAATAGGAGTATATCATACTGAAAGCCCCTGCCGTGCTACCTTGCTAGCAAGTATACTGAAGAAGGGAGTGAATCGCTCCAGAAATACTGGTATTTACTTAATAATAAAATTTATTGTAGTTAGGAGAGCTACTGTTTTCATTTATTAATATCGAAAAAAGATACACGAAGGCGGTTGCTTATTTTGTTAGAGTACAGCCGTATAGGGTTTTTGCTACTTGCTTGCTTGGTAGTTGGTTACAATTCAGAGAGTTCACATGAGTATATTATTTTTCTATTTAAACAACGATCTTATGAGTACATAGGTACTGGTGGAGCAATTTTCTTCAAAGCTAGAGGATCTTTTGCTGACCAATTCAGAAATCATTGAAATTTTAGTGTTTTCAAGGAGTTTGCGCATTGAATAGTAGCGAGGCTTTCTCATTATTCTTTTTAGTAGATGGTTTTCAGCAACTTGAATTTTGGCTTTGTGAGTATTAGCACACTGGCCCGAAACAGGAATACAATAGGATATTATGGGTTGGATTGCGATTTTGTAAACTAAAGTTTTGTTTACTAGTGAACGTTGGGAGCGTTTATTCAATAGAGGATATAGCGAGTGGGTTGCTTTACAAATTTTAGAGAGGATCAGCTCTATGTATCTACTAAGGGTCATTTTTTTGTCTAGGTTTACCCCCAAGTAAACAATATCATTCTCCCAAGATATCTGTGGATCAAGAAAGTTTAGTTTGCGATTGGGTAGTTTATTCCTACTCCGCTTCCTGGTAAAATACACAGCCTTGGTTTTAGCTTGATTAATTTTGATTTTCCGTCTATGATAGAGCTGATATAATGATTCCAGTTGTTTTTCAAGGGCAGCTGTGATATTGTCTGGGTCATCGGAGCTAGTGAATATGCACATGTCGTCTGCAAATAGTGCCATCTGACAGTCGTTGGATTTGGGGATATTGGCGATGTAGACGTTGAAGAGAGTGGGGCTGAGACACGATCCTTGGGGTACACCAGGAGGGTGATTCAGCAGTAAATATGATTGAATAATATGAAATTCGGTATAGAATTTCAACTTCAGAAATAAAAAAGTTTTTCTAACAAAAACTTGATTTTGTAACGGTCGTTCCTATGGCAGCCATATGATAGAGTAGTCCAATTTCAACCATATTCGGCAAGGTGATTTAGCAAAGGATACTATTGAGTAATTTGAGATTTGAGGAAGATACATTTAGAAATAAAAAAGTTCTTCTCACGAAGACCAGTTGTTGGACCAGTCGTTCCTATGGCAGCTATATGATATAGTAGTCCGATTCCACTGGTTCCGACATATTTACAGCATGCAATAAAAAGAAGGCTTTGTGCAAAATTTCAGTTCGATAGCTTCAATACTGAGGACTATTTTGCAGTGACGTGCAGTGGAAATTTTTCATAGTCAAGCAGTTGGGCGCCCTAAAGCCAATTTAGCATAAACAAAAATGGACTGTATAATAGAATATGGACAGTCACAAAAACATTTATACCAAGCGGCTTTAAGCCTTAAAGAAGAAATCAGGAAAGATATAAATAAAATATTGGCACATATTCGGAATTCAAAAAAAAAAAAAAAAAAAAAACAAATAAATAAATAAAATATTACTAATAAAAAAAATGATAAATAAATATTATGTTAATTAAGACTAAGAAAAATTCAGGGGTATTTGAAATAAATAAATATTCTTTCGCCATTGCCATTTATTTGTATTCCAAATCTATGCGCCGTTCTTTAAGTAAAAACTCTTTAATCACATTATCAAAAACATCGTTTTCTCTTCGCATTTGTATAAGAAGATCCTTTTCAACCGCAATTAAAGCAAGATCCGAAAGTCGTTCTTGGGATTGGCGATTTCTCAAAAATGTGTGAACGCGCTTTAGTGTTGAAAATGACCTTTCCGCAGTTGCCACTGTGACTGGAATTGACGTTAATAATTTTGCTAAAATATGAACTTGCTTAAAACCGTTTGCGACATAAGGCCGTTTTTGAAAATAATCGAGAATTTTACTAGGATTCGCGTTTTTAAACTCATCTGAAGAATAAATAACTTTTAGCTCATTTTTCAACTTTATTCTGTCGAAAAATTGACCGTGATATTCAATAAGTGAGTCAAAATTTTTATCGGGAAAATTTGACTTGAATTTAGAAAAATAATTCGGTTCAAGCAACTCTAAAAATGAAAGATCTTTAAACGAATGGAATCGATCTCGAATTTGCCCGAGAATAACATCTATAATCTCCCGAAATATCCGCCGTACATTTTGTAAAGGATCTATCGCATTTCTACATTTCTTACGTGGTGGCTGATATTCTGCTGTAACTGTCGAATAGAAATTATCAAACTTTTTAGAAAAGTCATTTTCAAGCCAATTTTCAAATTCAATAATTTTTTGGCTTGCATATGAAATGTTTACCACTTTGCTCTGAATAATATTAAATAATATATCAGTTTTCGAAAAAATTTCAGAAAAAATTAACAGATATAATTGAAAATCTGACTCTGCGAATTTTTGTAAGTATATATCGGAAAAAGTCAAGGAATCGCCATCCCAGTGTTGAGAACCATTCGAAATTGTCTCAAAAACTGTACAAATTTCATGCTTATGTTCAAATATAACGTTAATAATACGCGAATGATAATGCCAACGCGTTTTGGAAACCGATGGTAAACGACGATTTACTATATTTGCAAAAAGGTCCGACCTTTTAGTGGATGTATTAAAAAATGATGCGATTTTATTGATGTGCGCGAAAAATAATTTAATTTCCGGAATAAACTCAACTGCTTTAGACAATACTAGATTTAGTGAATGAGCGTAACATGGAACGAAAATTGGCGATTTATGTTTTTCCCGAATTAAAGTCTGAACTCCACGAATTTGAGAACTCATTACTGCTGCGCCATCGTAACATTGTGCAATTAATTTCTTATCGATATTAAAATTTTGCAATTGTTTTAAAATGTGAGAGCTTATTGCTGTAGCTGTACGATTAGCGCTTACATCCAAAAATCCGATAAATCTTTCTTCAATCTCATTTGATATTGTATATCTAAAAATCATCGTTAATTGTTCCCGACCGCTAACATCTGGCGTTTCGTCGACCATTACAGCTACAAATGGAGCCTCCTTTATTTCCAAATTGATTTTATTTCGAACCACATTAGCTATAGCGGAAACAAGATCGTTTTGGATTCTATTAGACAAACCCGAAAACGCTGCATTTGCTTTTATAGAATCTATGTGGGACTCAATTATCGGATCGTACAAACTCAAGAAATTTACGGTTTTGATAAAATTACCACGATTATTTGAAGAAGAGTCTTCATTATTTCCGCGAAAAGGAAGCTCCTGTTTTGCCAAAAAAATTACAGTATCGATTAAACGTTTCAAAATATTACGATTACGCTCAACTTTTTCATTATGCAAACTAACAGATATTGCCACCTGGTTACTAAGCATAAACTCTATACGCTGAGAACCAAAATTATCTAATTTAATTAACGACTGAAGATGTTTTTCGGAACTTGAATGCTTTGCTGCTGAGCCCGTAAAATTATTCAAATCACTAAATCCAGCTTTATTCCAAACAGATTTTTCATTCGTGAACAAAAGACACGGCCAGCAAAATAACTTATTTAATTTACAGCTTCCCGTTAACCAAATGTACTTTTCATACGTTTCGATATGGAATTTTCGCGTAATATTTTTTAATTTAAACTATAAACTAAGATCTGGCTTCGGTCTATCCGATTCTATAATTTCTCTTTTCTTGGCAAAGGAAAGAGTTGAAAATCCCGCTTTTAGTACGAAGTCCGTCGCGCAACAATACTCCGACATAATGCGAAAAGAAAACTTACCACTTTTATCACAAATCAAATCAATTAAATCACTACAAACGGTCAAAAAAACTTCAAATCACAATTTAATCAAAATCACCCGATTGCACTGATTTCCTCTTTTAAATTGCAACGGAAAATCCATTACATAACAAAAACAAAAGCTCTACTGGAAAAATCAAATTCCCATAAACATTCCCTGCATTGGCAACATTTCATTAACAAGCATCATTGGGCTTTATCCCACACACAAAAGCAGTCGCGCCAGTGCTTGACTTGTCTCATATAAATTTGCGAACAAAACAAAAAAAAATCGTTGCCCAATGTACTACCGAAATCCAAGATTCCCATTTTCTGGAATCAACATGTCTCTAGTATTTGGATGCACACATGGTACATGCATCTAAAGATCTAGGCACATTTTCCTATTCTAAGTTTGGTGTCTATGGTGTGCAAAATGTGGGAGGTTTGAATATTATCTAAAGTAATTGAACGAATGTTTTTTAACCAAAAGAAGGCGCGGATCAGAATATGAATGTGTAAAGGAATATTTGAATGATAATATGTATTCTTCAGCTTAAAGAAAAACATTGACTGAAATGATGATATGTGTATTGGTGTAAGCAAAGTTTATTATTTAATTGCTTATTTCGGTAAGTCAAGCAGTTTGGAATTGCTTACTACGAGTGCACGTCACTGCTATTTTGCATAGAGCCAGACGGACAGACTGACAAAGCTTAATCGACTCGTCTCATCATACTGACTTGTTTATATGGTCGGAGATGCTTCCTTCTGCGCGTTGCAAACTTCATGACAAAGTTAATATACACTTTCACATCCGTGAAGGGTATAAAAACCGAAGCTTCGCTCGGCCTGGAGTCCGAAGCGTATATACCCTAGACTTGTACAGACCTAGTAGTGATACCAAAAGTACCAATTGGCAACGATCATATGCATTAAAAGTGAGTTTCCTATATGGCCAGAGTTTATAGGGGAGGTTGGCGATCATTCAAAAGGATCTTGACTATTCTCAAAATCAGCTAATTAACCCACACTGCAAATATTTGTCGAATTTTTCAAGTCGCTAGCTTGATTCTATCAAAAGTTATCGCTTATTTGAAGTCTCACATGTAGGGGGGTAGAGGTTTCTTTTGTCGAATCTTATGCATTGTGCAACTAGATCCTAGTACGAGTATTTGACCAAAATTTCAAGTCGCTGGCTTTATTCTATCAAAAGTTATCGCTTATTTCAATTTTTAATTGTAGTGGAAGTAGGGGTTTTTTTCGTCGGATTTTACGTATTTTCAATTTTAGCCAACTGTATCCTACTACAAATATTTTACTAAAATTCCAAGTCACTTGCTTCATTTCATCGAAAGTTATCTCTTATTTAAGTTTCATTTGTAGGGGAGGTAGGGATCGGACCCATCTTTGATGCCAACTAACTAGATCTTACTTCAAACATTTGACCAAAATTTCAAGTCGCCGGCTTAATTCTATCAAAAGTTATCGCTTATTTGAAGTTTCAATTGTAGTGGAGGTAGGAGTTACTTGGGTCGGATCTTGCTCATTTTCAATACCAACTAACTAAATCTTAATACCAATATCCTACCAAATTTTCAAAAGTTATTGTAATTAAAGGAATATTTAACTTTTTGAATTTTGTAGGGGCGTTTCTTTGACCTGATTATACCCAACTTACTAAAATTGAAGCAGTTTCTCACCTGAGGATTACGTGCAAAAAATCAGGTGTCTACTTCAATTAGTTCAAGAGTTATAGACAAAGAACTTGAAAAGTAGGGTAGTGTCGGGCACTTTGTAAGGAAATTACCGTTAATTTTCAGCTGATGGTTTTTTTTTCAGGTGAGTATAAGCTTACCCTCACTAGCAATCTACCAAAGCTAGAGCTTTTCATGTTTATTTAATCGGGAGTTATAGATAGATTTAATTATTTTAAAATACATATGTAGGGGAGGTAGGCGTTCTCTTAGCCTGACCATGCCCATTTTCAATACCAACCAATTAGATCATACTACCAGAGGTTGGACAGAATTATTCAAATCAATAATTATTACATTAATATTATTCGTTTTTCAATTTTCAAAATAATAATTATTGTTTGACATAATCATTTCCCAGAGGAAAAATGATTATTACCATCACAATGATTTGTTCAAATTTGTAATAAATATTTATTATTTTTTATTACTTTTTTTCGCAAAGTCAAAGCTCCTGCGATTATTCTTACTTGCATTGTAGACAGTTAAATCATCATTTATCGTGTTTTGAAATCTGCATCTGCGATTATACGATTGTTAAATATACAATTTTGATAAAAAAGTGCAATCTCTGCACTGATTTTTATCATTAGTGTTGCATTTTAAAGGATCTTGCAAACAACGAGTCGAGGGAAGGTTTTGACACCGGAAGAAAAAGGCTAAATAGTTGCCCGTAAAGAGTTCGGACTAACTTATTGGGATACTGCCCGAAAAATTGGAAAAAGTAAGTCGGTAGTGTATTTTTTTTTTAAATCAGTTCAACTACGGAAAACCGTGAAGGGATGTACAAGAAGAGCGACTACACACAGTGAAGAAAGAAGAATTATTAAAGAAGCCTGAAATTCCCACTGCTCTGCACAATATCACGGACCGGCTAATGAACAAAATCCACTTCTAGGAGTATGCGGCTGCGTCTGCGATGTGAATTTGAGTAAGAAAGCGAGTATACAGTGGCTAGCGAAAACACATGCCCACGCGCAGTGTCGATGAAATGAAATTCCTTCCGTTCGTTCCACTGAACGTAACTGGGCAACACACGTTACGTCTGTGTCAGGGAAGAAATAATTATTATTTCAGAAGAAATAATAATTATTGAAGAATCCGCTTTCTGCATTATTCATTTGTAATTATTATTATTGATATTATTTGATGTTTGATGAGATGATAATAATTATAAAGTCACCCAAACTTTAATAATAACTATTTATTATTTAGTTGAAAAAAAATTATTTCCATTCTCTGCATACTACCGATATTTGAACATAATTTCAAGGCTCTAGCTTGATTCTATCGAAAGTTATCCTGCAAACGGGCTGACAGACAGACGGACAGGCAGACAGACATGGCTAAATCGAATCAGAAGGTGACCCTGATCATTTATATATATATGTACATTGCTATACCTCCCGAGCCTTCTTTAAAGTGTTACATATTTTCGTCGTGACAAAAACAATATACCCTATACTTATAAAGTCTAGGGTTTAAAAGAACATATTTTAGTCATTTGTTTTGCTAATAAACAAAAAAAAAAACCCCACATGGGCCACATTATGTACCGGTGAGTGTATTTTAGGACACTCTGTCCCTATCACTATCCGCCAGTATTGCATCACTATCAGCAAATACGCGAACCACTCTGTGTCACTTTCACACTCTCTTTAATCTGTGATATTCTGCTTCCTATCATACTTCTTATTAGGTGACATCCTGTGTCCTATCACTTTTCCCTATCACCTTATCACTTTCATAAAATATTCAAACAACCATGTTTCACTATCACTTACTTTCAATCCGGGACACCCTATCACTGTCATTAATTCAATCAATATCCGGGATACCCAGTGTTCCATCACTTTTCTCTCTATTACGACATTAACTGTACGAATAAAAACAGGTGTTGTTATTCCAGAAAATCGTCATATCCGACGTGACGGACAAATTTTCAGGATGACTCCCTGCCATAAGACATATCCACGTAAAAAACCATATATGGAAATACACATTGTGACGTTTTAGAAACAGAAACACCCCCTCTTCTAGTCACACTTCGTCACAAAAAGAAGACATCAATTGGAGTGGAAGATTGCCTCTATACGTACATACTTGAATTCAGTACCAGAAGAATTCTGGTCATTTTAATAAATAGGTATAGGTATGAATATTTTATTCGATCAGCTTAATGTTATGCACAGAATCAATTCAAATAGGAATAATGCTCTGACTACCACTCTCTGCCAATATATAGTACATACATGCTTAGCGTTAAAAACTATGCACCTGTTGATTGATATCGATCGAATTACTTAACGAATATATTCCCGTATTATTTATTTTACTATTCATTATTGTTATGTTGTATTCCGTTGAATTTAGCAACTTTCCCTCTCATTTAGACCATGTATCATTAAAGCTATGGTGTTTCTCAACTGTTTACTCTTGCTTACTTGTTTTTTTTTAATCTAATTAAATTCTTCATCGTAATTCAATTTACAATTTATTGCGAAACTGCAATCGCGAAATGATTGTTACATACATATGTACTTCTATTCGCGATTCCTATGATAGCCTATCATTCTCACATAGATGTGATCTTCTTCTACACCAAATGTGTACTTTTCGTACAATTTAACATATGGTATTGTAAAAGACAGATTCAAAAGAACAGAGCTTTCTCCGACATTCTTAACGACAGAGCAATTTGAGAAGTAAGCGCTCACCGGCAGCGTGGCCGAGCGGTCTAAGGCGCTGGTTTTAGGCACCAGTCCGAAAGGGCGTGGGTTCGAATCCCACCGCTGTCACAGTTTTTTTTTCATCCAAGAGTATCTCAAATTCAAGGAAATTTGTTCTAATTATTTAGTTATGTTTTTATAAAAAAAAGCTTAGGAATTACTAATTCTGTTTCGTCTACTATACATAAATTCGGTTTTGCACGATAGAATGACGATATTTTCGAATTTTATTCAACTTTAGATTATGTTTACAGAAAATCATACTGTTTTATATAAAATTGACTATTGTATAGAAATAAAACACACAATGTCTTTTTATGATTTTAGAAGAGACTGATTGCTACGAGTATTATTAGCATGGAAATTACGAGTACGAATTAGCATGGAAAAGGGGAAATGGCGAATCGGAATTACACTTCTTCTGGGAAATCGGAAATAAAAAATGAAAAATCGGAATGAAGCATGGTTAAAGGAAAAGCGCCAAAGAAAAATGGAAATGGGTTGAGTGGAGTGTTGTAAAATGCAATACATATTCAAAAATTGAAAATTAGATTAAGAGCTTGGGGTTTTGAGATGAAAAGTTTTGAAGTACAGTCACTCCTCGACATACGTATGGCCGACTTACATAAATCTCCACTTACGTAAATGCCGAAATTTATGGAAAATATTCTAATTGCATACTCGTACCTTGTTTAGTAGAATTGAAACAACAAATATTTTTGTGGATAGAACGCGAAATTAGATATGTGTATTTAGTCTATTCTCTGTGCTATGCTCTGATCCTAGAGGGAAGGACTAAGTCTGTTGATCTAACGTGCTCCTTTCGATACTAAACATTCTGCTCGACGGCGAGCAAGAGCTTCAAATTTATAGAGGATGTATTCTGGAGATTCGTCTTTGGGCTAACAAAAACGACAGCTTCCGCTTACTGAATTATACCGCGATAAACAATTTAGATTGTCTCAGACCAGGAAGAGTTTCTCCCGCTCCCACCCCCTAATTTTCTACTTGACAATTCAGATTGGTAGACCACAAAAAGGATTTGGGCTAACGTAAGGGGCAGTAGATGCCCATCTAGTACTCGTAAGTTCGCCTTGTTCATTGTCTATAGTACAATGTCAGAGTGCCTAGGGACCCAGTAGATTGTAAGGTTGTTTCAGGCTCCAACGGATATATTGACAGGACTTCACTAGCCTTGAGTGCACCAATGTATTAGTTAGCGCCATGAAAGCCGCCTGACTATCATTCAAGATTCCTATGTTTGTGTTGATTTAGCCTGTAGTCCGGTATAGTCGTGTCCTGGGTAAACATTTTCTTATTGTTTTTTGGGACTTGGTTCACCTGTTTTCTATACCACACAGCTGACGGGAAGGAGTACTTAAAGCGTAGCTACCTAACCATATTCAATAAATAGCCAAACAATCGCTTTGAAGATCCAGAAGTTAGTACGGGGCTTGTTGCTCCAAGTTAAGCCTGCATACTACCTACAAAGCCTTTGTAGCCTTTTCGGCCAGAGTACCTTGCTGTCAAATGTAACTCCCAACTACGAGTACTTGACGTTGTCTACCATTTTCACTGTGATGACCCTTCTGGAAAAAAAGCATTCGTTTCGCTCAGAATGTGGTGGGAGTGTGGACTCCTTTTGCTATGAGGAGCGCTGATGGAATCAAAACTGGTGTTGTCGAAAGTCGCTTTGATGTCACCAACAAGATTGTGTAGAGCGTATTTAGTAAATTCACCGGATTGATAGCCAAATTGTCTACGGTAAAGCTGATTACTCTTTTCCATTGCTTTTAGTATGAAATATGTTTGGGTGATTAGATAGAGTTTTTTGGAATGAATACCACTCTTACTGACCTCAAAAACCCGAAAAAGTTGCCGAAAGCAAAGCGGCATCTCCAAACGCTTAGACTGGATGTATAGAACCATTTTCGAGGTATCGAACCAGTTTTTTGCATGCTAGTTTTGTTTCAAAAATAAAATTCAACGCACAAACAACCACACATTTAAAGGCTGTTAACTGTCAGGTAATAAAATTATTATATAATGACGTTAAAATTTATTATTATTATTATTTTAATTATAAAACTACCTAGTATTTATTATTTAAAATTAAACACCTTTAATTTGAGTCCGCATAATTTATAATTTACCTAGTATGTTTGCGAAAATTCGAAAAAATACTACAAAGTGTCTATAAATATAAAATGATTTCTCTGATTTTTTTACGGGTTACATTTTAAACATTATCGAATTAGTTTATTTAAGTGTTCTGACTAGCGTTTTTTTCTACATAAGGCGTGTTTTTTAAAGCTTTATAGTTATAGTGTAGTCAATTTTATTGGGAAATTGTCTTGAAGTCGATGAGAGTCAGATGCTTATAAATTCGTAATAAACATAAACATATATTTAACCTGAATTTTTAATGCAAAAAATATTTATTGAAAACAGCATTTCCGAATTCTTCAAACACGAATTACATCATATTGTGGGGCCCCATAAAATTTGAGTACCGGGTCCGGATTTTCTCTCGACGGCCCTCGTTGGACCTGTTGATGATTATAAACGTGAACTCACGCCGCGCTGAGAATGTGTTCGGCCAGACTTTTGCTTACCTGATATCATGTGTGGTGCCCATGGCGTGAGGTAGGGAGCGTAAGGTGACATCAGTGTAGCTCTGTTGAACTAAATACATGGAAAAACTTGGACCACACTTTTGTGACGTGACGTGACTTCCCATGATATCACGTAAGTTCACGTAACGTGACAGCAGTGTGTTTTCACCTTTAATTGACGTTTCGTTAGCATAACCTGGTTTCGGATGATGCATGTTGCTAGCATAGCCCATTTAGCCGCATATCTGCGACAAGTCGGGAAAGTTTGTGGCTTATTGTTACGCCCCAAACCACAAAGGGAAAACAACACAAACATTCACGGCCACGACGTGGACGGGACTTGAACCCGTAACTGACCGGTAGCTTCAAACTGACGCCTCAGCGCACTGAGCTACCGGCCGTTCCAAATGATTCATGATCGAATTTGTAATGAACCACCTGTAATGAATCATATTATGGTCTGGTAGTGCTGCTCCCACCGGCAGATCGAAGCAGCACCTGATGAGTAGTGATCTGTTGGTGGTACGAAACCAGAGGCCGAGGGTCCTATTACACCCGGACTCAGATTCGACCGCGTGGGCGTGTGATGTGTCCGCCAACCATTCCATCCGTATCGACTATTTTCTTTTATTCCCCATTTTTACCTCCCCTGTTTGTGTTGTGTTTCCCAGCCCTATGAATTTTTGTTAATACGTAAAGGACAGGGGCAACGAGCGGCGAGAACCCCGCCCACATCTTCCGAACTGAGCTACAGCAAGCATAGGCCGCTGCTTAGCTCGTTGAGGGGCCTTTTTCTTCGCCAGATGGCACGGCCCGACCTTCACGGTCATATGCTACCTTAGGCTCCGTCCCCACGGGCATCTTCGGATGCCTACCAAACCGTCCGTTACAAATTGATCACCGCAATTTAATTCATTTTCAAAGATTTACCTTCATATAATCTCGTAGAACACGCGAAATCGCTCTACATGTTTCAGTTATTACTTTCCTTAAAGCTTGGGGAGAAATATATGTTGAGAACTCGTATGTGCACCCAGTTGCTAAGAAGCGAAGGAAAGGGAAGCTTTCAACCTTTTGTTGGGAGTGATTGCTTCTCTCATATTTGTGTTACTTCTTTGGATTAATGGAGAGACCATTTGAAGCAGACAATTGTATGCCACCTAATCCATCCCTACGAAATTTCGTCAATCCTTGGGCTCAAACTATAATTTCCTTAGAAGATTCACGTATCCTAGTTTTCTCCTTCGTGAGAACCACTTTCTTGCCATTTCCGCCTGACTTTTCTTCCTTTTAAGTGAATACAAACTGCAATTGCACACAAAATAAAAATTTATTTTTCCATCTTCACCCATTGACAGAAGACTGATAGCACTTTTGACAGAACACTGAGTGGTTCGGTGCTTGTTGCGCCTCTCTCGCGTATCTGCTCAAAATGTGGTTAAAACGGACCCTGCCCAAATGGTCACGAACGGTTCGGTCGTGGCTCTGCGCTATGTTGTGTGGCGAGCTTTAAAGTATCTAACTAAATTCGGGTTCGAAAAGGCGTAGGTATCTATGTAAATATTTGGATCAACCACCACCCCGAAGAATATCTAAATATCTGCTGTTGACGTGTTCGGCCATATTTCTGCCCGTGCCTTTTTTTCTGCCACACAAGTACACGACTAATTGCACACTTAATTTCCATGCAATAAAATCCGTTCAATTTAGGGATGATACATTCAACCCTGCCCCTTCTGTTAAAGACAACCATTGAAAGTGGTTACAGCTGAAGGCTACTTTGTAGTGCTTTAGCAATGGGGCTTCAATCACAGGACAATTTCACAAGTTTCGAAGGACAATGTGCGACTGTTTAATGACAACTTGTCGATGTTATCGGAAATGCGAACTTGATGAATGTTCATTCACGCTAGAATTGGATGCGATTATTACCGTGGGGCTACGATACGCATCTACATAACTGCGTAGCACTATACCTGTATTTATACGTTGATGTACCTATGACAGGAGCGTATGCAAACTGCATTGTGCATCTTAGAGTTGGGTTGGATGTAATCCATGTACGTGTACATATAGCCTCACATGTTGATATGAGGGTAAATACTACAATTGTGGTTAACCACGCATCAATCCATGTGTGACTTTGATGATGACTCCTATCTTAAAGTTTAATTTGTGGTGACTTTAATAATTAATGTACACGACAGAGTTTGAGAGTTTCAACAAAATACCAACTTTTATTAGAATTTTGAAGCATAAGATTTGCTTGTTATTAAAATTAAAATACGTGTTATAGCAAATTAGTAAAGTCTATTTTACTGCGTAATTGAGGTGCTTCCGTCAAATCTTGACGGTTGACTACAACACACCGGTGAGCAGTTACAATTTGGGTCTCCTATCCGGCCCGAAATTCCAACGATCTAGAACAGGGAGCGGCAAACTCTCGCTGGCGGGCCAAATCCGGCCCGCCTCTGGTTTTCGCCCGGCCTGCTATTTAAAACTGTTTTGAGCCAAAATGAAGCTGAGAAGAAACTTAAACGGGTGGGAAACGGAAATAGCCCTCTAAATAGGTCTTAAGCAAGATTTGTCGATTGACATTTTATACAGGTAATACGAAAAGCCTCAATTTTGCTATATTTGAAGAGTTCAAGTCACCTATAAATTCAAAAACCAAAATTTCAGAGACTAACAACCGCGCCGATTAGATTCCAAGCAAATACTCTATGCCAAGTCGGATATAATTCTAATTTTACATGGTAGCCGCATGACAAAATCCAAAACACTGATTACGACCATGCTTACTAGCATCCACTCAAACATTCTTTTGCAATTATCCCCCCGTATAATTAGAATGAATGGAATAAACGTTTTCATGCCATCAAAAATGGTGCAATCACCTCCTGGCTATTTAATTGAGAATAAGAAATTCTTTTGTCAATGGAATTTCACTTGCACTGCGCCACCGGTGCTTCCTCTGTGCTATTGTAAGAATCAGCCTGGATGAATGGCGCAACTTAGGGATAAAATGTAAATAGCCTGGTGAATGGATGTGATTATAGCCGGGATGGCATCTAAACAATCACAGGTGAGCTCAGGTGCAATGGGTACTTCGATTCGATCTCTCGATTTCCCGACTCGTATAATGATTTTCGAATTAATTATCCGCCATGAACAGACGCTTCCTTCCTTTCTTCCACGCAATTCGTATGTGCACTTGAAATTAATTATAAAGATGTGGTTGGCTAGTTGGCGTGCAGAAAGGATACGAGGGTAGTTAAAGTGTAGTGAACAGTATAAAGGCCGATAGAGTAGAGTTTAAGGTTCTCATTCAAGCAATTATTAAATTTAGGATGAATAACCTCACCACAAATTAATTGATTATTGAACACAGCATCCAACTTTAAAGTCGCCTGCAAACATGTTGCAGATTGCAAATTTCCAATCAATTAAAATTCCCCGAGCATGATGTCAGGATGCACTTGACTAATTTCATCTGCTTGTATTATACATATCATCCAGAAAGGCAAATATTTTATCACCTCCTGTGCTGCTGCAACCGCCTTCACCTCATCCCAAAATTTAAGCGTCAATCTCCATTATCTGATGTACCTAAAGGCGATCACGTTTGTCCATTCTTCGTCACTCTTTTTCTATACGACCTAACTCATGTTCGTCCCGCTGTCTGTGTCCAGTCCAGGTCTATTTGTGAAAAGGATTCATTCTCTGGAACGGGTCCATTTGTCTGCAGTATGGCTTGTAGCCATCGGTGGCTGAGATTGGGATGAAATCATTCGGGACAACGTATTGTTCTCGGTGAATTGAAAGTGCAGCAGAAAAAATATCATACTGAGGGTAGCCTTCGACCCTTCGCCATCCAGCTTGTGGTACGTATTGATGCCAACGATTGAGTCCATCGACAATGTGGTTTGGTGAATTGATTAAAAGTGCCCGGTGTACAATGTCCTGATGTGATGATGAGCGCCCAGATAAATTGATCGTTAAGCGCGTATGAAAAATGAAAAACGTAGAAAATGTGGAGAAACGGTTTTATAATGGAATATTATCCTAGGTACAATACTCTTACCTTGTATTGCTCATGAAAGTATTGCTCTGATATATTAATGTTGGTGATTCGGTTGCTTAAACAAACCTAAAATTTTTTAGATTTTTTTTTTTTGAACTATTTTTGTTGAATTGAATTAAAACATGTTTACACTACACACTCTTTTTGAAATTTTTTTGGAACTTTTAATATCGGTCTCGATTCTTTACTCATTGAAATGCAGACAGTTGTTGATATCCTTTTTTTGCGTGATAACGTTTTACACTTTAAGTGTTTGCTCACACGGGTCATCTAGTAATTGGCGCGTCTGCGTTTCGAACTCCACTTCCCAAGCAAATCGATTCCCTTACGTGTCGACCAATGGACGACCTGTGTGAGCATCTCCATACATTTGCTTGGGAAGTGGAGTTCAAATCGCAGACGAACCGATTACGAGCCAATTACCAGACGACCCGTGTGAGCAAACACTAGGTTAGGTTAGGTAAAGGGGCTGCCATGCTAACGCACAGCACACATAGACCACCGCTGGGTCCGTTGTGATACCACTAAATCCACCTTAGTAAAACCTAGGCATTAAAACCAGCCTGTGCTGGCAATATAGCGATTGAGCTGTATTACACTAGCTTCCTTAAGGTGCTCCAGTTCCCAGAAAAATCGGGAACCCAGAAACCTCCTCCGCCTCTCAGCCAGGGCCAGACAGTGACATAGAAAATGGAGAACGCTCTCCTCCTCATCCACGTCATCACAGCTCCTGCAGTAGTCATTGTGAGGAATGCGAAGCCTCCAGGCGAGCTCTCCAATAGGACAGTGCCCCGTCATAACCCCCACAACTCTGCCGATGTGTTTCCTGTTCAATGAAGCAGTGTGGCGGAGCGGCTAGGGTCAAGTTTCGGCCAAATCGACCTCGTTGTTTGGCACGTAACGCCGTTTAACCATCTCATGTTCGCCCTGTCAACCGCAGTGGCTTTGATAGCAAGTTTGCACGATAAGGCTGGCATTTTGATGTTAGCGCGGTCCCCGTCAATAACTCCGGTTGTCCCCATCCGAGCCAGCTCATCCGCCACGCAGTTATCTGCGAGGCCACAATGGCTCGGTATCCAACAGAGCGTTATGTTGAAATAACCACCCATCACTCTGAGGGTTAAACGACAGTTCGCGATGGTCTTCGATGTAGTCAGGACGGATTCAAGTGATCGAATTGCAGCCTGGCTGTCCGTGTAAATAGTGACGTCCCTCGTGATCACAACATGATTTCCCAGCCAGTTCAGAGCTTCCCGGATTGCAGAAACCTCCGCCTGTAGGACACTGCAGAAGTCAGGAAGACGGAAGGACAAGTAAATTCCCAATCCTTCCGAATAGATGCCAGCCCCGACTCCGCCGTCGGTCCTAGAGCCATCCGTGTAGATGACAATGGAGTCGGTGGTCATAAGCGTGTTAGCACACCATAGATCCCTTGACGGAATCAAGCTGGTGTGGTTCCGACCGAAAATGTATTTCGCGCAGGTATAGTCCGTTTCCACAGGGAGATCAAAGTTCCCCAGTACAGTCGAGTGCCCACCACTCAACGTGCGCCACTGGCCAGTTTCGCGAAGGCTTAGAGCCGCGTTAGCCGCCAACTGTTCGCCACAAATGTCCAGGGGGAGCAAGCCGAGCACCATGTCTAGCCCGGCTGACGGAGTTGTTCTGAAAGCCCCTGTTATAGCCAGCGCCGCTAGCCTTTGTACCTTACTTAGTAGGTTGCAATAGGCCGTTACTCGAAGTGCCGTCCACCATACACTTATTCCGTACAGTAGTATAGGACGTACTACAGCTGTGTATAACCAATATACAGCTTTAGGCTGCAGGCCCCAGTTCTTACCTATGGCCTTCCTGCACGAGTAGAGGGCAACAGTAGCTTTCTTGACCCGTTCTTCAATGTTGGGTTTCCACCCAAGTTTCCTGTCAAAGATGAGACCGAGGAACTTAGCTTTGTCGGTGAAAACCAGTTGAATGCCCTCCAGTGAGGGAGGTTCAATAGGGGGAATCACGCGTCTTCTGGTAAAGAGCACAAGCTCCGTCTTAAGCGGGTTAATTCCGACGCCGCAGAGGTTTGTCCACTTAGTTAGAAAAGAAAGGGCGTTTTGCAATAGCCCGCAGAGGACACCAGGAAACTTACCTGTGAGCAAACACTAACTCTACCCCTTTCGAGCAGAAACCTTAGAAAGTTAGCGTCAAAATTATTGTTCATAGTTCACAAAGAGCTTTCGATTCGGCACATTGCATACGAGTTTCCATCTGATATAAGCCGTGGGGTGCAAAAGTGGTATAGTTTTTTGATGATATTTATTTAAAAGACCTAGTGGACTTTGAAGAAAAAAAAAATATTTACTAAATATCAAAAAATTTACAGCAGTTTCCGTAAAAAAAAACAACCATTCAATATTTTTGGACTTCTGCTACTTTTGCTACCTTTTATGATTTATGACTTCATGACAAAGCTAATATAACCTCTCTGTGTAGGGTATAATCGGATGTCGACTCTATAGTTTCTGGGGTCGATAAGATGTATAGTGGGACTCCGTTGCAGTTCAGCACCCATCAGCTTCGGGACGGGGTGAAAAACACAATGCCCAAAATGATCAATATTAGTGTTGAGTCTAGCTATTTCAAATTTTGATCAAATGTTTGTAGTAGGATTTAGTTGATTGAAATTGAAACGAGTATGGTCCGACCATTAGAATACCTACTTCCCTTACATATGTAAAATAATTAAATGTATGTATAAAGGTCCGTTCATGAGTGGCAAATATTTGACAAAAAACGACAAAGAAAGGCAAATATTCGCAAAAATATTTGTTGCACGCGTGAACCGATAATACTTTCTTTCTATTTATGGCCATGTAAATAGGCGATAAAACTGCTTTGTCAGATTAATCTCTTTGGACAAATGTTTCTTCGAAAATTTGGACAAATATTCCCGACCGGAAAAAGGTAAAAAGTTCGTGCTATGATAGATGAGTGTGTCATATAATGCTCTCTTTTAAAAATGAGATCAGGCAGGTGGAAACTAAGAGTTCTCTCCTCACAAAATATCGCGTATTACTTTACTTTTCATGTTTTAGTTTGAAAAAAAAAATCACATAGAGAGCTGCTTTTTGGCATGCGGACTTGACAGGAGACTTGGATTCAGTTGTAGTGAAAGGAGCTGTATGTATGCATTTTGGCGCAGGAGCATCATCTGGCCCATTAACAAAAAGGAAGATAAATTACGGTGTAAGAATTACGAAGGCTGGGCGTCCTACAGAGTCCTGGTGAAAATTCTAAAAAAAAAAAGAATAAAGCTGTACGCTGTATGAATCATTGGTGAGTGTTAAGGCGGTTTCAGACAGACAACTGATCAACTTTTCATGGTCAAGACGATCCTGAAAAAGTGCTGGGAATTCAACGTTGAAGTGTACCAATTTTTTGTTAATTTTAATCAATCATACAAAATCAATGTACTGTATAACATCAGTAAAATTAGTACGATTAACAAAAATGACGAAACATGCCGAAGTCCATCTTATTGGTCAAGTTTCAAAACTGGCTGAGTGATTTCTTCAAATTACGCACTGGACTGAAGCAAGGCGATGGACTGGCTCTGACGCTCTTCAACCTGCCACATGAACACGCCATCCGGGTAACGAATGCGTTGATAGCGTACGCTGACGACATCAACATAATGTCCCGAAACCTGGCCTCCGCCGGAGAACTTCTAAATAATCTTGATAAGGCTGCAAAAGTAGCTGGACTATGCATTAGCCAGCACAAAGCAAAAATAACGATGCTATCAAGAACAAGAAAACCCAACATCAACGTCGGGGACCTCAGCATCGAATTCGTAGACGACTTGATATATCTGGGTAGTAACCTGTTCAACGATGCTAGTGAAATTGACGAAAACAAGCGACGAATACAGTTGGCAAATAAAACTTTCTTCTCGGTCCTCGCATATACAAAACCAACATAAGGCATATGCTATGCTATGGCTGCGAAGCCTGGACCCTAACTTAAGCCTCCGAAAACATGATAAACGTATTTGAACGAAAGGGCCTTCGGCGAACTTTCGGAGCAGTTTGCAAACGAAATGGATGATGCATCCGGTACATCCATGAGCAGTGCGAACTGGGCGATGAGCTGGAAGTTTCGAGAATCGTCAAACTACAACGTCTACAATGAACAGGACATATACAACAAATTGGCGATGACCGCATGCCTAAAAAAATATTCAATGGACGACGCGTCGGCGGAGCAAGGCAGCGGAGCTGTATGCTAGGAATATGCGTCTGAAACTACGTCAGGTAAGCCGCTTCGGAGTAGTTGATGCACTTATGCCCTATTTAGGGTGGAGGCAAATAGTATATTATAAAAGGATCTCGCTTCATTTAAAAAAAAACGCCTACCTGTCTCCTTTGCGACCCAATCTAGCTCAAATTTTCGAGCCGTAATATACTAAGTAAAGCCAAACGTAGAACAGCTTTATAGCCGTTGTAAATTTGTAGCTTTAGTATCATCCCCAGGTCTTAGTTAGGTCTAGATTGAATCATGTCTAGGTCTAGGGTATTCTGGCTTCGCTGGTTTAGATCTTATTTTAAATAATCATCAAGAAATATTCTCGCAGCATTCTCAACGTACCTTATCGCAGAGCATATGGCGGCGATCCCTGCTAATTCGTCTCCGTGAAATCGGCCAGTGGACCGCGTCAATCGGCTGTTTTGAGGAACACTAATATTCCCGGAGAGATGGACTATACACCTCGCCGAAATACCAGTTCGACAAGAGCCTTACAAGCCTGACCCGATCGAGGAACAAGTGAACAGAGATCGCTAATCTGGCATCTGACGTCATTAGCATTTTCACTGACCGCTCTAACTAACTGACGGAGGGAGGGGTTGGGGCGAGTGAATAGTCGGAGAAGCTGCACATTGGCTTGTCGTTCCACATCTTGGGATAAAGCAGCGTTTTCAGAAGGATCTGCTACTGCGATCCCCGGGGATGTAACCTAGCTTGCGCTTGGATATTATAATTTACACGGATAGTCAACCGGCGATTAAAATGCTCAGTTCTGTTTTGGTTACATCAGAATTGAATGGCCGCAGGGGTCTCTTGGAGATGGGGAGAATTTTCAACATTACCCTGAGTTGGATACCAGGCGGTAGTGGCTCTTCTGGAAAGTGGAAAGCTGGCGAACTGGCTCGGGTGGGTACGACCAATGAGATCAGAAAGCCTTTGTACAGCACCGCGATGAGTCTCGCAGCATGCAAATACGCTGAGGCGTATGACAGGGCTAACACCAGATGGAGTAGTAGCGCTACATGCCATGCAACTAAGCAGCTACTGATGCTGAGCAGAAGCCATTTAAGAAATGTAGTAAGGCTTATCGCCGGACACTGTCTTATCGGGGTGCATGCTAGGAAACTCCGAATCATACAGAATGATTACTTTAGGAGTCTGGGAACGAGGGCGAGGAGGAAAGTTCTTCTCACCTTATGTGTGCTTGCCCTGCTCTGGTAAGACGCAGGAAAGGCATCCTTGGGTACAACTTGTTAAATGATCTAGGTGATTTAAAGGATCTAAAGTTTGAGCGGCTAAATCGGTTCATTGTCAGCTCTGGCTGGTTGGACGATTCAGTTTGGGTCGAGATGCTGACCTAGTGGTGGTTATGTGCTTCGCTTATGCTTTGATCATTTTTCTTTTGTTGCAGGGCAGCCCATCTATCCTAACCTAACCATTCTCAGTGTGGCGTGGACTCAGACAACCCGATAGGATGTTCACCCATAGATCCCGAGTACAGCAAGTATAGCATGCGCTTGGCATTTTCGGTTATATTAAGATATTTTTTATTCTCGGTTACTAATTCGATATTCTCATATTGTTTTAAATTTCCGTTACAATTCACACCATTTTTTATTTCAGCAGGTATGCCTTCATAGCTAACAAACCTTTTGACGGTTAATTCGTTGACGAAATAAATATTTTATAAATTCAAATATGTAGACTGATTCTTTTTCCCATAGGAAAACAAAAGACAAATGTCCAGTAGCGGTCATTTGGAAGGTTTTACGTATATCGAACTCGTAAAATTTATAATCTTGATGAAAGCGCTATTGTTAAGCAACGAAGCATATCCATCAATTTTTCCATTTGTTGAATCCTTTTCTGACGAGTGGCCATTAAAATAGTGGAATTCGATGCAGATGTGAACACCTCACTAGTGGACATAAATGTCGGACTTGCATGCACGTCCCATATGCGTCCTACGTTCGTCCATCCGTGAGTACGATCTGACCAAATCCGACAACCGATCGTAAAATTTCTCCACTTTTACGACCGTTCCGGAATAGACCATCACATAAATGTTAGAAAACATGACGGAAGGAGAGTTGGGAAAACAAGAAGAATGATATAGGAATAGAAATTTGATGAGGTTTTAAGTGAACGTGATTTTCCGCTATCTTACGCAAATAAAAATGCACCTATAAAACGAAAGGATTAAATCGAATGGGAAAGTCAAGTATAATAGGGGTGTGGAGCGGCAATAAATTCTCGTGAAGAAAGTAGAATTAGTTGTGCAGGGGATTAAAGGAACAAGAAAACGGCTTTTATAGTGGAAGTATATGTATATGCTTGTATTTAAGTATCTTTAAATTAAAAGACCCGAAAACGCAACAAAACAAATTCTCTTTAAATAATTTAAATATTAGGGTCGAATGAATGAGAAATATCTGCACATGCATTTGAATATTCGAAATTCCATGTCGCATAGCCAAAAGTATGCGTGGTTTTTCCACATTCACACTGTTGAACATTTACTTAAAGAAAACAACCCTTCCGTTACTGCCACTTTCGAATCGTTCTACCCCACTAACTTCGACATGCTGCTTAGCTTTTGTTTGCTTACGTACATGCAGGACATTAACATGGTAAATACTTGAAAGTTTCACAGTGTCCTGACAGCACAGCATCTCAAGAACTTGAAGATGCTGTGCTGTCAGGACACTTGACGGTAACACCTTAACATTGTGACTATGGTAATTAATCTTGTACAAGTGATTGCCCATGGACAGACTACGACTGATTTATAATACGTCTTTTGGGTAATCATCGAAATCACACCCAGCGAGTTAATTTATTCAAAAGCATAAACACAAACGGTCTCTGACAGATATGATTTATGACGGTTTCAGTTCTAACAGAGGCAGTGTAAATTATCTTCAACCGAATGTATCGGAAAAGTGTAGAAACAATTCGATACGGAAGGAATATATTAAAGGATAATTCCAAATGATGAGAAATTTTCTCAAGGGATTTATTGACTTGAAGGTATAGGCAAATGCTAATTTGAATTTTAAAGTCAAAATTTTTTTGGCCTTATATACAATCAAAAAATTAGGATTATGCTTGATGATGAGAAATTTTACGTGGTTTCTGAACAATATCATTCTTTTTAATTTTGTCAGTCGTTTAAGTTAAACTTTGGTAGCATCCATGTGTTCACATCTTATGCAGTGAGGCTTGAGTTTGCTTGTACGTGTTGTTAACGGTTATCGCTGTAGCGCGAGTACACAGTTTGAAATTAGCAGTAAACTTGTTCCAATTCCGCTGTTCCTATGGGAGGTGAAATAGTGAGCTGATTCAAGCCAAATTTGGAAATGAGGTTTGCGACTGCGATTGATTGGCCTCATTCATCAAATACTGAATGACTACGGAGCGACCTCTCCCCTCCATAACACACTCGAGAGTAGGTACTTAGCGCATTCTTTGGTTTATGAACACACCCAACCTTCAAAAGACAAATGTTTCGATGAACAGCTGACTCCCACCAATTTGTCAACACAAAACCTTTCGTTTTTCCCAAACCCGCACTAAGATACTGTAGAGTTATATCTTAGTGCATATTCGTGGAAAACGAACGCATTTTTTTTCGTTTCTCGGCTTTCTCACACTTTTTGATAGATGAAAACATTAAAAGCAACGAACCTCTCCGGTAGCGCTGCCGGATTATGAATGCACATTGATTAACATAAAATTCGGTAAGGAAATTGTAACGGACGGTTTGGAGGGCATCCATAGATGCCCGTGGGGACGGAGCATAAGAACCGTGAAGGTCGGGCCGTGCCATCTGGCGATGAAAAACGCTCCTCAATGAGCTAAGCAGCGGTCTATGCTTGTTATTTTTAGTTACGTAATAAACATAGACGGAGTGAGTAAAAAAAGTAATGAGACTGGCAACGTCGCTTTCGATCCGGCAACGCTGGAGACGAGAGGCTTTGAGCAGCGTCAGGTGCACATATGATATGCCTCCAGTATGAGTTTGAACTCGATAGAGTCATTTGTTTGTCCGTAGCGTTAGTTTTCGTGAAACAGTTTTTTCTTGTGCGTTCTAAAAGTGAGTGGCATCAATTTTGAGCAACGGTGTGCTATCAAGTTTTGCTTCAAACTTAGACACAATGCAACAGAAACATTTGAAAAACTTCAGCAGGCCTATGGAGAAAGTGTTTTGTCCAGGGCCCAGGTTTTTCGGTGGTTTAAGGCATTTTCAGAAGGAAGAGAGTCGATTGAAGATGAACCACGAAGCGGAAAGCCTTCAAGTGCAAACACCGATGAAAATGTCAACAGAGTCCGGGATGTTGTGCGTTCAGATCGACGGTTGACAATCAGAATGATCGCGGAACAGTTGAATTTGAATCACAACTCCGTTCATCAGATTTTGACCAATGAATGGGAGATGAGAAAAATTTGTGCAAAAATGGTTCCGAGAAATCTTTCCCAAGAACAAAAAGATCTCAGAAAAGAAAGGCGTCTTGAATTTTTCGGATCGATTGAAAATGATCACCGTTTTTTGGAACGTGTTATTACTGGTGACGAGTCTTGGGTGTTTGAGTACGACCCAGAAACCAAACGCCAGAGCATGGAGTGGCACACTGCAACCTCTCCAAGGCCCAAAAAAGCACGAATGAGCGAGTCAAAGATCAAATGCATGCTGATTTGTTTTTTTGATAGACACGGAATCGTCCACAAAGAGTTTGTGCCTCAAGGCCAAACGGTTAATTAACACTTTTACCGAGAGTTCCTTGAAAGACTTCGAGAAAGAGTCTTTCGTGTGCGACCAAACATCAAAAACAACTGGTGTTGCATAACGACAATGCGCCATGTCACACTGCAATCTCAATAAACGAGTTTTTGGCCAGTAAAAACATTCCTGTGGCTCCTCAGCCTCCTTATTCACCAGACTTGAGCCCTTGTGACTTTTTCCTCTTCCCGAGATTGAAAAATCACCTCAAGGGAACTCATTTTGGGACACTTGAAAACATCCAAACAGCTGTAACCGACCAGCTGAAGGCTATTCTAGTATCCGAGTTCCAGCAATGCTATGATGATTGGAAGGACCGTCTCCAGCGCTGAGACAATATTGCATTGTAATTATATTTGAATAAAAAATTGAAAAAAAAAAAATCTCACTACTTTATTTACACACCTCGTAATATAAAAAAAAATTCTTGAAGAAAAACAGTTATTGTATAAGTATTTGAAATCTGTCCTACTGAAGTGCAATAAGCTTCAACGCCTTGCCTGCGCGGGCATCACTGGAGATATGCGCACTTTTCCCACACCAGCCCTGGAGGCGATTATTGGACTTACTCCGTTGCATATATTTATTCAAGGACCAGCAGCTCTAAATGCTCTTAGAATTCGTGTAACTTCCGACGTACGTAGTGAAGAAGGCGGTCACATGAGCATTCTGAATCAAAATCCTGACGTGCATATCTGCTTGAGATCAGATGACATGATCACGGAGGTTTGCTTCGGCAGACAATTCTCAGGCCTCATCCCTGTCCGCTCTGAATTGGAAAATGGCACTCCCTGGCCAGACCCTAGATGTATTAAATGATTCACCGATGGGTCTAAAACAGAACAACACCCTGTTCTGTGCAGGTTTCTCTGGACCCAACACCAGGATTTCGATCGGAATGGGAGTCTCACCTAGTGTTTTTCAAGATGATATTCACGCCATTGAGGTCTGCGCCAGGGAAGCTGGGCCTCCCGGTGCTCTCGTTGCTATCTACTCAGACAGCCAAGCAGCTATAAAAGCGCTCTCCCCATATAAGTTCTCTTCAAAACTGGTGAAGGAGTGATACGAACTCCTCCAACAGTTGGCACCCAAAAACCGAGCCTTCTGGTGTTGGGTGTGATTCCAGGGCATTGAGAGGAACGATGTTGCGGATGAACTTTGCCAGACAAGGATCATCCAGTCGTTTTCGTGGACCTGAGCTTTACTGTGCCTTTGGGCTGGTCTCGCTCAAACTGCGGATCACATATTGGTCTTCATGCGCGTTATCAATACTGTAATAACCTTCCGGCTGTTAATGCCCTCCATGCACAAGGGCACTACTCAAATAAGTAGAACCCATCTAAAACTTCTAGTGGGGTACTTATCTGGCCATTACCTGGTCAGATATCACCTGAACAAGATGGATTTGTTCAGCGAGACTGAATGCCATCTCTGTCTGGAGGACGTGGAAACGACCAAACATATCTTGTGCGAATGCCCTGCCATCGCGCGTTTTAGGATGCCACTCCTCGGGCAGGCTACTATCAGCACTGACGACTTAGGTTGATCTTTCTTATCTATTTAAAATCGTCAGAAAGTTTGGGGCATTCTGTATATGGGTTCCGGGCCCGGATTTTCTCTCGATGGTTCTCTCTAGAGGTCATATACCATGATTTATACTGCTCTATGTCCACTATTCTATAAACAAACATTAACGACATTCACTCCTTAATACCTACGAACGAGTGTCCTCCAACAGAAAAAGTCAATTTCAATATTATCCGTTTTTCCACCCACAATATCCGCCTTAATTCCAAACTAAAACAATCCAACATACAAGCAGAACGTGTGTTCTGTACTGACAATTAGGGTCCATTACTCATCCAGGACCAGTCATAATTCAGTTTCCTAGCGATAACTGTCATCATTGCTATTGAGTGGTAAAAGCTATTACTTTGCTGTTTGTGGATTAATTTGATAAATGTGGCGAGTCAGTAAATGCGATTTGATTTATACTGACCACCACATGACCATTAATCCACCAGCGAACAAAATGTGTTGACAGCAAACAAACAGACCGAGAGGCTGACCACAATATGGATAAAATGTCCGTTTCCCGAAAAGTAAATGCATTTCTGCGGGAAAAAGGCACAAAAAAAAAACTGGGACTGAATTTAACGTATACGTATAAATAAATGCACATAAATTTTCTGTGATCATATGCCGGGCGTCAGAAATGCGCATATTGCGGAAATGTACTCAGTACTATGAACTCGGGAGGGTATGCTGGGGTTTCAATTATGTGGAAAAGTCCTTTCAATCTGCTCGAATGAAAGCTCGATAAATCCACCAAGTTTGCAAACTAATTAATTTAATTAATTAAACAGCAATCGGGTCAGATGCGAATCAAATTTTAATTGATTCGAACAGTGTAAAAGCGCATTCTTTGTTTGATTTCATATTAAAAAGAGTATAGGGATGGCATTTGGCAAGAAGTGTAATTTTGACGAATCGAAATCGAAGGGAGTGAATATTAATTTTTAGCTTAGACCCATGCTTATAGCATGTTCAAATATGTTACCGGAAATCTATCGTAAATTAGAAAATTTTTGATTTCGAATTATACATTTGGAAAGATTACCGGACTCGTAGTCTCTATTCTAGTGTCGACAAATTATTAGTCTCAGTTCTTCGCATAAATTCTAAACAATGTGAACATTTCACATGCCCTGATTTTCGACAGGATTGTAATCAAATTATGACGGTTATAAAGCAAGTCGGAATTCCTCTCTCAGTTCGTCTGATTTTCGATTATCGGTCGATATTAATTACCTATCTGCATGTACATGCAAATTTACACGATTCTCGATAAGAAATTGAAACTTAATTTCTATTCAACAGTTGTGAGGATTTGTTCGAACAAAACGGAAATGCCAAATTTTTTTTTTATTTCCTTAGGTATTACAGATATTCCATCTCGGCGGGCCAATCACACTTCGATACCATTTCGTGTTGGTGACAAGGTGAAATGTTTTCATTTTATATTCCGACCGTTCTGATCTGACGACAACATTACGTACAAACATTGTAGTGGTGAGTTAAGCTTTTAGGCTACCAATAAAGTCCTTCCAATCGGACTGTCTGCATTGCATTTAATTAAATGAGAATCCGAATGTCGTCTGTTCCATTGTCCTCACATCTACGAATGAATATCCACTGCTATGGAATGGACAATGGTCATGAATTTGTCCAGTGAATTCTTGTCCTGTGACGTTCCCTTTCAAACCATGGATACATCTAGCGCCTGTCTCGACTGCTGTATATCAAAATTAATCCCACATAAATAAGGGACTGCCAATAGTATTTTGGGGGAAATTGTGGCAAATTCACCATGTCCTGTCAACCACCGATGATATACGGCCATTTCTGAACTCTCAACACTGAGTCCAGTTGACTCCATACGTTGTTTACATTCGAATTAAGTGGTGGTGCTGCGGGTGGACTGTGGAAATCCGGAAATTATGGGTTTTTGGGCCTAAAACTCAGATTAATTGAGTAAAAATTCAGTTCGTAAAAGCACCTGCTTAGCTTTTTCCAATGGTGATTTATGGGTTGAACACTGACACTGATACCGGTAGCGAGAGAGCAATGGCAACGAAAATAAATCTACTGGAATTGAAAATATTTCGCATTAACAGCAGATGGGACTATCATTTGGCATTTAGCATCTGGCCTTTTGGATAATTTGTTTTCTATTTGAAATGTTAAGGTAATTGGTTGTGAACGATGCACTTAGGTATTTCAATAGCTAATTAGTGCTAACCTAAGTGACGAAGTATATTTCAATGAAAAGTCACTGCAGAAGTATATTTCATTCATAAGCTATGATATGCTTGTCCGCATGGTTTGGGACATCATTATCTCATATCTACGAAGTTTAATATTGGCATTCTAAAGTAGGGATCGGAAAACTCCGGTCCGCCTCTGGTTTTCATTTAAATTTATGCAAACAGTTTTAAAGCAATTTTTTTCTATCACAAGGTAATTTGTTTGAGTGGGATTTAAATCAATTCGGTTAATACATTGGAAACTTAATTTGAATAATCAATCAAACGCCTATCTGTCGCCGGATACTAGGCGTATCATATGGTAAACACCGAACAGGGAGTCTGTGGTGGGGTCGATGGACTGAAAACCAGGATCTCAAATGCTGCGGACGTCTTGTCCAGCGTATATTAATTCCATATTTATGCCATTGTGTAATGGAAGCCTGTAATACGCTGAATGGGTCTAGAGGTATCACCTCCGCTTTCAAATCGTTGAATCAAATTATTTTTGACATATCAACAAACCCAAGAACGGATACACAGAGTTCGAGATTTATCGGTGTAAAAGAAATGCCAAAACAATTTCCTGTCACTTGCTAAAACGGAAGCTCGTGTAGACCCGAATAGCGAATCGATACCAATTCCGCTGCGCTCCTTATCGGGAGAGGTGGCTCGTCCACGACGGAATCAGGATTCCTGCTTGCAGTTGAGGATGATCTTGTTCCATTCCTTGTGGTCCAGAAGAAAGTTTCTCTCTATCTTGTTCTTTCTACTGTGATCCAGATAAGGCTTGGTATCCTGATGTTACCGCCGTAGTAAATCTACAAAGAAAAAGCAAAATAGCCAATTAATAAGATAATTAATTGATAATAATAATTATTTAAAAAGAAAAAAACAAAGAATAGTTCGCTTGTTGACAATTGAAAAATGTCAGAATGACATCTTATGTATTATGGGAAAATGTAACAGTTCTGCCACATTGAGGTTTGGGGATAGTTCAGAAAGAGTCTTTTTTTTTCAATTTTCCTTTTGAGGGTTTTTTTTTTTTCTTTTTCCGGTAGTGGGGGCCAACATAAAATTTCTGAGACCTCATGTCTTTCTCTCGTTGACAGTGGCGTGGTGCGGATCTCTGTGTCCGCAGCCGAAAGTAAATGTTCATGTTGAAAGAGTAGTTTTTGGATATAAGCCGTTCATTCCATTTGAAGAAAAATGCAGCTGAGGCTCATCGAATGCTCTCAGATACTTACGGTGAGGTTGCTCTGAGTGACAAAATATGTAGTGAGTGGTTTCAACGTTTTAAAAGTGGCGATTTCAATGTCGAGGACAAGCATGGTGGTGGGAGAGAAAAAATCTTCAAAGTCGACAAATTGGAAGCACTGCTCGATGAAGATTCGTGCCAAATGCAAGCAGAATTAGCTGAATCACTGGGAGTAACTCAGCAAGCCATCTCGAAACGCCTCAAGGCCATGGGCATGATTCACAAAAAAGGAAATTGGGTTCCGTACGAGTTAAAATTGAGAGATATTGAACGGCGATTATTTGCATGCGAACAACTGCTTCAAAGGCAGAATCGGAAGGGATTTCTACATCGCATCGTAACCGGCGACGAAAAATGGGTCCAGTACGATAATCTTAAGCGCAGAAAGTCATGGGGAATGCCCGGACATGCCTCAACGTTGATGGCAAAGTCGAATATTCACGGCGCCAAGGTCCTGCATTTGGTGGGACCAGCTCGGTGTGATATACTACGAGCTACTGAAACCGAATGAAACTATCACAGGAGATCGGTGCCGAACGCAACTGATGCGTTTACGTCGAGCATTAAAGGAAAAACGGCGACAGTACCAAGAGAGACACGACAAAGTCATCCTCTAGCATGACAATGCTCGGTCACACGTCGTAAAAGTGGTGTAGACATACTTTGGAAACCCTGAAATGGGAAATTTTGCCCTACCCGCCGTACTCCCCAGACATCGCCTCCTTCCGACTACCATCTGTTTCGTTCGATGGCGCACGGCGTGGCTGATCAGAATTTTCGTTCGTACGAGGAAGACGAAAAATGGATCCAATCATGGATCGCGTCCAAAGACGCCTCTTTTTTCCAAGATGGAATCCGGAAATTGCCGGAGAGATGGGCGAAAGTTGTCACTAGCGATGGCCAGTACTGGATAATACATCTAGTACTTCTTGACAATTAAGCTTTTAATTCCAGGGAAAAACGGCCGAAGTAAAGTCGTACACCCAATAGTTTTTGTAATCTTTAAACAAAATACTAGTAATCGTTGTAAATTTTATTCTTCCTTGACTTGAATATGTTTTTTTTTTTCTTTTTATTTTTAAATAAAAATGTACAAAAATTAATATCGGTATTTCTTCCAAAAATAATACTTCTAAAACTTAATAAGGTTGGAGCAGGTACGATCAATGAGATCAGCGGGCAGTTACGTAGCACCAGGATGCCGTTGGCTGCTTGTAAACTGGCCATCAAAGATGCGGCGTATGATAGGGCCTGCATCAGATGGAGTTGTGGCCCAAACTGGATTCCAAACGTTCTTCTGGATTGCTAATGCTAAGCAGAAATAATCTAAGAACTGTCGTAGAAGTGCTAATTGGACATTGCCTAATTGGGGAGCATGCCAGGAGACTTCGTCTTCCATATAATGATTTTTGCAGAAACTGTGGGGACGAGGAAGAGGAGGAAAGTACGTCTCATCTTCTGTGTACCTGTCCGGCCCTGGCGAGTTTTAGGAAGGACCTCCTTGGTTCCTCCTTCTTCATCGATCTGGATGACCCGAAAAAGGTAAATGTTGGTCGGCTACATCGCTTCATTGAGAGCTCAGGCTGGTTTAACGAGTGAGTTGGTCTCAGTTGCTGAGTCCAGGGTATCACAACGGACCCAGTGGTGGTCTAAGTGTGCTTCAGCAACCCTTTTAACCTAAACTAACCTAATAAGGTTGGCATCTTTTGCCTTTCGCTATTTCTGCTTTCATTCTCAATTGCCCTTACCCCTTGTGGGGCGTAGCACGTCAACTGTTCCATGTGGCTCAGCTGACGTTTCATTGGCATAAACTGGTTTCGAAGAATTCAGTTGCCAGCATGCACCTGCTGTATACATCCACGGCCAGGAACGTCGTCGTGGACGGGATTCGAACCCGAAACGCCGGTAGTCAAACATGAGAGTCATGCCTCAACACACTGCGCTACCGGTCGCCCAAACTTCTGCTTTTAGGTGTTCCGCGAAAAAACTATTCATAGCTGATTGTTCCGCGACATTACAAAGATTGAGAACCGTTGGTGTAAGCTATCCGACTGATCACCACCATCATATTTATTGTTCAAAACAAATATCCCTGAATAATCATAGGTTTAGTCTAATTGTGCATGTTACGCGACTAAGCGGGTTATTTTAATGAAAACCTGCAACATCGCGAAGCTCAATAAATATTAAAATAGCTTAAATCCATACCCACTGACAATAAAAAATGTGTTCATCCTCTGTACACATTTGATTCATCAAAATTCAAGAATATCGCCTTCAGCAACAATTTGGCAATGGATGTCGACTCAATTGCTACATCCCTGCTAAATAATTAATAAAGCTTTAAACTAGTTGTGGAAAGGACTTAAAACTTTTCGTCGAAATGGCATCATTCAATCAAAGTGAGTTACTCTGAAATGATAAACTAACGAAGCTTAATGCTGGCAGGATGCTTTTTCGACAAAACATAACACAACACACGACATGTGTCCCCGCTTGGTAGGGATATTTAAAGTGAAACGCCCTCGGGTGCACTTATCCTAATTAATAACTCTTTCGGCTTTGTTGGCTCAGTTTTTATGAATAATTTATTACAAGGTATTTGGCAACAAACTATCTGTGGATGGTTTGCGGCCAAACTGTGATACATAATCTCAGGGAAAGGACACCGCATACGGAGATACATATATGTACGTGAGTTTGGTTACGAGCATCAGCATGTAGCGTTATAAGCATCCCTTAACTTAGCTTACTATCCTTTATGAAAGTTACAACTGAAAAGCTCCATGTCAAAGTGGCAATTAATAATTCCGCCATAAGGAGCTAGTTTGCAATTGCGTGGCATTAGACAGGTCATTATATCATATCGCAACGGGCATATGGTGGTTGAAGGAGTAGGATGAGCTTGTATGTGTACTTAGGACGCTTATTGAGGTTAAAATTCATTATCTATGTCAAACGGCGGTTATAGAGAGTCAATGACTTTTCATCGGCGGGTGATGCTATTCACCACATTTGTTGCTCACTTGCGGTCATATGGGAGTTGTACATGTTACCAAAGCCAATTATGGTTTCGTATTGTATAATAGAATAGGATATGCAATTATTTGCAGTTGGTAATGTAAACTGGTTTGATTCCACTCATTGATGATTATTCAATTGTGCAAATCAGAAATAATTTCAATGTTGAATGTGAACTAACGTAACATTATTTTAAAATAAATTTAAATTCTGTATTTTAAAGAAGATTCTACAACAATTTGAAAACATCGTTAAGAAAAGGCCAGTATGTCAGTGCGTTGAGGCGTAAGACTTATATTTCCGCATACCCGTTATTCACGGGTTCGATTCCCGTTATGGCCATTGATAACTCTGTGACTCCAGCGCCACCTACCAGGTCCAAATTTTGTCAACAACTTTATTATTATTTAATTAATATATGTGAATTTGAGCCAAATTGGACCATTAATAAGAATTTTGTAACTAACTCCACTCCAGTGCCACCTACCGGATACAAAAAAAGTTATGCAAATCGGAGGACTAAACGAACATACATATGGTGTGAATATGAGCTGGATAGCTTTAGTGGTTCAAGAGTTATGGAGGCAGCAACATATGCACGAACGTTTTTATATATATTAAGATATTAAGATACTATATAATTTGCCTTACTCACATTTTTTCAAGAATTTTCCGTTGTAAAGATTTAAAATGAAAACAGAATGAACAAGTTTGGTTGCATGACAAAATACTTATGCCGAGTGTATGCGAGAATTGCAAAAAGTCTAGGATGAACGACCAACCCAAAATGCATATTATCCTTTTCGTTAAAATACCTTTTCACTTTGATTTTACTTTCACTGCAAACGAATACAGTTAATGTTCGTACATACAGGCGTCCATTCTCACTATATAAAAAATATTTCCCTCAACGACCAGTCCCAATTATTCGAGCACATATTTATTTTGCACGAACCACATACGAATTGTTAGCATTCAGATAACGATAATGCCGGTTGTTTAACATCAAGTAAATTTTCGCTTCCGTACTGCTGTACGCCAATAGCCTGTTGTACAATGAAGTACAATGTTGATAAGCACAGCAGTACAGTGTATGGCTCTCCGCATCGCGTCGCTCTTCTTCTTCTTTTTGCTTCTCATATTGGCATCCGTATTTTATTCAAAAGACTGGGTGTGCTGTTACATTCTGGACTTCGGAGTACCAGCAGGGGATGTAGCTCAGTGGTAGAGCGTTCGCTTTGCATGTGAAAGGCCCCGGGTTCGATCCCCGGCATCTCCATGTCTTTTTCATTTCGCGTGTTATTTTTTTTTACTGTAGACAAATGTACACGTAATTATTTATTTTGGTATGTATGTACAGTGAAATGAATGTGTCATTAAACTTTATATTACAATATTTCAGTGAACAGCAAAAAGTTTGATGGATATTAAAAAGACATAGAGTATGTTAATTGTGTTAACACTCGCATACATCCCATCTCAATACCACGTCGTTACATCTGGGAGTACCCGGGTACTCACATAGACTTTGTATGGAAATTTCGTAGAATTTGGTGTTGAGAAGAGGCAAATCAAGCGAATTTGGAATAAAAACAGGCATGAAGCCGTTCACGCGAAGCGTGAAGGGTTTTATACCTGTTATCATACTCTCAATACCTGTTATCATAGCCTCATTTTGATCTGCGGTGCATTTACCACTGTGAAATTAGTAGTAAAATTTGTTCGAATTTCACTGTTCCTATGAGAGGCATATGAAATAGTACGCCGATTTCAACCAAATTTCGGAATGTGGTTTGGTGGTAAATATAATTTAATGGTGTGAAATTTTATAAAGATATGTTTAGAACGAAAAAAGTTTTTCTAATAAAAACTTGTTTTTGGAACGGTCGTTCCTATGACAGCTATACGATAGAGTAGTCCAATTTCAACATAATTCGAGGATGTGATTTAGCGGCAAAAATTATTGAATAATATGAAATTTCACAACGATAGCTTTACAAATAAAAAAGTTTTTCTCACAAAGACTGACTTTTGGACCGGTCGTTCCTATGGTAGCTATATGACGTAGTGATCCGATTCCGTTGGTTCCGACATATATACTGCGTGCATATATCTATACTGCGTGCATATATACCTTTATACTTCTTGCAAAATTTCAGCTGGGTAGCTTGAAAATTGAGGGACTAGTTTGCATAGAACCAGGCGTTTTTCGGGAATCAATTCCTCGTCCGAACTACCGAGGAAGTCGCCAGAATCGCCGAAATCGACAAGACTTCCTATGTAATCGTGACGTTCTTCGTCCGTCATACGTTACCAACGAGCATGGCTAATATCATCCATTTCCAATTCTTTACAGTCTCACTCTCAATGATCAAGTCGAAATTGAATGGAAACCCTCGAATTCAAAAAATTTATGCGACAGGATTTGACCTAATCCTGACACAGAATACGTAAGAGTCATAAACCTATTGTTTGAAGTATACCCTTTTTTTATTGCAACTGCTAAATTTATAAATGAATAATTTTTCTGGGAAAAACCCCACATAATATGAATGTGAGTACCCGGGTACTCATAAATGTATCCGAGGGGTAACCAACAAAAAGTGAAAAAAAAAATGTATAAACAAAAATTCAAAATTGGTACAACATAATAGCGATAGCTCATTAGGAAGATGGGGACAATAAAAATTACAATAAGTGAAAAAACTAGCTTTTTATAGCTAATGAGTACCCGGGTACTCAAATATGTATGCGAGTGTTAACTTGCTGTAAGCAATATTATATAATTACGTATATTTAGCATCTAACTCCACGTAACATACCTAATATTGAGTTTATTGAACTATGGTAGTCAAGCTATTGTATGTACTATAACAACTCTAGCTACAAAATGGATTAGGTCTCGGAGGTACGAGTATGAACACTGTTATCGACAAAGGAATTTAATGGATCATTAGTTGAGATGGTAAGTGACATCCATGAATGCCACCTTGCAAACGTACCCAATACTTTTCAAATCAGTTGGTTTTTAGTGTAGTTGTGAGCGAAAATTCTGGAATGCTTGCTTAGCAATTCCAGCCTTAATTGCTCTATTTCGGAAAGTATAATAGCTGAAGTTTTGTTTTAGTCTCAATTTGTAGAAAATTAAATCTAGTTCACAAAGTCTTTCCTTGATAGCTTGGCTTGATTATAGTCACTGGATGAAGAAGAAGGCACTTAGGTATAGTCTGGCCATCATTGACATCCGACGGTTTTTGTATTCGAAGTCGAATTTCGAAATTAGTCACTCTCAGTTGTGTGCGTGAGAATGTATGAACACAGATGATGACAATTCTAAACGTCAAATGATCAGTTGTTCTGATGACAATTCTAAACGTCAAATGTTCGGTTGATTATTTTTCAGTGAAAACAGAATTCTTTTTTGCTAGCTCTAATTCCGCCTAAGTCGGCCCCAAGCCCGATTGTAAAAGGAAGAGGGGGGCTCGCAACCACCCCTTATACGTAACCTCTTATGCGAGCTATTTTCTGTTACTTTTGGCGGGCTTGTCATTTTCGTGATAGAATTTTTAGGGCATTAGGTCGAAGAGGGTTTTAATAGTGATTAGTGTTTTTTTGGATATTGTTAGCCAGGAATATAAAGATCCTAGACGATTGCTGCCTTACCGTTCCGAAGTTTCGCAGTAGAAATTACTTTCTGACTGAAATAGGTAGCCCCATATTTTTAATTAGTATTTTCACCTGCTTTCGTCCATCATAATGCGGGATTGATTCATCCATCAATAACATCTTGAAATAAGCCGGGAAGTTTACGATAGCTGTTTCAGCTTCGTTAATTTCTATATTGCGATCTTCGGGGTAATTTCCTTCGTAAAAAAGGTAGGTCTTTACATTTATTGACAATATGTCGTGCAGTGCAGTTGGATGTACCAGCCATCGGACAAAAGGAGACAAGATGTTTAGTTTTCCACGAGAACCAACCAGACGCATAATCTGGGAAGCATTTGTTGGTAGAAAAAAGTGGAACAGTACTGTAAATTCCCAATTATGTATGCAGCATTTTGAAAAATATTCGCTAACATTGAACAAAAGTGGAAAACCAAAACTTTGCGATGGTGCCGTTCCAACGTTAAAGTCAGGTGTCGAAGAAACCACTTACGAAAATGTGGAGTACCTGGAAGACGAGTATGAAAATGTTGCTCCGCATATCATAGGCCGGTAAACAATCGGAGAACTGTCACTTGACATTTCGAAATTAGATCATGGCTGATGTTCGAAAATAAATGTGTACATGTGTGTGTGCGATTTTTCTCGATTTTATTTTTCTGATTAAGACAAGTTTTGATAATTATTTGGAGAAAAACATTTTTTTCCCCAATTTTAAAACTCTATACACCTACTATATAAACTCTTCAGCACTTTCATTGCCTTATAAAAAAGACCGACGGTTTTTATACCCTAGACTTATAGTATAGGGTATATTGTTTTTGTCACGACGAAAATATGTAACACCTTAAAGGAGGCTCCGGAGGTATAGCAATGTATATATATAAATGATCAGGGTCACCTCCTGATTCGATTTAGCCATGTCTGTCTGTCCGTCTGTCTGTCTGTCTGTCTGTTCGTCTGTCTGTCCGTTCGCACGATAACTTTCGATAGAATGAAGCTAGAGCCTTGGAATTTTGGTCAAATGTTGGTAGTATAATCTAGTTGGTTGGTATTGAAATTGGGCATGATCAAGCTAAGAGAACGCCTACCTCCTCTACATATGTAAAATAATTAAATGTATCTATAACTCCCGATTAAAAAATCATGAAAAGCTCTAGCTTTAGTATATTGCTAGTGAGGGTAATCTTATACTCTCCTGGGAAAATAAAATCGATCAGTTGAAAACTAACGGTAATTTTCTTACAAAGAGCCCCGTACTACCCTACTTTTCAGGTTTTTTGTCTATAACTCTTGAACCAATTGACGTAGACACCTGATTTTTGGCATGTAACCCTGGGGAAGAAGCTGCTTAAGGTTCTGTAAGTTGAGCATAATCAGACCAAAGGAACACCTACCTCCCCTACAAATTTCAAAAAATTAAATATTCCTTTAATTACGATAACTTTCGATAGAATGATACTACCGAGTTAAAAATTTGGTGGAATGTTGCTAGTAAGACCCACTTAGTTGGTATTGAATATGAGCAAGATCCGACGCAAGGAACCCCCACCTCCCCTACAAATGAAACTTCAAATAATGCCCGGTTCACATTATTCCAGTAACCAATCCAGTCCAGTAATCCAGTCCAGCGCTGGACTGCTACTGGAATAATGTGAACCGGCACTGGACAGCAATTCAATCCAGCAATCCAGTCCAGCAATCCAGTCCAGTGACTGGATTGTCGGTCTACTTTTTGATTCCAGCTCGCCCAAAAATCATTGTTACTATAGTTACCGAATCAACAACACACTCGCCAGACTACTGGACTGGAATCATGTAGACGATATGATCCAGTCCAGCACTGGACTGAATCGCTGGACTGGATTACTGGACTGGAATAATGTGAACCGGGCATAAGAGTTAGCTTTTGATAGAATGAAGCCAGTGACTTGAAATTTTGGTCAAATGTTTGAAGTGAGATTGAGTTAGTTGGCATTAAAGATGGGTAAAATCCGACCTAAGGAACCCCTACCTCCCCTAGAAATTAAACTTAAATAAGCGATAACATACGACAAAACAAAGCTAGCGACTTGAAATTTTGATCAAATGTTTGTAGTAGGATCCAGTTGACTAATATTGAAAATACGTAAAGTCCGACTGACGAAACCCCTACTTGCCCTACAAATGAAACTTCAAATAAGCGATAACTTTCGATAGAGTGAAGCGAGAGACTTTGTAGGGTGGTCTAATTGGTTGGTGGCAATGATGGGCAAGATCCGAACCAAGGAACCCCTACCTCCCCTACAAGTGAAACTTCAAATAAGCAATAACTTTCGATAGTATGAAGCTAGCGACTTGAAAAATTCGTTAAATATTTGTAGAATGGGTTAGTTAGTCAATTGATTTTGAGAATGGTCAGGATCCTACTTAATGAGTGGCAGGTACTTTTGGTATCACCACTAGGTCTGTACAAGTCTAGGGTATATACGCTTCGGCCTGGTTTAAATTAACCGACTTTTGCCGGTCATGTAATGGCTAGACTATAGTCACTGGATGTGCCTTCTTCTTCATCCAGTGACTATAGGCTTGATAGCTTAGGTCATAGTAATGCTTTTCAGGGTTTTGTAGAAAAAACAAAACCCATATGAAATCAGTTAGATGTCCGCCTGTTCAATGAATATCTCGAAAACGGCTGAAGCAACAGGCATGGAATTTGGTAGAAAAATGAAGGATTACTATAATAGTGTCATCAGGCTTTTCCTTAGTGGGGGGGGGGGGGGGTCTCTCTTTGTAGTAACCATGGAGGAAAGAGTTATTCGCCGCTTAAAGCACATATATGAAAATTTTCAGGATGGAGTACAGCGACGTTAAATATAGAGGATGTTGATATCCTTAAGGAGAAGGTTAATAATAGTACATTTCGATAATTTGATTTGCTACTCTCTGCATCTCTCGTAAGTGGGCTTAAGATAAAAGTAATAATGCCAATCAGTTAGCATAGGGTACATTTATGTTGTTACGTTATGCTGTTATAGATACAATTTGCATGTACATATTCATAATTCATCGACTAGTCAAGAATAAAAAGCAATACAAATTATTTTTGTGTATTTACTTGATTTTAGTTTTCTATTTAATAACAAAAATAGCTTTATGAATTATGAAAATAAAGATAAAAACAACGCTTCTTCTTTAATGTTTCCTCAATAAAGAAAATATTTCATTTAAGCTTTAAAAAAATCCGAAAAAAATGCGAATATTTTCATATTTTAACTTATGACCGCATGGAATCGCGGTTGCTTTCATTCGGCTCAGAATGACCAAATACATTTATAATCAACTTAAAAGTAGTGGCATAAAAGCTTTTTATTATCAACTTATTTAATAAAAAAGCTTAATTAATAAATAAAATAATCTGGAAAAATGTGAATATCTGTTGTACTAATTGTCGTATTGAATTGGGGTTAGTTTCATTCTACTCGAAATGATTAAATACATTAAGAGCTAACTGAAACTGGCATAAAAGCTTTTTTTTTTGAACTTATTTAATAAAAACGCTTACTTAATTAATATCAAAATCTGGAAAAATGTGAATTGCCTTTAGTTTCATTCGACTCAGAATGGTCAAATACATTAGGAAACAGCCTAAAACTGGCATCAACACTTTTTATTTTCAACTTATTTAATAAAAAATTTATTTAACTAATAAAAAAATCTGGAAAAAAGTGAATATCTTTTGAACTAATGGTCGTATGGAATTGCGGTTGATTTCATTCGACTCAAAACGACCAAATACATTAGGGAATATCCTAAAACTGACACAAAAGCTTTTTATTTTCAACGTATTTAATAAAAAAGCTTATTTAATTAATAACAGAATCTGGAAAAATTGAATATCTTTTGAACTAATAGCCGCATGTAACAGTGGTTGGTTCCATTTAACTCAGAATGACCAAATATATAACAAACCAACCTAAAGTGTCATATAAGTTGCTTGAACTTTGAAATTAAATAATTTAATTAACTAATTATTTCATTAATTAAATTAGTCTGACAAAAAACTTAGCAAAACTTTTATAAACAAGGTTAGAATATCTACGAATCGAGGCTAAACCAAAATTTTTAGCTGTTATATTTATCGGGATAGAGCTATTAAGGCTCAAATCGCTAAAAAACCATTTCTGCATTTTTGCTCACATCTACACTAAAAACGGGCCGATTTGAAAAGTATTGGGCTAGTTAAACTTGAAATAGAAATACCTTCAACTTTTGAATAATGAGTTTTTCTATTTGTAGCACCGGTTTCAGAGATATGTGAGCTTGAAACGCGATACAGTGTGATTATTCTCCAAAGCCTCAAAAGGTGACGATTTTCGACTATCGGTTTTGACTATACTACTAAACCGGATTTCAACTTTGAGCAATGCATTGGATGTATAATTTGACGCTCTTTAATTTAAATTCTATTTAGATTTTCGATCCGAGACACCGTTTAAAAATTATAAGGAGAATATTCAAAAAAGGGCTCAAATTTTTCGGTTTTTCGCCCGTACAGCCGCTCTTCCACGGGGTCCAAGGTGGCTCTATCTCCTAAAATGAATGTATGGGAACCACCAACAATCATACCAAAGGCATTGCTCTATCATATTTTGCAAGGTCAAATCGCTTGCCGTCCCAACTACATAGATACTTATAGTAGATTACAAAAAAAAAAAAAAATTGAAGTATGGATTCTGATGGTGTTTAGTAATAGTGAGTATCATTACTAATACTAAATGCGTTCATTTACTGAAACACGCACCCATGTCAACGGCATAATCTTGTAATCAAGGTATAAATGCATTATATACAACTGCATAATAAATTCATAGTACCCAATCATCAGAATTTGCTGCATCAATCACTAAGTGGACTTAATAGAAAGCTTAAACATATCCATAGCAGAAATTATCACTTTCATAATGCACATTACAAATGCAATTAAGTATTATTGACGTACATTAACCACTTTGCATATTCATCTCATTATATGCAAGTTACGTAGTGTAAACTAGTTTGCTGTTGATTAGCTCATCTGTAGCGAGTTTACACGCTTACGGGCTATTGAAACTGATCAAATAATATTTAAATGCATCCAAACAAGAGAGACAAGAAACGGATTTGGAGCAGCAAATGCATCCCAAATACAAATTGTGTACCATTGGCCTAATTGATATATTAACGGATGTTTGCATACAACCTCAACCAACATATCAAATTTAGCAATGACTGTATGCATGCGTAGACAGTATGTTGAGTGCAGTTTAGTATCCAATTCTGATTAAAGTGCATAAAATATACTATACAATACAGTTTGATGTAGAATTAATGAGCCAAGAGTGAGAATTCCATATGTAGGAAAAAATAAATAAGAGTGTAGTGATTAGTGCAGTGCTCAGTTCTTTTTGGGGAGGTGAGTTTAATATGGCATTTTCGAGTTTTTAGGGTTTTGTAGTAAAAACAAAACTCTTATGAAATCGGTAAAATGTCTGTTTGTTCGTCTTTCCATAGAATATCTCCGTCTGTCCATAGAATATCTCACTAACGGCCACATACATACATGCAATTTTGTGGGAATGTGTCGAATTATTATAATTCGCCGGAGAAAGCAATGCGTCGTAATAGAATAACTTTAAGGGGAGGTTCGGCGGGCAGGGTATGGGTAAATGAAGGTCAAACAAAATTGTTCATCTCGTATAGGCAAGTGGGGTATCATAAAAAAAGGTACCACCGAGTACACTCCATTTTTGGCACTTTCTTAAAATTTTAAGGGGTTCAGGGGAAAAGAGGGAGAGAGGAAAACATGAAATCATAATTTGTCCCACCCCCTTGCGTTTCGCGACCGTTACACTTAGAAATATGGAAACTTGCAGAAAGATGGCTTCCGACTAGCATAGAAAACTGAAAATAATGAAATTTTGATATCTTCTCAAACTAGGTTAATAACAGTCTATTTCTATAGTTACAGTTAGCACACCCCGGAATCCCCCAAATACATCAGAGGTCAAAAATATTAATGTCTAACAATAGTCAACAACATTGGCAATAATATCTTCAAGCTTCCGAACAATCACGTAATATTTTATAAAAGTACATTCATTTAAAGTTGGCCATTTTGATATCATCCACACAAAAAAATGGACATAATCGGCCTCATGTACTACATACTAGTACTTCGAGTACTACAACTTGAATATTGTTTATTTGTAACGTCGTCTTAACATGAATGCTTAAGCATCTCCATTAATAGGACAGTTCATCTCCTATTGGCACGGAACATTACAAAACCCTCAGATTGCGGGCGAAGCCCTCTATTTTCCGGTTTCATATCTAGATGGCCTATCTCACTCTACTAAAACCGCAACAACTGGAAAACTACGCACAACTAAAAACTTAATTGCAGCTAATAGGCCAGTAAAACAGTCTCTTCTATCGATCCTAAATACATGGAAACTGAGTTTGCACGGTCGTAGAAGTAGAGCTCAAGGGGCTATACCAATGTGAACGCTGAAAATTTGGGTGCTTTTCGGGAATTTTTGGAAGAAAAGTACTCAATTAAATGTTTCGGAAAATTAAGAACATATTTGGCTATATTTGACCTATAATAAAATATGTACATGATTTTTTCATAGAAAAGTATTGGGATCCAAGCAACTTATGCGCTGGATTCGGAAGCCCTCAAAAAAAAAGTTCCTCCACTCCTGACATGATTCCGGCCGATTGAGTAGCTAAAACCGAAAAAGGAAAAAAATGCCGTTAAACTGAAAGGTATTTCCTGTAAAATGACGTAGGATTTTTAAAAAATATCAAAATCTACAAAATGGCGTAGGTATAAAAAAAATCTGTTTTCTTGTCTACAAAATGGTGGTTTCTTCAATGTCAAATTGTCAATTTTCATCCAATCAAAAATATCCTACGTCATTGTAGAGTAAATATATTCAATAGTACTCAGTACAAGTTTCAAGGCAATCGGATAATTACTCTTTGAGTTACTTAATTGCCCTAACTCCTTGTGGGGCATAGCGCGTCAACTGTTCCAAGTGGCCCAGTGGACGTTTCGTTGACATAAACTGGTTTCGGAGAATGCAGCATGCACCTCCTGCACATCCATGGCTAAGAACGTCGTCGTGGACGGGATTCGAACCCGAAACGCCGGTAGTCAAACATGAGATTGAGGCCTCAACACACTGCGTTACCGGTCGCCCCAACGACTCCAGAATAACTTTTAAATGGCAACGCTGTTTTCAAGTGGCCCTATTGATATATTTCTAGCTTAAATTGGGCTCCCTCTTAATTATGTGCCGTTTATGATGACGAAAGATTCAGGTAACAACACGTCAGAGCTCCGCCTCCAGGCAGATGGAGCATCTTATATACTTACCTATAAATAGAACCATGTAGAAAGATACAAACTAAACTATTTCTCTAATGCTGCTTTCTCCTTGAACTGAAACAATTTGATCAGCTCTATTCAGCTTAGCTACATACACCAATAAATACAGCTGTATAAAAAGATATAAACTATAAATGCAAAATTTATTCAGAATGATCCCAAAAAAATGTGCTCACCAGTTTCATATTGGTAAATCGTAAGTTTAGATTTCCATTAGAAATGAATTCACACCCTTGTTGTGTTTGCCACTCAATATAAGGCAAAATACAATCTGACTCAGATTGTACCCGTGTTCACATTACCCATTACGTTCAATGTTGTAATGGACGGTTTGGTGGGCATCCGAAGATGCCCGTGGGGACGGAGCCTAAGGTAGCTTAATTGACCGTGAAGGTCGGGCCCTGCCATCTGGCGAAGAAAAAGGCTCCGCAACGAGCTAAGCAGCGGCCTATGCTTGCTGTAGCTTAGTTCGGGAGATGTGGGCGGGGTTTTCGCCGCTCGTTGCACCGGTCCTTTACGTATTAACAAAAATTCATAGGCCTGGGGAAGATAACACAAACAAGGGAGGTAAAAATGGGGATTAAAAAAAATGAGGCGATAAAGATGGAATGGTTGGCAGATGGCTCGCTTGCCCTCGCGCTCGGCCTCTGGTTTCGTACCACCGACAGAGCCTTACTCATCAGGTGCTGCCATAGATCTGCCGGTGGAGGCAGCACTACCATATGGTCCATTGCAGGTGGTTCATTACAATGTCAACCCTGCATCACGCATGTAAGTGGCTATTCTTCTGATCTGAGCAGTGTATACATCTTCTCAAACATTAAAGAGACAACGAATAGGTAATCTAAATACTCGTAAATAGAAGCTTGGTGACGGATGTCAGGAGGGATAACTTTATCCATCAGTTCCTGCATTGTTTAGGGAGTATCGCGCAACCCAAACAGCATGGTAACAAACTGATAAATAGATGGCCGAGGATGTTTATGTTGTTTTCCCCTGTGGTGTGCAGAGTTAAAGTTAAGGTGGATACACATATGCGCCAATTTGAACGCGGATCAAATCGGATCCTCTTAAAATTACATATAAGTTTGGAGGTCACTCACTGCGGAGCCGAACCATCGCGAACCAGACGCCATTTTAAAAGTAAAGTTTGACGACAAATTCAATTTTCACTTAAGTATTCAATTTAATTTCACGCACCGACAATTGGATTGCAAAAGTTTTCCATAAACACTTTGGCGGCCGCCAACATTCAAAACGATTTCTTTTTGGTTATTTTACCGTGGCAACACAAAACAAACATAATCACAAAATGTGACTCCGTTCAGTTCGGATTTCGCGTACAAGCCTCAATGCAGTCGGATCCAGGCTCGGCGATTTTGGGTGAGTCCAAAATAAAACTTGGATCGCGGAGCCATCAACTTAAACCCCACCACGGATTTTGGCTCGGATCGAGATCAATTTGGCGTTTGGAAGCAAGTGTGTGTCGACCTTAAAAACAAACCACTGCCATTCCCAACTTGTCACAGTATGCGGCTGAATAGGCAGGAGGTGCATGCTAGTAATATGCATTGTCCGAGTTATGTATATGCTATCGAAATGTCAACTAAACCGCTTAGGAGTAGTTGAGACGTTTAAGTGGCCCCATTAGGGGTAGGGCAAATAGTAAAGTTTTTTCATAGTTCTAACATAGCAGGTTTCAGGAGAGTAGTCCGTATTTCGTTTACGTGGTTGTGTCATTGATTCCATTGTATCCGAGGCTTGGCTCCAGTTTTCTGGACAATTGTCTGGTGAACGGGTCGTGAGCCCAATCATGGCAATCTTGAAATACAGACATATTTTGAAAATAGGCCATTTTACATCGTCACACTGTCATTCAGACAGAAAACCCATTTCGTAGTTTCACCAACTTGACACATTCCAATCCAACCCATGACCATAGCAAATCGACAATACATGGCACACATGAAATTGATTACATTCAGAACAGGACTATCTCATTATAATACTAAATTCTGCCAATACTGGAGTAATTCAAGCAGACACGTTTGATGTTTAATAAACATATTAAGATTCCATGCATATGTAATGGACCACGCTACGTTTGCATAAACTGCTTCAATATCGAGAGTGAAGTCACGGTCGTGTTCAGGAATATAGTCGAGAAACACCAAAGTTCCGAACACAGGCATTAATCGGGACATGTGTAGTTCAGGAGGACATTACTAAGAATCCATGTGTGACCATTAGACATTGTTGCCACAAGAGTTTCGTGCATCATGCTGTTGTACTAATTGCATTACGGACGACTTCACCTGACATATGAGTGTGAAAAGGCTTTGCGACAACGTTGTTGCAAAATTGTATGTTGAATGGCAAATTTCATTCATGCGGTAATATGCAGCTCGGATCAAAGGAATTTGGCTTTTAGATGGATGCATTAATTCGATTACTTCTTAGATAGCCTATGAAGAGTTAGTTTATCGAAACCTTTAACCCGGGCTAGAATGCCAAGCTGCTTCTTGGTTGTTTTGCAATATGCGGCATAATGTGCCCTCCGTGAGACGTTGCCTCTGTGCTGAGAGTTTTAACTCGCTCGTAGTAGTTTCCCGATTTAAAATGCTTCTTTGGGTACGCCCTTATGCATATCTGACTGAAGTACATACATGAAAATAATGGGCCCTTTAAATGTCATATCAGTTCAGTTTCCGCTTTTATTCTATTCCATTCCGAGAGGTTGATGGTTTTTATACGATCTTCTCTAAGTTCTGGGTTCTTTCAGTTTCTTGTTCCGTTTTGCTTTGCTAAAATGGTGAAATTTAAACGAACTCCAGAACTAAATACGACAGCCACACACTGATAGAAACTATTGTATAAAGGGCTACTTAGACGACATGTCAGTCTAGCTATCAAACATGCTATTAAACCTGCCATCAAACCTGCCGTGGAACCTACTATCGAACCTACCAGCCGCAGCTCAGTGCGTTGATGCGCCAGTCTGATGCCCAATGCTACCGTGCTGCTGTGATTTGGCAGTTTAATATGAGATAAAGATTTTTTCATTTGGGATAGAAATTAAAAAAAAAAATTTTTTCATTTGGGATAGGGATTTTTCCATTTTATAATAGATAAGGATTTTTTTTTGGGAAAAATATTGGTGTACAACTTTGTCTCCGCCGTTTTCCGACAGACGGCTGCATCGGTGAGGGCTGATCAAAATACGTAGTTCAAAAGTGTCACAAAGTGAGTTTGGACGTCTGTGAACATATCGACATCTCCGTATTACTAAAAGTTGTTCGCATTTTTAATAAGATTCGCGATTAAAAATGTCTGTTTTCGAGCCAAGTTCTCGTCATTTGCGGGAAGTTTAGATCTTCTGCTTCCACTTGGAAAAAACTGCAACTGAGGCTCATCGAATGCTCTCAGATACTTACGATGAGGTTGCTCGGAGTGACAGAACATGCCGTGAGTGGTTTCAACGTTTTAAAAGTGGCGATTTCAGTGTGGAGGACAAGCATGGTGGTGGGAGAGAAAATTTTTTCAAAGGCGACGAATTAGAAGCACTGCTCGATGAAGATTCGTGCCAACCGCAAGAAGAATTAGCTGAATCACTGGGAGTGACTTAGCAAGCCATCTCGAAACGCCTCAAGGCCATGGGCATGATTCAGAAACAAGGAAATTGGGTTCCGCACGAGTTAAAACCGAGAGATATTGAACGGCGATTATTTCCATGCGAACAACTGCTTCAAAGGCAGAATCGGAAGGAATTTCTACATCGCATCGTCACCGGCGACGAAAAATGGGTCCATTACGATAATCCCAAACGCAGAAAGTCATGGGGAATGCCCGGACATGCCTCAACGTCGATGGCAAAGCCGAATATTCACGGCCCCAAGGTTATGCTTTGCATTTGGTGGGACCAGTTCGGTGTGATATACAACGAGCTACTGAAACCGAATGAAACTATCACAGGAGATCGGTACCGAACGCAATTGATGCGTTTAAGTCGAGCATTAAAGCAAAAACGACCACAGTACCAAGAGAGACACAACAAAGTCATCCTCCAGTATAACAATGCTCGGCTACACTTCGCAAAAGTGGTCAAGACATACTTGGAAACCCTGAAATGGGAAATTTTATCCCACCCGCCGTACTCCCCAGACATCGCTCCTTCCAACTACCATCTGTTTCGTTCCATGGAGCACGGCCTGGCTGATCATAATTTTCGTTCGTACGAGGAAGTCGACAAATGGATCCAATCATGGATCGCGTCGAAAGACGCCTCCTTTTTCCGAGATGGAATCCGAAAATTGGCGGGGAAATGGGCGAATGTTGTTGCTAGGGATGGACAGTACTTTTAATAATACATCTGTAAGTACTTTTTGACAATTAAGCTTTTAATTCCAGATAAAACGGCGGAAGCGAAGTTGTACACCCAATATTTTTTCAATTGGGAAAGTGATTTCTTCATTGGGGAAAAGGATTTTTTTCATTTGAAAACGGGATTTTTTCATTTGGGATATGGTTTAATTCAATCAGGAAATGCTATATTCAACACGAATTACAGTTCGCTGAAAAAAGTTGTTGAGAATTTTTATAAACAGTTTTAGTCAGTATTAGATACTTTTAATGATTTAAAGTTGAAATTTATATTGTAAGAAATATTATATTAAAACAGGCTGAGATGGGCAAACGCCCGTTGAATTTGAAATAAATGAATATTTTTGAAGGGATAAAGTAAAGTATCGGCTGCGAGGTAAAGTGCGTCCTGTACTGATTTTACGAGCAGCTTATGATTCGACCTAAGTTACTTATACGCATACAATCGTAATCTTTGGTTTGCCTTATCATAGAAATACTATCAAAGCTTGGTAATTATTTTTTTCCACTAGTTTTTATTTTAAGATTTATCGGGAATTGGAAGAAACATTGTCGAGGCTCAAGGTATTCATCAATTTCGAATTCATACTTTGTTGTGGACCCGAAAAATGAAAAGGACAAAAAGTTTAGAAAAGAATGATGAAATTAAATGTTTCGTTTTCAATTTGCTGTGGAAAATCTAGAAATGTTCCAAGAATTTGTTCAAAAATTACAAAATAAAATAAATAGGGAAGAAACAAGTACGTTACTCTCATCTTTCAATAGATGAGTTATGGGTTTTCGAAAATCGGTACGACTTTCGAGTTTGTCTTTCTTGATAGTCATGAAATCCTATTCAAAAATCAACACGATGCTATCGTTTCTTAATTTCCCTCTACATGTTATGTGTCGTAGCTGAGGGTCCCATAACACTTTAATGCAATAAACTTGGCCGGCCAATTTCTGCATTTGTTGAAAATATGGACCAAATACTGTATGCAAGTAAATGGCGATACTCGAAAGAAAATTAGGGGCCCCAAAGTGTGAAACTCAAGCCCTGAACGTGTAATGGGTTAATGGGTTGTTGTTTAAAGCTCCATAACACCAGCGGCATCAATGCAAAATGAAACCCGAATATAGAGGGCTACGCCCGCAATCCGAGGGTTTTGTAGTAAGTGCTTATCTTTGTGTGTAAATATCGGCTCCCGCTCTCCTTGGTACCAATCATATGGATAAAAACATCAGTAAATAGTACGGATATCTTTCATGCCAACTCATAAAGAAATGGAGTCTTTCTCTTACCTTTCATAGTAATAATTTCAAAACGGGAAGCTGTAATGTAGAGATGAACTGTCCGACTCTTCGAGATGCTTAATCATTCATGTTAAGACGACATTGTAAATGCCTTTCCTCACTTGTCGGTACGGCAGTGGCGCGAGACACTACACTGTGGAATCGTTTCTGTATACAGAATACAGAAACGATTCCACACTGCTTTCATTTACGCACCAGGCGGTACATTTTCGGCTTTCATTGTTCAGTATCACTCATATCCTGGCCCTTTCTGCCATGTTTAAAAATTTTTCCGCGACAGAGATAAGTCAATACCGAACGGCTACTGGATTTTCATCCCGCGACGCGGTGAAACGAAACGACACCGAGCGAATACCGAGCCAATCAGGAAACAGGCATTGAAATAGAGGCACTCCGGTAAGCTTGCAAAAAAAATAATCTGCCACTTCGAAAATAGTAGTAAGACTTGCTCCGATTTCATTGTTCCTATGAGAGGTATATGAAATAGTGTGTCGATTTGAACCAAATTTAGGAACATGGCTTGACAGTCAATATGATTGACAAATATAAAATTTGGTAAAGATATCTTCAGAAATAAAAAAGTTTTTCTATCAAGAATTTGCTTTTCGAACGGTCGTTCTTCTGACAGCTATACAATATAGTAGTCCAATTTCAACCAAATTAAGGAGTGTGATTTGACTAAAAATACTATCGATTGGTGTTTTTCTCACAAAGACGAATTTTTGGACCGGTCGTTCCTATGGCAGCTATATGACGTAGTGGTTCGATTCCGTTGTTTTCGACATATTTACAGCGTGCAAAAGAAAGAAAGCTTTGTACAAAATTTCAGCTCGACAGCTTTAAAACTGAGGGACTAGTATGCATAGAAACAGACAGACAGACGGACAAACGGACAGACGGACAAAGCTTAATCGACTCGTCTCATCATACTGACCAAGAATATATGTATGTAGTTTATATGGTCGGAGATGCTTCCTTCTGTGCGTTGCAAACTTCATGACAAAGTTAATATACCCTATCACATCCGTGAAGGGTATACAAATTTCATGTGTGTAGCTTCAGTCGTTCGTAAGATATTCTATAGAGAGAAAAACAGACAGACTTGACCGATTTTATAAGAGTTTTATTTTTACTACAAAACACTACAAAAAGAAATTTTATGAATAATTATTCTTAGAAATGAAATGTACTCGATTCGATGGTACTTTTCTTACGATATCCCATTTGCCTACACCAAACGGAAAAAAAAGTTTACCTTCATTTCCCCTCTATGGGGACCATGGGGAACTCTAAGTGGGGTAAAGTTGGCCTATTACGACGCATTGATTCCTCCAGAGAATTATAATACTTCTACATATTTCCACCAAATTTCATGCATGTAGCTTCAGCGGTTCGTGAGATATCATATTTCATGGACAGACAGACAGACGGACGTTTGACCGATTTCATAAGGGTTTTGTTTTTACTACAATACCCTAAAAAAAATAAAGCATATTTTATCATATGTGCAAAGGGGCTAAAAAAGCTTTTGTTTTAAAATTCAGTGGCCCGGAGAAAATTTCCCGACTAATCGCAAGCATGCATCGTAATTCAGCCAGCTAATGCTAACAAAAAGTTAACTAAGCCGCAGGGGAGTATGCTTTACTAGTGGTTAGGGCAAATTGTAGTAATCAGTCGTGTCATTTCTTTGCCTCGTTTTTTTTTCGCATTTGCTTTTCACACAAAAGAAAAAAAAAGTCAACATTAACTAAAATCAATCGAATGCAAATTATACGCTCTTGTATTCTAGCATCCAATACACTATTCATTGCAAGCCAAACCAACTGTGATTTTAAAATCCCACTCTCCCTTTGGGAGCCATGCATAACACCACCTGTCAACGAGAAATTCGTTAGGCTCCAGAATTCCTCATAACCAAGGACTCTGGTTACACAAGCCATGCCGCTTTTGGAATCGTAGTTGTAAATTTTACAGTAAACGCCTCGTGAAGCCATAAATATTTCCGTCCTGTTGATCACGCTATTTCGAGTATTCTCCCCGCGATATGTACATATTCGCGTTAAGGATACGGTGCCACTTTGTTAACGCACACAGGACTCTCCCATTCATGGCATGAGTGGAATTCGATTGGCAAGGACTCGCATTATTGTTGAAAAGTTGAGCCGCCGCCATACGTTAAGTGATTTTTTGCATTTTTGAATTAACTTAAAGTGCAAATTCCCGAGATTTATGTAGCAGAAAAAATAAATAGGTTTCTTTTTTGGGAGGTTTTGTGTTCAAATTAGTTTTATTGGAGGTGGGGACGTATGGCTTTTTTTAAGTGCTATCAGTAACATTGTGAATATATTGGAAGGAGCAAATTTGTAGAAATAAAAATAAACATATTTGAAGGGAATCATACAAAATGTTTTCATTTGCTAAACATCATACAATAGAAAAATTGGAATAAGTGCCCAATGCCCAATTTTTTCCTTGTACTGAAATAATTCTCCCCAAATAACGCATATTTGAATACTCCTTAATACTACTCATACCCTTTAAAATCGATTGAATATGCAGTCATGGACAAGGAATGTTAACCACTTGCAGCTAATTTACAATATGAGCGAGTAATAAAAAGTAGGTTCATGTAAAATTCATTACAGACGGACATAGTTCAAATGCTAGTAGTAACTTCCTAATCGATAAATTCCTGAAATTCCTTTCAGGCCGTAATCGCTGCGAAGTCGATTAGTAACCTGTATTTTCCACACATTCTTCGGTTGGGTGGTGGACAAAAGGCAAAGTTCGCCGTGGAATTTACATTCAGCTAAACGTTTGTGCTACTTTTGAAGCTCGGGAAGGAATGTGGTTGCATGTTAAATGCCTATCAAGATTTGCTTGGTGCTTGATTGCTAGTTCAGTGCTGAGCGTTTGTACAGAAAGGAATTCAGGACTGATACTAAGTTGAAATAGATGTTAGGTGTTTATCCTTTAAAAGAGGGGGAATAGCTAAAAAGCGGCCTTCGAAGTGGATTTTCATTATGAGTAAGACTGCTATTACCTGCTAATTTAGGAGGCCCATGCTAGCAACTGCACCATCCGAAAAATGTTCTATGGAAACCCTAACAAGGCATACCTATATGTCAGAGATGTTGACGCGGCCATATCCCTGGAGGGATCAAAGCAATTAACAACAAGACTGCCAATTTCTACAAAATTAAAAGCCGAAGGAACCATTGAGATCCATGCCTAGCGTGACTTTTCCCGAGCGAATTTCGATACACGACCATCTTTTCAGAGCAAATTTCGGTATTTTCCAAGCCAATATACACAATAATAAACAGCCATATTATCTATGAAATCCTTTTCAGAGCAAGTTTTTTGGGATAGTTTCTCGAAAAGGCTTGATTTGGGACAATTTCGTTCCCAATTGAAAACCAGGCCGAAGCTTGGCTTCGGCCCGGGGTCCGAAGCGTATATACCCACGACTTGTACAGACCTAGTGGTGATACCAAAAGTCCCAATTGGCAACGACCATATGCATTAAAAGTGGGTCTCTTATATGGCCAGTTCATAGGGGAGGTTGGCACTCATTCAGTGGGATCTTGACCATTCTCAAAATCAATTAACTAACCCATTCTACAAATATTTATCCAATTTTTCAAGTCGCTTGCTTCGTTCTATTGAAAATTAACGCTTATTTGAAGTTTCACTTGTAGGGGAGGTAGGGGTTCCTTGAGTCGAATCTTGCCCAGCATTTCCTTCAACCAATTAGATCCTCCTACAAACATTTAAACAAAATTTCAATTCTCTAGCTTCATTCTATCGAAAGTTATCGCTTATTTGAAGTTTCTTTTGTAGGGGAAGTAGGGGTTTCGATGGTCGGATTTTACGTATTTTCAATATTAGCCGACTGGATCATACTACAAACATTTGACCAAAATTTCAAGTCGCTAGCATTATTTAAGTTATCGCTTATTTTAAGTTTCGTTTCTAGGGGAGGTAGGGGTTCCCTAGGTCGGATCTTACCCATCTTTAATGCCAACTAACTCAATCTCACTTTCAACATTTGACCAAAATTTCAAGTTGCTGGCTTCATTCTATCAAAAGTTATCGCTTATTTGAAGTTTCATTTGTAGGGGAGGTAGGGGTTCTTTGAGTCGGATCTTACCCATTTTCAATATCAACAATGTAGGTATTATTAGCAATATTCTTTCAAATTTTCAACTTGCTAGTATCATTTTTTCGAAAGTTATCGTAATTAAAGGAATATTTAATTTTTGGAAATTTGAAGGGGAGGTAGGCGTTCCTTTGATCTGATTATGCCCAACTTACATAATCTAAAGCTGCTTCTCACTTCAAGGTTACACGCCAAAAATCAGGTATCTACGTCAATTGGTTCAGGATTTTTAGACAAAAAACCTGAAAAGTAGGGTAGTGCGGGGTTCTTTGTAAGAAAATTACCGTTAGTTTTCAACTTATCAGTTTTATTTTCCCAGGAGAGTATGAGATTACCCTCATGAGTAACCTACCAAAGCTAGAGCTTTTCATGTTTCTTTAATCGGGAGTTATAGATACATTTATGTATTTTACATATGTAGGGGAGGTAGGCGTTCTCTTGGCCTGATCATGCCCATTTTCAACACCATCCAACTAGATCACACTTCCAACATTCGACCAAAATTTCAAGGCTCTAGCTTCATTTTATCGAAAGTTATCGTGCGAACGGACAGCCAGACGGACAGACAGACAGACAGACAGACATGGCTAAATCGAATCAGGAGGTGACCCTGATCATTTATATATATACATCGCTATACGTCCGGAGCCTCCTTTAAGGTGTTACATATTTCCGTCGTGACAAAAACAATATACCCTATACTATTAGTCTAGGGTATAACGACATAAATTAGCCCATTTTACCAGACCAGTAGTCTCTATGAAAATTGAGGAAATATATTTAGGGCAGCAATGATGACTTCGATAATTTAATGACTTAGTGATATTTTCATCAGCAATCGGGTACTTCATTCTTGTATCCTAGCGTAACGATACAATTCCAACTGCCTTACACAGGTCATCGGTCATATTTGTTTCTGAATTGTCAAACAGTTGGTCAGAAAGCCCATAATTACGTTTTCAATCCAACTCGTTCGGTGTCGAATCCGATCTTAATTTATGGTGAATATCAGTATACAGCATGTCACAATTGCATCTTTGTGGAGATTCTTTTCCGCTATCCTTTGTCGAAGCAGTTACAATTCCATATGTTCTTTGTTCTCCTCTTAAATTATTTAGCTGGGTAAAAATTGTTTTTATTGTTTTCACGCAACACCTTCCATTTCTACTTGTATGATGCTCCCTAGAGTGTTATTCAGAGGCGCTGACTGTTAGAAAATATTGGGGGGCACAACAACTTTTCATATATTTTAGATTGACTGTCACATTGCCTTATTGTGTGAACTTTTTGTGATAGTATCCTCACAATAAACTGACTCTTTTTGAAATAATAATTAGCGATCTCTTGCACTGGGTCCACGAACAGAACGGCCCAATAGCTCTCGCTAAGAATGTTGACCTCTTAAAACGGGTAAAAATATGATATCTATACGAATGTATGGTCTCATATAGTCAAATGGTCTCACGATTGGGGGAAACGAATTTAGAACCGATTTCTTCGTCAAGTCTTCAGTTGTATGACCGTGCAAATCATTACCGTTATATGGAAATGGCGCTTGTTGTTCGGTTTTAAGAATGAAGGCAATTTTTCAAGCAATTGTAAATGGAACCATAACGTTTTTTTTTATCCAGATCCATTAAGTTTTTACAGCATCTTGAGGAATCATAACCAAATTGAACGACGAATTCTAATACCTCATATGACAATATAAATTTAAATAACTGGCGCAACAGTCCAATTTGAACCACGGCCTCGAGATGAGTTAGCATCATCTCATTTTCTAGATCGTGACGGTTTTTGTGCAGAGGTATGTGATCAGCAACACGCTCAACCGAGTTATTTACCCCATAATGGGTACTCATTTAACTGCTGAGTGGGCTCATAGTCTGACACATAAGTCCCCGGAATCGAACCGGGGCCCAGTGCGTTGAAGGCGAACGTGCTAACCGTTGCGCCATCCGGACTACAATATGACCATATGGTTCGGACTATTATCATGACCCGGGGCCCGGAGGATTAACGACTGTGAAGCATTGTGAAAGGTGCGTTACTGTTAGACACACAATCGTCGGACATTATTCGCGATTAGCGATCAAACTATAAAGCACGAGACACTATTTGTATGTATCTTTTTGATCGTCGTCTGCGATCGACGCAGAGTGGTGCCTAGCAAAACGCACCTTAAAGCACAGGATTCAATGGTAAATTCCTCATGGGCCATATATGTACATATTTATCCGTAAAAGCTCCTTCCTTCCTTCCTTCCCTATTGGTCATAGCTAAATACGTGTTTGATTGATTGAAGTCGATTGAGGATCGCTTTTCTTGCGAAACGATATTTGTGCCTGAAATATTTGAGGGCGTTGCCCCCCCCCCCCCATATTTTTATTGAGATGGGGGGAGGTGCCTTGCCCCCCATAGTCGGCGCCTATGGTTGTTATAATTGTATGTACATAGGTACTCGTATATCTACCTATATGTCTCAGTGATTTCCTTGCTTTTAAAAAACGCTTTTGGGCTAGGAGAAAGGTGTGGGGTTTACTGTCTAATATTGAAAGTGTTCTGAACATCTGCAATAATAATACTCATAATTAGCGTGCGTTTACCTTTTGTAAATATTGTCACGTTTCCAACGAAAGTAAGTAAAAATGACGATGAAAACAATATCACCAGTGACTCCTTCTGCATATACACATTTACGAGTACTGACTTAAATAGCCGTCTTTCCGAAAAAAAAAACACTCTTCAACATTTCTTCAGATAAATAAGCAATAAAACGCTATAAAACGCTTCAGCTTCATACTCTGAATTGAATTTTACGAGATAAGCCAACACAAAACGTAGTCGAAAAGCGATAAACCCGCATATCCGTTTCTTTGACGAACGAAACGGTGAAGGATTTCTTTCTTGTCCTGCTATAGAAAAGCTGAGAAAACATTAAAAATTAATTACTCGTCTCGAAGAAAGAACGCCACGGAAGATTCGCGAGAATTGAAAAAGCTTTTATTGTCGGTTTGAATTCTGGTTCCTTTGCCTGCAACTCATCTTTTGCCAAGGACTTGGATGCAATAGATTCATCATTATCTTTTCCATTTCACTAGGAAGGGTAAGAATATGGTGGTATATGGTAGAGGACGGACAAGTAATGGAAGACGCGACCATGCATAACTCAGGCATCCTGATGCTGGATGTGGATGCGGAGATGTATGTTACGATGTATCCTGTATCTGTTGTGCTGAATAACATATGAATTATTTATGTTGAAAATATCTTCAGGGTAATTTATGGACTTTTTCTAAAAAATTTCCATCTTCCGAGACGTTTTAAAAAGTCGAATGAAAATACAGTAGTTTTAGACCGAGATCACTACCGCATGGCTTGCAGGCAAATAAGTGAAATCATGTGCGCTTTGTGGCATTTGTGGGATAAGTATTGCCAACTTCATCGGAATCTCTAGTCAGGTTTTTTTTTCGGATTAAAGGGGGTTTTGTATAAGTGTCGATGCAACGGTTAGCATGTTCGCCTTCTATGCATTGGGACACGGTCCGATTCTTACTAAATCCGGTACCAAGCAAAAAACCTTAGACCCCCCCCCCCCCCCCTTTATGAAATTTTCTAAAAATTCTTCAATTTTGTATGAAACGAATGTGTCAAGTCAAATTTCGACGGTACATAACCGTATCATCGTCATATTATATAGGCGATCGTGTAAGAAATAATGAAAATGTATTTTTTGTATTCGAAATTGCGACTTTAGCCACGGTAAGTAGGGGGCCTACTTGGTTAGTAACATTGAGGATAATTGCTGGTGTGAAATACTAACAACCTTCTTGCTCCTTTTTTGAATGACCCTGACCTTCTTTAATTTTCTCTCTTCATACAATTTCATACTGCCCATGCGAGGGATATGATTTTTAATTTTCGCCTACCAATGTACCCACCCAATGCAGGCAGCCATCTTTTCTGGTGAATAGCTCCGATAAGCACGGGAACTACTTGGTTAGTAATATTAAAATGCATTTCTGGTAGGTTAAATACTTGCCACCTTGCTGGCCTTTTTACCCACCCAATGTAGGCATCCGGTATTTTTTCTGGGTTCACAAATAAAGCATTATTTGGAAGCCATTCTACATAAGCCTCGATGACGTAGGTGGTAGTGTGATGGATTCTGAAGCAGAACGACCTAAGATCGAGTCCCGGTCGAATAACCAAACACAAAAATTTAATTTAAATGTTGAAATCAAATTATTTTGGAAACTGATCCAACCGTAAAATCAAATAGGCATACTAACCCGAAGCTGCTTATTTTGTTTTATTTTATTTTTTTATTTGCGGTGGGTATTTAGTCGACCAACTAGCATAGGGGGACTACTTGGTTAGTGATATTGGAGGGCACTTCTGGTAGGTTAAATACTTGCCACTTTACTGGCCTTTTTACCTACCCTCTTCTTACTCCTCTTACCGCCCGTGCGGGGCTATAATTTTCAATTATGATCGTCTACTGATATACCCACCGTATATAGGCATCCGGGCTTTTTGCTGGGTAGCCATCGAAAAAAGGGGATTTACGTGTCGGACTATGAGCCCACTCCGCTGTTAAATGAGTACCCATTTGGGGTAAATAACTCAGTTGAGCGTTTTGCTGATCACACACCTCTGCAAAAAAACAAATCATCACGATCTAGTTAATGAGATGGTGCTTACTCATCTGGAGGCCTTGGTTCAAAATTGGACTGTTGCGCAAGTTATAATTTTTAAGTGTTGGTAAATCAGGTTAGTCAGTTTTCGGCACTGATTTAAACGACAATTTGATTCGGAAATTTTCTTTTAGAAAATATAAAAATAATTTTGGTTTTGGTTAAGCTCATGAATCATGATGACACACCGCCATTGGCCTACTGTTGAAAATTTGTTTAATGAATTCTCTCCAGTGAATTTCTGATGAACACAAGTCAGCAAGACATTTGTCTCCGATCCCAGTGGAATCGAAAAGTCTTCGATCCTATAGCGGGGTTCCATTCATCGGTTTGTCTCTGAAGCTGGAAAAATTCAAATGTTTGCGATTATATATCGATTCTAGTAATCAATTTGCCTGAAATTTAAATTCATTTGAAAGTATCTTTGGCGATGGATGTTGTCATATAATGAAATATGGAATATGTTGTTGTTTTTTTCTGTAAGCCTGGGATACAGTCCGCCGTTAAATGAAAAGTGCTGTGAAATCAATATAAAAAGAGATTTCACGCATTTTTTAGTTTCTGGACGAATTGTATATCAGGCTTAAATAGATTCAACCCATTTATACAGTCATTGATCCGAATCCGATCTGTGTCGATTCTGTGTTGACTACAGTCATCGATCCATCGCCATTGGCCTACTGTTGAAAATTTGTTTAATGAATTCTCTCCAGTGAATTTCTGATGAACACAAGTCAGCAAGACATTTGTCTCCGATCCCAGTGGAATCGAAAAGTCTTCGATCCTATAGCGGGGTTCCATTCATCGGTTTGTCTCTGAAGCTGGAAAAATTCAAATGTTTGCGATTATATATCGATTCTAGTAATCAATTTGCCTGAAATTTAAATTCATTTGAAAGTAAGGGGGCAAAGACCTTTTCCATAGTCCTCCGCGTGGGCGCCCCCTGGTAACGGCAGTGTATCAATTCGCTGACGGCCAATGTCTTAGCGATAAGACAGTTTGGAAAAGGCAGATAGCTGTAGCCTGAATGGCTGACGAACACCTAAGCGTCTCAGGTCTAGTAGGATGGAATGATTTGCGTAGTTGGACCTGCTACATAGTTGTGTGGGCCCCAGCACGTTTATTAAACCATCTGAAGCAGCTATCTCCGAGGCCATCCCCTGAATGGGGTTAAGCGACGTGCTGACAACTCGTCCTTGTAAAAACCACTCCATGTCAAGAAACCTGGAACAAAAGCCTCGGATTGGACGGATCAACAACGACGACCACGCAAACGAATAAAGGATTATTCTTTCGGATCCTGGAATGTACGCTCCCTGAACAAACCGGGGGCCGAGAAGGCCCTCCTTCAACAGGTCGAAAAGTACAAACTGAGCATTACTGCAGTCCAGGAAACAAATTGGCTTGGCAGCGAGATTAATGACAAGAAATCGCACACAATTTTTACAAGTGGCAAACCATCGGGCCGCAAGGAGTTTGGAGTAGCATTTATAGTGAACAATCACCTCAAACCGCATATTACTGACTTCAAACCCATAAATGAACGGCTGTGTGCGATTCGCATCAAGACTCGATTCTTCAATCTCTGGCTCATCAATGTGCATGCCCCCACTGAAGTTAAAGAAGACGCAGTAAAAGACGAGTTCTACGCCCGCCTTGAAACTTTCTTCGACTCACTTCCAACAAACGACGTCAAATTGCTGCTGGGAGACTTTAACGCGAAAGTCGGGAATGAAAGTTGGCATCGGGGGACCTCTGGAGGCCACAGCCTCCATGAAGAATGTAACGATAACGGCCAGCGACTTATCGACTTCGCCTGCAGCAGGAATCTAGTCGTAAGCTCTACGTGTTTCCCGCATCGACGCATTCACAAGCAGACCTGGAAGTCTCCAGACGCACATACCGTCAACCAAATTGACCACGTCCTCATTTGCAGGAGATGGGCGTCTAGTGTCATGGATGTCCGCTCCTATCGAGGAGCAAACTGCGACTCAGATCATCACTTGGTGAAGACGACCTACAGATGTAGAATTTCCTCAGTGCACCAGTCAAGAATCAGCCCTCCCAAAATCTTTGCGGTTGATAAGCTCTTGAGTGATGCTACAGCGGTGGCGTATACTACCGCCCTTGAGGAAAAACTATCACCTATGCTACACAACATCAGCAACACAGGCGTCCATGGGTTCTGGGAAGAACTCAAGGGTACCATCAAGGATGTCGCAGAGAAGGTCGTGGGATATAAAGCCCGGCGAGCGCGAAATGACTGGTTCGACGAAGAATGCAAAAATTCACTTGACGCGAAAAACGAGGCCTACAGACAATGGATTCAACGAAGAACCAGAGCCAGAAGAGAAAACTATGACGAGCTACGGCGAATATCGAATAGAATAATTAGACGTAAGAAACGTAAATACTTTGACGAGCAGTTGCTGAACATAAACGAAAACTTAGCTAATAGGAACACCAGACAAGCGTACAAACTAGTAAATACAATTAAGAACGGCTACCAACCCAGGACTAGCCTTTGTAAGGACAAGGATGGAAACATCATCAGCGACACCGATGGTATTAACAAACGATGGGCCTCTTATTTTGAAGAGCTTCTAAACCGACCATCTAACATCCCCACACAGGAAGCTCTCGACGATATTGTTGATCTAGGTCCACCCATTCAACCCCTGATAGTAGAGGAAGTTGATCTCGCGTTGCGGTCACTAAAACGAAATAAAGCGCCGGGCGCTGACGAGATTCCAGCTGAACTGCTAAGATTCGGTGGAACGAGTCTAGTTGATGCCATACATCAATTACTCCTGCGAATATGGGAGAACGAGGAGATCCCAGACGATTGGCGCAGAAGCATCATCTGTCCAATTCATAAAAAGGGAGATAAACTGCGGTGTGAGAATTACAGGGGCATATCACTAGTTTGTACGTCCTATAAAATTTTGACGAAAATTCTGGAAAATAGAATAAAACCGTACGCAGAACGAGTCATTGGCGAATATCAAAGCGGTTTCAGACCTGGTCGCTCCACAACCGATCAGCTCTTCTCAGTCAAACTGATACTCCAGAGGTGCTGGGAATACAACGTAAACGTGTACCAAATCTTTGTCGACTTCAAGCAGGCATACGACAGTATCGATCGTGGAGTACTGTACAACATCATGCTGCAATTTGGTATACCAGCAAAATTAGTGCGACTGACAAAGATGACGATGACCAACTCCGTCTCACAAGTCAGGATCCAGAATAGACTTACTGATCTATTTGAAACACGCACTGGTTTGAAACAGGGCGATGGACTGGCACCGACGCTCTTCAACCTAGCACTGGAATACGTTATTCGGGCCATGAATATGGACAACAGCAAGACGCTACTCATCAAGTCGACACAATTAGCAGCGTACGCCGACGACATCAACATCATGTCCCGAAGATTGGCTGACGCAGAAGAACTTCTGCATACGCTCGATACCGCTGCAAAGGAAGTTGGATTACGTATTAACGAGGGTAAAACTAAAATAATGATGCAATCGGTGACAAGGACACCTGCACAACCGAGCATCAACGTGGGGGACCTCAACATCGAGTTCGTGAACAACTTCATCTACCTGGGTTGCAACCTGTCAAGGGACGCCAACGAAACTGACGAAATCAAGCGACGGATACAGTTAGGTAATAAGACTTTTTTCTCGGTTCTCCCCATAATGAAATCGAAGCATGTGCACAGAAACACGAAGCTCCGCGTGTACAAAACCATTATACGACCAGTGCTATGCTATGGCTGCGAAGCATGGACCCTAACTCAAGCCTCCGAAAACATGCTAGACACTTTTGAACGTAAGGTTCTACGGCGAATTTTCGGGGCTGTTTGCGATCGAGATGGATGGCGCATCCGGTACAACCATGAGTTGTATGAAATGTACGATGAGCTGCAAGTCTCGAAAATCGTCAAACTACAACGACTTCAATGGGCAGGGCATGTAAAATACAAAGAATGGACGATGATCGCATGCCTAAGAGAGTAATGAATGCTGAACGAGTCGACGGAGCGAGACTGCGAGGACGACCGAGATCTCGTTGGGAGAGTTCAGTAGGTGTGGACGCCGCGCAGCTGCTGGGCTCCCAAAATTGGAGGACGCGGTCACGTGACCGAGATAATTGGAGGACAATGATCCAGGCGGCCAAGGCCCGACGTCGGGCTGTCGCGCCACGATGATGATGATGAAAGTATCTTTGGCGATGGATGTTGTCATATAATGAAATATGGAATATGTTGTTGTTTTTTTCTGTAAGCCTGGGATACAGTCCGCCGTTAAATGAAAAGTGCCGTGAAATCAATATAAAAAGAGATTTCACGCATTTTTTAGTTTCTGGACGAATTGTATATCAGGCTTAAATAGATTCAACCCATTTATACAGTCATTGATCCGAATCCGATCTGTGTCGATTCTGTGTTGACTACAGTCATCGATCCTAATTCGATCTCAGCGTCGATTCTACACTGACTACAGTCATCGATTCTACATCGACTACTGTCATCGATTCCAGTCCTCATTTTCGGTATCGCAAAAGCGGCCATGCACATACAAATGTCTCCGACGTGTCATTGATAAAGTCATCGATTCCTTAGTAGACAGTCTTCGACCCAGGATCGATCAAGTTTCGATTCTTGTTTGACTGGGAACATGTTGTGCCAAATGTTATTTTCTCCATCACAAAAATTTCTGCGCTGACTGGGACCAGCATATGCTGACAGTCCAGAAATGACACCCGCGCTGTCATTTTCATACGATTTTTTGTCATCAGTAGTCAGTTTTGCGTTGTGAAATCTGATAACTGATGGGTGACTAGATGCGGCTGTTGTTTATAATATAACAAGCCGTTGCAATGCTGCTTCAATACTGCTGGCATAGCATGTTGCGATTTCGCTTTGTTTTATAGATTTATTTATTTATTTATTTATTATCCTGGAGGCAATTTAGTATTTAAAAGCATGCTTTGGAAGTCACCTTTTTTGTCACTTCTCAAAGCAAAGACATCTCTACTTGCTCCATGATGGGCTCAATTGCAGACACTTCTACAAACTGAAATACTTAGCATGAAACTCTCGATATGAGTGACACAGGGACTAGATGGAAAGTTGGAACTGGTGACTGAGGTGGGGGGTGCGGGGTCCCGGATCCAATACTTCACTATGTTTCTTCCTTTAAGCTAGTGCTCCGCGGTCTACTGGGTAGCGATCTGTTAGCCTAGGGGAGAAACGTTGACTACTCTTCAGTAAGGGAAGCAGGTGCAGCGTAGCGTCTACGGAGCTCTTGGGAGGTCGCGATGGAGTCTGCGAAAATAGAAAAAGATCAGAGTAGTGGCTTTGCTGGGAGTGTGCCTTGTTTAGTTGAACATTCAAACGTCAACCAACAAATTCAAGAGTAAACTTAAACCCTTAGTACAGATGCAATCGGACAAATTTCCATACAATTACACAAAACGAACATTTTGCTGACGAGAAATTAATTTTATGTGCTTCCAAACTGTAAACTGCCCGACAACTTCGACACCTGCGCCGCCTTCATTTCAAAACGTGAAAACGCTAACGGAGCAACATTCTTGCACTAACCTTCTATCCAGAGCAGCTCAGATCAAATTGTTAGTGTGATAACGTTAATAGTGCGGATTTTATTGACTTGTTTACTGCGATCAGAGCACCGCCACGGATAAGTTTATTAGAAGTATTAATATTGCGATCAAATTGATAAATGGTGTAATTATTAAGTGAAAGTGAGAATTTAACCAAGTTTCGGTAAAAATCCCAACATCATACATAATTGTGGATAACGCAAGTCTTAATTCTGGTAGTTTAGTCCGGGTCCCGTGAGTATTTTGATAATAAATGTTGAGGTTTAGTTTTTTGACGGTCAACAATGTATTTTATTATTCGAGGAACGCTATTATAATATTTGATTGTTGCATCAGGATCACTCTTTTATTTCCTCGAATTGAGTTCTTAAACAATAGACATGTGAATGTTGACGTAAGGTGAGATCAGAGACGATGTTCAAATTATTCGATTTTAGGTATTGTCTTATATGTTGTGATCTTTTTTCTTCTTAATAATATCAATGGCAATCGAAGAGCTGAAAGTAATCACTTTAATTGGTCTAGGTTTATTAGAGTTAGGTTTTCCAATACGTATGGCTTTGAAGTCTTTAGCTTGGATGTCCAATCATTTATTCTCATCGGCCTCAGCGTAGCCTTCCGAAATAATATATAAAAATATTGGAAGTCCTCTCATACATACATACAACACTAAAGATGGCACCACTGCAAATGCACTTAATTCTTGTGGGAGAAAATATGAAGAAAGGACAAGCATCGCTGACGGTGATTTAGTGGTAGTTCAGCTCCAAATCATATTCGCATTCAATTTACTTACCAAACTTTTATTTCTCCATACTCATGTCATATTTTTTTACGCGCTGATTTTTATGTTTTCATAACATATCTGCTGCAAGCAAAGGTGGATAACAGTGGCATTACCAGTCAAGTGTAACCCCTTCTGGCAAGGCGCACAACAACTGTCGACATGTCCTTTTTTGCACACGAGCGGCGAAAAAAGGGGTTGACTACCTCTCTATTCACACTGCTTATCGCATCACCGCTTTTCCAATTTCGGAAACAGAGAAAGTTCCAAAAATTGAATTATTAACTTATTGAATGGAAGGATAATAAATAAATTTTTCATGCCTCGTAAATATTTATAAAGCTGGAAACGGATGGTCGTTTGGACCAGAGGAAGGGTTACACGTTTACGTCACCGCCAAATTGAGTGGTTGCCATTCTGAAGTGGTGTTGAAAATGACCGGGACAGTTTTTTCATGTTGTCCAGGCTAACCCATTACGATCTTTATGGGAGAATGATAAGGGGGTTAGTCTTTGCAATACTTTCGTTGTTGAACGAAGGCCGTTTACTTTGTTCCAGCCAAGTCGTTCACGAACCATTCACCCCATTTTTGCCAATCTGAATGCGTTGAATGCGAATCAACAATAAATATTGTCCGATTTTCGGGCATGTACATGTACTGTTGCTTTGCTGGTGGAAATTGGAATAGATGCAAGTAATTCATGGGATAATGGAGTTTTAAGAACAGGACACTGTGGCAGGTTTCTTTCCTTTCTGACTCTTTCTGTACTTTATGTCGCCTGTTATGTTCTTTGGCAATACCGGAAAGGACTAATGGTCGAAACAAACCTTTAGTGGTTTCACTGGACACAAAGGATCACAAAGGGTTGCACTGACGAAGTCGTTATGCTAATGCATCGTAAATTGGGTAATATTTTGTCAAGAGATGCGTTCGACGCATGTTGTGATTTATAGACGTCCACTTCAGTGGGTTATTAAGTTAACCATGCTTTAATGGAACAAAATGCATTTTCTTTCTATGTAATTATGGGAAAAGAGGAAAAAAAGGTTGTTGGTTGGCAATTTACGGGATGCGTGGCAGTAAATAAAAATGGTTCATGATGGAAGTTGCATTCATAAATAAATTTGACTATTACTTATATCAAGTCATTTGGATTGGATGTGTATCAAAATTAAAACCGATTTTACGACTAGAACAAATATTAATATCCGCAAAGTAAAATTCATTACTTAATGTTAATACTTGTTTAACACTTCCCAAGGGAAATTTACAATACATAGTAAAATGTGCATAAAATAATTCGGGGGATCCGATTTCATGTTAACCTTATAATTGAATTGCACTGTACGTTGGAGCGAAACCATATAAAATCGCTTCATAGGCAATAAAACCCGTTCGTGGATTCACGTAATCATATCCATTTTAAATTGATTCTCTGTAAATTATGGCAAAACAAAACGAGCTAACCGGCGACAACTCATTTTAAAATAACTATAAACGAAAACCAGAAAACTGAACTTCCTCCATCAACTAAACAAATAGAAATGGCAAATTTTATTACGTAACTGCCTCGGCATGTAGTAAAAGTACTTTATCATAAATTAGAAACAATAAACTGCAAATTTCAATATACTCCCGGATATTCAAACTCTTCTGCTCAACTTCTTCTTTGTACGTTCGTTAAATGCATGGTGCAAGCTCAAACGAAAACCTGTAGAAAATTTGAAATGCTACTGGGTAAAGTTAATTTAATTAAAACATAAATTAACACGTTTTTAAAGCCATTAAGAATAAATGTTGATATGCTGTTAAACGTTACAAGGGTGGCAGCATGTTCTTTCGTCCTTCAACGCAAGTTAATTGCACAATGCAAACTCTGCTTAGAATTATAACCGTTTCGACGAATAAAAAAAATGAGGGACGATTATTGAAGCAAATTGTTGCCGCTGGTCATGTCCAAGGATGCAACAAAGTACATAAAGCATGAGAAAAGCTTGTTCGTTGCACATTTTGTTCGAATTTTCGCTGGTAACAACATGAAATTCAAATGAGTTTGCCTGTACTTTGTAGTTGCCCAAATTCGAATAGACTACAACTAGTGATGGTCCTTTATAAATACTGCTCACAACAGTTCGTTGTTGAGCTCCACTTGAACTATGGCCCTGTAGGGGATATATGCAAAAGTTTCAAGTTACAACGGACAGTTTGTAGCTGTGCTGTACGAGTTTGAACTCTGGCAAAGAATTAACTTTTGGTAGTTGTGAGCTCAGTTATTTGAGGATAGAAGTTTGTAGTAGCCGGAATGTTGTTAGATACAAAGTGTGAAGTTGATGACACCTTGTAGCATACGACACAATAATAAAAGGAATTATTACTAACGGACTAAATGGATGATTTAACTATTCAATATGAGCATAGGCAGACAACATTGTTGTCTTCTGTTTAGTGTTGATCAAATGGAATAAATTTTATTATCATAATTTTGAATTTTCATGAGACATTGGTTCAGGTTTTGATATTTTTAATAAGGCTTATGGTTATCAGAAAATCGTAGAATGTAAGGATGCTCCACATTTATAAAACAAATAAATGGCCTGTGTTATGCTATGACTGCGAAACTTGGACCCTATATCATGCTGAACATTTTCGAACAGAAGATCCGTTGGCGAATATTCGAAGTAGTTTGTGACTGAAATGGATGGCGTATTCGCTACAATCATGGGTAGTACAACTTATATGATGAGCTGGGAGTTTCTAGAATCGTCAGACTTCAACGGCTGCAATAGGCAGGGCATACAGTTGCGATCAAAATAATAGTAGTGCTACTCATAATAATATGTGATCGGGACTACTAAAAGGGGGCTAATATGTCAAAATATCGATTCTAACTTTCTTGGCAATATCAATGGAAACGTATGCTCTTTCCAATGGTGAAAACCGCAATTTTTTAAATTCGATATTGACTCTGAAAATTGATTTATAAAATTCACAATTTATTATCCAGAATATAATATAAATTTGATGTTTGTAGGTTCCAGCATAATTCTGCAACCACTAAAGTATTGTTAACCAAATTTGGTACACATATTATTTAAACTCTTTAAAAATAAATACTATAGGGGTAAGACACCCTTACTGTCCTTAGGGGTGATCGTGAGTGACATATAAAAAACGATATTCGTGTCGAATTTGCAGTTTCCAGAGTCATTAAGATGTATTACATAGAAGTATTCCCATTGCAATTTAGTCCAATGTCAACTCTCTCTCTGAGGGTGAGAAGAGGTAAAAAACGTAACTGAAATGAAAAAATAGGTTAGATACGATTATTACGGATAATTTTCTTCCAGGTTGAGTTACGAGGGGATCTTTGTATAGGAGGAAAACGTTCTTGCCAACCAGTGGGTCTTGTGTCAAGTTGTCATCTGAAGTATGAAGTATGCCGAAAACTATATATTTTTAAATCAACTCAGGAGGTAACCTTGATCATTTCCAAATAAATAAAGATTTTAAGCAACTTATTTATCTACTTTTAAATACGTATACTACATTTGTTGGACGACCTAGTAACAGGAGAACATCAGCTAAGAGAGCGGGTGCCTCAGTAGGCAAGTCGTGGAGTGAGCTGAAGGCGATGGCGATGAACAGGACGAGGTGGAAAGTAGGCGTGGTTAATGCCCTATACCCCACAAGGGGTTAATAGGAATCAGGGAGGGATACTAGATTTCAATATGATTTCATTGCATTCCTTTTCCTTTTTCGATTGTCACAAATTGCGAGAGTGACTTTTCAGCTTCATCAGATTCTTCGCTTGTATTTCTATTCTTCCGTTTTATTTGCATTCTTTCTCTTGGTAGCGGTACTACACCGTCCGCTTTTGTGACATCAGTAACAAGTTTCTAAGGTTTTTGTACATGTTCCACTGATGCTACAAGGACATTCCTTCAGGCTTTATAACCTCTGACATAAGACTTTCTATCGGCTTCAGGGAAAGATTGAATTCGTGTTTTTCCTCACTGGAATACTTTAGGTACCATACCACGAGAGTTTCAGTGTTGCTGAATGTACTTAGTGGCGCAGCATGCTGATAGCCCAATTAGCACCCTTTCCAATGTCATCTTTTTCATCAAACAAATGATTGAAAAGCTTTAATAGGCAAGTCTTTTCTAACAGCCGTGCAGAGTAGAGCAGATCAACACCACACAATTACACTAACAATTTGATCTGAGCTGCTCTAGATAGAAGGTTAGTGTAGGACTTCTACTCCGTTGTGTAGTTCCGCGTTTTGATGCACGCGACGCAGGAGTTGAAGTTTTCGATTATTGTTTTCAAACCACACAACCGACTTTGTTGGCGGGCTTTGTTGAAAACAAAAGTATTTTTTTTATTTGTCACTATAGGTGCACTTCAATGAAATTCTGAAAGTTTTGTGTGTTTTAAAAAAATCATCAGTATGACCATTGTAATGAATTGTGGATCTGTGGATACTGTACTGCATACATATTCCATATTATCGCATCTCACAGCTGAGTAGCACTCTGTCAACAGCCCGTGTAAACGTACCAAAAGCTGGTTATTAACAGAATAGAGTTTTGCTATGAGTTGCAAATTTACAACTTGCTGGCGGTCCGCTATCATTCGGCAGTCGCGGGCCCAGCTATGTTAATTGCCTTGACCCCTCCAGGGGCATGGGCGCGTCAACATCTCCAGCAATTCTATGCCTTGTTGACGTTTCGATAGCATATCTGCTTTTCGGAAGTGCAGTTGCTCGCATGCACCTCCTATCCGCGCCGTCTTTATTCTGACAAGCTCGGTACACTGTGAGAGTTCTATTAGTACTCACAGGCAGTTTTTGATCGCGCCGAGATTTGAACTCCGAGCTCTAGATTAGTATTGTAGAACGGCGACCGAAAGACCACGGCCACTGAGCGCGACCACCGGGACCAGCTACCAGCAGTCAGGAACATTTCGGCAGGTGAGTGAATTGGCTTTTGAACCATTTTATTGTACTTCGGTTGATATCTACTCGTATTTATGTACCAGATTCGTCTAGGCGCGTTAACGAGGGCCGAACACAAGTTTGAGCTCCGAGCCTTATACTACAAGTGGTTATAACTATTGTTTGAACTATTTGTTTGTTTGTTAGCCCGTACCATGCTACGCCACATCTGTAGATTGTAGCACCGTGGCAGTCAAGGAAACAGGCAAAATAGAAAAAAAACGGTAATTAGATTCATGTTTTCGTAGAGCCTCAAAGATAAAATTGGTAGGCTTATGGCCTTCGCATTGTACGGTTTTTACCGTGCAGTTAGAATCGAAACGGCGAAAATTTTATTCAACTGGTATATTTGTCAGTTTTAAGCGCGATCGTATAGTGTGGAAAGTGCCAGGTTCGTCTACAATTTATCGAAGAAAGTTACGCCGCTTTGATTTCAACTGTTCGGTTGTGCGAAGGCGGCTAAAAATAATAATAAGTGAACATGTGATTTTCACACGTCAAGCTATATCTAGTTGAACAGCCGGATCTGTTCGTAACATCTTAACCTCACAATAATGACCCACAAAGTGGCTTAAGTGGTTTGTCGAGTGGCCTAGTAACATGACGGACCTGCAATTATATTCCCCAGTCGTTTCGTCATACCATTAATTTGTCGACAATACTTTCAGTCTTCGACGCTGTATCAAAGGTAATTTCGGGTCCCCAAATATGCCAGTGCCTTCTTTGCCTAATCAGTGGCCTCGTTTGATTCATTTGGATCAATTTTCATACAAAATTGCCGATCGGTTTTGATCCACGTCTATTATGGGACCTACATGGATCAAGGTTGAAAGTGAATCAGATGAATGTTAGTGTTATTATCCGGCCGCTACTTAATAACTGCTGCAGACAAAAAGCCGTGGCTTCAGCCTATTGGGACCGCCTTCCGGGTCTGAGACTACCATTTATTTATTGCTGGCTTCTCACAAAAACGAGCTTCACTATTACTCATTATGAGTCGGCTTGATGTCAGAAACGTTTGCGGACTTCTTTCAGGTCACTCGTGCTTGAGACATCATTTAGCAACGTTGGGTTTGGCCTCAGATTCAACCTGTCCTTTCTGTCATGAACAAGAAGAGACTTCGCAACATATTTGCTGCGAGTGTGAGGCCCTCGCCTGCTTCCGCATGAAATGTGTTAGGTGTGCTTTTCTTGAAATAGATGAAGCTTCTGCACTTTCAATTTAAGATTTAAGTAACTTTATTAGTACGACTTAGCTTCGTCGCCAGGCCTGGTCCTGTAAGCAGACATAGGGCTATAGCACAATAGACCATCAGGTCGCAGTGCTAATGGGACAGCCCAAGGCCTATCTCTAATCTAATCTAGACTAAACAGACTTAAGAACAGACTGACAGACATCTTACCGATTTGAAAATGATTTTATATCTTGCTACACACCCCTACAAAATGAAAATAATTGCTTGATCAAAAATGTTCATAATACAATCCATGTAAATGCGAATTTAAAATTTCACAAAATGCTATGCTTCCGACTGGATCGAAAATGAGAAGTCTAGCAAGCCTACCGAGGGTGAGTTTGGCGGCCGTAGAAGGTTAAAAGTTCCAAAAAAAGCTTAGAATTACGTCATTTTAACCAGTTTTTTTAGCTTTACAATGAGATACTTACGAGTATGTTTTATGACATTATCTACAATATTTTCTGTTTCTGAAATAGGTTCAGTGAAGATTACACCCATAGTGCTTTCGGCAAAATCTCGGAAAAACTACAAAAAGGGATTTTTTGAGTTTTTTTTGTTCAAATATTTTGAAAACGGTTAACCCTAGCTAAAAAATCTAAGACAAAATGAAAGATTACCAGGAAATTCTTAAAAGTATTACATTATAACCGTTACGCCATGCCGACTACAACACATCAGTACTCTTCAGTTTGTCCTGAACGAATATCGCCAGTTTTTCCTAGAGATTCTCGATAGCACTTGAGATTATCGTCAGTTTCTCCTACAAGATTCTCGTCAACTTATCCTACGGATTTTCATCAGTTTTTCCTAGGAATATCTAAATGAGTAGGCTAAAGATTAGCATCAGATCAGTTTCTACTGTAGGAATGTTATCACTGAAGTTGATAGAGAATATACTCCTTTCCGGTATTGGTGCATTTCTTGTAACGCAAATTTATTTAACGAAAGTTTCCCTAGGGATACATACAAGAAGCACCTAGTTGAAGATGGGATCGATACCGAAAATTATGTTCCCACTTATATTTTAATTACAATAATTATTGTTGGCACGAAGACGTTCTACTATTTCCGTCGTATCAAAAATTGTCACGATATACTGTTATATGTCTGATTTAATTCCATCAATTCAACTCCTCAATAATTTCACCATTAAATAACTCTGCTCACTCCTGGCAAAGGACGCGTTGTCACCGCACAACCACAACATTTCTCTTGTCGTCATTTCAAAACACATTGCATGCATTCTCTCACTCTGGTCGATTAAAGCTTTATAATTAATGAACTTCTCAATTATTAAACATAACTATCATCTCTTCCATTTCATCAATTAATTAATTGCCTAGGAATGGTGGAGCACTATCTTCCCAAATAGGCAATTAATATAATTGCAAATCAGAGATTTATTATATCCTCGGGCGGAAATGAGTCAAGTCTTGCGGCCGCACCATATGTGACCGGGTGTTTCACGCAAAAGCCATTTTAATATACGAGTAAATCTATCAGTTGATGTTTTCATAGGAGTGATGGTATAGTTTCTTAAAGCTAGAATTTAAAGCATATGAAAATTAATACGCATACTACTTTATATTACATTTATGACTACATATTTGGCAAATTTAAATTCCCTTAGAAAACGGAATGTTTTGTTTTGGTCTAAATTCGACATAAAGTGAATAATAATGGATAAGTCCATGACTCAGTGAAATACATACATACGAATCTGCAAGCAATTCATTGGCCCTTGAATATTCTGAGTCGCTCGAAAAAATTCTGATTCAATTCAATTTATTGTTTACTAATATTATAAATCTCAAGAGTGGAGTCAACAAGTAAGTTAGAGTACAGACTCGCGAAGTCTTCGCTACTATAGTTCGGTTGATGAGTTAATACAATTCAAATTCTTTGTGTAATCTAATATAATAATAATGTAAGTCAAGGAAAATTTAAAGAAACCTTGCGTGTATTTTGATTGTATCTTACACCTAACTTAATCCTAACCTACATCTACTTATTATCTAGTATTAGTTACCCATTAAGTACTAAGTATTTTAACTGTATTTAATTAAGTAAATAAGGACCTGATGTTTGTATCATCACTGAAAATGTATCTTGATTCAAAACTTGAGGATCTTTTCCTGGCCAGTTTCGATATTGTTAAAATAATTGATTAATAATATAAGATTTTGATTTAGTTCACGTGTTGAGAAAAAGCGAGGTTTTTTCGTGATCATTTTAAGGATTCGATTTTGCGCTACTTGGATTTGGGTTTTATGGCATTTGGCACACTGACCCCACTACGGATGTAGTGCATAGGTTGCTTTTGAGACCTTGGAGAGGATATGGTCAACGTGTTTAGAGAAGGTCATTTGTTTGTCTACTAAACTTACATCTAGGTATATGATTTCATCGTCCCAGGAATTTGCTGCCCAAGGAAATTAAGACTGCTGGATGGTAGTTTCCTACTCCTCTTTCTTTCTAGAGAAATGCATAGCTTTGGTTTTGGCTTGGTTGACTTTAATTTTCCAGCGGTGATAGTACTGGTATAATAATTCTAACTAGTGCTTTCGAGCGGCAGTGATTTAGTCGGAATTTTCAGAGCATGTACATAAGTACGCACATATCGTCTGCAAATAGGGCATCACAGTCATTGGATTTGGGTATGTCAGCTGTATAAAATTCTGATTCGTGATTATTATGTGACACTCTTTCTAAAAAAAAAACGTTGGCACTTCATAATCCCAATTGTCTCCGGAAAAGTAAATCATTCCAACCCCAATACAAAATTCTCGTTTTTTATTTTCATTTCTTGCCAGTTTCCATTTTTGTTTGAAGAAAGAAGTCTCTTTCACTAGGCTTGGAATGGAAAAGTTTTCTTTTCTCATTAGGAGAAAAATATTTTAAGAAAGTATTTTCGTGTGGTTATTTCACTCTGATCCATGGAATATCATACTCCCGACCCATGCAGCGAATAGACGTTAATTTTTGAACAACTTAACCTGCTCCCCATCAAAGGCAGCGTGAAAAATCAGTGAGTATATTAGAAAATTAAATCAAATCACAGGGAAATGGATCTCTACGTAGAGTACGATTGTCTGTTCATATTAAATAGTTCTTTTTTTTCTAGTAGAAAGTTCAGGAGCCTATGCTGAAAAAGGATCTATGCAGAGACTTTTGAAGGAGAGATGAATTTTCGCACGGTAATATTTTTTTTCTCTGGGGTTGCGGATGGGTCGTCGGCACAATTTTTTTTTCTAACGGTAGAGAAAACGAGGCCTGCATTTGATATGAATATAAACAAATACACAAATTGGCGACTTGGTTAATTCTAAACATAAACCTAGTATGCTTTTATAGTTTAGCAGTTTTAGCTTGACAACGGGTCATTCATTTTGTATTATTCGAAACCGCTTGAAGAGCACGCCTCGGAGCAGGACAAATTTTGTTAATTGGAAAATATATTTTTTTTTTCTCGAAATTTTGAAGACTCCATTTGTCTCTGATTTTGTTAGATAGTATCCATCATCAGGTGTAATTTTCCGCCACTAACGTCAACAAACATCGTCGAATACGCTTTCAGTTGAGGATTACATTGATGTAACTTAATTAATATAGCTGATAGGGCAAAACATGTATCTTTCTTTCAAGATACTTTTATCTGTTTATCAGGCTGGGTGTCCTCTGCCGGATTTGCTTTATAATAGCCGAGATACTTGTCAGTGAATTTATTCTTCAATGCTTTTGAAAACTTCTGGCTACAAAAATGGCTACTAATTTTTGTGAAATTTAAGGAACTTCCCAATGGTCTTTGATTTGGATAGATAGTGGACATCCTTTCATTTGCTCCCAGCTGCATGCGAGATTGTAAGCTCCAAGGCAAGTTACCGAAATGAGCGCCATCTCCGAGAATTTTCTTTTCTGGAATGCCTTATATATTTAGAAAGGTACATTTAAAATTAAAGGTACATTTAAAATTAAAAAAAAAAAAAAATAAGGCTGTATAAAAAGTTCGCGCTAAGACATTGTAAAAAATACCCTGCAATTTGCGATTAGATTTTCAGTCTGATTATTTTTTCAGTCTGATTATTTTTTAGCTCGGTTAACTTGGCCTGAAGATAGTCCCATCTTTTTACACCTTCCAAATAGTGGTTCGCGTCCGTGTCTGTAAAATATTCAGTACTGTTGAAGTGGCATTTTTTGTTTACATGAATATTACAATATTTTACCCCTCTCCAAGACTCGTCTTTTAAACCAAAAATAAATGATTGGTAGGCAGATCTTCTGAATAAAAGGCTTGGAAAATCAAATCTCAGTTACCGAGCTCCCTATATTCCCCTTTTTTTGCCTCAGCTGAGACATATCCCGTTCGTAGCGGGGAATCTACACAGTCCATCTTGTTTCGACTAGAATACTTTCGAGGTGGTCTTCACAATGTTCATGCGATAAGGATTTTTGGTTAAAAATGAACCAGCGCGCTGTATTAATAAGTAGGTGTAGCGGCTAGGTGTAAAGTGATTTCTGGGCTAAACTGTCAAGTGACTCTAAAGGGAGTTAGATGAAAAGGCGGAAAACCAGAAAACCGGAAATAAAGCTATATCCATATTAAAAAGAACAAGATTTGATATTAGCAGAATTACCTCCATTACTCTTTTGTTAGTCCCTTATATCCTCTTTAAACTCATTTTTTCAAGCTAAGCCACAAATAAATTATGCCCATCACTTTGCTCTTCTAAAAAAAAGGACTTTAGGAATGGATTGCTTGGAAGTAATATTTTAAATTTATTTGAATAACTTATTAGCATCCAGGGTTCGCTACAAACTTTGGTTATTTTGGATATTTTTTCACGGTCACTCAATTCGGGTGAAGGTCAGGGTCGTTGAGATGAATGGTGGCACTATTCATCTCAGTAACCCCAAAAACCATTGGTTTGACATTAATCTCGGTCACTCGGGTTTATTTGTTATCATATTGGCACTTATTCGAATTTGCATATCCTCAGTTCCCACTTGATCCAATGCGGGTCTGAATACATAAGGCAGTCGATAGCCATCAAACCACAAACATTTTTTTGACTTGTTGTCTGAACTTTTTATGATGACATCCTCACAATAAACGGATCCATTCTTGAAGGAAATAACAATTAAAGTATCTCTTACTCTTAAAAAAATTTACTGATGATGGGTCCACGAACAGAACGGCCCAATAGTCTCTAAGTGTCATCACAGCCTAGTCATGAAGTGCTTTTAGGAACTGTTTTCCCTTTTTTTTGATGCTAATTACAAATCTGAGCGTCCCACCAAAAACTTTTGAGTTATAGCAGAAAATTCCAAAGAAAAGACACTGTTTTTTATATTTTGAAAACGGGTAGCCCTAGCAAAACGTTACCTAAGCCAAAGTGAAAAAAGGTGCAATGAACCATATTCTGGTCTGGTTGTGCTGTTTCCATCGACAGATCTACGGCATCACCTGATGAACAAGGATCTGTCGGTGGTACGAGACCAGAGGCCGAGAATCCCATAACGCCTGGACCCTTATGCTAGCACGAAGGAATCTGCGCCGTCTGCCAACCATTCCAACCTTATCGCCTCATTTTTTATCATTCCCCATTTTTGCCTCCCATATTTGATTTGTCCTCCCCAGGCCTATGAATTTTTATTAAAACGTAAAGGACAGGGGCAACGAGCGGCGAAAACCGCACTCTCGTCACCCGAACTGAGCTACAGAAGGCATAGGCCACTGCTTAGCTCGTTGAGGGGCCTTTTTCTTCGCCAAATGGCACGGTCCGATCTTCACGGTCTTTATGCTACCTTAGGCTCCGTCCACAAGGGCATTTCCGGATGCCCCCTGAATCGTCCATTAAAAGGTTAACGTCACTTCCCGTATCTTCAATAGTTTTCGAGATATTCTCCCTTGAAAAAGATTACTTTTTATGCTCCTATTTCTTAACTTTTGTTATGATAAGGCATAAATTTGTTGATAACTTATTGGGCTTTCATTTGGGACAAGTGAAGTGCACGTGGAAAAAAGTGTTACCTAGATAATGCCAAAAACATTTTGTTTTCTCGTTTGAAAAGGATTATGTTTCATACTTCTAGGTATCTGGGTAACTGTTTTTTTCCACGCGCGTCTCACTTATCTCAAATCCAAGCTTGTTAAGTTATCTAAAAGCGCATCCATTACAATTTTTCTCGTAGGATATGTTTTTTTTGTTATTTGGGAAAATACGCCAGAAAAACGATGATTTTTTCTCTTTGTGGGACAAAATAGTCTTTTTCAAGTGAGATTTTTTTTTTACGATTAACCGTTTTCAAAATATAAAAAAAAACTATTGTAATTTTTTGTGATTTTCTGGCTATAACTCAAATTACACGAAAAAAACTTGGTATCAAACGTCAGATTGGTAATCAGCATCCCAAAAAGATAAAAAAAAAGTCAAAATTGATAACTAAACAAATATACGTGTATGTCTCTAGACACTCCATCTTTCCCTATGTTTTATAGCTCAATAAGTGTTTGATTGTTTGAACGAAGAAGTGAGTATCACTTTTCTTGCGAAACGATATTTGTGCCTGAAATATTTGGATTGAGGGGACAAAAAGTGCCTCGTTTGAATTCTAGTTCTACATATTTTAAAATTTCGAGAAAGGGGAGGGGAGGATTATCCCCCCTATCTACGCCACTGATTCAGCTGATAAAGGATTTGAAACAGGGAAAATTGATACAAAAAATTGTAGTATGCTCCTTCCCGACTCCTCTTCTATGTTTTATGTGTATAAAATTTGAGTTTGATTTGTTTTATTTAAGTCAACAATTACGAAAGTATAATCCGCCTCACTTTCTACCACTATTTTTAAAGCGTGTCTATCACAGTCAGATAAAAATAAGTCGCAGTGCTGGCCCTATTAACTGATTTCTTTTTTGTGGAATATACCTAGGTAGGTAGGTAGGTAAAAATAGAGCTTAAAAATCAAAACGATTACTTTGCCGGTACGCAAACCAAGAACACCGTAAAATTTTGTTTACGGACGAAAAAATTTTTACTGTCGAAGAAACATTTAATAAACAAAACGATAGGGTTTATGTTCGCAGTGCCAGAGAAGCTTCTCAAGTTGCCCAAAAGGTTCAAAGAGGTCATCATCCAGCCTCAGTAATGGTTTGGTGGGGTGTTAGCTACAACGGGGTGACAAAGTTGCATTTTTGTGAGAAGGGCGTCAAAACGTCTGCCAAAATTTATCAAGAAAGTGTCCTTGAAAGTGTAGTGTAACCTCTCAACACGTCATTATTCAAAAATCAGCCTTGGAGTTTCCAGCAAGATTCTGCACCAGGTCATAAGGCGAAGTCAACCCAAAAATGGCTTAAAGAAAATGTTCCAGATTTTATTAAAGCTGAAGATTGGCCTTCCTCTAGCCCAGACCTGAATCCGCTGGATTACGAATTATGGTCTGTCTTAGAACAAATGATGTGCTCTACAAGACATTCTAATATCGAATCCTTAAAGAAGTCTCTTACACATGCAGTCGCCAATTTTCCGATTGAAGTCGTGCGTGCTTCCATAGATAAGTGGCCAGCTCGATTAAAGGCTTGTGTAAAGGCAAAAGGCAATCACTTCGAATAACTTGTTGCAATTTCCGTTGTTGACAATGCATTTAATAAATAAACAATGATTTCTTAACATATAACACCTCTTTTATTGAACAGTGCTTCAAAAAGTTTGTAACAGTATTTATGGCTAGACTAGGTATGTACATATCATCACATCCCATTACCTGTATAACAAATCTGTCTATTTTCATAATTAACTTTTATCGACATAGACGCCTGTCGTTTCCTGCACACATTTTATTCAGAAAATTACATTATGCTCATTTATATGCAGGAGAGACGTATCTATTTATTTGGTAATCTGAACTTTTCTTTCTAGAATCTCTGAAAATTTGCCAAACTCATTATTTAGATATTATCAGTCTTTCACCGAAAACAAACCCGGAGTCTTCCTGGACAATATCCGTGAAAACATACTATACTCTGCAAATTTACGAGTACAGTCTGCAACCTGAACTGTATGTTTACGATGAAATTTTCCACTCTTATCGAATGAAAAGGAAATGAAAATTTACTTGCTAAGTTTCGGTTAATAATGGTACCAAAGTGGGTTCAGAAACCTTTAATTAAACTTGATACCATTCAACAATTTGCAGTTGAATTGTAATTTTTTTTTTGGTAAGCTTTCGGGCATATTCACTACACCCAATGCAATCGCTTGTTGATGCATAGAGTAATGAGATACACTTGCCTGCCTGTTTGTGCAAAAATAAGCTTGTAGACAGAAAAAAATCCCAGCATAATTGAAGTATCATGTAGGCGCAATTACTGTCAGAGGAGGTAGGGCTATGGTTTGGGGGATCTGCGTTTTTTCCATAACAGGCTGCTTTCGTTTGAAAAATTTTCACTGACATTTGATATCACTGAACATCAAATTGAAACTGTTTTCCCCGAAAAAAAAATGTAATCGGAGAATGCTTTTTAAAATTACAAATTGAATGCTTGAGGGCTAATAGACAAACACAATACTTTTTTAAGAGCACTGGATTTTATCTGCGTAATTGCTCATCAAGGAGCAAAGTATGTCTGCGTTTAATAACGAGTACACAGTATTATATTTGAGTTTTTGAATTCATTTTTAAAATGAGTACAACAAAATACTTTTGCTTCATATTATACTCTATTAAAAGTTTGCTTATTCAAAAGTTGGTTGCATTGAAAATTTTCGAATTGAAACAAGTTGCTACGGCTTAGCCATGCAAAGATGAATATTCTGTAAACCTGAAAAAAATCAGCAGTACTTACATTTCATAAAAGATATTTTCCTGGTAACCAAATGATTAAAAAAAAATATCTTTTATGAAATGTAAGTGCACTAATGCCCTCCTTGTGCATTTTCATGGCAACAAAAACCACCCATTGCAACCGGCTCGATTAAGTAAATGTGCAAATATAAAATGCTTACACACGAAAACAGAGCTCATTGATAAATGACTCCACGTGTATCCAAATATCTTCCACTTTGTGACATTAGACAAGGTCAGTCCGTAACTCTTGCTAACTTCAAGGCTACCAAGTGCAACTTGTATCGATTTTCAGCGCTCTCTGCACCACGTGGAGCAAATCCTATTTTATTTCCATGACATTGAAACTTTTCCACTAAGCTAATCCTGACATTGAACATTCAATTTGAATCCTTGCAAGGACGTTAAAAGTTGCAGCTTTTCTTTGCAGCCGCGATTCTCGCCAAGTCACCCTCAATTCGTTAGAAAATCACCGGAGCATTCTTTACGAACGAAACGAGCGAAAATGAAGAAAAACGAATGCAGGCGAAAAAAGGAAGACTGCTAGCTATCATGTTAATAGAAAAACGGTTGAAAGCAGTCAGGAGTTACGGAGAATTATGAGGCCAGATAAAACTTTTCGGAGAACGAAAAATATACAAAAGGACCAAAAGAAAACGGACGAAAAATGTGAAGAAACCGCTTCGTAGCGAAATTTATTTGACTTTGTCGTAACAAAGGGAGAGTGAGTCAATTTCCCAAAGTTCCATTTTCACGAGATTCTTCCGCTCTAAACAATACACTTTGCGACAGACTACACAGTTCCGCTTGTTGGCAACCGCTAAAACAAGTCACTGTCTCAAGACATGAGTTCCGTAGGGATAATAATGTCCTTGGCGATTGTACGGATATTGTATTTGTGTTAACTATACATTCCCAAAAACGAATGGAAATCCATTTCGGAAGAAAATTTTATCGTCTTGCAATATGTCATGTATAAATCACACCTTTATCTCTGCTGTTTGCTCAACGAACAGCACTCATACAGTGGCACACAAAGGACTTTTATTCTTCGGGACAGATCTTTTGCTAGTGTCCTGGCGGGATTAATAACCCCCCGTTACAAGGAACAAGTACAAACGTATCGTGACGATGGCGCTGAAATATTTCCTAAAAGAATTTTGTGAGTCGTCTCGAATGTTCTGTGGTACGTGTAGCAAAGGAGTATCTACATTTAGTAAATTGCTCAGGAAGATGATGTTGGACAATTTACAACGAACGTTTGGTAATGGTCTCTTCAAGTCAGGTTGAGTGTGTCGAGTTTTAGACTTACATATTTTGACGCACAATAAAATCAATTGAATATTATACGTAAATGAATGAAAAGAAATCAAAATCATTGAAAAATCGTCCCGAAAAACTAAAGCTATTTAAAAACACCCTATTCCAACATGCCTAAGCCCCCTTAAACAATAGCGAAAAATAGCCAAAACATTCTCTGAAATACACACAATCTCTGACAAATCGAGAAGGGGAGCTTGGTCGTCACTCCTCGGATTTCATGTCCTGGGGCCGTTGGTATAATTTACGATATTTTTCCCGTACAGCAATCGAAAACATTTGAACTGGCATACAGATTCACTAAAAGGACTCGCTGTCGTTGTAATATCCGTATAATTCGGTATAGAGAGAGTGGTTGTGTGCCATAGTTATATGGACAGCGGGCTGGCGTGGGGCTAGAAGTCGGACAAAGTGATTCAACAGGGAGCAACCATCGCGACCATGTAATCGTATTGTACTGTACCGTAGAAGGAGGTGAGATTGTTCATAATGTTCATAATGTATCCATTTCTGGAGCTATGAAATATGGTAACTTCCGACAATTATCCGTTCAAAAGACATTCGTTATGTTGCCTGTCGAAGTGGATTTGGATACTTGGGTTTCTTTTTTTACTGAAGACGAACATGATTTGAAGTGGATTTGTACATATTTGTGCCTCGAAATGCATTATGTTTATTGAAGATGTAATAAATTTTTATGCCTAGGGACGGATATTGACTAATAAAAAATGATAACTACGAGTGGAGCGTATGGTCATTCTGAAAGGACTTTAATTTCGTGGAGATAATGTTTGGGCAATAATATTCAATCCTAATGGGTAATAATGGACACTGAATGTCCGAATCATAAGCAATCAATTGGTGAATTGTTTTTTGAAAGGAAACGAATTGTTTGAGTTCAATCGTTTTTTATTTGATACATACATACATGCTTTAAAAAAATGAAATTATTTTAGTAAAAATAAAACAATAAATTTCAATAAACTGGTAAATGTTGTCAATCTGAAGTAATGTGCATAAGTTTCATCGTGTATACAAAAGGTTTGCGAACTGAATACGTTATATGAGTACAATCTTCACGGATCAACCTCCGAAGGTTGACCAGAGAGAACTTTAATATTTATTACAAGCATAATTTCTGGCAGCCGTACAAAGTCTGCTTAAAAATATACGGAAAAGACATCACAGATGCCAAGAAGGAATCTTGGAGGGACTATTGCGAATCAATTGAGAACACTGGGGCAACAGCTAGACTATGCAAGATTTTGTCCGAAAGCCATAGCTGTCCGTCTTTCATCAAATTACCTGACGGGACCTGGACTAAATCTGCAACTGAAACACTCGCCCTCGTCATAATAACCCTCTTCCCAGGCAGCGAGGATTGCTGTACGGTCACAGACAAGCAAAATAGCCAATGTGCCTCCTGCGAAGTAATTGCGTCGGTTATCACGGAAGAAGAAACGTTGTGAGCCATCAATAGCTTCTCGCCATATAAGCCTCCTGGCCTAGATGGCGTTTTTCCGGTTATGCTTCCGTAGCTAAAATATCTAGTAACTCCATGGCTAACAGCCATGTTCAAAAGCCGCATAGCACTTAACCATGAACCCAGGAGACGTGTACATGTCACGTTCATTCCGAAAGCGGTCATATGTGGACATGAATCCGCGAAGGACTTCAGACCTATCAGCGTCACCTCCCTTTTAATGAGGACATTGGAACGAATCTTGGATAGCCATATACGACATCTACTGGCAAATTCGTCGATTTCAAAATACCAGCACGCGTACCTCAAAGGAAAATCTACTGAGACGGCTCTCCATGCGGTAGTAGCACGATTGAGCATGATATATAGGTATACTACAACAAATATACTCTAGCAGCCTTCCTGGACATTGAGAGCGCTTTTAATAACATCCGCACTGCGGTCATTCAGAAATCAGAAATCTCTCACCGAGCTTGTGGTGGAGACTCACTTTAATAGCTGGATAGTAGCGATGCTAAAGAATAATTGTATCAGAACTTGGAAGATTGTCAAGCCACTAGACACGTATGCAGGGAACGCCCCAGGGCGGGTTGATGACCCTCTGCTGTGGATAACTGCGACGGACGGACTCCTGAGAAAGCTGGAAGCTTCAGGAGCCAAAGAAATCGCGTACACAGACGATGTCATAATTCTGGTTTCGGGAAAATCCCCCCTCTATGATGAGCGACATCATGAGTGGTTCTCTGGATATGGTAAACAGCTGGACTGCCGAATGTGAACTAGGTGTGACTCCAGGCAATCCAGCTAATCCTTTTTATCACAAAGATAATAATACCGCAGTTCCAACTCCCACGACTTAATGGCCACCCTTTTAAACTATCATCGAACGTTAAGTGTCTCGGAGTCATTCTCGACTCCAAACATAGCTGTAAGATACATATTGAGTACCGTATAAAGAAGGCGTACATGGCACTCTATGCCTGCAGCAGAACCTGTGGCAATAGATGGGGTCTTCAGCCAAAGATGGTTTTTTTGACTGTACACAGCCGTAGTGAGACCAACCCTCGGAGCACTGGTATCCGTATGGTGGTCAGCTCTTCAAAAAAAATACAACCTCAACCTGTTGAACAAAGTGCAAGGAACCGCATGTATCGCAGTCACTGGCGCTATGCGCTCGCGCACAGCGGTCGCACTAAACGTCATTTTACACCTATTAACTCTAGACCTGCAAATAGGATACAGTGCCGCATGTAGCGCGGCTGCTCTAAGGGAGTCTGAGAGCTAGTGACAGATGGTGCGCACTGACAACATGCGCTACATCCAAGAAATTGTGGTCAAAATACGATGCGCGTAGAATAAATGCTCCTCTGAATAGAACATGCTCGGATGTCGCTAAGGTTAGGGATTAGGGATTAAAAAAAAACATCCAAAAACGTTTTGGGTGGTTGACAAGTTCGTTAAGGTACATAGTATATATACTTTCATTCAAACTAGGGTTAGCCTTTTTGTGAATAAGACAATTGTTTTCTTTCCAGGCATCCGAAGATTGACAGCTAAAGCGTAATTGTACCAAATTTGTTAATATTTTGATTGAATGTGTTCCAGGCTTATAGTAAAACTAGGGAAAAGAAAAACAATGATAATATTGTATATTAATAAACTCAAAAAATTAAATTAATTCCGAAGGATTTCAGAAAAAAGAAAACCAATGCATCTGTTACCAAACTTGAAGAAATTTGTTTCAGGGAAGCGCTTCGCATTCAATAAAGAAGTTAAGAGGGCAGTCTGTCTTAATTGCCCTAACCGCTTGTGGGGCATAGCGCGTCAACTGTTCCATGTGGCCCAGTTGACGTTTCGTCAGCATAAACTGGTTTCGGACAATGCAGTTGCCAGCATGCACCTCAAGTTGCCAGCATGCATCTCATGAGAGGGCAGTAGATGAATATTTTCATAGTCTCCAGATTCTCACTTCCGGGAAGGAATACTGATGTGTCAGTGACGCTGGAGCAAGTGTGTTGAAGTCAAGAGAAATTACGTAGAAAAATAAAATCATTTTTAAACAGATAATCGTCTTTTCCTCAAATATCTTGATTACGAGCCTCCGACTTTTATCCATTGTTAGCTCGATGTTACTCGTTCATCTTCACCGATTCACTCGTTCAGTTTATTGTCTAGTGAGGATATATTTTGGTTGGTTTGGTCTAAGACTCTCAGTTTTTCCAATGTATAAAGAGCCTGGAACCAAACTAAGAACTGAGAACGCTTAAAAGTATTTTTTTAAGGATTGACAGTTAATATAGGGGCGTAGCTCATCGCGTAGAGGCGCCAGTCTCATGTCTGACTACGGTCGTTAGGGGTTCAAGTCCTATCCACACCGTTCGTGGCCATGTTATATGTATGTAGCTAATATCCTCTGGTCTGGAATATTGCCTTCTTTTTGCTTGTGTCGGTACCCAAAATGATGTGCTCTCCCTTCTAATCTATAAGGCCGTCCTTATGCAGATCTGAGCACATAATGTCGACAATCCTTACACACCACAGCACTATCATCAAATCACATGTTCCTAAAACATTACTAGCAGAAGCATACTTCTTTCTTTAAAATGTTTCAAATGAGCCTTTCTAAATGTTCCCATTTTCGGTGAAATCTGCCTGCTTAAAAGGAAAATGTTTAGAAAATTTGCATATCAATTGCAGACTAACCATAGGTATCTATACCATCCAAGAAGGAATCTTTGTGAACCCTCTATATCAAATCATGGAAACGGAGAAAATTCTCATCTGTAGGCACTTTATCAAGATGGCATTCGTCGCCATTGAAGGCGGCCGTCAAATGCAGTAAAAACAGAATTTTATTATAAGTCGTCAGAAGCAAAAAAAACTTGATATAGATTGATACACAGACACAGCATTCAGGGCATCAAGAATCGGCAGGATATGAGTTTATTGTGACGGCTGTTGATTTTTATGTGTCAATCCATTTTGGCGTCATCGAGAGCGCCCTTTTGTGTTACACTACGTACGGATACGTATGGGTATTCCGCGCACCCTTTGTGAATTCGCAAACGAGTATTTATCATTCAGGAAGATATAAAAGTGAATGTTAGGCCATATCCTTTGCTCACATGGATACATCCGCTGGTGTTCTTTACAACAATCCACGATGTTCACATTCATCGCCCACCCACCCCAAAAGAGAATTGCCAAATTACTTGATTATCTGCTCGCAGATTTACGATATGTTTCGAATGTTGACATTTTATTAAAGTGAATAATCTGTGTACGATGCGAATTATATACGTGAAGGAAGTAAGATATTCGGGAATGAGGACAATGAACAATATGGCAGAATCCTTAGAATCGACTGTAAGAAAACCCCGTTCGACATGCGTTTGGAGGGTCCAATAAATCACATATGCTGGAGTAGCGCTAGGTAATGTTCAGAAAGGTCGACTTGAAGTCAGTCTCGCATGCAAATAACATGTCGACGGTAATACTAAAATATAAATTTTCCATAATATATTTTTGACGTCAAGAATTTATTGGATTTTCATGTTTTCAGCTATAAGTGTTTTCGTTTTATGTGAATGCCAATAGGGGTTGGCGCTGATGAGTATATCTCCATTTTTAAAGATTTTTGAGATAGGTGATTCAACATGGGTTGTATTGAAAGAAAATCATTTTTGATTTACCTAATGAATACCTAATTATTTATTCAAATAATAAACAATTACCTCTTAGCAAAGAGAAAAATATGAACACTGGAAGCAAATTTTCTCTGAATTTAGATTTTCGATTCTCAAGTTCTCAAACCTTCATTTGCTACATTCATTCAAATATTGAGATATAAATAATACTTGTTTTCTCAAGGTAACTTGGTAAAATATTTATAACACAAATATACATGTATCCTCTATATGAATATTTAAATTGAAATCAGCAACACTCCGAAGTACCTACGCCCATATGCGAAAATTTCCCTACTATCAGATGGGGTAAGGAAAAATGCAAGGAAACCACTGCATGATTTACATGCGATTACTACTTGAAAATGAAATTATCCAGTATATGTAAAACCACAATAAATAGGATGTTTGAATGGGAACTACACATGACTACCCTAGGAACTTTTGGTCGTTGAGGATTTGCAGATTTATTTATGGGCTCAAAAGAAGCAATTAGACGCTCATCACAATCGTAGCTCAATGATACAAAGCGACATTATTTATGGGTAACATATGCTTTATAATCGAAATTAGATTTGCTTGAAAAGATATTGCAAGAGATATTTAAATAATACATACACACATACATAATACATAAATATTTTGAAATGTGTTAATTCGACACCACATGTTTTTAGATTATATAGTACATGATCAATTGAAGCCAAGTTGAGTGATTTTATTTTAAAATAAAATTATAAAAAAACACACACACATTTAAGCATAAGCATACAAAATTAAGATGTAGAACAAGACGGGCTAGGGGGGGCAAAATGGACAACTCATATTTTCTTACAAATAAAATACGTTAAAACACGAAAAAAAACGCCTTTAAGTTATTTTGTTATTATTTTACTATATTTCTAGCCGTTATTTTTTTCGAAAATATCATTTTTTATTTTATCATTTCATTCGGTATTATTTTTGAGTGCTATGGTTAATGTAATAGTAATGAAATTTTTTGAAACAGTTATTTAAAAATAATTTTATTTTTGTTGTCATGCCGGCGCACCAGCGGGACAACGATTTTCAGTAGATTGTTAAATACCTATATTGAAAAAATAGCTACACACTTTTAAAAATGTTAAAAGCTGAAATTTTACCTATGTATTGTCCATTTACATTTCAGTAAGAACAAAAGTTGCTTCCTGCCACTTACGTTGTAGGACAAGGTAATGCCAACGACGTAATTATGTGAAAACAAGCTAGCCTTCGGCTTTACATTTGGCACTTTGAAGTTAGTGGTAAAACTTGTTCCGATTTCATTAATATTTCCTCCCATAGGAATGAGAGGTATATGAAACGGTGGGTCGATTTAAACCAAATTTAGGAATGTAATTTGGCTGTGAATATTATTGAATAATATGAAATTGGGTAAAGATACCCGAAAAAAAAGCTTTTCTAACAAAAACTTGCTTTTGGAACGGTCGTTTCTATATGACTATATGACGTTGTGGTTCGATTCCATTCATTCCGACATTTATAGAAATACAAAAAAAAAGGATTTTTACAAAATTTCAGCTCGATAGCTTCAAAACGGAGAAATTAGTTTGCATAAAACCAGACAGACAGACGGACAGATGGACAAAGCTTAATCGACTCATCTCGTCATACTGACCAAGAAACAAACTTCATGACAAAGTTAATGTACCCTACCACATACGTGAAGGGCGTAAAAAAAACCATTCGACCTATGATAAATGTTAAAAGTTAATTTTTTTATCATTAGTTTAATACTAGATACTGGAAAAACTAATGCTCCAAGCCATTTGACAGGACCTGGCGTCAGAAGAAGCGAAAATGTCTACCGGTATACATATGGTCCCGTTTTTGAAGTGGCAGGAGTTCATTTTGTTGATAGGCTATGTTATTACTTACTTTAACAAATATGACAACGAAAAGTGTCGCTAGCTCCCCGTGGAAGCCGGGCGTCGAAAGGGCGTCGAATATCAACATCCGTCCTGGAGCGTCCAAACCTTTCCTAGAATTCATTCTTCAGAAGGTCCCACGTCAGGGATGGATGTTGCATCCGAAAACGTCAATACCAATCCGCGGCGACACCTTTTAATAGAAAATGAAAGTCTAGGGCAATGACATCATCTGCCATTGAATAGGTGATAGCCATGGAACTCACACGGAATAAAAAGGATTCCGTAGTTAAACCGTTGGAGGACGGGTTGAAAAAGAGTCCTTATTTAAACATTCCGACCACCACTCGTTGAAAAGTACTTTGCATAGAAACGGACAGACAGACGGACAGACGGACAAAGCTTAATCGACTCGTCTCATCATACTGAGCAAGAATATATACAGTTTACATGGTCGGAGATGCTTCCTTCGGTGCGTAGCAAACTTCATGGCAAAGCTAATATACCCTATCACATCCGTGAAGGGTATAAAAAGTGAAACAACCGAGGCCTCTAGCAGTTTCTTCAGACAGTGAAGATAAACACAGAAAACCTACAACAGATATAAGATTCTGATGGTGCAATTGCTAGTGTATCTGTATACCTCAAATTTGTGCAACCGTCTTTACTGACAGGCTTGGAATGCCGTGGGAGTTCTACGAGTAAGTGTCACCATACACTGTCGAACTCGAATTCGATCTCGAACATGTTACAAGTGGACCGGTTTATGTGAAGTGTGTGTGTCTTGAGCTACTCAGAGGACATTGGTAACAGGTTCGTGCTCGAGTTCGGCAGAGTATGGTGACACTAATAGTGCCAATAGGTAGTTTCTTTTTTATTATATTAACACGCAGGGAAATTAACCGCTCCCTAGATGCAAGCATGCAACCCATACCTCAAGGCTACCTAGCGCTTCATACCACATACTCTCCAAAAACTAGCAGGCAACCGAACCCCTAAAGCGACGATTTCGCACACCACAAAAATAGGAACAGAAACAGAACCGGATGTTTTTCTATAGTAAAATCTACGCCTGTTTCTGTTGCTGGTGTGGGAACGTGCAACAGAAACAGAATTTTCACTAGCATACTTGTGACTGAAGTGAAAAGTATATTGTGCGTGTTTGGTTTAAAATTTATAATAAAAGAGAAGTAAAGTAAATATTGTGCGGAAGGATGGCAAAAAGGGTTATCATCGTAAGTCGTCTGGTTGTGTTCGTCGTGGTTCATTCCATTCAAATGATTAGTTGAACGGGTGTTGTTGATATTTTTTCGTTTGGCAAGAATTGTAGGTATGTTGTGTGTTTCGTAGTGTTCCAGCCAGATTGGACGTATATCTGGAAACAGTGTTAACATTCTGGATTTGAAGTTAAAATTTAAATAAAAGGCAGTTGTCTTTTATTTTAATTTTAACTTGAAATTCGCAATCAGCGACCCAAACAACCCCCTGCTAGTTTTTTTCAGGATGATTGGTCGTGTTTAAAAGAACGTGTTGCCATTCTTTATTTCTGAACCCCACTAGATTCTGCCATATATTTTTTTGAAGCGTTGTCATTTTAGATCCTCTTTTTTTTAATTTGGACTTCAGATTCGCTATCAGTGACCCAAACAACCCCCTACAAGTTTCTCCCAGCAATTCTGTCTCCGATTCTGTTTCTAATTCTATTGCAAATTCTGTTCCTGTCGCAAATGTACTGAATTCTATTCCGGTTTCGTTTGTATGCGAAATCGCAAAATGAGTACTGGAAGGATATTTTAATTCTATCTTAAGGTTGTTTTGAATATTTTAACAGCGAAAATTTACAGTAGAATATGGTCGATGAAGCCTGCAAATATTTGGCGTCCAATATAGGGTGGGTATGATTTTATCAAGTTAATAACTCTGAAATGAGTCATCAAAATAGGCGTGTTAGCCATCAGACATAAAAATCGAACCTTATCATCAGACAGCGTTAATCTACCTTAACGTTACTATAAGCAACCTTAAGGTTACTACATCGTTTTTTTCTAATCCTACGACAGTGTAGATACATAGATATATTTGTGGTGGAAAATATTCGAAATTTGGTCGAAAAGACTAGAACATTTTCGGCGCCCAGTATGGGGTCAGTGTAACTTTATCTAGCCAATGAAATCGAAGTGAAAAATCGAATGGGCGCATGGTATTATCCGCGAGACAAAAGAATCGAAACTTTACCTTATGGATATCTTGTGATTGTTGTACGATTGTAGGATATTGTTCAATTAGGAAGGAGATTTCGCCTTCAAATGACACCCTCTTTAAATGCACAGTCTGTGTATATAGGTATTTTAGCGCTAAGCCTGCTGGAAAGTCTAAACATGTGATGATGATACATAGTTATCAACCACACAAATCAGAGGACCAAGGATGGGATGGTGGTTACGCCAAATAAAATGCTGGTAGTGGGCTCATTTATAGCTTAGATTATCAGTGGCCCACACCACTTAACTCATTTCTCAAGATTCGAACATAGATACATGCATGGTTAGTATCAGTCATGTTTACATTGGAATAGGATGTCACTTAAATACTTTCAAATAATACGATGACAATATAGTTTTCCTACCCTTGCTACCCTTCTTACTCGCTCCACAAAAAAATTGGTTTGAAATGCTATAGGTAAAAATTTGATATCTTCTTAAACTCATTCACATTTTTTCAGCTTCAGTCAACAAGAATATCATCAAAAACCTTTTGATGACTTAATTGATGGCACTCATTGAATATTTCATCAGCTTCTGGTTCTCAATGAGTGCTTCAAAGATAGATTGAAAAATGACATCAGCTAAACTCATTAGTTTGATATTTACTCAATTTTCACCCAAGGGACAGTTGTGGTAAGTCTTTCCGTTAATAGTCACTCAAGAGAATGGGGTTCAAATTCTTCCCCGAGTACAAATTAAAAAAGAATTTTGCGCCGAGAACATATCTCCTCCCCCCACTGAAAGCTATCTAAGCCACTGTTCCGCAGGAGCCTCGAGAGAGGCTCAGCAAGTCCAGGAAAATGAATTTGACCCTTGTGCGTTAGGCATTGATAGTGTTTAACCTTTCTGGAGGTTTCCGCGGCACGAGGATTCTTCCATCGCCAACAAGTAGTTTAAATTTCGACTTGTTTTACTTTAAATAAATAACTGGCGTAACAGTCCAATTTTGGGAATAAGGCTTCGGGTTAGCATCATTTCATTTACTAGATCATGACGGTGTGTTTTGTGCAGAAATGTGTGACCAGCAATAGGCACAACAGAGCTATTTACCATAAGCGGGTACTCAGATGAGTGGGCTTATAGTCCGACAAGTAAATCTCCTTTTTATCTTGGCCTACTGCATACATTAGTAATCGAACTGGGTTCAGTGCATAGTGCATGCTAATCATTGCACACTTCGTACTAGAAGTTTTATTTGAATCGTGTAGTACATATATTGAAGTGTAATGCAGTTTTAAGCATTTGTTCACTTATTTCGCTTCTCACGCTGTACTGTAAATAGGAAAGCGATACCAAAAATTGACAGTACGAAGCTTCACGATCCCTTTTCATATGACACACAATATGCATACAGCCGATAAAAGAAGATTGGTACCTTTGGATCCATCTGCAAATATTAATTTTATGAAAACTGGGTTTTAAACTCACCGACCACTACAAATTACACCATAGCTGTAGAGTAATTATTTCTATTAAAACTCCTAGAGACTGGACTATGTCGGTTCACCGAATCTCTGCCAGCCTTAAGACATCATATGGCCATTTTAGTTAGGGTTATAAACATCCTATTTCATTAATCGCTATCGACTATTTTGAACACCGTACCCACCGGGAGCCACCGCTTAGTGAAGTTTCTCAATTTTCACAATTTTCTCCGAGTTTCCAGTTCCCAAAACTAAACTATATCTAAATTTGGACTGCCAATTGATCAAACCAACCAAAAACCCATTGACAACAAATTTTTAAGCAACCCTAAACTAAAATCTGACCTACATTTTCTATCCTAAAATTGCTCCTTCGAAAAAATATTATTCTAATTAATAATAATGAAAATATGGTCGGCTCAACAAAACCGACTTTCGAAACACGCGAGAGCAATCTTCCCATACCGATTATACTAAATTGGTGGAGTAAATAAGGGATATCTCCCTGATGCTATTCCCAGCAACAGTTTAGGGCATACTAACGTGCTATGTTGACATCCTCAAATTGTCCAGGAACAGCAATGTTTTGTGTAAGGAAACAGGAAGAGGGGAAAGGAAATACACGGGCGCAGGACAGGAATTCATATCGAGGGGTGATTTTTATCGAAGTAATATGGGAAAGTACATGCATACATATTTCCTTTGAAGCTACCCCTACTGGAAATAGGGGTTTCCGAAGTACATAATAGTAAAACCATTATTTGTTCTAAAATGTTTCAAGGAAGGGGAATGAAACATCCCCCTAGTATCTCGAAATGACCCGATGCGACTTGTACAACACGGAAGGTGGTAACTACTAATATAAGTGGTTCCTGGCGACGAGGTCGTGTAAAAATAATTTAAAAACTTTCTCAATTTAGTAAATGATGATGAGTAAATTAATTTTTACTATACTCGAACGCATTGTAAAATATTGTGAAGATGTTTTTGGGAATGGAAAATTTTGATTTTCCGGCACAAATTAGTTAAGCACATTTTTTTTGGACAGCTTCAGTAGCATTCATTAAGACTGCAAGAAAAACTTCTCAATGATGAAGATATTCTCAATAAACCCACGATTCCAGTTAAATACGTTCCTTTCAATTCGTAGCCCAAGTGTTTTCATCTAATTGCTCTAAATGGATGCTTGTAAAACTCCTAACTCTTTAGAATATTCTTCGCCATTGCTCAGTATTTAAAATGATATACACGATGAAAAAAAGCTCAATTTAAATTTTTCAATTCCAATATAAGCGAAGACAAACTTTCCTTTCATACGATGGCAATCTTACATTATTGTAACATATCTTAGTGTCACCATATACTGTCGAACTCGATTTCGACATTTGTACCAGGTTCGTGTTCGAGTTCGACAGTGTATGGTGACACTAATAGTAGGCGCGATGTTTTGCATATATAGGGTGTGTAGGGTAGCAAACACGCATTACACAAACACCAAACGCCTTTTTTTGTATAGTGCGTGTTCGTTGCCCTGCACTCGATACATACGCAGAAGAACGCGCCCAGTGAATGAATAAAATTAAATAAATCTGCTAAAGTTAATTGTGTCAATAAAAAACAAAAAAACAATTCCTTGTCATCTTTATAATTATAGTGATTGATTGAATCACAAACATATTTTCATGTAATTTATGCCCGAAAAAATCAATCAATAAACGTAACTTAACTACACAAAAATATCGGTATAAAAGTTTACTTTTGAAGCCTCAAATCCTTAAGGCTTGAAGGTAGCTATAGTTGAATATGCGACAATCGCAAATTTCTGCTTCCGTTTTAATGAATAATTAATTTAACAGAAGAGTAATAACATGTAGAAAAAGTCAGTGGAGAAGCGCGGGAGGGGAGGATTGGAGGTGTGTACGTGGTGCACGGTTTGGAAGTCAATCGTAGCACGGCAACTTCCCATCGTAGATAACTGTACTTAGCCTTCTTTTGTTCTCAGTCCTCTACACTTTTACCTAGCGTACAAGCTACTTGCGAAAATGTGATGGCTGCCTCCAAAAATTTGGTTAAAATTGAAACATGGTTGCTCACTTTGCTTTCTCTTCACACACGGGCTCAAACATAGCTAAGTGTAACTGATGATGAACTTTAAGGAGTCAACACTTTATTCTTTTTTCGAAGAAATATAATAATTTTTTTCTTTAATGGTTTGGCGAACGTTTTTCAAAATTTAATGGAGTTTTCCGCGGAAATTATAACTTCTCAAAAATAATTTTAGTAAGCAATTTTTTATTAATTATTAAGGACTAAAAATTGAATAATTTGATCCAAAATTGTATCTTCTACGATGGGTGGTTACCGATTTACTGTTGGTCTTCTACCAAACAAGTCAAGCGCACTACTTATTTATGCTAAATTCGCCTGCTTTTATACATCAAGGTACCATTACTTCAGCCACTAACATGGATTGATTACACTTTAGTGCAGCTTGTAACGAGGTTTTAAAAGTCAAACTTGTTAATTTTGAGGGGTTTTAAATGGGCTGAATGACATTTTTCAATTTTGATTTACCGGGAATAAAAAAAGAAACGATTGGAAAATCGAAATTTAAAGTTATGTACAAATGCTAATTGTTATAAAATACATTTGCGCACTTATGTATTTTATGATCGCATCCCCACTCAAAAATATACTGAGCGATTTTTCAAACAATTTTTGCCAATTTTGACAAATATTTTACATAAATGGAGCTCCATCCTTTTTGCAGCAAACCCCTGGCTGCGAAAGATTGAGAACCGAAGGATTGGAGCCCAAGTTAATTTTCCTTAGATGAGGGGTTGTTGAGTTACGATTACGATTTCCTTACCGTGTACTGCGTTTACAGTTCCCATTTTCCTTTCCCTCTTTCTAGATGCCAAAATACTGAACCATTTGAGGTAAAATAGAGTTTCTTACGACTAACGGTTAAGATCGTGTACTGGATGTGTGCCGGTCTCCTGTCTTCCGCTCCTCCGTTCTCGCTCACAAGTTAGTTTTTTTTTACCGTCGGCACGATGCATTTTGCTCCTTTCATAGTAGGATTAAAAGAGAAACCGGGAATCGTGTTGTTTGTGCACCCTACTGTACCCTTCTCCTTGTCTAACATGTGTATGATTGTGTAATACAAGTATATCTCGGAATTTGAACAAAATTTTCAAATTGCTCTAACTTAATAATATACTCGCACATACATACTAATTTTATGGCAATCTTCAACAACTTTTTTTCTTAAATGAAACGAAAAAAAAGATAACATGGAAATTTTACGAAAACGTGAGGCGAAACTATAATAGACACAAAAGAAGGACGTTCTTGTGGAAAATAGTGCTCTTCAATTTTGCTTCGTATATTTTTTAAAGTAACTGTTAACCACTTTTGATAGATAAGGGAGCAACTCTAAGTTGGAAAGGTACTTCATTCATGGACATATCTCCAGAATCGCTTATTGACTGGGCTTAACTCGGAGTACTATTCAGTTTTTGGATTAAAGCAATCAATTAATTTAATGGTTCGGTAATGTTGTCAATTGCCTTGACCCCTCCAGGGGCATGACCATGTCAACATCTCTAGCATTTCCATGCCTTGTTGACGTTTCGATAGGATATCTACTTTTCGGAAGTCCACTTGCTAGCATACACCTCCTATCCTCGCCGTCTTTATACTAACAAGCTCGGAGCACGGTGAGAGCTCTATAAGTATCCACAGGCAGTTTTTGGTCGTGCCCGAGATTTGAACTCCGAGCTCTAGATTAGTATCGTAGAGCGGTGACCGAACGACCATGGGCACCGAGCGCAACAATGATTTGATCGTATCATTCAAAAAATCCTTTATATCAACCAAAATTTTGGATTTAATTTTATAAAATTTTGGTTTCAGAATAGGATCAATTGCATGTGATATCATCTCAGATCTCATAAAATGCTTAGCCTGAAACACAATTAGCAGTGACAAAGATAGGTGGGTCGAGACTACTTATCCCGTTGGGCATCACAACGGACCCTGATGCGATCTATGTGCGCTGTGGACAATCATAGCAGCCCTTTAACCTAACCTAACCCAAGACAGACTTGCTTTAAGTGATTCGCACACCGACGCGAAAAGAGTTGCGGCGGAAAATTTCGCGTCGGATCCGCGGCGGAAGCTCGCCGCGATTTCTAGACTACCCACTCCGGTGCGGATAATTCGTATTCGGAAAACATTAGTTATTAAAAACTTTCTGGTTTTTACTTGTCTGTTCGTTGTGCATTTTAACAATTCTAGTTGATTCATATTCTTAGGAAAATCCATAAATAGTCCCACTTACTATCTACGAGGGTTTGAGAAACTGTATGTCCCGACACAACTACAGAAACAACAACAAAATTACTTGCGAACAAGAAAATGCAACGTCAACTCGGAAAAAGACGCGGTCTGCAACGAATTTTACGGCAGCGTCAAATTCGCTGCAGACCATAATGCGGCGAAACTTCACGTCAGTGTGGATATCCTCATTATACGCTGTGCCGTAAAAATCTCCGACGCGGATTTCACGATGTATTTTTTTTTCGCGTGTGAGGACCACTTTACCTAACCCACTCATCGACGCCAAAAAACTCGCACCTACACGGTATGGAAATTTCTGCGGTGTAAAAAGTCTGACAACCGTTGAGGACGGATGCCCACACTGGCGCGAATTTCCGCCAATTTGTGCAACGATTTTTCCACAAAGTCACCAGTTTGCTGCAGATATATACATAATATACACCCCACGTAAAAAAGATAGTACACCCCTTTTTGGGTTCCTAATGTATGGAGTTCATCTAACGCAGAGGTCCTCATTTTTTCTGCCGTCACAACACCCTTAGAGAGAAAAAGTCGAGCCCCCACCCGATCATAGGTTAAAAATACCAGAAATTGTGAAAACGGTTTTACACATTTCTTCATACCTCCGATTTTTTAGCCAAGTACGACGTTTCAAAAAAAATAAAAATAAAAGAAAAAACTGTTACTTTCAATACTTTTAATATCGCTTGCAATGGCGGTATCTACAATCCAATCAAAAAAGTTTTATTCCTATATTGAATATTTTAAAGTTTTTTCTGTTTATGTGGAGTGCAGGAAACATTACGTGCAGTCATAAGAAAATGCGAAGTCAATTTCTAGCAGTTTCAAAAAAATCATTTCTTTTTAGAAAATATTTCGATTTTCCTTGTATTTAATATGGAAATCAACTCCGTACCTGATATGCTGGTTTTTCAGAGAAATTGCCTCAAAACTGGAAAAATTTCCTTTGAGAAATGACAAATCTTTATTTGTCACCACATCGCAAATAAAGTAGAAATGAGTTTGCAGGTAATTTAATTAGCTTTAATTTGACAGACGCTGAACGTTTTTAAGGACAATAGTTCTCTCTCTCTCTCTTTCTGGACCCTGTTAATACAATAGTAACCTATATAAAATGGCAAAAGCAATTGAGTTTGTGTAAAACCAATAGGAATGTTGCTCCATGTTTTCTAAAATAAGTACTCTACTGAAAAAAAAAACCTCCACAGACTATTCGCTTATCAGCTATGAAGCCCGGAGACTTCATAGCTGACGCGCTCTCAGGAAATTCAAAGCTTTTCCAAATAATTTGTGTATACACTGTAAAAAGTGAACGTAAATTTCCTCTAAATTTCGATTAATTTTTACTTATTTTTCCGCTCATATATACATCAAGATAGTATATTTAAACAAATTTTATGTAATGTCTAAAAAATTCGGAAAATTACACTAAAATTGGTGTAAAATTTGAAATCGTATATTTTTTATGTATTTTTACAATATTTTGTTTGTAATTCTGTTTTTGGTGCATTTTTACAAAGTGTAGATGTAGTTTTACTCATTTTTTGCTGCATTTTGGCGCATTAATAATATAAGTCGTTCTAATTAGTACACATAATTAGTCCGGATGGCGCAACGATCAGCACGTTCGCGTTCTGCTCACTGGGTCCTGGTTTCGATTCCTACTGAAGGCATTCGTCTTTTCGATAAAAGGGGATTTATGTGCCGAACTATGAGCCCACATAGCTGTTAAATCAGTACTCATTCGGGTATGTAATATCACACATTTTAGGGATAAATTAATTTATATTTCTGCTTTTACAGGGTATTTTTACAAATTTCCGGGTGTAAATTTGCAAATATTTTGGAGTACTTGTTTACCTATTTTTTGTGTTAAATTACACTCGATATGTAAATCTACATTCCAGAGTAAATTTACCATTATAATAGAAGGAAATAAAGTTTCCTCCTATTATAAGGGTAACATTTTTTTTAAATGTACCCTCCACGAATGTGATAGGGTATATTAACTTTGTCATGAAGTTTGCAACGCACAGAAAAAAGCATCACCAACCATTTGGTCTGATGTCTGTCCGTCTATCTGTCTGGTTCTGTGCAAACAAGTCTCTCATTTTGAAAGCCATCAGCTGCAATTTCATACAAAGCCTTCTTTCTTTTGCACATTGTGTATATGTGGGAATCAACGGAATCGGACCACTACGTCATATAGCTGCCATACGAACGACCGTTCAAAAAGTCTGTTTTTGTTAGAAAAATTTGTTTGGTTTCAAAGTTATGTTTACCAAATTTCAAATAATTCGATTACTATATATCGTTTTTGATTTCAAATTTACTAAATATTTCTTTCCAAACCACGTTCCTGAATTTGGTTGAAATTTTAGCACTACATCATATAGCGGTTATAGGAACTGCCAGTTCAATAGTAAGTTAGAAAAACTTTTTTGTTTCTTAATGTATCTTTACCGATTTTTAAGGCAATTAAACATATCTTAAGTCAAACCACATACTTCAATTTAATTAAAATCGGCTCTCTATTTCATATTCTTCCCATAGGAGCAGTGAGATCGGAACAAGCTTTATGCCCGGTTCACATTATTCCAGTCCAGTAATCCAGTCCAGCGATCCAGTCCAGTGCTGGACTGGCTCATATCGTCTACATGATTCCAGTCCAGTAGTCTGGCGAGTGTCTTGTTGATTCGGTAACTATAGTAACCATGATTTTTGGGCGAGCTGGAATCAAAAGGTAGACCGACAATCCAGTCACTGGACTGGATTGCTGGACTGGATTGCTGGATTGAATTGCTGTCCAGTGCCGGTTCACATTATTTCAGTAGCAGTCCAGCGCTGGACTGGATTACTGGACTGGATTGGTTACTGGAATAATGTGAACCGGGCATTATGCCCAAACCAGATTGAACGCAGAAAGCAGCAGCAGTGGCAGCGAAAATAACATCAAAATTCAGATCTGCTTTTGCCGCTGTCGCTGGTTCTGCATTCAATCTAGGTCACTTAAGGGATATGCATGCTTTCTAACTTGACATTTTGGCTACCGCTGTTGCTGCTTTCTACGTTCATTCTGGTTTGGCCATTCCTGCAAATTTCAAAGCGGCAAATGCAGAATGGATCAAAATTATTGCACACGGTCTTCTTTTTTATGTTACAGTTTTGGGTATAGTAAATATAGAAGATATGATAACTTTGGCAAGATAGCCGAAGGTTTTTCGATTCGACATAAAGGTCATTCAAATTCTGCAAGGCTTTTGGTATTGGATTCCCAGAACATCAGTTGAAAAATAGAAAAAAAAATCAATAATTTGATTGATATTTGACTTGATATTTGAGCGTATGGTAATATGAAAAAATGTTTATCATCGAATTCTCTAAAATATAAAATCCCGAAGCTGCTTCGAGTTAAAAAATGACTTAATCATTAATATTGAGTTCAAATGTCGCAAATATTTGGCCAAAAAAAGCAAATATTCTCGAGGATCTATGTTGTATGTATGTGAACCACAAATATTTATGCAACGAATTTATTTTTGTTATATTTATTTTAACTACGAGAAAAATATGGAGATAGCAAGATAAAAAAAACATCACGACGTAAATCGTCGAAAAGTTCCTTTTTTTTCGATTGTTTTCCATAAAAATAGTTTTTGAATTTTCACTTCAATTTTGAATTTTTGAAAAAGTCTTCACGACCCCCGAAAATATCTCTGCAACTCCTCAGGGGGTCACGATTCACACTTTGAGAGCCAATGATCTTACAAAGCCACCGGAACCGCTTCAAAACTTCATCTGAATTAAGGAACTAGTCATAGCAACAGCTAAGAAAATCCCATCAAGTTTAGTGAGAAAAAGGCTTGTGAAAGCCGGCTTACATGCATTGAGATCATTCCAAAAGCGTGACTTTCCGTTAAAAAGTCAAGTAAAAACGTTAACGAAATGAACTTAATACTGCCATATTTTCAAGCGATTCAAAATTTCTGTAACTTGTTGGCGACGGAAGAATTTGCGTGCAGTGGAAATCTGGAGAAATGCTCAGCATACAAAGCCTTCGAAAATTATCTCCGGAATCTGAAGGAGTGGGGATATTTTTCCGGCCATAAAAGTGATGGAATATGCTTTGTTAATGCAAAAGTAACAGTATTTGTTTGAAATGTTACCAGATACATCGTTAATTTTGTAACACTTATTATAAAATAAAATAAAAATAAAAACATGAAAAATTATCTTGTCTTTCATTTCTCATTTCAAATATGTATTTCATTATGAACACCCGCCAAGGCTGTTGTGCATGCAAAATTAAGTACTTTTATTCAATGCGAAATTTTTAATGAAAAACGAATTTTTGACTTAATCTATTGTCAAAAAATGTGGCAGTTAAAGGGTTAAAATTTCGAAAAATGTTTCTGGATCTTTTTTGCTTGAAATTGCATGGGAAATCACGTAGTAGTGCCTGCTGCGCCGCAAGCTTGTGTATTTGAATATGAGATTTTCTAGAATACACACTCGAGCGTCTGTGTGTTTCTTTGTAATTCCTATTTATTGGATAATCTACTAAATTTTACGCTAACATTAATCAGTCCGAATTTAACCGACCGCCAGGTAGGAACAATTTTTTTTAAGGCACACACCCGACACCGTACATTTCGCTTGCATTAAATTTCGTATACATATGTATGAGCATGCGTGCGCACTCAATTTTATCCACACGAACACGATCCATCGCTAGTGGATCTCCATGCGCGCACAACTTTGTGCGTGGAATTTGGTCTGGACGAGATTCTGTGCGCGCACTAATGCTCATAATGTATACGAAGCTTTAGGTGCATTCGATTCGCCCGGATCTCCTACGATCTCCATACAAATTGGCAGACCGCACTTTGATCTAGGTCTGTTGTTGGATCTCGTTGGATTTATGCTGCTGGGTCGCGACATTACATTACATCCACAAAGCTGTCGCCCTGGTATCTATCTGACAGTTCTCAAATGCTAATTGGCTGTCAGATGTCATATGGAATTTAAAGAAATGCGTGCGCTGTACGGGTAGTAAATTGTGAATTTATTCCAAGTTGATAAATGGCCACGTCGTAAACAAGATACAAGATAGGTGCACAGAGGACGCATTTCATTCAATTCCATAGGATTTAGCCTGCGGCTGTGCGCTTCGCTCGTTCTGGGTCCCGTAGTTTCTTGTGTGCCAGACCACATTGCCATTTTCTTTTGCCTTTCCACACGACGCGACGTTTTGTTCATGTCAAACAGAAGTCGGGAGTAGTTGACCATAGGCCAAGTGCTACCAGAATGATTCTATGACACGGACCGACCTGCACACAACTATTTACTTTCAAAAATTTCAATTGACATTTCCCATCTCCCATCACTTTGCCGTTGTCTTCTTTTTATATTAGTAAGTACTGCCAACTGTTAGATTTTGAATGTATGAACTGGCTTTTGAGATCCTTGCCGTTTTATTCTTTCATGATCCCGGTCTGAATGAATGCTAGGTGTATTGCATATATAATATTCAAACTATTGTCACAGCTAAAAGCAAATTATATGTAATTCTAATTCTAATTATAAAACAAAATATTCGACATTGAGCAGTGAATAAAAACATAATCGTTTTCTTCTAATCGGACTTAGCGGTCAGAAGAACAGTGAACGCGTGTGGTATTTGCATGAAACTCTGAATATATTCATAAAAGTTACAATTTAATAAATTAGGAGCCAAACAAATGTTCCCTAACATTAAAAAAAAAAGTTCCTGTGGAGATTTACAAAAGCAAGACATAAATCGACTTTCTTCGGATGATTTCCGAATTATACCTATGATCATGTTTTTTCTTGTCCGGAAAAAAGATACTAACCAAATGTGCCACACGTATTCTTATCATGTCTTAAGTCTCAAGGTGCAGGCAACAGACTGAACAGACCTGATGATACATGTTATAACGTGTTATATTGTGTTGTAGACACTTGTTGCATATGTGGAAATTTTTGTATTTACTCTATGTATAAACGCTGCAGTGAATGTTAATTAGATTAGTTTTATTTTCGAAAATGATGAGTATTCATACTAATGGGTTGGCAGGTAGTTTAGTGCGTTGAGACGTCGGCATGTTGTTCGCGGGTTCCAATCCGTCCTTGATCATGGATCTGCAACTATGAATTATATCAAAATTGGGAATATTGAACCCTGGACGGACATGATTCGTCAAATCGACAACGGTGGCAGTTTACATTTTACCACTTACATATGTATTTATCTCTGTTTCTTTTGTTTTGCACTTATTTTTCCTACAGCACCAGCCTTTGCTTAGCTTTAGCAAAGAATGGATATTCTTAACAAGAAGTGGGACTCCATACGAATTAAGAGTGGCTGCCTAGTAGCTGCATATGTGTTGGAGGTACCGTTGTTAAAAAACTGAGTCGTCGATTCGACGAAGCGTGTCCTTTGTGTAAATTTTTGGAGTTGATATTATGACCATAACAACAACGATCCGTCAAAACGTTTGAACCCCATTCTATAGTAATCGATATGACAATAACGAGCGTTTTTCCGGCCGTCTAAACGTCGAATACCGAACATGTTATTTGCTAGATGTATCAAAATATAAGAGTATGTGAAAAGCGCAAAGGTGACCGTTGTGCCTTTTGTTCAAGATAACAGAAAAATCTAAAGAAACCGAGCTCAGTTTTTAGTTTTAAACCTCTTATTTAATATTTGAACACACTTTTGAAAATATTGGGTTGTTCGGAAAGTCATTTCGCTACCTTTCAAGGGATGGGGCTGTTATAAAAAAAAAATTATGGTGGCGTTAGCCAAATTTTTTTTTGCCATTTGACAACTGACATTTCAAGCTCTAATCAATCACAAATTGGTGATCTCCTGTTTACAAATCTTTATTTGGCATTGGCTTGAAAATGGAAAATAAAAGTGAACATTTTCGACATATTTTGCTTTTTTATTACCGAAAGGGCAAAAACGCAGTGCAGGCGCGGAGAAAGTTCTGTGATGTTTATGGTGAAGACTCATTAACCGAACGCCAGTGCCTGAATTGGTTCGCTCGTTTTCATTCCGGAAATTTTGATGTCAGTGATACACCACGCTCTGGTCGTCCAACAGCTGACGATGACGACAAAATAAAGGCAATCATCGAAGCTAACCGGCGCAGTACGACACGGGAGATAGCGAAGAAACTCAACTTATCTAAATCAATCGTTGACGAACATTTACAGGAGCTGGGATACGTTAGCAAGCTCGATATTTGGGTTCCACACGAATTGAAGGAAATTCACCACACCAAACGAATTAACGTTTGCGATTTCCTGCTGAAACGTAACGAAATCGACCCATTTTTGAAGCGATTCATAATGGGCGATGAAAAATGGGTTGTTTACGACAAAGTGGTGCGAAAACGATTTTGGGCAAGCGAGATGAACCTGCACAATCGACATCAAAAGCAGATATCCATCAAAAGAAGGTTATGCTGTCTGTTTGGTGGGATTTCCAAGGTGATTTTGAGCTGCTCCCAAGGAACCAAACTATCAATTTAGATGTACTATATTCTATCGCCATCGAGTGAAATTGGACAAAGAAATCAAGGAGAAACGACCACAACTGGCAAATTGTAAGGGTGTCATCTTATAATTTGTTATAACCTGAGCCAATAAAACACCATCACTCTAACTATAGTACTTCGAAGAATTTTTACGAAAAAGGGAATAAAATAGTTTGTGCAACCTTTTTTTCTAACACTTACTAAGAAGTAGCATGCAGTAAGAGTACTTAACACCAATTTTTTTCTTTTCCATTTATTTAATTATTTTACATAAAAGAATTTCCGTTCTTCCAGAAGGGGCCCCAAAAGTGCCAATGAACTTTCCCGGTGTCGTATAAACCGCAACTTCCAACATCTTATTGGTACCTGGTGCTTTCATCTCCGTGATTCCGGAGGCAATTTGGAGAACTTTCCAACTAGATAATTTTTCATTCTACGTTCCTAGACTAGTGTAACTATTTATATGCTGCGCTGGTATTGTGGCCGAGAACTTTAACAATGGTCTGCCAATCCGATATCCAACATTTGGCCTAAAGACAGTCATAAGGTGAGACACTGAATGCTGAATACACAATACCAATAATAGGGTGACCGGTAGCTCAGTGCGTAGAGGCATAAGGCAAAATTCACACACACGACACCGCGCTGCACGACTGCTTGAAATTTCAGTCGAGATACACAGCATCAAATGGGCGGATTCACACTCATCGCTCAGCATGCGATACGATCGACTATGCTTGGCTATTGTGCGTGGCTGCGTCGGAGCTGAAAATGTAGCTAATCTGAATATCGCCTAAGTCTCATATCTGACTACCGGCGTTTTGGGTTCAAATCCCGTCCACGACGGCATTCGTGGCTATGGATGTTTATGTTGGCTTGGTGCGGAGCGTAATAATAAGCCACAGCATATCCCGACTTGTCGCAGGTAAGCGGCTAAATGGGGGAGCAGGAGGTGCATGCTGGCAACTGCGTTCTCCGAAACTAGTTTACGCCAACGAAAAGTCAACTGGGTCACATAGAACAGTTGATGCGCTATACCCCACAAAGGGCTAGGGCAATTGAGTATACGTACGAGTACGTGAGAACCTATTTGTGATACAAAATGGAAGATCCTGAAACATTGGGATACGAATTTCGGAGACATGTCACTTAAAACAGGTACTCATATTAATGGTTGAATAAGGTGAACTCATGTCAACTAAACATTTATTTACATAGCTATGACTCATAATGAAGGAAAGCTCCTTCAAGTATTGAGGATTATATATTATATTATATCATTAAAAATTTTGTATTAATAATGTGATGACAGAAAACTGTCAACTTTAAGAGCCATCATCCCCGGGCCCGGGTCATGAAAACCCGTGTGAAATTAGACCGAACCTTAACCTTAATGGTCATATGATTTTATAATAAGATGAAGTCTTGCGTCAGGGAACGCCGCGCCGCTTGCAATGGCTAATGAAAACGTCAGCGGCATTTGACGTAATAAAAAAAAGTTTTCACCTTCTCTTCCGACGCCTCCGCATCGTACATTGAATTAGTGTGAGAGGTCTGACCGGCTACGACCCGGCTCATGTTGTTTTGCCTTATATAGACAACACAACATGGGTATGAATAACATCTTAAAAAAAAGCTACCATTGGCTGCGTTTTGGAAAACTTACAGGATCGGACAATTTGACAGTGAGTAACAGAGATGTGATGTATTGTATATCCGTAAGTTGAAGAGAGAGCGTCGCTTATCTGAGAGGATCTTTAGAGGAGAAATATACCGGAAAAAATTTTTGGTTCGTTTCCCCGCCTATGATTTCTAAACAAATACATCTACCGGCCTCTCTGTTTCTTTCGCTCTAGTACAATTATTAAGAAACGGGCGTTACGAAAATTGGTTGGTTGTCATTCTGCTCTCGGGATTCGTATGTAATAGATGCTTCGGCATGAGTTGTGTGCGTCGAATGTGCGAATGTATCAGTTAAATGCGTCTCTCTTTCATTTACGGATACACAATGCTTTGCCATCTCTGTTGCTCACTATCATTTCCTTAACCGGTCAGGCTTTCAGGACCGCGACCAGTGATATTGAACTTAACTAAGCTAGCTGCCAGAGGCATCTATACGCAGATATTTGTTCGGTTGGCAGCCATCGATGGCATACATTGTTAAATGACTTTTAACACGCCGCAACACTTAGAACCCGTTTACAGTGAAAATTCAATCGCAAAAAGTTTACACAACAAGTCAATTCCGACAGTCATTTAAAAGCATATGAAACGCTTTTGTGCCCCGCCAGTACTTTCTAACAGTCGGCGCTATTGAGGGGGCCGGTCGCTCATGCCACCTGTTAGCCACGGGTTCGAATCCCTTCGTAGTCATGGATGTTTTTGTAGTCCTCCGCCTGTGGGGTAGGGAGTAACAATAAGTCACAATCTTTCCTGATTTGTCACAAGTAGGTATGTGGCCAAATTGCAGGAGGCGCAAGCTAACAACATGCGTCGTCCGAGTCCAGTTTATACTAACTAAACATGAACTAAGCCACATGATAGTAGTTGACGCACTATGTGCCAATCATATATTTCGCCATTAAAAAAAAATATAAATATAAATTATCTTTCGAAAGAACATATTATATGTAATTTACAATTATGAAAAAAAAAACAGTTTTCGTTCGATTTCACAATGAATCATCGTGAAAATCAATCATGCAAAAGAAAAAACTAGGATGAGTCATCCATGACCAATGGAATCCACACCAGCATTGTGAAACACCCATTCAAGTTGAAAACACCCGAAATGTAATTTTCCAAAATTGCGTAGTTCCTGGTTACAAGGAGTCATTCCTCCCAATTGGACGGGAGCCACATTTGAGGGCATGAACTTCACAAAATCCGAAATCTGCCTGACTGAAACCACGCCCTGAACCGAAACCCAGCCTTGTTCACAAGTAGGTAGGCCTATACACACGATTCAAACCATTGCCAAAAGAATAGGAAGAATAGAAATAAGGATATGCCTCGAGATAACCATATTATAGTCATGTATAAAACGTACAAAGATACACTCTATTGAGGGATTCGCCGCACTGTCAGTGGGATGGGATCCCTTTTCCGTGCTGTTGGTCCTGTACACATGTCTATATCGTCGTGTAGGTCCGTGTACTAAAACTCTACGGGGAAATCCACAGTGTACTAACCGACAGGACAGGACTTACCAGCATCAATTGTCGCGTCACACAAAGTCAATAGTAAGGCAGACAAGAGTGCGCATGTGTCATCATCATCAGGAGAAGTTAAGTTAATGCAACAGGGACTCCCTGTTGATGTTGTTCTACGATCCCTTTAATGTTGCTATACATGCACCTCAATAATTGAGTCGATGAATAGAGGAAGGGACCGATGATTTCTCTCACCCTTCGCACCGCATTGTACATTTTCCGCCTTTGATATGAGGTTGTGGAAAAGCAGCGGCTTTCCGCTTGGTTTATATTTGCCACTCTGAAATGTTTCAGGTTCAGTTGATTATGAACAAGGAAGCCGGTAACATTTGTCCTGGATATCGTCTCGACAAGGGTTCAATGTGTTAACAGTGCGACTTTCTGGCGGTCTTATACACGGAAGTGACGGCAACGACGACTTGTTGATGTCGAGTTCATTCCGGACTTGTAATTTGAAGAATTTTGTGAAGTGATGTTTGAATATTTCCCAAACTTATAACAATTTGGACCGAAACCTGTAAGGAACTACTGTCGACTTTACCACGTGGATTTTTTGTGAATAAAAAACTTAATACCCTAAAATAATTTTTGAAACATTTGAAGACAGTTTAATAAAAAAATCTAACTGAAACATAAACATTAAAAAAGTTTCGTGCCCACAAAAAATCAGCCAAAAAGCAACATAATGGCAGTCCCATTCTACATTCCTGATCAGGCGAAACTCCGCGAGCAGAACAACCGTGCACAACGGAGCGGCATAAATATCCCGATCAGCAACAATGCTGTGGATAACGCATTCAGTTGGGAGTTAATTGCACGAGCGTTTTGCGACGCTCTGAAACAATACTACCTGCAAAGTTTACAAGCCCGCAGCGGTTTCATGCGGATATCCTTCGAATTCAAGCCCAACGAGAAACTAAAAGGCATTTAAGCTAGCGGATATGCAATAGCTGGACCGCAAGCACAGTTTTGCAGTGCCGGCTCCATCAAAGCGTTTTGTGATTTCTCAACACTTAAACTTCAGCAATTCGGTGGCTAAGCAACTTTGTCGCGCTTGTAAATACTCATCCTTGCTTAAGTGTCTACTACAATAAAAAAAACTAACGTAGTTTCATCAATTGTCAATAAATCTAACAGTAATACCAAATAGAACTTTTCACACAATTTTCACGCTGGATGTAATTCACGAATATTTGTGATTTTGTTTCCATATAACCACGACTTTTTGTACAAAAAATTATTAACGTAGAGTATAAAAATTTAGAATATAAATGTTGGTAAAAAAATTCGCACGAAATAAAACAAACAACGATTACTGAAAAGATGAATAACAAAAATTGTTAATCAACTGAATTAAAAAATTGAAACTGTAATATAATGCCAATGGCAGTTTACATACAATTTTAATTTGCAAATATTGTAATTTTAACTTCGAAAACAGATTTGAACCAACAAATACGTTGTCCAATAAAAGTGTAACGCTTCTTCTGAAATATATTTTTCAATACAACAAATTCGGCTAATATGCCAGTAGATGGCCTCCATCTAGTTTTTACACGATTCGGAATATTTTTGTAATCAGCGGAAATAACGAAAATGTTTTTTACAAGAAATAGATGTACATGTAAAAATTAGAGTATATATCGATTTTAACGAAATAAATAAGAACATTGTGAAATTATAAAAAAATTCTTTTGACTTGAGTTTTGCAGGAAAAAGGATTTCACTAGCCAGTGAGTTTAAATACGAGAGTGTGACATAGTGGTTGTTGTTATGGCGGCACATATACGTATCTCTCTAAAGGATTCAAAGTTTATCAAGAATATTTAGAATTGCTACATGCATTCAATGTACTTGCAATGGTGCAGGCTTGGATAAATTAAATAGAGGGAATTTGGGAATAAAAAGTAATTGTCCCGCTGACGGGCATGAACCTCAAACGACAGTGTTTCGAGTAATAAGAATTGGTCCCGTAATTTCAGATAAGGTTAGCATGTTGCTTGCTGTTCCTCTAGCACGATAATTTAATTGATGGCCAAGATTTTATGCTCCAAGATCTCATGTCCACTGTTCGAAATTCGGTACTTTTTCAGGTTTATTCAGTTTTGTGTAATTATTGCATCTTAGAGTTTATTACGAATAAATGTTTTTATATAAGTAGAATAATAAAAAAAGGGGATTTACATGTCGGACTATGAGCCCACTCAGCTGTTAAATGACTACCCATTCGGGGTAAATAACTTGGTTGAGCGTGTTGCTGATCACACACCTCTACACGAAACACACCGTTACCATCTACTAAATGAGATGATGCTAACTTAACTAGAGGCCGTGGTTCAAATTGGACTGTTGCGCCAGTTATTTATTTTATTATTTTATTTTATTTTTAGTAAAATAAATAAATTAAACTAACCTTTTATTAAAAAAAATATCCGTTGATACAATCATCCGTTTGAAAAGCTTCCGGAAATGAATGCTGGTTTGCCGGGTCTAGATAGAAATATCGGTACCACCGAAATTAACTATGAGGTTTTGTTTAGCTAGGAGGTAAACATACCAAAACTCTCCGAACTTACGAGGCGTGGAAAATGGAGGGAGGGACGAAGAAAATGTCATCTTTCGGTTTTTCGCATGTATCTCGGAAGTCGTTCACAGTAGAAAAAAAGTATTTTATTACAACATTTAAGAACCCTAAATTTCCTATGTTGTAATATATATCATTATTTTATATCTTTTATAGTTTAAGAGATATATGCTCTTTAAAGACGGTAATTAAAAAAAAACATTTTTTTTTGCGTTTGAAGATTTTATCCTTTAATCTTTTTCATCTTTTATTAGACAGAAAAGTTGCAGATATTAAAATTTGTCACAAAATGAGTTTAAAATTCATTGTTGGATCTCGAACAAGTGACAAGTTAACCATTTATAAAATTTTCTTCAGATTCCGCAACATGAAAGCTGTATCGAAGAACGTTTAGGAAACGAAGTAATCGTTATTTCTGCATCTTGAAACATTTCCTCGCTAATGATACCAAATTGCACATTTCCGATACTTTGTACGCATAACGCGTATAACATGGAAAGTATTGATCCTAGGACAAAATGGAATAAAACCCTTTTTGATGGAATCTAGCATTTCATGCTAGCAAAAAAAAACAGTTGCTAAACAGCTCCTAACCGCTTTCTCTTTCCTTCCATCATACAGGATTTTAGTATACCGTGTACAAATATAAACCGGAATTTTTAATTTAAACTGCGTGGGCATTTCGTTGGGCACAAATCTTTTTATTTTTAAGTTGGTAGGACTGTTACTGCCATCTGTGTCAAATTTTAGGTTAATATCTTGATTAGTTGAAGAGTGACGCTCGTTTTCGTAAGCAACCAAAATTAACTTTTTAGATTTTTACCATGTCAGAAAATATTCAACAAAGAAGTTCGTTTAAATTTTATGTTAGAAATGATATTTCTGCTGCAGAAACACTCAGAATGTTACAAAAAGTCTTCGGTGAACAGGCTTTGTCTAAAACAGAAGTATACGAATGGCATAAAATGTCAAAGGGGGTCGTGAAGGCGTTGAAGACGAACCACATTAATTAAGGTCATGTTGACGGTTTTCTTCGATTATCGTGGTGTTGTGCATTACGAATTCCTTCCACTGGGCGAAACTGTCAACAAAGAATATTATTTAAGTGTTATGCGTCGTTTGCGTGAAGCTATTCGCACTCAACAGGCCGAATTTGTGGAAACAAAGCTCTTGGTTTTTGCACCATGACAACGCAACATCTCACACTGCACTCGTTATTCGTGACCATTTCGCCAAAAATTCCACCCATATTGTTCCGCAACCGCCGTATTCGCCTGATTTAGCTCCATGTGAATTCTGGCTATTCAGCAAAATGAAAAGACCGCTCCGAGGACACCGTTCTGACACGATAGAAGAGATTCAAGCCGAATCGAAGAAGGTGCTGAAGGCCATACCGAAACAGTACCTTTCAAAGTGTTTTGATGAGTGGAAAATTCGCTGGCATAAGTGCATTGCAGCCGTGGGGCATTACTTCGAAGGCGATGAAATAGATTTTTAGGAATAAATAATGATTTCAAAAATTATAACAAAATTCCGGGTTATATTTGTACACAGTATTAGGATGTACTATATTCTGTAGGGAATTTTTAACTGGGGATATTTCAACGTCTATTGTCTGCGCTTAAGTCCACTTGTTTCAAGACTCGGTTTCGCTATTTGCTCGGTAACTATTCATGCTACTGATGTCCCAGATATCTCAAATTAAAGCTAATCAATTTATATAAAATACATACAGAGAAGCTTTATGTATAACATTTTAGGAAACAATCATTGCTCTTTTAAAAAGTAATAGACGATTTTCAGCATGATACACGCCTTAGTATTTATTAAGCGATGTTTACGGATATATTGTTGTGTACTAAAGCTTGTTTAGTTATAAAAAATTCGATCTGCTTTATTTTCCTCTTGCAACTAGTATTTGAAACGCTATTTGATGAAATATGTATGTACATCACAAAAGCGATGATTTTTGGGAGGAACAAACAAGCACTCGACAAAAACTGCTTTTCAAGTAAAATTATCTTGAAAACTATTTAAGATACGGAAATGTGCCTACAATGTTTTTTATATATTTTTTGTGCTCTTCAATTTTGAATCAGCAAGGATTAATAGCTGCCGAGATAAAAGTGAAAAACTAAAAGAAAAACCCTTTAAGTTAAAACCTTTAATTGTATAAATGGTTGTAACTTGCTACATGCTCAAGATAAAGCAATGAATTTGAAACTCATTTTGTGGAATATACCATTATTTACAACTTTTATTTCGCAACTTTTTTGTCCAATAAATGATATAAAAAAATAAAAAGAAAAAACGCAGAAAAAAAAATTTTCTTTATTGACTTTAAAAAACCTTTATCTTTTAAACTATAAAAGACACAAATAAATGATGTGTTACAATCTTACAGGAAATTTAGTGAACTTTAATTGTGCTATGTAACTTTTTTCTTCTAACGTGATCTTCGGAGATATATGCAAACAATTTAAAAATGGTATACCTTCTTCGCCCCCCCCCCCTTTCACACCTAGTAAGTCCGGGTACTTTTAATATGTATGCCCATCGCTTGGGTCGAAAGCCCACCTTCCGCTTTATAGTCTAAATATTTACCTATTAACCTACCAATCAAATCTCGATTATCAATAAATATGTTAATATTACTATACATATGCACATTAGGTGGTGAAATTATTATACGTACAGTTTCTGTATTGCCTATTGTCATTGTTCAGTAGAGTCGCCGAAGATATGACGTTATCTCTACTATGAGTCAGAAAATCAGAAAGTATTGCTTTGCGAAATTTTATCAGTGCTTGTGTATCAAAATGTTAGAGTTGTATAGTAATTCATCAGTTTTGCAAATTGTAATGAAAATTTCACGGGGGAGCTTGGTAATTCAATGCGTTGAGCCGTCTAGGGCTAGTCTAGTATCTCATCATACCGCTTTTTGGGAATTCGAATCCCTTCGTGGTCATGGATGTTTGATGTTTCTTTAGCTGAAAAGTTTCACCACCAAAACCTGTTTTTAAGATTTGAAAAAAAAAAAAAAAAAAAAACAAGTCGCCTGACTTGATAACGTAGTCAGACGAATGACGAATGAAAGAACAAATCTGATACGGGGCTATGAAGACTCCAATTGGCTTGTGAAGTATGACAGTTGCGGGCTGGACCCGGTAAATATGACTTTTATAAAATTTTATTTCATTTTTTAATTAGAACTAAGGAGTAGGTATAGAGGTTAGCTTCTCGGACAAGTCAATTTTTCAAATTCTCCTGGATTAATGCATATACGCTTGACGTCGCCCAGTAAAGCGGCCCCACGCGGGCTTTTTCAAGAATAGTCTTAAATACCTTTCAAGAGTAATGACACATTACCTGGTTTCAGCTAAGAGTATGGGGGACGCCGCTACATCGTCAACGGGACCAGGCAGGACTAGTACAAGCAGGTATTGCAAATTCAGCTCCAGGCTCCAAAAATGTAACTCTGAGTATGAGGAGTATGTTTTTATGCACAACTCGGTATCGTGCAACAAAGTGAGGAATGCTCCTTCATTACGGGCTTAAGAAAGCGAGAGTTTACACTCTGGCAGCGCATGAAGATCACAAAAAAAAAAAGAAACTGGCGACCCTTGGGGAAAATATGTAAACCCTAATAAAAGTTGTGATGAACCATATTCTGGTCTGGGTGTGCTGCTTTCATCGGCAGATTGAAGGCAGCACCTGCTGAGTAATGATCTGTCGGTGGTACGTAACCAGAGGCCCCCGATGTGAGCGCGGGGGCATCTATGCCGTCAGCCAACCATTCCTTCCTTATCGCCCCAATTTTTTTTTATTCCCAATTTTTGCCTCCCATGTTTGTGTTGTCTTCCCCAGGCCTATGGATTTTAATTAATACGCAAAGGACAGGGGCAACGAGCTGCAAAAACCCCGCCCACGTCTCTCGAATTGGTCGACAGCAAGCATAGGCCGCTGATCGTTGAGGGGCGTATTTCTTCGCCAGATGGTACGGCCCGACAGGGGCGGATCCAAGATTTTGACAAGGGGGGGGGGTTTCAAAATTCTGTCGATTAAACACTTAATGGGAGGGATTTATTTATGAACAAATTTAAAAATCGTTTGCACGCATTGTTTACTATGGAGCAATCCCTTTACTTATAGGGTAAATATTATATGCGTAAGGTACCAATTGTGACAATATGAAGAAGACGGCAATTGCAAATTTCTAAGTGTGCGGTCATAAAAATTTCATGGGAAACGACTCTTCCACAAATCCCTCAGACTGCTATCAAATCAAATTTACTTGACACCCCCATTAATGGACCCTTACAGCCTTATTCAATTGGTTTCTAAATATATCATTATTTCACTCGCGTTAATGCAGGATCTGAACCAGAGCAGAAGAAAAAAAAACGAATCGGTAAATTGAAAATTTTTAGACATTATAAAGATAATATGGTTGGTTGTTTAAGGTCCAAGAACTTTTTTTTACTCCAGAAAGGACATTCGCCACGCTGAGAAGAATCAAAACATATTTGAGGAACTCTATGGGACAGAAGCGTCTTAATGGTCTTGCTTCGTTAAATGTTCAGCCTGGAATTGAATTAACAGAAGATGAAGTCCTTGAAGAATTCTTTAAGAAACCTCGAAAATTTAAAGATAACTAAAACGTTTTAAACTTTAAATATGTATAGTATGTTCTTATATTAAAATATTTCGGTGCATATTCTTAGAATTTTCAAAATAAAATGAATCGAAATTGTTAAATTTTATCTGTTTAATTTGCCATCTATTTTGTATTAGTACGGTATCTCTACGGTGCAGATGAGTTTGTTGCAAATTCTCTTCTATCGAATGAATTCCCAGGAACTCTGTTCTTCATGACCACTTTCATTGTTTTCATTTGAATTTGCAAAAGTGAACAGTTAGCTGTCAAAATCTCAGCATCCGGTATCAGGTGTTGGGTTTTTGTTTAACTCTAAACAGATATTGAGAAAATGAAATTGTGCCAAATGGCAGTTTATTCTTAAGTTAAATTTTAAAATTTACGGACATTAAGTAACCGGCACTTATTCAAACATACTTGTTTTCTCTTTCCATTTTTCAACGCGAATTTAAAATCTTATGAAATTACGTCTATCCCAGCTTTTGAACAGCACAAGTATTTAAATCAACTACTGTTCTGACCGGGCACTGAATGTCAAATTGAACATTACATTTACAAATATGTAATCTTTTACTGTCTAATCTAATTTATTTATGTTGTAATACTATTTGTTACATGGCACTTCGAGTAGGTAGTAAGATCAAAACTCGTCGAGTAGTAAGATCAAAACCTAGTGCAATGTAACAAATAGTATTATAACATCAATTAAATTAGATTAGAGATTAGACAAAAAAATCAATTGACATAGAAAAAAAAACCTGATGATGACAAATTAAACTGGAGAAATGTCATAAAATAAAAAAAACCGAAGGAAGATGGAGAAAAATGTTTATTTTTTTTTTTAAGAATGGCTAAGCTCATAACATATAGCAGAATCGCAACATGCTGTGGCAACAGTATCGAAGCAGCTTTGCAGGAATTTTGTGTTCTGAACTGCCCTCGCATTCGCATCTAGTCATCCATCAATTGTCAAATTTCCAGTTCAAAACTGACTACTGACGAAAAATCGTATGAATACGATAGCGCGAGTGTCATTTCTGAATGGTTATCATATGCTGGTCCTAGCCGGCGGAGAAATTTTTGTGATGGAGAAAATGACATTTTTCACAGCATGTTGTGTCCATCAGAAACTCAGTGGAGAGAATTCATAAAACAAATTGGCCACAGTATGATAACCGTTGTGTGTTATGAACTTGGCCAATGTAATGTTTTTCGTATTTAAATTTGTATTAGTTGATTGTCCATGAGAAAAAAAATACTGTTTCACTGCAAATCAAAATTTGCTTGAAAACACTTTTATTGCACCCACCCTTTTTTTTCATCTGAGTCACACTAAACTAAAACAGTGTATGTATGTATACACAACTTTTCAAAGATTGATAAGTGTGTATTGCTATAATAACTTCGAACAAAACAAATTAGTGAAAAATTACATAGCTTTATCAAAGCCATAATGCAAAAAGCAATCGCAGGCATACATTTTGTTTTTCATTCAAATGTACTATAATACAAACTCATGGTCTTATTTAGGCCTGTTCGGTACTGAGATTTCAGTACCGGTACTTGATATTTTCAAGTACCGGTACCACAAGCGGTATCCCGGTACTCACAGGTATTCGTTCAGTACCGGTACTAGTACCGGTTTTTTTCAGTACCGAGTCTTTTCAACCATGAGCCGGTTTTTTTCAGTACCGGTACTGAGTACCTGTTCTTTTCAGTATCGAGTCTTTTCAGTACCTGTTCTTTTCAGTACCGAGTCTTTTCAGTACCGAGTCTTTTCAGTACCGAGTCTTTTCAGTACCGTGTCTTTTCAGTACCGAGTCTTTTCACTACCTGTTCTTTTCAGTACCGAGTCTTTTCAGTACCGAGTCTTTTCAGTACCTGTTCTTTTCAGTACCGGGATCCCGGGATTCGAGTACCTGTTCTTTTCAGTACCGAGTCTTTTCAATACCTGTTCTTTTCAGTACCGGGATCCCGGGATTCGAGTACCTGTTCTTTTCCATAAAAAAGACTCGTTCATTGCTGGACCAATTCTTCAGGTTTTTGGAAATCGTTATTGGAAATGTTCATAGAGTCGTGTCGTGCATTGAAAGATTTTTCAGATACACATCGTAGTATAGTATGTTAGTTAGTACGCACATACAATAGATATACGAGTATGTACATTGTTCATACATAATTGATTTTGAGTTTTGTTAGGATTGAGACTGAGATTAGAGTATTTATTGTATTGGGAATAGGATATGTAATTGGGTATGATATAAATATGAAATACATATGAACGAATATGTATATGTACGTACACTCAAAGAAAACTTATTGTAATATTAACTATGAAGCCAAATTGACACGACAATTGCAAATTTACTATGGATTTTGTTAAAATATACGAAATAATAATCGCATCAACTATTCAAACTAATTATTTACACGTCCAAACTTCTAGAAATTAGGCAGTAATATAAACAACTATGAAATAGTTGTGCTAAAACATCTCCCTAGTTCTTTTGAACATATCGCAATCTTCCCGAATGCAAGTATGTATACGAACGTGGCGTGAGTCAATCAGCGGCTTCTACGAAAAACGGAATCAAGCAAACGGTGAAAATATACTTTCGCTTTTTATTTTCGATTGTACGGTAGTTCTAACGCGTAATATTTATTATATTAACATAAAAATAATGAACTACGACGATTTCAATGTTGAAGGTATTAGTGTTGTTAGTCCTAGTGATACAGGTGATTCGGCACCATTGGAAAATGCGTCTTATCATTTATTAAAGCCGGCGTCGTAAGTTTTTTTTCTAAACGTGTATTCAACATTTGCTTACGGTATTTAATTCTGTGTCTCATTGTGCATTTTTTAAAAAAGTGTAATTGATGCTGACGTCGGACATCTGCTGAACGGATGGGGCCTTGAAGTCCTCAAACCATTATTTATAGGTAAGAATTCAATTTTATGAATTTTATATTGTTTTTTTATACCCTTCACGAATGTGGTAGTGTAAATTAACTTTGTCATGAAGTTTGCAACGCATAGAAGGAATTAACTCTGACCATATAAACTATATATATTCTTGGTCAGTATGATGAGATGAGTCGATTAAACTTTGTCCGTCTGTCTGTCTGTCTGTTTCTATGTAAACTAGTCTCTCAGTTTTCAAGTTATCGAGCTGAAATTTTGCACAGTCTTTTTCTGTTGCACGCAGTACATATGTCGAACGGAATCGGACCACTACGTCAAATAGCTGTCATAGGAACGGTCGGTCCAAAAACTCGTCTTTGTGGGAAAAACTTTTTCATTTGTAAAGCTATCTTTTTCAAATTCCACACTAGCAAATGGTATATTTATTTAAACAACATTTATGAATTAAGTTGAAATTGGACTACTCTATCATATAGCTGTCATAGGAACGACTGTTCCAAAAACAAATTTTTATTTGGAAAACATTTTTATTTCTGAAGATATCTTTACCAAATTTCATATTATTGAGGTATTATACCCTTCACGCTTCGCGAAGGCTAGCTTGTTTTTTTTTTCTTATGGATGTGCAGCTTTTGTTGAAAAGACTGCATTTTATAAGAAAACAAGCTAGCCATCGGCTTATCATACCTTCGCTTTGTTTTGTGGTGCATTTGTTACTTTTAAATTAGTAGTTAAACTTGTTCCGATTTCACTGTTCCTATGAGAGTTATAGGAAATAGTAGTAATTTAGAAGTGTGGTTTGGCGGTGAATATGATTGAATTATATGAAAGTTGGTAAAGATGTCTGCAGAAATAAAAAAGTTTTTCTGACAAAAACTTGTTTTTGGATTGGATGTTTTGGATTTCAACCAAATTCGGAAATCTGATGAAAAGATATTATTGAATAATTTGAAATTTTAAAAAGATATCTTTAGAAATAAAAAAGTTTTTGCCGCAAAGACCGACTTTTGGACCGGTCGTTCCTATGGCAGCTATCTGACGTAGTATTCTGACTACGTTGGTTCCGTCATATATACAGTGTGCACTAAAAGGAAAGCTTTGTACGAAATTTCAGCACGAAAGCAGCAAAACTGAGAGGCTAGTTTGCATAGAACCAGTCAGACAGACAAAGTTTATCCGACTCATACTGACCAAGATATATGATCGGAGATACATCCTTTTGTGCGTTTCAAACTTCATGACAAAGTTAAAATACTGTATCACATTCGTGAAGGCTATAACAAAATTTTTATGGACTATCTCTTAGCAATATAAGTATATTTTTCATTTAGAACACCGGGTTGATCTAACATGCTTTAAACATATGACACCCAATGATATTGATGCGATCATTCCCATAAGTTATCTACGCGAAAAGTGCCTTTTTAAAGAAAAACTTCAGAATTGGAGGTTGGCACAGGTAAATTTTCCATTAAAAAAAAAAAAAAGAAATAAAAAAATAAGTTGGTTTTGCTTTATTGAACGTGGACATCAGTGCTCGGAAACTACGGCTTCAGCAAATTCCAGTTTCCAAAACTATATAGAGAACTGGATTAATGCAGGAGAGGAGAAGGAGAAGGAGAATTCGCTCTCAGCGAACTGTAGCGAATCCCATGAGTTTGTATGTTAATAATTAACCTTAATATTATTTGCGTAACACATGTTTGACAAAATACTTATTAGAATCTGGCGTCACTGCTAACAACACGTAAAGGACGGATAATTGTGGAGTTTTACAAAAAAAACAACAAACTTTGTGAAGATCAGCAGAAAATTCTAATTGACATTATCATCGAAAATTTAATTGCGAGCGAACATCCTGTAACTCCTAAGGACTGGACTTATATAGTAAAGGAAATCAAGAGGCATTTCCCTAATGAAAATGCAGTAAGTGGATTTTCCATTGAAATTTTGAAAAACATTTAAATTATTTAAAATTGTTATAGATAACTTATTATATCCCTCGTGAGAATGGGAGAGAACCAAGAGGAAAACTATATGCAAAATACAATAACAGCAAAAAAAAATTAAAAAAGGCGTCGAATCCAACAAAATTATATCCGGAGGCTAATGAAAAGGCTCAACTAAGCGATAATAGTAATTGCATTCCATCACTATAATGTTCCACGACACTTAAATTTCAATATTTCCAGATCAAGAAATAAAAGAAAGTGAGCTGTGGCTTAAACACCATACAGAGCCCTGGAGCGAGGTGTTATCACATTGGAGGAAAACCACAGCAATCAGGACCGACGAGAGCAACCTGCTTTCCGATTGGAAACTATATAGTTTTCATCTTGGTTTTTCTCTCGTAAGTCAATTTCTAGAACAGAAAACATTGTCCAGAATATTAATTTTCCTTCATTATAGGTTGAGATAGACTTTTGCTACAAGTATCCTGATAAAGCATACAATTTGCTGGAGCATTGGCCCCTTTTTATCAACGATCTTTTGCCAAAGTTGGGAGGGAAAATTAAAGACAAACAGTCCAAGGAACTGTTTTGCCATTTCAACCAAGTTGATACTTCAAGTAAGCATATACTCGTTTATGCACTTTATAAAAATGATTAAATTATAACCTGGATTTTTGTTTAGATCACAAATCGATTTTGGGCTGTTTGCTGCTTCATGCCATTCTGCCACCACAGACAAGAATTTCCTACAAAAGGAAGGAGGACAGCAACAAACTATTCTGGAAACCTAGTATTAAAGATTCACAGGAGTCCATGATTTCACTGTGTACGACTCCCGCGTACGTACAAGAAATAATAAAAATAAGACATAAAAAATACGCAGAATTGGGAATCACATTACAACCTTTTATAGTATCACTAGGAAATTCATATGAATTTTCTAAAGAATTTGTGGTAGTTTACGATGATATATTTTACAAATTTACGTCATTTTTAGAAGCGTTAGATGCTTGTTTTAAAATTTTCCAAGTTTTCAATTTAAAGTATCCAACTGAATGTTACGGTGTATGGAGCTTCATACAACACTATTTTTTCAAAATAAATACGAAATTTGATACTAAGATTCCCTCTTTAGCTGCACTCCTGTCGGAAATTGAAAATGTTTGAATGTTTTTTGTGCTCAAAGTTCTTTGCGTGTGTAGATTCGTTTTGTAACCACTTGAAATTGACTCATTTACTTAATCCTTATAATTCCTTTATTTGCAAACAAAATAATTGTCCTCAATCGTTTTCAAATATATATGCATTCAAGAAACACTTAAAAGTTAAACACTGTACAGGGTCTACTTGCTCTAAATCCTCAATTGCTAGCCAACAAACTTGTGAATCGGATAATCAGACGGTTTATTCTCTAACCGATGAAAATATAGTTCCTCTTATAAGGGAAGATCATACTCGTAATGCCGATATTTTAACATCATATAGTTCTTACTCAAAAGAAGTGGCTCTAAATTTTGCTACGAATCTGTACAGCAAATGCTCACTATCACGTAAACAGTGCAACGAAATTATTATTGACGCTTCCGAAACATTGCTATCCCCCTTAATTGAGTTATTGATTTCACTAACGGACAACAAACGTGTAGATGAAGAATATCACCCGAAAACTGCGGACTCTTCCTTGTTAAATCCATTTATCAATGTTAATACCGAATATAAACTACTAAAGCAGCTTCATCTTCGCAACTTATATGTACCACCTGAAAATTTTTGCATTTATAACACTACCAAAGAGGTTTATAAAAATGGCTGCATGGCATTTGATGTCTTTGAGTGTAAAGGTGCAATTATGCCGGTAGAGTTTCAAATTAAAAAGTTTTTAGAGCAGCCGGGGGTATTGGAGGAAATTGTAGAATTTTCTGCAAATGTTGAACAGGAGACCTCTAAAATCAGTCATTTTTTAAATGCAAAATTATGGAAAAGTAAAAAAGCAACATTCGAAAACAAAACTGTTTTCCCAATTTATTTATATTATGATGATTTTGAGATTGATAATCCCATAGGTTCACACTCAGGTGCCCATATTATCTCTGGATTCTACTACACTTTCGGCAATTTGCCTAATCACCACTCAACGAAACTGGAAAATATATTCATAGCTATGTTAGTGCTATCGAAACATAAAAATCTTGAATCTGATACTTGCATCCAAAAATTAGTTGATGCTTTCACTAAACTAGAACATGAAGGTTTAGTGATAAAAACTGAAAATGGAGAAGAAAACGTATATTTTAGAGTCTGTCTAGTGCTCGGTGATAATTTAGGAGTTAATATGATTCTCAATTTTGCCAAAAGTTTCTCATCGAACTTTTTTTGTCGTTTCTGCAAAGTTCATAGAAATCAAAGCCAGTCGGATATATATGAACGTCGACAAGCGCTTCGAAATCGACATAACTATGAAGACGATATTAAAATTAACGATGTTAGAGTTACAGGAATTACAAATGCCTCCCTGTTTAATAATTTAATTGATTTCCATGCCACTGAAAACATATCAGCTGATGTTATGCATGATTTATTCGAAGGAATTTGTAGATATAATATGTGTCATATCCTATTATATTTCATTAACTCCAATGTAATACCGTTATCTACTTTAAATCAAAGAAAACAGCATTTCAACTACGGGGAAATAGAAATAGGTAATGCTTCGGAACCAATGAAGTTGGATAGTCTGAAAAAATTCCACCTTCGAATGTCTGCTCGGGAAATGATGTGTTTTGTCCACTTTTTTCCCTTGATGGTTGGTGATATTGTTGATGATAACGATAAAGTCTGGGCGTTTTTACTAAAGTTTTTAAAACTTATTGACTTAATAGTCAACGATACTTTTTCGCCGGAAGACCTTGTCCAGTTGAAAGAAATGATAGCCGAGCATAATAGCTTATATGTGTCATTATTTAACGATACACTCAAACCTAAGCATCATTTCCTAGTTCATTACCCAACTATTATTGAGACGTCAGGCCCGCTCAAGTCAATGTGGTCCTTTAGGTTTGAAGCCAAACATCGGCAGTTAAAATCATACGCACGAAATATTACGTCAAGGAAAAATATTTGCCTGTCAATTGCCATAAAGTCCCAAATAATGTCGGCTAATAAATTCCTTAAAAATACAGGTCTGCAAGCGGATTTAGAATTAGGAGACTTAAAACCTGCAGAACATTTAAAAGACGAGCCTTATTATTTGAAAATATGTATTACGCTTGGGGTTAATAATTTGAAAATAACAGATAGAATTATATATAGAAGTAAAACATATAAAGTAGGATATTTTCTACATAGAATTTCTGATCAAGGAATTAAAGTATATAAAATAATACAAATTTTGATTGATATAAATAATGAAGTGTCTTTCGTTTTACAACAAATTTTGGTCACCTTTGTTCCTCATTATTTTTCATATTTAATGAACAAATTATGTGAAAATTTTATAATATTAAAAATGAATATTTTCGAACACACACCATTTAACGCGCATGCTATTGCAAATGGAGAAATATATTTCCGTATATCGCATAAATAATGTACTTTAAATGGATTCAATATACATAAAGCATTGTTTTATTTGACATATACATATATAATATTCTTAACATGTTTGGATGTTTGTCAACAAATTTGGAAATTTGAATAAATATATATAAAGTATTATGAAATTTATAAATAAAATGCATTATTTTTATATTTTAGGCCAGGAAAGTTAAACTTTTGCTGACGAAAAAATAAGGTAAAGCTGGAAATGATTTTAATTCACTTAGGACATCTTAAATAAGACTTTCGTCAGCACGATCTTTTTTTGGTGTAATTTGCCTGGGCTATTTAGTGTTGAAATAGGATTCATTTTCAATGTAACTATCATCGCTTATCACTTCTAATGTTTCTATAGTCGATATTAACATGACATACTATTGTTTTGAATATTTTCATACCTTGGTTTGACAACAATAACCCATGTATTCAACGATGGACATAGAAGTTACAACTGTGTACAAAGTAAATATGACTAGTCACATGTTCATAAATACCCACAAAAAAATAAAAAAAGGAAACGGTATATTAACCATGTTTTATAGTTATATTGACTATGGACTTATTGGATGAGAATCATGGGGAAAAATAGTTGGTATAATACAGAAAATTGTTCATGGTACTATTGTTTTCGTTGAGTGTATGTACATAATATAATAATATAATGCGTTGCATTGGTCAATAGCCGGCCATACACACACGCTCTATCATGTGCAAACGTACGCCAATTCGATCGCCCCATTTTTTCCGAATGATTCGCCGCGTTCGCAATCCCCTGCAAAATCGCGTCACCTGGGTCGCCCAATTTTTTTGCGAATGATTCGCGGCGTTTACAATCACCTGGAAAATCGCGTCACCTGGATCGCCCAATTTTTTTGCGAATGATTCGCGGCGTTTACAATCCCCTCGAAAATCGCGGCACCTGGGTCGCCGAATGATTCGCCGCGTTTGAACGAGTAGTGAAATTTAAGTAATTTTGTGCGACCAGACGGTTCGTGGCGTTTTCGGTTTGCAGATGATAGAGCAACAACAATTTGTATGGAGACGATGTCTAGTTGGGTGCGTTGTGATTTTGCAGATGATTCGCCGCGACCGAATTTTTATGGGTTATCTATAGTGGCGGTAGTAGTAGCTTGCATAATAAAATATGAGAAGGATGGGTCCACGCAGATATTTTGGTCCTGCTGCAGGTGTGCGTCAGGATAAATGGATTTGTTTATCGATGAGGAGAGAAATATAGGCAAGATGGGTGTTGTATGACTAGGGGTGCTGAGACGAATACGTTAGACTGCCGCTGAAGGCATTTTGAGTCCTTTGGTAACGAAAAAAGACATGCTTTGCAAGGAAAGCCCGATCAGACGAGTATTTCCCCATGAAAACAGGGTGGCCATTCAGGGGTGGGCAAAAAAAAAAGTGCTGGATGCAGATATGCTAGCACGAAACGGCTGCAGGTACATGTACAAAGAGTAAAACGGGCAACCTAGGGCTACAAGCGGGGGCTCGCAACGCCCTATTTCCCCATGAAAACAGGGTGGTCACTCAGAAGTGGGCAACTCACACAAGCGACTGCTAATTCACAACCCGCAGTATCGCACAAGTGTGCATGGATAATTTCGGTATGGAACGAGCTGGGCTAGCTCCCCTCCTAGGGCGTTGCGAACCCCCGCATGTAGCCCTAGGTTGCCCGTTTCACTCTTTGTACATGTACCTGCAGCCGTTTCGTGCTAGCATATCTGCATCCAGCACTTTTTTTTTTGCCCACCCCTGAATGGCCACCCTGTTTTCATGGGGAAATACTCGTCTGATCGGGCTTTCCTTGCAAAGCATGTCTTTTTTCGTTACCAAAGGACTCAAAATGCCTTCAGCGGCAGTCTAACGTATTCGTCTCAGCACCCCTAGTCATACAACACCCATCTTGCCTATATATCTCTCCTCATCGATAAACAAATCCATTTATCCTGACGCACACCTGCAGCAGGACCAAAATATCTGCGTGGACCCATCCTTCTCATATTTTATTATGCAAGCTACTACTACCGCCACTATAGATAACCCATAAAAATTCGGTCGCGGCGAATCATCTGCAAAATCACAACGCACCCAACTAGACATCGTCTCCATACAAATTGTTGTTGCTCTTTCATCTGCAAACCGAAAACGCCACGAACCGTCTGGTCGCACAAAATTACTTAAATTTCACTACTCGTTCAAACGCGGCGAATCATTCGGCGACCCAGGTGCCGCGATTTTCGAGGGGATTGTAAACGCCGCGAATCATTCGCAAAAAAATTGGGCGATCCAGGTGACGCGATTTTCCAGGTGATTGTAAACGCCGCGAATCATTCGCAAAAAAATTGGGCGACCCAGGTGACGCGATTTTGCAGGGGATTGCGAACGCGGCGAATCATTCGGAAAAAATGGGGCGATCGAATTGGCGTACGTTTGCACATGATAGAGCGTGTGTGTATGGCCGGCTATTGACCAATGCAACGCATTATATTATTATATTATGTACATACGTACATATACATATTCGTTCATATGTATTTCATATTTATATCATACCCAATTACATATCCTATTCCCAATACAATAAATACTCTAATCTCAGTCTCAATCCTAACAAAACTCAAAATCAATTATGTATGAACAATGTACATACTCGTATATCTATTGTATGTGCGTACTAACTAACATACTATACTACGATGTGTATCTGAAAAATCTTTCAATGCACGACGCGACTCTATGAACATTTCCAATAACAATTTCCAAAAACCTGAAGAATTGGTCCAGCAATGAACGAGTCTTTTTTATGGAAAAGAACAGGTACTCGAATCCCGGGATCCCGGTACTGAAAAGAACAGGTATTGAAAAGACTCGGTACTGAAAAGAACAGGTACTCGAATCCCGGGATCCTGGTACTGAAAAGACTCGGTACTGAAAAGACTCGGTACTACTGAAAAGACTCGATACTGAAAAGACTCGTTGCTGAAAAGACTCGGTACTGAAAAGACTCGGTACTGAAAAGACTCGGCACTCAAAAGACTCGTTACTGAGTACCGGGATCCCGGGATCCCGAATAAAACCGGCTCATGGTTGAAAAGACTCGGTACTGAAAAGACTCGGTACTCAAAAGACTCGGTACTGAAAAGACTCGGTACTGAAAAGACTCGGTAGATCCCGAATAAAACCGGCGCATGGTTGAAAAAACCGGTACTCAATACCGGTACTAAAAAAACCGGGATACCGGTACTCTTAGTTTTTGGTACCGGTACTGAAAAAAAACCGGTACCAAACCGGGATCCCGGTATTAGGAACAGGCCTAGTCTTATTGCATAAACGATAAAAATTCGGCTTATGATAACAGTATTGACTAGAGTACAAAGTATCTTGTATTCTACAGTTGATAATTTTAAAATTTCTTGTTCCAGTATCTCTAAATTAAACAATGGCATTGGCCATACTTTCTTCACGCATCCGCCATACCAATAAAATATTCTAATATAATGCAATCAGAAGCAGAACTAACTTGTGAATCACCTCACACCAGATAACCAAAATCATCAACTAAAAAACAACAAATCATTACCTGGCCAACCCAAAATGCATCAATTTTTTCGGCTATTTTATCAAAGATTAAGAAAATCAGTCATCGCTAACTAAAATCAAAATCAAGAAACCTGGTAAAATCCTGTTGCCTATTGGCAGGATTTCGAAATCATTTAATGATTTCTTCCCTCCGCTGGGATAGAGTGGAATATATTACGAAGGGATGACGGTCGCTTTCTCCCACCAAACACGTTTTGTGTTCGTCACCTCCTATATATATTTTATACACAGTACGTATACTTGGTATATACTCGTACATGAGGGCATGGAAAGAAAGTGGTCTTCCCAGTTCCCATTCCCACTTGGCTTATATTCTTTACTCCAGAACGTTTCAGGTTCAGTTGATTACGAACAGGGAAACCGGTAACATTTGTCTACGATTTCGTTCCGCAGAAGATACAGCGTGTTGCATTCACGTGATTATTATACACACACGAAATACGAGCAGTGGTCGTCTTGTTGAGATAAAACTATCTGTTTGGATGTTACGATAAATTTGGAAATCTTTGAAGTGGTTTTCAGTGTTTTCATCATCCGATGAAATAGAAAGTTTCGGACAAGAAAGATCTATTTATATTGACTTTGAATACTTGTGGTTGGCGTGTGTTTGTGATTAAGTCGAAATTACAATATATCGCGCTAATAAAAAGTTCTAAAAAAATCGGCTACTTATCCAGTTGAAAAATAAGTAATATAAAAAATTGTGAAATAGTAATAATAATAAAAAAAAAATAATAACAATGGCAGTTCCATTCTTCATTCCGGATCAGGATAAACTCCGCCAACAAAACTGGCAACAGGCCAGCAGTGGGACCAGCCTCCCGCCCAATAACAACTCCTCCTTGGACAACGTTTTCAGCCGAGAGTTAATTGCTCGGGCGCTTTGCGACGCATTGAAACAATACTATCTCGAAAGTTTGCAGGCTCGTAATGGCACGGCGAGAATATCCTTTGAATTCAAACCCGACGACAAATTGAAATAAATTTTAAGTGCAACGGATGTGCTCAGTCCAGCTTGTTGCATTAGCTCCCTCAAAGCGTTTTGTGATCTCTTGATAAATGTATGTAATTAAGTGGTAGCGATTTGGTGACTTGTAAATATTCGTCCTTGCATAAATGTTCATTAAAAATGTAACTTGATCAATTGCCTCAAAACAGATACCAAATAGAGTTTTTACACTTTTGATAACGGATGCAGTTCTGTAGTATGTATTTAAAAATTTGTCGGAATACGAAATATTATAAAAATATTAAACACTGCGTAGATTTGTATCGAAATTGTTAATTATCTAATTTAGTAAAAAAAAAATAGAAGCTTTCAAATGTCCATTAAAGACTTGATATTGTATATTAATTTCTAAAATATATTTTTAAGATCGAATTTTCGATCAGATGAGGCTGGTGTTTACATGATTCGAGAAATTTTTGTAATCTTGAAGAAATGATAACGTTTTTAACAATGTACAGATATTTGTAAGAAAATATATTTAAGTTGATAAATGAAAAGAAAATAAAATGGAAAAATGATAAATTCAAAATGTATGTCTTTTTTTAACAAGAGGATTTTTTTTGCAGGATCGATTTGTGTAATTCTTTCGGAAAATTAAATTAGATTTTTGCTCTGGTTCAAATTCGGTTGCTGCTATTTTTCTGACGTTGTTATTGTTTACAGGAGGTGGTGTTTTCTCTTTAAAGTGAACGATGCATGAGAACACTTGGAATACTGACTTACCATCTGATTCATCATTTTTGTAAATAACATCTGTTTGTGTGATAGGCCAAGAATGGTGGTTCATACAAGCCGCCGAGGTGGAAAGTTTAGCGACACTTTTGTTTTAAGTGTACCTTTATGTTGTTTGGAGTGCTGAACACGAATCCGGGTTTTCCCAACGAAAATTCGGCTGGTAAACTTTGTTATTGAAAAAAAGAACGTTCAATGGTCATGTTCAAATAAGGCCGTTTCCTCACTTGTCGGTACAGTAGCAGTGCCGAATCGGCATGCTCGGTATACGGGGTACGGAAAATTTATCGAGGGCATATATTTCAATGAGTGTTTCCTGATTGGCTCGGTCCCTCCCCGCATCGGCAAATACCGAGCCAATCAGGAAACACTCATTGAAATATAGGCGCTCGATAAATTTTCCGTACCGCGTATACCATCATAGGCGCTCAGTAAGATTTCCGTACCGCGTAAACCGAGCATGCCAATCCCGCATCGCTACCGTACCGACAAGTGAGGAAACGGCCTAACTATTTTAATTTTTTTTTTTTGCAACTACAACTCACATAGACCGCCATTTATTTATGTATAGTTTGATGAATTTCCATTTGAATCTTGGAAAGGTGCCGGTCGGAACGTTTTACTTTTGTGAGTATTTTTTTTTTTCACCTCGGCGAAAAATGTCTACTAGCGGCCTCATTTTACACAAAATTTTATGTTAGTTTGATTTGATGTTCTAAGTGGAGGTTGCGTAGTTGCAGAAATGCTGGTCCAAGTGTGTTGAAGTCAAGGGAGGTTATGTAGAAAAATAAAGTCATTTTTTAACTGAAAATCGCAGTTCTTCATTGTCAGGCCGAGAGCTTTTCACCCTACCCTCGTATTTTCCAAGTGAGAGTATTTTTCAAATTATTTAAGATACGGAAATGTGGCGTTAAATATTTTTATCGAACTTCTCAAGGTCTTTTGGTTCAAAAAAATTTTCCACTGAGTTTAACCGTTTTTAAAATATTCAAAAAATACAGAAAAGGGTGTTTTTTGTTTTTTTTTTCGCAATAACTGAAATTATTATAGAACAATAAATTCGTAATCAGCACCCCAGAAAGCATAATAAAGAAAGAAACTACACCAAAATTTATTTTAGGACAGGTCCTATAAGCACTTAATGGCTAGGCTAAATTGCCTACGTCTAAAGTACCATCATATTGTCGATATGTTTTTCGATATGTGAGCGAGTTCTGTTCAGCCTATATGATTCCTGTGTATCTTTTTTTAAGAATAATCAAGGATAACCCACAATGATATTGAAGACAATGGGCCTAATGCTAGTTTAGTAGCAATTACTATTTTATTTCCGTTTCGTATGCATAAAAAGCTTTTACTAGCTAGTAAATACTAGAAGTCCGTGCTACTTAAATTTCGAAATACTAGTATGCCAAAAATGGTATGCATAAAACTAGTATTCACTTAAAACTAGTAGCATTTGCTATTAAAATTTCTAGTGAGTTAAATAGGTGGCTAGTTTGTATGTTGACGATTTTTTTTCGGTAATTTTTAATAAAATTAAGTTCAAATGGCTCTATTTATGGTCGTCAGTCCAAGAAAAGCTAAAGTATACAAGCAACGGAGGCCAGGAGATGATAATAATTATCGTAATTTGTATCGTTTTTCTCGCGAAAACGTTGAATGGTTGGCCTCACATTTTTTGTCACCAAATACGGAATTTCGGGGAGGCGCGTTAAGCAACATACAAAAAATGCAAACGTTTTTAAGATATATTGCTGATCCTGGATTTCAAGCAAAATTTTTTTTTGTCGAAAATTATATATAAACTGACAATTTGTAAATTTTTAGAGTGGTGTTGTTGAAGATATCGGCCTTCTTCAATGTACTGTCAGCCGAAAGTTTGGGAAGTTTGCCAACGACAACTACACACTCATTTTAGCAGCTGCGTCTGCTTTCAACTTTTTCCATGCTGGTGTTAAACTTTTTGATAATAACACTGCCATCTTTTTGTAAATTCGGTAAACACTGCATCCGAAACGCCCGATAACGTTGATGCTTCATTGGAATCTTTTTTTAATTTTAGTGGAAATCCCTTTTCCTGATTGAACTCGCGAATTTTATCATCATTCGGGTAATATTCATCAGTTTCAGTAGCACCAAATAGATCTGCTTCTATTATTTCTTCAAATAAATTGGCACTTAATGACCTGGTAGATGATTTCGCCTTTTTTTAAATTTTGAAAAACCAAAAACCCGTCTTGACTGTTCGCGTGGTGAATGTAAATGCATTGGTCATACAAACGTCAAAGACTTACAAATACTATTTTTGACCGATTCGAAAATAGTATAATCAAAAAAATTTTATGCATACCAAAACTAGTATTTGCTAGTACCTTTTGCTAAGGGCTAGCAAATACTAGTTTCTAGTATTTACATGTTTTTATGCATACGGGCCAATATCTATCTGGCTTACAAATTTTGATCTGGCTATTGTATGTTAAGCTGTACGTTTGGGCTAACAGTAAGCTACCACGACATTTGTAAGCTATTGTGATTTTATTTATCTATCCGGAAGGATATATATTAAAATAAGAAAAATATGTTCATTATACAGGACTAAAGCGTCTGATGTCTAGAAGACAAAACATGAACTCAAAACAAATCGGAAATTTATAAGAACCAGTCTTTTTTCACCTACAGTTCGCCTGTTATTAAAGTATTATGTCGCTGAGTGCAAAGGATCAGGGGTCACCCTCACCCTTCACACAATATTACCCTCTCCACATCGATACAAACGCATGGATGAATTGTCTTCCCTTCGACTTATATTTACCACTTCAAATTATTTCAGGCTCAGTTTATTGCGAACAGAGAAGACGTGAACATTTGTCCTGCATCCTATTCGAATAAGGTTAAATGAGTCAAGAGAGTGTTTTCAATTCACGTCAATTGTGTACGAAAGGAACGACTTGTTGACTCGAACTAAAGTCAAGTTTTAAGTAAAAATACGATAAATCACCAAATTTTATAATATTAAATAAAATTAAAAGAACAAACATTTGTATTGTCCCAGTTTAAAGTTAATACTAATAACAGGATTAAAAAGTGCGCAATTCGAGTGCCTATAATTAAAATAATTTGTGAGTCGAAAAATCTAAAAGTACATGAAAATGGCAGTAGCATTTTATATCCCGGACCAAACTAAACTCCGCGAACAGGATAGTCATCCTTTAAATTCGGGTACCAACATACGAACCAGTAACAATAATGCTGTAGATAACAACTCCAATTGGCAGCTTATCGCACGAGCATTATGCGACGCTTTGAAACAATACTATCTGGAGTGTTTACGCGCCCGCGGTGGCTTCATGAGCATATCTTTTGACTTCGAACCCGACGGCAATTAACTTGCATTTAAGAAATTTGGATGCTAAGTCCAATTGCAGCTTCATCAAAGCATTTTGTGATTCTTAATATCTAAAGAAAGTCCATGGCCACAGAATTTTTATTCCGATTGTAAATAACCATCATCGCAAATGGACATATACATTAATAAGTACCAGCTAAAATGTAAAAAAAGTCAATTATATTTTTTGAATGTATATAATACAAATTCAATAGAAGAAACAAGATTTTGTAAAAAGATTAAATTTTGGTGGAAGTAAATAGTATTTAACAATGTAAATACGTAAACATTGAAAAGAATATAAATGTATTTAATAAGGAATACTTTTGTACTCCAAAATTACCAAAGTTTTGTTAAAGAGTAATTTTAAGGATAGAGAATTAATAAAATAATACAATTCAAACTTATTAGGGCATTTTTGATTTGTGTCTTCGCAACACATCTTTTTTTGAATAGGTTCTTTTTAGCAAATACATGAAGGTGTTTTTTTTGCTAACTGTGTAATTAGGTTTGGGTTTAAAAGTGAGACATGGTATAAAAAAGAGGCAAATATGCTCAACAATTTTTTACCAATGAAATTAAGAAAAAAAAAAACACATTCTCCGTCGATTGATTTTTGGATTTCCTTTTTCAGCCAACACATGCAAACAAAACGGCGAGAGCGACCACGATTTGAATTTGCTTTTAAAAATTAAATTATTCAGATTGATGTCAGATTTATGCATAGTGTGTGATTGGTTTAATAAATATTGCTTGATTTTGACTTAATAAGTCAAAATTATGTTTATTCATAAAAAATAAATAACTGGCGCAACATTCCAATTTGAACCATGGCCCGAGATGAGTTAGCATCATCTCATTGTCTAGATCGTGACGGTATGTCTTGTGCAGAGGTGTGTGATCAGCAACACGCTCAACCGAGTTATTTATCCCATAAATGGGTACTCATTTAACAGCAGAGTGGATTCATAGTCCGGCACGTAAATCCCCTTTTTATCGAAAATTATCGCATTCAGTAGGAATCGAACCGGGGCCCAGTGCGCAAAAGGCGAACGTGTTAACCGTTGCGCAATCCGGACTATTATTTTTATTTATGCTATATTCGATTCTATTCCATGGCAAATAGAAACACTAATTATTGTAAGCAGCAATACTATAGTAAAAATTACTGCTTGAGACTGCTGGGCAACTAAAAAATAGAGCCGTCAGAATCAAATGTGGCAGCGACGTCGCTATAAAATCGCCGCGCCTCTTCTTCAAAATATATTATTTATAACAAAAAAAAGAATTCTCTGTTTTAGCGCCGACCGGAATTCTCTGCTGTCAATTGGAAACAAAAGCACTACCCAGTCTGAATGATTCGAGTTAAACAGAAGGTGAATTATCCTTACGGGAGGATATCGCTGTTGCAACGCAATCTGCCCGCAGCAATTCATAAGTACTCCATTTCTTCCGGATAATTTTTGTTAGGAGTTCTGGTCCCAATAATTTATACGCCCGCAATGATTACTAATTGTCCCAGAAGATATACTCTGATGTTCTCCAGATGTGTTTAGAAGTCAGACTTTGCAAAAGTCAGACTTTGCAAATTCCCACCCAATTTTGCAACGTACTGAGACGATCAGACCTAAAACCATACATTTTGCACATCGCCACCCCCTTAGGGAGAAAATAATCACACGCGATCCCCCGGTCCGTTCATAAATTTAAAATAAGATACCAAAAAAGTGGTGATGCATTATGCATTTCTTTATGATATTTTTTTTGTCTCAGATTTTTTTTATTTGAGTAAGGCATTGTAATTAAGAAGTTATAAGATTATAATTTCAAAACTGAAAAAAAAAATCATTGAGGTTCCGTACATTTTTTGGGCTCTTTTAAAAAATGGAAGAAGAAACTATGGTAATTAGTTTGAGCCGAAAATTTTAATTTGACTGAACTATCATCTGAGCTCACGGAAAGTGTTCTGAAATTTTTAATACCGTTCGCAAGAACTAGGCGGCGGCCCGGTGTCGTGTCTACAACCCAGTTAAAATAGTTTTATTCTTATACCAAACATTTGAATTTTTCTTTATTTATGTGCTGTTCAGGGGGAACAACGACTTTTTTGGTTTCTAAGACAGTATTTTGAATTTAATAATATGTCGAAGGTTATGATACCCTTCACGTTTCGCGTAGTCAGTGTTTTTATCAATTTAATCCATTCTGCATTTACCGCTTTGAAATAAACAGTAAAACTTGTTCCGATTCCACTCTTCCTATGAGAGGAATATGAAATAGTGGATCGATCTCAACCAAATTTAGGAATGAAGTTGGCGGTAAATATGATTATTCATGTGAAATTTAGTGGAGATATCTTTGAAAACAAAAAAAAAATTCTAATAAAAACGTACTTTTGCAATGATCGTTCCTATAACACCAATGTGATATAGTAGTCCAATTTCAACCAATTTAGTTTTTTACGAATTAAAAGCACCTTGCTTTTTAAATTTTACTAACAAATTTTTTATTATAATAAAACTATAATAATTATGGAGCTTCTTCGCGAAGGTTCCAAGTATAAAATTATGTATTAAAACAGGCTTTGCGCCGTTTTCACCACGAGCACGAGTTTGTAGACAAAACAAGACTGCCTTGTTCAATCATCACAATATCCGAAGAAAGTTAACGCTTTCGAATGTGACTAAAGTACATCGCTTCTGACATAGTTATCGTATTGCGATTATTCAAGAATTGATAATTAATTGATAATTGCAAGTGAAAGAACTAAGTCATCAAAAACATGGTTCATCGATTATATTTCGCAAGCGTTCTGGTTGACCCAATTAAGCGGTGTTTAAAGGTGTAAGCAATGAATGCAATGCAAAATGTTGACGACCTGTGTGTTTCGTCATCAATATATGCATACATTATATTATTTGCTTTTAACCCTCAAACAGTAGTAGATACCACTGGAAAATATGTTTGTTTACGATATCTTTAGAAAAAAAAAGGTTTTTTCTCACTAACACGAACATCTTATTTACAACATCTTCAGTATGCTGACAACATTTGCCCACTCTACCACAGAATCATGGATCTGCCCGCAATGGCGTTTGGTCTTCAGAGAAAGGCGAGCAAGGATGGGCCAAAGATTAATACCAACAAAACCAAGGTCCTTAGCCCGCCATTGCGAAAAAGAAGTCCTACATCTATTACCATCAATATTACGGGTCAGCCTGTGGAGTAGTGAGTAGTAACGAGTCGTTCTTTTTTAACGACTCAACAGAATAGGTGAAAGATCCGGCAAAACGGCATAGCCTCCGAGTCGTTCAATTTAAGAATTACACACTTTAAAATGAATACTCGGATTAAACACCGCATAAATACTATGCAACGCATAGAAAATCCACGCTCATTCAAACTTTCTGATTACATATATGTATTACATTCATTCGCATCCCATCCTAGTATCTATCTGAAACTAAAACCACAATTATCTATCTGCCAAACCAATCCCATCTAAATCCATTCATAATCATCTCTTTGCAGTATGTGTATACTTCTCAATATACACACAACAATCCATGCTGATGCTGACTGCAAGCAAATCAAAAATCATTTACTTACGTCGCACCCCACATCCAAGTTTCCCCAAATAGATAAAACAAGCCCAACATTCTAAATCAAAAGTAATCGTCCTGTATCATCATCTCAAGTTCAACTTTAGATGAAAACGATACCAAACCAATAACCAGGCAATTTCCTCTGTATACTGTGGCACGAAATGAGCTATTCGCAATATGAGTTTTGAGTTTTTAACACAAACAGCATACTTCTATATTTCACTCACTCTGTGCTGTGAGACATACTGAGCTGTGGTGATAATACAAACACTGATTTATTTGTGAAATTTAGTATAGACTCAAATTCAGATGTTTCACTCACGAAGCGCATACTCCAATTACTTAAATTCTCTGCCAAATGAGAAATTCATGGCATGGAGCTTTTAGAACAGAGTGGAATGATTTTTTTTGAGGCTAGAAACCACCTTTTCATGGCATATAGTGGTCCGATCTTGCTGACTCGAACTAAAGGGCACCGAAGGGTCACTGACTCAGAATCTGGGGTCAAAAAAGACAACAAAAAATTGAGGTCGAACTTTTAGGACAGAGTGGTACGATTTTTTTGAGGCTAAAAACCCCGTTTTCATGGCATATAGTGGTCCGATCTGGCGGGCTCGAACTAAAGGGCACTGAAGGGTCACTGGCTCAGAATCTGGGGTAAAAAAAGGAAAAAAAAATTGGGGTCATCAATCTCAGATTGGCAACCCCGTTTTCAAACTGAATTTTTAAAAACTACAACTTTTATTGAATACGTTATTAACCTAGTTTCAGACTCTTTGCATGACTCTTTTTGAACGACTCTTTTTAAACGACTCATTGGAAAGTGTCAGAGCTTATGAATTATGTAAAACTAACTTCGGTTGGTTTTTTAATCAAAATTTACTGAAAAAACTTCGGAAAGAGATGTTACTCCTTTCAAAGTGGTCTTAAGACTGAAATTGGTACACTGATACATTTCTCTCCCAGTAATTATGGAGAGAGAGTAGAAAATACAAATGTAATATAATTTGAGAATAAATGCAATATGAGTATAATTTTGGTTGTAGTGGTGAAAAGAAGTAACTTATGTGCTGGTACAGCGAAAAGAGTCATTATGCCCATCACTGCTGTGGAGGAGGTGGACAACTTCGTCTACCTGGGTAGCATTGTTGCCGAAAATGGTGGTACGGAGCTGGACATCGCTCATCGTATCAACCAGGCTAAATGCGCATACAGCATGCCGTTCAAAATCTGGTGGGGCAGTTACCTCAGCATCAAGACCGAGCTGGGCCTGTTTCGCTCCTGGTACAGTCTGTGCTTTTGTATGCTTGCAGTACATGTAAAGTTTCCGTAAGTGTTACCAGAAACCTGAAAGTATTCGTCTTCGTCGAATTCCAAGAATTTTCTGGCCCGAAACATTATCGAATGAAGAGCTAAGTCGGCGTACGGGTGAGATGCCCATCAATAATCCTATTGCTTTACTTGCATGAAATGGAACCCCAGCCAGCCAACGCCGATTTAGAGGTGCTCCTAAAATCACGTGGCATCGATTTCTGGCGAAAGAGTGTAACGCGCTGGGTAGGTCATTTGGGGAATTGTGCTCCATTGCCCAGAGCAGAGTACGATGGCGCGCAGGCGTGGTTGACGCGCTATACCCCACTTGGGGTTAAGACAAGTAGTATGTGTGGTTAGGTAAATTAAAGACTCTTGGGAGGCAGTGACAAACTGATCACAAAGAACATAGTTCTGGAAACTCATTCGATGCAAGAGGATTTGAAACCAACTCAGCCGCAAAATAATGGTGAGAGTTGCCACAGACGTAGAATAGAATAGCATTATCATATTTTGAGCGTTGCATACGCTAAGGTTAAATTTAGTGTCTTGGATAGCTAACTGGCAATTTAACGAGACTTTGAGATAACGGGCCGTAGAGTCTTAAGAACTCAAGGCAAACATTTCAACCTTCTTCTTTATTCTCAAATTTATTTTAAAATTAACAAAATTTTTCCCGCTCAGAGGATTGATCTTCAGGCAGTGTCGAATATTACAAAATGAACGACGTGTTATCAAGCTAAAATCCCCTCGCCCCCCTCCTCGATGAAAAGCTATCTGCGCCACTCGGTGGACCATCGACCTGTATGCTGCCACTTTGTGTGACCTTATGTAAAAGGTGTGCTCAAGCTCATTGATGGTTACTTGATGAAAGTTAGGTAAGTCTCCAAAAAGACCACTTCCAGGTGGAGATTATTATTCGCAATTCTCAAATGACTGTTTGTTTATAAAAAAAAAAAAAAAAAAACATAATGTCATGATACATATTTTCTTTTCTAATTATCCAAAATAAGTGCAGATTCAGGTGATAAAGTTTATTGCTACAACGTAAACAGTTTGTATTCAATTAGGACGATACATATATTTTGTCCTTATTTACATACTCCTTTTTAGTGTATTCAATTTCATGAATTTCCAATGATGTTTCCTTTAGCTTTTATCAACCTAAAATAAACTGATAAATTCACCCCATCATAGCAAATTAATACGCTCCAATCTACAAACATTTCCACCCAGAAGAATCCTTGCTTTGATAATCCAATAACAACCAAATAATAGATGCACGTTGCCGATAAATGTTTTCTGCTAAAAAAAATCGCAAGCGATGAGTGCGAATCTCCCCTGGTCGTAAGTAATCCATGAAAAAAAGAAAAGATTTCCTCCTTCCTTTCGGCATGTAAACAAATTTGCGCATTGGTACATACATATACCGAGTACAAGTGTGTGTTTTCGAACTAAGCGTAGATAGAATTTTCAAGGAATTACAGTGTTCGAAGGAAAATGGAAATCCCGTGAAATCGTTGACAAAATAAAATCATATTTTATTTGGTTTAGAAGTCTTCAAGGAACAATAAATTAATTGTCATCCCATAACAACTAAATATTCATGCACAAGGTACGAACTTTACATATCGAAATTCGAAGTTTAATCCGAAATTATAAGAAACGCCAAGTGTCTTCAAATAACTATCAACCAGTGTTTAATATTTAACGGAAGCATATATTACGAAAGGACAAAGAGTCATACGAATATCGGGTAATCATTTATTATTCATGCATTAAATTTGATTCGCAATGAAGAAGACGAACAAGCTCCACCGAAAGATGAGAAGCCCTCAGTCTAATCAAATTAAATCCAAAGAATGTCTCCCTCGGAGATAAAAAAAAAATACTGAATCCTGGTCGTCCTCCACGCCGTCTATGTCCGGAAGAATATAAAAACGAAAGAATTTTGGATCACTGCTTTCACATATTGACATCTGCGGGAGTTCTCATATTTGTCAGTCCAAAGGTAATTTACTTCACGTAGAAGACGTTCAGAACCAATATTATGGTTTATGGCACTAAATGGGAATTTAGGGATCAAAGTTTGCCGTTTATTATGTGTTTCACTGACGAACGATAAACGAAATTTTTATGTTTCGCTAAAGGGAAATAAGTCCTCATAGCGCATTTATGAATGCTGATATTGGTTCCAGGGTTTACTACTTCAACATTATGCACGTTAATTATATATGAATTGGATTATCGGAGATTTTCGTAATGTGATTTAAGACGGAATTGTTTTGATGCTATTTGCTACAATTACGTCCCAGTGGGGTAATATCATAGAATACAACTATGTATCCTACCCAGGCGATTTAGGATCCAATGTGAACAGCTCTTATGCTTTTGCCGACAGTGAAGTTGGCTGGGCATTGATTAAAAGTGGTCATCATCACTTGACGCACTTTCAATGTAGATAGTTGTCGAAATGCAGGTCATAATTCTTATTATCAGAGTATTGATCAATGACCCTTACGACTGAAAAATCTAAATCCAGTACAGTCAATTAGAATACCTCATGCTGCGTACCAACAATTGAAGCTTTATTTCACAAACATCCTTGAAAGTATAGAGGACAATAAAACTTCCTGTACTGGTAGTCAAATTTATTAGGCCGATTACAAGACTTATGCATGCAATATTTAATAACCGCACCCCATCAAAACACCACTCTAAGAAATGTCACTTTACTACACTCATTTGGATATGGACGCGAGCAGAAGTGAGAAAATGGACAGAGGACGGTAATTTATTCACGACAAGCAAATGAGCCTTTTCTGTTCATTAAGACGAGTATGCGGGTTCACGTCACGTGTCGAAAACAGCGTCCTCAATTAATCATATCAGATGTAAATGCTTTGATGCCTCCGTGGCATTTTTCCGCTTGCAAGTATATGTGGTAATTCGAGTAGGACGAGCCTCTCTAATCCTTTCTCAGACCCATTACCCGACAATGTGCTTATATAGGCGTACTATCTGACATCTTCCACGAAGCCTGTATAGTCGGTCCCAAATCGAGATTTTTCTCAATTGATATGGGCCCCCAGAGTCATACTTGAGAATAATTCGTACAAAGCTGTCTAATGATGTGCACGGAGGTTTGCTCTCTATTTGCATGTAATGCGGAAAGTCACTATGAGGGCTTTAAAATGCAAATGACCCTTGTGCACTAAATAGGATCAAACATGATAAAAATTTGTCAATCATCGGCATCATGTTTTTACTCGGATATGCCACGGAGAAATGAAACATTAAATTGAGCTACGCCGCCCTACGGTGGAAAAGGCTTCCGCGTTGACATGTTGATATTATCATTCTTGATGGTTTCTTACTCGAAACGTACTTAGAAGTAATTAAATCGAGAAGTTAAATAGAACAGTTTATTGTAACAATTTAAATGTTAATGAATAGTAGAGGTATCGTATGACATAATGGTAATTAATTGTATCACACTGATGAACTGGATCGTTAATTAAACGGGTTAAGTGATGGGATAAGTTTCAAGATGAGTACCATAATGGAACTAGCCATCTGACGTATTTATATGAAAAGCGGCGCAGTCTAAAGGGGGGATTCGGGCACAGTAATATACTCAAATCCCTACCTGTCGGAGTACGAGACATATTGTCAACGGATTAGATCGTCAGCAAAGTACACTTTGAGAAGCACCTCGCAACTGGGTTCCAAACGAGAGTAGAATGAAGTGAGAGCCTGGGAATCTGCCCACACGACTTACCAGAAATAGCTTCATGCGGCTCTGGTTAAAAGGAGCCCTACACCTGACTCACAACCGGTAGTGTGGTTTTACCGGAATACAACATTGCAGTGCTACGCGTTCGAGAGGTAAATTCGCTCTCCAATTGAAGAAATCGTGCGTTCTGGAGACCTTCTGATTCATTGTCCAGAAGAGGACGCACATCCCAGAAACCAATCTTTGTCATTGAACGATAGGCAAAAGGCGTAGCCGTTGAGCCAGTCCTTTTTGGAAGCATAGTTGACATTTCGTTAGCATATATAGACGATTTTGGATAGTGCAAGTGTCTGGCATACACATGCTGTCCTTTGCAGTCGCCTACTACGACATGCCAGGAAAGGCCGTGGTATCATTCGTACGCCCCATACCCCAGGGGGAGTTTTAACTTCAACCAAAATATCTGACCGCCATAAATGGCGGCTTGACTAAGTGAGCAATGATCACTGCTGTTCCAGGGAGCGCCCACGAGGAAGACTATGATGGGATTTTTGCACCCAAATAATGGAAGAGTATTTTAAGGTGAAGTGCTGGCTATAGGCTATATACAAGGAACGTCGCCATCTTCACAGATAGCCAGGCCGCGATTAAGGCTCTGGGGCCATCGGCAATCTTATCAAATATAGCAAAGCAATGCCGCAGCGAGCTATTTGAACTGGCCGAACTCTTAAGAAGGAAACGAGAGGGATGATCACTGGCGAGACCGAGCTCAGTACTTGACGAATCCTACGCGGTGACTGATCACCCGCCGTTTAGTGACGTAAAGAGTAAAAGTCATGTACACTTCATGGCACAGGCTATTGATAAATGAAGCGCGCTGACAAACGTGCGTCATAGCAAAGAAATTATGGCGATCATACGATGCACGTAAAAAAAACCTGTTCGGATTGTTGCAGCGATTATCACGGGCATTGGCCAGATTGGTGAGACTTTACTACTTATGATGCCGTAGCTGCAGGAATGAAGAGCAAGTGGCCGGCTCTAACAAAGTTCAGGCATTAAGAATTGGGTAAAGTTTTCTTCTTTTACATATCCAATATCTTCTTGAAGGCTATCAAGGTGATAATATGTTTTCAAAACTCCATAAGATGGATCTGAGGATATCTGGGTAGTAAACAGCCACTCTAACCAACCAACAAACCAATAATCTGCACCGTATGATTGGTTTCCATATACATCTGGATGTGGACTTTTTGGAGACAATTGATTTCCAAATGTCCAAATCCCTTTAAAATGATCAGTGCCTCGCAAAATATCCTGGTGATTGTGGTGGTGGCTTTGGAAACAGGTCCGTCATGGATGCGAGTCCAAATGGAGGATATTACCCTGAAAATGTCTGAGTTACTATCGACGAAGTTTTATTCAAGCTTTACGTATTATGTCCCTCAAATCCTAACCTTCCGACACGAAACTAGAGGACCGTAAAATTGGAGGAACCCTTAGGTACATCCCGGTGTGCGGTCTTTGTCATCAACAGGGATTTCTTAGCACCTCTCGCGGAAGCCTATGGTGAGATGCGCTTTGGTTTGTCAACTACTCGCATAAGTTTATAAAAAGAATGAGCGGGAGGGACGGATAAAAGCTGCTAGTTCCATCCCGATGGAGGTGATTGGCGCTAGTGACTCTGACATGGATGGGGAGTTTGACGGTACGGTAGTGGAGTAGGAGATCCAATAACGATATAGTAGTCACTACCGATAAATTTACCTCTCTCCAAAGCAGTCTCTGCTGCTCTTTCACTCCGGCTGGTACGCACGGCGAAGGATGTTGTTATGATTCAAGAGCCTTGGGTCGTAGATAATAACCAAGGGGCCTAAGATCCTCAAACAATGATGTTTTCTGTACATAAGATCAAGATAGACCACGTGCATGTGTCATGAAAAAAAAAACGTATGGTGCTTTCTTGATTTCCGCGTACAGCGACAACGATAGTGTTCTAGTAAACCTGGAGGGTGCTATCCGAACAGCCACTATTGAATAGCCTCGGCTTACTTCCCGTAGGATCAGGAGGAGGCTACCCCTTCTGTTCGCTTAAGGGAAGCTGTTAAATATTCCAGAGATGCTAAAATAAGATTTATGCTGGGCTGCGACGCGAATGCTCACCACACGGTGTGGGGTAGCACCGATACAAATACTCGGGGCGAGAAGCTTTTTGAATATATCATTGCTAAAAATCTGTTATTGTGTAACGTGGGTTACGAATAGATAAGAAATTTTGGATATTTTTTTGGTCTCTGGGGACATCTTTGAGCTGGTACGCGACTGAAAAGTATCTCCAGAGCACTCCTTTTCTGACCACCATTTCATTCAGTTCAGTGTGGATAGTCTTCCAGCGACCCATCCTATCTTTGTAAATATGAGAGAAACGGGTTGGCCAATGCACAGGAAAAACCCTTTTTCAACCTTGACACCCCTTCCAAATCTACCTCGTAACAAAGAGGAGTTGATCGGTATGGTGATCGGCGTTTCAGATCATCATCATCATCGTGGCGCGACAGCCCGACGTCGGGCCTTGGCCGCCTGGATCATTGTCCTCCAATTATCTCGGTCACGTGACCGCGTCCTCCAATTTTGGGAGCCCAGCAGCTGCGCGGCGTCCACACCTACTGAGCTCTCCCAACGAGATCTCGGTCGTCCTCGCAGTCTCGCTCCGTCGACTCGTTCTGCATTCATTACTCTCTTAGGCATGCGATCATCGTCCATTCTTTGTACATGCCCTGCCCATTGAAGTCGTTGTAGTTTGACGATTTTCGAGACTTGCAGCTCATCGTACATTTCATACAACTCATGGTTGTACCGGATGCGCCATCCATCTCGATCGCAAACAGCCCCGACAATTCGCCGTAGAACCTTACGTTCGAAAGTGTCTAGCATGTTTTCGGAGGCTTGAGTTAGGGTCCATGCTTCGCAGCCATAGCATAGCACTGGTCGTATAATGGTTTTGTACACGCGGAGCTTCGTGTTTCTGTGCACATGCTTCGATTTCATTATGGGGAGAACCGAGAAAAAAGTCTTATTAGCTAACTGTATCCGTCGCTTGATTTCGTCAGTTTCGTTGGCGTCCCTTGACAGGTTGCAACCCAGGTAGATGAAGTTGTTCACGAACTCGATGTTGAGGTCCCCCACGTTGATGCTCGGTTGTGCAGGTGTCCTTGTCACCGATTGCATCATTATTTTAGTTTTACCCTCGTTAATACGTAATCCAACTTCCTTTGCAGCGGTATCGAGCGTATGCAGAAGTTCTTCTGCGTCAGCCAATCTTCGGGACATGATGTTGATGTCGTCGGCGTACGCTGCTAATTGTGTCGACTTGATGAGCAGCGTCTTGCTGTTGTCCATATTCATGGCCCGAATAACGTATTCCAGTGCTAGGTTGAAGAGCGTCGGTGCCAGTCCATCGCCCTGTTTCAAACCAGTGCGTGTTTCAAATAGATCAGTAAGTCTATTCTGGATCCTGACTTGTGAGACGGAGTTGGTCATCGTCATCTTTGTCAGTCGCACTAATTTTGCTGGTATACCAAATTGCAGCATGATGTTGTACAGTACTCCACGATCGATACTGTCGTATGCCTGCTTGAAGTCGACAAAGATTTGGTATACGTTTACGTTGTATTCCCAGCACCTCTGGAGTATCAGTTTGACTGAGAAGAGCTGATCGGTTGTGGAGCGACCAGGTCTGAAACCGCTTTGATATTCGCCAATGACTCGTTCTGCGTACGGTTTTATTCTATTTTCCAGAATTTTCGTCAAAATTTTATAGGACGTACAAACTAGTGAGATGCCCCTGTAATTCTCACATCGCAATTTATCTCCCTTTTTATGGATTGGACAGATGATGCTTCTGCGCCAATCGTCTGGGATCTCCTCGTTCTCCCATACTCGCAGGAGTAATTGATGTATGGCATCAACTAGACTCGTTCCACCGAATCTTAGCAGTTCAGCTGGGATCTCGTCAGCGCCCGGCGCTTTATTTCGTTTTAGTGACCGCAACGCGAGATCAACTTCCTCTACTGTCGGGGGTTGAATGGGTGGGCCTAGATCAACAATATCATCGAGAGCTTCCTGTGTGGGGATGTTAGATGGTCGGTTTAGAAGCTCTTCAAAATAAGAGGCCCATCGTTTGTTAATACCATCGGTGTCGCTGATGATGTTTCCATCCTTGTCCTTACAAAGGCTAGTCCTGGGTTGGTAGCCGTTCTTAATTGTATTTACTAGTTTGTACGCTTGTCTGGTGTTCCTATTAGCTAAGTTTTCGTTTATGTTCAGCAACTGCTCGTCAAAGTATTTACGTTTCTTACGTCTAATTATTCTATTCGATATTCGCCGTAGCTCGTCATATTTTTCTCTTCTGGCTCTGGTTCCTCGTTGAATCCATTGTCTGTAGGCCTCGTTTTTCGCGTCAAGTGAATTTTTGCATTCTTCGTCGAACCAGTCATTTCGCGCTCGCCGGGCTTTATATCCCACGACCTTCTCTGCGACATCCTTGATGGTACCCTTGAGTTCTTCCCAGAACCCATGGACGCCTGTGTTGCTGATGTTGTGTAGCATAGGTGATAGTTTTTCCTCAAGGGCGGTAGTATACGCCACGGCTGTAGCATCACTCAAGAGCTTATCAACCGCAAAGATTTTGGGAGGGCTGATTCTTGACTGGTGCACTGAGGAAATTCTACATCTGTAGGTCGTCTTCACCAAGTGATGATCTGAGTCGCAGTTTGCTCCTCGATAGGAGCGGACATCCATGACACTAGACGCCCATCTCCTGCAAATGAGGATGTGGTCAATTTGGTTGACGGTATGTGCGTCTGGAGACTTCCAGGTCTGCTTGTGAATGCGTCGATGCGGGAAACACGTAGAGCTTACGACTAGATTCCTGCTGCAGGCGAAGTCGATAAGTCGCTGGCCGTTATCGTTACATTCTTCATGGAGGCTGTGGCCTCCAGAGGTCCCCCGATGCCAACTTTCATTCCCAACTTTCGCGTTAAAGTCTCCCAGCAGCAATTTGACGTCGTTTGTTGGAAGTGAGTCGAAGAGAGTTTCAAGGCGGGCGTAGAACTCGTCTTTTACTGCGTCTTCTTTAACTTCAGTGGGGGCATGCACATTGATGAGCCAGAGATTGAAGAATCGAGTCTTGATGCGAATCGCACACAGCCGTTCATTTATGGGTTTGAAGTCAGTAATATGCGGTTTGAGGTGATTGTCCACGTTTCAGATACCATAACTCAATCCTCAATCCATTGCAAAATCATGTCCAGAAAGAAGGCCAAAAGGGAAGAAGAAACCTCCTTGGTGGTCTAGGGAACCTGACTATTATAGAGTTACCTGTAGAAAAAGCTTCAATAGAGTGAAGAGCTCCCGATTGGTATAGGACTGGGCTTTATACAAAGTTCGTCTCGGAGTAAACAAGAAGGAGCTTAGAAAGGCGAAGCGAAGTTCGTGGAGGCATTTTTGCGAATGAATGGAAGGATCAACGGAAACCTTAAGACTGCGGAAAGTTCTTACAACTAATCCATCTATGCCCAGTTTCATTTGGAGGCAGGATGGTGCTTGGAAAGAGACCTTGAAGATTCTCCTCGACACGCATTTTCTTTATAGTTCACCCGTGCTTGATCAGAATACTAACGATCGGATAAATGTTATGGCACCGTGTGGCTCCAATTAAACCGTTTCAAAGGAGAAGACCGACCAAAAGGGGGTTCTAAAATCACATGGCGTCGATCTGGGGCAAAGGAGTGTTAGGCGCTGGGTAAGTCGTTTGAGGAGTTGCGCCTCATTGCCCAGAACAGAGTACGATGGCGCGTAGGAGTAGTTGGCGTGCTATGCCCCACTAGGGGTTAAGGAAAAGTATACTCCTCAAAACAAAATAAGGGCCACTAATAATTTTCCGATTGTTTTTTGTGGTTCTCCATACTCTCATACATCGATTGTCATTAAAAAAAAACTTCACTTTACACTCATCCGTGAAAAGCACCTCACGCCATTCCTCCATGCCCCATTCACTGTTATCGTTAACAAAACACTTGAAAAATAACGGCATTCATAAAAATTAGTTATCGAAGCAAAAATATTCGGGTGGCCCTTATTTTGTTTTGAGTAGTATAGTATCCCTGCTAACAAAGTGGACACGGTTTTAATGTCAATCCTAGAAACCTCAGGATAGACCTATTTACAAAGAAACATAACATTCCACCAGTGGCAGCCCCAACCTTGCAAGGAGTAAGACTGGCGTTTTCTGATAGGGCAAACTTCCTTGGTATAATATTTGATAGTAAACTTAACTGGAAATTGAATATTCAGGAGCGCGCGAACAGGACCACTATGGCGCTATACTGCTGTGGGAAGGCTATTGGCAGGATATGGAGTTAACAATCTAAGGTTCTGCATTGGCTTTACGTGTCGGTCTTGCATCCGATAATGTTGTACGGGCTGGTGGTATGGTGACTGGCTCCTCTCCGGAAAACCCCATCTGCAGCGATGGATGTTATGCGTGGGGTGCTTAAGGTGGACATTCTACGATAACATATGGCAGTGAATGCAGGATTCGGGAGATCGGACGATGAAGTTTCTTGAGTACTGGCCACTCAACTATATTGAACGATTGAAATACCTCAGCTTCGACAGATTATATCTCAGTAACGTACTGGTTCGAGATGAACCATAAAAGCCTAATTCCACTTTGTAGTCTATGGGAATCGAGAGCTCCTCCATTACCGAACTTGTTGAAGATTTATACAGACGGTTCTAAAGCCGCTGGAGGAGTGGGGGCCGGCATCCACTCCGATAAATTTAAATCACTTTCACCGACTGCTAGATTACTGTAGTGCAGGCGGAGATCTATGCGATAAAGGACGTAGTCGCGTGGCTTGGACGTCACATCACTACTACGAAAGCCAGGCTGCGATTAGGTCCCTTGAATCAGGAGTATGTACATCCAAAACCTTAACTGAGTGTCGCATCCTTAGAGAGATGTGCTACTTTTTCAATATTGTGCTTCGCTGTGGCCTTCTAGGAAATTTAAGAGCTAATGAGCTCGCGAAAAAGGGAGCATCCGATGCGACGCAGCAGTTTAGTAGTAACATCCCCTTCTCCTTTTTCTCAAATAAAATCAAGTATAAAGTCGGCCGCTTTCAACAGGGCCAACTTAAGGTGGTCTGAAGGCCTTAAATGTCGTATAACCAAGTAGATCTTGCCAAGGTTAGATATCAGCCGGACTGAAAAACTACTGTCTATGTCGAAACAACAGATCGTCGTGGTGTTGGGCATGGTCACTGGGCACTGTCTCATTGGTGAGCACGAGGGTAAATGTGGGTCAACTCTTCCGTTTTGGGACTGGCTCTGGATTGTTTCAACTTTAAAGGTAGGCTGAAATTGCCGTCTCGCAACAGACCTACCTTTTTTTGGTCTAAGTGACCTGCGCTGATGCGGCGACTTCCGAACCTAACCTAACTATGTCCCTCAAATACATACATTATTTTGTTGACGTGAGCACCCATTTAAAATAGCGTTCAGTACCTCGGCAACATACTTGATAAATATTCATATTTCCGATCAGCAGTTTTCAATCTAGCCACCAATTGTAGCCACTTTCTTGCTTAAAATTGCATCCATGATTTACTGATCATTTGCTCTTTATGCTTGTCGATGATGCAGAAGCGGATGGTCTTGAAAATTGTTGATCTGATGATGGATACGGCTTTCCGCCTTGTCGCAATTCGGCTAAATGTATGTATGTATGTCAGCATCAACGCTATGCCCACTAGATGTTAGGCCAAAAGGTTTGTATTAAATATTCCTTATAATTTTCAATTTACGTATTTCAATTTTTAATTTTTTTTCACATTTTCCAACATTCCTGAAGGATATCGACGGAAATGAAATCCCGTCTTCAGTGGTTTTAAATACGAATATTTTCATTAAGGCTGAATTTTTCGGTTTATTCTGTTTTGGAGACTCAAAAATCGACTTTGTAATAGAAAAAAAGTACATATTAGTCGGAAGCGTCCAAAATTGGATAAAAAAGGCTCAAATTTTGTTTTTAATCGCTGGGAATGTCGATCATTTTTAATTTCTGGTATGGTTTTCTGGTTTGAAGTAGCTACAGCGCTGCTGTTTAAAGACTTTCTTCAAATTCGAAAAAAAATGTTACACATTGAGTCAATTAGTAACGCATAATTTTGCCAAAAGAAATCGGATTGTTATAGTTTAATAAAATAGAGTTATATGATACAATTTGAAATCTCCTGCGCATTGAAATTCACAATCAGATTAAGATATGCACATCAAAATCGAACATTTCTCCTCTTCTCAACTAAGGGGAAAATACAAAAGGGCTGGCCTTAAAAAGAAAGAGGATTCCTCTTGCTCTTTCTGAGTCAATAGCTGATTCCCACAAACACTCACTGCCCTAATTTAAAAAATGTACAATAGTCCTGACAAGTAGAATTAATTTTTTTCTTCATTTCCGGTTAAATCAATTCTAATCACATGCCGGAACGAATTTCTTTTCAAGTGCTCACCATAAGAATACTGCACCGTCGAAGATTGATGTTTCGAATCAAAAATATCATTAGGAGGTTATGACGCGAATGGGACAACACTTAAGGGCTCGCCAAGGATTGCGTCGATGATGACTCCTCGGATGATGCTGATGAATCCAGTCACCCTTGAGAAAAATGTCCTGAAATAATTAATGAGTGGTTCATCCTGACTGAGAGGCGGTTGCCTCGATTTTAAAGTGTTTGACGTGTAATGCGTCATATGTCGGAAGCGACACGGTTGCCACGCGCCCTCATTTCGTGCCGAGCACGAGGAAGAAGGACCATCGTACTATGTCGGCAGAGTGCTGCTCCATTTTGACTGGTATTTCATTGTGGCGACAAAAATTCAAATGTAATCATCAATCAACCTGAGATATATAAATGGAAATGTGATTAGCGGAAGTGTCCGCCGGAGAAAGCTATACTCTCTCGACATGGTTCTATTTAAAGGACGAAATTTTTTGGGTGTCTAGTCGCTCGGAATTAACATTTGGCCGAGTGAGGGTGATAGCTGCGGTATTAGACATCAGTTTTAGCAGCTTTCTTATTTTGAGAATTATTTTCTTAGTAAATATACATATGTAAGGATATTTTTAATAGGAAGATTATCTAAAATCTCTGTCTTCCTGCTTCATTATACTTCCTTGCTTCTTGAAATTAAGATGGTGATACACACTGACTCGTACGCTCATGTACAAACAAACATTTTGGCTTAGCGCACACAAATAATAAAACGCCAACCAAGCATAAACCTTGAACCGGAGGGCTAATCAATTTATCAAACAAACTCGGAAAGAACTTTCCGCCCTGCTGGTCAATATATCATCCCTCATCAATGATTTAATTTGTCTTGAGAAATACGGTAGACAAAACACTCTTCTGCAATTAGCTTATTGCGATTTTTTCTACTTGGTTTAATTTTCAACTTAAGGGTGAACGTTGATACCTTAATGTCGAAGGAAAATGGGCATACCTTTTTGACTAAATGACATTTACATTTTTTTCGTTGGTGAATGATTTGGCAGAATGGGGAGAAAGTGATATCTGAAAGTAACGAAGTGAACAATTGTTGAATTGAAATGGATTGGGAATTGATGAAAATTATATGGTTAGCATTAAAAATGATTGAGTGAATAGCTGTAGACATTTTGTGTAAAAATTATGAATGTGCCAATTTTAGTCAATTGAAGTATATAAATAAGAACCAGTGAATTTCTTACTTAAATAATTAATTTATGTATATATTCCTAGACTATAATTGATAAGTAAGTAGTAATTACACTTATTTACCTTTTTATTTTATTATATTTATATGATAATGTGTCAAGAAAAAACTTTTACAAGTGGTTTAGGTTTTCGAAGTTTTTCGAGTTTTTATTAGACACAAAACTCTTCGTTTGTAACTTAGGCTGTGAACCTACATTTGTCGCTAAGGGTAGGCAATAGGCCCTCTGAGCCTCGCCCTTGATTCAGAGGGCATTAAGCATTTACTGTGGGATAGGGTGTCGGCAGAGCACTTATTTTCTGATCACCGGTACTTGCAGTTTGGACTAGACGACTAGTAATAACTCGGTTTTCAGAAATCGAAAAAGAACTAACTGATGTAAATTGTCGCACTCGGTGGCCATGGTCGTTCGGTCGCCACTCTTCGATACTAATCTAAAGCTCGGAGTTCAAATCTCGGCGCGATCAAAAACTGCCTGTGGGTACTAATGAAACTCTCACAGCGCCCCGAGCTTGTCAGTATAAAGACGGCGCGGACAGGAGGTGCATGCATATCCGAAAAGTAGATATGCTATCAAAACGTCAACAAGGCATATAAATGCAAGAGATGTTGACGCGCCCATGCCTCTGGAGGGGTCAAGGCAGTTAACTAACACATGTAGTTGGCGGGAGCTGGACGTCATGGTGCAAACCCAATTATCAGGCATAAACTAAAGGGGAAACCGCCCTGGTTGAACGCTCGGATTGAAGAGCTGAGGGTTGTGAGCAGAGGACCCTTCAATGTGGCGAAGTCTTCAGGGCTAGACTCTGATTCGTCAAATTATAAAGAAAATCTAAAAATCTTCAGAAACGAGATTAGAAGATCTGAGCGGGAGTCGTAGAGGAATTTCTGTGAACGACTTGAGGAATCCAGTGAGACTTGTAGACTATGGAAAATTTGATCCACTGCTCCGCCCATACCAAGCTATTTGCTGAGACAACAAGGGGCGTGGACAATTTCTAGTGAGGAAACTATTGAGGTTTTATTTGGCACTCATTTCCCAGACAGCTCATCTGGTAATGTGCAAGAGTGCTCTCGGGCGGAAATGGCCCATTGTGACTATGATTATATTCTCTATAATGGAATTGTTAATAGCTCATACTATTTGAATATGGGCTATTAACAATTTTGACCAGCTTCAGTCCCCAGGACCGGATGGCATTATTCCAGCGGATGTAAAAAAAGGATGGACTTGGTGTATCCTTGGATTTAGGGTATATTCAGGGCCTGCTTGGAGCTGGTACACATTCCTCGTACATGGACGAATGTGAAGGTAGTTTTTATCCCGAAGGCGGAAAGAAGCTCGCACCCACGCCACATTCGAAAGACCTCCGTCCCATAAGCTTATCTTCAACCTTGCTGAAGATGCTGGAATGTCTTATCGATATATACTTAAGGGCCACTATTCCATCACACTTTCTCTCGTTTTCGCAGCATGGGTACTGGAAGGGGAGATCGGTGGGCTTAGCCTTGCACTCATGGGTAACATATATTGACCAATCTCTGACTTGCAAAAAGTTTATGTTGGTTATCTTCTTGGATATTGAGGGTGCCTTTAACAACGTTGAACCGGCGGCTATTTCGAATGCTCTATTGAGTTTGGGTGTAGATACTCCAATTTGTGAGCTTATTAGTCTGATGCTTACATCTAGATTGATTGGTACCAGTTCATCAAAACTACGCAGGTAAATATATAGGGGCACTCCCCAAGGGGGTGTCCTGGTCCCCTTCTCCCTTCTTTGGAGCTTGGTGGTTAACAAGTTGCTTCTGTATTTAGAGGGGTTATTGGGTACGTGGACGATATTGCCATTAATATTTTCGTAAAGTTTCTCGGAGTCCTTAGAAAGATTCTTCAAAATACCCTAAATATTCTATCTCAGTGGGCTAGGCAAGTGGGTGTTGGGGTCAATCCGACCAAAACAGACCTTGTTCTCTTCACTAGTAGGAACGCTCTACCTTCCTTAATACCACCATTGCTGGAGGGGACGAGACTCTCCCTTAGCGAAAAAGCTAGGTTTCTGGGACTTCTATTTTATAGAAAGCTCCCCTGAAAGACAAATATTGAGGAGCGCGTTGCTAAGGCAACAGTTGCTCTGTACTCTTGCAGGCAGGCTATTAGCCTGAAATAGGGCATGCGACCAAAATTGGTCCTTTGGTGGTAAGTAGGGGTAGTAGTTGGTGGACTGCCCTCAACAAGGCGTCCTACAAAACTCTATTAAACAAAGAATGAAGCGAAGTGAAATCTAAGCCGTAATAGCTATCCACTACCACAAAAATGATTGGCATTTAGCCATGTTTCTGTTTATGCGCTTAAGCGTGATTAATCAGAAATATTTTCATCTATTAAACAATGTTCAAAGATTATCCTGCATTGCTACCACTGATGCTCTGCAGTGTGGTCTTGAACTGCTGCTCTTGGTGTACCGCTTAATTTGCTTCTCCTGGACATGTTGGCCTAACACTGGGCAGCGATCAAGGCTATCCGGTTTCGGGAAACCGGGCAGTGGAGAGTTTCTAAAATACTATTGGTCACTCGGCAATACGGATAGTTGACAATCTTAATATTCCAGAACAAACAGATTACACCTCTCCGGTATACTGCTTTGACAAAGGCTACACCAGCCTAATACTCTCGCGACAAAAGTGGGACACAAATAGTATTCCAGAGTCGGAAGCTATAAGTTTTTTGCGGATGGCTCGAAAATAGAAGATGTGGGCGCTGGTATATTTTCAGAAAGACCGGATTTTGGCTCGTAACTTCGTCTTCCTGCATTCTATAGCGTCATCCAGGCAGAGATCACTGCGATTGCAAATGTTTTGGCTTGGTTAGGATGTAATGTTGGTTCCGCTAGGACTATTACTATCCATACCGATAGCCAGGTGGCGATAAAATCTCTGGATGCAGCACTTTCTACTTCGAAAACAGTAGTGATGTGCCGCTCAGAAGGAGCTCAGCGCCTTTTCTAATATCACTTGTGCTGGATTCCAGGGCATAGTGGTTTCAGCGGTAACTGCCGGGTGGACGAACTCGCTCGGGTGGGTACCACCAATGTAAACATTGGTTGTTTTCGCCCTGTCAAAATACCCATTGGAGCTTGAAAGAAGCTAATCAAATCAAACACACTAAACCGTGCTAATGTCGAATGACGGGGTGGAATTACAAGAAATGTTACAAGGCAAATTTGGCCGGCTGCTGCTGCTGATGCTGGAGAAAAGGCATCTAAGGAACGTTGTAGGGATCATTACGGGCCAGGCGTCTTCTGCTTTCTTATAATAATCATTTTAGAAGCTGTGGAGACAAGGAGGAGAAGGAGAAAATAGTTCACATCCAGTGCCCGTGCCCTGCTTTGGCCGGTAAAAAGGATACTCTAGGTTCCTTTTACTTTCTTGATCGGGATGACTTGAAAGACGTAAGTGCTTGTCTGCTACATCGCTTTATTGACAGCTCTTGGTGGTTTGACGACTAGGCTCTGATAGCGTTGAGGTATCACAACGGACCCATTGGTGGTCTTGGCCTTTTTAACCGAACCTAACCTAAGTTTTCGAAATAAATATTTTTCCCTTTGTTTTGCCAAAAAGCTTTCATTCTGAATACAAATCTGACATATTCAAAATCTTTATTAATTTAGTCTAATCTAATCGTACGATATATGCAAGTCCATTAATTAATTTTAACAATTACGTTAAGTGTACTTCGAAATTCGCAACGAAACTAAAGCTTAACCTATTGGTAATCGTAATAACTCCTTTGTGGCTACGAACTTGACAATTCAAAGCAAACAAACAATTCTAAGATAAATTTGCTCAATTGAATTTGAGTTGAGTGTCATTACGACCATACACTTTAACGTTTTTGTCCCGGTGTACAAGACTGCGTATCGTTAGATGAAAACGGAAAACTAAATCGCAAGTCGTCCTGAAATAATCTAATCGAAAACCCTTGTACTTAATGGCATCCATCCAATATACGGAATAAGGATTCATTATGTGAACTAATGCAATTCGACATATGTACTCGCTGATTCTGTCTTCGGTGTATTCCTTTAGGTTTTGAAGCTTTTGCTTAAGTGTTGTTTATTAGATGAACATTTTCAAAGTTCCATGTTTTCAGTTCGCATTCGAATCAGATCCTTTTCAAAGTCTCCACCCCGTTCAATTCATTTCTGGCAAATTAATTAAAATATCTTAAGATGAAAACATTGATGTAGGGAAGACGGTAAAGGTATATACCATAAGTATAGTTATCTTACTAATGCTATGGGACAGGCGTTATTTGGGTTTTATTGTACCATAGTTGAAACCAAATGGAGATTCCAATTGAAAGACGTTACAGTACAGCTAGAGTGTGGAACCACTTAAACTTCATCTATGAAAAGCGGTTCCGCTACTAAATACGTACATACAGGTTCGTGAGTCATTAAGAGAGAATGAGCAAAGTGAACCTGCGATTTTATTTAAATTGATTTGTTGTAGGCGAATACATTTCTATCTTCTTCTTCTTTTATATCCATCAAAGCGAATGTATGTATGTATATGTATGAACGCTTATACTCTCTAAACCGCTGCACAGAATACCGTGAAAATTTGTGCAATAATGCCCGAACCAGATTTAATGCAGAATGCGGCAGCGAAATGTCAAATTAGAAAGGATGCATTTCCCTTACGCGACCTAGATTGAACGCAGCGACAGCGGCAAAAGTAGATCTACAGGTTGTTGTTGCTTTCTGCGTTCAATCTGGTTCCGGCATACTCGTAATTCATTATGTTACTGCGCAGGCTATAGACTTGCTCCGAAGTGCAAATAATTAGCCGATGTTTTGTAAAAATTGAAGCCAATCACTGCCCCAAAAATATGTTTGACCGGAACGCTTTTGGCTCGGTGGCACAGGTTCCAGGTAGAACAGCGGTGGTCGTGGATTTTTGAGCCAAACCACCCTGATCTAGGATTTGCCACCTTTAATAGACCATAAATCAAACGAGGGAAGGATTGGGAGGAGAAAAGAAATTAAATGATGATGACTGAAGGAATCGCAAGTTACTGTGGAACTATCCAGCGCTCGCGAGGAAAAGATTGCCTGGAAGCCTACTTCTTCAACGACCCATAAGGAGGTCTCAGCTTATGGATCTTATGGAGCTTCGCAAATGAGACAGGCTCCTTCGATGCCAATATGTGTTGATGTCTTGGCAATCTAGGGCAACCAAAATATGCTCTAAGAAAACTGATTTTAGGCGCCTTAAATATGCTCTTAAAATATGCACTCAAAATAGAAAAATATGGAAACCGCAAGTCAGCATTAGTAGACGAGACCAATAGTTACTGTATTGCTCTGAAGAATGTATTGCAAGCTCGAAATACGCAAAAAGAAAAAAAAAACTAAATATGCCTTTATGCATTTACATATAAGCAGAATATGAATTTATAAGCAAAATATTCAAAAATAGGCACTGACAACTATAGGTCGAATAATAACTTTTTACATTAATCGGATGTATATCTAAATCTTATTTCCGAAGGACATCTCTAGCCATGACTAACAGTGGAACGTAATGAGTACCGATATAGACATGGTATCGCTAAGTGGTCTATGCAGGAGCCGTTAGGCTGCCAGCCAACCTAACCTTATCCAACCTGTATTTCGTAGGTGTGCGGTCATAATATTTATACACGTGGAATTGCCTTCAAAAAACTTCGAGCAACAAGCATATGATTAATTTTTACTTATTTTTCCGCTCATATATACGTCAAGAATTGATATTTAAACAAATTTTTATGTAAGGTCTAAAAAATTCGGAAAATTACACTAAAATAGGTGTAAAATTCAAAATGATGTATTTTTCATGTATTTTTACAACATTTTGTGTATAAATCGGTTTTTGGTGCATTTCTATAAATTGTAGATGTAAATTTACTATTTTTTTTCCTGCATTTTATTCCAGTAACAATACAAGTCGTACTAATTAGTGCGTATAAGTAGTCCGGATGGCGTAACGGTTAGCACGTTTGTCTTCTGTTCACTGGTCCCTGGTTCGATTCCATGTACTAAAGCAATACATTCACCAGTTCTCGTCAGACGAAGAAGAAGAGCAGCCGAGGCCGCCTTAGTGTCATCACCCACTGTCGATCTCGAACACGAACCTGGTACAAATGTTCACTGACAGACACACACACACTTAATAAAAATGTGAAGAAAATCGGTCCACTTGTATCAGTTTCGTGTTCGAGATCGACAGTGGGTGGTGACACTTAGAGTGATGTAGATTGATTTGAAAAGTACTTACCATAATTTATTATTGTCGTTCTATCTATCACCGTGGTATCAGTCTCCTCCTCCAGGTCAGATTCAAAGGAGTCATATAATATGGACGGCACAATGCTTCCATCCACTAACTAATTCCATTCCATCCATTTAATTCCTTAGGAGACTCGCCATCCAACCGATTTCGTTTGAAGGTGGTTGGCTCAACTTGATCTCCAGATTACACGCTGATAGCCCATTCTATAGACGCCTTTTGCCGTGCTGTCCTCTGCTTCTCAGGAATTTAATACCTTTATTTAGTGTATTTATTTCACAGATGTCAAAATGTTTTTTCCAAAAATACGTATCGAGAATCGAAAAAATAATATAATGCGTGAGGTAAACATTTATATCATTTTAGCTCTATTTCTCTTCCGAAACACGAATCTGCATACCGAACTGACGTTCGATGAATTCATTCTGTGGCATTGGTTTTTGTTCGAGCTTCTTGTCGATTTGAATAGAAATCGCATTATTCATTGTATGGATAATTTTTTTCCCCACTATTTTAATGGAAAATATTTAATCCATCCGGAAATTTTTAAATTCATCGATCACCTATAGGTAAAAAAAAAAATATTATCCGCACAAACGATATTTAATTTACACCCAAAAAAAAACCGTGATAAGGGCACACGGATCGATAAATTTTCGCAAGGTAACTTTTTACTGTGTGGTCAATTTCACGTTTTAAATCTATTTTAAAAATAAAACAAAAAGTCCGGAAGTCGCAACGGTTAGCAAGTTCGCCTTCTACGCACTGGGCCCCGGTTTGATTTCTACTGAATTCAGTAGTTTTCGATAAAAAAAAGGGGATTAACGTGTTAAATGATTATCCATTTATGATAACTCGTTTAAATAACTCGGTTGAGCGTGTTGCTGATCACACACCTCTGCACAAGACATACCGTCACGATCTAGAAAATGAGATGATGCTAACTCATCTCGAGACCATGGTTCGAATTGGACTGTTGCGCCAATTATTTATTTATAACAAAAACAGGTTTTTTTTGTAAAAGATCTGTGGCGGTTATATGAAGATAAATGCTACTTTTTTGGTGTACTTTCCACAAATGAAGAGTAAAGTGAGTGAGTGATCCCCTGAATCCCCCCATAGCTACGCCACTAGCTCAGCAATGAAAACATTTATTTATGTCTTTTGGTCTCATAGAAGTTATAGACATATTCAAATGAGCATGATGGAATTTAATAAAATATGGCAGGGGAAATTTCGTCATTCATATACACATCATATTATTCGGTTTAAATTCTCAAATATCTCAGAAATAAGATAAGATATGTTTTAGCGTATGCTGTGCTAAAAGAAATAAAATTTATATTTAAATTTAAAAAATTTACAATATAAGTACGAAGTAACGAAAACGCAATTCCCAATTCCCTGCGCTGAAAAAAATAAACAGATATTTCGAAATCTTTTTGACTGAAAAATTGAGAACTGACTTTCATGGGCAATAGGCTGGCCATTTCAGTAAACAGATGTATTTTGAATTTGCTATACCTGGCCCGCTGAGCCTAAAATTTTAAAAATCTGGCCCATTTCTGAAAAAGTTTGCTGACCCCTGATCTAGACTAATGGTAGTTTGTTGTTCCGCATAAATTGGAATCAACTTTATGTCTTTGAAGTTTCTCTGTGAACCACAAGATAGTTCTTCATTCTGTAAATATCGCGTGGTGATGTGTAGGCACGCTTAGTAGATGTTACCTTACCGCTACCCTTCCGTCTGTATCAGGTTACACTTCACCTGATCACGTTCGTACATACTTCCAATTACTACAAATATTGTCCTGACTATAGTCCAAGTGTAATCAAAAACCAATTACATTTCGAAAAATTGATACATACAACACAACTTGAAAATGCAGGGATACTTCAATATTTTCGGAATCATGAACGTACATTAATAAACCATTATGTCGTATGGCTTTCAATACAACTCATCGGCCAACAAAAGGATGGTATCACCTTACACCATCTCTCGTAATAATGGTCGGGCGGTGTGGTGGTCGCCCATGGTTTACCCGGACGACCCGTATGGAATGCGGTCAAATAAATTGGACTAAGTGACTGTCAAATCGTGATGTGATTCGAAATTGACAACGAAACCGGCAAATAATTGTCCGCAGAGGGTGAGATGTCGTTTTTTTTTCTCTGATGAAATTTCAGCCCTTGTGTCATTCGATCTGTTAAAAACCATCAAACCACGTGTGAATCGGCTTGTTAAAAAAAGAGCATGAAAACGTCCTATTAAGCGTTTCTTTTCTTTTATGTCCTTCCTTCCCTGTTCCGACGACCCTTCCAAAATAAGCCTGAATTTTATAATTCCTTTCATCGCATATGTTGCGTCAATGGTGATGTCAACATGGTTTAAAGAAGCACTTTGCATTATTTAGAAGTGTCCATATGCGAGTCGTTTTGTCAAGTGAACGAAATCCAATCTTTAATAATTGAATTCGTAAAAACACTTTACCCCGTTTCGGTGTTTGCTCATTGTACCAGTTGAGAAGAAAAGAAAATATCGTGATGGAAATGAACTATGGAAATTCAACTGTCACAACTAACCAAGTGGAAAAATGGAAAAGTGGCGTTGACAGAGGATAATGCAACAATGTCATTGGATTGAAGAGCGGGCGTTGAATAGTTATTTAGGGAGCGTTTAAACAGACGATTTTTTTTTACTTTAAATTAAATAAAAGTGTAAGATATATCACCTAGGACTTTTGAGGTTTAACGTTATACACAATTCATAAAAGTTATTTTCCGATAGTACATATAACGCTTGTATAAAAACTTTTCAAATATATTTGTCCTACCGCGTAACATATACAAATTTGGTTTGTGTGAATTTTATTTCTCATTCAAGTAGGAAACCATTTCGCAAAATCACCACGTTCGTGTAGACCACCCTTAAAATATCAACATTGCAACTCTTGCTTAGAAATCAAATCGTCCTATTACAAGAGTTAAATGATAATCGGATTTAATATCGCCTTTCTCTAAATTGACGCGAATGGTTTCGGTGTTGTTGCAATCATGTTCAATAATATTATTAAATGGGGGATTTATATTATGCATTTTAAAGAAATCCTTTTTTTGCGGCATATATCCGAAAGCAATTTCAAACCGACACAAAAGGACCCGATTAAATGCACAACTGGCATCATAGAGTTCGCTGAAGGGATTAATTAGCAGTGGATAATATGGAAATTAGCAAATTATTATTTTTGATTCAAAGAAAATTCGTGAAGAGTGTTTAACTGAAATTAGCGAAATTGCTTTTATAATCTGTTAAGTCTACTGAATGAGTCAAATAATTGTGTCCACGCAAACGATAAATGCAGCAATATGCGAAATCAGTTTATGCCAACGTAACGTCAAATAATTCCCTTAGGAATATTGGGCGCGCTATGACCACTGTAGGTTTAGTCTAAGAACTAGGTAGAAAATAAATGAACGTTTTGGTGGAGTTTTGATGTTTCGTAGCTGAATGTTTTCGGGGTCGCTTAAAACATCTGAGGTTTTGCAACAAAAGTATTTCCTGGAAATAAAAGTTTTTTTTTTGCAAAAAAAAAACTGCAAAAAGCACACTTTTTGCAATTTTCTCTAAACTACAATATAAACTCTAAAATTGCATTTTAAATAAAAGATAGCTGTAATGAAATTGAAGAGGGTACAATTTTCTGTATTTCTCTGATCACCAGTTTAGCCGCGAGAATGTCGCGAAAATGGGTGCTAAAATCAAAAAACCAAAAAAAGTGAATTCCCAAACTGAACATCGAGGTAACAGGAAACAACGCGAATGTTACGCATTTTTTATATTTCATGGTGGTCTTGAGCAGTACTAATTTGGCCTATAGGGGATCACGCAGTCAGGCTCCGCATCCCCTACAGTATGCATTGCCGAATTTGCGGTAATGCAGATGAGAAAGAAACCCTCACTCACTTTCTATGCGAATGCCCAGGCCTCGCTATAACCAGACATCGTACATTGGGCTAAGCCTTTCTTGACAACTTGGGGGATGTGTCGGGGGTGAGGAATGAAAAGTTACTTTATTCCCTTAACTCCTCTGGTTGGATCTAGGCAGCATCGCCTGTATTTTCCGACTATCAGTCAATAAAAAGTTTTCACGAGGTTTGTGCCTTAAATACGGCGCTTTTTGCGCTAATTGGCAACCACGAAAAAAAACCTTTTTAAAACGCCTTATTCAGCTAAAAAAAAATCTGAGACAAAATAAAAGACCATAAAGAAATGCATAAAAATATTTACACCACTTTTTCGGTATTTTAAATCTATGATCGTCCGGGGGGTCGTAAGTGTTTTTTTTACTCTAATGGGGCCACGATGGCAAAAAGAATGGGAACCCCTCATCTACACAAACAATTTTCCTCAACTTAAAATACATAGAAGATTGAAGGCAATGTTTTATAATTGTTTTTGTGTATGATACATTGAAGATATTTGAATTGTATTCCCAATTTGCTTTTTAGCTAAAACTGCAAGATAATTTATCCGTTGTTGTGCTCCTTTGCCAAGTTTTCTATGAATTAATAAATAATAATAATATATAATCTGAATCATCTTTCAGCTGATGAAACCGTCACAGGTATCGTGCAAAATTGCTGACAAAGGATTCTAGTTTTAGAAAGTGCCGCGTTGTTCAAATTACGTTTGTAATATTTTTTTTGCGAAAGTTCTTTGACTCGTGATGCCGGGCGGAAGTTTTTCTGAACTCTGCCCAACACAGACCCCTCTTCATCCCTAGCTAGCCACTACAATGCAGGGGCCTTGATTGAAGTCTTTATTCTAGGTTGGCAACTAAGTACTTTCGCTTTTCATTGGTAGATAGCGTTGCTTTATTTTTTGTATAACATATGTTAGTGCTGTACTTTGCCGTTTGTCACGTGATACTTGTCACATTGACGTAACTTTAGAAGCAAGTAGTGCGTGATTTTTATTAAAGCTAAAGTTGCGGGTTAATTTTAAATGGAGTGCAGAAGCGAACATTTTCGGCTTATTTTACTTTTTTATTTCCGTAAAGGAAAGAAAGCTGCTGCGACTCACAAAGAGATATGTGAAGTTTATGGTGCTGATTGCTTAACAGAGCGCACGTGTCAGAATTGGTATAAGAAATTCCGTTCTGGAGATTTTTCCCTCAAAGATGAGCAACGTTCTGGTCGGCCTACTGAAGTTGATGATGACCAAATCAAAGTCATAATTGAAGAGGATCGTCATATAACTGTTCGAGAGTTTGCGAAGAGGCTACATGTATCGCACACAACAATTGAAAAACATTTAAAATGTCTTGGGCTAGTTAAGAAGCTTGATATTTGGGTACCTCACGAATTGAAAGAAATTCATTTAACACAAAGAATCAACTGTTGCGATATGCACCTTAAACGAAATGAAACCGACCCTTTCTTAAAAAGAATCATCACTGGTGATGAAAAATGGGTCCTGTACAGTAACAAAGTTCGAAAACGATCATGGAGCAAACACGATGAACCAGCACAATCACATCGAAAGCTGAATTGCATCCAAAAAATATCATGCTGTCAGTTTGGTGGGATTACAAAGGTGTTGTGTTTTTTAAGCTGCTTTCAAGGAACCGAACGATCAATTCTGATGTTTACTGTCAACAACTAATGAAACTGGATGAAGCAATCAAAGAAAAACGGCCAGAATTGTCAAATCGGAAAGGTGTAGTGTTCCACCATGATAATGCAAGGCCTCACACATCTTTGGCAACTCGTGGGAAACTATTGGAGCTTGGCAGGGAAGTGATGCCACATCCCCCATACAGCCCTGATCTGGCACCATCTGATTACCATTTATTTCGAAGTTTGCAGAATTTTTTGAATGGTAAAGCTTTCACAAATGAAGATGACCTTCACTCGCACCTGGATCAGTTTTTTGCTGATAAGGACCAGAAATTTTATGAGCGCGGAATCATGCAGCTGAAAGAAAGATGGCAAAAGGTCATTGAGCAAAATGGAAAATATATAATTGATTAAAACTATTCTTTGTTAAAAAAAAAGTGTTTTATTTTATACTACAAAACCGAAAGTACTTAGTTGCCAACCCAATAATTACCTATTTCGCAGAAATTTGTGTACAGCGAATGCATGTGTGAAAGCAGACCCAACAACGTACTCAAAAGTTTGGATTTGTCCGAATTTGTCATTGCGGCCACTGGTATAAATCGACTGCCTTCCAAATCCTGCGAATTGAAATTTCTCACATTTCAAAAAGTGACTTTTTGGCATTAAAGACGTTGCTATCCCTTCACACTTTAAGTTATATGTATTGTAAACCAACGAAAACTAAAATTATTAAGTATTTTTCTCAAGCAGAAAAAGCGACATTGACCTTATGGTTTAGTAACGCTTATTTTTTTAGGCACCATTAAATAGTGCTTGCGGAAATAAATCCAGCATGCACAATTTAAGAAACCTAATGTGTGCTTGCATGCTGATTGGTTCGGGCTGATACCGTTGCACCCAGAGCCAGCGAGGCGTTTTTTTATGTTTGTGTGATACTGAGGGTTGACAATTAACAGTCCCTTGTGTGGGCTCCGCTAGCTATGCGCTTAAGGGATCATAACCCTGAGTATCGCTCGCTCCGCACTTAAGGGATCAAAACCCTCAGTATTGTACAAACATGAACGTTTGCTTCGTTCGCTTCGGGTGCCCCAGTCTATTGTGCGCAAGAGAGGCAATCCACACAAATGTCAATTTCTTTTATTTATGCACACTTTTGGTTCAACCGAAAGTATGCATATGCATTATTTCGTATGGATTATTTCGGTACCCGTTTCGGTAATACGAATCGTCCGTGTATCTTAATAACAATATTTATATTAAATTCGTACTGCCTAAGCGAAAATCTAACTGTGGGGGTAGGTTTGGTTTTGAACTATCTAAATGCATAGCTTCCATACGTAACAGCAGAATGATCATTTTCTTATTTTTCTTTCTGAAAAGATTGAAATCTTTTCAAAGAATACAGTAGTATCGCGTTTGCTTGAAGATGGGGTTTTATGATCTCAAACCCAAACCTTGAGCTTTTTTTCTACTATTCATATGATAAATCACCAAATATATTTTCAAAATTCAACATAAAAGTCCGTTTTTATCTCTCACCATTACAAAAATAACTTGTCTCATATCTTAGGACCCAAAACCAAAAAGGTTATCCCCAACGATTACGAAAACGATGATGGAAAGCATTCCCAACTGGACCAAACTCGTCCTCATGTGTACTATGTGAACGGAGAACGAACGGCGACGCGACGTCCAGAATGACGCTATCGAACTGTGAAAAATACTCGTCCATTATGAATGAGTTCACGGATAAATAAAAGATGGACTTGAATCGGACCAATATATTCCCTTGTGGACAATAAGTCTGATCCATATGCGGAAGAGGTGATGTATTACCTTATTAAAGAACACTTATTGAATTTTATATAACATGACCATTTGAATGAATCCCCCGGGAAGATGTGGACTTACTCAACCTATGTATAATGGATCAAGTGTATTTTTTGGACATTGGCAAGCTTTGAAATTGACTGGCCCTTAATCGGTTTTGCTTACCACCCACGAATAGGTAATAAATTTTGCAGTAGAACAAGAAGGAGAATGCCAGCAGGTTGATAGGTGTCTTAAATGGGGATTTGTCTACTTTGTATATCAGTTGATTTATATCGGCCCATAGTTCTTTTGTATATGCCATGAATTTCCTACTCGAGGAATATTGTTCATTCATACTGTTCATGGGGGTTACCAATAAATATTTATTCATTCATATATTTACAGAAATTGAGAATAATAACATAATTATATACAGGGTGGGCCATCTAGTGGTTTATTTTTGAATCATAGGTTATGTTGACAGTGAAAGCTGTTTCCCGCTCGAAATCTTGGCAGAAAGTCAGTATCATACCTCCGCAGAACAAAATGAGTCGCTTTACACTTGAACAACGCTGGGAAATATTGAAAATTTATTTCCAAAGTGAGTGCTGTGTAGCCCGAACAGTGCGTTTTTTGAAAAGAAGTTTTGGCCGAAATGAAGCACCCACCGCGGCTGCCGTACGAAAAGTTTGTGCAAAAAGTTCGTGAGACTGGCATGCTAGTGGACAACATTCATGGTCCCCGTCGTCGTACGGTGCGCACACGAGAATGTGGCTGCTGTAGCCGAGAGTGTGAGACTCACTCCACGAACATCAACTCGCCATCGATCTGAACAGCTCAACATTTCACGCACTAGCCTGAGGAGAATTCTGCACAAAGATCTCGGATTATTCGCTTACAAGGTCCAATTGACTCAGCAATTGAAGGCGCACGACCAGCTGGTTCGTTATCGCTTCGCAGTTTGGGCCTTAGAGCAGCTTGAATTGGACAACAATCTTGGGCGAAAAATCATTTTTTCTGACGAGGCACATTTTCATCTCGGAGGCTACGTTAACAAACAAAATTGCCGCATCTGGGGCTCGGAAAACCCGCACGTTAATGTCGAGAAGCCAATGCATCCACAGAGAGTGACAGTTTGGTGCGGATTGTGGAGTGGTGGCATCATTGGACAATTTTTTTTCGAAAATGAGGCTGGGAACAACGTTTCGGTCAACGGTGAACGTTACAGAGCCATGCTAATCGACTTTTTTTTAAATGAAATTGAAGGCAACGATTTGGGCGACCTCTGGTTCATGCAGGATGGCGCGCCATGCCACAATCAAACTTTTACGCACCAAATTTCCAAATCGTGTTATCAGCCGTCTTGGCGATGTCAATTGGCCGCCTCGGAGCTGCGATTTGACCCCTTTGAAATTTTTTTTCTGGGGAACCGTGAAGGACCGATGTTATGCCAATGTAATCCAAAAGAAAAGATTATAAATAAAAAATTAATTTAAAACTCGATAAAAAACGAACGGAAAGATTAGGGTCTAAAAAACAAAAGAAATGGAAGAAACAATGAAAGTATAAAGCAAAACTCAACCGTTAATATCAGATATAGAAAAGTTTATGTAACAAGGTAGGTTTATAAACAAAAAGAGACGTGGGTAGAGAACCAAACTCCAATCTGTCATAATTCCTCATTGTTTATGGTGAATGAAAGAATATAGTACATTAGAAAGAGAAAGATCAGTTATTGAATGACTAAAGACCGTAAAAGAACATACTCAATTACCGTAACCCTTTGTGGAGAATAGCGCATCAACTGTTCTATGTGGCCCAGTTAAAGTTTCGTTGGCATATACTAGTTTCGGAGAATTCAGTTGCCAGAATTTGTTAATTGCCTTGACCCCTCCAGGGGCATGAGCGCGTCAACATCTCTAGCATTTCTTTGCCTTGTTAAGGTTTTAATAGCATATCTTCTTTGCGGAAGTGCAGTTTCTAGCATGCACCTTCTCCTGCTATACTGACTAGCTCGGAGCACTGTGAGAGTTCTACTAGTAATCACAGGGAGTTTTTTGATCGCGCCGAGATTTGAACACCGAGCTCTAGATTAGTATCGTAGAGCGGTGACCGAACGACCACGGCCACCGATCGTGATTCTTGCCAGCATGCACCTCCGATGTATTTTGGAAAAAAAAAGAAAATAATTTCATTATAAAGTGATGAAGTGATGAATAGTAAAAGAAAAGCTAAATCCTGAAGTATACAACAAAGCAAGCTATTACATGGCGCAGCCGGTAGGATAACTGGCCTACTCACAGAAAAAGTTATCAGAAAAATTCTCAGAGAATACGAGAAATCCGCACAAATAAATCACAAGGCAGATTGTAAAACGTGGTAGAGATTGTGCGTGAATAATTATTTTCAATATTAGTAGTGCACATAGTTTTTCAGAACCGTATCCGTATGTCCAGCACGTGACTGCCATTGAATTTAAATTATCGTGTGATTAGAAAATTGTAAGATTTTAGATGGCATAATATGCAATAATAAAAGTCCGAAAACAAACGCATGGGTGTTGTGAAAAAGGCAGAAGGAAAGCTACCAAAACCCAAAGGTAGGCCGCCGAAAAGTGTAAGATACATAACCAAGAGTGTCGCCATGGATTATGTGAGAAAAGTAGACCCGCTAAACTTACAAACAAGCAATTTGGCGGAAAGCTGGAGAATATTTTGGCAAAATTTCAAAATATTTGCGACGGCAGCTGAAATTGACAAGAAACCCGAAAATGTTAGAATAGCGATATTTTTGAATGCAATCGGGCCAGAAGCTTTGGAAATTTTTAATTCTTTTAACCTTGATGAAAATCAAAAAGAAAAATTTGATTTTGTAACTAATTCGTTCGAAAATTTTTGCAAGCCAAAGAAGAATGAAGTGTATGAGAGTTATCTTTTCCATACTAGAAAGCAAGAAATAGGCGAACCATTTGATAATTTCCTAATGCACTAAAAGAAACTAGTACGCACGTGTGGATTTGGGGATCAGGAACAGAGGATGGTTAGAGATCGGATTGTTCTGGGAGCAGCCGATAAACGATTGCAGAAGAAACTCCTTGAGATTGAAAATTTGAACCTGAATAAAGCAGTGGATACAGCAAGAGCATCAGAGGCAGCAAGCGAGCAAATAAAGACACTTCAACAGGGAAGTTCATCAGTGGAGACAGTGAAAAGCATTCCAAACAAACAATCAGCGCAACAAAATACTAATAAACAATTTAATTCTAATTTTAGGAACAAAAACAATACGAATCATAGAGATAAAGCTCCAAACAACTCAAAATGTCAATACTGTATGCAGCAACACGAATATAGGAAATGTCCGGCTTTTGGTTTAACCTGTAGATGCTGTGGAAGAAAAAATCATTTTGCTATTGCCTGCAAATCAAAAACTAAACAGGTTAGTGAACTAAAAAATATGAATGACGATAATACCGCTCCGAACAAATTTGATAACGATTTCGCAATTAATGTAATTCAAAATAATGATATTGTTGAACATCGATCGTGGAGTGAGAATGTTAAAATTGAAAATAGGATTTTGAAGTTTAAATTAGATACGGGCGCTGATGTAAACGTGATTCCCTACAAAATGTTTAAGTTATTTGAAAGTGTAAATTTAGAAAAGATTGATGCTAAAGTACAGGCTTACGGTGGGGCGAATTTAGAATGTGTTGGAAAAGCAAAGTTCAGATGCGTGGTTCGAAATGAAATTAGGAGACTAGAATTTTTAATTTTAAAAACTGGTAGTACCCCGATCTTAGGACTAAATTCATGCATTGAATTGAATTTAGTAAAAAGAATAGACACTATCTCACGTTGTCCTGACAAAATGGAATTTGTTAAACAAAATGGCGATGTGTTTGATGGTTTAGGTACATTTGTAAAAATTTTTAATATAAAACTCAAGGAGGGTGTTCAGCCTGTTGCGAAACCTGCTAGGAGAATACCACTTGCAATCAAAGAAACAGTAAAAACTGAATTGGCTAGATTAGAAACTGAAGGGATTATAGAAAAAAGTGATTGCCCTTCGGAGTGGATTTCAAACATTGTCATTGTAGAAAAACCGGGAAAAAAAATTCGTATCTGCCTAGACCCTAAAGAACTGAATTCCATCGTTCAATGAGATATCAGCAAAGCTTGCTAATAAATCTCACTTTTCAGTATTCGATTTGAAAGATGGTTACTTTCAGGTAGAATTGGATAAAGTCTCTAGTGAGTTGTGTACTTTTAGTACACCGTTCGGTTTATATAAGTATAAACGGTTGCCTTTTGGAATTAGGATTGCACCAGAAGTATTCCAGAAATACAATGAGAGGAACTTTAATGATATAGAAGGTGTCTCAGTATATATCGATGAAATATTAATTGCGGCTGAAACCGAGAAACGCCATGATGAGATTTTGAAGGAAGTTATTGAAAGGGCAAGAAAATTAAACATTAAATTCAATAAAGATAAAGTTCAATATAAAGTGAATAAAGTGAAGTTTTTAGGGCATATATTGTCAAAAGAAGGTATATCGTGTGATCCAGGCAGAGTAAAGGCTATACAAGATATCAAGCCCCCACAGAACAAAAAAGAATTGCAGCAATTACTAGGTATGATAAATTATGTTAGAAATTTTATTCCTCATTTATCCCAAATGTCAACTCCTTTACGAGAGCTGTTGCGTAAAGATGCATATTTTAAATGGGAACAAGTTCATACCTCTTGTTTAGATAAAATAAAAGATATCATTGTCAGTGCTCCAATTCTTAGCGCATTTGACGAGAACAAACAGATTACCATACAGGCAGATGCATCTAAATATGGATTGGGAGCATGTATGCTTCAAGACGAAAAGCCAGTATATTTTATTTCGAGAAGCCTTTCAGAGACTGAAACGCGCTACTCACAGATAGAAAAGGAGCTCTTGGCTATTGTTTTCGCGTGCCAAAAGTTTCACTATTATATCTATGGCAGGTCATTCAATGTGACAACTGACCATAAGCCACTATTAGGGATATTTAAGAAGGAATTATGTAAAATCCCAAATGCTTGTTTACAAAGAATGTTACTCAGATTAAGTAAATATAATCTACAAATAGGATTCAGCCCTGGTAAATACATGTACATAGCTGACTTATTGTCTAGGAATTTTATTCAGGAAGAAAGTATACCTGAAATTCCCGACTTAGATCAAATGATTCATTCAATAAATGTAAGTGAAACTAAAAAAGAAAATTTCATCAATGAAACGGAAAAGGATGAAACTTTGAAACTTCTCAAAAATGTATTAGAAAATGGGTGGCCAATACAAAAGTCAAAATTAGATGATAAAATCAAATATTTTTGGAAAATGAGAAATTCTCTTACGCTTGAGGACAGCTTAATATTCTTGAATGAGAGAATAATAGTTCCTAATAAAATGAGACAGGAAATTTTAGAAATATTACATAAATCACATCAGGGTATAGAAAAAACTAAAAATAGAGCACGATCCTTAGTTTATTGGCCAGGAATAGATCAAGCTATAGAGAACATGATAGCTACATGTCAGATTTGCCAAAAATATCGCAACAATAATATTAAAGAGCCTTATATTGCACATGAGATACCAGACCTTCCATTTGACAAGATTGGATTAGATATATGTGAAATAGGAAAGGAGTGCTACTTAATTATAAATGATTATTTCTCTAAATACCTAGAGATTTTTCCGATTAGAAATAAATCTGCTTCTGAATTAATAAGAAAACTGAAAACTTTATTCGCTACTCATGGATTACCGAAAACTATTATAGCAGATAATAACCCTTGCAATTCGTATGCATTTAAACAATTTTGTACCACTTACGATATTAAAATTGTAACAACTAGTCCAAATTACCCACAGTCCAACGGGCTAGCTGAAAGATCGGTACAGACCGCAAAGAACTTAATTAAAAAGGCTAAAGATTCGAAAGAAGAGCTTTGGTTATCTTTACTAGAATTTCGTAATACTCCAATAAAAGGAAGCGATAAGTCTCCAGCAGAAATGCTTATGGGTAGGAAACAACGAACACTATTGCCAATGAAAACTGAAACTTTTAAAAAGGAAAAATATCATAATTTTCATAAGAAACTACTAAGGAACAACGCATGCAATGAGAATTACTACAACAAAAACACTAGATTAAGAAATAATTTCCAAAAAGGGGAGGAAATATGGGTGAGATGTGAAAAAACATGGCAGAAATGTGTAGTTAAGGATAAACATTCAACTCCAAGATCGTATGTCGTCGAACTAGAAGACGGTACTGTTTTAAGGCGGAATTCATACTTTTTACGTTCAACTAATAAACATAAAGTAAAATATAAAGCTTTGGCGGCATAATCTGCACTTGAACTAAAAGACGGATTGAATTGCAATTGAATTTATTTGATACTGACATTATATTTTAATAATTGGAAGTGATTGCTGCTACGATATAAGAGTTTTGGAAATTAATTTAATTTGAAATGTGTTTAATTAAAATCAAGTTAGAAAATGAGATTGAAGGATAAAGTGTGAAAAAGAATAAAATAAAATAATTATATTATATCATAAAAATAACAAAATTGCTAATGGATATTTGAAAATTTTTAATATTGTTTATAAGTATTAATCCAAAAGAGGGAGATGAAGTATACAACAATTCACATTCAGTACAAAATATAATTGAAACGTACTAGAATGTACTGATCTACTATATTGTAAACCTAGTTTTAGCCAGTAGCCAGTAAGACATCCGACAATAAAGACAGTGCAGTAGAAAACCAGTTTACTCATAATCAATAACATCCCCAGATCCCAAAGCAAGATATTACAAATCCTATGAGTGAGTTATGCGGCGATATGCATATGATAGATAAGGGAGCTAGAATTTTATAATTAAGGCCCTGGTTAGCTTTCGTTAAACGTTCTCTAAGAGGAAACAAATGTCGACTGAAACATATTCCCAGAGGCTGCTAACAAGTGACACAAAAAAGCTCATAGCAGTACCTGTGGATCGAAAATCGCTGGAACATCGTAGAACAGATCCTGGAAGATTTGATTAGAAGATTGATTATTAAAGAGATTACATACATATTATGTACTTAGTCGATAAATCTTCTTTCCAAAAATATCCATCTTTTGTAACAAACTAGACAATAATTTTATTTTTAGTTTCGATCTCTAAGAAGAAACCCAATATTAAATCAGCTTAACATTTAATATGAATTCCCTTAAACAAGCATGCTAACACGTCTTTTCTTATAAGCAAAATGAATGCCTTTTATACATATAAAATCCATCTTATTCACAGTTGCAAGTGTATGCTTCCACTCAACATTCACTTAGGCAAATCCTTTCTTGAAAGACTTTCCCCCTTATTGTGTATGCATACTTGTTTTCACACAAAATGACTTTCAATAGCTCTGCTAAGTTTTTGGGTTTGGCGTTTTCTTCATGTCAACTTGAATGCCTTCAAAAGATTTTTCTCTCACCTAAGTCAAAAGACTTCCCTTTGACCAAATGCAAATATTTTCGAAACTTTTTGACCCATCCCATTGGATACGGTCCTGTAGCAATAATACGATTCTGTTGTCCATCCTAATGTGATTCGTTCCGTTCTGAAGAGTGGTCAGTTTTGAGAGTGGTTATCGTTTCCGCATTGAAATGACCGGTACAGGCTGCTTTTCAAAGCGTATCGGCGAAGCGGAACCATAAAATTAGTTGTCAATGATTTTCGGAAAGTTTGAATCTTTTCACAATTGTGGGTTGGAAGTTAAAATTTCTTCGTAAATTATAGAAGTGTGATGTGAGAAACTAATTTACGGTTATTCCAAGCGTGTGGATGGATCGGAAATTCGACAAGGATTCAATTGAAAGTCACATATTTGGAAAGGATTTGATTAGAGCGTGTGTATATGTATTAATAAAATAGGGTGATGCCATTCGACAAGGATACGTTAAATTCCTCTTGTTCGTACTCTCAGTTTTAGTGTTTAGATTTGTCATTTATATGATCATTAATAATGTTTGCTTCGGCTCCAAAATGTTCGCTATGGTTGTACTAAATAAAAATAAACTGACGCACAAAATTTTAATTTTCATTTAGTCGTATTTGTTCTATTTCCATCGTCAAATTCGCCCATTTCATGATTCCTTCATGACAAATATGTTGTTGTGTTCAAACATGTTTTGTAGGCATTGGCTCTCAAAGTGTGGCTTTTTTCGTAGGGCATGATGGAATTTGGCTCTCCTGTCATGTGGTGTGGAATTCGACCCTTTGAGAATGACTGGTGTACGTTTATAAATATTCGGTGATCCGCATAGTCATATTTTATTTAAAACCAATACGGTAATTTTTTACTTTTAGATTGTGATTTATAGAACAGTTAGTCAGGGTTGCTCCATAAAAAAAAAAAAAAAAAAATGAAAATTTGTAATAACAGTATGTACTTAAAAAATCATCACAGGGTATGAATTTTCCCAATTCTTTTTTGAATGTCTATAAGTCAAAAAATAATTGACGGAGACTTTTTTTTAATACTTTTCTGATAACTGCCACCACTTGGCCTATCACCGGTTTCCGGGTTGACGTTGGGGTTCGGGACACGATAGCAGTCGAATGGAAGTCGTAAGCGAGGTGAAACTTTTCCAGTTGGTAGATGTCAGTGAGGAGCCAGCCGGCTGCTATTGAAATCCAGCACTATCGATAAAGCGGTTAAAAAGTTACAGCGGCAAAAGTATCTGAGCCTAATAACTTCATAACGGAAGAGGCTAGCTAAGCCAAACTTGCCCAGTACGTAGATTTAATAAGGACTAGCCTATTATTGAGTTTCAGCAAAAATCCACCAGGCATATAACGGCATAATTTTAAAAACAAAATAACTACATAATGGAAGAAGCTAGCTCAGCGAAACCTACCCAGTTGGTGGATGTTAGGAAGGACTCGACTACTATCTGATTTCAGAGAAATACATCAAACGGTTCAAAAGTTACAGCCATATAACGGCAAATTTTATGCGAAATAACTCTATAACGGAAGAAGCTAGTTGAGTGAAATTTTTCTAATTTGTGGGCAATCGTCAAGACTGGGTTCTTATGTACAATAATTTCAGCAACTTCAATGAGTCAGTTCCTGAATTACAGCTACATATATAACCGCAAAATTTTGGGAACTCAATTAATTTACAACGGAAAAAGCTAGTTGAGCAAAACTTTTCTAATTGATGAAAATTAGTGAGGAATAGCTTCCGGTGTAGTTTCAGGAAAATTCACAGTACAGTCGAAAGGTTACAGTAGTACAACAGCAAAAAGTAATAAGCAAAGATTTACCTACACGAAAGGCATTTATTTGATAAAACCTAAAATGAAACTGGAGATAAATTCATCAATCGAACAGTTAAAAAGTTTCATCATCTGAAAATATCTCCGCAAATATCGAAATACAAAACTCTGCAGCCGCACCTGGTACTAACAATTGCGGTTAAGTATCCCACCCATGTCATAATTACACATAAACTCATAAATGATCCCGAATTAGACCATATCAAAAATCAGTTCCTCTGGCTTCACTGCGCCAGGTGTCTTTTTTAAATTAATTTTTTTTCTTTTTTTCTTTGTAACTATCGTACCTACAAGCACCTGACTAGTCTTAAATTAAAGCTTATTAAGTTATTTTACAAAAATTGGATCCGTATCATTTTCCTCGTGGGATCAGTATTTAACGCGGTATTTGTTGAAATACATAATTAACGATGATTTTTCCATTTCGTGCGAACAAACGAACATTTGACAAGGGGTGTTTTTCAAGAAGGATTATCTCGAAAACTATTCAAGTTACGAAAAAGTGAATAGAACAAATTTCATGTCTTTTTTTTGTGATCTTTAATTTTGTATTGGAAAGTTTTTGAAGTGTAAACATCTTATGGCGAGGAACGGTGTAAAACCGTAGAATCTGTATAATGCGTAAACAGCATTAGTATGTGTGAATTCCTAATTTGCATCATTTTATGTACACTACATAGCGTGCACAAGGACAACTGCATAGCTGAGGCGGTAGCGTACCCGGGCTACTAAACACATGATCTGGGTTCAAACTCCTGTCGCACCGAATTTTTACTTTATTTTCTTTCTTTTTTTGCATAAATGAAAATGAGTAATGCAATTTTAGTTATGGCCAAGTAGAATTGAATTTGTTACTATCTGAGGTCAATATGAAGTTTATCCATTTCCCAAATTGATCTCAGCTAACCATCGCCTATCGGAGAAATCGTAATTTATGCGGTGGCCGTTTGTATGCATACATGTGTTCATGTGAATTGTACAACTTGCACACTAGTGTGTGTGTGCATGTCAATTCTCAACTTCATATTTTAATATTCCATGCTTCACTTTATGTATTTTACATACACTGTGAAACGTACACAAGGAATAGCCTCCGGCAAAAGCCAAATAGCCCATCGGGAGCATTGCCCGTGCAAGGATCTTCTATTTCCGACCATATAACGTAGAGTACGCATATTGCGGAAACCAATATTTGCCATTAAACAATAGCCAAGAGCCATAACCGAATATAAATTATCAAACTATTTGATGAATGTTTAAAATAAAATGAAAACGCTGAAAAAAGCTGTTCCAGGCAGGCTTCGAACCCTCGATCGGTCGACAAGACCTGCTATTTACTAATGATCTACGCCAATCGTTCCCTTTTGGTGAAAATTATGCAAAAATAGGCACCGCATATTCTTGATTTCCCTTAAGTGTACATATTCACAAGTATTCTCAATTTGGCGTCGTTTCACAACGCGTTGGGATGTTTACACATAGACTTCGAGTTCAGAACGACTAGCTCGGATTTCATTTTTGCTAGGGTTGATAGTTACGGAGTTACAGGTAAAAAACCAGAAAAGATTCTCTTTAACGTCCTCGTCCTTTTGAAGTTTAGAGGATCTTCGGATGCTTGCTGTAGTTGCATGAGTGCACTTCCTCATAAAAACACGCGAATAGCATTCCGTTATATTAGTTTTTTTTCATAGTCGTAAACGCATGTCATTTGATTCAAATTTCAATTCAAACATTTTCAAATATCGTCCGTCCGTCGTCTTCGATCGGCCATCAGGAAATTGCAAATAGTGGGGCATTGAAATTGAACGCTGTCGCTCAGTACGTCACGGCAGCTTCAATCAAACGGATCGCGTATGACAGAAGGTTGGTGATGGTAACATTGCGATAATTGTGTACTAGCCTGTCAACTTAAATCAGCTGTTTAAAGTTGGGTACGCGATGGGCCATCGCGTGGAGAGAAATGGCTTTCGAAACCATTTGTGGCCATCCCATAGCCCATCGCTGCTAACGGTTCCGCGCCATTGGACACTTAACGTCATCCACCCGTCCACACAAGGTGATGGCTTGAAATGGCCGGGGATGGGCCATTCTCTGTAGCAGGCATAACATAACAAGAACCTAAATGACACGATTCCAATGCTTTAGAAGAAGGCTGACCATCGCACCGTGTCGCCTCGGGATCCTTCAATTATTAGTCTCATACTGTTCTTTCACTTATGCTATCTCCAACACTATAAGTATTTTCTCGTATGTAAATATGTAAATATGTAAATAACCTTACATAATACCTTACAAAGGGATGTGCCGCATAAAACTCAAATGAACAAGTTGTATTTCCTTTTCTTAAAACTACTTCTGGACGGCAAACTTTTCGAAATTCCCGCGAATACAGAACATACATAAATATAAACTTCTCGAAACTTTTGCTGCATATTCTTTGATTTATTGTAGTTTTATACCATTAAAAAAAGGTTGAAAAGAGCCAATAATATTGTCATCAGGCCATATGCAAATTTACAGAAATCTCTTTCAGACAAACTGTTGACACAAGTTTCCAATGCAATTATTTATGTGAATTTGATTAACGGACGTTAATGGCAAAACCCTTTAGACGGATCAGGACAATTGATGGCAGCATATTAAGAGCATGGATATGTAAATAGACTCGTATGTGTTGCATAATAGCGGTCTTAATTGAATTTTAAATTATTTTAGGTTGCTCACATGTTTATCGGGACCGACGCTGGACAATGGACCCCGAAAATCGCCACATTAAGTGAGAACAATAGGGCTTCGGGTGAGAATTAATAGCGTAAATTATTCAAAGGATTTGAAGCTAAAGGGTCTAAGTAGTGAAAGGAAGTTAGTGTGACCGATTAAATAACAAGGACTTGGAATTGATGTAGTTTTGGTGCCTTCATACAGTGTGTAGCTTCTTTGTTATCAGCGACGACCACCCTTCCAAGTTTGCTAAGTTGTCCCTGCTGTTATTTTGGCAGTGGATAATCACCTCATTACACTGATTCCTCGAGTGTATATTTGTATGGCTTTGCGATTATGACCCATCATCCTTCCGTCGCCGGCCTCTTCCACTTCTCGCAATTAAAACAATTAATAACCGAATTTTGGATATAGTATGGGCATCATGAAACCAAGGCAAATGTTTCTTATTCTGACAAAAAGATGAATCGATGCCAGGAAATCGCATAATAAAGAGATTCGATACGCTACTGGATCATCATCCTTGTGGCATGGGTTGAATCAAATCATTGTCATTCGTTTCGTTAGTACGGCGACACAATGCGCATAGGGGGATAACGAACAATGTCAAATAATTGGACACATGAGTGGTCATTTGGCCCTCATTTCATTAAAGTAAAAGGCAGACAGTCAGTAGCTTAATGCGTAACCATATACGGTATACCTCATATACATCCTCCCTTTTGCTAACAACCACCACCCACCGACCATATTCAGGGTGCACTACATATCCTGGCTACGTGGCCTCGTATGTGGTGTATAGCCAGGAACAGGAGATGAATCGGTCGAGTCAAGACAACAATTGGCCTAGGATTAATCACGACGGCGGCAAAATGTTTTCACTTTATGGAAAAAGATAAGCCCAAAATGTACTCGAGTGGCGATAAGGAGTAGCCACTTTTTCAGATCCATTAAATGAAAAGATGACAAGCAATGAGGGATACTCAGGGTTTTAAGGATTGTTAGTTTTTGATGAGCCGGAAATAAATGATATAGATGCTTTGATGTATTGGATGAAGATTAAAGTCGGGGTGATGATGGCTAGCCCGCCAGAGACAGGTTAATGCTATATTATTATTGATAAGTTTTGGAAAGTGTTTACCCATTTTAATTGATTTTGATTTTCGAAGGTCTGTACTTATACGAGTAGATAGATGTATTTGTTGGGACTGGGCAAATCATTCAGATGAATCTGGCGTTAGGTATACATATAGATCATATACTCATAAATGTGTAGTGTCTTGGCCCTTCTTGACTGGTGCTAAATACATAATTTAAGACAAAGATTTGCACGGAAAATGCTTATTAAGAAAAACTTTGCTGTGTGGAATTCCAGATAGAAATGCAGGGTTTCGGTTCTTATTTGGCTTCCAGACTTTCTGGAACCTAAATAAAAACCGATAGATTAGTGCTTCTAAAGAATGCTTATTCGCGAGTTCATTTGCTATAGACTTTTTCCGCGAACCTGTACTATATAAAAGAAATATTTTCGTAATCGAAATTTTATTTAGAAATATAAAAAAAAAACACTCACTGTTTTTAAAAGACAATTCATTTCTAAAGATCCCTAAAGTTTTCTTCGTCAATTCGTTAAGGATGTTTTCTTAGAGTCCAACAACTAGTCTTTTCAGATATAGAGAGAAATTCATACAAAAGAAGTAAGGGCTCAAGTAAACATTAAGTCAAAAGACCGCGCTGGTTTGTGTCATTTTGATACCGAAAATTTTCGCAATAGAAAAAAGGTTGAGATTGAAGTTTGTCTAGGGGGTGTAACCGGGGCGTTTCCTTAAATCCCACCTGTGCAAGCGATCTCCGATATATCTGTGAAGAACACGCTGCCTAGAGCTCTATGCGGCACACTCACGGGTGCTGGGAAATTAGTCTGTTGTACATTGTCTGTTGTATGTTCCCAGATGCAGCACACGTCGCCAGTGCACTTAATCTGTTGCTTACCAATTTCATGTATTGTATTGTAGTAGTTGCCAGATTTCCTCTTAGTAGCACCATGTGGCACGGGGACTACCACCGCGTAAGATGCACCAAGGAGGGAACATAATAGCCTCGCAAGTTAATGGGACCGGTGCCCGTTCAATGCTATATTCCTGTGACATGCCAACACACTACCTTGTTAGAACCCTTCGATTCAACCATTCCTTTCAATCAGCCATATAGCAGAAAGAAAGGTGGTAGGACGTCTACAACTCTCTCCGACCCAGCACAATCAAATGATTCACAGACGGCTCCAAAATGGAAGAGGGTTCGGGCGCAGGTGTTATTAGTCCTGAGCCTTCATTTCAATGGGTAAAACGCCGTCCGTGTTCCAAGCGGAAATACACATACACGCCATCGAGGTCGGCGCTAGGCTGTGCTTACCGCCGGCTATTTAAACAGAGACATGGCAATATTTACTGACAGTCAGGCTGCCAACAAAGCACTTACCAGGTTCACCACCAGCTGTTAAAAAGTCCTCCATACTGTGGGCTCAGTAAACACACTCACACTTCACTGGGTCCATGGTCACTCGGTTATCGATGGCAATCGAACCAAGCCTCTAAAGCCCCCTTCCACAGCCCAAAACCTCTGTGTGGAATACCACTCTGCTCTCGATAGCCGTTAGTTCTCGGCCGCCATTCTACGATTCTACATCTAGAGAAACATAGATTCAATCCTCGGTGCGTCAATAAAAACTACCTGTCGATGCTATTTAATTTTTCTCAGCGTTCCGAGCTTGTCAGTAAAAGACGGCTCGGATAGGAACTGCACCATCCGATAAATGTCCTATCAAAACGTCAACGAGACACAGTTATGCAGAGGTGTTGAAGCGGCCAGGCACCTGGAGGGGTTAAGGCAAGTAACAAACTTTGCTATTGCGGAAACCAAATAAGAAGATGGGAGGGCATACTTACCACATCCCAGTGGGGCGCCCTTCCAGGATTGAGACAGAATAAACTATTCATCTCGGCTACTCACGCACTCGTATTGCTGAGGTTCAGTAAAAACAGAGTCAGAATAATTTGTGAAATTTTGACGGGACGCTCGTGTCTTTAAACCATGCGTATTGTATCAGGTGGTATTTCTATGGAATAGAATGCTTCGACGTAACATCCCTTGGCCGAAGGCATCTCCTCTATTAAAGAGGCTGGACTGGATCATATGATCTAGCTCAGCCTCTCATTATAAAGGGGTTTAACCCAATAGACCGAAGGTCGTAGTGCTTGTAGTTTCAACACGATCCTCGGCCCATCCCTTTGTCTATCTCTATCTATGATCCCGAATCCAGAGGAGGGTGATTCTGTGGATACGGATGTGAACATTGCTTTACTATTTTAAGACCGAAGTAAAAGTAGACGGACGACAAATTTCAATCGATTAACTTTTTTCACAATTATCCTTATTCGCAGTAAATTTGGCCCACGGAAGATTTGAGCGTTTTCTCAAATTATGCAAGTTCCGTTTCGATATCTTCCTTGTTTTTATTCGTGGTAGTGCAATCAAATGCTTTTAAATTCCACGGTTTCGGCGAGGAGGCTAGGCACAAGATGTCTGGATAGTTTATAATGCATATGTTCGGCGACGATATCCGAAGATCTATTTCCCCAAAAGCGACAGTGAGTTTCTCTTAAGTCAACATTTTGTTGCATTTACCAAGCACAAAGCTCTGAAATGTTGGCCTAGAGAGGAATTAGCATACTTTGCAACGTCCCGCATCTATAATGAACTTTTGAAAAATGTTGTTTGCTGAACGATCAAAGGGGAAACAATTAATTGCCGTTAAATGAAATTTAAAACAAATGAGTTCATGTGTTCAATTGGCATTATGCAGGTCTGCCTTTGACCCCGTGATATTAAACAAAAGAAAATGCGTCCGTCCGTCCGTTGCGTCCAGCCGTCTGCATGTATTTCGCCCTTTAGATGACGTTGACGCCGCCTCTCAGCTTGGCTGTCCATGAAAATTGCGATGTTCCTTGTGGCTGCTGTGCTACGCTTTAGCATCCGACAGGACACCTTTATTGCCAGTACTTTTCAAAATGCATGTGTATAATTTAGGAGGCGGATGACTTTCTGAAGTTTTCAGTGAAAATCTCTGAACCGACCCCGCAAATAATTTTTAAGCCACCAGTGAAAATCTTCAGGTCAAATCTCGACGTAACATCTTCGTGATACCATTCTGCTCGATTTGGATAGCAAGTAGGGAAGTGTTTCTGAAAGCCTGGTTTGGGTTTTTATGTTACCCGTTTGGGAGCATATCCTGCTCCTCTTCCGCTAGGGATGACAGGATGTTGCTGAGTCCATATGGTTTCGCTGCCCAATTGGCAGACCCCTGATCCTGACCACCCTACAAGCTGCATTGGAATTTGTAGGCCGAGGAGGGTTGAAGAGTAACGTTATTTAATGCGTCCGCCGGAAATTATCGCATAACACCTGCAACTGCAATGCAGTATTTTCCACTTTGCTCAGTAGATCAACGTTATATTTCCTACGCACGTATGTGAGAATCGGTCGCACCATCGCTTTAATAGCCGCAAAAACATTCCCGGTTGGAGTTCCGAAATTCCTGCCGCAGGTTCTCCTCCATAGAGAGCTATATAGGCTTTCTGATTACAATGATCGACGTTAAGTTTCCATAAGAATTTCGACTTGAGAATGGCTCCCAGGCACATTACAAAATTCTTATTTTTTTGTTTTTGTAGCAAAAAGCACCAGTTCGGTTTTCTGCCAGTTCACACTTGGGCCGTACTCTGGTACCCAATTGTTTTTCATCCTTAGGGCACACCCCATGATTTTACTCATCACTGATAGAAACTATCCTAAAATCAGAATTACAATGTTATCGGCCCACGCGACTATTTTAGCTCCTGACTTCTCTTGTCCTTGCTATTTGCTAAAATTCACATCAGGTCTGAGATGACTCCATCTTACGACGCCGAGGTCGAACTGAATTATCCTAGTTTTCAGAAAGGCTGTGACCAATCTACTGAAATAAACCACCAAACCTAACTCAGTAAGGGTTTTCAGTATGGTGTCAGTTCTGGCATTATTGAAAGCCTCTTTAATGTATATGAAAGCAAATAACGTATATTGTTTGTAGTGTAAGCCATGCTCAATGGTGCGAAACTGCGAACTACTCCGGGTCAAGCCGTTTCTATCTCTTGAGGTAGGCATGTTTCGATGTTGATATTGGCGAGTTCTGTGAAACTTGGTGTATGTTGCTCTCTAGGATTTGCTCTGCGATTTCATAACGCAGGAGGTGAGGCTAATAGGTTTGAAATCTGGCGCGGAGTCGTGAAGTCGTTTGCCCGCCGTTGGGGTAAGGGCAACGCGAACTCGTTTCCATGACTTTGGGACTCAGAAGCAGACCGAGTCATTGCATTCACCTCACCTCAATTATCTAGAGTCGCGCTCGGTGGTTCTGGTCGTTCGGTCACCGCTCTACGATACTAATCTAGAGCTCGGAGTTCAAATCTCGGTGCGATAAAAAACTGCCTGTGGGTACTAATAGAACTCTCACAGTGCTCCGAGCTTGTCAGTATAAAGACGGCACGGGTTGGAGGTGCATGCTAGCAACTGAACTTCCGAAAAGTAGATATGCTATCGAAACGTCAACAAGGCATAGAAATGCTAGAGATGTTGACGCATCCATGCCCCTGGTGGGGTCAAGGCAATTAGTGATGTGTGGGTTTGGTGTAAGCAGAATGGCATTTTAGCAATGAGGAATGACGAAAAATATTGTGAGTCTTTTGCTATAGTCGGGGTGCCCTTAGAGTGCATGATAAGAATTAAGAAGTCAAGTACCAAACTGTTTTACTCCAATTGTATGGAATGGGAAAATTAATCAACAGGACGTTAAAATCCCACATTAGGGAAAGTGGCAGGGACACGTACCAAAAGGGAGGGACTATCTTAGTAATCTAATAAAGCTACCATCGCCTCCAACAAAACAATCGCCCAAACTACAATAAAACTGGAAAGTTCCCTGTGTAGTTGACAAGGTTGAATTGAATGAATTGAATTTTCGTAATTCCCAAATTTCGCTTGATGACTCGCAATTTAAAAAATCATGGTCTAATTTATTGAAATGATCCTAACTTCAGGTACCCAGTATTCAAGCTCGTTTTTTACAAATTTTAGGGACTTGTTAACCCAAATGGTTGCAACTCCGCTTAACTGAATTTCGAAGCAACATCCCATTCATCTCCATTCCCTAAATATGCTAAAATATTTACTACCTGAAATCCTTCAAAATTTTACACTTTTCCCTAATTAAAAAAAACTCAAATCTAAACTGAACAAATAATGACCGTCTGAATAACAAATGATGTAAGCGCAAATTAAAAACAACAAATAAAAAAAGAACACGTCAAAAAAGATATTGTCCTGTCTGTTTGATAGAAATATAGCTTTTAGGTAAGATCAAAGGATAAGTAAAAAAAAATAAAAAGGGTCTTCCGTGCATTTTAGCGGTAGCAAAGTAACAACAAGGCTTTGTTACATTCAAAGAGCTAGAAAAAAATATATTATTTGGTCTGGATGAAAAATATTGAGTAATCCCTTGCTGAAGTGTAAATATCCGAGGGTTATATTATATTGGCCACAGGCATTGCACGACATAAAGATGGCTCATTTGGATTTCAATTTACCATCTGATTTTCATTTAACCCTTTAAACAGATTCAATGAAGGAGCAGCGACTCTCCCGACTGCAAAAAGGGTCCTCGAAATATGCATCCAGCCGAAGTGATTCGAGAAATCTTTGTCGGTGATATTTACTAATTGGAAGATTATACATACAACAAAAGGGTGTGGAAAATCATGAAACCATATCGAAAGTAGCGCGGGCCTAGAATGGAAAGCCACGAATATTTGGTTAATAGAAATTTCAGATTTGGCTTGGCATCAAAGAGTTGTTGTGAAGTGAACGTGGCTCGATGAAACCTTTCAAGATTTGGGTTGGCACTAATTTGCTTTAAAGTAAATTGAAGTGTTTCAAAAGTTTCTGCCAATGTCATCACCTTGTAGATTTGATTATTACTGTGGGGTTGTCTGGAAACATAGTAAATTGTCGCCTGTATTTGAAGGGTTGCCAGAATGAATTGTGTACTACGAAAATGTTAATTTTGTATTTTTTTTCTATAAAAGAAAAAGATTGATTGATTGATAAATACGCAAAATACGGGAAATTCTTTGTTTCAAATCTCAAATATTAACATAATCCCTGGCTTTGAGTCTAATATACATACTAGACAATTATTTATTTATTTATTTAGTATATCTATGAGAGTACATAACTTGGTCTATTACCAAAAACTTTTCTTAGAAAGAGCTTCATCGGATATTCTGTCATCTTACCTTACGGCAACTCCTTTCTCATGTTTTCCTGAAATTTTGCCACAAATAGGCATCAGGTCCATCACTCGATACTCTAGCGTTTTCTGTGGTTACTTTCAAGCAAGTTTCGTGGTTAAAATTATAATTAACAGTCTCATTGTCAGAATGGTACCATTACGTATGGGATCAACCCCCAACAGCGTTCAACAATGTTTAATCAAGGAGATTAGAATTTCCGCGACTTAAATTATACAGCAAATCTTCTGTTATTAATTATGTTCACTTGGGCAATTTTTAGCCGCGACTTTGTAGCTTAAAATGGGGATGAATGATGATGATGACGACGATGAGAGTCTCTTCTTTGCGCCCTTCAGCGAGAGGGTTAACTTTGCCAGAAGTTTACCATAGAATAGTCTGGATAATGTAATGAGCCGTCTTCGACGCGAGTCATTAGTTCTGTTAACTTAAGGTAGAACATGTCAAAATCAAGGAAATCTTTGTTACAAGAAAATTTTACGCTAGAATGACGCCGCGAATAGCTTGAGCTTACATAATTGAAAGTAGTGCAAAAGGGGTGGTGATTTATTTTGGGATTTTCGTAGTTCTGTGAATATTTATTTTACATAATTTTATTGAATCTGTGCATATTTTCAATCGAATCTTTTTGATTTCCGATCATCATCTGCTCGTAATACGACACCAAAACCACATGATGTCCTAAGTAGTCGTCCACATTCATCTCACTCAAAGGAGTATTTGCTTCAGACAAAACCCGAGAGGGTGTGAAATGGGCAGCCGGTAGCCCAATGGGTTTGGGCATCCATCTGACGTTTCATGCTACCGGTCGGTCGGTTATGGGTTCGAGTACCGTCCACGTCCCGTCGGGGCCATGGATGTTTGTGTTGTGTCCCTCTGTGGTGTGGGGCGTAATAATAAGCCACAAACTTTCCCGACTTGTCCCGACTTGTCGCAGGGTCAATATGCAGGAGATGCATGGTAGCAGCATGCATCGTTCGAAACCAGTTTAGGCTAACGAAACCTCAACTAAGCCACATAAGAATAGTAGACGCGCTATGCCCCACTATGCAAAATAGTACCGACTATCAGGTTTATTTTTATGTTTTTCTTTTGGGCCATATTAACTGTCCATAAGCTACCAGTAGATTCCATTTCCTCGATAAAGGAGCGGTGGCCATCTACTAATCGCCACGGCTTTATCTCCGGTCGCTTCATTATCGTTCGCGAGATTTTCATCGGCTGTGGTTAGAATTACATTGAATGGTGCCCGACATCGTGTTCTTTGGGAATATATCTGTTGACCATTATCGTACTTCCACTTCTTCTTCCTTGCCCTTTCATACCACTCTGCGGCTTCGCAATTCTGGCGGTATTCTCAGCTTCTTTCTGCAGGCAGCTCGGTCTTGGATCGTATCATCTCCAAGATTAATGCGATTATCGTCCTTCCACATTGTTATAAATTTTTAAATACAAATTATTCGATATTTAATGAATGATAGCTTTGACAGTTATTCCATAACGAGCTAGTCTTCTAATCCGATTTTGAGTAACCCGCAATGCAAGCTTTAACATATCTCTTACAGAAAGGCGACTGCCTCTCGTTCCCAATCCAAGATACGCTTTCTAACGTGGTAGAAACGTATCGCACAGAAAGTCTCCGGACCAATGAAAGAGGTTGTTGGGGCCTGTCTGGAAAACTCGTGTGCTTGTTCCCAGAGAAGTAAGTGAGTTTGTCCAAAGACAATACAATTTGCTTAATTTCGTGGCAGGTCCGTAAAAACCTCGAGGTGAGCGAGGTACTTAGTAGCACTCTAAAACCAGCTTGGCTATCGGGAGAAAATCGCGATGTGTCTGCATCCGGAATCTGCGCCTGAAATGGAGATTATCTCTTCTGGACCAACAATACTACTTTGCCTTAACCCCTAGTAGGGCATAGCGCGTCAAACTGGTTGTAGCATACCTCCGTAGACAGCCCTAGGTCGGATGGTATAGAAATCGTGATGTCACTATCTAGTTTGATCCCATTTCAGACTAGTATATGAGTTATAGGCGTTGACGTTTGTTGTGACTAGCCTACATACATTACCACAAGAGACACTGCTGAATTTTGGTGAGTGTGTTTTTAACAGACGACATGCTGGTCCTCTTTTACCAGACAATTGCTCCACGTTAAATGATTGGTCAAGCAATGACTTTGTAGAGGCATAAGATGATATAATGTCCAGCGCCTGTATTGCCTTCAGCTCCACAACGCCTTTGCACCCTAAGGGTTTCCGTCCAGACTAGTTTACAGTCAAGGTACTTCACCTGATCACCTGAGTTTTAAACAGAGGGACAACGACGGCTGTCATTGACCTAACCCAAAGGTCATTTTGGTTACACCTTTTATGAGCTACTCGAAGAGCCCTCTAAGTGATGTCGGCTTGAACTTCTTCGAATTTACCTCTGACCATGATCACGAGGTCGGCCGCATATCCTTGAGATAAAAATCCTAGCGAGAATTGTTTCCATATTAGACTGTCCACAATGATCCACCAAAGAAGGGGGATAGTACACCTGCGGGCAATTGCGCGTGATATGTGCTGTGAGAGTGGAGGCTCCTACTTCAGATATGACACTTCTTGAAGAGAGCATATAACTCAATTGCTCTAACCCCTTGTGGGGCATAGCGCGTCAACTGTTCCATGTGGCCCAGTTGACGTTTCGTTGGCATAAATTGGTTTCAGAGAATGCAGTTGCCAGCATGCACCTCCTGCACATCCATGGCCACGAACGTCGTCGTGGACGGGATTCGAACCCGAAACGCCGGTAGTCAAACATGAGACTGATGCCTCAACACACTGCGCTACCGGTCGCCCCCTACCGAGACTGATGTACAGTACAGGTTCTTCTTGGTATTAGTGCACTGTCGCTATCTTAATGTCAAGAAATGCACACACCAGTTTCTTTTGCTGACACTACCACTTGAATCTCATCTACACTATAGAGAGCAGATTAAGTTCATTTGTCTGGTTTATAGGCAAACTGGATTTACCACATGTAGAGAGTTCTTGATGTGAGCGTCAAAGATCTTTTTCTTAGCCCTTGGCATGAATTATGTTAGGCTATTTGGCCGATTAGACTTTTCGTTAATGGGTCTGTTACCCATTTTAAGAACGAAAAGAACCCTCACTAAACTCAATCAGGAATTAGCAACATAGCCCAAAGGCAAGCAGCAACTGAAGATGCTTGAACGGTATCGTAATAATGCTTCCTGGTTTTTGAAGAAGGGCTGGGAAGTTTTCTATAGGCGTGTTTTTTTGTACTGGGGTGAAGGTTAATTGGGGGCTATCCAGGTTAACTTACACACATTACACAAACAACTAGGGTATGTTTTTTGTGTAATATGTGTAAGTTAACCCGGATAGCCCCCAATTAACCTTCACCGCAGAACAAAAAAAAACACGCCTATTGATTCTAGTCTAGCTAAAACGCGATGTTGTCTGGCAGCTTTGTTCGCAGAAATACGTCCAGTAACGGGGTAGGGTATACGGTTGCTGCTTATGCGGACGATGTCGCCATTGCCACTTCGGCCATGTTTCCTGGTATCCTTAGCATGCTGTTACAGAATATCCTTTCTCTGCTTACTAACTGGGACAACTCCTGTGGATTAAGAGTGAGTCCAAGTATACTCAATTGCCCTAACCCCTTGTGGGGCATAGCGCGTCAACTATTCCATGTGGCCCAGTTGACGTTTCGTTGGCATAAATTGGTTCCAGAGAATGCAGTTGCCAGCATGCACCTCCTGCACATCCATGGCCACGAACGTCGTCGTGGACGGGATTCGAACCCGAAACGCCGGTAGTCAAACATGAGACTGTTGCCTCAACACACTGCGCTACCGGTCGCCCCGGTTCTTTTTACTAGAAAGTAAAACGGACTAGACTTGTTTTTGCTGATAAGTCAAAATTCATTGGGCTTATCCTTGACAAAACGTTAAGATGGAAGTCAAGCATACAAGAGCGTGTAAAGAAAGCTACAATTGACCTGTACTCGTGTGGGAGCGCAATGGGCAGAATCTGGGGCCTGAAACTTAAAGTTGTTTACTGGCTTTACGTATTCAAGTAGCGAGGGGTTTAATCTATAATACAATGGACATACACCTGTCGTTCTGTCCACCTGACTACTGTAGAGTTTTTCAGGCTTGGGTTACAGGCCATAGTCATTAGGAATATTATAATATACACCGATAGCGAAGCCGTGATAAGGTCCTTGAAATCTGCCCTGATAACATCCAAGAAAGTAGCAGAATGTCGCTCATCGAATTATTTCAATATCTTCCCGTGCTGGATCCCGGGTCACCGTGACGGCGGGAACTGCCAGGCAGATGAGATTGGTAGACAGGGAGCTATGTACGAGGTACGGCGGCAACATAGTAGTACATACGAGTATTTGCATGCCTAGTGCGGCTTGTAAACCGACTTCAAAGTCCGTAGCTAGTAGCAACGCAAATACGAGATGGAAATGAAGTAATTCATGGCTTGCAACTAGGTCGTTGTTGGCTAGGCTGCTATCCACTTATCATCTTCAATCCCTGAAAAGACAGTAAATTAGTTCGGTCGTGACAATCTTTTAGTTTCCGGGCCCGGTGTGAAGGCTGCAACCCTTGGCATACAAACATGATCGCCCGCTCTGCGTGCAACAGCGTTTTGATCAGTTTTAAACATATCATACATTCAGTATAAATCATTAAAAAAAAACATTATAATTTTGAGAGTTTTAGGGTGCCGCGTGCGGAAAGTGACAAAAAATCTAAGTTATAATTGATTTTTTCACCTACGGCCCCGGAAACTAAAAATATCCCCTAACTATTATTGGATTCGTTTTGGCGAGCTCTGGTAAAATTTTATGGATCTGACTTTTCCCGATTTTTCCTCCATATGGTTTCCCCTCCGGAAAAATACGTACTGTGAACTATCAATGTTTGGGTATGAAAATGTTCTCCACCGGAACTTAAAAGTTTTCTGATACGGAGGGGAACATTTCAAAAACTTGACAGTTCACGGTACATTTTTATCCGGAAGGGAAAGCATATGGAGGAGAAATCAAGAAAAGTCATATACATGACATTTAATTAGAGCTCGTCAAAACGCACCCATTACTAGTGCGGCATATAAGGTATATAGTTTCTTAATCAGTATGATGATAGGAGTCGATTCAGCTAGTCTGTCTGTTTGTCCGTCTGTCGGTCTGGTTCTATGCAAGTTTTGAAGCTATCGAGCTGAAGTTTTGCACAAGGGCTTCTTTCTATTGCACACTGTAAATGTGTGGGAAGCAATGGAATCGGACCACTACGTCATTTAACTGCCATAGGAACGACTGGTACAAAATTCCGTCGTTGTAGGAAAAACTTTTTTATTTCTGAAGATATCCGTATCTTTAACAAATTTCATAATATTAATTTTCACCAAATATTTACCGCCAAACCAGAATCCTAAATTTGATTGAAATCGGCCCACTATTTCATATATCTCTTATAGGAACAGTGAAATCGGAACAAGTTTTACTACTAATTTCAAAACAGCAAATGCTACTAACCGAATGCTAGCTTGTTTTATTTCATTAGCGCGCCGGGAAATGAATCCCTGAAATTCAGCATCGTAGAGTGGCGAGCGAAACCGCATGGCTACCGAACGCCTCAAGTCCGCCCACAACAGATTAACACATAGCTTTTGTAGATTCCGGATTCAAACACGAGGGTTTTGAAAAAAATAGCTTCCTAATTGTTATTGTCTACTTTCGTAGAAAGGTCATTTACTTCAACTCTTGGCTCTTCCGCTGTCATAGCCTGCAGAGCTCCCCAAAACGTAATGCACTATGCCGAAGGGATGTGATCTTAACCAAAGAATACTGCGCTGATAAGCTGACAAACCCTGAAATTAAATATTATTAAAAAAACACTGCTCCTTGGCATTAGGTTGCAAGTGCTATAATATTATGTACTTGAAAAGTGTTTCGAAATGAACGGAACCAAAATATCCCTCCCCATTTGATATCTATGCAAATTTAAAAGTAGAATGCTAAACAAAAGTCAATATAAAAATTACCATATCAAATAAATTCAACTTAATTTTCCAAAACATTATTCCATTCTCCATTAAAAAGCAGGTCGTCTATCTACGTACAGAAGTCATTTTGGAAGAACTCCCAAATGAGTAGATGTCATTTTTCTCATTTTCGTGGTGGAAGATTGGGACGGTTGAGGTTAACAAAATTGATGACGTTTTCTGAAGGGAGATTGATGACGGTATTAATGTAATTTGCCGTCGTCATTCATTGGTTCATTTGATTAACATGACTAGCATAGTCCATGTACAGCACTATTGGCTATTTTAGAGAATCGGCTGCTGCCTCAGACTTTAGTATTCGAGTTTGACTTCGGTAACGTTTATTGGGATCTGATCCAGTGAATAAGCCTTGTTGTCCGTTTAAATATACGAATATGTACTATTGAACCTTTAGAAAATTAGTAACTTCTTTGGCTATTTCTAGGCTAATAGATTGATCCCGATTATAGATTCTGACCTGTCGTGGTTACTTATCATTACGGACACACCTTCTAAAATATACATTAATGCATCGCTTCTCCACTTTGAATATCGTTAAGCACAATATACTCGTAAATATGAAATATGCATCCCCACAGAAAGCACATTGTCGACCTATTTTTAACAATCTAATCACCGAAAAAGATTCTCTGGATTATCTCCGGAGATACTTAATTGTCTCGAAATAATGTAGATACATTGCCGGAAAGCTGTGAAAAAATCGTATGAGCATGTGTGTGTCAATGGTGGGACATTAATTCACTGTCAGTTTATCTATCGGGAGGTCGCCAAGGCATTTCTCTTTCGTGCTTCCCCATTTGAGGGAATCTTCTTGTCTAAAGATTAACACGATGGAGGACGACATTATCAAATGGAGACGTTTTGTATCAATTTGATCGAGTAACAAAGCGATGACCATTTATCAATGACGCCTGAAATGTAAGACGATTGTGCTCGTATTATGTATGTATGTATGTATCTTTAAATATTTATCAGCTATTGTACGCTTACAAGTTTATTTGTTGTTTGAATTAGTTGGCTGTTCAAGAACAAGAATGAGTACACGAGCATAAATTATTCGATATCATTATGCACCTAATTAGGGTTATTGACATATTTGCGTATTCTCATTGAAAAGAACAATCGTAAATTACCAGCATTGTTGGAGGATATATTTGTTGAGTTTATTTAAATATTAGTTCAATGCATGATTAATGGTCACTTGAACATTATTTATGATTACGGGCTATTGACACAAGTTGAAGAAAAATTGTCATTACTTTTCTTCTATAACAGTTTCACCTACAATTAATGATTAATTATTGTGGAATCTGTGATAGATGTTTGAATGATATTGAGAGATCTTAACCGAAGGACCCCACAATACTGATCTATCGTTTTCGGATGACTTCAGAGAGTAACGTGTTCACGCCGCACAATTAAAACTAACAAGATGGCTTCCTTTCTTTCTTTATTTCGTAGCAGCTAAATTGCACAATTTAGAATCATAAAAACTAAAACACTTTAAAGTAAGAAGAAAATGGGTTTCACCTAAAATAACACTAAAAGCGATGTTTATCGGCACTTTAAGCAGATTTTAATTTTGATTCATACATCCGATTAATTTGCTGAGCAACAGATTCAGTACCCGATTGACTTGCTGAGCAACAGATACAGCATATTGACTACAATATACATCATCAGAGCAAATGCAATTACCCAAGAGGCAGGGAGTTTTCACCCTACAAAAAGAGCGGTATATCTGAATTTGTGATATGTTTTAAAATTCGATCGGCTAGTACAAAATTCAAGTTTACCTCCCCCCCCCCCAACTTTATTGAAAAAAAACTGGCACTTTTATCAGTTTTCGCCAACAAATCCTTTCCAGTCCATTTTAACGCAAAATATGTAAAGTTCATTTTTGTAGAGCATAAAATTTCATGTAAAATTCACTTGATAAGTTTTTCCTACAGCTAATAACAATGAAGCTAATCTAATTTGAAAAACACTTTTGTCAATTGCTCCTTTGTTCCCACGAAGTGAAAAAATCATCGTTTTTTAATGTACAATATTTCATCAAATAACAGTTTAAATGTTAGTACCACGAGGAAAATCACAAGGATCGATTTTTTTTAAACTAAATAAGCTTTAATTTGCAATAAAAGAGATGTCCGTAGATTTAATACCAACTTTGGGACAACAAAAATTTTAAAAATTGACATCACGAAATACAAGTGTGAACATCGCTTAATAACTCCTAAAACCTGTCTCCTAGTGATTCAATTAGAACTTTTTTGAAATAGTATTAAATTTCCTGAATTTGTGTATATGAAGCTTCTTCGTATGTGAAAGCTTTTCCAACAAAAGCTCTTCAAACTTTCAAGTAAGATTGCAAAAAGCGAAAAATTTTCGTGTTTTGTTTGAATATTGTCGAATATCGAGGAAATTACTCATGCTACGAAAAAACATGTTTAAAATAAGCTTATAGGTAATTGAATTATTTTCAATTTAAGAAGAGAGAGAGAGACATCCTACGTAGAATTTGTAGTTACATAAAAAATGAAAAAAGAAATGCTTGAACTTAGCCTTCCGGCCAAAAAAAATATGTAAAGATCACTGAAAACCTCCTCAATTATTTCAATTTTCCTCCAATTTCAGGAATGTAGTTTGCTAATAGATACCATTAAAAATTATGCAATTTGGTTACGATATCTTTAAAAACAAAAAAGTTTATCTCACTAAAACAGCTCTCTGTCGCGCTCGGTGGCCGTGAACGTTCGGTCACCGCTCTGGGATACTAATCAAGAGCTCGAAGATCAAATCTCGGCGCGATCAAAAACTGCCTGTGAGTACTAAAAGAACTCTCACAGTACTCCGAGCTTGTCAGTATAAAGACGGCGCGGATAGGAGGTGCATGCTAGAAACTGCACTTCCGAAAATTAAATATGCTATCGAAACGTCAACAAGGCATAGAAATGCTAGAGATATTGCCCCTGGAGGGGTCAAAGCAATTAGAGAGAACATATACGAGGATAAGATTGAAAGTTCTCGGCCGGTTCAGTTAAAAAGTGATTTTATTTTTTTACGTAATCACCCTTGACAACAACACACTTGATCTAGCGTTTCAGCAACATCAGTATTCTTCCCGGAAGTGAGAGTCTGGAAGGCTGTGAAAATATTCATATAATACTTAGGCGAGTAACATTGGTTTAAACACATCAGAATATACCGTTAGTCTAGTAGATAACCGAATTTTCTACCACCGTTTCGAGATCAGGATCACTCAAGGAAACTATATACCGAATTTGGTTAAGATCGGTCCATGGGAAGTGCTCAGACTAATGCACAAACACACAAATACTTAAACGCACAGCGTGGATCATTCCATATGCGATATGCCCGTCCATCATATGAATGAATATACTCGTATGTATGGTACGGGCCAAAAAAGTGATTCTACCCATTATACGAAAATGTTTGCAACGATTCGAGTTTCTATGCAAATTGACATTAGAAACCAATGAAAATTACGTTTATGTGCTCATATTCCTTCTCCTCGATAAATCATGGACATTACACATCCTTAACTATAGCACTTTATGTCTCTAGGCATCCAGCCTGACACTCAATCTTTGACAAATCTGAGCCGTTTAATTATTCTGATTTTCCTTCAACTATGTTCGATTATAAATTCAAATTGCAAGCAACATTGAATGCTCCTCCGTCGCATCCAAATTCTGCAAAGGCTTTCTCGGAAAGCTGGTGGTAAAGCTTATATCAAGGAAGGAGTCAATGCAATCAAAACGATTGATAGGCATATCCTTTATCCGAAAGTTCTCATATGCATGATAAATGACACACACACCAAAGTTATACTCAGTTCCATAGCGTAATGCATTTTGTCATCCGAATTACATTCAATCAAGTATAGATTGCACTAATATTGGATTGACGATAAGATATCCACCACATATCATGCAATTACATTTACCAAATTATATTTATGGTTGGCTTACCGCACTTGCAGGTGGCATAAGACGCGAAATATATGTTCATAGCAAGATGCAAGATCCAAAGAGTGTCCTGTTCCTTGGTGGAGAGGAAAATCGAATTTCAATTACGGCGTAATGTTATTAAATTTACTCAACTGAATCGAACTGTTACGTGATGACAGCATGCATTATGTGTGCATAAGGATGCCGAGCTACTTAATGCATTTGCATTCATCTCGGATAGACTCTAGACGAAGACTTTGCGGATTTGGGATATGGATAGTAAAATAGAATTTTATGCATTAATCATTCAGTTCAGCGGAGAATAAAGAAATGCTTTTGAGAAACTTTGAAGTGACACTGATGCGATCGTGTGACATGTAGTTGTCATCCGGAAAATTTCAGGAAAAAGATTCTTTCCTTGTTTAAACGTCAGTAATGGGAACATCCTGGAATTGAAAAATCCACGTAAGGAATATAGTCGTATGCACTCTCTTAAGCTTTTCTTTTCAGCAGTCCAGATCAGAGCAGAACAAAAATTGCTCGCGTTACACTAACAAAATTGTTCTATATGGAGTAGCTTGTTAGTGTATTGCGTGCGATTATTGTTCTGTTCTTGATATGGACTGTTGAAAAAAAAACGCGCCAAATATTATACCTTTAATTACATGCCAAGACCGTCTCGTGCCCGGTGATTTCAACGCTCACCATCAGCTATGACACTCAAATCTTAACAACGATTCCAGAGGAGCCACAATAGCTGAAGAATACGACTCATTGCAATTCTGTCCTCTAAACGATGATGCATCCACCCGTATTGCCGAAACATGATCTAGCTCTCCTGACCTATCTACTGCTATTTTCAGCCTCATCAATGATGCTCACGAACGAGCTCACAGTTCTGACACTGTCTTCGGATCACCATTAGACTCGACAGGCCATCCAACCTACTACTCGTACGTGCAGATTATCGCACATTTATCAACTACAACAAAGCTGAATGGAACAAGTTTAGAAACTAAACCAATGCAGCTTGCTGCGTTACCAACAATATCGGAACTGCGAAAGTCTGAATATATATTTAGACAAGTGCTGAACAAAGAGGCTGCTAGATTTATACTGATCCGGCATATATTTGCAACGTTAGCCGCCAGATTGGCAGATGAAAGGACCGCATTCGCAGCACAAACCCCAGCGATCTTATAATCAGAGCTCTGAACATTGAAATTAACTCGCAATAGCTGAGCATAGAAGAACAAAATAAAATCCTGCAAACAACAAAGGGAACGTTGCGACGCCACTCAATACGCTTATCACTTTAACAGACAGTTTGTTGAATATCCACCTCTTGACAAACACAAGCGCAATATAGGTAGAAGGTTCGGCAACCTGAAATGTGCGAGGTGGTCCCCAGGACGGAGCGGAAAGTTTGCCAAAATTGACCATGAAGGTCCGGCGGCGCTAGGAGCGAACGCTCCACAACGAGCTGAGCACCGGCACGGGCTTGTTCTCACTCGTTGCTCCAGCCATCACATACATAACATTTATCATGTAGACAATGATAAAGCTGTGTCCCACTGAACTAGAAAAATTAGTCCAGTCAAAAGTAAAGGCAATGACGGGCTCATACAGACATGCTCCGGGTCCAGATGACGTGGGCCCAACCAATGAGGTCCCGGAGCCAGCAAAAATGCCGGGACCTCCCAAAATGGAACAATAAGGGTGAGGTTTTCACCTCATCTCACCACCAACCTGAAAGGGTTTAGGGAGGTTTCCTCAGAGGAAAAGCCGATATTTTAAAAATTCAAAAACATAATTTTATTCAATATCTTTCATCGGAAAGAACAGATTCTAACAAAAGAACCAAAATGTACGGGAAACTAATAGAAATAAATGTGTAAATAAAAGCAAGCAACTGCCAACGGAAAAAAATGTAAATACCTATTTAAAAACGGGAACAAAATCATGGAAAAAGTAGCAAAAAAAAAGTTAATAATAAATTTAAAATAAAAGCACTTACCGCCAGAATTGACGATGGCCACCGCCACCGCCACCGTCGGAGTAGCTGAAACACATTTGAGTAAAGCAAAGGCGGAGGAAAATTGGGATTATTGAAAAATACAAAAGTGAAAATATTAACAACATTAATTTAAATCCGTGAAGTATGTATATAGCGGCAACAAAGTAGGCGGTGACACTACCGACGGCCAGCTTGTCAGACGGATGGTTAACAACAAAAAAAAGCGAATGGCGTCTCTATCGTTTTCACACACAAAAAAAATTATTTGCGCTCTCGGTAGCGCTTTGCACTATGTTTGGCCTCATTACACTACTTCAACACTCCATTTCGCAATAATACTCCTCACAGGCACGGGCCTTATAAAAAAAAACTGCGCCGATTTTCTGAAAAAGCCAAATCAGCTGGGCAATTTGTCTGGTGAGGATAGGGCAACACACGGCCCCCAAGTCGCTGAGGCAATACGTTAATTTGATTTGCTTCAACCGCACGAATGATGGTCCGCTGCTCGCAACTTTGCATAATAAGCGAATACAATTTTCTGGCCAAAAGTGTTACAAGAATTATGCTTAAGTTCCCATTTTACACAAAAACAACGAATCCTCCCGCGCCATGCTGTCGCGACCAAAAACCAAGACTTTTCGATCCGGCTAGATATGTCGACGACAATCTTCAATCTTTCAATCCCAATCGCGTTGGGGGCTTTTAATTTCCATGTCCACGTTTCGAGAAGCAAACAAATTCCGCCGATGTAGTTGCAGGGTATTTTATCATTTTTTTGATTTTTTTTTTCGTTCCGCGGCGCCCGACGGCATTCCGAAGCAAGTGACGTTCCCAGCCTCTGTTTCACTATCGCGACTCGGTTTTTATTTCAAGCCCAAAAGTTCAGTCCTCCAAAAACACCGCTGACGTTGGCGGGTCACTCGGCACTCCCCGATGACGGCTGTCACCGTGCGCCACCAATCACTCTTCCAACATGAAGTTGACGTCGAGTGATTGGTGCACGCGAGACATTTAAAAAAATTACCATTACAAACCTTGCTATATTGATTAAACGCTTCAATTCAACCCGGATAAAGTTGCTGCAGCATTAAAACAGCCAAAAATTGTAGAGCCTCGGGACCCAATGGCACCTCCTTGATTATACTTAAGAATTTGCACACGTCATCTATAGAATACCTAATGACTACTCTCAACCTACACTATCGGCGTTAGTACTCGTAGTTCCCGAAATATGGAAGATAGGGAGGGGGTTTCCCTTACTAAAACCTGGCAAAAAAGCAACTCAAAGTGAATATTATCGCTCTATATGCCACTGCTTCTGATCCATGCCGATCTAGCCAACTACCAACACGCAGGAGTATGCACAACACTACGTTAGCCTTGGATGCTATAACGTCTCAAATTCATAAAGGCCGGTCTGGTGGGTATATCTCAAAAGCTTTTGGCTGGCTACCCGCAACGACATCCCTTATATGTACGAGCTGATCAATGGTTATCTTGACGAACTCATTACCCTTTTCTTACTAAAAACTTATTGATTTCAGCGCCTAAATCTTCAGTGACTCTGTTCACCTCTTGGAAAAATTAGGTAAAAATGCATCTTGTCAGCAGCTAAACTATCCCCACAATAAGATCCTCAAAAAAATACTTGGTGTCATAAAATGTATGACAAAATGGCAACATCATCTGGCCATGTTTCTACGGCTTGCAAGAAAATGAGAGCTCATAACAAAGTTCTCAAAGCGCGTGCCAGTAGTTCCTGGGGATTGGATAACTGGAAACTTACAAGGCTACTGGCTAACCATGCAGCGCCCACATGGACTCAGCCCGAGTGAGTGAAAAAAAGTGTTCTGGAAAAATATCCAGTTCTATCGAAACGCTTCTCTCCGCACCGTGACAGGCTAAGGTTAAGGATCGCCTCCATCCAGAAACCAGCATGCCGCCCATAAGATACCACAACAATCTCTTTACAAAGCAGTGTCTAGGAGGTTGCTATCGCCGCCACCTCGTAACATCAAATATAGCCTGAGGGACTTAGAAAGGGAAGTCCAGGGATTTGAAATGGGACCCACTCGACATTAAATCTACGAAGCTGCCATCGCAACGAAACACACACAGGAGGTACAAATATCGATCGCAGCAGAGAGATTGAGGAAGGACGCTAGCACAATATCAACGTCGGGGACTTCAGCGTCGAATTCGTGGACGACTTAACATACCTGTGTAGCAGCCTGTCAAAGGACGTCAGCTAAACTGACGAATTTAAGCGATGGATACAGTTAGCAAATAAAACTTTTTCTGTGTCGTCTCAATAATAAAATCGAAGAATATGCACAGAAATACGAAGCTCCGCACTGCGAAACATGGAACCTAACGCCTCCGAAACATGCACTTTCAACGAAAGGACTTTCGAGCAAATTTTGGAAGAAGTTTGCGACCAAAATGGATGACGCGTCCGGTACAACCATGAGCTGTACGAACTGTACAATGAACTGGATTTCGACAATCGTCAAACTACAACGTCTGCAATGGGCAGGGCATGTACAACGAATGGACGATAACCGCTTGCCTAAGCAAATATTAATGGGTCGCGTCACCGGAGCAAGGCTACCAAGAAGACCGATAGGTCGTTGGGAAGACGCAATAGATGCTGACGCCGAGCAACTGGTGGGCTTTCAGAATTGAAGGACGCGGTCACCTAACCGAAATAATTCGAGGACAATGCTGCAGGCGACTAGGACTCGACGGTGGGTTGTAGCGCCACGATGATGATGATAACATTGTTCCGGTGGTTTTTTTTTCGAAACGCCTCTTCTATAGTCGTCCCCGTGGGTGCTCCCTGGAGCGACTAACCAAGTTTTGCTACGCTTTACGTGAAGGATAGTATAACTTAGTCAAGGTAGTCTAGGCCTAGCTTTTACAATATTTCTACGGTAAACAAAACAGACACCCTTTGATAAATTTGCGTAACCTCACTATTATAACAGCCACTCTGTGATAAATATTATTTAATTATTTATTTGTTAAAACTATGTATATACATATTCGTAGTTTTCTGAAAATGAAAATTGGTTTGTCGCGCTAGGTGGCCGTGGTCGTTCAGTCATCGCTCTACGATACTAATCTAGAGCTCGGATTTCGAGCTTGTCAGTTTAAAGACGGCGCGGATAAGAGGTGCATGCTAGCAACTGTACTTCCGAAAAGTAGATATGCTATCGAAATGTCAACAAGGCATAGAAATGCTAGAGATGTTGACGCGCCCATGCCCCTGGAGGGGTCAAGGCAATTAATATTATAAAATAATAGAAAAACATCTACAAACCATCAAATAAACAATGTAATTCAGTAAGTTTACCCTCATACCCAATTGTGGAAACCTCGACAACCTTCCGGGCGTTTCACACAAAACTCATTCAACTGCAAAACAAATTGTTCATTGATATTCATGTGAAAGTAAGAGTCAAACTTCAACCGTCATTGAGTTGATTCGACACAGACTATGAAAAATATCCTTTGGCTGTTTGTCGATAGGACGACGCGACGTGGTCCATAGTTAACAATTGTCAGCCTCTTAACCTGATAGTTATGATGTCAAGGGTCACTCATTTCCTGCGACTGTACGTATCGGACCTGAGTCTTTGATTGGTACCAACAACCAATTCACTTAACAATGGAAAAAAATATAATGTAGGTACATATTTCAGAGGGTCCACTTGCAAATATTTGGCTATCGTCGTGTTTCCATAAATCGATTGGTTTGATTCTTTTGTTTTCCAACCGAGAATTTTCTTTTCATGAGAAAAGTTGCGCTAATAGAGTCACGTGACTTGGTTAAGTGCTTCAGGGCACATGTAATTTCCATTGTAAGACGATGAAGACCGGTGAAGGACACTGAAATGGGCATGACGATTGTAGCATTGAATGGACGAATAATGTTGTTATGCCTGTCCTTTTGAGAGTTATCCGTCTAATCTATTCGTAATATTATATAGTATGTTAAGTGATTTGTATGCGAAACGTCATTTCCTTGCTTGATGCGAAAAAAACCATTTTATCTTTTTGGCAGAAGCGCAGTAAGAATTGAGGTAAATAAAATGTTGAACAAAGAGTAGTTTGTAAATTTTTAAACTTATTTTCGAATCAGTGCCAGTAGATTTAGCTCAACCAATACAATATTTTCCTTGATTGAGCTTGTGCTTAATTGATTCAAGCGTTACGGTGCAACAGGATCATCTCACATTGATTAAGTATGCAACATTCCCATAATTGGATTTCTAGGCGTTAATGCATGACAAGCGTTGATAGACAGCTCAAGCAAATCGAATTGATTACTTGCACTAGCACTGTACATGCACACTTCCGTTCAGTATCTGTGCAGTTTCATGATTAGATGCATTTTCGAGACTGTAACTGCATTTAGTTGGATGGTAATGCACTACGAATCTGAGCAAGTGACGACGAAAAGTCATTTGCATTTCATGGGATTCGTATATTGGATTCAAGGCGATCAACTACAATGTCTGATATACTCGTATATTTCTAATATCCGTATACGTCAATTTTATAATGTAGGCTCTCTAGTAGTATAATATGTATGTGTTTAGTTCTCCTTTTGGCTGTCATTTCTAATGGAACGTTTCACATTGTAATTAAGAAGGTGTTGAGTAATTAATCTAGTTTCTCAGATTTATTGTGTGCAATCAACTATTTCCGAAGCCCAATTGGATTTGGAATGGAGCTGTACGGGTACTTTGATTGCGGCTGCGGGGAATAGGTTAGGCCATAATGATATTTGGTAACATTGTTATTTGCTTACACGCTACTGATTCGCTTATTTGGGAAACTTACTACTTAATTAAACGCCCTTAAAAGAGAAGAGTAATTGCCACACTTCCTGCCATCCGAACCCTATTTGGCATTTTTTTAGCCTACTGTCAAACTTGTAATGTCAGTCTATCTCGTACAAGTGAGAGTTACGAGTATGATATTTTGTCATAAAGAAATGGAATTACATATTATTAGTTCCAAGCTTAAGTTCATACTTAAGCTTTGAACTCATCAAATAGAGTTACTAGAATTATTGTATTATTCGTAACACACATACGTTTTACCCTTAACCTAAATATTTCCGCATTTATGTCTAACAATAGTACTAATGATGCCGCCAAGGGAAGTAACTTTCCGGTGAACATTTTTGCTACTTCTTGAAAAGATTAGGTTTAACTCTGCTAATGCATAACGACTGTGAGTTGTTGTACAACAGAAAACTAGTTCAAGTGGTCTCCAAAACTCGGTAGTGACCACTCTGTTCAAGGATATCTCAGTTTCAATGTCCACTTGGGCACGGATTTCCACTTACTTTACCCCCATTTAAAAATATTACGAAGATTGCCGCGTATTCAGTTTTGCTTAGGGTAGAAGAAGAATCAACCCCAGATTATTATACTTCATACTCGTATTCAAGTGGCTGCAAGGATGATGTTATTTTCTTTAAAATCCGATTCTCCCGCATCCATTCGTTCTAGGGAAACCGCCGTCAGTTTAAAAATGCTGGTTAAATTTTACTTAAAAGTGGACATTACTTATTTAAGATACGGATAAATACGAGTATACATAATATTGTATACAGTTTTTTTTTCAATTATGACATCTTTACTTTATTCTCCGGTGATTTTGGATTCATTGAAAGGGTAGATATAGCAAATATTTGAATATTATCTTTTTATCCGCGTTTTCTTCTCATTTTTTCTCTTTATTTTCTGTCGGCCAAAGGGCGGATCGAATGTGACGTCTGAAAAAAGGTTTGCTGTTTGTTTTGCAAAGATACGTACAAAGAGCATACGTAAACGCTCAACAAATTCAAAATAAACAAAACATATCGTTTTGAAGTATGTTTGAATACTATGTCTATTGCGGCGATTTTTATTTTGAAACCATATAAAATGAAAACTAGTTGGTTTGCAGAAGATTTCTAAAAACAAATCCCTTGGGAAGATTGGAATCAATCAGATCGAAAATTCGTCGGAATGATTTGTTTTGGTTATCGAAAGATACGTTCTAGTATTTGCATGCTGTTTGAAGTGACTGTGATACTTCCTACCAAATATCAACCTAATTTGTCTAGGAACTTGTGAATGGCGACTTTTTATGAATTTCTGAATTCAGATACTAGTGATATTAGCTGCGTTTTTTTTTCTTTTTTGTACAGAGGAGGGTAGAGCAGGATAAGCGGCAAAAGAAAACGATCGAGAGCAGACTGGAGCAGCGAAGACGAAAACGGGGCATATCTTTGCTGGGAGTGTGTCTTGGTTGAGTTTAGCATTCAAACGTCAACTGAAATTTCAAGAGGAAACTCAAATCCTTAATACAAATACAATCGGGCAAATTTCCTTTAGGCACCAAAATTATTTCGTACTCAGTAAATTTTTTTCAACTAGATTCTAGTTAAACACAACTAGAATTTAGCTCCTAGATATTCTAGTTAAGATCTAGTGATTAAGTACCCACTAGAATATCAGGGAAATATTTTAGCGATTTTCTATTAGAAGCGTGTCGAGAATCTAGTTCCATTTACTTGTATTTCAGTAGTTTTGACAAAAATCTGGAAGCGAAAAAGACTAGTAAACTAGTAAATGAGTAGACAGTAGTACCTCAGGTATATATATATAGGTATATATTGTCACACTAATGCAGAAGCCAAATTTTCGGTTAATTTTGATAGGATACTTTCAAAATGTCTGTTAATTGCTTTGAGCTCTCCAGGAACATGGACGTTTCAACACTCAAGCATATCTATGACTTGTTGGTGTTTAGATAGTGTATCTACTTTTTGGGCGTACAGTTTCTAGCATACACCTCTTTATATTGACAAGCTCAGAACGCAGTGGGAGTTCAATTAGTAGTGTTAGTGTTCGCACTGAGGATCGAATCTCCATTATCTAGAACACGGCCACCGAGCGCGAATGGGATGAAGTGTTTTGCGAAAACGCAAACACTACCTCCAAACGCGTAGACACTAATGATGCCTGCCTTGTCTTTGTCTACCGCTTTAGCAGTAAATTTATCCAGTTTTCTAGATGTGATACTTTTTTTTCCTAGAAACGGAGTGACGAGCACTAGAAAAACAGTCGAATTGACAAGACGAACTGAACTTCTAGTTACTTTCACTTGATTTTTGGGCACGAACTGTATATCTAAGTATTTTCACTGGATTTATGGGCATACGACATTTTTTACTAGATTATCAGTAAGAAATTTTCACTAGATTATCTCTAGTTGAACTTTACTGGAAAAAAGATTTGCTGTGTATGTTTGCTATTCCATATAATTACACAAAACGAACATTTTATTGTTGGGAAATCCATTTTATGGGCTTCCTAAACTGTAAACTGCAAGAAAACGTTGACACCTGCGCCGTCTGCATTTCAAAACGCAGACTACTTAACGGAGTAGAATTCTTGCACTAGCCTTCTATCGATAGCAGCTCAGATCAAATTGTTACTGTAATTGTGTGGGTCAATCCTGCTCTGCGTAGCTGTTGAAAAAACGCGCATATTGTGTGTATTTGTGAATTAAATATTTTGGAACTCTTCCTCTGATACGTATTAACACCATTAGGATTCCCTAATAAGTTTCTGAAAAACCGACGGATAATCACTCCTATGTATCTTCCAGTCAAGGCTTAATATTGCTTCCCAATCCGGGGGCACTCGCTTTCCACTAAATCAGGATATCTCAATATTTCTGCTATCGCAACCCCCTTAGAGAGAAAAAATCGCACGCGACCCCGGGCACGATCATAGGTTTAGGCGTCTCTCAAACCAACGCGATTTATTCGTGGCGAATTTATAAATTTGTTGACATGGCGTCTCATGGAGTTGCTCAAACCGACACGACACGAATTCGCCGCTTTCGCGATTTTGCAGTTGGCTACTGAAACGAATCTTGGATAGCTCTATTCGACAACTACTGTTGAAATTGCAATTTCAATTTCAAAGGAAAATCGGCGGAGATGGCTCTACATGTGGTAGTATGCATAATTGGGCATGACTTATACTAAAAGCACTCTAGCCGCTTTCTTGGACATTGAGGTTACCTTTAATAACATCCCAACTGGTATCATTCAGAAGTCCCACGCTCAGCTTGGGGTGGAGATTTGTTTTAGCAGCTGGATAGTAGCGATGCTAAAAAGCAGAACGATTCAATCGGAGCTGGGAGGATGTCAGGTTACCAAATACATACGCAGGGGAACCCCCCGGTTGGGGTCATATCTCCCCTGCTATACATTATAGTGATGGACGGACTCCTAAGAAAGCTAGAAACTTCAGGAGTCATGGTAATTGCATACGCAGATGTTGTGGTAATTCTGGTTTCTGGTAAGTTCCTGTCCGTGATATGCGAAATCACTTGGACTGTTGAGCGCGGCCTTACTGCATTTTTTCCACAGAGATAGATAGAAGGAGATGAAACCTCCATTTACTGTACACTAAATTCTGGACGTAATTCCACCACATACGAACTAGTAAAAAGTAAACAGAGAGACACACGCCTTCCACTGCGCAACACCCGCGCAGTCTATATAAAAGCACAGGAAGCACTAAAGATGTCATCCCCTCTCCTACTTCTCCTATTAGAACAATAACATTCCAGTCTGTCTCTCAGCCGCGGAACACCAGCCCGGTTCATATAGAAGCACAAGAGATTTTCCATCCCCCTTCCTGCTTCCTCACTTGTGCCGAATTGCTTCGTTTCTCTCGCTCTTTTTCATTTCCTCTGATTCTCTCTTCAAAGATTTTTTCACGAAGAGCCGCGCGGCTCTCGCTCGCGAGTGGGAGCGAGGTGCGTAAGACTGAAATGCAAAGAATACATTGGAGCTTTCACACTGGGAGCACAAACCTTTTCGTCGCGCGAGCGAGAACCTACACAGACATATTCATTTCGAGCCGTCGCACTTATTGATCAAAATTCAAAGCGAGGAGTGCCGGCATTCACACGGGAGAGCGACAATGGCTCCCGTCCTTATGCTTATTAATTTAGAAGGGCAATGACTTTGATTAGTACATATAAGTAGGCCAGAATATATAGATGGACAATCTTCTATAATACGACGATTAGAACTGCGACTGTGAGTAGCTGGTATCGATCATAGTGCGGTCTCAATGGATTAAAATAATTTGTACTGAATTAATGTCTACAAGGTTCTCGTCCCTCTTTCTATATCCGAATTTTTCAAACAATCAGATAAAAAAATGATACAAAGTATCTACACTGCATGCAGATACATCGGAACATGGATATGTCTATGACTACCGACTGCGTGGAACCTGTTGTGTTGAAGATATCGACGTAAGTTTTATAAAGATCCCAGTATAGTTATACTGGATGAAATCATTCGACAAAACACGTCCCACGCTTTCGGTAGGCATAAGACATATCCATATACCGATGTATCTGCATTCAGTGTAGATAATTTGTATCATTTTCAAGACATACCGTCCCGCATAGTGTACAGGAGAATACAAATTAACCCAACCGTTGCCCCGTGTGTGGATCAAGTGATCATACACTCTACATATTGTATATGCGCCTGTGCTTCGTTAGTACGTAAATCCGCGATCGATCGCGTCAAGCCGCGGTCTAGCTAAACACACTTACTATTAGTAGATACTTAGATAGTATTCGTCTAAGTCTAAAGACGGTAAGCGCGACAACACAATTTTATTGCATTAACGTTTACGTTATCCGCGCTGCACAAACTGCATCATCTGCACTATTCTCCCCACTAAATCAGAATTGTGCACTGTTAGTTGATATATCATCGATCGTGATAGTACGCGGTATGCGCCATACAAGTACGGTCGTAAGTTCCTTACATCTCACGAGAAAAACACGTTGGTGACCTTGATGACACTGATTTCAGTCGGCTGGATGGGATTGGCCATCACAAGAAAGGGGTGGATCCGCCGCGGAAGTGTAGTCCAAGGTCCGTGGAGCAAGCATTTCTTTCGCACTGTCGCCGATGACGAAGCCACACCCATCCATTGAACTTCTGCGACTCAACCGTCTCTCCATTGCGTGCATACGAGTGTGTGTATGTGTGTGTGTGTGTGTGAAGTTGAAGCTATTTCCCGACCTACCCCAACGATTTTCTTATTGAGTCAGGTTAGTGACGTAATTGATGAAAACAAAAAGATTGAAGTGAAGGAGAAGCCATAGTGCTGTGCACGAGTGAGGGAGACAGGTTGTCTGGATGTGGCTGGTGTTGGAGCAGATTTGAATCACGAGGCGATGGCAGTTGAATGATGTTGACTTGCGTTATGGGTGCCTGGTTGTTTAGTCAGTTCATGACGCGATATTTTTCGATTTTCGTGAGTTCCCTTTGATGACTGACTCGGATTGACTGAGGATCGGCCACTACATTCATATAACTCGCAAAAATTTTCAATGGGCTTGTTTCCTCTTCTGACCCCCGAGTAGAAAAACAGACATTTCGTGTGACGGACAGATTTTTAGGATGACCCCCAGCTATAAGACATATCCATGTCAAAAAACTGTCTCAAGTCAATACCCTCCGTGTCCATTGATTTGATGAGTATTTGTAACAAACGACAGCTTTATGTGCATTTTAACTGCATTGTGCAATATCTCGATTTACAACCGATGCACGATATGAAAGAGAATCCCCATAAAGGTGCTGCCACATTTTACAATCGCTACGACCTGGGGGGCGTGTATTTTCCAGGAGTCAGAACAATTTCTCATCATCTTCCGTCACTTTGTAACGACCAAGTCATAACCATTTTGATTGGATCCTATTGCCTGGGAGCTTGTGTGACTGTGTCATTGCCATTTCAAATGTGCCTCAATCACACCCGGGAGGTATTAAAAAGTGTCGCATGAAAAGTATATCTTCAATGTTGCAATAGCTACACAACTGCACTATAAAAAGCAGCCCGAGTCCCACAGTGCGCTGCTACTACTGTGAGCAGTTAAAATTTACTTTTTATGTGAAAAAAGTTATTTTTTGAAGAATTTTTATGAAATGTAATGACAGCAGACGCCTTGAATTGATGCGAAATATGGAAGGATTCGTATTTTGTCTATTCTTTTCCTTTGATTCATCTTCTTGTTACAGATTTTTTATGAGGCAAGTTGTGCGCGCGCTTCCTATCTGCGATCGTTAACCGTTTTATAGGCAATTTTAAGTTTTGCTCCGATTGATAGCATTTATGGCTTGGCGTGTTTTTAATATTCACCCCTTCGTTTTAGTTTCAAATTTATCTGATTCTTTCATTGATAGAATTAGGTGATAGGTGAGAGAGGGCTCAGTTATACGAGGAGAAATCGTGGTTGTGTTTTTTGTGAAATTAATATAATCTCTAATTGAATGCAAAACATTAAAAATTACACAGACATCCGGGGCGTTCTGTAAAGCGAAAAGTCATCTCTTAGAAGGCGGTTAACAAAATTATACCCATCTTCCCCTATTCGCTAATCCTCCAACCCTTCAATATATTCACTCGCCATAGAAAATTTTGATGGTCGATTTATGGATTTTCATGTGATACGGCCTTTGTGGTATTGATAGGGTTGAATGATTTCCTTAATTTATTATGTGAAAATATAAATAAAACGTTGAGTTTAAGGCTTCCAGTTTTTTAGGACATTCAATCAAATTAAATTGGATGATACAATTCCGTCGTCATATTGTTTCGTTTCACGATTTTTATAGTTTCACAATCTCGTCCACGACGAGTTGAATGACATAAGTGCTGATATGAAGGATACCATCAATGCAAAAGGGTTTATGATGTAATATGACGTTCTTCCCTAAAACGAGGAAAAAATAAACGTACACAGTTGTAGCCCGAGGGACTGAACATGCCATCAAAGGATCTCGATAACGAGACTATAGTCTTTGACGATGAATAGAAAGACCTCCTTTGTATTATCCTTTCTGGGTTTGGTTTTTTTTCTTCTCTTTCGTTGGGGTGGTTACACATTGTCGCCAGAAAGGCTGTCATATAATTTTTTTTTGTTTTCTGCATAAAAGTCCTTTTTAACACCCAACAAGACGAGACTTTTTTTCCTGAGAGGGATCGCCTTCTATATGGCTGCGTATTATTGCAACGTACCTTGTATTTTATTTATGCCGTGCAATAAAAAGTGTGGTCAAAATTGGCCAAATCATACATGATCACATGTGCGTGAAATTCAATTTAGCCCTTTTTACGAAAATACCACGTTTTCTCGTGTTGCAAATGACGTTGAAGGGTTGAAAGTGTTTTGTTGGCGTGACATAAAGTTGACATTTAAAAAAAAAAAAAAATTATATTGGTTATAAGATTGAGGTTAAATTAATTCTAAGGGTGTTTCCATAGAGATATCTCGTATCTTGCTTGAAATCTGGACGGGCTCACATGTTTTCAATTGGGATAAGGTTTCCATTGGGAAATCATGCAAATTAGAGTTTGGAATCACTGAGAGGTAGAAATGATTGAATATAAAATAACAAAATGTTTCATTTAAATTAAAAGTAAATTCGTAAACCGCAGGTGCTCCCGCAGCATCTAAACTCGGCCTAAAAGACTGTTCGGATAGGAGGTGCATGCTAGCAACTACACCATCCGAAAAATATGCTATCGAAGCATCAACAAGGTATAGGTATGCAAGATATGTTGATGCGCGCATGCTCCTGGAGAGGTCAAGACAATTAACAACAACATCTTTGTATTCAATTATTGAACCACAAAGCCCTTGGCAGAGAAAAATTAATTTCGAGGAAGTGTGCAGGAAGAGTATCACGAGAATCATTCGATGATTACAGACGGGTCTAAAGTGGGTTGGAGAAATGGAGGTGCTCTTTTTCCAGTATATGCCAGCCTACACGCGGAATAAGATGCAAATACAAAAAAAGGAGATAAACTAGTAAGAATATGTATATTGTATATGGACCAATAAAGGCGAAGTTACCATACATCCAAGTCTATCCGACAATGCATGATTCCGCAAAGGAATCAGACTCAAAATATGAGGAAGAGTGTAGAATCACATTGCGAATATTTTAATTGCCTTGGCTTCAACTGGGGCATGGGCGCATCAATATATATTTCCAGCATTTCTATGTCTTGTTGGCGTTTCGTTAGCATATAAATTTCGGATGCTGCAGTTGCTAGCATCCACCTCCTATCCAAACCATCTTCTTCCGACCAACTTGGAACACTGAGTGAGTTCTAAAAGTACTAACAGGTAATTTTAATTTCCGCACCGGGGATTGAACCCCTGTTTCTCTAGGTGCAGCATCATAGAATGGCGGCCCATACCTCACGGTTACCGAGCGCGTTGCAACATCGGATCTATATAATAGTCGTATTTTATTGTGCAACAATACACTAACAACACTGCGCCCGATAATTCTGGATAGAAAGGAAGAAACTTGTCATGAAAGTTGCTTTTCGGTTGAACCAATATAATGCATATACCTAACAAGGGAAACACTCCATTTTTGCCGAAATTGTTTATTTCGCTATTCTGCGTTTTTTTTAAATAACTAATAAAAAAATGAAAGTACTTAGTAGCCCAGCTAACACTAATGGATGAACTTTTTCGTGGATGGAAGCATTCTTTAAGTTATACAAATCATTTGCCCAAACCCCTAGTGCGGCATAGCGCGTCAACTAATACATGTGGCTTAGCTGACGGTTCATTGGCCCGTTAAACCAGTTTCGCGCCTACGTATGGTCGGAAGATGCGGCTTATTATTATACCCCGCGCCACAGGGGAAGACAACAAAAACTTCCATGGCAACGAACGCCCTGGACGGGGCCTTTGCGTGCTGAGCTATCAGTCGCTCCAGCATTGAAGTCCAAGGAGATTTAAATAAAAAGTTCAAATTTGGGTTCCAATTTATGCTTATAACTTATCATCATCATCATGGCGCGACAGCCGGACGACGTGCCTTGGCCGCCTGGATCGCTGGTCTGCAATTATCTCGTTCACGTGACCGCGTGCTCCAATTTTGGAAGCCCAGTAGCTGCTTGGCGTCCGCATATATTGAGCTCTCCCAACGAGATCCCGGTCGTCTTCGAATCTCGTTCCGTCGACTCGTTTTGCGTTCATTATTCTTTTTCGCATGCAATCATTGTAATGAACGACTGAGTCCGGAGTGAGTCCGATCTCCTGGAGTATTAAGATAAGGCGACGGCATGTGCTTGACGGAGCTGTACGCGGTAGCTGATGGGCAGGGTTCTTGCCTTTTTTAATACTCCAAAATCCATTACAATTTATAGTTCACATGCCATAAGAAAAAAAAACGAGCAAGCAAGCAAAGAAAATAAAAAAAATTATCAACAAAAGAAAGAAAATAAATTTAATAATGGAAGCACAACGGAGCTGACTCATGCATTTTTTCTTTAGTCCAGGTTTTATGGACTGGGGCCGAAAACACCCATCCACTATCCAACAGGTCCCATGGCCTACATTAGAGACCTCCCATAACCGACGTTGTCCTTGTCGGTGCTTTACTTACTCATTGTGGAGGGAGAGGAGTATTCCATTGGGAAAAAAAAATGGCAATTAATTACGCCATACCTTTTTTTATTATAAGCAAACTTTAAATTCTACCAAAAATTCATCCGCGACATCATTATATTCACTACGTGCCATACATTTCAGGAATTCAATTAAATTAACATAATTATTATGAATACAAAAAAATTTCCTTTTAGAATTTACTCAAATTTTATATAAAATACATATATACTAATTAGGCGACGATAATGCGGTCGAGGAAAACGCGGCTTGACAATTTAAAAAAAATACTTAGATAATTAATATACGAAAAAAAATCAAACTCACCCACTTTGTCGTCCGGAACGGCCGTTGCGTACGTGCGTGGTTATGCGTTGTTCGCTGAAACAAAGGACTTGTGGTTTTCCTTGACCCAAGTTTCTATTCGTCGATGCACAATATTATAGTGATTTAATGATTTGTCATTTGATTGATCTTAAGAAAATTAATTAGATAAAATTGATACAAACAAAAAAAAACATAAAAATTGGAGATTGCCAGCAAGTTAACGCGCGTTCGCAAGTTCAAAATACAATGCCGTTATATGCAATTCCCCCAAAAAAACAAAGAAGAGTACGGGCAAAAGTCCTTCCCACATTCACTTGATTAATTGCAAATCGAAGTAGAATTCGATGGTATACAAATCCCCGTATTGCAATGATCTGGCCACAGTTCGCTTAAGTTGCCGAGGAGCGAAGAAACAAAAGAAGATTTTGCCGGTAGTTAAAATCTGTTGCACAGCAATTGATCCTTTGTCCGAACAATGCAGCTGTTTCGCGGAGAAACCGGTATCTTGGTCCTAGCCCCAGACTGATCGGCCGGTAGAACGGCCGTTTCACAAAAATCTTAAATTGTGTATTCTGCGAATAACAAAGAAAGAGAAGCGAAACGCCGTTTTAAGTCATTGGTTGCACTTCACAAAAACCAAAAAGAAAACCAATGAAGTTATATACTTCGTATACTCACTTGATTTCACCTTTTTTTTTTGTATATATATAAATACGTATATATATTCGCCTTCAAGCACTTCCAACAATAAATCTTTGATTTACGGAGCACTTCACAACTGAATAAAAAAAATTCTACGAGTCGAACTTTAAATTCTTAAAGTCAGCTAGACTTTATTTTATTAAAGAAAACTTCTGCACTAAATAATCGGAATTTGTCTTCTTTTTCGATGTTCTCTTATCGACAGATTTTTCGGGACTCGTCCAGGGTCCGTTCTTTTTAATTTTTCAATCCGGAAAAAAAAATCCCCACCCTCTGAAAATATGATGAATTTTCCCGCCAAAACAAGCCAGTTCATCCCACCACAATCATATAGGCTTTGTTCTATATTAAATTGCTAACACCACAAAAAAAAAAAAAACGTTAATTCGCCGTCGCTATAAAATGCCTATTTATTGCAATTGCAATTGCACATACATACTTGCAATAGTACTTGCCTAGCATGGCAATTCAATGTACAACGCTGTATGCATTACCCGTCGTCGTCGTCGTCGTCATCGATTCCGACGAACGCACGCAGCTACATACATTTGTATCCAATTGGAATGTTGTGCAGCGTCACAGGCACCGACGGTCCAGTATGGATCACAGCTGATATTCGCAGCTATATTCAAGCAGCCGATTTTTTTGCAGCGCTAACAACTCACGGTACTAAACAGCTGTTGTTATCCGAAGGTAAGAGAAAAGAAGTTGAACCGGGCGAATTTTTTTCTCTTAAGTTGCCATTGCCGTGCAAAAGGGTAGATGCTGCGTGAACATTTAAGTTCGTTGGCGTTGAGTGCAATTGTTTGCGATGGTGCGAGAGCAAGATAAACATTGCAAAAAAATACGTTAAGGAAGTTAAAATTCCTTCGGCAATGCAATCATTACATCATCGTCCATTCGTTGTACATGCCCTGCCCATTGAAGTCGTTGTAGTTTGACGATTTTCGAAACTTCCAGCGGTACCAGATGCGTCATCCATCTCGATCGCAAACAGCCCTCGAAAATTCGTCGTAGAACCTTACGTTCAAATGTGTCTAGCATGTTTCCAGAGGCTTGAGTTAGGGTCCATGCTTCGCAACCATAGCATAGCATTGGTTGTATAATGGTGCTGTACACGCGGAGCTTCGTATTTCTGTGCACATGCCTCGATTTCATTATGGGGAGAACCGAGAAAAAAGTCTTATTAGCTAACTGTATCCGTCGCTTGATTTCGTCAGTTTTGTTGGCGTCTCTTGACAAGTTGCAACTCAGCTATATGAAGTCTTTCACGAACTCGATGTTTAGGACTACCACATTGATGTTCGATTGTGCAGGTGTCCTTATCGTCGATTGCATCATTATTTTAATTTTACCCTCATTGATACGTAGTCCAACTTCTCTAGCAGCGGTATCGAGCGTATGCACAAGTTCTTCCGCATCGGCCAATCTTCGGGACATGATGTTGATATCGTCGGCGTACGCTGCTAATTGTGTTAACTTGATGAGTAGCGTCTTGCTGTTGTTCATATTCATATCCCGAATAGCGTATTCCAGTGCTAGGTTGAAGAGCGTCGGTGCCAGTGCGCGTTTCAAATAGATCAATAAGTCTATTATGGATCCTTACCTGTGAGACGGAGTTGGTCATCGTCATCTTCATCAGTCGCACTAATTTTGCCGGTATACCAAATTGCAGAATTATGTTGTGCAGTACTCCACGATCGATACTGTCGTATGCCTGCTTGAAGTCGGCGATTTGGTGTACGTCTACGTTGTATTCCCAGCATTTCTGGAGTATCAGTTTGACCGTAAAGAGCTGATCGGAGCGACCAGGTCTGAAACCGCTTTGATATTCGCCAATGATTCGTTCTGCGTACGGTTTTATTCTATTTTTCCAGAAATTTGGTCAACATTTTATAAGACGTACAGACTAGTGATATGCCCCTGTAATTCTCACACCGCATTTTATCTTTACCTTTACCTTTTTGTGAATTGGTCAGATGATGCTTCTGCGCCAATCGTTTGGGATCTCCTCGTCCTCTCATACTCGCAGGAGTAATTGATGTATGGCATTAACTGGACCCGTTCCACTGAAATTTAGGAGTTCAGCTTGAATCTCGTCAGCACCCGGCGCTTTATTTCGTTTTAGTCACCGCCACGTGAGATCAACATCCTCAACTGTCGGGGGTTGTACGGGTGAGCATAGATCAACAATATCGACGAGAGCTTCTTGTGTGGGATGTTAGATGGTAGGTTTCGCTAAATCTAAATGTACCTTTATAGTCTTCTAGCTAAATACTCGTATATACCGATACGAAAACATGCAGGAAATGACGCCTTTTCCCTTGAGGCTAACAGACATATTCTCACAATATTTAATCAACAACACAGCCACGTTCGAACATATTTAATCTTTTGTATTTCAAATTTGACCACCACATCCTTTAGAAATGTCTCAAATTTCCAAACATGATGTATCTTATTTATGATATTACCGCATAACACTCCCAGGAAACTTCTATCCTAGACTGAGACGCCATAAACTTTTGCGTGCATAATTAAAATGATTGACAAGGGGGTGCGCCATATCGCCACCATTTTCAGCCGTATGCTTGGAAATTGAAATTGAGTGTAGCGAAAGGGTTGAACGGGTTTGAAGGGTTGTAGGTGAGTGTATGCAAACGACCAGCAACATTCTTTGCTCGTAAACGCTTCCTCTCGATGGACTACTTAAAAGTCAGTGATAGAGCTCTACGATTGTGTGAACCCTTTTCGTACGTTTTACCAGTGTTGCAAGTTTTCTGAGAAAACTCAGCAACAATCTTTATCGGAAGGTGTTTGGAGTGTAGGCATTTTTTTAACCTATTGTTTATGAATTCGGCAACACTAGTTTCAATATTTTTTTCAGATATTCAAATTTTGTCTAAAGAACGCGTTCACACGGCCACTACCCAAATCGGATCGGAAGTTTCGCTCAAGCGACGAATTCATGCGGGCATACGACACGTGACTACTCGATGGAAAATTCAGGACGACAAGCGTTGGAAGCGTCGGCATTAAGTAATTACGTGTATCTGATTGCAGCATTCTTTCCGAAGATTCTCAGAAACAAGGTTTTGGTGGACGCTTGGGCTTTTTTGTTTAAGGTCATAACTCAAAGAAGTGAAAATAGACAGTGAATGAAGGCGGACGACAATCAAAACATTGTGGGGTGGTTCGAAATTGGGTGAACGTCCGGTTGAACAACGAAAGGGTTAAATACGATTTAGACGAGTGATAAGGTCCGTGAAGCGTTAAGGTTGGTTTTAATTAAGGTCTCCGACAACTATTATGAGAGTTGACTTTAAATAAAATAATGTGTTTGACGACGTGAAACAGCAGTTTTTCGAATGAACACTTTATATGTAAGGATACATTTAATGACCACTTTATTTGATGTGGCTCTGCGGGTGGCTGATGGGAATGTATAATAAAAAGCATGACGTCGTCTGATGCTATTGACAAATAAAAATGTGTTTGAATTAAATTATATTTTTGAAAGATACAGAAATACTGCCTGAATATGTTTTTTTTTACAAATATACTTCTCAAAGCAAAATAAGGGCCACCCGAATATTTTTGCTTCGATAACTAATTTTTATGAATGCCGTTATGTTTTCAAGTGTTTTGTTAACGGTAAAGTGAATGGGGCATGGAGGAATGGCGTGAGGTGCTTTTCACGGATGAGTGTAAAGTGAAGTTTTTTTTAATGACAATCGACGTATGAGAGTATGGAGAACCACAAAAAACAATCGGAAAATTATTAGTGGCCCTTATTTTGTTTTGAGGAGTATACATACTTAAAAGTCGGCAAATATCAATGCATTTGCAATGTAACAATACCCAATAGCGTTTTTTTGGTTTGCTATTTTTCCAATAAATCTAAATGTTGCCCACCATCGCATACCCCATTCCGTATCCTTTTAAATTCCATTCGTTTCGCTCCATTATCTGACAGCCCCTATCAATATTCGGTTTTCAAAACAAATCGACCGTCTCAACCATATTTTGTTCAACACCATAATTTGGCATGCGAATAATCACCAACAAATCCATTGCTACCAGCCAGTATTTTCGCGAGGATACTAGGAAAATTTGCATTTTTTTCATTTCGCCTTCGATTATCCTCCTATCATCGATTTCACCCTTATCATTGGAAAATGTGCATATCGTCATTGTACTTGTAGGATAATTTGAACGTTTGCCGGCTTGTCTTATTGAAAATTATGCAAAGTAACTGAAGCGAGTCGATGACGTTAAAGTATGTTGTTGCGATATCCGATAGTATTCTCATTCAAATTGGCCCAGGGGTAAATAGGACAAAGTCAGTGTAATTTTTCTTCTCGTCTTTGCTATTTTGCATATGGAACTTTGATAGTTATGATCCTGATGAGAGAATTTTAAAATGAAATGTGATAAGATTGGGAAAAATGCATGAAGTTGGTTGAAGGGTAGTGTGAAAGGACAGACATGCCAGTAGAGTAACATTTCGATATACCTCATAAAATTCGAACAGATTGAAGTCTAATTGAAAACAGGGAAAAGAATTTCGGGTTGTATCCGATCATTGACTTGAAATCCATGTTATTGAAATGTTTTCCTTTTTGAAATTATTTCGGTGAAATGATAAGGTTTATGAGCAATGTCGCCAAATAAAATGCAAATTCTTTTATTAAAATGTCGATATGTTGGGGGACAATTTTCTAAATTTGTTAAATTTACTGTGGAATTTTCTTATATAGGTATATGTATTGGGAAATTTAGAGTACTAAACACATAGAGATTTGCACATTTATTAGGAAAGTTATTGGCAGATTTGTTGCAATATTGGTTTTCACCTCAGTCTCCTCCAGAAACGAAGTTTTTGGATAGATACAGTGGTGGAAATTTGAATATTTTCATATTTCATATATTTCACGGAAAGATTGTGCGTTGTTGTTAATTGCCCTGACTCCTCCAGGGTAGGGTTACGCGACTTCCTCTTTTAGGAGGACATATCCTCTTTCTGAGTAAAAACATAACGATTTGTCCTCTTTTGCCTATCATAATAATTCAACATCAATTAATCAATTTATTAATACTTACTAAATTGGAGTACAATAAGAGTAAAGGATATAGTAAAATAAATTAACTTGTAACAGCTTTGGCCACAGTTCCGGCATAACACAAAAAGGGCGTCAAAACTTTTGTAATTGCTGAAATTCTTGAGCTTTTGTGTGAATGGATAAGCGCGGTCCTCTACAGCAAGCAGAGCCGTTCAAAGGCTAAGGCGACACAGAAAGGAAAGGGCGCTTAAGAGAAAGCCAAAAGAAAAGCCAAACTTGAGAGTGAATTTTGTAAATTCGGAGTATGAATGTAATATGTGTAAATCCATTTAGTTGTACATACATAAATCGCTATTTTTCCGATTTAATGAGATACTCACAGTTCAAATTTACACGCGTGAACAGTTCGATTTCCATTCTTAAGTTTGCCACACATGATCGCGCATAACCACGCAGAATTTCCATCGAATTTAATAGAACATTCGGAAAAAAGTCTTCTCATTTCCACCGTTCTATGAAATTGAAGGTTCGATGGAAGTTCGGTCGAGGGTGTGCACCATCTTATGTGGCCACCATGAGAGCGACTTAGGCTCCACACACGCGAAGAACAAAGTGGATCACTAAACGCATTGAAAATGAGGAGAATTTGGTTCGATCATCGGTTGCGATCATTGAGTACGTTCTGGATCTTAAACGTTGCAAGCTTTCAGCAATTCAGATGCAAGTAAATCTGAAGATGAAACCAAACCTGTTTTATTTCTCCAGTTCATGTTTAACATGCAATCTGCACCTGAAATTGAATTGAGATGAAAGCAACTTGTAACTTGAAAAAAGTTCTCCTCATTTCGATCATTCTATTGAAATTAATGTGGTTCGGTGTTGGTCAGGGATCATTTGGTTGGACGTGTGTGTTTAAGGTTTTCCCAGAACACACTCAGTATCAACGACAATCAGTTGCAAGTAAAACAACCCGAACGAAAATGGTATTCTCAACAGCATTTCAATGTGCAACAATGATTCCAGATAGGTACAAGAAACATACTTGCAACAAATATTTGAAGCGATGCATTGTTCTAATTTAAATTGAAAAACTGCTTTGGAAAAACGTGAAGAGGGGGCGCAAAATGTCCTTGCATGTGCCTTAAGTTATAGTTTGACCGGCCCTGACTGCAAGCATAATTGAGCGGATACGTTCTCCCCCAACACAAGCGGTGCGGAAATAAACTTCTACGAGCGACAGGGATTGTCCATTGCAGGCACAATTGCGCCTCAATTTGCTTTAATTTCATTGCACACAAAATCAATTAGCAAAATGTTTCTTTCGAATATATTCCTCAAAGCAACGCGCGGCTATGAGCTGTAACTAGCTGCAAATCCCTTTTTTTTATCTGGCGCAAGAAAACGTAGCCGCTTGGCTTAAACACGTTTGAAGTAAACGAAGGCTCATGAAAATTCTTAACTTTCTTAATTGGAATTTCCCGCGCATTGCCGCTTGTTGACGCTTGTGTCGCGGGATCGCGTTGCAGCCCAAATGCAAGACCCAAGACAATCTTCATCGCTTACACGAGACTCCGCAAACAAATATCTCTTTTGAAAGTAAGGACTATTGAAATTATTTAATGAATTCTATACAGTATTTCTTGGCCATCCATCCTCGATACGATTATCCAGGACTGATTTATCCTCAGAGAGAATGTGTACAATTCGGGCCGAAAATGAATATTTTACCCGTTTCTACAAACGAAACCCGCTCATAGCGACACATGTTACGTAAAATTCTGAAAAGATTAAATTCGGAAGCAATTTCAGAGCAAATATGATCATAAAATCCCTGCCTTGTCCGAATTATTTTGGAGATAAATTAGTCCTTGTTCATGGAATTGGGATATTTTTTTTTTAATTGTAGGGAAGCGAATAAACAGCAAATCACTCTTCAGATATTTTGCGCAAAAATGCATCATTATTGACTTATTCCCAGAAAACTGATTCGGACATTGATTTTTTCAATTTTGGCGCGATGTAAACTGATTTCTAAATCTAGAGCTGGCAGCATTTCCTTAGCAGTCTTCGATGAGGTTGAACTCAGTCTACCCAGAATAACGCAATAGAAGTATTTATATCGTACGTAAATTAAGAGCTTTGGTTTATCAAAAACGTGGCCCACTAGACTTATTGTTATTACCAACGTTGACATTAACATATTATAATAAAATGCTAATAATTTTCATCATTCCAGGTCCCTTTCGTCGTGCACCACTTGAGCATCCTCACTCACTAAATTATGTTAATATTTCAAACGGTTAGTAACTACACCGCAAATAGTCTAATATTTGAAAACACTATATCCCAAAGGACTATTTTAAAAAATTCAATTCCTTTTATATCACACTCAACACGAAACGTGAACCTGAGCCTATTCAAATTGAAATAAAGTATCCATCATTACGTATTGAATTGCCTGTCATTAGTCATATACACATCGAGAGGAGTTCCTGGTATAAGAAAGTCAGTGAGTTGATTTGATAATGCACTGACAACTAATAGGGTTGAAAGGTTGACTCGACAACCCGCATCCATTTGGTTATTTCGGGGTGGTACCAATCCACCAAAAACCATTCATTGCTTCAATGAATTATTGGACCTAATTTATCAACGTACAATTCGAATTTGTTTGCTGTCATATAATCAAATTAAAGTTCTGATGAGTGTTGCAAAGGGCGAGAATTGTATCTTCTCGGTTCGGTTGTTTGTTTGGTGTGAAATGGAGAAGCAATTTTATTCGAATTGGTCTGTCATTTCTCAATTTGTCTGTGAAGTGTGCATACATTAGTCTTACTGGGCGCTGAATGACTTTAAAAATATAACCAGAATCATCGGTGTCACTATTATTAACTTTCTAGCATCTTTCTTTTGTGACTGTCAAACAAATGCGTATTCATCACTATCGCTTTTTTAAAACTTCTGTAAAGTACTCGTAATATACAATACATATAACAACATATTTGTACATATCAGACGGGCTGCTTTGGTCCACTTTGAATTTAATAAAAATTAATATAGGAAAAAATATTTCGCGCTGCATGAGTCCATCAGTAAATAGGATTACTAGCGTATATCTGAGTGATTGGGAGCAAACTTTTAAGATGCACATTACCATGAAATCGGATTTCGGCCTGGATTTCCCCTCACAATGATTTATGTTGTCCGAATTTACTACCTCACGGTGTACATGATCCTTTAGTGAATGGTGCAGAATGACGACGATATATTTTCTGAATAGACGGATCGGGGGTTAAATAAGTTAAGTTCGCTGCAGTAATCCTTTATATTGGATTACGATTTTATTATTGCATGGGAATGATTTTGAATTACAATTTTCCGAAATTTGGTATTCTCGAAAGTGTTAGGTACAACTGGTCCATTGATATCCAATTTTAGCCTAATTCATAACATGTCTTTCTAGTTCTCCTGATCTTCTAAATTTATAAGACATTACCTCACTTTGTGTGTTGACACCAGTCGTATCGAACACAAAACGGGGTCCAACATTGCAAAAATTAGGGTAATCTAAATTTTTTTAAATGCTGTTAGGTCCTAACTAGATACTATTAATTCAAATTTGCGACCCCGAGAAAGTTGTGCGAGCAGAGATATATCACAAAAACCGCGAAATTGTTCCCACTTTTTACCGTTTTTTTTGTCAAAAAATCACCAAAGGGATATTCTGAAGAAAAAGTCGATAGTAGCTTTTTGAAGTAGATAAAATTTTCTACAGTATGAGCTAAATTGGAGCAATCTGGCTCCAGCAGTTACCGAGATACGACTCTTTAAATATGCGTTATTTTTTCCATAAATTGTAAATTTTAACTTTAAGCACTTATTTTAAAGTGATTTTTGGCAATAATACCCATTCACATTGCACAAACTTGAACAAAATGGACCTACTTTAAAACTCTGGGTGCAATACTATCGCATGACGACTTTTTGAAAATATTCATTCACGCAGAACGGATGGGAGATTGGATCCTCCATCTAGAATGTGTCAACAGGATGATACCATTCTTTCATGAAGCAGGACATTTGTTCTATGGGAAAAGTGTTCGCTTATACATACATGCAAGACATGGCTAGCCTTTAGAGAAGGATCATTCATACTACGTCGCTCTGATAAATTTTGGTCTGGAATCTGGACAGACTTGACAATTGAACCGGTTTTAATGGGGTCTCTCCAAGGTGGGTTGACTCATGGTAAAGGGAGTGTGTTGTCACGTTGGTCACTATGAATGGGGTATATGCTCAACATTTGCGTCGAAATAGAGCGATTTAGGGCTACAGCATCTTCCACAAAAGAGCAGGATGCTGACATGAGGCTTCTTCGAGTTGTGCGGGACACTACAGATTCAGAGAAACTGAAGAGCTGGTTTAGAAGCAGCTAATAAAATTGTTAGAGAAACGTTTGGGAAGGTGAAATTGAAACGGAACGACAAAGTTACAACATTAGCTTTATTCAATTAAAACAACATTTCAAGTTCGAACTGGAACCATACCCGATGGCATTGTTCATTGACACAGGGAAATTTTCTAGTGCAAATCAGAGGAATATTATTGGTTGGTTTCGAACACCGACAGATCACTTGTCAGGTGCGAATAAAATTCAAAACGAAAACGATTACATTATTTTCCTGAATGCGCGGGTAAGCCCATTCATTGTGGAAGAATGAGAAAGTCGGGGATACATCAAGATCCAACTATTTGCTTGGGTTGAGCCTTCCTCCGTTTGCGGACAAGATGCGGAAGTCCCCTGAATCTGTTCCATACACAGAGAGATCACTTGGCAGCAGCACCTGAGCTGCCTTCGATCTGCCGGTGTAAGGCGTACTACCAGATATTAACCCACCGAGCACAATTAATGCTTACTTTGCATTCAGGAAAATAACGTAATCGTTTTCGTTTTGAACTTGATTCGTACGCATGTCTTATAGATAGGTGCATAAAAGCCACGTCCACCTGGCACCAGGTGCCAAGTCCAAGTAAGTTGCTTGGTGAGTTAAAATCTGATCGTGCTGCTTACACCGGCAGATTAAAGGTAGCGCCTGGCGAGTGATCTGTTGCTGTACGAAGCCAGATTCAGGAGTCTTTGTCGTCTTGGCCGCAAACGGAGGAAAGCTCATTCCAAGAAAGTGACCGTCCCTTCTCTCACTTTTTCACAATATATTTCTATGATGCTGGCAGCCCATGAATAATGCCTGACTCAAAAAGAATTTCTTTTATGACTGAACATCGCTCAGGTTAATTCAATGATTTTCAGTACATAAATCTCTATATCTCTCTCTGGATCCTGTCAACCCCTTGTGCGGCATAGGGCATTAACCACGCCGACTTTCCACCTCGTCCTGTTCGCCGCCATCGCTTCAACTGTCTCCACGATTTGCCTAATGACTTACCCTCGACCTCAACTGATCTTCTCCAGGTGTTTCTAGGTCATCCAACGCGGCGACTTGCATCGGTTCCCTGTGGGTTCCAATCGAGGGCCTGTTTAGCAATGTTTTCCGGCCCCTTTCGGATTGTGTGACCTATCCATTGCCACTTTCGCCTTTTTATAGAGGTGCCTATCCTGTCCTGGCCAGTAATGAACAGGAGGTTGTCGTTAGAAATGACCTCCGGCCAGCGTATGTCCAGGATGCGCCGTAGACACTGGTTCACGAAAGTTTGCAATCTAGTTGTTATCGCCCTGGTCACCTTCCAAGTTGAACGGCCATAAAGAAGCACAGATTTTATATTGGTTTCGAAGATCCTGAGTTTGGTACGTCTGGAGATGTTGTTGTTTTGCCAGAAACGAGTTAAACTGAAAAAAGCTGCCCGAGCCTTATTGATGCGAGACTGTACATCAGCATCCGCCCCACCATCTGCTGTAACTTCGCTTCCGAGGTAGCAAAAATTGTCCACTTTTCCACCGTCTGCCCCGAAACACAAATTTCGCTCTGTCTTCCTGGATCCAAGCTCAAGTATTTAGTTTTGGCAGCATTGATTTTAAGCCCCGCATTGCCACTTTCGCAGTGCAGGGCCCTTGTGTAAGACGTGACATTGGGCTCCGCTATAGGACTCCTTGATGATGGATATGATTTTATCTTGTATACCTCTCCTATGTAAAGCCTTCCAGATGTATTCCCGGTCAACGCTGTCAAACGCCTTCTCGAAATCTCTATATGTATGTATCTAATGCAACTTTCCACCGTCCCATTTGTGTTAATTATAATACGCAAAGCTCTTCAGATATATTTGTCAAATAAATTTTCATTTAAAATAATATAAAAATAAATACGCACCAGTATATCTATATATATTTTAGTACACCTGACAATCTAACATGAATTTACTTTTTACGCTAAAAGTGTCGAAATAATCCTGAAAATGCCGAAAAAAAAATGTTGATAATGAAGCGGAAAAATTGTAAGCGTGCAAAAGATTTTCTTCACTTTGATGTAGGTCTGACTTCCGTCATTTCGCGCAGTTTTCAGGATGTTTGCAAAGGATTTCCTTTTCCCGATTTGAACGCGGTGCAACTGTTGTTGATTTGTGTAATTAATGAGTCAAAGAATTTCTGTGTACGACTCACACTTTTTAAATAGCATTGAAAAATACCTCATTTTCAGAAAAACATAACGAATACTTGAAACTAAATAAGACTAAATAAGATAATGTATATACATTAATCATGAGTTTCGAGAACGACTCAACTCTTGAATTTTTTCAAAAATACTTTTTTCTCAACTTTTTTCAATTATGAGTGAAAACAGCACAGCGCCTATTTATTTTTAATAGCGGAGAAACTTCAAAGTTTTTAGGAATAAAACGTTGATCTCCCACAGAGATGAGACTTTTTCGAAATTTATGTATTAGTACAAATCACCGAAAAAATCACTTCTCAAATTGTTACTTTGCCCCACATCAGAAGAAAATGCTTAGAACCATGGGCACGAGCGGCGCGGCGGGACACGAACCCACGAAACCATTATGAGGAGATACCACACAGGTGCCTCAATGCAATGGGCTACTTATCTGCTTATCTGCCTGGAGATTTTAACTATTTTTTCACCATTTTCAAATCAAAAAGTTCCCTCCTTAAAATGTAAGCGCTTATCATACGATAATGTGCTGTACATGCGAAGTTAACGCTCCTTGAAAATAAAGTGCATTTCTAGGCTTTGTCTCCCGAAAGTGAAAGAATGAAATTGGCATTAATGAGTGCACTCACTTCTGAATTCTATATCAAATTAACACTAACCTAAGAAGCGGGTAAGGTAAATTCAGGATTGAGCTACGGCAACAACAAAGCCAAAAACAACACGGACTAAATATTGAGGGGACGTGGATCAGATCGTACTATTGTCTAAGTACAAAGTAAATTTTCAAATACATCAGTCGGTCACGTGGCGCTATGACAAGCACGTGCACTGTTGATGCTTTTTTTTTCAAAAAGATGCATTGACAAGAGTTACAAGGATACGAGTTTCGATTTATATATGGACACTCAGAAAACATGGTAACATGAAGGACAAGCGATAAGTACAGAAACAAAAAACTTTACGTGCTCTCAATATACTCTAAATTGATGTCCTGTGAATGGAAACTTGTGTTATTCTGTTGTGATTCAAAACATGTCGGAACACTATCCTGCGGGTATCCTTGATAATGATGTACGCGTACACACGTTAGATTGCTTTTATGTGAAAGGGGTATCGCGGGTCGATGAATCAACAGTATTCGCATGGAAAAATTCTAGTGGTTGATTTTCACGCCCAAGTGTTATTGCCTGGCCCCGTCCGCTTAAGTTTTCGGTCTTCATGTTTGTTTTCGTATGCCATTAAAAGGAGCATGAGATGCGTAATAATAATATGCCCGCATTTGAAAATTCAATGATTTGATTTATTGATGTGATTTATAACTTCCGGAACGAGGGGATGATATGGAAAATTTGACCAAATTTAAGAAGTAATTGGTTGAATTCGTTATTTTGGAGTCGGTGATAGTACAGTGTTTTGCTCTCTTTTATGGTATTTCCTGGTGGAAAAGTGAAAAATGTTCAATCTAAAACCTTATTGTAGATTGAACATTTTTCACTTCGATGTCGTTCGTTGGTTGATTTAACTTCCTTCTAAACGAAAATCAACATGAAAGCAGGATTTAAGGTCCTCGATCCGCATAATGTTGGGAAGGGTTTAACAAAACCAATCGTTGCATTTATTCGGACAAGTATTGAAGTATTATCACTGTGATAACTGTGAAGTAATTCCGCCGTATCAGAAACTACACCCCTGAAAAATTGAAAAATTTGTTTATCAGATAGTGATGTTATTACTGTTGCGTGTACGGAGTGGGTATCTCTTACGACACGCACTGTACTAAGCTTCATCATAATCTCGAATGATCGATGACAAGTACAAATTGAATGGACACTAGGCGATTCTCGAGCCATCTATAGTCTAGAACCTTATCCAAACAGAGACATTGATTACGAAGCGGATTCTCGAACCTTCATTGAGTAGTGAAACCTGAGACTCGAACATCTCGAAAAATTTAGAGTCTTCGCTAATTGATGAAAGCATGGATTTCCAACTATAAAAGGCAGATGTCACCGACGGAGGAAGACGTAGTCAGACTCGATACTCAGTGGCGGTTGGATCGCTATAAAGCGGGATCGGAAAGTAGTGCCGTCGTTGTTGTTATTGCTAGTTTTAGCGTTTGTTGTTAGTACGCGTGCATAGTTCGTTTTGTAAATAAAGTGTGTGTGTTTTTCAATCGAAGTGTTTCATTATTCAGCACAAGAATATCTAACGAACCTGGTTTCGTTTTGGTTTCGCTCAGCAGAGGAAACTTTACATTACTTTTACTGAGTACCCAAAAGAAACCCTTGAAATTCATATGCAAACCCTTTTCCGGACAGAAAGCAATCGGTTCGGGAGACTATCATTACCACCATAAAACACAATATGAGTCATATCTATGAGTCATATCATGTTACTCACAAAAGTTCCAACAACACGTTTAGGCGGTTTCGTCCTCCGATGCGAAAAATGACTCTTCAGGCGCTTTTACCTGCGCGCAACGAACAAAATTAGCCATAACTCGTTACAGTATGTAGCAATATATTTCAACTTTTTTGTAGGATATAAGAAGCGTATTTAAGAAACATATCTCAGCGGATATTTGTTCAGAAAACATCCTAAGAAATGTAGGTCTGCGGTGTAGCTGCACCCCGCTCGGGCTTATGAAGGTTAAATACATATGTCCAGGTAGGTGTTTCTAAGTGGTTGTACAACATTGTGAAACAAAAATACCGCATCAATCGCATTTTTTCACTCAGATAAATTTATGAAATCGATTGTTTGAGGCGAGAATGCATCATAGAGTTTGATCTTATTTGGTTTCCGCATCATTGCTTGTTAATCAAATAATGAAAGCGGGAAGGGAAGTTAAATCCTAATTTAATACTTCGGCCGCCAACTTAGTGCAATTTTTTGTAACTGCTACAACCATTTGAAATATAAGTGTGGTGGCTACAAAAATTTTCTCTTTATGAATTGAAATCCCTCGCTTAGTTGGATGTTGCAATCGATTTGATTCTAGTCGTACGTTTTAGTTTTACGTCTGCAGTAGTTACTCTGATCATTGACTTCATTGATTCCTTCGTTGCCAGTAAGCAAAATTTCAAAAATGTTAATGCTTTCTTCACAGCAATCCTTTTTGGTTGCCTTTACGGGATTCTGTGATTTTTGGTTTAATCTGCCACTGCTTTCTGCCGCTGTCTTGATTGGGTTTCAAACTTTACAATACGAAACTTCAATGCAGTAGGTTTGCGGCTCTTCAATAAATTAAAATTTATTCCGAAGCAGCTGATTGATTGTCAAAATGATGGCCAATTTCTTAAAATCTTTATTTTAGATTGACCATGCATTTTCTCATGATTTTTGACCTGTTTGATAGATATAATTTTCCCGCTACAAATTGGTACCATTTCTTTCGCTTTGGATTGAGGAGCTTGAGAGAAATGGCAAGTTAAAGTCTGTGAGGCCTAATTCTTCGAAAGTTTTTCATTAATTATAAACTCCACGGTCAGAGTAGATCTTAAACAAATTAATGTGTTAACAAATAAACCATTGGCTATCGTTTGCCATTTCTCTCATCGGTTTAAAAAAAAAAAATCCGAGTAGGAGTGCACTCAGTATCTAAATTGACTACTCTATATGTTGTGATATATTTGTTTTATATCATATGCAAAAAAAATACTACCTTTTCGTTGTGCACAATTACTAAGTATTATTAAAATAACAATAGCTAAATGTCACACAACAATGAAAAACATCGAAATACGAGTAATTATCCAAGAGTGCAATATTATGTACGAGGATATGTTTTGCATGTCGCAAGACAATTTATTGGAAAAAGTGCATCATGCATCTGAAAAGAATATTCGTCAATTTTTACAATAATTATAAATAACACTGTTTTCCTTTTAAATGACGTCGTTCGGTAACGTCGTTCTAAAAGATGTTTCCATGTCGGGTGACAAATTTCCTAACATTTTCAGAAACATGAATAACTTTTTATGCATACATTTATCGTGAGTAACAATTCAATTTTTCCTGAGACGTAATATACCCATACATAAGTATAAACTTGTTCATTTGGTATGTTTAGGTAAATACACACGATATGACTAATTTAATGAAAACACGAACATCGTTTCCATTATTGTAATTCAAGGGAATGCAATTATTTTGACCAGGATAAAGTAGTCTGGAAGAAGCAAGTAACAAAATAACAGTCTTAGGGGCAGTTACGAACACAGTCAGTACCGGTTTTCGTTTTTTCTTAGTACCGGTTTTGCAAGCGTTTTTCCGGTATTTTCGGCACCCGTTTCAATACCGGTACCGGTACCAGTACCGGTTTTTTTTTACCATGAGCCGGTTTTTTATCGTTTTTTTTTACCCGGTTTTTGAATACGCCCACGCCTCCCGAACTGAGCTACAGCAAGCATAGGCCGCTGCTAAGCTCATTGAGGAGCCTGTTTCTTCGCCAAATGGCACAGCCCGACCTTCACGGTTAACTAGGCTACCTTAGGCTCCGTCCCCATGGGCATCTTCGGATGCCCACCAAACCGTCCATTACATATTTGGCGCCCAAAGTGGGGACCATTTCTGGTAAAGAACAGGACTAATAAGAAAGAGTTCCTTTTTGGTCCTTCCACCAATTTGTATCCCCACAAGCACATTAAGGCTACTTGCTCTAAGTCGTAGGACTTAGCCACTTTACTTCACGTATTTTCCCTTCAAGTAGCTGTGTTTCCTCTGTATCACCCCCATCCTTGCTATAGAGTAGTTTTTCCTTTTAGATTCAGTTTAACAAGGCAGTCCTGGCTTTGTGTTTGTCTTTTGTGGCTTAGCCACGTACTTAAGGCCTCCATAAAAGCTTTGAATTGCCGGCATTTGGAGCATCTTCGGTGTCTGGACAAAGCGCGGAGGAGCCCTGGGTACCTTTCTGTTTGCCATTATTGTCCCTTTAAGTAAGTCTAAAATTTTTGATTGCCTAATATTGCATTTTTGTATTATTCATGTGCTGAGCAGCTTACAGAGTTTATGAGTGAATTACGGCAAGGAATGCAGTGTTGTGCCTCTGCTGGCCTCAGGGTTCTCTGTAACCTGTTGATCATCTGGATGATGGGAGACGCGGTATTTCTGTTTTTTTTTTTTTTTTTTTTTTTTTGCTATTTTTCTCTCTACAATGGTTGCCGGTTAGCTCAGAAGCTAGTTCGATTTTTTTTTTCTTTTTGCAGCACACTCTGTCCTCAGCTTCTACTTCTTTGCAGGCTTCGAAGTAGAAGCTACCCTGTAATGAACCATATTCTGGTCTGGTTGGGCTGCTTCCATTGGCAGATCTATGGCAGCACCTGATGAGTAAGGATCTGTCGGTGGTACGAAACCCGAGGCCGAGGGACCCATTACACCTGGACCCTGATGCGAACGCAAGGAAATCTGCGCCTTCCGCCAACTATTGCATCCTTATCGCTTTATTTTTTATGTTGTTTTCCCCAGGCCTATGAATTTTTGTTCATACGTAAAGGACAGGGGCAACGAGTGGCGAAAACTCCACCCACGTCTCCCGAACTGAGGTACGAGTACAGCAAGCATAGCTCGTTGAGGAGTCTTTTTCTTCGCCAGATGGCACAGCCCAACCTTCATGGTCAATTATGCTTCCTTAGGCTCCGTCCCCACGGGCATCTTCTGGTGCTAAGCAAACCGGTCAATTACACCTTCCTCCAGTTTTGGTCAACCTAGTTTTCCTGACAATAGCCTAGTTACCATGTGTATTGAGGGACGAATTGAAGTGTAGTTTCGTCTCCTGGATGACTACAACAAGGAGTCATCGGAGGTGGCTGCAAACCTGACTGAGTGCACAATAGTGTTGGATGATGAGGCATATAGGACTAGGTTGCTGGTTGTGGTCCTCGATTTCTACACTGACTAGCAGTAAATAAGGAATTCCAGTGCCTATCATAGTTGATTCCATAGCAGATCCGTAGGTGGCACCACTGATTGCAGCAAGTGTACCTCGTAGTAGCGTTTGAGCGCAGCTCTCTGTTGCATAAGCAGCAGGTCCACGGAGCAGGGTTTCTTTCAATGCCGGCTGAAAGAAGTAACACTGACCGAGGTATGCTGCTCCCAGTCAACATAAAATAACGAAACGAGGCATATAAAATATAAACACACTCTCCTTCTTGCATTGATGGGGTTTAGCAGCTATTGGCCGTTGAAACGGGTCACTTCGGTGCGAAGGATCTTTCTGATTGCAAAAACCCGTTTGGAATTACCTAAGGAAGTTACATATCAAATTTGGATGATATAAAACCACGAGAGTGCTCAGGCAACGAATGCATACACGGAATGAAAATACAAGATGTATCGGTCTATTATATGAATATATGGGGCGTACCAAAAATAAACATGGAGTGAAGGACTACCGGTTACATTCAGCTTCGGTCGAAATAAAAAATGGTGTCCATACTAATGTTCACGAGTTCACTTAATTATATCTGAATTGTAGTTGTTTTCTCAAATTCGACTAACGATCCCCCCGTAGTGGACACTAAACATATATTGTGTGTGTGTTACATATTTGTAAAGTATTTTTGTAATAAAAGATTTGGCTTAATTAATTGCTAATTTTTTCCATTGGAATACCCCTCTCCCTCCACAATGATTAAGTAGAGCACCGACAAGGACAAAGTCGATTATGGGAGGTCTCTAATCATGTAGGCCATGGGACCTGTAGGATAGTGGATGGGTATTTTCGGCCTCAGTTCATAAAACCTGGACTAAAAGTGCATGAGCCAGCTACGTTGTTCTCCCGTGAATTAATTTTCTCTGGTTGTCAATTTTTGGTTTCCTTTGCTTAGTTGCTCGTTTTTCTTTTTTTTGGCATGTGAAATAATGTGATGAATTTGGAGTACAAAAAAAAGGCAAGAACCCCGCCCCTCAGCTACCGCGTACAGCTCCATCAAGCACATACCGTCGCCCTATCATTCATTACAATACCGTTTTTTTACTTGGTTCTTGGAGTACTTGACCAGGTTTTTTAGGTACCGGTTTTTTTTTAACCCTGAGTCGGTTTTTTTCAGTATCATGCTCGAAAAACAGATACTACGTGGTACTGTAGTGAAAAACATTGTGTGGATTTTGGTTATGATTTGTAATGAGATGGAAATGAATCAATATGGAGTTGGATATAATTGCCTTAGAACACACATAAGAAAGTTTATTTTTTAGTATACATGGGCTGCGTATGAGCTTTGCTTCATGATAACCCCTTTAGATATCTGCTGCCTCTCAAATCTCATCTGATAATAATAGTTACTGATTCCAATCGAACTTCTTCTTGTAAACATCGCTATACATCTCTTTCCATCAAACTTCATAATGATTCATCTTGCTACAAATTTCTATCCAAATCCACTCTTTTTAATTATTTAGTACTAGTATCTGTTCTTCAACCAATTAAAATCGACTCATGGTATAAAAATCGCTAAGAAAAAAACTGGTACTGGAAAACCGGGTAAAAAAACCGATACTTAAAAACCGAGTAAAAAAGAACTTGTGAAAACCGGGCAAAAACCGAGAAAAAAACCGGGTAGAAAAAAACGGGTTAAAAACCGAAATGAAAAAACGGTACTAAAAAACCGGTATACGTCGGGATTGGTACCGGTGTACTGAGAAAAACCGGTACCAAACCGGTGTACCGGTTTTAGGAACAGACCCACTGGTACATGCTGCCTTTCATACAAATAAATGAGTAGCTAAGTAAAGCAATATAGTAAATCATTATCGGTAGATTTTTTGTTAAATCTGAACTCCTTGTAAATAGCATGTCCATATATCGAAATTGTCCAAGCTAACCACCGAGCAAAGTAATGTATTTGCAAATTGCTAATGTCCTTTCATTGAAATTTCCTTCCAATATAATATAATATGAAAGTACACCCACGCCAGTTAACAATACAATATTACTATAATATAGTATAATAACAACGTTGGGATTTCAGGAAAATATCGTGACAGAAAAAGTCCGACTGTCGAAAAAAGAAAATAAAAACACCCAAGGTCTCAGGTCATAACCTGTCTCCAGGATATTGTTCAAAAATAAAATGAAACGACCGTTATCGCCCTGAAACAATAAGTCAAGTCGGAAAATAATTTACGACAAAAGTCATGAAACCCAATAAGAAAAGCACAAAGAGTGGTGCAATGGCAATGGAACTTACAGTTCGCTGACTTACGATAAGTGGCCAGTGGAATTTCAAAGGAACTGACGGTGAAAAATGCTGACACATGGAGGTAATTGTTCTGTTTGCGCGACCTGGGTCAAGAAAATTCCTAGTGAGGTCTTTGTGTTGAGTGCATTGCATGCTGAAGGGTTACCGTGTTATTAAAAGCCTGGTATGCACATAAGTAGGTCGAGCAGATGTCTTTTCAATTCTCTTTCGCATACATAACAGAGTCCTGCAAAGGATCAAACAAAAGGGTGAGGTTATGGTAGTTAACGATTGGCATATGCAAATCTCGGGGAAAGAGTGAGGTAAAAAATTGCTATCAATTGAAAGCGGATGTTCTTGAGAAAATCTAACAAAAAAAAATCACATTTCCACATTTTACCAACAATTGAAAACTATCGATCCAAAGACCAATCATTTCCATACCGAGAGTGAAGTTTAGATCGTCTTATGAATTCATAATCCTAAATCCGACGTTCTTTGTCGCCAATCCGCAACTTATTTCATCAAATACCATGCCGGGCGGAATAAAGACATCAAAGAACTGCGATTCCCATGTCAAAGGTAATGCCTAATGTATATCCAATGCATAGAAGTCTCGGGCGATTGTATTTCATAAGGACAATAGCAGCTTTGACATAGCAAAAAGCAATATCAGCAAACCGTAATGGTGTACCGCATTTTTCATTATAAACATGGAGAAGCGTTGGATAAAAGAAAATTACATCTACTTAAGGTTCATAGCAGCGCATCTACTTAGCCATCTTGTGACGTAGCTCAACGGATTGCTTTGATTTACTTTCGGATTTTCGTCATTACAATGATGGCAACGATGGTGAGGAGGATTCGGATGATGTCGATGATGATGATGCTTTTCCGCGAATGAACGTTAGTAGTCAGTAAATAAGAAAGTTAGCATTCGCGACAAGAGTGCGGTCAGGTGAATGACGAAGGATTTACAATAAAATCTATAAGGAGCGTGATGGAAGATTGGCGGAAAATTGAAAAAGCACTCAAACGAAATGGTTTTGTATTTTGTAGAGAGTACGTGATTTTTTCCATGAAATGGTAGATGACGAAGTAATCAAGTAAAAAATGCTTTTGATGTTTATATTTCACTTTGCTTAATAATTACTGTTATTGAGACGATCCTTGCGGATTTTAGTAGAGTAATGGTACATACATAATAGGATGTATTGAGCTCAGATTTGTATGGGCGATGGCGAATTAAATTCCAAAACGTTGGTTGACGAATGCAAATAGTAAAACTGAATCGGGTCGCTATACAGTCATCATCATTATCATGGCGTCGGGTCTTGTCCGTCTTCCAATTATCTCGGTCACGTGACTGCGTCTTCCAATTTCGGTAGCCCAGTATCTGCTATGCGTCCGCATATATCGAGATTTCCCAACGAGCTCTCAATTGTCTTCGCAGTCTCTTCAATTTCATTTTTGGGAGAACAGAGAAAAAAGTCTTATTAGCTAGCTGTATCCGTCGCGTAATTTCGTCACTTTCGTTGGCGCCCTTTGACAAGTTGCAATTCAGGTATATGAAGTCGTATACGAACTCAATATTTAGGACCTCCTCATTGATGTTCGATTGTGCAGGGGTCCTTGTCGTCGACTGCATCATTATTTTAGTTTAACCCTCGTTGATCTGTAGTCCAACTTCTTTTGCAGCGGTTTCGAGCTTATGCAGAAGTTCTTCTGCGTAGGCCAATCTTCGGGACGTACGCTGCTGTGTCGACTTCATAAGTAGCGTCTTGCTGTTGTCCATATCCAGTGGCGTAGCTAGAGTTTTTAGCGCCTAGGGCAAAACTTAGTATGACGCCCCCCCCATCGCATACTAGCTATTGAAGTCCACAAATTTTTTTTTAAACGCAAACTATTCGTTGAATATATAGAGTGATAGCAAAGTAAATAATACTACTAATCTATTAGATACTACTTTTCTTCCGGAAAATTGAAAATGATGTCCAATGATGTCCCCTAGTAGGGGGAGTCCGGGAGAGTTGATCATAAGGGAGACTTGAACCAGTTCAATTTACTCTTTCAAATCTAGCGGCTAAGTGACGATTTCCCGTCAATAGATGACGCTCTCAAGTCCGCTGCTAAATGTCATGACAAGATGTCGATCAGCTGTCCACTTAGATAGACACCCCCAAAAAAGTGTTTGCGTGTAAAAAAGCGGAAAACGCTATTTCGGTTGCTGTGAAGGTCTTCTTCGACTGGCAAAAGGTATGTACACTTGTTATAGTGCTATCAGCTTGTGGATCAAGTGTAGCCATAAGATATAAAGTGTTTTTCATTTTGACTATATCGTGGTCGACGTGAAAATATTTTTCTTCTAAAAAGTGATGGGTGGGAGAGATGAACCATTTAGTTGCGGGAGACACGATCAGTGGATCAAGTCTCCCTTTTCCTTGCAATTAGCTTCTCCAATTCACATTTTTTACTTTTATGTTTACAGCTTAAAATGCCTTTTCATTATAAGCCCTCCTTAGCAAGCGAAGGGATGTGCTTAATGAAAAGGCTATAACCAACGCGTTGGATGAAATACAAAAGGGTAGTTCTCTGAGAAAAGCTGCCATAAAGTATGGAATTGACAGGACTACTTTAAGAAGGTATAAAATGGATCCACATAAATTGGTTAAAATTCAGAATACAGGAAGTCAATATAAAGAATCCCAAGTTTTCTCCGTACACGAGGAAAAGCTTCTGGTCAACTATTTAATAATATCCAGCAAAATGAATTACGGCCTCACCAGAAAATCTGGAATGCGTCTTGCATTTGAGTATGCAGAAGCTAACAATAAAAAAATTCCCAAAAGCTGGCATCAAAATCAGACTGCTGGAAAGAATTGGTTCCGAGGTTTCCTGTCAAGAAATCCAGAAATTAGTTTGAGAACTCCAGAGGCGACCAGTCTCTCCAGAGCCACAAGCTTCAACAAAAAAAAATGTTGGAGACTTTTTCGAGAATCTGAAAACTGTCAGAGAAAGGTTTCATTTCGAACCGCAAAACATATATAACTGCGACGAAACCGGTTGTACGACAGTACAACAATGTCCAAAAGTCCTAGCCAGCAAACAAGCCAAACAAGTTGGACAAGCTACCTCCGCTGATAGGGGTACACTTGTAACAGCCTGTTTCGCTGTAAATGCGATTGGTAATGTGATACCACCATTTTTTGTATTTCCGCGAGTCAAATATAATGAAATATTCGTGTCTGGCGGCCCAGAGGGCTCTAACGCTGATGCTCACAGCAGCGGGTGGATGACTGCAAAAAGCTTCCTAAAATTTATTCAACATTTTACGAAACATACACGCACAAGTAAGGAAAACCCTACACTGTTAATATTGGATAATCACGAAAGCCACGTGTGCTTCGAAGTAATTCACTTTGCGAAAAATAATGGCATTTTATTGCTGACAATTCCTCCTCACTCCAGCAATAAGCTTCAACCGCTAGATATCTCCGTTTATTCTTCCTTCAAATCCAGATATAATACTGCCATGAGTAATTGGTTGTTGTCCAACCCTGGGAAGACTATTACTATATATAATATTCCAAGCTTCGTAAAGGAAGTGATGTCAGAAGCCTTTTCCCAATCCAACATAATAAGTGGCTTTCGCAAGTCCGGAATTCATCCGTTCAATCCAGAAATTTTCAGTGCAGAAGATTTTTATTGCTCTGCAGTAACAGACAGAGAAATTTCGGACGACAGATCGGCTGAAGATGAAACTCGTAATATTCAACTAGAATCAATTAACCCATCTAATTCATCAGCTCGTTTGGAAACTTCAAACCCACCGTTGGACACACTATCTACTTCGACTTCAAATCTACATTCCACTAGGATAACGCCAGAAATGCTTAAGCCGTTTCCTAAAGCACAGCCAAGAAAAACTCAGAGAAGAGGTCGTCAACCTGGGAAAACAAAAATTCTAACTAAAACTCCAGAAAAGAATGATAATCAAGATCCACAGTCACCAAAATTATCACACATTAATAAAAATCCTGGAAAACATAAAAAAAAACGGAAACAAAACAGATGATAAAGTTGTCAAAAGAACGATTTCTGTTAATACTGAAAGTGAAACAGACAGCGAAAAGATATCTTATGCTGATAGCGGTGATAGTCCTTGGGGGTCGAATCAGATCAAGATGAAGCCTGGTATTGTTTTATTTGCCAAAAAGATGAGCTAATGGATATGCGGCTTTGTGCGTCTTGTCAAAAATACGTTCACGAGGTTTGTATCGGTTTAACGAAAATGGACAAGGAAATTTTAATTTGCCCGAATTGTGCACAACACTAGTAGTTGAATAAATACATAAAGTTAATGGTTTTATTGAATTTGCTTAAGAAAAATATGTACTGATCCTTATTTTACATTATATTATGATTTCTTATGAAGAAATCCTTTCGTTAATTGAAGAATTCTTTTGTTATTTTATTATATTTTGATTTCTTACGAACAAATCCTTTTGTTAATTGAAGAACTCTTTTGTATGTGAAGAATTGTTTGTTATATGTTTTATATATTTTATTTTAAGTTTGTTTTTGTTATGCAAAATAAAAGAATAAAATATTTTAATATTTTCACAATAGATCACTTATTTTTCTACAATTATCAGAGTATGGTCATGCCTCCCTACATGGTGGAGCAACTCTCCCACCGTGTGGGGACAGTTGAGCCAATTCTTGCTTTTTGAATAAGACTTTATCTTCCGTACATTTCAAATGTTTTTGAATAAGTATTCATATAAGTTTGAAGCTGATCTACTATCCTATACAATAATGAAGAAATTATAACAATATGTCCTATAGGCAATATGTTATCAGCGGGAAAGCAAAATGTGGTTCAAGTCTCCCGGACTCCCCCTATAGAATGGTTTCCAAATCATGCTTAAGGAAGCATTTAGTTACACTAACGTTGCTAGTGTCATCACCATCGTGGCGCGACAGCCCGACGTCGGGCCTTGGCCGCCTAACGTTGTTAGTGTAACTCTATGGATATATCTTGCTCAGTTCAAACAAAAATCTTTTTAATATTCAAACAGAGGGAAGAAAAAAGTTAGTCTGTGGATTGTGTTTTGGCGCCCCCAGCCGTTGCGCCCAGGGCAACGGCCCCTACTATATCCGATAAAATTTTTATTTGGGTAGATTCGCAGCTTGTGTAGCTTTTGAGTTATTGCACTTTAAGTAATATGAGATCGACAATTCACAAAAAAAAAAAATGTAAATGCATGTAGCAGCTCTCTCTCTCTCTCTCTCAATTACCCTAACTCCTTGTGGGGCATAGCGCGTCAACTGTTCCATGTGGCCCAGTTGACGTTTCGACGGCATAAACTGGTTTCGGAGAATGCAGTTGCCAGCATGCACCTCCTGCACATCCATGGTCGCCCTGTAGCAGCTAAAAGGTCAATAAATCGAAAAATGTTTGCTAATACATAAATTTTTTTGCTTGGAATTACATGGCGAATCATTTAGCGCATCGTTTATCCGATAGTTACGGGACCCCCTGTATATGAGGGTGCCACATTAAATCTATGCTCTGGGCGCCAAATTTCCTTCGCACGGCTCTGATCCCACCTGAGCATCCAATTATACCTCAAAACATAATGTTTCATATTGGACGACCACTTCTGCTTTTCACTAATTGCCAAAGATCCACCAAATGTCGATGTTGATGATGATGTAATCAATTTCAATTACTAAATTATAACGCGTGCCCACAATTCAACATCGACTGGTCCTACTTGAACCAGAAACATTAGTTTTCTTCCACTGTTTCAAACATTTCAATTTCAATCAGCGGCACTTACGTCGATCAACAGTCAATAAACATTAGCAGTAAATAAATCAATTGGGGGCATAAGCGTCGACATGATGCAGCAATGTTGCATTCATTTTAGTAATGTTTCGGTAGCTCACCCCATATACATACATTTATATTAATTGCTGACATGAAGAGCCACTTGGCTGTTTTAAACATGTTGTAAAGTCCTTGTTGCACCCTGAACTAGTTTAACCTTTACAACCCCAGCCGTCTTGCACCAATAGTGTACACTTGAAATCATAAATATGTTTTCACCGGAGAAAATTTCTGCAATACAGATACACAGTAGGGAGTCACGTCATGACTAATCAGGACGTGTGTTTATTGAAAAAATGAAATCCTTAGAAAAAAATTGTGAAAAATACTGCAAAGGTAACTAACCGAGGTAGATAAAGTTCTCGCAAAAAATAACTAGGGTACACGAAATTTATAGAGGTGAACTCTTAATCGATGTAGTGTGTATCTGAAAAGGACATCTCGAGGGTGGGTGTAATTGTTGCATTTCGCCAAATTACATGGTTCAGTTCGTGGCTTGCCATATGTTCATTGATAGGACGAGTATGTTTACATTTTAATGATTGAAGGAATGACGCAGTGACATATGTTGTAAAATAGCCACGAGATAAAAGTGCCGTATCTAAAACTGCATCAAAGTCGAAGGTGTAACAGAATTGTGCCCACTCCAGCCCTAAGTACTTTTCAAGTGTTTCCACCCCATACTTGACCGGCTAATGACTATGCGCAACATTTAATTTCAATTTGATCTCGCCGGATGATAGTCCTTTTTTGTGACATGTTGCAAGTAAACATTCCGAACCCCGTCAGCTAGTGGCGACAAATGTCCCCGTGCAAAGAGGTCTGGCACGGGGACTTTGATCTTTGCTGCAATCTTGTCAGTTTGCGTGTATTTTTAAATTGCTCGAGGTGTAATTAAACAAATTACGGTATTGTTTCATAATTGCATTAAATTTCGATAGGTCCGGGCAGACGGGAATGTGCGAGTCATCTGCTAGGATTTAATGTCCTATACAATTACACTTCCAATTTTCCACATGACAAATGCTGTGTCGTAATGGAGAAGACCAAATTATGTTTTGTCATCAAATATAATTGCATCAAAGTTAGGTGCATTATTATATGAATTAGGGTTGAAAGTATTAAGTAAGTTATTGATCTATGTATGTATTCCAGTGGCTTTCATTGATTATGTGTTCGATATGAGAATATGTGACATTTTCGATAAAACGAAGGTAACTTTAACTTTGAAATTGTACTTGTAGGCAATTATTATTTAATGTCATGTTTTCTGTCTGCCATGAAAAATATTTTGAGAGGTGATCTGCCGTGAAATGGTTTGGATTCACCCGTTTTAGTTGATTAGGTATTTTCATTTGGTGAGCTTTGCATTCATTCTAATATAATTGACTAACAGATTATTCCAGTATTTGACGCACTCGGTAGCCGTGATTGGAGGTATGCTAGCAACTTCGCCATCCGAAATTTATATGTTAACGAATCGTCAGCAACAATTTGCTAGAGATGTTGACGCGTCCATGCTTCACTGGAGTGGTTAAGGCGATTAGCACATGCTGTTTACTTTGACTTCAGTGGGTGGTATTTGACCGAGCTCGCGTTATAGGTAGGGTACGTGCAGAATTTATAAATCCCACACTTTATATTCATCGAAAAGCACCTTGGAAGTTAATTTCCATTCAATGGTCTGCACCACGAGATCCTCGGCCGTCCCCTAAGTTTGGTATATCCACTGCCATTTTCACCTACGTGCCATTACGTCAGTCGACATCTTGTCCATCCTCGGACTAACCTCTTTCCTTTCCAGAATAAAGAAAGAAAGTGACGATAACTTCCATATTTCTGCTATCACTTGCATTAAACATATTTTATGGGTGAGATTCTTTTACAACAACAAAAGCACTTAGAGAGAAGGGGACGCGCCCGAAACCAGCTATATGCTAACGAAACCTCAACTAAGTTTCTCGGAAGTAGTTAAAGTGCCACGGTTTAGGCTAAGTAATATATGCCTGAGCTGTTGCAAAAGAGCACAGCAATCGAGATAAAGAATAGGGGCTTTTTACTCAGTACTCAGTAAGTCAGCTAAAGCCACAAGAAGCTGCCTTGCAAAATCAATACTCATTGTAACAAGTACAGAGTTATGCCAGGATCGGAACCGATATCCTCCATCAAATAGTAAAAATTTATGACAGTGTTAATGAGGCGTCAGTAGGGTAGAATCTGCTACATACTCGTACATGGGCATTGGGGTGGGTCAATATTACCAGCATTTTCCAACTTATAAGTCTATTTTCTTCTCCCTTTTGCCTGTCGTCTGGAGTCCCTCAGAGTACTATTCTCGGACCCCTTCTCTTCCTGTTTTCTTTTATCAGTGACCTACCACCGCTGCTCAGTTGTTTTTCCTTGCTTTATGCCGATGAATGCAAGATTTTCACTACCATCTTTGACTTTTCTGATTGTTTCGCTCTACAAACCGACTTGGACTATTCATATTTTTGGTGCGTTTCATGTTCGGTCATGATTTACTCCTTGAAATCTTCTAGAACTCCGTTTCCGTTTTGATAATAATGATCTCGGCGTTGCCTTTGACTCCAAATTAAGATTTACTTAGCATTACTCCTTCATTATCAACAAGGCATCCAAGCTTTCTGGATTCGTTTTGCGTTGCTCGGGTAATTGTTGTTCCTTACTTACTGATGGAAACCTATTTGTTTCACTTGCCCGCAGCATTCTTAAATACGGCTAGCTAGCTTGCCGAAGCTATGATACCCAAACTTCATGACAAAATCAAAGGAGACGCAGCTTTCCCAAACTACAAATTTTATTTATATGTATATATATATTTCGGGAGCGACTTACCCCCTTCTTCAGTACAAAAGCTACTAAATATAATGGCAAGATACAGGTCATAATATACGTTACTAATTACTTACTTTTAAGGACAGGTAGATCAGACCAGAAACTCATTTTATTGCATCACCTATCGGTTTATGGCGCTTCTCTACCTGCTCTTTTACGATTCTTCGCAATTAATCTAACTAATTTTGAAGGGCAGTTTCCTTGGTCCGTATTCAATATTCGCGTCGTGTCTTCTCGAATGATCTCCAAGCTCTCCCAGGGATCTAACGTATTCGTCCGGTTCGTATATCGCAATAGTTCTAGGTTCTCGCGCTGAACAGTGTGTCCTTCTTCGATGATATGGGCCGCTACTGATGATCGTACTGATGAATTCGCTTTCCGGATGCTGTTAACGGCTTCTCTGATGTGTTCGTTGAATCGCGTCGTTACTAACCGCTTCGTCTGTCCTATATAAACTTTGTCGCAATCGCTACACGTTATCCGATATATGCCGCTTTTCTCCTCGAGTTTTAGTGGGTCCTTCACGCTGCCTAGTATATTCCTCAGGGTGGTGTTTCTGCTCGATCCGACTACCTGTAAATTAAAATGCTTTAATAAGTTTTTAATTTTAGGAAACAAGTGGGAGTTAGGGATACTTATACGCCTTGGAATGTTTTCCATGGGCTGCGTAAACAGCGTTGTATACTTTAACCTCTCATGTTGTCGGGTTTTCCTCCTGATCAGTTTCTCGATGTCATAAGAATCGTATCCATTTTTGATAGCGGTGTCAACAATGAATTCGCGTTCGCGAAGAAGGACACACTGTTCAGCGCGAGAACCTAGAACTATTGCGATATACGAACCGGACGAATACGTTAGATCCCTGGGAGAGCTTGGAGATCATTCGAGAAGACACGACGCGAATATTGAATACGGACCAAGGAAACTGCCCTTCAAAATTAGTTAGATTAATTGCGAAGAATCGTAAAAGAGCAGGTAGAGAAGCGCCATAAACCGATAGGTGATGCAATAAAATGAGTTTCTGGTCTGATCTACCTGTCCTTAAAAGTAAGTAATTAGTAACGTATATTATGACCTGTATCTTGCCATTATATTTAGTAGCTTTTGTACTGAAGAAGGGGGTAAGTCGCTCCCGAAATATATATATACATATAAATAAAATTTGTAGTTTGGGAAAGCTGCGTCTCCTTTGATTTAGTTGACAACTACAAACGTCGGACGACACCTAACATATTCATGACAAAGTTAATATACCCTATCACATCCGTAAAGGGTATAAAAAAAATTTTGTCAATTGGCTATTATAGAACTATTTTTTTTTCATAAACTATTGAATATCTAAAACTCAACAAAATGTGACATTGGTGGCTCTAGGACAAAGGCATAGATATAATGTAAAGGGTTTTCCAATAAATGCGGGTCGATGTTGACAGGCTGTGGCGGCCAAATTTTTTTTGGCGGCGTCTGATAAATCTGTTATTTTTTTACTATTCAGCCGCTGATGTCAAATCAATATGGCAAATTACACGATTGAGCAGAACATGCAAATGATAAAACTGTATTATCAAAATGAGTGTTCGATAGTGCAAACGTTGCGCGCGTTGCGTTCATTTTACGTTAGATGCGGTGGCCTTTCCAAGTCGACTCTCCAATGTTTGGTGGCCAAATTTGAGACGACCGGTTCGGTAAACAATCAGCCAAGACCTGTACGTCAGATCGGCCGAGAATATCGCCGATGTCCGTAAAAGTATGCAGGAGAACCCGAGGCAGTCAATTCCTCGTCGTGCGCAAAAACTCGGCCTTCCGCAGACTTCAGTTTGGCGAATTTTGCGGCGGGACTTGGGGTTGCATTTGTATAAGATCCAACTGACCCAGTAGTTCAAAGTTAATGACCATAGATAACGCCGTCTGTTCGATGATTGGGCTTCGGAGTGTTTGGAAGAGGACCCCAATTTAGGCCGAGAAATCATCTTTAGCGACGAGACGCATTTTTGAATGAATGGTTATGTTAATAAGCAATTGCCAGTTGCCGTATACGGGACGACGCCTACCCACATGAGGCCCACCAGAATGCAATGCATCCACAGATGTTTGGTGCAGATCGGACACAGTTTGTTTTATTCCATTTCAATTTCGACCCGCCCTTGTTGGAAGACCCTTTATATACGAACATATTAATGAGAATTGCTGGAGATATTACGCCGGTTTTATACTGCCGAACACGAACATGATACAAGTGTACTTTTTTTTCAAATTTGTCTGAATTGTGTATGCGTGTCTTCAGCCATTTGTAGGACACTTGTACCAGTTCCGCGTTTGATTTCTTGTTCGACAGTGTGTGGACACCCTTATACTGATAGGTACAGACGCCAACGAACTATAAAATCTTATAAATTATCTCACAGTCAGCAATAAAGTGTACTCAAAAAGGAACCTAAGAAAAAACAATGCATATCGAAGTGAAGCTGAACCGTATATACCCTAGACCTAGACCCTAGACCAAAACAGCCACATGCATTAAAAGTGTGTTTCCTATCTGGTCAGTTTGAACAGATGTTAGTTGAAGAAGCTACGATGAAGGAACTTTTGGAGGGATGGTAGGTGCCATTTTGAGACAAATGAACTCTTCTAACACAATTTTAGAGGGGAGATAGGATTTCGTCCATTTTCAAAATGAACTAACTATAAGCCACACTTAAAGAATTTGACTAAAATTTCAAGTCACTGGCTTCATCCTGTCCAACGCTATCGCATATTTAAATTATCATTTGCAGGGGAGGTACAAGTGGGGGTTTCTTTAATCCGATCCGGCCCATTTTCAACTAATCTTACTACCAACATCCGAACAATTTTTAAACTCGCTAGCTTCACTGTATCGAAAACGGTTTTCATAGTTAAACGAATATTTCAGTTTTTGATATTTTAGGATAGGTAGGTGTTCCTTTGGTCTCATTATGCCCATCTTAGTAAAACTAAAGCAGCTACTCATTTGAACCTTACATGCAAAAAATCAGCTGTCTACGTCAATAGGTTCAAGAGTTGTAGACAGAAAACGTGAAAAGAAGGGTAATACTCATTTATCCTTACGCCTTGTTGGGCATAGCGCGCCAAATGTTCCATGTGGCCCAGTTGACGTTTCATTGGCATAAACTGGTTTCGGAGAATGCAGTTGCCAGCATGTATCTCCTGCACATCCATGGCCACGAACGTCGTCGTGGACGGAATTCGAACCCGAAACACCGGTAGTCAAACATGAGACTGATGCCTCAACACACTGCGCTATTGATCGTGCGAATTAATCCATTTAGAAGGTGTCCCTGATAATTTCCATATATATTGCTATACCAACGGAGCCTCCTTTAAGGTTTTACATATTTTCGTTGTGATAGAAACAATATACCCTATACTTTATAAAGCCTAGGGTATAAAAATTATGTTCAACGATCTTGGGAACAGAGATGAGATAACAGTAGACAACACCGCACTGGGAATAGCAGACGAATGCCTTTACTTAAGCGAGTTTATACACAAGTCAGGGCAGTGCAGTCCCTATAAAAAGTGACAAGAGATGAAAATGGCGTCCCTCAGTAATTCGCGTTTTCCTCCAATAGTAGGTTTTAAATTGAGATGATTTCGCACTCTACTTGCGTGGACTTCATTCGCTGCGCGAGCTCAGTGGCTTAAGGGGTTCCTATCCTCATTATACCGCCCTAGAACGGTAGCTTCGCTCGCACTATAGGCTATAGTAATATAGTAAAAACACTATTAGCCAAGGCGCGAACCACGAAGCGTAGCGTCGCCCAGTGAAATAGGAATATACCGAATAATTAATTATACTGGATTTTATTGTCACGTAAATCAAAATAAAGTTGAACATAATATTCAAAACCCGACAATCCTCCACTTTCAAACCATTTTCTGAGAGTCCTGTAGAATCTGTCACTTGCTTGAATCCTACGAAGTGTTCTCTGAAATGGCCGAGCCTATCCTCGATCTTCACAAATTTCACCGTGAATGATATGTTTTCTGAATCGCTGATATCTGGAGTATAATCCAATAATAATAATATAAAGTACTAACAAACTGTGAACTTTTTGGAGTATATTTCTGACGATGTTGTCGCCTAAAAGATTTATGAGCTCATTTCGTAACATTTTTCTACAATAATACATGATTTCACTTCCGGAAACGCGGCGAAGATGTTTACTTATGACGCCATCAAACGGGCACTACGATATGTAATGAACCATATTCTACTTCCACCGACAGATCGAAGGCAGCACCTGATGAGTAGTAGATCTGTCGGTAGTACAAAACCGGAGGCCGGGGGTCCCATTACACACAGACCCTGATGTGAGCGTGAGGTCATCTGAGCCGTCCGCCAACCATTCCGTCCTTATCGCCCCATTTTTGTTAATTATTCAATTTTGAATAATATAAATAATTCAATTCCGAATTCAATAATACAAATTTCAATTATTATTTGTTAACCGGGCGACGCGAGGTATAGTGGTTCGCGTCTTTTACCAGTAGTAGGTTTTAAATTGAGATGATTTCGCAATCCCTTTACGTGGGGTCCGCTTGCCACGTGAACTCCTCGGCTTAAGGGATGACTACCCTCAGTATACCGCCATAGAACGCCCATTTCAGTCGCTCTGTACGGTAAAGTGGTAAAGTCACTATTAGACAAGACGCGAACCACGATGCGGCGCCCGGCGAAATAGGAATATACCAATTATTTTAAAGCTAATTTCGTTCATCATTTTTATTTCCTAAATGTTGAATCAACAGCGGTCGCCACTGCACTGTCGCCATCTTATTATACTACGTTCATATCTAGTGTTTCATCTGCTGATAACTTCTCATTTGCTTGATCGGACCCTGACATATTTCTATAAATTCTATAGCTATATACCCGCAATACATTCGATGGAGTCAATGAATCCTGAAGCCCTATTATCCACTACCATTCCTTCTTTCACCTCGCACTCGTCCTAGACCATTCTATAAAGCAGAGCTCTAGGGTTCATTCAACTGTTAATCAGCCTCAATAACTCTACTGTCCGTGGCCCATGCATGAAAGGAGCACAATGGGCGTTAGAACTTGGCAAATAGTTTAAATGAGTACGATAGTGTGCTGAACACAATAATATAATACACATACGCCAAGAACAACCACATGGCTAGGGAACTTGCATTGTTCCCACAAGTTCTTTCATTGAAGCTTCGCTTGCAAGCAAACACCGCATTCAATGGATGATTACAAAGGCAAGGAAATTACACACAATATGCGTAATCTGTAATAGAAACAGAAGCCGTTGGGCATCATCCCAGATGCAATTCTCCGACCGTTGTTGTATCGTCAATCCTTCGTAAGAAGAATGCGCGTTTGTTAGATCGATTGAGATTCATCACTTTTAATCCTTTCTTACGGTGTCATCGTCCACCCTAAAGGAGGGATACGCGGAATCTTGAACAAAAGCGACAATGACCAGTGGTCAAATCTCTATTCAAATCAGGGTGATAATATTTCCTACCTTCCAAGGAGGCACAAGGAGGTGAAGAAAGCGAAACGCAATTGTTGCTGCTTCGGTCCATTTTATCGATCAACTTTTCAGCATATAAATTACGCGATTAGCTATGACACATAATAGAGTGGATACGCGATTTTATAGTGCAACTTATGTGTAAGAGCTGAGAGATAATAATTTCTGTGATCTTTAAAGTCGACTCGTCGTCTATTATGATATTAGTTGACTTTATTACCGTCATAAGACATTATATATTTGACTATGGCAGCAATTGTTATGTTCGGGAATCGGAACAGTAAATATGTCCTTTTGTTTGGACGTCATAGTTGTAACAATTGCTACAACCCTTGACAATAAATTGTCCCGAATTACATCCACAATTCGCTACAATGTAATGGATGATGAGTGAACGTCACACTGCAAGTTCAACTACTACTGTGTGAATTACTCTGGTACAGTGTGAGATCTGAATCTTTTGATTGAGGTGAGGGTATGTTAATTTAGTTGGTATTTTGAATGAATCGCTGTTAAAAAAAAAGCTTAATTAATTGTTTACAATAAATATGCACTTTAGATTTTAATCAACGTATTGATCTATATCACATATTCCCAATAACAAGCTTCTATGTACTTACATATTTTTTTTTGTGATTCTCTTGGCGCCAATAGCTCGGTGCGTTGACGCGCATGCCGGTCTGCCGTTTTGCCATGCCGGTTTCGAGTCCTGTCGTGGCCATTGTTGTTGTTGTTTCACCCCTGTGGTTGGGTGCGTAAGAAAAAGCCACAGCCTTTCCCGACTTGTCGCAAAAGGCGGCTTAATAATCAGCAAATATAGGTTTGCAACAGGCTTCGTCCGACACCAATCACTTTATATGCTAACGAAACGTCAATACAACTAAGTCTCTTAAGCCGGCCATATATTTTACGTTCAGATTTACCTTGAGTTACACCTGCAGAGGACAATTGTACAGGTCTAGACGCCTGTTCAACGAGCAGACACACATTACGGTAGACCTGTCCAGGACTACCTCAAGGTAAACCTGAACGTAAATGAGCGGGCTTAGGAATAGCTGACGAGCAAGGCTCCACTAGTGGTTACGGCAAAAATTACGTTCTTACTTTCTGAAATTTTGATAAAAAAATCATAGATTTCGTTATTAAGCAATGATGGAGTACATTGAAAATATATTAATTTTATTGTTGATACAATATGACATCTCATATCCAAAAATGGAAGATGTTTCCCAATTCCAATACACTGAACACAAACTAAGCCTAACTTGGTTTTTTTACACATACAAACAAAAAACATGATAAAGGAATTCAGAAAACAAAAGTCGAATTTAATGTAGGCGAAGTCTTTCAGAATGTACAATATACGTATCGAGGCCTCGTCGAATTTTACCCCCGAAAATTAATCTCTGCTTCCACTGTATTCATTTTCGTTTATCTATCTACTGCACTACGATGGCTCAACATAGTGTCGTCGGTCATTAATAGACAGACACAATTGAGTGGATTTTCTCGCCACAGGACAAAGGACGAGCAAAACTGATGAACGTCAATATACATGATGCCTGGGCTCAAATGATTGCCGATTTGCAAACAAATTGCACGTTTGACGCCGACCAGTGAGCAGCTCTATTAAGGGATAATTTACGACCGTGGATTGTAATACACACCTATTTCGTTGCATTCGAATGGTGAGAACCCGTCGGGCTTCCAAAACCGGATTATCACGTTGAGGTCATCTTTGTTTACCTCCCGGTCATGACGTCTTCTTTGGGAAATTCGAATCAGTGCCGCGAGCAACAATACATTTGCAACTTTGTGTCATGACTCATCACAAAAAGTCTTTTGATAAGGAAAGTCATTAAAATTATTTCAAAACTTTGTTGCAGTAGCGACGACGGCAGTCAGCGTTATCACAAATGAAATCCTGCCGAAAAAAAACCCACGGCCATATCCGTCATAAAAGTTGCAAAGGGGCTACGCACAAAGTATTGAACAGGAACAGGAGAGTACATAATCAAATGTTGCCGTAAAAACTTTCCTTTATTTCATGGAAACTATTTTTGGGCGACATGGTATCATCATAAATTACACTTTTCTTGGCTACCTGGCGTTCTTTTTGAAAATATCCAAGCACACGTCAAGTCCAGCGTTACATATTCGAGTACGAGAATGTCATGAGTTTCGCTCATGGTGACTTCGTCCTCCGCCAAACATGCTCTTATGGCAACTCGGTGTGTTCTTAAGCCAATTTCCAATCCATACGACACTAACCCCATGCGTTACGTGATGATTAAGAAACCGAGGAGATTTTAATTTTTATTACACTACCGTTTTACGTTTTAACAGCACAATACCATAAATATATAAAAGTATTGCCCGATTGGATTGAGCGAGCGCGCGAACAATATTATGATGGCCACCACACTATAAAAGTGGACTTGATGAGCAAAATCTCTGTAGGGTTCAAGTTGGAAAATGGTAAAAGGGTCGGACTCCTCTCATTTACAACAACTTTTCTGATTGATTTTTACGATTATATTCATTTCGTTTGCTTTATTCGAGTACTCATTAAACTTAACTAATACTTTTATCGGACGATTGTACTGGAAAGACGTTTTTCAGATATACTGAGAAGATTAACGGCCGCCATAAAAGTGTATGCGCTCTAAATCAAATTTAACGAACTTTTTTTTTGTTTGTTGCAAGTTGCATTATATCTACTGTACGATTATGCTGGTTTATAAAATTTTGTATAAGGTAGCTACCGAATTAATGTCGAACTAGTAAATTTAATGATATGAATTAAACGGAATTAAATCGGCTGCGACTATTGTCATATACGAGTATTTGGGAAATTTGTATTTTCGTTTATTTTCAAAGATGACTGCAACGATGAGATTATATATTTTGGATTTAAGTAATTGTTAATGGGCAATACAAAGTATAGTTACAGTTGCGCATGGATCTTGCGTACTCATAAACAGAGCACTATAAAATTTATTTGATTTATATCAAAAGGAAATTTTATGCCTACTTGGTGGTTTAGTGCTGGTATTATCAAAATTCATCAATCTGAATGGAGTGTTTCGGTCAAAATGGATTTGGTGTTTTCCAAATAACACGATATGTTCGATGTTGATTTTCTAAGAAGTGTATCTTAATCTAAATTTGAGTTCATCAGAAAATTTTACAAGTTTTGATGAAAAGACTGACCTGATGTCAGTTAACCTATTAATTGATGGTAACGAATGTAAAATCGCTTTTATTGCACTGGGATACTCTTATGTATATGATGCATACCGAAAATATCATCATTGTTAATACGCACTAAATTCGTCTATTATTTCCAGATGGATATATCCGCTCCCATATTCTAAGGTCGTTAAAAATGTAATTGAATATTTTTCAATATAGCTTCACGGAATTTTAATTTTTATGTTGATGTAATTATCGAATTGAAAGGATTTTTGAAGCGGGTGCGGATCCTGATTTGTGGAACATGTTCCTTTACTCCAACGACCTGTGCCTTCCAATTATTGTACAAATTCACAAACTTTTTACAAATTTTTCTTATGCAGTCCACAACCGGCGAAACGCATCCGAGTGGTGTGAAAACTTCCAAAAGAATCACAAACAGTTATAAATTTCAACAGAAAAAAAAACAGGCAAGGTAGATAGTTCAATAATCCGGTAGTTTCCTTGAAACAGATTGTACTGTAGTTGTTCTTATATGCTAGACTTTATAAAGTCGTGATAAAGACAGTATTCTGTATCTGTCTTTATCACGACGAAAATTTAACACCTTAAAGGAGGCTCCGGAGGTTTAGCAATGTATATACATACATGAATGATCAGGAGGTGTCCTGATTCGATTTAGCCTTCTCTGTATGCCTGTCAATCCGTGTGTCTGTCCGTTTGCACGATAACTTTTGATGAAATGAAGTTAGAGACTTGAAATTTGATGAAATGTTTATAGTAGTTGAGCTTCGGTCTGTTTTATACCCTTCACGGATGTGATAGGGTATACTAACTTTGCCATGAAGTTTGCAACGCACAGAAGTAAGCATCTCCGACCATATAAACTACTCGTATATATATATTCTTGGTCATACCCTAAAAACTAGGTATTAAAACCAGCCGGTGCTAGCAATAAAGTGATTGACCTTTGTCGCAATAGCGTTGTTGAGGTCTTCCAAGTCGAAAAGATCGAGGAACCTAGAATCCTATAATCCTGTTCGCCAAAGCTCTGCAGTGGCACAAAAGGTGAATAACGCTCTCCTCCTCGTCCACGTCCTCACAGCTTCTGCAGTAATCATGGTGCGGAAGGCGCAGCCTCGAGGCTAGTTCCCCAATAGGACAGTGCCCTGTGACGGCTCCCACCACGCTGCCTATCTGCTTAATGATAGCAGTATGGCAGAGAGTCTCGGATCAAGTCTAGGCCAAATCGCCCTTGTCGTTTGGCATGAGTTACCACTGAGCCATCTTATGTTGGCCCTATCAAGAGCGACTGACTTAGTTACCATTTAACATACAGCAAAAGGCATCTTAATACTGTCCCGAATTTCAGCTAAATTACCGATTATGCCCTCACGCTCAAGCTCATACGCTCTGCAGTTGCCTGCAAAGCCACTGTGACCAGGTATCCAGCAAAGCGTAATGTTGAAAAATCCGCCCATTAAAGTGAGGGCTGTGCGACAGTTCAAAATCGTTTTGGATGTAGTTAGAACGTATTGCAGCTTGGCTGTCCGTAAAAATGGTGATGTCCCTGGCAGTCATCACGTGACTTTCCAACCAGATCAGAGCCTCTGAAATCGCTGAAACCTCCGCCAAGACGACGAAATGATTTGTTCGTGAAGGGCATAATGAGAGAGAGATTTAAAATCAAATTTGCAATATGTATGTAATATTCTCGTGTACTCCGACTCACTTGAACAGGGAGGTCCACAACGAGAATTCCTCTCTTTTCTGTGAGAACTTTCCAAAAACCGCAGCTCCTTTGGCAGACCCCGGATATAGTGGTGAAGCTCGTCAGGATGATAGAAGTTAACTTTATTTTAATCCGAAGAAACTACTTTTCCGAAATCAGCGGAATCAATTGCAGTTGATAACGTGTCCTTACAGAAGAGAAAGTTACCTCATGCTTTGCTGAGATTGACTACTATGGTACTCTCTCTAATCGCCTTGACCCCTCCAGGGACATGGGCGCGTCAACATATCTAGCATTTCTATGCCTTGTTGACGTTTCAATAGCATATCTAATTTTCGGAAGTGCAGTTGCTAGCGTGCACCTCCTATCCGTGCCGTCTGTATACTGACAAGCTCGGAGCACTGTGAGAGTTCTATTAGTACTCACATGCAGTTTTTGATCGCGAAAAGATTTGATCTCCGAGCTCTAGATTAGTATCGTAGAGCGGTGACCGAACGATCACGGCCACCGAGCGCGAATAAAGTTGGCAGCAAGATTATGTTCCAACTCATTCAATCCAATTACAATAATAGAAAAATGTATCCAAGCTCAAAATATGGATTTTATAGCCCGACCCGGACTTCATTAAAACTGTTTGGGAATCATTTGAAAAGTAAACGCAGGTGGTAAGCAGTTCGAGTTTGAAAACTAGCTCATCCAGGTTATCCAATTCACTTGGTATGAGCTTCCGGCATAATTTTTTGATCCCAAAAATTATATTTGAGAGAACATGTTCAACCGGATCAGCAGTTGAGGAGAGAGTGTTCGTTAGAAATCAATGGTTCGGCTGACCGTGCCTTCCCACGACGCGGCCAATTGGAAGTAAAAACAAGTACATATCATACCCTCAGAAGATTGCGTTGCGGTAATTTTTAACCATTCTGCATTTGCCACTTTGAAATTAGCAGTAAAACATCTTCCGATTCCACTGTTTCAATGAGATGTATTGTATTTGAAATATTTGTCCGACTTCGACTACATTAATTAATGTGGTTTTATCTATCTTTAGAAATCAAAATGTTTTTCTAACAAAAACTTACTTTTGGGCCGGTCGTTCCTATGACAGCTCTTTGGTAGAGTAATCCAATTTCAACCAAATTCAAGAATATGGTTTGGCAATGGATACGATTGAATAATATGAAATTTGAAACAAAAAAGTTTTTCTCACATAAACAGACTTTTGGACCGGTCGATCATATGGCAGTTATGAGATGGTGTTCCCGACATATACAGCATGCAGTAAAAAGGATGCATTGTTCAAAATTAAAGCTCGATAGCTTCGAAACTGAGAGACTAGTTTACATAGAAACAGACAGACTGGCAGACTTACAAAGCTTTATCAACTCATCTCGTCATACTGGCCAAGAATATATTTTATATATAATTGATATGTATGTTTGGGGAGATGCTTCCCTCTGCGTTGCGTTGCAAACTTCATGACAAATTTAATATGCCTTGTCACATCCGTGAAAGGTATCACAAATATATATGTAATTATACGTTAACGTTACATTTGTGAACGCTACATTAGAAGAATTGGAGAATCATATTGGGATGCTTTTAGATTCTTCAAAAGTCTTGACAGGGACAATGGTATAATAAGTCTAGCAAGGTGAATTGAATTGAGATTGTTAGTTAAGCCTTACCTGACTCAAAATAAATAAGATAACCAAAAAATAATCAAACACTTCAGTCAACGTAACGGTGTTAGTACAGCTAGAAATGCTAAAAGCCGGCCATAAACTATCCGGAATTCATGTATAGAAAAACTGGTTAGGCTCGGCCTTGAAGAATTTCGGATCGTCGATGGCCGTTTTAAGCGGCCTTCAGCCGACCGAATTGGTCTTTCAGGCGGCCGGAAGGAAAATCGTTCCAACTAGGCCTCCGGAATTTCTCTCCGGAAAACTGATCAGGCCTAGGCTTGAGGTATTCCGGATAGTGTATCGATCGATTTTCAATTGTGTATCCGGCCGCCTGAAAGGTCTGTTCGGCCGCCTGTCCGGCTGCCTAAAGGTCGCTTGAACTGGACATTCACGATTCGGAATTCCTCTAGACCAGGCCTGATAAGTTTTTCCGGACAGTAATTACGGATGGTGCATGGTGTATGCTATATTCAGGCAATCCGGAAGGCCAGGCCTCATAAGTTTTTCTGGACAGGAATTCCTGATGGTGTATGGCCGGCTTAAGGAAAGGAATGTAAAGTGGAGCATGAGCATACAAATTTCGGGAACCGCGGTTTCTCTTTTGACACGTGTTTAGGGTGTATTGGAGAATCAGAAAGATGGGGAACCAGCTCGAAATAACTTCGGGTTAGCGGGTGTGGAGATGAAAAAAAAAAACGGCACCGTATGCGTTCGCGGAAACAATCGTAATTCGACAACCGCTCATTGTAGACAGCTCTACTTACCCTTTAGTTAGAGGACGAAACCGGTGATCGCGGTGGGATGGTGAGCTTATTCCCATATAAGATGAGAAGCATCCTAAGAATAATCTAAGTTAGGTGGGATCGATGGCTCCTCTAACCCTCTGAACTTCAACTATTTGCTTCTTTGGTACAAAAAAGTGAAAAAATGCAAAAAAAAAAAAAACTTTTAGGAACAAGTCCTGAACATAGGAAAATCTATGGCGACTTTTTTAATCGTTTATAAGTTATTCACACATATTTATTTTAAATAAAGTTATGTATAATTAAGAGCTGAATGGAGAACACCAAGTAGAGCTGCGTACGATGACTGACTGTTGAATTACGATATTTTTTGCGAAAGTATCCAGTGCGCGCGCGTGATGGCTAGTTTGCCGAAAAATGTCAAAAAACGCTAGACGCAAAAAACGAAGCGTCTAGTTTTTATTATTGATTGTAAACTTTATGCAAGCATACGACAGTCTCGATCGTGGTGTACTGTATGAATCATGCTGCCATTTGGTATACCACTAAAAATAGTACCACTAACAAAGATGATGATAACCAGCTCTGTCTCAAAGGTCAGGATCCAAAACAGGCTGAATGATCTAATTGAAACACGTGCTGGATCGAGGCATGGCAATGTAATGGCTCCGACGCTCTTCAACCTGGCACTAGTACACGCTAATCGTCAAGCCGGCACAAGTTATAGCGTACGCAGACGACATCAACATCATGTCCCGAAATATGCCTGCTGCAGAAGAGCTTCTACACAATCTCGACATGGCTGTAAAAGAAGTTGAAATACGTATTAACGAGAGCAAAACAAAAATGAAACCGGAATATAGAGGGCTACGCCCGCAATCCGAGGGTTTTGTAGCAAGCACTTATATTTGTACGCACGTATCGGCTCCTTGCTTTTCTTGGTACCACTTAGATGGATAAAAAAAACATAATAAAAATGTCTGACCCTTCATATAGTATCTTACATGCCCATTCATATTAAGTTATTGTAATGAAACTTAAAACATATTATTGCCTATGATGTTGGTTATCCTTGGCCATCAGTACTTTTTATCTCGGACGTGTTTAAGGGATGTAGGGGTGCGCTAACTGTAACTATGGAAATAAACTATTATTAACCTATTTTGAGGAGATATACAAATTCCATTATTTCCCGTTTTATATGCTATTCGGAACCCACCTTCCGGAAAGTTTTCATATTTCTAAGTGTAATGGTCTCGAAATGCAAGGGGGAACAAATTACGATCTAATATTTTCTCCTCCCTCACTGTTCCCCTTTCTTCAAATTTAAAGTAAATGCCAAAAATAAAATGTAATCAACATTACCTTTCTAACAACACCCGACTTGCCTATACCAGTCGATAAACAAAATTTGACCTTAATTTCGCCCCACCCCCCTCTTCCGCTCGTTATAGTTGGCCAATTACATCACATCGCCCCCTACCAATCTTTACCCTTTCATTAATGTATAACCATAATATATTATGTAACAATAACTGCAATTCGCACTACGAAAAACAACATACAAGTAGTACTCGCACCTTCGAAGCCGGTAGGTGTATTTTTTGTATGAATAGTATAAAAATGCCTAAATTTAAGTGAATGTACTATTATTAAATATTACATGATTGTAATGAAACTTAAAGACATTATTGCCTATTGTGTTGGTTATCATTGGCCATCAATATTTTTGACCCCGGGTATGCCTAAAGGGTGCAGGAGTGTGCTAACTGCAGCAATAGAAATGTACTATTATTAACCTTTTTTGATGAGATTTTTAAATTCTATTATTTTTAGTTTTCTATGTTAGTGAAATGCCGCTTTTCTGTAAATTTTCATATTTCTAACTGTAACGGTTTCGAAATGCAAGGGGGGGGGGGGGACAAACTCGGATGACATATTTTCCCCTCTCCCTCTTTTCCCGTTTCTTCAAATTTAAAAAAAAGTTCAGAAATGGAATTTACTTGACAATACCTTTCTTACGATACCCCACTTGCCTATACCAGACGAAAAAAAAATTTCGACCTTCATTTCCCCTCTATGGGGACCCCCCCTTAAAGTTGACCTATTACGACCCATCACTTTCTTTCAGAAAATTATAGTACTTCTACATATTTTCACCAAATTTCATGCATGTAGCTTCAGCGGTTTGTGAGATATTTCATGGACAGACAGACAGACGGACGCATGACCGATTTCATAAGGGTTTTGTTTTACTACAAAACCCTAATAATGATGTAATCAAGAAGAAGAACGCCAACAAAACCGAACATTAATGTCGGGGACTTGAGCATCAAATTTGTAGACGACTTCACATACCTGGGTAGTAACCTGTCAAAGGACGCCAATGAAACAGACGACAGCAAGCGACGACGGATACAGCTAGCACAAAAGAATTTTTTTTATGGGTCTTCTAAAAATGAATTCGAAATATGTGCTTAGAAATACCAAGCTCAATATACAAGGTTACTGGTAGCTCGACGTGTTCCTTTTACCACGTTATAATATAGTTAAAATACAACAAAATAAAGCCACAAACCTTCTATCGATTTTCAGTGGTTACTGAGATTTGAATTTTTAGGCTTAAAAAAAACACGGATTTAGCCATTTAAAATAAGAATTAAAAAAACTACTAAGCTACTGGGTTGAAACTTATTCTTTTCTTCTTAGCCAACACTTTGCAGATATTTCCCAATCATTGAAAATTTCGAAAATACTTCACATCTCAAAATTTTTAATTAAAAAAACATTATAATTTTTTTTCCTTGATTTCAAATGTAGTATTGCTCAAAATTTATATGACGGATAGCTAAACGTACAAACCATTAGAAAAACATGTCCGTCTTATCGGCTTTCTAAAATGGTATAAATGTCAATACAAATCCTTCAAATAATTGAAGTAGCTGGCTGTAAGTTGTTCCGGGAACCATTATTCCTTTGGGCCCTCATTTAACTTTTAGTGCTCCCACAGTCAAATCCACAAAAATCTAAGAATATTTAGGGTGCAGGCCGGAATTCTCAAGTTCGGTATAAAAATTCACAAAACTTTTCGTTCACATTATCTAGGATTACTGTAAGGGGCCCATATATCTTAGGCCTCTAACGGAACAATATTGAAAAATCGAAAATGTGTATATCTAGGCCACGGTTAAGATCGGGATATTGTCCGGAAATTTGCAGAAACTTTCGTAAGAGTTTTGCTCAAATCATCTGAGAGTATTATGGGGGCCCCATATAAATTGAGGGATCCATATATCTTGGGGCCCCATTTATCTTAAAGCTTTCTATATCCAGGGGCGCCAGGATTTCACTATTTGAAAACTCTAAAATATATCTGTCCGTGCCGGGGTCGAGACGAAAATCTTGTATTACGGAGACTAAAAGTACTGCATCAGGGTCCTTCGTACCTTCGGGCAAATGTCGTTCCCAATTTTGGAGAAAATGTTTGCCAAGGGCCAACGAGCATTTTCCCGGATGCCCGTTGTCCCAGTCCGCCCCAGCATCATATTCACTGCTTCTTTGAAAAATATGCATTTCATCGTGCTATAGGTCTCACCGAAATACATCCACACATTTTCACTATTTTTTTTTCTACTGCCATCAATGTTGTTGTTTTCCGCATAATTTCTGCCTATCATTTTCGAATATTATCATTATTCTGAATTGATTTCTTGTTACGTTATAAATGTCTTCTCTTATGAACATGTACGGCAAATAATCAATGAAACAAGGACTGAGAAGTTATTGGGGTTCACCAAATAATAATTATCCGATTGGTTACGATATCTATAAATAACATTTACGATTATTATGCATGAAAAAATGTGATCGGAGATGGATTTTAATTGTTTTATCGGGATAATGTTTGCATATCAAATATTATTTTCTCATAAGAAAATCATGAGGCTGCATTTCCGATGCCATATACATGTACGTACATAACGAAGGGCAATAAAATATTATTCATCTGAAGTACCATTTTATACTGCTCGGGTGATTAACCTTAGACCTAAAAAAAATCCTTTCAGAGATATAAACTAGTTAGCTTTGTCTAATGGATCTTTTAAATTAAATTAATATTCACTAATCATAAAATCTGAAGTCGTCTTGAGATGAAAAAACCTTCTACCCGAACCCATAATCTTCCGGTCTTTATATCCATTCCTTTTAACGTACTTCATTTCATCAACTAATTCATTATAAAAACCAGCTAATGTCACAATATCAATCTTCTGTCGTCTAACATCTTCATTCATTGGGTGTGTCATTAAAAAGCAGAAATTGCATTTGAGTCTTCATAAAATGCCAAGTAAAGAAAGAAAATCTGCATAAAATGTGTCAAAGAACATTTCAAGTTTCCCTATAAAATTGCATTGCGACTAACTGAAATTGATGATTTGTGAGAAGTGAGGTGTTGAAAATCTCCACAAAAGATAGAAACACCAGAATAATTAAAACAACTTGATAATGGTGCAATTAAAGACGAACACATTAAATTGCAACAATTAATGCTTCTTTTAGGAGTTTCCAGTAATTAAGTTTAGCATTTTATAGTGAGGTAAAAATGAACGCTTAAGGATTCTGCTCTGAAATTATGGTGCATATAATTCGGGGCTGTTGACTGCATTGAGATCACATGGATCTAACCCGTTAAATGAATCTTCATGAAACAAAAACGCATTGGGAATTAACTTTATACTGGGTGAAACTGGATAATTTGGACTAGTGAAACATCGGTAGCTAAATTTGAAGTAAGAAGAGCCGAAATGCACTTTTGCTGTATGAGTGGAAGACACCTAAAAGCAAATCAACCACTAGCTACCAATGATGAAATTCAGTGTTCATACCTCTAATTCCATTCAAATTATTCAATACAATTGAAGATTTATTATTTGATAGCATTCAGTGCCCTAAGTGCACTAGTATACTACTACCAGGCATGTTTCCCACACTAACTAACCAACTTGGCACTTGATTAGCACGATTCCGTATTTTACGGCACGTTCAGTCAACATATCAGTTATAATCAGCAATTACACAATGGTTGCACCTAATATATTGCATTAGCACATAATTACACTTGTCCCGAAACCTATTTACACTTCCATTAGGCCCGACATTTCTATCAAACGTAGAACAATAGTTTGCCACGAACAGCGTTGTTCAATTGCAAAGTGGGAGACCGGTGCGCATTCAATTTCAATCCGCTCATTATACAGGCCGTAGTCCTTTTTATGGAAAATGTCAGCAAATTGCTGTTAATTAGCATTGAAATTGTCACATTTGAAGGACTAGGTCCCTAAAATCATTTCCGCAATAGATTTCCACGACAGTAGCTTTGGAGAACTTTCAAAAATCCTGGCCTGATTTGGAATAGATTTTATCTGTCTGGTTCATTACAGCGACCGGAAATTAATGGTTTTCGTGCCGAAGCGTAGCACGAGTATGATTTACATGAGGAGAAACTTTAATCAATGTAGTGTGGTACGTCCTTCAGTTTGAAGCTTGGTTTTTTTTTTTAAATGGTGCTCAAGACACATTATTAGTCTAAGCATTAAGTGCTTCAAAACGGCAAATAAAGGAAACTTTTGATTTTTGGAAGCTGAATGCAAATTTGAGGTTAAAAAAAAATTCCGCGAAATATGTTTTTTATTTATTCGCGTGTAGAAAATCTCTCTTTTTAGATTTAAAACTTTTATAGCGACGCACCTCGATGGCAGTAAATCACAAAAAGAAAAAAAATGGGTTAGCAGTTACGCCACTGTACTGAGAGCGGCGCTTCCGTCGCTAAGATACAATCTTGTTCTTTGAATTGTACTTGTAGGGCAAATTAAGCAGCATGGCTGAATTTTGAATCGGGATGATGATGAGGCGAATGCGCCGGAAAACTTAGGAAAGTATTTTGATTTCTTTGGTCAGGAAAAAAGATTTTCTTGACAATGAAGTGAAATGTTAGCAGCAAGTATCATATGACTCAGGGTAATAAGGTGAATGCTCTGGAGTAATTTTGATGCCATTTTGAGGCCTTTGGTCAGGAAAAAGGACGTTCTTGGCAATGAAGTGAAATATAGGCAATATGGTTTGCGTATCATATGAATCGGGACGATGATACAAATGAACTAGACTAATATTGAAGGCATTTTGAGTCCTTTGATCCAGAAAAAGGATCTTCTGACAATGAAGTAAAATCTAGGCAATATGGGTATCATATGAAACGGGGCGATGATGTGAATTCATTAGACTACTGTTGAAAAACTTGTTTGTAATGTAGCCACTGGCACTTAGCCAGAACAAATGAGTGAACTGAATTCCATACTAGCAAATTGCACGTTGCAATTTGCATCCAGGTTGGATTCGTAGCCAAATATAAGGCAATGCAACACCTGACCTGGAATGTTGCCGGTCACGTCTATCCTACTGGGGCGAAGCGCGAAGCAGAGGCGTCTGATGAGACGCGCTTAGCGAAACCGGCGAACGCAATTTTTAGGCCTCTTTTGAGGGAAAGTTCATTCTTAACAAATTCATTTTATTTTTGATAGTGTAGCCCCACTCTGGGCGGGGAAGAGCGAGTACCATACACGTTGTATAGTAGAGTGTCGAAAAGTGAGCCAAATAATGAGCTGAGAGCTGAAAACACTTACAATTAACCAGAAAAGAGTGCCTTTTGCCAGCGAAATTTCCGCAAATTGGTACTACGAGTATAAGCTCAATGACTGCAGCTGTGATACAACATGAGCACTGTTTATGCAAGGAAAAATGAAGTTCCTATAAAGGCGAAGGATGTCCCTTCGCTGAAACACCTAAAATACATTTCGTACAGGAAGTTAATTTAGGTACAGTACAAATATTGATACTTTACCATCATTTCCAGCTGCAGCACGAGAGCACTCTTTAAGAGTATATCACCAGGTTCAGCAACGGTTGGGGGTTGAAAAAACTCCTGAAGAGTGGGGACGAAAAATAACAAATTATGGTCTTGAGCCTGGGGCCACTTTACTACCCCTCTCGTCGCGTTTGGTTGAATACGGTTTTTGCAAATTAACAGAGAACTTCCAACGATATTGTTGGTAGAGAAGGAAGGGCTTTATTGCTCCAAAAGGTCCCTCAATTGTAAGAGGACTTGCAGCAACATCCCAGTGGTGAGTCAAAACGGGGAAAATGAATTAGTCTTGGAAACCGAACTTGATAACCCACCCATTAAACCTGTAGGCCCAATAGGTATTTAATGTAACAAATATTTACCATTAATAACACAAAACCGCCACATCCCATGCAAATATCTGCACATAATTGATATGCTAAAAGCCGTCACCGGTTGGTACGTATACGATCACCCAAGAAAGCTACGTATAAATTTGTCTTTTGTGTCCTTGTTTGTCCATGATATCCAAACAATTTGTCTTATTAGACCGATTCCGAAAATACGCATATTGGCAACTTTTGGTCTCAACTGCAAGTGGAGCGGAAAGAGGAACAAGCTATGCCACATAGTATAGTACTATATCACAAACTCAAAGATTGTTGCCGCATGCCGCACCTGTCTCCTGGAGATGGGAAATTTTTTAACATCTCCCTTTGTTGGATTCCGGCCCATAGTGGCTTCGACGGAAATTGCAAAGCGGATGAACTAGCTAGAAGAGGCTCTATTGGGGGGACCGGGTTTAGTCACTGCCATCTAGGGTGGTCTTTATCAGCCTGTAAATTGTTGATAAACAATGTCGCGTTGAGTGCTGCCAACACGAGGTGGAGTAATGGTTGCAATTGTACTGTTACTAGGCAACTTTGACCTAGGATCGATCCCAAATGCTCTGAGGAGCTGCTGGCGTTGAATAGACGTAATCTACAGATTCTTGTGGGGGTGATTACAGGGCACTGCCTGATCGGCGAACATGCTAGGAGATTTGGGCTTCCACACAATGACCTCTGTAGGAGTTGCGAGGATGAGGATGAGGAGGAGAGTACCTTTCATCTGTTATGCGGGTATCATGCCCTGGCTAGAAGAAGAAGGATTACGTTGGGGACTTTCTATTTTGGCGATCTGGACGACCTTAAGGATGTTAGCATCAGCCGGCTCCAGCGCTTTATCAACAGCTCAGGCTGGTTCAATGAATAGGTAGGACTCGGGTTTGTGGAGTCGATGGTGGTATCACAAAGGACCCAGTGGGGGTCTACGTGTGCTGTGGGTATCACGGCAGCCCCTTTAACCTAACCTAACGATAGTACTATATAAAATATTTACCATTAATGAATGACGCAAACCGTCCCGTAATATGGAAAAATAGATACACGGGAGAACAGCATTTTGTTTATTTCGATTTGATATTCATTCCTAGCTAATTTTTGGTCGTAGAATCCGGAAATGCTAACCGTTTTTCTCCTATACGTCCAGTTTTATTAGATACAGGGGGCTCAAATTTTGGCCCTCATAGAAACCTTCCCTTCATTGAAATCAAAACAAACGAAACTCGTTACAATTTTTTTATTTATAAATTTTGATTTTACATCTTAACAATATTACCTAAGAACTAAAAAAAAATTATGGCAAAAATTTTCGTTTGTAGCTTTTCCTGGAGTGTTCAATTTCAGGACAGTCCCGTTTTATGCTCCAACAATACTCCGCCATCATATTCGCATCCCATCTGCCTTGATATCGAGTTTCCATGATTTTTAAATCTTGATGAAATCGCTCTCCCTGCTCATCACTCACAGCTCCAAGATTTTCCGGAAATTCATCTAGATGACTGTTTAAAAAGTGGACTTTGATGCTCATATTGCAGCCAAGCCTTTGAAAACTGTCCAATAGTTGCTCGACTACTATCGCATAATTCGATGCACGTATATTGCCTAGAAAGTTGTTCACCTGCACACTTTATGAGGGACTCACCATTTATCCTGATTGCAAATTGGAGTTTTGAAGTAGGCAAGATATGCCTGGTGAACAAAGGGGCCTATTTTTGTCCTCTGACTTAGAATTGTATAACTGCCACATATATAGCAAAATGAGTACGGAGCGTTGAGACACTTTCGACGAGGGATAGTAGAGGCTTCCATTACACAAGTTAAGAGCACAATAATAGAGTAATATACTGGAACAGAGGCTTTTAAATACATTTTTTTACATAAAAGAGCCTTAAAAATGGCCGAAGAATTTCACAACTTTTAACAAACAATCCAGGTAGCGAGAAATTACTTTTTTTTTATTGCTTTTAATTTTATTGTATACAGGCACTAGAAGGTCCTGCACAAGGATGCAGCCCCGTAGCTCTTAAAAAAAGTTGGTTTTCAAGGGGGCCTTTTGTAATTTTCCGTAAAATTAAAAAACAAACGATATCTCGAAAACCTGACGGATAGGGGAAAAACGGACTTCATTTTCGGAATCAGCGAGGCCGTTTTACTATGAATTAGGTGCAAAATTCAAAAAAACAGAAAAAAGTGTCAAAATTGTTCTCCCGTGAATCGATATGCAAAACGCCACTCTGCCCAATGAATTTGTCTCATCACAACGATTCCGAAAATACCCATATTGGCTAGGTTTGGTGTCGGTTTCACTTCATGTCCAAGAAGGTCCTGTATTTTTATTTTATTCCCGTAGGAAAGCCATCCTTCTTCCCCTACCTTATCATTCATTGGCAATGAATTTTGGTATGATATTCTCCTGGTGCCAACCATGCCAAGTTTCACAACTTTTTTATTATACCTTTCACGAATGTGGTAGGGTATATTAGGTTTGTCATGAAGTTTGCAACGCACAGAAGGATGCATCTCCGACCAAATAAACTGTATGTATATATTCTTGGTCAGTATGGCGAGATAAGTTGGTTAAGCTTTGTAAGCTTGTTTGTCTGTCCGTCTGTTTCTATGCAAACTAGTCTGAAATTTTGTACAAAGCCTTCTTTCTATTGCACACTGTATATATGTCGAAACCAACGGAATCGAACCACTGCGTTATATTGCTGCCATTGCTGTGTTTAGTGAAAAACTCTTTTCGTTTCTGAAAATATCTTAACAAAATTTCATATTTTTGAATGGTATCTGTTGCCAAACTATTCTACATTCCTGAAATTGGTTGAAACTGGACTACTCTATCATATAACTGTCGTACCTGTCGACCGGTCCAAAAGTAAGTATTTGTCAGAAAAACTTGTTTATTTCTAAAAATGTCATTGCCAAACCTCACATTAATCGACCATAGTTACAAACCACATTCCTAAATTTGCGTGAAATCGGCCCATTATTTCATATACCTCTCATTGGAATAATGGAATCGGAACAAATTTTACTGCTAATCTCAAGGTGGTAAATACAGAATTGTTGATCCATTTTGCATTTGCCATTTATAGCTGCACAGACTATTGAAGCGTGAAGGGTATTTTACCTTGTCTCATAGCTTGGTTTTTTCCTACGATAAATTGGCCCTCATCACCTGGCCTATCGAAAAATTTCATTCACGGGATTATGTCTGGGGATTTATATTTTGACGTTCCTTTGCAACTTTTCTTTTCAAAATAAAACCAACTCTTCGTCAAAACTCTGTTCTTCAACCAGCCAGTATAGATCTAAGTAATTTAAGTTCTTGGTATCAAGAGGGATCAGTTCTAAGCTGAAATAATTTTCGAATCGAAAATAAAAGCCTATATACATACATCAAAAACAAACACTTCTTGAAACCCTTTTCCAAATGTCACTATCGCCATCGCCACTAACATATTGTCACCTCTCAAGCACCATACGTGTTTCTTCCTAAATCCTTTCGAATCTATTTATTTGGCTAAGACACATTCCAGATATTATGTGGCCGGTCCTAATTGGTATTGACACTGGTCAATGCGAGTGTGTTTCTGTTTGTTTGCCGAGATGCAATTAAAGGACTCTCTCGATTGGACTTTATTGTATTTGCCCACCTAAGCAAAAACTTCATATCCTCTTGTAAACTTCTCGTGTAAGCGCTCTAAGTGATGAGTCCTTTTGAATTCCCAGAGATCACTCCCCTCCTATCGGATAGATACAGATAAACATAAATTGATAGGCCATGTTTCTTTGTTTGAAAATACAGTGTTCGGTATCTTCTAAGCGACCGATTAATGAAAAAGGAATCACAAATTAATAACGTGGACATGGTCCACCATCACAAAATCGCATCGGAACTCTCATTGTATTTTGGGCGGTGTTGATTCTGCGAAACAGTCGCAGGCTTTTGTGTCAAACGAAAGAAAAATTGACAAAATGTGTTAAAACTGGACACATCCTATTTATCTCAATTATATGTCACGTGTATGTGGAATTGCACGTGACCACCTAATGACCATGTCTGGACAAATAAATGGAACAGTGACCATTGATTCCACTCAATAATGTGTTTGCGGTATGCAATCTGGCATATCCTTCCCAGGATGGTGTTTGGCTGATATTTTGTAAAATTGAAGGCATGTAGTGATTTTCGGATATGTGGTGGTCAATAGAAGTGTGAGAAAATACATAATCTGGAAGTTGTTGTCGTTTGGGACCAAATTAATACTTAAGTCCTTATTTCATTAGACACTTTTTCGATTTTTTTTCCAATACTTCTTTTATTCCATGTTACACATATTTTCTTTTTTAAGAGTTATTATTATTTAGTTTTTTTAATTTTTGTGGTTTGATAGTAAAAATAAATCCTTGTGAAATCAATAGAATGTGTGTCCATCTATCTATAGAATATTTGAAGAACGATCAAAACTACATGAAATCCGGCAGAAATATGCCCAAATATCACAATTCGATATAGAAAATGAAGCGTTACAATAGGATAACTTTAAGGGTGACGTCGGTTTCTCCCTAGAGTTCGCCTCCATCAGCGTCAAAATATTTCTTTCGTTTGGTATACGCACGTTGGTTATCATATGAAAGGTGATGTCATTTCATTTTTGGTATTTTCAAAGTTTATAGTTTATAGTTTTATTTCAAAATTTATAGCGACGATTTCTCGCTGAGCAGTGAATCAAAAATTTCACATATAAATTCTCGCCAAAGGGACAGTGCGGCGCTCGCGTCACTGCGATGGCCACATAAGTTTTATTATCAATTGTTTGACAGGCGGAGTACATTTTATTTTTGGTATCAATTTCTAATTCGATCATGTGATGAGGCCAATGCACTGAAGTTTTTTACCCCTTTGAGTACGTTCGTTTGTAGCCCTTTGGTGTTGACAAGCACATTCTTGGACATGAAGTGAAGTCGGTGTCGTTTGAACCGGGATGATGAGTCGAGAGAAAATTCAGGTCCGGGGCTAAACAACTTCGGGCCCATACACAGAATGTCCCATACTTCCCGACGATATCAAATATTGCTACTCATTTTTACTACGAAATAAATAAGCCAGTTTCAATCAAATCAATAAATAACTTGCATATAATAAATTATCATAATAAATAATTTCCCCCGCACGTAATGCTTGCAGTATGTGCAGTGGCTTCATCCTTTGAAGCACCTTTGATCTACCACAATAAGTTTTTTTAAGGTGATTGGTTGCATTTCGTTGAATATACCCTGCTAACCCAGATTTAACCTGCTGGATTTTGTTTTACAGGGGGTACAATCATTTGAAACCAGAGATTGTGGTAACGACATCCCCAGATACTAGGTTCGTTTTTGGCACTTTTACAGTTTTGTTTAGGTTAACACTACGCATGCCTATCTTACAATATGATTTTTAAATATCCTTAACACTGTTGCGAACCACGGCTTTGTCGGGCCGCCGTCACTGCAACAAAATTATTTTTAACCAGAGGGATTATGGCTCGGTGGCTCAAGTCCCGGCTAGACCAACGGAGGTCGTGAAATATTGAGCCTAAGCACCTTGGTCAAAAATAATTTTGTTGCAATGACGGCGGCTCGACAAAGCCGTGGTTCGCAGCATATGGCCCCACGTTGGGCGCCATACGTTGCGTACCACGGCGAGCCGCCAGTTCGCTTCAGTTCCATAAATTTTCATAAAGTTATTTTAGTTTGTATGTACTATATTCGCATGGCCATATTTTCTTGTACCCGTAAAAATATATAGGGAAAAGTTAAAAAAAAACAACAAATTTAATTAAAACGAAACGTCGTTTAATATACATTTTTATTTCGTCAAATATTTGTCACACATAAATTTCACCACTCATTTCCATTGACGAACAAATAAAAATGTCCCGATAATCCTCCAGGATATAGTGGCGAACGAAAAAAAAATCCTCCAATGGTTCTGAACGCGCAATTAAAGAATTCGCGCAAGGTCTACTCTATCCTGACATAACAATAAACGCAAATTTTTCGACTTTTAAATTATTCTGGTGAACAAGGGTGACACTTGCCAGCTTTAGACTCCCTTCATATGTATACCCGAAAATCTGGGTGTTGGCGGTGAATGTAATGCAAAGTGGTCCTTACACGGAGTATACAATGCCTGCAAACCGTGCACATTGGCCCGATTGGGATTACAAGTCCACCGGAAGCCAGCTACAATTTACCAAAATGGGCAATTCCTGTGCAGGAAAATTGAATTCTGGATTTTATGCGAGAGGACTATCGTCGCTTTGCTCCAGGGTACAGGAGGGATTGTATACAATGATACTGTGGAACAGAAGTCACAACCCACTCTATAATGCGACTTAGTCGTTAACATTGACTACTGCCGCGCCGTTTGTATATACACGAAATTGATCCCAAGGTTTTTAAGCCCCTTCGACTCTAACCCTTGTAAATTCACACAAAATGCAAACGTTCTGACAGTAATGATTGACATTAGGGGTTTACCGTGACAAGCTGAGGCATAAGCTGCAGATTGAAATTTTTTACCCTATCTTTGCTGTGGACAGTGTTGCAAATGCAATGAGTGTTGCGTGAAATCAGGAGATGGGATTTTTAATATATTGACATGAAATAGACATACTATAAAGCGTCCAAACATACAAAACTATAAGAGACGCGGAAAAAAGAGGATCATAAAAAAGTATAATTCAAATATTTAGAGCATTATCCACAAAATTTTCTACAAGCTAAAAATACAACCCAAAACAATAAGAATTTAGTTGGTAACACTCGCCATGAGCCCACTAAACCCGCATTTGAGAGGAATTGGGCGTTCTGGTGTGGTTTGAACAAAAAACTGGAGAAATTCTATTAATTTAGAGTATTATGAAGAAGGAAACATGCATCGACGTAGTCCAAACGGGTTCATCCGCGTATCCTTGGAAGAGCCTATACTTATCGCTATAGTGCAACAACACCTAAACGATGTATATGTATTGGCGTGTTCAGCGTGTAATTGCAACACTACAGGAGGTAGGAGTGGTGGTGTCAAACGATGAGACCCATTTAATCAAATTTTAGACGCAAGTGTACATCTGAGCCTTTCACCAACATAAAATTTAATGCATTTGTGTGCTGGTGTAACTTTTACGATTATGTCTATGATTATGCCAAATTACGGAGGATTAGTTATGTTGAAATTGAAAACAAAACGTATAGGATACCACTGGTTCGTAGATTCGAGTGGAAATTATGTACTTATGTATATTTTATAATATGCACTGGCGATGCGTAATCGTACTGAGGCTGTGTTGGATTTAAAATTGGACCGCCTTTTGCAAAACGGCTCTGGAAATTTAAAACAGAAAATGCATACTTATAAGTAATAATATCAAAATAAATTTATTTGAATAAAATTTAATAAATAGCTTTAGACAAATTTGAGAATGACCTTACTTGAATTATGTGTATTTGATCCCTTAGTAGAGAAATACTCGTATATTAACTGGCCGCCAAAAAAAAAAAAACGGTAAAAAAATCAAATATTACTCACTTCGAATATGTGGTAAAACCTGATGTGATGACACAAACTGATCGAGCAGAGCTGAGAAACTCAGAACATCACATCAAATCAGTTTTCGCAAATTGTAATTAACATATTTCGACTCAAGGTAACGCATGTTGAAATTTCTATTTTTTCTTAGAAATGACGTAGACTAAATAAATAATAATTAATAAATTTTTGACCGCAGATTCGCTTTGTAAGCTTCTTACTTTCAGTTCTGTTTTTTTAGTTCAAGAATGTATCAATTCCCCTTCAAGAATATGTCGTTTCATAATTTATATTCCGCTCAAAATGGCCCTAACTATTCTTCAACCCTTCTAGGAAATTGACACCCTTCAATCCAATTCAATAGGAGAAAGTCAACAAACAATAAAAACCATAAAACCAAACTTGCTACACATGTGCCTTCTAATCACACCTATCAGCATGTCAACCGGGATATATACTCAGTATGCCCTTTCTTAACATTGATTATTATTATTACTCTAAATAAAAATGCAAACAGAATTACGACTGTAATTTACCTCCATAATTCGCCATTATTTGCTGTTTATTTGCATTGTTTGGTGACACTTGCCTATTCGTCAGACTAGAATATCCCAGGGACGGGAATGTCAGCTGCTTAACATTCAATAAAAAATGTTTAAGGTCATAATAAAATTTTAGGAACACCTGCGACACCAATTAGAAAGTCGACTCCTTTACAAAGACGACGAAGGATGCTAAAGTCAAGATTTCGTGTAACTAAATGAAGAGGTGGCAATGTAATTAAGAAGGCGCGCTCATTGCTCAGAAGGACTTTAGCAAGAATCTTTTGTGGCGAAGTGGAGATTTCACGGTTTACGCGTCCAGAAGAGTGGTCTTTCGGCAGAGTAAGGGTTAGAGTTTAGAGGTAAGGATATCTTCGGGAGTGTCGAGGATGCTTATATTTTAATAAAATTATAAATTGTAATTGGAAATTTAATTTAAGAGGATAATTGAGACTGATACTGCATAGTGGACATAGCTCATCATGATTTTATAAGAATCCACCAGATCTTCAAATTTGTCTGAAGAGGGGACGATTATGTTATATATCGAGGTTCTGTAGCGCCTAGTATACATTGGGACTCATTGAATCTATTCAAGTCGCAGACTCATTGAAAAATACAAAATTCACGGAATGAGTGGAGGCATCCCCGACGCAGGCGGGATGGACATGGGATTCAGGCGATACGCAAAGTATCTATTCTAGGAGTCGAAGTGCGTACTAGGCGTGATAATATAAAGTTAGGAAATTTGAGCCATGCCTCTAAAATGTTAACATGCTGCTAACCAATATACCTAAGCATTTAAAATGTTTTCACGTATAAATCGACTAGATAATTTGGAATCCATCAATTACAATCGGCAGGCCAGTGTGTTGGGGAGTCAGATGTCTCAATATACCGGCTATTCACGTGTTTGATTTTCGTCGTGGCCATGGATGTTTGTGTAATCTCCCCCCTGTGGTCCCAACTAACAAATTCTCGAGATTCAAGCTCTTGTGAACTGATTAAAGCTTCAATTAGACTAAGTACGGCTCACCACCACTCTCATAGCGTAACTCTTGTAACATCATAAGCTCTCTTTGCGCTATTATTATGAGAGAATCACCTTCGTAGAGTTTTTCTCCTGTTATAAGATCATCACCTGCCACCATGCACTGTCATAGAGAGTTCAACTCCCGAAGAATTGTTAATTGCCTTGATCCCTCCAAGGGATGGGCGCGTCAACATCTCTTGTGTTAATACATCTTGTTGACGTTTCAATAGCATATAGAATTTAGATGATGCAGTTGCTTGGATGCAACTCCTTTCCGAGCCGTCTTTTATTGACGAGCTTGGAGCACTATATGGGAGTTCCAATGATACCCACGCCCACAGGCGGTTTTCCTGGACTCGCCGAGGATCGAACCCATGTTCTCTAGATAAAGCATCGCATAGTGGTAACCGAGAACTCAGTCTATCGAGCGTGTCACTCTAGAAGAGTTAAACTTTCATAAAAATGTTCCTGTAAGAGAATGACTTTTATGATTTTTCCAAGGAGAGAAATATAGGAGCTTAAGTAGAAAATTTCTTGTAATAATACTGTTTTGATAATTAATGTACTAAAACTTTTATAAGAAGATTGTTCTGAGTGCAGAATTGGGATTTCACTTCGAAGAAATTAAGTTCATCTTTCAAGCACATGGGTCAGTTTATTACAATGAACAAGTGTGATTGAAGAAAAGTAAAAGATCCAACACTCACATGATTCTACAATAACTGATACTAAATATTCGCTAATTACTTCAACCTTCACCACTCCGAACGTCTTGACCTTGATGTCTATCATTTTTGGGGTCATTCTGAAAAAGAATATATTTGCATGTTGGGCACGCGTTAAAAGCCTTCATTTGTTATTTTAATAATTGAATTTTTAAAATAGGCAATTTTTAATATAAATAAGCACCCAATATGCAAAATATGCAATTTTCAAAAATAAAATAAAATGAAGGCAACAAATGCGCGCCCAACACGTATTGATCAGCATGGCCCCAAGAATGAAATATGTGAAGATCAAGACAATCGGAGCGGTAAAGGTTAAAGTAAATATAATAAGTATCCAAATATTCTTTTTCTTTTGTGACTACGCGCGATGTCACTGCTGATCGAGTCAAAGAAGTCCGCGAGTGATAGTTTCCATCCAACGATGCGAAATAATTGTTACTATGATCAAGCGTCAAATTGATAACTCTCATACGGAGACTTATGTTATTATTAAAAGAATAGAACTCTAATAGTGAGACTTTTATTTTCACAAAAAGTATTTAACTTTAGTAAACAGAATTAAGTTCACGGAGACTTTAGTTATGATAAAAAGAATAGATTTCTCATTGTGTGAGTTTTAGTTTAACTTTAATAAACAACATTGAATTCTTCTTCTTATACAGGGAAATTAGTTATCGTAAAAAGAGTTGTTCGCTCACATTGAAAGTGTTAGTTTCATAAGAAGACTTAATCAATGGTACCCATCTTTCTGCGATAGGATTGGTTTTGTGTGAAAAAATAAATTTGTGTTATGAAGGGTTTCCCACTTTTCAAGATAATCGAAAAGTTGATTATTTTTAAGGAGTCTCGGAATTTTTCGAAGCAAATTAAATTATTATCAACTATAAAATTTTAATCGCATAAATATTTTGCCTCATATTTGTTGAAAAGCAACATTCTGCAAGTCACTATAATTTTGTGTACAAAAACTTTAATTTGTCATCTAATTTGAAATTACACGGAATGATAATAATTACAAGCTTTCATAAGCCCAAATATACTCGTAATTGCCAAGCAGAAACTGTATTTTTGTATATCATATTCGTTCTTTATAGCCGCACTTATAAAGAAAATCTAGCTCTCAGAAAAAGTTTATAGTGCTCTCATGCTTCTCTTATAAGAGTGAAAATTAAATCTCATAATACGCCTAAAAGTTTCCATACGAGACATGTGTAAGTCTTTTTAAGAGAGTTGAATTCTTGCTATAAGATACTCTCTGCGTCGCTTAGTTCTCATAAAACTGTCATAAGACTCTTATCATATTCTACTAGGGTTAAATTAAAAGAGTAAAACTCTTCATTATGTCCTTCCTCTGGAAGACTCTCATAAGAGAAAAATTTTTAGTTGGGGTGCGGGGCGTAAGAATAAACGACTAAGATAACTGTGGGGAAAATGCGCTATTTAATTCTCATAAAACTGGCATACGATTCTTATAGTATTCTTAAGAATAAAAGTAGCCAAAAATTATCAGCATAAAGCCAAAACACACAAGTTCTTGAGCTGGTTTCGTCATTCGATAGACTGTACTTTTCAGGAGCAACCATCGGGGAGGTAGCTCCACCAAACCCAAAGTGTGTATTCCATCTCTCGTGAGAATACGCCACTTCGCACAATGCACATGGTATAAATAGTGTGCATTATACGGCACGAGTGGGAATTTTCACTGAGAGTTCTTCTATTATTCGTGAAACAGCAATGATCCCATTTCTTAATTGTTTCTACCTTGTTACCTTGGGGCACTCTTAATCTAAATCGCAGTTTTTAATTTCACATTCAACATTCAACTGCAGCATAAGGGGCTTGCAACGTTGCAAAAGTTTTTCGAATCTAGATACTTACCACCAGTGGCGCATCTAGAAATCGAATTTTGAGAGGGCCCGACTTTATTTACTACCTGAAGCCCTAAGGGTACGTCCACATTTATTCAACTTTCGGTCCTCAAGAGGCATACGTCTGTTTGTGGGCCGGGAGCATTTTTCTTCGTCTTTATTTAACACACCACGCATGGACTGCAATAGGATTCGTTTTGTTTCCAACAGAGACTCATTAGTCGACAATCCCTATCATTGAACAGAACTTCGAATAAAATGATTGAGTTTCCCTATTCAACATTGTTACGTCATCCAGTTCAGTGAAGAAATGGGATCCAAGAAATGCCTTCCTCCTTCTTGCCAGAGAGTACAGGCAAAGAAAATCGAGTACTCTGTACCAAGAACAGGAACTCCATACAAATTAGCTCTAGGGCCTATAAGTTGCGTATGTGTTGGTTCCATGTCCGTACACAAAGGTGTAATGTCAACTAACAAGCATGTTACTTATACAATGAAACGAGAGGCAGTTGTCATTAGTGAGTTGTTGCTGCTCCTATCTCTCTAAAGGCGATTTCCGATTTCCCTTTGAAATTTATTTGTGTGCATTAAATTGTATGGAGTCTACGTTCTTGGTACTCTATTTTCTTTGGTATAGGTGTAGAAAACATAATAAAATACACTATTGGTTCTCCCGATCACGTAAGATCCTGCAATAGTCATTAAAGTAGACGCGAAGCCTCATGGCATCCTATCCAACTATGCGATAGTGATGACTCACACAGCAGTTCCGACGAATTAGCGCAACATCGTTTGTTGTATTTTACCAGTACCCTACTCATTTGCCCTTACCCCTAGTTGGGCATAGTGCGTCAACTATTCCATGTGGCTTAACTGACGTTTCGTTTGCATAAGCCAGTTTCGAACGATTCACGTTGCCAGCATGCACCTCTCTTGTTGTACCCTGCCTGATCCAGAATCCAACATAAAATATCCCAAAAAGAAGCGCGTTGATCAACGTAATCATTGACTGACAATCCGTCACAGTCATAGTCAGACCCAGTTCGAGGGATTTAATTACAGCGGTGAAAGTCACAGTATCTCTAGCTCATGTCACGTGGCATATCAGCCAGGTCAAAAATTCGTCTGGAATACATTGCAATATTCAGGGATATTGAAAGAGATATTAGATAGATATAAAGATAGATAGGTTAAGCCTATCAGAGAAAACTCTGATCCTTAATCCTTTGGCCATCTAGAGCCTGAATTAAGCCACTCACCAGGGTTATAGAGTCTAATGACTGTATTTGCGGGCATCTATTCATTAAAAATGTCAAGAAGAAACAGAAGGGCGGCCCAACGCATTGAGTTACAGGGCCTAATTTTAAAATTGCACTGTTTTATAAATAAAAAATTTATTGTAATAGTTTTTCTTTTCAATCTTTTCACATGTGTGATATTCGTGTATATTTTTTTAAGATTAAGCGTAAGGCGAAATAGAGCCACGATAACCATGATATGCGTGCTTGGGCGTTGTGTTATGGTATTTTATTAACACCTAATAAAACCCGTAAAATAATTAGGTAATAATAACAATGTGATATCGAAAAAAATAGTAGTTAACCAATGAAATAACCGTATTTTGAAAAGTGTATAATTGTATTTAAAGGATTACTTCTTAGTACTACGCGGTTAAACTCCTTGAAATATTTCAAGGATCACGCTTGACTCCTAACCACTGTCTGTTTAACAATTAGTTGATAGCATGTAATTAATAAAATTTGTCACACTCCTAACCCTAAGCAATAGTTTTGTGCCCAGGGAGTGTGTTTCTATTCAACTTATTATTCGATTGAACTGTTTTTAATACAGAGGACGTCGTTTAGCGTATATCTTGATTAGATACGCCTTGTTCTTAACAATAATTTTTATTAATGATATTGTCCGGTCCTAAACGACTTTTTTAAAGATGTCGACGTTTCCCGCGATCTAAAGACGGGTCATGCTGAACCTTTTTTTTCAGTTTGAAGAAAGTATTTAACGGTTGACGGACTACACAATTCATTTTTTTAAATATGATCCAACTAAAAGAAATGGTATTCCGTAATTGCATTATTGTTTGGGGTATCCCCCTTGAAATTTACTTCTTGTATATTTGGATAGATTGACACAATACACGGCAATGGGATGGGATGACGCATGTATAGTCGTTACCTTTATTGGACCCGCATATAAATGCGGGTATTCTCGGATGTCTTCAAAACAGTGACTTATTGAACATGTGTGTACAAACACATATAATTAGGGACGGAGTACTTGATAGGTATATGCATATCTCAAGAAATCGATGGGAACCAAAGAACATATTCCATCGGTTAAAGATGATGTGTGAAATGCATCTCCTTGGCACCTTTTGTTTTCCGTCGTTTTGACGGGAGCAAAGGGTCCCATCAACTTGTAGCCACCCAGAAGTATGCGTTGGGAATATATCGGGGGTGTGACTCACATTTCTTCTTAGGAATGCATTAAAGGTCGACCTTTGGATGCGTTAAGGTTGAGATGCATTTTGATTGCATCCCGCATGACGAAACTATGATTTATAATGTATTCTTTAAATGAGCGGCAACTTTTTCTTCTACCTTACATCTTCAATAATACCAATAAGCTATAAAGAGTGGGCGGTCGGTTCAAATGTATGGAAGGACAAATAAATATTTCCCTTGCTTGAGTATTTTAAAAGATATATTGTGCATGTTATGCATAGTATAGGTATACACTGGGACTCATTCAATGTATTTATGTCGCAAACTCAATGAGTCTTATCGGACAAACCATCAAAACGCGGGAACAAACAAGCTCTTGACGAAAAGTGTTTTTAAAGTGAGAATATCGCGAAAACTATTGAAGATACGGAAAAAGTAATTACACGTTTTTGTATGTATTTTTATACCATTCACGGATGTGATAGGGTATACTAACTTTGTTAGGAAGTTTGCAACGCACAGAAGGAAGCATCTCCGACCATATAAACTATATATATTCTTAGTCAGTATGATGAGACAAGTTTGTTTCTATGCAAATTAGTCCCTTAGTTTTAAAGTTATCGCGCTGAAATTTTGTAAAACGCCTTCTTTCTATTGCAGACTGTATATATGTCGGAACCAATGGAATCGGGCCACCGCGTCATATAGCTGCCATAGGAACGACAGGTCCAAAAATTCGTCTTTGTGAGAAATACTTTTTTATTTCTAAAGATATCTTTTTCAAATTTCACAATAATCAAAAATATCTTTAGTCAAATCATGTTCTTGAATTTGGTTGAAATTTGACTACTCTATCATACAGCTGTCATAGAAACGACCGTTCCAAAAGCAAGTTTTTGTTAAAAAAGAAAACTTATCTTACAAAATTTCATATTATACAATCGTATTGACTATTAAACCACGTTTCTAAATTTGGTTGAAATCGGCGCACTCTTTTATAGGTATATACCTCATAGGAACAGTTAAATCGGAACAAGTTTTACTACTAATTTCCAAGTGGCAAATGCACCAAAAGTCACAAACAAAACAAAACAGAACAAAAGTTCACGCTTCGCATGAAGAGTATCATACCTGCGGCCAGTTTGTTTTTTTGTTTGTGTTTTTGAATGTTATCTCAGAAGGTTATTTGCTAGTTACTGATATATGACTAAAAACACAAAAACCACCCCTTTTACCCCTCCGCTCGCGCCAGCTACCCTTCCGGCAAGAACTTTTAGTATGATATACGCCTGGTACCAACCAACATTCGTGCCAAGTTTCTAAGCTTCTTGATTTTTTCAATTACCAAAAACTGGCACTCGTTGAAATTGCGAAACAGGAAAGAGGTAAAAGAATCACATTAAAAAAAAACAGGGAAGAAGTAAAAGAAGCCACATTTAGAAAACATACAAGCTAGTATAGTACACAAATGTATGTATTATACATTCAGTAGTGCTGGGTTCATATAAATTTCATTATCAACGCAACCCTTAACGAATAGCTTTACCTAACATAACCCTATAACTTGGTGTATCTATCAAATACTTTATGTTTCCGTTTTCCTACAACGAAAAAAGCATTATTCTTCACCAATTTTTTCTACCGTGTAACTCCTTTATTGATTCGCCAAGATAGCATTCACCAGATTCAAAAGAACAACAGAAAAAATCAGTCAAGAGTTGTCTGGTATTTGTCGTTCTGAAAAAGTGATTGATAACATTACGCAAGATGCAAGGACTTGTCTGATTGTTGATGTGTTTCGGCATAACGTCCGACTCCATGTCGAATCCTTTACTATAATTGTGCGGTCCACCAGCCAACTGTGTTATGTATACTATAGACCTCGTTGCCATCATACTCGCTTGGTACCGTGGTATTGTCCATTCAAATCCATTTCACCTAATCTTGTTAAACTTGAAAATAGCAACACGTTGTAATCCCTTGTCTTGACCCTTTTTGTGATTATCTGGCATAGGAGAGACCATTTCTTCCATACACACTCGAGTCTACAAAGTAAACAGAAAACTTTATGAATATTAAGTTACATCCTCCAGAGAGGCTCTAGATTAGCTTTCTGGTGGCTTTTGTTTGGCTCGAGTTTCATACGGATGACTCTTCTTCGTGTTATATTGAGGAAAATAGATTTGTGGACGGTCCGTGTGTTCATTGAAGGGTTAATTTGCATTTCTACAGTTTTGTGGTTGGGTTACATGCAAACATATATGCATTGTGCCGTGGAATTGACTTCGAGTAAAACTTTTATTCCCGAATCGCCAAAGATATAAATGTTATTTAGAGAAAATCCTCTCTAGCACTTATTGTGTTAAAAGAATTAACTATAATCGACAAATTCTCGTTTGACATCCAAGTAGTCCAGCACGCATTACCTACCTGACAGACATTTATTACAAAAAAAAAATTTATTCTATATTTGCTCGTGTAAGACAGCCTTTAATATAATATAACATAATAGGCTAGTAAATGAACTTTTTCGTACTCTATCCAGATTGTTCATAACTTTCAACGTATGGGTTCAGACAAAAGCACTGGACAGTGACAAAGTGAATTAAGATTATTTTTCACGATAACTGATGTGATGACCATACGAGTATTTGCATATCTGCTTTGTCCATTATCAGCCCAATGTTCACAATTGAAAAGTTAAATTGAAGCATAGGTGACGAACCACGCTCAGTCGCGGAGGCTATAGTAAGAATGAATTTTCTTAAGGTATTGTGGGAGTTTGTCGTTGGTCAATTTATTAAATGAAAGGCACCATAACACTATTTACACAAAACAATATTTTTTATTTCGGGTCGACCAGATGTAAAAGCCGTTAAATCCAAAATTAAAAAAAAAATTGTTTATAGGCCACTCAAACTAAATTTTAATACTAGAAATTAGAGAAAAATCTGGAAATAATTTTAATCCCTTCTGTAGATACTGAATACACGGAAACTGAGTTTGCACGGTCGCAGAAGGTGAGCTTAAGTTTTGGTGGGCGAAAATCCGAGAAAGTTGAGCCCTTTTTTTCGTATTATCCTTATAACTTCTAAACTGTGCATCGGATAAAAAAACTCGTACGGGTAAATTAAATCGTAGTAGCCAAAATCGATAGACAAAAACGTCATTCTCGAGGCTTCGGAGAAAAATTACACTTTATCATTTTTTAAACTCACAGATCTTCAAAACGGATGCTCCGAATGGAAAAACTTGTGTTTGAAAGTTGAAGATAATTTGATTGCAAGCTTCAAGTGGTAAAAAATTTTTAATTCGGTATATTTTGATAATAGTTATGGGCAAAAATTAAAAAATTCCTGATCAGCGATTTATGCCTTAAGGCGAAATTCACACACACGACACCGCGCTGCACGACTGCTTGAAATTTCAGTCGAGATACATAGCATCAAATGGGCGGATTCACACTCATCGCTCAGCATGCGATACGATCGACTATGCTTGGCTATTTTGCGTGGCTGCGTCGGAGCTGAAAATGTAGCTAATCTGAATATCGCCTAAAAGCTCTATGTCGGCAAACAGAATAGCTAAAAGTTTTATTTTACTCTCCAATTGTATAGGTAGATAAATTACTCTATTTAAAAAAAATAACGGCGTGCTAAGATTACCGCGCGTCAAAAGTGTAACTTTTAAAAATCTTGTTAAGGCAGCCAGCATACTGGATTTTGTAATTAAAGATTTAGCTTTTTCATCCCCTCCCTCTTACTCATGAAGATGATGGAAAATACGCCATCAAGAGTATTCATCTCAGAAATACCAAAAACTGTAAATATAACACTAACATTTACGATTTTAATTTAACATTACCCCCACGCCCCCACTACCCTAGGGATTGTGCCAATGTCTTGACAACCTTACAGAATTTTTTCGTCAGAACGCGATTGACCAAGTTTTTCTGAAATTGAGGTGGTTGCTTCACTTGATATGTACAAATGTAAATGAAAACATCGGATTGCATTATAGAAAGTCTGCCTATGAAATTGGGTTTGTATGTTTAAAACAATACACTGGGGTCATGTTTGCATCATCCCTTTCCTGGAATGCCTATAATCCTGAATAATAAATAAATCAAAAGAAAATTGTGATGCTCTAGAAATATTTTTTAGCGAGAAATGTTCATAACAGATATAATAGCTACTGATTTTGTTAGTATGCAATTCTGTAATCGCAAGCAGTCTAATTAGGAATTATTTTGACATATTTATATGTGATATACCATGCGTTTCCGGAAGATTTATGAAGTCAATCCATTTTTTTTCGAAGCTCTAGATTGAGTCGAAAGCAATGTGATTGCTTTGGATACGCCCTTTTGCAATTGGGGACCGCACAAATTTTGCCCATTGCTATATTTTTTGTAATTTGTTACACTTTTTATTATTTCACATTACATGCTGGCGCTGTAAAATATTTTTCACCCGGACCATTATTAGCCCTTGTTATTAGTATTAGTAATACTTTGTAAAATCACCAGCGCCAATGAGATAAATACGAATTAAAAAATTTCAATACAAAACGTAGCAAGATTAAGAAAAAGAAAAGTCAAGCCGCCCCCAGTCGGGACTGAACCTGGGAACTCCCGTGCGAAAGTCTGATAGAGCAGCTGCTAAGCCATCGAGCTCTGTCCATTATAGTACCATATGGGCTCACTCTACATTCTCACCTACTGTTCAGCGAAGTAATCATATCCGTCTTGAATATGTTTTCAGATTGCATACTAAAATATATAGCCCAAATATTATCGACATGTAGTGAATCGAGGATCAACTGTGAAATTTATACACCCGGCCACCAATTCTTCATTGAATATATTCGAATCGATGCTAAAATGAACCCGGCGGGCGATCGATCCCCTCCGTCGTGATTATCGCCTTGCCGACAGTGGGAACGCGTTCTTTATAACTCAGCGGGTGCCCACTCCCAGTCGCCGCACCCGTTGTTATGGTTAAACGTGGTTTTACTGTGTGTGGTAGATGGGCGATGTGTATGTACCTAGTCTAGCCATAAATATTGTTACAAGGTTTGGCAACCCTGCAGAAAGGAACCGTTATATTGCATTTCTTAAAAATTGAGCTAATCGCTATAGTACGCTTGTGCTTGATGCATTTGTCATCATTTGAGTTTAATTTTTAGTGTAGTGAACATGGATTGGGGTGACAAAGAAAATAGAATTGCTGTGATTGCACTTCATAAAGTAGGAATGCAACCAAGTGATATTTTTAAGACTCTGCATACCCTTGGTATAAGCCGAATGTTTGTATATCGGGCTATTGAAAGATTTAATGATACGTCTGGAGTAAGTGACCGTGAAAGAAGTGGCCGTCCGCGAACTACTCGAACACCTCAAGCGGTTAAAGCCGTGCGCGAGAGAATTCGCCGTAATCCTCTTCGGAAACAAAAAAATTTATCGCGTGAGATGAAAATACCCCAAAGAACAATTTCACGTATCATCAAAAGTGACTTGGGGTTGGGTGCTTATCTTAGATCCACCGGGCATTTACTAACAGATTCGTTAAAAAAAATAGAGTGGAAAAATCAAAACGATTACTTTGCCGGCACGCAAACCAAGAACACCGTAAAATTTTGTCTACGGACGAAAAAATTTTTACTGTCGAAGAAACATTTAATAAACAAAACGGTAGGGTTTATGCTCGCAGTGCCAGAGAAGCTTCTCAAGTTGCCCAAAAGGTTCAAAGAGGTCATCATCCAGCCTCAGTAATGGTTTGGTGGGGTGTTAGCTACAACGGGGTGACAAAGTTGCATTTTTGTGAGAAGGGCGTCAAAACGTCTGCCAAAATTTATCAAGGAAGTGTAGTGAAACCTCTCAACACGTCATTATTCAAAAATCAGCCTTGGAGTTTCCAGCAAGATTCTGCACCAGGTCATAAGGCGAAGTCAACCCAAAAATGGCTTGAAGAAAATGTTCCAGATTTTATTAAAGCTGAAGATTGGCCTTCCTCTAGCCCAGACCTGAATCCGCTGGATTACGAATTATGGTCTGTCTTAGAGCAAATGACGTGCTCTAAAAGACATTCTAATATCGAATCCTTAAAGAAGTCTCTTACCCATGCAGTCGCCAACTTTCCGATTGAAGTCGTGCGTGCTTCCATAGATAAGTGGCCAGCTCGATTAAAGGCTTGTGTAAAGGCAAAAGGCAATCACTTCGAATAACTTGTTGCAATTTCCGTTGTTGCCAATGCATTTAATAAATAAACAATGATTTCTTAACATATAACACCTCTTTTATTGAACAGTGCTTCAAAAAGTTTGTAACAGTATTTATGGCTAGACGGTACATATTTTAGAGCTTATACCTCACTTGGGCTTATGAAGGTTAAAGTTAGAAAATTCTTCTTGAGATTTCAAAATTCTCAAGCTCCGGTCCAACCGACACGTTTGTTTTGGTTCAAATTCTCAATTGTCTTTGAAATCAGCACTTCTCTGACAAAACAAACTGTGGACATTGATCTACTATCGTTAATTGCCTGCCGCATAATGTTTAGGTGTTATCAACATGCAGTGTTTCCATTCCTCTAACTAATTGCAATCTCTTAACAATTACCTACACTAACTGATATTTATCCCTTCTCTCAATAAAATTCTATTTAGAAAGACTCTGGCCATCAAATTTATTTATTCAGCTTCACGCTTGGTGCGTGCATTAATTACTTCTCCTGCCGACAGCACATTATGTAAGATCATAATCTTTGCTTTATGGCCTTTTTCTCGATTTGACACCCTCATGTATCTGTGCAGTATATCTTGTAAGGACACGGATAAATGACTGCACATATTTCATTTGTGATTTCAACTCATGCATTCCATATACGAAGCACCACCTGCTCATCCACATCCACTAGCCCAGAATCCTTAGTATCAGCGCGAACGGGGTGTCATATGATCCAGCCAAAGTACGTCTTCTTCGCAAACAAAAAACCATGATATGGAAATAGTGCAATCAATGGTCACGGGATGCATGAAGAAAATGCTGTCACATCTCTGGAGAAAATACTAAAACAAATCATTTTCACTTTTCCTTGGGCTTGTGTTCCGAGTTCAGCCACGGCCCTCGTTTCGTTGCATTTCCAAGATCCCTTCTTGTCACTAGTATGTTTGTTTGTGTATGTTTTGTAAACCATCTCCAGATCAATATAATGCTGAAGTGCATTATTTGATCTCAGCGGGAGATGCATTTTGCAGCACGCTAGAGCGTCGTTTCATGGGATTATTTTTACCACTGTGCCCACTATTATTACAACTCTTGCGTTTTCCAGAGCTTCCTACAAAGGGATCGGAGACTGGATCGAGTCTGGTATCTGTTTGAGTATTTTACGGATATCTTATATAGGAAAAGGCTCTTTCAGTGCTTTGCTTGGAATAGATTTAGAAAATTGACGGGTTGCTGTACCTCTGGAACAACATACCATAAGCGTGCAAAGCAACGGCAAGTGCATATACGAGAAGTCATTAGGCAGTGAAATGTTTATGGAAGGAACATTTCCGAACATTTTATGGGAATTTATGTCCACATGTTTGACGCGTGTACAAATCAGATGTCAATCATAAAAATACTGAAAACTTTGTAAACCGAGAATCTTGTATTTGAGGAAGAGAAATATATGAATATTTTTCTAAGGCAAAGACTAATCCTAGTTTATAAGTCCTAGTCCTCTCATTCTTTTGTATCCTAATCAGTTTACGGACAAGAAAATACATTGGAATCATTTAAGAAAATTTGTTTTGAGTTTTAAGGACACGTAGTTGTAATTACATGCATATATGTATATTATAGATCCCTCACATTCGCAAAATTTTGCACAAATTTTTACACAAATATTTTAAAATCTCTTGTTTTTGCAAAAATATAGGTTTTTTCGATAGGGGCGCTCGAACCTTGACATTATGTAGCGGCAGCGAATCGACTTCATTATGTACGACATAAATATCAAGGGCTAAACTATCGTTAAAAACAGCTAATGCCGAAAGGAACGTAGCGGAAATCAATTTAACGAAGTTGAGAAATTAGTTTTGAGTTGGTTTTTTATTAACGTTAATTCAAATCTAAAGCGAATGCAAATTAAAACACTCTAGGGAATCTAAATCCGCCATCTGCTAATAAAACCAAACAATAACCACAATTTTCAAATAGACAGAATACCAAAATCATACCAAATTTGGTTTCCTTTTCCAAATCGATCCTAAAATCCAAACTCTTTGTAAACGAACAAAACTCAACATATCCTGAAATATTTCTCTTGTTAAATTCTCATTATCGTATTTTACAAAACACTCCAAAATTGCTAAATTGACTGCAAATCCGCTTCAACCCATAGTTTTCGCACACCATAACGACAAAATTATGAGGTTGAAATAACGAGAAGTGGATAGCATTGTGCACAGTACAATAAAAAATCCATTTGTTTTTCTCTCTTATAAATTTTAATGTATTTTAGAGATTACCATATCTTCTGAGGATTTGTCTTTTTATTTCCTTTCAGAGGATGCAACAGATTCTCTGTTTGTGAATTAAATATTTTATATAAGACATTACTAATGAGCTTGTCGCGATGAATCAAATTTTGGTGTTTCACCGTGCCTGTGGCTTCACGAAGCAAGGCTTCCCGGCGAAAAGTCCAATTGCTTTTATTGTCTGGACAGCATGTGCGCGTCAACTCTCAACTCAATCAGAACCAAGTAACCAGCTTGACCACTTGCTTCCCCAATCATTTTAATAATTTACAGATCCTGGCAATTTCAACAATCATTAGTGGTAGCACGAAGCCTTCATCGCAGGGGAGCAATAATAATTTGGACAGCGTCCAACAGCAATTCAGAACAATGACAATGGAAAATTGCTCGACGCCTAGCTTTATGTTTTTTAATTTAATTTGCATGCTCTCGGCTACGGGGTTTCGCCTGGGAGAGGGATTCGGTGAATATAATGGCGTTCCTCTTCATATCCTGAATCTATGGAAGACTGGCTCTTCATTCAACGAGTGCACTAGAATGTTTTCGCTTCATTATTAGACCGAAACCATTGAAACGATAACTTTGGGATAGTCGACAGTTTAGAATGGCTTTATGGCGTCAATTCTAGTACTTTAACTACTCTTGCTGATTCTGCTGGACACTATAACTGGGGTCTATTAGCATGCCTGAGGATAGATGGAAGGTTGATGTACAGTAGGAAAAAGTTGATGATTTCATTTCAAGTTTGTTCATGATTGCTACAAATATCCTATAAACGTAATATTCTCAGCACATAAAGGTTAATTGCATTTCCTAATATCTGTACATTTGCTGCTTAACGGCTTTAAAAATCATTTATAATAGAACGTTGCTAATCCGACACCCAATACTCTGACTGTTTAGTTCGGACCCTCTCCTCTCACAGCCCCATTTATAAAATCGCTTGTTCGACGAGTCCCTAAACTAGGCTTCCGCGTTAAAGTACATAATGTTGAAGTACATAAAAAATCTGTGTTGCTGGCAGTATTCTGATGGCACCATGAAATTAGCCAATTGGAAATTAGCCATTAATGGAAAATTTCGACTGAAACCGAAAGTGGCTATGCATGGACACTTCCGTTTCACACTAACTTCATTTAAAACGACTTTCATCGAGACAAGGGATAAATATGGAATGGAAAGCACAGCTTGTTGACAACACCTAAACATTATGCGACAGGCAATTAACGATAGATGATATGTCAATGGGTGGTATGCATAATAATGAGGATATACTCAAGAGTGAAGTCTATTGAGGACATTCCTGAGTCTGCTATGTTCGGTGAATCGAGTGAAAAATTTGTATGCATAAAACTACTTTCCGCTCCATAGTGAAAATTGAGTGGAATTCTGTCAACTCAGCTTTACTCCACTCGACTCACTTTATGCATACCACCCAATATCAATGGCTAAGTTCATAACACACAGCGGAATCGCAACATGCTGTGGCAACAGTATTGAAGCAGCATTGCAACACGTTGTTGTGTTCTGAACTGCACTCGCATCTTGTCATCCATCAATTGTCAGATTTCCAGTTCAAAACTGACTACTGTCGAAAAATCGTATGAATATGACAGCGCGAGTGTCATTTCAGGATTGTCATCATATGCTGGTCCTTCCCAGCGGGGAAATTTTTGTGATGGAGAAAATGACATTTTTCACAGCATGTTGCGTCCATCCAAAATTCAGTGGAGAGAGTTCATAAAACAAATTGGCAACAGTATGCCAACCGTTGTGTGATATGAACTTAGCCAATGTACCTATACACAGTTTGTCTTGTCAGAGAAGTGCTGATTTTAAAGACAATTGAGAATTCGAACCAAAACAAACGTATCGGTTGGGCCGGAGCTTGAGAATCTTGAAACATCAAGAAGCAGGTTCTAACTTTGACCTTCATAAGCCCGAGCGATGTAAAGCTGTACGCCACAAATACATTTTTTGGGACATTTTCCAAAATAATTTTTTAAATTTATTTTCACACTCCAGGTTAAAAACACCCTAATCTGGATATTTAGACTTGATCTCCAAGGCTCTTATCCAGTTGCCCTGAAATTTTGGTTAAATATTGGCAGCATGATCTAGTTGCTTGGTGTTGAAAACGGGCATGATCAGGTTAGGAGAACGCCTACCTCCGCTCCCCTACACTTGTAAAATTAATAAATGTATCTATAACTTCCGATTGAATAAACGTGAAAAGCTCTAACTTTAGTAGATGACTCGACAGGGTGATTTTTTACTCTCCTGATCGATCAGTTGAAAACTAACGGTACTTGTCGTACAAAGATCCCCGTACTATCCTACTTTTCACGTTTTTTGTCTATAACTCTTGAACCAATTTACGTAGACAGACACCTACTTTTTGGCATGTAACCTTCAGAGAAGAAGCTGCTTCAGCATTAGTAAGATGGGCATAATCAAATCACAGGAACAAAAGTGGCTATGCATGGACACTTTCGTTTCACAGCCAATGTTCAACTTCATTTAAAACGAAAGCTATTTTCGCTTTCCTTTGCATACGTTATTTCGATTTGAAGCCGATATTGTCCTTGCCTGCATAGATATTGGGTCGGGTTGCCGCCGTTGCACCATTAATGTTTGTGCGATGGGGCATATGCACATTTTCGTTCCAAACCGAAATTGTGCATAGACAAAAAAAAATGGTTAATGCAGATATGTTAAGACAAGTGGACGAGCGCAGCGATACTGAGGTTTGTCATCTCTTGAGTGTAGAGCGAGAGCAGTTCGTTTAAACCGATATTGTAAATGGAGGAAAATGGAAATAATCTATACATGCACACTTGTGTGGACACCGCTCGACACGTTCGCTCCGCGCTTATGGGATGATAACCCTCAGTATCGCTTCGCCCGCTCTGGGTGCAACAGCCTTTTGTGTGGGCTCCGCGCTTATGGGATGATAACCCTCAGTATCGCTTCGCTCGCTCTGGGTGCAACAGTCTTTTGTGTGGGCTCCGCACTTAACACAACATTCAGTATATCATAAAAACGCTCGCTTCGCTTACTTTGGGCGCAAGGATGGCAACCCGCAAAATTGTCAATTTGTCATTTCTACCAAGGACACTGCATGGTTATTTTCGTTTTTCCCCCCATGCTTTATTTCAGTTTCATACCGATATTGTCCATGCATAGTTTATTTCGTTTACGGAGATGCGACTCCAGCCAATTCAGTGAATAATACATTATTTAAGAGCCATGGGAGCGTCAGCATCTATTGCAATTCTCGCCTTGTTAACGTTTCGATAGCATAGCATATTTATATTAATATCGTTATTTTGATTTGAAAAACCGTTGAAAGTTTTTGGAAGATCGTCAACTTATTTTGAGTTATCGTTAATTTGATTGAGAGAAGTGTTAAGTTATTTTTAAAAATAGTTAATTTGATTTGAACAAGTGTTAAATTTGTTTGAGAAATAAAACTCAAATTGACTTGAAAATTATAGATATGGCTTATTTCGAATGGTCATTTTCGACATGGCTAATTTTGGTGCCTATATTCTGATATTTAAAAACTGGCTAGATAAAAAAACAGACTTCTTCTAAAATTATCGTTTTCCATTTACATACATACTAAATCATCGCTTTTAATAGGCCAGTAAAATAAAATTTTAAAACTAAAAATTAGGGAAATATCTGGAAATAATTTTTTAATCCCCTCTACAGATACTGAATACATGGAAACTGAGTTTGCACGGCCGAAGAAGGGTTAACTTGTATGAATGAATTAAAGAACGTTAAATTTTGCGTCTAATGCACTTCTCAAAGGTTACCGGCCCGACACTGAAATATCGTTACAATCAGCAAAAATGTACATTCCCACCCAGGTCATATTAACGTGTCATTAGTTCGTATGACAAGTATAAACTTGTTCTCTCAAGTTGTTTGTTTACACGAATTTTCGCAGTATACGTCTCACGCGATTCTCGTTAAAATGGAAAAACCTGAATATCGTACGGTCATACAATTCTTCGTTTTGGATGGATTAACCCCTAAGGAAACTCATCCGAAGTTAGCGAAAGTTTACGGGGACTCTGCTCCTTCGATGTCAACCGGTAAAAAATGGGCAGCTGAATTTAAACGTGGTCGCACGTCCCTCGAAGACGACCCACGTGAAGCACGGCCAAAAACCGCAACCACACCACACGCCAGAAACCATCCAAAAAGTGTATGATATCGTGTTGGACGATAGGCGAATGAAAATGAGTAATATGTACTGCAGAGGCTGTGGGGTTATCTGAAGAAATAGTGCGAAAAATCTTCCACGCTTTGTGCAAGCTGGGTGCCGCATTTGCTGAATGCCGATCAAAAGCAAATGCGCGAACGATTTTTGCAGCAATCTTAACACCGATTCAGTCGGGATCCGACCGATTTTGTGCTGCGATTTGTCACTATGGATGAGGCTTGGGTCCACCACTACACGCCAGAAACAAAACTGCAGTCGAAGCAGTGGAAGCCGGTGGTTCAGCGCCAAACAAAGCTAAGTCGATCGCATCTGCCGAAAAGGTCATGGTCAGCGTGTTTTGAGATGCGAAAGGGATCCTTTTAATTGATTACCTTGAAAAAAAAAAGCAGAACAATAACAGGCGAATATTACTTCAAACTTCTTGACCAGCTGGATGCCAAAATTCGCGAGAAGACCCCTGGCTTGAAGAAGAAAAAACTTTGACCAGGACAACTAACCTGTACACCAGTGTGCGTTGGCGATGGAAAAACTGCGGAATTTGGGGTACGATTTGCTCGACTATCCCCACTATTCTCATGGTTTGGCACCCTCAGACTTCCATCTGTTTCCAAACTTGAAAAAAATTGTTTTTGTTAAGCGCTTTGCATGCGATGAAGAAGAGGGCAGTAGATGAGTATTTTCACAGCCTTCCAGATTCTCACTTCCGTTGTTGCAGAAACGCTGGACCAAGTGTGTTTAAGTCAGGGGGGATTATATAGAAAAATGAAATAATTTTTTTAACTAAAAATCGCAGTCTCTCATTGTCAGGCCGATAACTTTTCACCTTACCCTATTTCCTTATATGGTCGGAGATGCATCATTCTGTTCGTTGCAAACTTTATGGCAAAGTCAAGATAACCTTCTTCGTTAAGGGTATACATATGAAATGTGTATTCTGTATTCATTTGTTTCATTCCCTTTTAAACGGACATATTTATTAAGCGGACAAGTAAAATACACTCACGAAAAATTTCTATTCATTTAAATTCCATTAATTTTTTGATCTAGTATATTAAAGTTCTAAAGAAGGAGAAGGACGTATTTTGAGGGTGATCTGTGAGAATAGATAAAAAAGTTGACTCCATGAGAAATGTTAGTTGCATTCTCCTATATTAGAGTGATGAAATATACTTTTTTATTGCAAAAGTACGTACTTTTTGACTCTCCGTTTTATCCGTCCTACACGCTGGTCTCGAGGGGCTAGTCTAGTCGACTGTTATGTATACAATATGTATGTATGCAGATGTATACATTTATTTGTTTTTAATCTAGCTGATCATAATGATCCGTCAATAACAATATGCTAAGATTCTGATTCCGTCTTACCAACTACATATTTTCATTGTCAAGCAAAATGCCTTATATAGTAGATACTCGTAAATTCCTCACCGACTCGCTTCACATACGACAATGCTAGGTAATCTTTGGCAATCAAATACCAGGTCATTTACATAACTATCATCTTTCCGACTAGCCATTGTCCAAGCAAACGCGGTGCACAATGTCTGTGCCCAACGACTGACAATTATTCATGTAATCAATGCATAAATTGTATATTGCATGTACGGTGCACAAATTACCGTCTTAAGATTAGCTAACGAAATTTATACGCTGGCTATCCTTTTAACGTATTGTGTTGGTGAACTGTAGCCACGAGCTCTACAGTTCGGTGCATTTGTCGTCTTGGCTATGTCGCGATATCCAAAAAGACATCGATAAGTAGAGGAAAACTTCTTGCATGGCAGTTAATTTCGCGATAACATCTGCGAGACACATAAAATTCACATTAAACAATGCAAAGAGAGTTCTTGGCCGTACTCAACAATGGCATGGCACAGCGAATTTTGTTGACCCAGGTCAGAGACAGGCGGTGAACGAATCAAAAGCGTGTCCATAATTTACTTACCATTTTCCCAGGGTTAAATGGACTTGAGTTAATTTACGAGTAGAATTGGTGTTGCCACTTACTCGTGTGAAATATGCGATTGTGATGCTTTTTGAAGCCTTTTTTGGTCTTCTGAAATTAAAAACCATTCATTAACGTTCTCAAAAGAAACCAAGTGACACACCGTGAGTGTCACTTTCAGCGGTGCCAAATAGTACGATTTATCGTATTTTTTCGGATTTTTAACTTCAAATACGATTTTTCTCGATGCCTACAACAAATTTTACGATTTTGAAAAATTGAGAATACAATTTTTACGATTTTTTAGTTCAATTAGAAAAAAACTATACTTATACAAATTTCGAATATTGTGGATGTTTTTTCATCTTAGACTATCACTGTGAATCCACTTTCAAATGGTTCCAATTCTACATGTATGATGGCTACACAGTCTTGAATGTATTTCATTACAATTGCTTTGTTCAGGAAGCGACATAGTCGTTTTTTCCCAAATTTATTTGGAGTCGATGAATGCCAGGATATTTAAGATTTCGGGAAATTATAAATTTGGATTTCAAAAAAATGTTTGGGGAGTTTAAAAATATATAAATCGAACAATTTTGGGAGATGATTTCGGATTTTAAACATTCCAAAGCATTTCCTTTGATTGATAAATTAATTTTTGAAATATCAGGTTTACCGAATTCGTCAGCAAATGTAGAAAAAAAATTTTATAAATAGAATATAAAACAAAGACTAGAAATTGATTTAATGTAGAAACCTTAAAAGGTATTCTCCGTTCCAAAGGATATCTTAGACTTAAAGAAATCCCTTGCTACGATATTGAATTCATGAAAGACTTGGAGAAAAATTTTGTAATTCATATTTGTAAACGTAATGAAGTTTTTGTTCGCCTTTCTTTTATTTTTGTATTGATTGAACTGCTTGACTTCGCATTTTGTAAATCAAGGAAATAATGACATTTCCCTATACTGGATATTTTTGTTTATAATAATACCGGAGCAGGCGGCCAGGGCCCGACGTCGGGCTGTTGCGAAACGATGACGATAATGATCATCATCATCGTGGCGCGACGGCCCGACGTCGGGCCTTGGCCGCCTGGATCATTGTCCTCCAATTATCTCGGTCACGTGACCGCGTCCTCCAATTTTGGGAGCCCAGCAGCTGCGCGGCGTCCACACCTACTGAGCTCTCCCAACGAGATCTCGGTCGTCCTCGCAGTCTCGCTCCGTCGACTCGTTTTGCATTCATTACTCTCTTAGGCATGCGATCATCGTCCATTCTTTGTACATGCCCTGCCCATTGAAGTCGTTGTAGTTTGACGATTTTCGAGACTTGCAGCTCATCGTACATTTCATACAACTCATGGTTGTACCGGATGCGCCATCCATCTCGATCGCAAACAGCCCCGAAAATTTGCCGTAGAACCTTACGTTCGAAAGTGTCTAGCATGTTTTCGGAGGCTTGAGTTAGGGTCCATGCTTCGCAGCCATAGCATAGCACTGGTCGTATAATGGTTTTGTACACGCGGAGCTTCGTGTTTCTGTGCACATGTTTCGATTTCATTATGGGGAGAACCGAGAAAAAAGTCTTATTAGCTAACTGTATCCGTCGCTTGATTTCGTCAGTTTCGTTGGCGTCTCTTGACAGGTTGCAACCCAGGTAGATGAAGTTGTTCACGAACTCGATGTTGAGGTCCCCCACGTTGATGCTCGGTTGTGCAGGTGTCCTTGTCACCGATTGCATCATTATTTTAGTTTTACCCTCGTTAATACGTAATCCAACTTCCTTTGCAGCGGTATCGAGCGTATGCAGAAGTTCTTCTGCGTCAGCCAATCTTCGGGACATGATGTTGATGTCGTCGGCGTACGCTGCTAATTGTGTCGACTTGATGAGCAGCGTCTTGCTGTTGTCCATATTCATGGCCCGAATAACGTATTCCAGTGCTAGGTTGAAGAGCGTCGGTGCCAGTCCATCGCCCTGTTTCAAACCAGTGCGTGTTTCAAATAGATCAGTAAGTCTATTCTGGATCCTGACTTGTGAGACGGAGTTGGTCATCGTCATCTTTGTCAGTCGCACTAATTTTGCTGGTATACCAAATTGCAGCATGATGTTGTACAGTACTCCACGATCGATACTGTCGTATGCCTGCTTGAAGTCGACAAAGATTTGGTATACGTTTACGTTGTATTCCCAGCACCTCTGGAGTATCAGTTTGACTGAGAAGAGCTGATCGGTTGTGGAGCGACCAGGTCTGAAACCGCTTTGATATTCGCCAATGACTCGTTCTGCGTACGGTTTTATTCTATTTTCCAGAATTTTCGTCAAAATTTTATAGGACGTACAAACTAGTGAGATGCCCCTGTAATTCTCACACCGCAATTTATCTCCCTTTTTATGGATTGGACAGATGATGCTTCTGCGCCAATCGTCTGGGATCTCCTCGTTCTCCCATACTCGCAGGAGTAATTGATGTATGGCATCAACTAGACTCGTTCCACCGAATCTTAGCAGTTCAGCTGGGATCTCGTCAGCGCCCGGCGCTTTATTTCGTTTTAGTGACCGCAACGCGAGATCAACTTCCTCTACTGTCGGGGGTTGAATGGGTGGGCCTAGATCAACAATATCATCGAGAGCTTCCTGTGTGGGGATGTTAGATGGTCGGTTTAGAAGCTCTTCAAAATAAGAGGCCCATCGTTTGTTAATACCATCGGTGTCGCTGATGATGTTTCCATCCTTGTCCTTACAAAGGCTAGTCCTGGGTTGGTAGCCGTTCTTAATTGTATTTACTAGTTTGTACGCTTGTCTGGTGTTCCTATTAGCTAAGTGTTCGTTTATGTTCAGCAACTGCTCGTCAAAGTATTTACGTTTCTTACGTCTAATTATTCTATTCGATATTCGCCGTAGCTCGTCATATTTTTCTCTTCTGGCTCTGGTTCCTCGTTGAATCCATTGTCTGTAGGCCTCGTTTTTCGCGTCAAGTGAATTTTTGCATTCTTCGTCGAACCAGTCATTTCGCGCTCGCCGGGCTTTATATCCCACGACCTTCTCTGCGACATCCTTGATGGTACCCTTGAGTTCTTCCCAGAACCCATGGACGCCTGTGTTGCTGATGTTGTGTAGGATAGGTGATAGTTTTTCCTCAAGGGCGGTAGTATACGCCACCGCTTTAGCATCACTCAAGAGCTTATCAACCGCAAAGATTTTGGGAGGGCTGATTCTTGACTGGTGCACTGAGGAAATTCTTCATCTGTAGGTCGTCTTCACCAAGTGATGATCTGAGTCGCAGTTTGCTCCTCGATAGGAGCGGACATCCATGACACTAGACGCCCATCTCCTGCAAATGAGGACGTGGTCAATTTGGTTGACGGTATGTGCGTCTGGAGACTTCCAGGTCTGCTTGTGAATGCGTCGATGCGGGAAACACGTAGAGCTTACGACTAGATTCCTGCTGCAGGCGAAGTCGATAAGTCGCTGGCCGTTATCGTTACATTCTTCATGGAGGCTGTGGCCTCCAGAGGTCCCCCGATGCCAACTTTCATTCCCGACTTTCGCGTTAAAGTCTCCCAGCAGCAATTTGACGTCGTTTGTTGGAAGTGAGTCGAAGAGAGTTTCAAGGCGGGCGTAGAACTCGTCTGTTACTGCGTCTTCTTTAACTTCAGTGGGGGCATGCACATTGATGAGCCAGAGATTGAAGAATCGAGTCTTGATGCGAATCGCACACAGCCGTTCATTTATGGGTTTGAAGTCAGTAATATGCGGTTTGAGGTGATTGTCCACTATAAATGCTACTCCAAACTCCTTGCGGCCCGATGGTTTGCCACTTGTAAAAATTGTGTGCGATTTCTTGTCATTAATCTCGCTGCCAAGCCAATTTGTTTCCTGGACTGCAGTAATGCTCAGTTTGTACTTTTCGACCTGTTGAAGGAGGGCCTTCTCGGCCCCAGGTTTGTTCAGGGAGCGTACATTCCAGGATCCGAAAGAATAATCCTTTATTCGTTTGCGTGGTCGTCGTTGTTGATCCGTCCAATCCGAGGCTTTTGTTCCAGGTTTCTTGACATGGAGTGGTTTTTACAAGGACGAGTTGTCAGCACGTCGCTTAACCCCATTCGGGGTGGTCAGGTCTGTGGGGAAACTCATGGGCAAGTCTACATAGCACCTCCGCGTGGTGGCCGCTGGTAACTTCGCGAATAGCGAAGGCTGAGCTATGGGGCCGGTTGCGTGTACTATCACATTACGCGAGTACCGCCGTTTTGCGATATATAAGCAATCGACACACTCCCTACTTGGCCAACTCTTGTGTTCTATAGTTTTGGCGAAGGTAGCCCATACGGAGTGTCAAATGTCCTAAATCCCCGGGGTGTTATGCGACCGTGCCCATCGGGGGAAGGTGACCAGGGACGCAAATGGTCATCACAAACGGAGCAAGTTACTGCCACACATCTGTACAATAACCAGTTGTATGGGTAGTGTAAACTGTCTCCCCGACCGTACGTTGGCAGAGGGGCGCCTATGAAACTCTCTGCATAGGTGACACGGCGACCAGGTGTGAGGTTGGAGCTGGTGACTGAGGTGAAAGTTCACCTGCGGGGTTCCGGATCCAACACTTCACTTTGCTCCTTTCTTGCACCTGTTGAACCGCGTTCTACAGAGTAGCGATCTGTTAGACTAGGAGAGAAACCTTGATTTGCTTCAAGGGTAGCAGGTGCAGAGTGGCATGAACGCCTACGGAACTTTCGGGAGGTCGCGAGGGAGTCTGCTTCGCGGCACAAAGAGAGGAAAGAACGGCCGGATCGTCATAATGTTCCTATAGGGGCGGGGAGTAGCGGGAAGCAATATGCTGGCAGTTGCCTCGGCTGTGGTCCGAGAACGGGAAACCCAAACCTGAATCAATAAATAAAAACAAGAATATGAAAATACATCAAGACATTCTTGGAGAAAGTGGCTGGAGGAATTCCAATGAGACGGACAGCGACGACTCGCAAGGGTTGAAGAGGTTAGTCTCTGAAGAAGACGCTCCAGGGGAGAAGGGAGGCGTTGTTGGAGCGGACAATGACGCGCCAGAAGGCGCGGAGAGGTTAGTTCAGACAACGTGCACTCTGATCAACGTTCAATCTGCTGACTATCAGGGATGGTGGCGGGCCCGAACAAAGAAACACTAACTGTGTGCCAGCTGAATATTCATCATAGTAAAGCGGCATCAGCGATGATGACGAGATGCTTTGATGAAGAGAAACTGGACATAGCTTTAATACAGGAACCCTGGATTTTACAAAACAAAATTAGGGGTTTGTCACAACAAACCGCAAATCTGTACCATGCACAGGTGGACGGTAAAATAAGGACATGCATCCTGGTGCGTCATGGAATACGTGCAGTACAAATGATGCATCTCTGCTCGCCTGATCTTACGGTAGTAATGATCGGCAGTGGTGCAGGATCATTCCTAATTGCATCAGCATATCTCCCTTATGATGCACCAGAACCACCTCCATCAGAGGAAGTAGAAAATCTGGTAAGGTATTGTAAAGAAAGAGATATGGCCCTGATCATAGGCTGTGATGCCAATGCGCACAACACTGTGTGGGGCAGCACAGATGACAATCCCAGAGGACAGCAGCTGCTAGAATTTGTGGAAAAGTACAATCTGCTGGTAGCAAACAAGGGGGTCGCTCCCACCTTCGTGGATGCACGAAGGGCTGAGGTGATCGACATTACCCTAAGCTCTGTTAATATGCTTGACAGAGTTCAGAATTGGAGAGTGGTGGACAGGCTAACCATGTCTGATCACAGGGCTATCCAGTTTGAAATTCTGTATGGCAGAAAACGGAGTAGCGAACGCAAACGTATAAGAGTGCCAAAAAATACTGATCGTGTTAAGTACGAGACATATTTATTGGAACAAGTCGAGGATATTCAAGACGGAATACCTCGGAATACGGTCGAGATAGAGCGAACAGTGGAACAACTGAACTCCGCTATTAATCGCGCCTTCGAACACGCTTGTCCCTCCACAGTAGTGGACGAAAAGGACCCAACACCATGGTGGAGTAGGGAACTGGAGTCTATGAAAAAAGAGACAAGGAAAGCCTTTAACCGTTACATGAGGGAGAGAGACTCTCACTCTTGCGAACTATACAAGGATAAAAAGAGGGAGCTGAAAAGAACCTTACGTCTTCGGAAACGAAATACGTGGAGGGAATTCTGCTCTAGCATGAAGGATACGTCGGAAGTATGCAGATTACAGAAGATGATATCGAAAGACACTGCTTCGAAAATGGGGCTGATACGCAAAGTTGATGGTTCCATGACAGAAACAGTGGAAGAAACGTTGCAGGCCCTGATGGAGGTACATTTTCCTGGAAGTTTCAAGTCAGACCAACCATGGCCTCAAACTAACATGGGAGCTGGTGGGGTAAGTCAACAAGAAGCTGAGAGGATAATAACTCCAAATGGAGTCAAAAGTGCTATAAACTCTTTTGCTCCTTTTAAAACGGCTGGAATGGACGGAATATTCCCGGCACTATTACAGTGGGGCATGAGCGCTCTACTAGATAGGATCCGGAATATATTCGTCGCCTGTCTTTCAGCAGGCTACATCCCGAAGGCATGGAGGGAGGCTAAAGTGGTCTTCCTGCCTAAACCGGGGAAGAAAGACTACACAGAGGCAAAGTCCTTCAGGCCGGTTAGCCTTACATCATTCCTGTTGAAAACAATGGAAAAGGTGTTGGTGGACTACCTGGAGAACACCACGCTAATGTATAGTCCTCTGAGTAGGTGCCAACATGCTTATAGAGCAGGCAGATCTACGGAAACCGCTATACATGAACTTGTTAGAGTTGCAGAGAGAGAGATTAACAATGGCGGGATCGCTATGTCTACTTTTATGGATATAGAGGGTGCTTTTGATAAAATCTCCTTTACCAAACTAAGGAACGCCCTGATTGAGCGGGGGGTTGAATACATTATAATTAAGTGGATCGACTCTATGCTTAAGCAGAGGGCGGTAAATCTTAGCAGTGGATGTGACAGAATACGGGGTAAGGTAGTCCGAGGATGCCCACAAGGAGGTGTTCTTTCGCCTCTACTGTGGAACATCACCGTGGACAGTCTTCTCTGGAAGCTGGACTCGATGGGCGTACACACTGTAGGATACGCCGATGACTTGGCACTCACGGTCAGTGGAAAGTTCATGGACACAATTCTAGGTTGCATGGGACAAGCTCTCAAAGTAACCGAAGAATGGTGTAATGAGCAAGAGCTAACCATAAACGCTAGTAAATCAAACACTATGATTTTTACTCGTAAGAGGAAAGACATAGAGATAACTCCCTTACGGCTTTTTGGTTCGGAAATCAAGGTGTCCAAGGAAGTGAAGCATCTAGGAGTTACCTTAGATGCGAAACTAACTTGGAATGTTCACGTTGATGAAAAGATCCAAAAAGCGAAAAGGATTTTGCATCAATGTAAGAGAGTGTGTGCTCGTAGGTGGGGAATTTCACCTAAAGCGACACACTGGATTTACACAATGATGGTAAGACCTATTCTAGCCTACGCATCAGTGGTATGGTGGCCAAAAGCCATGCAGAATACCACAAAGCAGAAGCTAGATGGGGTACAAAGGATAGCTTGCGTAAGCATATGTGGTGCAATGCGCACCACACCAACGCGAGCAATGGAGGCATTGCTGGGACTGCCGCCGTTGGACTTATTTATAAAGAAAACGGCGGCGCTTTCGGCAATACGCATGGAAAGGGATGCCATGTGGCATCGCTTTGGAACTAGCAGCGGTTATAAGAGCATCCTAGACATTATTCATGATGAGGTCAGGGAGACTCTAATGCCGGTAGAAGGCATGAGTAGACGTAGGGTAGTTGAAAGACTACACAAGACTCACATTGCAGATGGAAACATACATAATGAGTGTATGTACAATGACATCAGCATTTTTACTGATGGCTCTTTAATGGACGGTAAAGCGGGGGCGGGGGTTTACTCTGAAGAGCTAAACCTAGCATGTGCGCTTAGTCTAGGAGAGTATGTGTCCGTATACCAGGCAGAGATGCTTGGCTTGTTGCATGCGTTGGACCACTTGCTTGAAGGTCAGGTGCGGGGGAAGAAAATCCTTATTGCACTGGACAACCAATCGGTGATCAGACGCATGCAGCAGACGAACATAAACTCTAAACTGGTACTAGAGTGTGTCCGGAAGCTCAACACGTGTGCCTCAGAAAATGAGGTTACGCTGATGTGGGTAAAAGGACACATAGGTACAACAGGAAATGAGGCGGCGGATGCCCTAGCAAAACAGGGATCTGCGGCAACTTTCATTGGCCCAGAACCCAGAGTTGCTCTGGGGAACGGCATGATTGGAGCGAAGGTTGGGAAGTGGATGGACTCCATGCATCAACAAAGATGGCAGGAGCTAGTCACTTGCAAACAAGCTCGGAATGCAATGACCAGCCCTTTAGGCAGGGAAGCGAGAAAGGTACTTAGTTATAAACGGAGTACCCTAAGCTGGATAACTGCCTTGGTCACAGGGCATGGTAATTTTAAGGCTCATCTGGCCAAGATGAAAATCGGGGAAGATGACGTTTGCAGGCTATGCCTGGAGGAGGCCGAGACGGCAGCACACATTGTGTGCGAATGTCCAGCACTGGCTAGCACGAGGTTGAGGATCACAGGCAGCCACACGATAAGTGTAGAAGCCATGAGTGAACTCAGCTTCAAACAAATGCTAGAAATAACACGGGACTCAGTGATGAAGAAAGAGGTCGACAATTATCAGTCGACATCTGGAAGTCACTGATGACCGGGAGGGGGCGAAAAGGGACCCAAACGTTAGTGGTCTGCTTCGGCTATCCCCCAGAGTATATAATAATAATAACCCCATTCGGGGGATGGCCTCGGAGATAGCTGCTTCAGATGGTTTAATAAACGTGCTGGAGCCCACACAACTATGTAGCAGGTCCAACTACGCAAGTCATTCCATCCTACTAGACCTGAGACGCTTAGGTGTTTGTCAGCCATTCAGGCTACAGCTATCTGCCTTTTCCAAACTGTCTTATCGCTAAGACATTGGCCGTCAGCGAATTGATACACTGCCGTTACCACGACGACGACGATAATGATGAATACCCGAATAAAGTGTTTCATTTAACAGGTTTAAAATATCATTTGGTTTAAAGTTTTGGCATTAGAGAGGGACGCATTCGTTGGTTCTAAAACATTAGTATACTATAAATAAAAACTTACAGTCGAAAGAAAAATCTATTAGATGATGATTAGTTTATAATATACGATTTTTTTGGTGATATATCGTATGAACTAAATGTACTGTAATGCATGAGCGCAGCGAACCGCGAGCCCCATGCAGCCAAATGGATCGATTTCCATCTAAATTTCAGAAACATATCCGTTAGGACCCAGAATAGTTTCAAGCGTTTTAGTTTTTCGATTTGGCCGCAGTCCCCATATGCATACCCCAACCCAGGGGGTGGGTAGGCGTGGTAAAAATCAACAATATGACCAAAAATGCTGAGCGAAGCGAGCTCGCTTAGCCATAAGTCAATAAATAGGGGAAAGTACGATTTTCACGACTTTTTGGAACGAGTTGGTAGGATTTTAACTTTTTTCCTTTGGTACCATTGGTCACCATACACTGTCAAACTCGAACACGAAGCTGGTACAAATATCCTCTGAATAGCTCAAGACACATACACACACTTCACATAAACGTGAAGAAAATCGGTCCACTTGTACTATGGTAGAGTTCGACAGTGTATGGTGATACTTGGAGGTTATATCCCAACGGTCAGTTCATTCGAATGGGTCATATTGGAAACAGGTCATATCACAAATATTTCCAGACACTGTCTGGCATACACTCTGAATCTTATCATTGGCTTTTTTCTGAAATGGAACAGATAGACACTTTAACTACCGAGCCTCCTCTAAAGGAGTTACATATTTTCGTTTTGAAAAAAGAAACAGCTTTGTATCATTCCCTATAACGCATGGGCGCGTCAACATCTGTAGCATTTCTATGCCTCGTTGACGTTTTAATAGCATATCTACTTTTCGGAAAGTGCAGTTGCCAGCATGCACCGCCTATCCGCGCCGTCTTTATACTGAGCTCGGAGCACTGTAAGAGTTCTATTAGTACCCACAGGCAGTTTTTGATCGCGCCGAGATTCGAACTCCAAGCTCTAGATTAGTATCGCAGAGTGGTGACCGAACGGCCACGGCCACCGAGCGCGACAAATACCTTATACCCTTATAACTTCTAGGGTATAATTATGGAAAGCGGGTAGCTGCTCTGATACGTGGTCTAATCGCTGGTCTAATGGCTGATCTGATAAGTGGTCTAACGCGTGGTCTATCGGCTAGTCGGTCTAACATCTTGAAGGCCACTAAAAGTGGACGAACGTAATACTTGTTGAGAATAAGAGATTCAGTTGACTGTAAAGAGAAATCATGTTCACTGTAAAGAGATATCATATTGAATATTGAAAAAATAGGTCACTTCTGTGTCGACCGTCAATTGATATAAACATGTTTAATTTCATTCCGCATTGTTGTTCTTTTCTAGTTTGACCGGTTTAAGTATACAACAGGTTATGGGCCCAGAGCCTTTTTGAGTTGATTTTTACGGTACTTGAGTTGAACATTGTGTTAATTATGGCGGATGAAGAACGTTTTCGAGTAAATTTATTTGACGGTACTGACTTTGATAATTGGCTATTTCGCTTGCGTGTTATGCTTGATGAAAAGGATTTAGTTCAATGGATTGAGACTGACGCGGAAAACGAAGTGCTCAAACTGACTGGTGAAGGTGCGGAACAAAAGAAAATTGCCATCCAAAAGGGCGACAAAATGTGCAAATCGATGATTGTGCGGCGAATTGCGGACAGTCATTTAGAATACATAAAGGACAAAACCTCGTCGTTTAAAATTATCGCGGCGTTGCAGAAAACATTTGAACGGGCAAGTGTTGCAAATGAAATAGTTATCAGAAAGCGCATGCTGTTGATGAAGTGTGGCAATAATGAAAGTTTGCAGGACTATTTCCTCCGGTTTGATAAATGTTTGCGGGAATTAAAGGCATGCGGTGGCGAAGCAAACAATCGTATGGCTGTTGTCTCACTTTTAATCACTCTTCCGAGTGAATACGATATGGTAGTTACAGCACTAGAAACAATGGACCTAAAGGAATTAACTATGGAATTGGTTCGAAGCCGTCTACTCGATGCTGAGAGCAAACTCAAGGGAATCAACAGTGTTGCTCAGAATTCTGATTGTGTGGCAATGTATGGTGACCGATCTAAGATGCAGTGTTATTATTGCAAGCGTTTTGGGCATAAGAAATACGAATGTCCGAAATTGTGTAAATCTGAAAATAACGGAGGAAACCGCACACAGCAACAGCATCAACAACGGCAGCAACCACCGAAGCAAAAAAAGGGAAAAGCGAATGTTGCAAACGATGAAATTGCATTTTTTTACCAATACTGTTGGCTGTGCGTTGAATTGTGAGAGCAGATTAAATGTGAGATGGTATGTGGATTCCGGAGCAAGCGAGCACATGACAAATGACGATTCACTGTTCAGTGAGTGGAAGCAGTTGGTTAAACCCATCTCAATTGGCGTTGCAAAAAGTGGTATTTCAATCTACGCAACGAAAGTCGGTGTCATCCACGGAACGACGATTATCAACGGTGCTGAGCGACCATGCCGTATAACCAACGTTTTGTATGTCGAAAAATTAACTTATAATCTCTTCTCCGCTAGTCGTCTTGAAAAATCTGGATTTCATGTCATGTTTTTGGACGGTCGAGTGGAAGTTAAGCGAGGAAATGCGGTACTAGTAGTCGGAAAGCGGATAGGCAGTTTATATGAATTTGAGATCATCGTTAATCGGAAATCATTAGCTATTTGGAGTGAAGAAGAAGTTGCGTCAGAGAGCCGTATACATTCAGATTGCAAGGGATTAGCCGCGGAGCACCATGACGAAAGCATCATATTGTGGCACAGGCGATTGGGACATCTAAACTTAAATGACGTTCGGCGATTAGCATCAATGGTCGATGGAATGGGAAAATTGGGGAACGAATTTACTGAAGTGTGTGAGCCATGCACGCTCGGCAAGCAGGCGCGTAAACCTTTTCGGAACGATGGAGACAAACGATCATCAAGAGTGCTCGAATTGATTCATAGCGATGTGTGTGGACCCATCTCACCACCAACATGGGACGGCAATCGTTACATTCTAACTTTCCTTGATGATTACACACACTTCACGACCGTGTACCTATTGAAGACTAAATCGGAAGTTCTGGAAAAATTTGTAGCCTTTTCAAAAATTGTGTGTTCACAGTTTGAGCGGAAAATTTCGAAGTTGAGATGCGACAATGGAGGTGAATATTCATCGAATGAATTCAAGCGAACATGCCGTGATGCAGGGATTCAAATCGAATATACGGCACCGTACAATCCAGAGCAAAATGGTGCTGCGGAGAGGCTAAATCGAACGCTGCTGGAAAAGGCACGGTGCATGATTGCAGATTCGGAGCTGGATAAGAAGTTTTGGGGGGAAGCAATTTTGAGTGCGGCATACATTTCAAATCGCAGTCCGACACGGGCTTTGAAAGTAAACAATACGCCAGCAGAGATTTGGTTTGGTAAACGGCCAAATTTGTCGAATATCCGTGTATTTGGATCAACGGCGTATGCACACGTACCAAATGCTCTACGCAAAAAGCTGGATCACAAATCGAAGGAAATGAAGATGGTCGGATATGCGAAAAATGGATATAGGCTATGGGATGCTGAGACCTCAGAAGTAGTTATTCGACGAGATGTTATATTTAATGAGTCTCTAATTGCAAATGACGAAAATTGGACTATAAAAACTGGCAAAGAAGTCATTGAGGTAGAAACCTCTGGATACGATGGAGAAAATGAGATTAAAGTGCCTAAACACGAGGCGGAGGCAACCAACCATGGGGATCACAATTTTGATGGATCAGCTGACGACGAGGCGGAGGATGAAAACAAACAGGAAACACCGCTCGCGGAACCCTTAACGCGACAACAACGAGTGCGCCGTCAGCCAGATCGCTACGGTGCTTTGGTTAAGGAGTCAGCGATAGATAACATATCACAGGACGATGATGCTTACATGTCAGTTTTCGCATTGAACTCGGAGGCATTTGTGGATGATGTTCCTCGTTCATTTGAGGACATTCAAGGTCGAAATGATGCTGCCGATTGGATGGAAGCAGTTAAGGTTGTAATGAACTCACTCATGAAAGCCAAAACATGGAAATTGGTTGAGCCACCACCCGGTCGTTCGATCGTGAGTTCGAAGTGGGTTTTCTCTAGAAAACGAAATGAATTTGGACTTCCAACGAAATACAAGGCGCGGCTGGTCGCGTGAGGATTCACTCAGAAGCCGGGTCTTGATTTTTTCGAAACTTACTCACCAGTAGCAAGAATGGTGACCTTACGTCTTCTGTTGGCTATGGCTGTTGAACGAGATTTGGAAGTGCATCAGATGGATGTGTGTACAGCGTTTCTCAATGGTAAGCTCAACGAGGAAGTTTATATGACTCTACCGGACGGGTTCGCCGAAGGAAAACTCGTGTGCAAACTTGAGAAAACACTTTACGGGCTAAAGCAAGCATCACGTGAGTGGAATGAACGATTTTCTAAATTTGTCGTCAGCATTGGCTTTGAGCAATCAAAATTCGATCAATGCCTATATATATATGGAGAAGGAGATGAAGCAATTTACTTGTTACTGTATGTTGATGACCTCATTTTGCTCGGCAAATCGATTCAGAAGATCAACGCAATCAAGAAAATAGCCTCGGAAGAATTCGAAATGAAAGACTTAGGGGAAGTTTGTCACTTCTTAGGCATCACCATTCATCGTGATAGAAAAGGTGGAACATTACACTTGAGTCAACGAGCATATCTGGAGGATGTTCTCAAGCGTTTCAAAATGGACAATTGCAATGGAGTTTCGACTCCCATCGAATGTAAGTTGAAGCTCCAGAAGGCAAACGAAGATGCGATCATGACTAAATATCCATATCGTGAATTGATTGGGTGTTTGATGTATGCGGCAACAACTTCCCGACCGGACCTGTGTGCGGCTGTTGGATATTTTAGTCAATTCCAATCCTGCGCAACAGACGAACACTGGACACACTTAAAGCGAATTCTCAGATACGTCAAGGCAACATTGGAGCTCAAATTAATGTACTCGAAGGATGCAGGCAGGGCCGTGTTAACCGGGTACGCTGATGCAGATTGGGGAAGCGACATTGTTGATCGGAGATCCGTCTCTGGTTTCGTATTCATGGTGTCTGACAACACCATCTCATGGTCAACAAAGAAGCAACCAACGACAGCTCAATCATCAACAGAGGCCGAATATGTTTCATTGAGCATTGCTGCGTGTGAAGCGATTTGGCTTCGTGGAGTATTGAAAGAGTTAGGAGAAATTATCGACAAGGCAACAATCATTTATGAAGACAACCAAGGATGTATCACCATCGCATCGAGTGGGAAAGAATCTCACAAATTGAAACATATTGATATACGCTATCATTTCCTGCGTGACGTAATCGAACGAGGAGATATCGATGTGATCTATGTTGGGACTAAAGAGCAATTGGCAGACATAATGACCAAGGGACTACCAACTACAACTTATGTAAATCTGCGGCAGAAGCTGAAACTAATTTAACCAATTTAAATTTAGTTACTTTGGTCCTTGAATCACTTAATTACGATTTTTCTTTTTCATTATTTGATTCTTTCTTGATATTTAATTATTATTGTATTACTGAAATGAATTTAAAAAAAAAATCGAGGCGGAGTGTTGACAATAAGAGATTCAGTTGACTGTAAAGAGAAATCATGTTCACTGTAAAGAGATATCATATTGAATATTGAATAAATAGGTCACTTCTGTGTCGACCGTCAATTGATATAGACGTGTTTAATTTCATTCCGCATTGTTGTTCTTTTCTAGTTTGACCGGTTTAAGTATACAACAATACTGACCAGCTTGCACACCGTAAAATGATCTGGAAAATGAAGTGCTCTACAACATAGGGTACGCTGAATTCCATCTTCAAAAAAAGTAGTATATAGTAGTAGTTTTAAATTATTCGATATATAAAATATTGTGATTACTAAAGCAGCCTGCATACAGTACGCTAATTGTGTCAAATGTTTCACTAACAGTGTAATGTAATAAAAATAACGTTAATTTTTATTGTATCTTAGCAGCCAGTTTGATGTCAATGAAATTGTATATCAAATTGTTTGACTGTATATAGTAATAGTCGCGTAAGACTAATAAATAGAGACGTTCGTATTTGTAAATCGTTTATTTGCTTCAAATAAATATTTTAAATAAAACTTTTAGATCTCACATGTAAACATACATACGTTGAGTAATTTTCGAAATTATAATTCCTTCAGCCATGGATATCTGTGTCATCCATGGCAAGTCTGGCCTTCTCTCACGCACACGTGTATATTCGAATACAGAGTAAAGAGGATTTTCATCCGCGTTGACAAATATTGACTGGCTCCTTTCAAATGTACTTTTAAGTTTTCCTATCAATTTTTCTAAAAACCAACCCACCCACAACAACGTATTAGTGCGGCATATAATGTCCATTGAGCCGTACGCATAATACCAGCAAATACGGTTTTAAATTTCATTCCGCATGACTGATCAAATTTGAGGACTATGATTTGATCAAATTGGATGCGACCATAAAAGGACTCTAACCGTATAATTCCAAAGTGGAAAGTCGAAAATGTACGTATCCATGCCATTAGGAAAAGTTTTTCGGCAAGTAAACAAAGAAAATTGAAATCGTCTCGAGGGAAACTTTTAACTCAATTTGCCTTTCAGGGATGAAACCGATATGAGATGATGAGCCAAAGAAAATTAAATTTCTTCACATATGAAAGGAATAAGGCATGATTGAATAAAATGGACAGTGGTTTCCCATAGAAAAATCCACAGTGGGAGTTCGAAAATATTATTAAAATGTGATTCACGTTTTAACAATCCGATTCTAAAAAAGACCCTAAGGCTTTGTTTTTAATATGGTTTGTTGAAAAAACAGTATTGGGTATATACTAACACAGAAATTAGATTACGTGTTGTTGTACTTTAATTTTTCTATAATATCCACTCTTAAAAATTATTTTTTTTTGTAAATATAGTCCTGTAAGCACAAAGAGAAACTTTCACCGATATTCATTACTATAGCCCTAGTCGAATACTAAATCAATAGCTAAATCAATTTGCTCTCAGTCCCCCACCGGTCGGATCAGGTCATCTTAATTGAACTCATGCTCCAGTATCCGGATCCTGCCCAGATCCGGCCACACAATTGCATGTTCTGACAGTGTTACATTAAATTGCATGATAAGTCATACACACATCAATTTATCACGTCATTCACGGAATAAATACCCCCAACATTTTTTGGGCGAAAAAACGGAAAAAACAACATTTACATGATTATTTGCACTTTTGTTCGTAATATACAGAGCACAATGCCAGGTCTCTGGCATCCGACAAAAAAGTTGGCAAAAAAGTGAAAATCCAGAAAAATTGATCTCCAAATTGTTTTATTTCCACGCCACTAGTCACTTGACAAATGTATTTCGTCCGTCGTATTACAGGATTCTAAGGTTCTATTGTATTCGGAACTTGTGGCCATCAGTCAGCCAGCGTCAGTCCTTGACAATTCAACCCCGGTTGTAAGAACACCATAAATATGGAATCGTGATGAATCGGAATAAAAAAAGGACTCACTGATTCCGACATACATGTTACATGTGTCCATGGTAGCGGTCTCGTGTCGACACATCTTATTCCGATGAAAAAATGAACGCAAATTTAATAAAGATAATCTGTTTTGTCGAGATACTGTAACTTAGCACCAGGGGTGAAAATTGGATGTGAATTTGACAAGTATCTGAAGCAAAACAGGATTTGCAGTCAACAACACATGAAATAGGAAGTTCTGCGTAAAGGATGACAGTTACTTGGAAGTTGACGGAAGGCTGTATTATAGACAGGAAGTTGACAAAGCACATCGTAATTGGATAGGGACTGTTATTTGAAGTTGATGAACTACTCAGTTATGTATAATAAAGGTATAGGATCTGAGAAATGGTGTCAATTATTTCATTGAAGTCCAGTACTCTGAACGAATCACTGCTGGTTTCCGAAGAACATTAAAGATTGACGGATTAAAGACACCGTCGTCGTTAGAATTTAAACCCAACATTTTTTTTGCGTCTATATGCAGTGAATGCAGTGTTAAGAAAAAATAGTCCGCAGGGCTCCCAGTTTTTGTCATAAAAGAAGAATAATGAAAATGTAAATACCAGCAACAGGATTTTAAATTAATAAAAGGTTTGACCTATATTGGTAGGCAAAAGTGTACCATTTCAAAAATGGTTGCAACTTACCTAGGCAAGACTTGAAGCAAGTGCTGCACTAGCGGAAAGGATGAAGTCAAAGAAAATTCACTTCATTATACCCTTAACGAATGTGATAGGGTACATTAACTTTGCCACGAAGTTTGCAACGCACAGAAGGAAGCATCTCCGACCACATAAACTACATATATATTCTTGGTCAGTATGACGAGATGAGTCGATTAAGCTTTGTCCGTCTGCTTCTATGCAAACTGTTCTCTCAGTTTTAAAGCTATCGAGCTGAAATTATGTACAAAGCCTTCTTTCTTTTGCACGCTGTATATATGCCGGAACCAATGGAATCGAATCACTGCGTCATATAGCTGTCATAGGAACCACCGGTCCAATAGTAAGTTTTTGATAGAAAAACTTTTTTATTTCTGAAGGTATCTTTGCCAAATTTTAGCTTGATCGATCGTATCTACCGCCAAATCACAATTCAAGCGAAATCTGCTCACTATTTCATATATGAACTTCTCATACGAGTAGTGGAATCGGAACAAGTTTTACTGCTAATTTCACAGTGGTAAGTGCAAAATGGTTGATCCATTCTTCATTTACCATTTATATAGCAACACAGGGTAATGAAGGTATGATACCCTTCACGCGAAGAGGTTAGGTGCAAAGCATCTGTAACACTCAAAACACACTTAAACCGTCTGTGGGTCTGTTACGATATCGGCTGATTTGGCACCTAGATTTTAGAGTGAGGTATAAAGAAAGACCCACTCTAAAATCTAGTGACTGAGGTATAAAGACTCACTCTAAAGTGTAGGTGTCAATCCAGCCGGTACTACCAATGAAACGATTGAGCTGAGCCGCGCTAACGTTGTTCAGGTCCTGCAAGTCGTTGAAGAACGAGGAACCATGATATCTCTTCTTACAATGATTCAGAAGTAACACTGATCCACATCTTCACAGCTTATACAGTACTCATGGAGTACTCGTGGTGAGGAAGACAGAGCCTCCAGCCAAGCTCCCAAATGGGGCAGTGACTCGCCACCCTACCGATGTGTAATACGTGTGTGTGTATTTAACGATAGCAATACAGCACAGCGCTAGGATCGACTCGAGGGCAAATTGCCCTCGTCACTTAGCAGGAATTGTTCCCGAGCCATCTTGTGTTGGTCCTGTCGAACGCAGCGGAATTTGGTACCGTTTGGCATGCTCTAATAGGCATTTTTATGTTTTCACGATTCGCAACCACTGTGCCAGTTACCCCCTCCGGCGCAAGCTCATCCTCTCTGCAGTTACCCACTGTGACCTGGTATTCAACAAAGTGTAAAGTTCAAAGAACAACCCATTACCGCGAGAGCTGAACGACAATTCGCAGTTATTTTCGATGTAGTAAGAACTGATTCAAGTGATCGTGTAGTAGCTTGACGGTCCATGAAAATAGTGATGTCTCACGGAGTGACTACGTAACTTTCCAACCAGGTTAGAGCTTCCGAAATCGCCGAAACCTCCGCCTGGAGGACGCTACAAAAGTCAAGAAGACGATAAATGAATACCGAGCCCCTCTGAGTATATGCCAGCCCCAACGCCGTCGTGCGTCTTAGAACCATCCGTGTAGATGACCATGGAGTCAGACAATGAGGGTACATTATATATACATATACACGTTCATATCCCATCTTGACAATCCGACTCCTGGTAGCCTTCGCGTTGTTAAAACCTTTCGAACATATAGCCCTAAGTTGGGAGACCGGTAGCGTTGTGTGTTGAGGCATTAGTTTCTTGTTTGACTACCGGCGTTTCGGGTTCGAATCCCGTCCACGACAACGTTCGCGGCTATGGATGTGCAGGAGGTGCATACTGGCAACTGCATTCTCCGAAACCAGTTTATGCCAACGACACGTCAACTGGGCCACTTGGAACAGTTGACGCGCTATGCCCCACAAGGGGTTAGGGCAATTGAGAGAGAAGTTGGGAGAAGATACTGGCGTTCCTCCAGGCTGGTATCCTCTTCCAGCATGCGAGCTGACAGAACACGATTTTTATACTGCAGAATTAATTGAACCCGTCAAGTATTCAACAAGTCATCCAATTCCTGGTCATTATTGGTCTGACCTTGCAGAGGTAGTAGTGCTTCTAATAGAGTAGTAGGCTCTCTGCCCGCATTACGGAGTAGTAGGTTCGTACCCATAATGTTCTCGTGCTCCAAACATATTGATGAGCCGGTTTTTGATGCACTAGCCATTGCGATCGCCTCCCTAAGGCTGGGAGAAGGGAAGTAGCCTGTGCAGTCATGCGGCAAGTATGCCGAGACAATCCAGTGCACCTTCCTTTCAGTTCAAGGCAAACTAATATAAGGACTCTGTATCGCTATGCGCTGCCAGTAGGAAAGCCTTAAGACCGGTCAGACGCCCTGACCCTTTACATGGAAAACAGCGTACCTAGAGATCCTCTAACGAGATCTTGCACGACCCAGGGTTCCTGTACTAACACAATATCTTCTCGACTGCGCGCCAAACGAAGAAAAGTGACAGTATAAGCTGCTTTCGAATTCAATTCTGGGAACTTCTCATAAAACAGGTTACGATATGGTGCAGATAATAGGTCCGTGCTTTTCATTCGGACAAAGATCTAGTCAAGAGTGAATCGAATGCCAGGGGTCTGCCACGAGCGAATTCAAACAGCCACCATTGGGGATAAAATGGGGGCAAACTCGATGACTTATGATTCAAAATCAGAGCTCGATCAAATACCGGTAAGTTGTTTGAGAATGGATTTTTGTCCGATGGAATCGAATATGGCTGATTGCATAATGTCGAATCAGAAACTTGAGCTTGATATTTTTTACAACATTGTAACGGACGGTTTGGTGGGCATCCGAAGATGCCCGTGGGGACGGAGCCTAAGGTAGCATAATTGACCGTGAAGGTCCGGTCGTGCCATCTGGCGAAGAAATAGGCCCCTCAACGAGCTAAGCAACGGCCTATGATTGCTGTAGCTCAGTTCGGAAGATGTGGGCGGGGTTTTCGCCGCTCGTTGCCCCTGTCCTTTACGTATTAACGACAATTCATAGGCCTGGGGAAGACAACACAAACAGGGGAGGTAAAAATATGGTATAAAAAAAAATAGTCGATAAGGATGGAATGGTTGACGGACGGATCAGACGCCCACACGGTCGCACCTGGGTCCGGGTGTAATGGGACCCTCGGCCTCTGGTTTCGTACCACCAACAGATCACTACTCATCAGGTGCTGCTTCGATCTGCTGGTGGGAGCAGCACTACCAGACCATAATATGGTTCGTTACAGGTGGTTCATGACAACATATGGAGCTATTTTAGCGAAATATAATTTTATCATTTTCTAAGTACATAACTAGTAAGCCTACGGACGTCTCACTTATCGTAAAATAAAGCTAATTAGATTATCTACAAAGGCGATAATTAGGGCATTCCTGTAACATAAGTAATTTCTTTTTCCAATATTTGGTATCGAAACGATTTTTTTTTTTTCATTTTTTAAATTTTTTTCCTGTATTTCCTGTGGGCCTATGTGATCCTTTTTATCTGAAATATAAAAGGAGATTTAAAAAAAAAGACAATAAATTAGTTTTGAGTTTTCGAAAATGGAGCAGTGGGGTGATGATATCAATACCCTGGAGTACTGCTGAAGACATTTGGAGTTCTTTGACGAGGACAGCAGGACCCTATTGGACATGAAATGAAATGGAAAACATGCCTAACAAACAAAAGATTGTCTTAATGATTCCCACAGTCAAAATCAAGAAAAGCTAAAACAACCACCAAATTATGTGGTAGTTAGTTACACGATTTCTCTTTCTACAACTAATAAATTCTAAAATAATTAGATTTAAATTTGGTCATGGATCATGGCATTTACGGTTATAGAAACTGTTATCTAGGTATTTAAAATTTTGCTTTTAAGTTAAATGGCAATTACGTGTTTCACGGGTATCAAATAGATTATCGGTTACCCAATCAACCCCTGTTCGCCTCTTAAACCTCTTGTTAGCGTTATTAACCCAATTGTTATCAAATACTCATTATAATTATAGAAAATAATCCACCTGTATAATCTCCCACATTTTCCTGTTATTTGTATTGCATATCCGAAAATAACATGCTTTTCATATATCAAGTGCTTTTTAATAACATTCTGAATACATCAGAAAACAAACCACTCATCATCACATTAAACACTTTGAAATTGCTGTATCCCCACATTTAATCGTTTGCCAGTCGAAAAGAAAACGGAACGATGAAAGAAAATTATGACGCGGAAAATTTGTACACGCAAAATATTTACACAGTCTTGAAAAAAATAATTGAAGGGTCGACGACGTTTCCCTTTGCCCAAACGCTCGGAAATTGTAATGGCTTCGAATTGGGTGTATATGTGGGCCTATAAAGAGTATGCCTAATTTCAGATCTAATCTAATTTGCTTATCTGACGTGGTCGTGGTTAACTGAAATGTTAAAACAAAACACACCTGTGGTTTTCCCAACTTGGTTTCCAGGACATGTCATAAGGGAAAAGCCGATTGTATCTCACATGTTGATTATTTTCAATTCATACATTTCGAATGGCACATTTGTTGAAAATTAGGGGCATGCTTTCTGAAAATCAGTTCGGAGTATCGTTGATTGTTGACAATTTTTCGAATGTCTTTTGTTTTAATAAGAAAACCGAACATTAACCAAACATAAGAATATAAATATGTATATGCATTGTGCATAGCTTTGAACGCTGCATAACTCTTTATGAAAACATGATTTCCGACTAGACCCTTATCGATTTCTCTACAAAACATACAACCCTTGCAGGCATTGCAAACGATAATTTATCCGTCATATGCATACCCAATTGCAATAGGAAATGCGTGCAGTTACGTGTCCATATATGAGCGTAATATGTGAAAAAGGATTTTTACAACGATTGTTATCTTACTATTGTGTAATTGATTAATAGGAAATAATTTCCTTGAAATTAGTCACGACCCAACTGGCTAATTTACAGTTCCGACACATCATGTCACTTTTGAATTTTTCTCAACAAAAGAATTTGATAGATATTAATTGCATGCAATTGTTCACAGTACTTTTATCCACCTGTATCTAAATTTGTTTAGAATAGAAGAGGAAGTTAGTATCTGATATTGTGTTTAGATTGATGCCTCAATTAAAATTGGAACGTTTCTTCTAAGAATTTTCGTTTTTTCGATAACAGTGTAAACAAAGCGTGTGAATTAACGCGATTTTGTTGTAATAATTAACTACAGTGTACATAAGAGCCGTTCGATTTTGACATTGAGCATATTCAGAGCGCTGGAACGCCCTTTGTAGTAAAATTTTTTCACGCTATCTCAATCTAGGCATGGAGCATTATATGTAGCTGTTCAATTACGAAACGAGTCTTGTGACAGGTAGCGTCTCCTTAAATGTGTAGTAGAGGGGATATTTTGATACGTAGCCTGCTGCCTGAATGCAGCCATTGGTACAAGTATGTAGCAATGTTGCAACTTATTTTTTCAGACTGTGGTGGACTACAGTATATATATGTAGTAGGTCCTTGATAATTCGGACGACTCAGACCAAGGGTCGTCCGGATTACCGAATTGTTCGGATTAGTGAATGTTAATGTTAACCGTCCAATAAAAATTGAAAATTTATTACCAAAAACACAGTTTTACTCACAAATTAAAACTTTTATAAATATACATACTTATATACAAAAAAAATATTTGTATGTAATGTATAATGTAATTTAACGCGTACATAATTATTTTTTTTACTTTCATATAATTTGTCATTTTCCGTTGTGTAGAGCTTCCAATTTTTGCTTCAAATGCACGATCTCTTGAACGACGCAAAAACATTATCCCATATCATTCATTGGCTGATCTTCTGCTTATTGTAGAGCTTATATTCAGAGCATTCACAGCCTCTAAAGAAGAAACCTTTTTATAGTTGTTGATATCAACCTCATCTTCGTCCTCAGCTTCATCTCCTTTGGTGGCAATTTATAAAATTTGTTCGTCGGTGAAAGTTTCAAAGTTGCCAAATCTTCCTCGGCTCCTCCAGCGCCCCATCTCTCTGCCTCGAAATCAGACATAGGATTCGTGCATGGTTGCATCCGGTTTATAAGCGACAAGATCTCGACACCATTGGCTTGATCTGGTTCCAGATTGTGATTTCCCACGAGGGAGGAAAGCAAATTTTTAAATGATTTTCTAATAAGCGTTGGTTTTACCGTCTCCCAAGTTCGCAAGGCTAAATACTGTGTCCTTTAAATTTAAGAGCAATTAAGAGCAATTATGCTGTCACTGGGATTCGAATAAGAATGTTCGAATGTTCACTAGCAGGGATTTACGGTAGTTAAGCTTGATGTTCTGGATTACATTGGCTGCGTTCTTACGAACGAAACAAGATTTGGCATTTCGCGAATTCTCCTCCATTTACTTTCCCCTCCGGTAAAATTTGTACGCACAACTGTCAATTTTCAGATCTGAAAAGTATTCTGGCCCAGAGGGGAACATTTTCAGATCCAAAAATTGACGGTTGTCTGTAAAAAAATTACCGGGGGGGAACGCGTATGGAGGAGAATTCGAGATTTGTCGAATCCTGATCCACTCGCACCCATTCTGATTCTTTGGTTGTATAAGTGCTGTGGTATTAGGAGGTAAGAACATAGCATTGATGTTACCGTCATCACTACAAAGATCTTCCAAATATGGGTGTCCGGGGCAATTATCTAGCAACAATAAAGCCTTCATAGATAAATTAACACTTGCAGTCTACCGGCGATCTGCGGGGACAAATTTCTTGTTAAACCAGGTCAAAAAGAAAATCCCTCGTCATCCATGCATTTTTTTTGTCGAGAATAGTAAATAGGCAGTGTGATTAATTTAAATGCGCGTGGTTTTTGAGCAGTTCCTACAACAAACAAAGGAAGCTTGTGTGTACCACTTAAATTTGCGCAAAGGATGGACGTTATTCGAGCTTTAATAGTTTTCCTGCCTGGTGCAGTTTTCTAGTGAATTGAAGTTAAGATATGCTCCGGTAGCATTCACCAAAATAAACCCGACTCATCAGCGTTATATATTTGCTCAGCGCACAAATTCTTTTCTTTTATGACATTCTACAACTCAGTTCGAAACGGACCAATAGATACTTCGTTGCAAAATAGATTTTCTCCATTTAAGTCTTATAATTCCATGGCACTTCTTATAATGTCAAACCAACCTCTGTCAAACTGGCGTTTCTTGACAAGGCTAAGTTCCATGGTCTCATTCTAGACAGGAAGCTGGGATGGATGCCAAATGTTCAGGAACGTGTTGACAAAGCCACTATGACACTCTACACCTGCAGGAAGGCGATAGGTCGGAACTAGGGACTACAGCCGAAGGTGGTTTTGTGGCTGTATACATCAGTTCTTCGGCCCATTCTTTTGCATGGCATTCTTATCTGGTGGACGGCGCTTAGAATGGGTTCCCACAGGACTCTCTTGGGGAAGGTGCAAAGATTGGCGACGATTGCTGATCCGGAGCTATCAGATCCACTCCATCAGCTGGCCTGGATGTGCTTCTTAATCTTTTACCGCTCGATATTTTTGCTGAACAGCAAGCAGCGATTATAGCATTGCGAATTCGCGAGACCGATCAGTGGCGTACGCTAAGCTCCGGCCACTCTGCTATTTTGAATAATCTTGACTTCCCTGCATATATGGATTATATCTCTCCCAATTATATGTTTGGCAAGAATTCTGTGCGCCAGATTCCACATGGGACATGTTAGAGACTGGGACAATCAATCACTCACCCAGACTCCATCGTTTTATATACTGACGGATCCAAAACGGATGCTGGAGTGGGAGTTGGTATCTTTTCGGAAAAGTTGAATATTAGTTTATCTTTCCGCATCCACGATCATTGCAGCGTGCTGCAGGCAGAGATTTTGGCGATTTCAGAAGCGCTCGCCTGGCTGGTATGTAATGTCACAATTGGTAAGAAACTCACTTTTTACACTGATAGTCAGGCTGCAATTCGATCGCTTGAATCGGCTCTGTCGACATCGCAGACGGTTACGAACTGTCGATCGCTTCTTGATGAGATGGGACGTTACTTTGAAATCACATTGTGCTGGATTCCAAGTCACAGAGCTTATGCTGGTAATTGTATGGCTGATGAACTTGCTCGGGCTGGGACGACTGGGGCAATTGAGGATGGTCGTTGGGACATCCGAGTGCCTTTGACAATCTGCAAGCAAATTATCAACTCTAACGCGAAAAATAAAGCGAGCGCTAAATGGATTGAGGACGGTGCGTGTCAAACCATGAAGAGGTTATGGCCCACAGGGGACCCCGGCAGTACTGCCGCAATATTATCACTGAATAGGAAGCACATTGGTGTGGTGGTGAATATTATCACTGACCACTGTCCAATTGGGGATCACGCAAGAAGACTTCGCTTACCCTACAATGACTTCTGTAGAAGCTGTGAGGATGCTGACGAGGAGGAGAGTACCCTCCATTTTCTATGCACCTGTCCTGCCTTGGCTGCGAGGAGGCGGGTCTTTCTGGGGGACTCTTTCTTCCTTCATTTGGAAGAGCTAAGGGGCATAAGCCCGCTCAGGCTTTATCGGTTCATTGCCAACTCTGGCTGTTTCAATGGATAGAAATTTCAACGGGATAGGTGTTTATCCTGGTAGGTATCACAACGGGCCCTTTGGTGGCCTATGTGTGCTGCGTCATCCGCGGCAGCCTTTTAACCTAACCTAAGTCAATTTCTCCTAGCGTTGAATCCATCTTTTCCTTTTGTAATTTCGGAGTTAAGGGTGCTGTACACTTCACGGAGAACGTGAAAATGAAAAAAGTTTCTTGGAAAATATCTATGAATATGATTTTGATTTGGAATAACTGGAGAATTCTACAAGCTATATTTTGCATATATTTTAACAATTTAATATTGCCATTTCATATACTTTTTTTTAAATTCCTCGTGATCCTCCTCCACGATGAATTTTTTCACTGTGAAATGTACGGGGAATTTAAAAAAAAAAAGGTATATGAAATCTCACAACAACCACTGGGCTAAGATCGAAGAGTTTTATGAGAAGGAAGAAAAATAAATGGCATTTCTATATTAATTAAAACATACACCATAGAATAAGGTATAGGGTCACCAAATATATTTTTTTCGCCTGACCAAAAGGTTTACCCTTTCCTCCTTTTCCTTCTCCACGACATTCAAAACTAACTGCAATCCACACCACCCCAAACCTCCACAACGCCCGAACTCGAAAGTCATGTACGTGAATTTGTATGAATCCATAAAAACACTCACAACTAATACTCAACCACGTCGAATTGCAATCGACAAGGGTCGATTTCGAAATTCGCAAAATTCGCATTCGTTTAGATTTGATGAGCATAGAACCGAGCGCTCATTAGATAATTCTAAGAAACTGTAAGTCTAAGGAAGATCAGTTTAGAGTCATAACTGAATTGGCTGTAAAGTACCTGTACAATGGTAAATAATTCATCAAATGTAAAATTGTTATTATGGAATGCACAAAGTATTGGGCCGCTGGCCAAACGCATTGAATTTTTCTCATTCTTAAACGAAAACAAAATAGATATAGCAATCATTACTGAGACATGGTTGAAAGAAGATAGTCAATTTTATGATCCAAACTATCAAATTTACAGAGTCGATCGAAACAATAATAGAGGCGGTGGTGTAGCTATCGCAGTTTTAAAAAAGATTTGTCATCAAGTAAAACCGACATTGAAAACGCGAATTTTTGAAACGGTAGGCATTGATGTTCACCTCTGTAGGAATACCTTCGCCATTATCGGGGCGTACTTTCCGGGAGGAAACTCCAATTCCACTAAAGAACTACACTATAAAAATGACCTGCAACTCTTTAATAGACTTCCAGGTAATTACATAATCGCTGGCGATTTTAATTCAAGGCATGTCGACTGGAACTGCGCTAAAACAAACCATTGGGGTAAACTACTACAGCACAAAATAGCAACCAGCAGTTTTGACATCCTGTTTCCACCTACTCCGACATACTTTCCCAAATCATTAAGAGGTCACCCTTCGACCTTAGACTTTCTTTTAACAAACTGCCCTCATTACGTTTCTCCACCACTCACAAATACTGACTTTTCTTCAGATCATTTACCAGTCCTATTCAACTTAAATGATCAAACCATTGTAGAGAATACATCAAGAAACTTTTTATTGAAAAAAGCCAATTGGTCTCGTTTCTCACAAGCAACCGGCAGACGTACATTCCTTGATAGCGGAAATATGAATTTCTCCTCAACAGATAACATTGATCGCCATATATCGAGTTTCAATGAAATTCTTTTGAAAGCAGCACAGGAATCTATTCCGCAGGCACATCCAACTTCAGTGCCAAATCAACTGAATCTCACGCCGAATATTAAACGCCTTATAGCCGAAAGAAACCGCTTCCGCAGGCGATGGCAACGCTCGAGATGTTCAGCCTATAAAGCGGAGATCAAACGACTAAAAATAGAAATAGATGCAGCGATCCACAAACTTAGGAACCTGCATTGGAGCAATCGCATCAAATCGCTAGAAAAGGGTAGTAAGACCTTCTGGAATATCACAAAAGCGCTTAAAAAGCGAAGAAACATGATTCCTCCTATTTATGAGTCGAATTTAATTCTCATAACAAATGCTGAGAAATCTCAAGCTTTTGGTGAACACTTTCACAGACAACACCTTGCTACTCGCTCTTTAGGAGATGAAGAAACTAACAATTTGGTCAACGCGACCATTAATCAAATTAAAAGCCTGACAAATTTTAGAACACCCTTTCTGTCCCTATCTTCTATTAAAAATGCAATTAAGCTCTCGAAAACAAACAAAGCCCCTGGTCCTGACTTAATTCCAATGGCTCTGTTAAAAAACATGCACAAGAAAATGTATGTTTATTTGTGTAAAATATCTAACGCCTGTATAAAGTTTACTTACTTCCCAAAGGCTTGGAAAATTGCTTCTGTAATTTGTATTCCAAAACCGAACAAACAAAAATCCTTGATAAGTAGCTATCGCCCCATAAGTCTGCTATGCAATATGGGGAAAATATTTGAACGCCTAATAAAAGATCGCGTTGAAGAAGTACTAGTTGAGAAGAAGATACTCCCAAACGAACAATTTGGATTTAGAAGAGCGCATAGTACGGTGCACCAAATTGCGCGGATTAAGCAAATAGTACAATCAAGTTTCGAGTCGAGTAAATCCGCTGGAATGCTAACGTTAGATATTGAAAAGGCTTTTGACTGCGTTTGGCATGAAGGACTTATCTTTAAAATGCATGCTTATGGATTTCCACCTTATCTTACCAAACTAATCCTTCACTTCCTCTCTGATCGTTTCTTCTATGTCAACGTCGACGGATCCAAATCATCACCTTTTGCACTCCCAGCGGGTGTCCCCCAAGGATCAGTTCTTAGTCCGGTTCTATACAACATATTCACCAGCGATATGCCAGTTCCTGAGGATTGTCATATTTGTCTATTCGCTGATGACACTGCCCTGATCTGTAGCTCTTATTCTCCTGACTTCATATCAAATGCACTGACACACGGGTTCCAAACTTTAGAAAATTATTTTACACGATGGAAAATCAAAATTAACCCTAACAAAACAGAAGCCATTTACTTTACAAGAAAACGTAAATCCTCACTAATTCCTACCCAGCCGCTACAGCTAGGGGGCAATGCCGTTTTTTGGAACCCAGACCACATTAAATACTTAGGAGTGCTCCTTGACAAAAAACTTACTTTTAAGGCAAACACTGATGCTCTACTTAAAAAAGCCGATCTGTTAATTAAAATTTTATATCCACTAATACACAGAAAATCAACTTTGTCAATTGAAAACAAACTACTGTTGTTTAAAAGTATCTTTCAACCTACTCTAACTTACGCAGCAGCAGCTTGGGGATCCTGCGCTACGTCACACTCAAATAAACTTCAAATTAAGCAAAACAAAATTCTAAAAATCCTACTAGATCTGCCATTTTATTTTCCTACACCTTTACTACACTCCAACGCCAACGTTTCATTAATTCATTCTAAAATTTCCCATATCACTATAAACTTTCACTTATCCTGCGCTAATTCCGTCAACCCCCTGCTTGCCGACTTAAGATAATCTCTCCACCATGTCTCTGGACTATAATATCAAGATACGAGTATCTACATATGTACTGTACCTTTTCTCTACTCTGCACTCCATAATGCAACTCAGTATTAATTCTGCGCTTAGCACAGTTTAGCTGTATATATAGTCGTAAATACGTTTTTAGGTTTAGAATAAGATAGATATAAGTTAGTAATTAAGGCTAAATTATGCATAAGAGGTTTTTAATCCCACTTTTCCTCTTACCTCACTTTATCAAAATCACCATAGTTTATATTCTGTTTGTAATTTTTACACTACACTTTGTTTATCTCATTAGTTGTAAGAGCAAGTGCTCGATCACTTAATAAAAACAAAATGTATCTATGTAACACAAAAACCCTTTGATCGGTAGAATAAAGAATTTGAATTTGAACCGAGCGCTCATCGAGTGTAGTATACAGGCTCGAGTGCACAGCAGGTGGGGAGCATTACCTCAGGTAGTCGCTTTATGTACTTACGTAGCCTTGTATCGGAACTCCATTTTTGCATCTTTGTTTTCAAATAACGGTATAGAAGCTACTAGAAGCATCAACTAAAGGGATTATTTCGGGTTAATTCTGTTTTGCGTTTTTCTCAAAATGACTTTTTCCTATTTGCGCGGGAAGTTTAACTCAAAAAGTAATAATATAATCCGATCATTATGAGAATTGAAAGTATGATTCTCTATAAAATTATGAAGAGCAAGAACCAGTATCTGGGATGATATCGCATTTTAAGGGTGTTTTTTTGCATAACTAGTAAAAAAATTGTGAACATTTAAATAATTAATTAATAATTTAAATAAACACCTCCAAAATTTTTAATTTCCATTTTTTTCACCTGCATTGATTTTTATATTCTTAAAAAATAAGTTAGTAATGCAAAATTAAAGCCTTTTTGATTTCGGATAAAAATTTGAATCGCTACACGTCCCGCAATTGGAGAACTCTAGTTACGGCTTTCAGTGGACATAAGTGCGTATTTTTGGCTCAAATTATTCAAAAAAAATCACAAAAGTCGTTCGAAATATGAATAAAATGATGTTAAAATTTGATTGAATTTTAATTAATACTTCCCACCCAAAACAAAAAATCCTAAAAAATCGGTGAAACTGCGCCTCCTAATGTGGTTTCTCCCTTAACTCAAGGTTGAAGTAAATTCATCTCCACGCCATGTCTTTTTCCTTTAATCCGTATTATTCGATAATTTTCAAATCTAAACGTAGCAGAGAAATATACCGTTGGAAAACCAACACATTGGGGCAGCTTTTGTCAAATTTGCAAATTTTTCAGTTCAAAGTACCGTTGTAAAATTATCATTTGAATTTTCCATGAAAAATCAATTTTGATAGCTCCATATCTTGTATCTTTCTTTGTAATTTCGAAACCGGGAAATTTTATATATTTTATATGACATGTTATGTAGTTTCAGAAATCGAGGTCGAATCTCAGAAATGATTGGGAGGGTAGCAATAGCAAATCTTGATTTTGTTCGGAAAGTCAAGCTATATGACACAATTTACAAAAAATGCTATAACTTTGTAATGGTTAAAAACAAAGTGTCTCCTTTGGTGTCAATTTTCCACAAATCAACGGTACTATCTATCATTAAAGTACTTACCATATGTAGCCGGGGCAGCCTATATATGCAACTTACTTTTATTTAAGCGGCTCATTTTGACTGTGGGGTGTTTTCTTTTTAAATTTTGAAGTTTATATCATATTTTCTGTACTTATGCCCGGTTCACATTATTCCAGTAACCAATCCAGTCCAGTAATCCAGTCCAGCGCTGGATTGCTACTGGAATAATGTGAACCGGCACTGGACAGCAATCCAATCCAGTAATCCAGTCCAACAATCCAGTCCAGTGACTGGATTGTCGGTCAACTTTTTGATTCCAGCTCGCCCAGATATCATTGTCACTATAGTTACCGAATCAACAACACACTCGTCGGACTACTGGACTGGAATCATGTAGACGATATGATGCAGTCCAGCACTGGACTGGATTGCTGGACTGGATTACTGGACTGGAATAATGTGAACCGGGCATAAGAAGAAAGAATATGTAATTGTAAAACACACTGAAATACGTACATGTTGAAACAATAAATTTACATAAAAAAAATTTTAATCTGAATGGGTTTTCAGCCATTTTTTAAATAATTCTTTCTCTAATATAAGGTGGTTCATTTTGACTGTGATTCAATGTATATGTATAGAGATCTCAACTAAATGCGTCAACAAAACTATCTGCGACAGAACGTCTATGACCATAAATATACACTATTTCCTTTTTCACGCTCTATTTCTTCCAAACTCAAACTCTCTGCAATCGTTATTCAATCAAATCGATTTTCATTGCCAATATCATTCAAAAAACCACTCAGTGACAGCAATAATTACAGCAATTTGTAAAATTGTGTAAACTAATTCCATAAACTAGCTCCAGAACGAAATGAAGGATCCATTTACGGTCATTCCACTTTTTCTTGTTCCTAATTTTGCTTGGATAAAACCACAACGATTTATGAAAATTCTGAAATCGCAAATTATTCAAACAACTTGGTAACCACAGTAAACATACCCTATGGCCGCCCACATTACTCGTATAGGATTTTGGATTATATACGAGTATTCATTAACCATTACATACGAGAAGTACACATATGAGTTCTTAGTTCGAAATTTCAATAAAATTGATTTGATAAAGTTTTCGTTGTACATATTTCGTAGCCACAAAAGTATGGTAAAATTAACTTGAAGTTCTGCACCTGTTTATTAATTGCCGACACGCTTCACAGATTGATTTCGATTAATCTGTGGCTAGTGGTCAGTGTGATGGGTTTTTGGTGTTGAATTTCTGGCATTTAGTCTTTAATTTTAATTAGTGTAATTATTTAAACGCATTTTTCAATAAAATCGAAATAGGCCATTGGACGATTCAGTTTTACTAATAAAAACTGTTAGGGGCAGATGCAATTAAATTAAACAAAAGTCGGCATTGTATACAACACATATCAAGCAACTGAGAAGACGCCAAATTAACGTGGGCATGACCATGGGCGTAGCCAGGATTTGATTCAGGGAGGGGCAAAAACCAAGAACTTCATTATGTATAAAGTATGATGTGTATTCTCACTAGTGGCGTATATTGGAGTGGGGCGACCGGTAGCGCAGTGTGTTGAGGCATCAGTCTCAGTTTGACTACCGGCGTTTCGGGTTCGAGTCCCATCCACGACGACGTTCGTGGCCATGGATGTGCAGGAGGTGCATGCTGGCAACTGCATTCTCTGAAACCAATTTATGCCAACGAAACGTCAACTGGGCCACATAGTCATTCATTCGACTAAACTTTTCCTACATACCAAACTATCGGGCTGGCGAATAAACTTTTAACTCAAAGCATACTATCGGGCTATTGAAACTATCCACCGATAGTCCCGATAATTAATCGAATAGCTATCGACCGATAGTACGGATAGTTTTGATAGGCCGACAGTCCCGACTGTTATGCGAATAACTATCGAGAAACTAAATTATTTGAATTTGATTGTTGATTGTTTCGACTGGTAAAATTATATATTTTATCAGTCGAAAGAGAATTTAAAACCACCAAACCGTCTTAAAAGTAGAAAAAAAAATCCAGAATCGACGAGATCGATGAAAAATCTTCAAATCAATGTGAAACCAATGTTTTTCGATTTTGGGTAATCCTCGAGATAGGTAACTAAAACCAATTTTGTTAATTTTACCTTTTTTAATTGCCCAAAAACAAACCGAAATAGTAAAAAAAAGCACAAAATTTAAAAAGAAGAGTTTCTGTACAAGAATCCAGTGATCGTAACTTCACATTTTTAAGCTAATATTTTATATAATATTTAATTATATATAAAAATATATTCAATAATTTCCTAAATTGTTTAAATTATCAAAAGTCGCCGAAAATTGCGGAGAGAAGTTGAAGATTACGATTCCATACCGTCGAATAAAAGCGTCGCCATCGGCGAAATCTCAGAAACATGGATTCTATTGACAAACTTAATAACTTTGTTAATAAATAATGTAGAAGAGACTACTAGATATTTATCTAGAATGAATTCGAGGGTAACTACAAATTTTGCATACTGTAGTTTTAATTTAGAAATGAAAATTTTTCAATTTAAATTACCTGCCACGCCCATGGCCATGACGAAATGGTATTTCCCGCTGCATCAAGTACTATTAATCACAGTCCAAATAAATTGGTGCATATTAGGAGGCACATTAATAATTCACACGCTTTGGGACTTCGCTTTGAATCTCTCGTACAACCTGTCGCTGTGTCCACTCCACACATATCGACATTCGACAGTTGCACTGACAAAACCGCGAAAACGATTTGATGTATGTTATATCGCGAACGGCAGGTTTCGGTTTAATTTGCAATTCAATTGGAATGCACCGAATGCAATTTGCTTCGATAAGAGTTCCAATTTAATGAAATGGTTCCCCGTAGTACAGGCCAGTGGGCTGCATCAATGGAACCAGGACATGCTGTTTTGCGGAAAAGTGACATTTGGAATCGTTTTGAAGGCATTTTCACGCGCATATGTTACACAAGTGCATGCAAATTAATCAGCTTCGTGCAAACGTTCATCCGCATTGCATTCGTTTTTAATTAAATGGAAACCTTTTCTGAGTGAACTGAATGAATTTGTAATTGTTGATTTGTATGTTGACATTGTCATGGATGGATAGCGATACTTTATTATTTGGTCATTACGAATTATTGATGGCCCGTTACAGGTAGAGCTGGGTAGACCAATATACAGAAGCTGCTGTTGGTGAATAAAGCCTACAAAAATAAAAGTTGGAGTATCGGTGTTGATATGAATTATTATCAATACAATCAAATATATTATATTAAAATAAATATATAAATAAACATTAATTTCACTGATTCAATAGAAAAACATCATTTATGGTTCTCGGGTTTTTTTTTTGATTCGAGGAAATATTATTTTAAGTGATCTCTTTATAAACACTGTTATACACAGAATCACAGCCATGTTACTACGATGGGCCACACCCTGTCCCACACTGCCACAGCTGCAAGGATGAGGCGAAGTAGGAAGCTCTGATCCTCTTTCTTGGCGAATCTCCAGAAACGCCAGGCACTGAGAATTAGGCAAGCAAGACCGGCCAAAGGCTAAAGCGAAACAAGCGATTCTGAAAGGGCGCCGAAGAGGGCACCAAAGCGGAAGCCAAGCTTGAGAGTGAATTTTGTCAATTTAAAGCTTTTTTAGGGAGAAATAGAGCTAATCTGATTTGTTTGCTCGTCATAAAACTGGGCAAATCATTTTTTACATTTTTTCCAAACAAAAGGTATATCTCTTGCTCCTCAAATTTTTCCGAAATTTTGCCGCCCTATGCAGCTGCCTATGTTGCCTGTCCAGTAAATCCGCCACTGCTTCCTTCTGTGCGTTATAAACTTCGTTACAAAGTTAATGTACCCTATCACATTCTTAACGGGTGTATGATCCAACTACAATTTTGCTTCTTTTCCAACCTTAATCTTCTGTTCAAAATAATTTAAAACAAGCTAGCCTTTGGCTAGCTTACCGAAAGTATGAAGCCGCCCATGAAAATCGGCACTAATATATTATGTAATAATTGTATTCCGGGGGATATCCGACCACTAATGTTTTGGTTCGCAGGAAAACCACCTTAGCCTCTTTCCATGCCTTCAGGATGTAGCTTGTTGGAAGACAGGCGACGAATATGTTCCGGATTCTATCTAGTATAGTGCTCATGCCCATTTTTATAGTGCCGGGAATATTCCGTCCATTCCAGCCCTTTCGAATGGTGCGAAAGGGTTTATAGCACTTTTGATACCACTTGGAGTCTGCTTCTTGTCGTCTCCCCCCATTTTCAAAGCAGTGTCTTTCGAAATCATCTTCTCTAATATGAGAGAGAGAGAGATACTTCCGACGTGTCTTTCATGCTAGAGTAGAATTCCCTCCACGTACTTGGTTTCTGAAGACGTGGGGTTCTTTTCAGCTCTCTATTTTTTATCCTTGTATAGTTCCCCGTTTATGGCGCTCAGGGGCCGTGATCGTTCGGTCACCGCTCTACGACACTAATCTAGAGCTCGGAGATCAAAAACTGCCTGTGGGTACTAATAGAACTCTCACTGTGCTCCGAGCTTGTCGGTATAAAGACGGCGCGGATAGGAGGTACATGCTAGCAACTGCACTTCCGAAAAGTAGATATGCTGTTGAAACGTCAACAAAGCAAATAAATTCTATGCCCCTGGAGGGGTCAAGGCAATTAGAGAGATAGTTCCCAAGAATGAGAGTCTCTCTCGTTCATGTATTTATTAAAGGCTTTCCTGGTCTCTCTTTTCATAGACTCCAGTTACCTACTCCATCATTGTGCTGGTCAATTGTTCCACTTTTCGCTCTATCTCGATCGTATTCCGAGGAATTCTGTCTTGAATATCTTCGATTTATTCCAATAAATATGTGCCGTACTGAATTCCGTCGGTTTTTTTTTGGCACTCTTACACGTTTGCGTTCGCTAGTCCGTTTTCTGGCATACTGAATTTCAAACTGGATAGCTCTGTGATCAGAAATGGTTAGCCTGTCCACTACTTTCCAATTCTGAACCCTGTCAAGCATATTAACAGAGCTTAGGATAATGCCGACCACCTCAGCCCTTCGTGCATCCACGAAGGTGGGAGGCACCCCCTTTTTTGCTACCAGCAGATTGTACAAGTACCTTTCCGCAAATTCTAGCAGTTGCTCTCCTCTGGGATTGTCGTCTGTGCTGCCCCACACTGTGTTGTGTGCATCGACGTCACAGCCTATGATCAGGGCCATATCTCTTTCCTTACAATATCTTACCAGATTTTCCACTTCCTTCGATAGAGGTGATTCATTTACATCGTAAAGGAGATATGCTGATTTAATTAGGAATGATCCTGCACCACTGCCGATCATTACTACCGTAAGATCAGGCCAGCAGAAATGCATCATTTGTACTGCACGTACTTCATGACGCACCAAGATGCAGGCCCTTATCTTATCATCCACCTGAGCATGGTACAGATTTGCGGTTTGTTGTGACAAACCACTAATTTGATTATATAAAATCCAGGGTTTCTCTATCAAAGCTATGTCCACTTTTTTTTCCTTAAAAATCTCGTCATCATCGCTGATGCTCCTTTGCTGTGATGAATATTCAACTGGCATACAGTTAGTTTTTCTTTGTGCCTAGTTTGTTCACCTTGGATCACCTATCATGCGGGTGGTCCACCAAGCGAAACAGTCTTTCCGCAAAGAATCTTTTCCCTTCGTGGTTGATCCGGTTTTGAGTTTCTAGGTTTGAATCTCTTCAACGGTCGTTCCATTTCCGAAGTCGACGCCTCTTGCCCTAACTCACCGAGTTGATTCAAATTCTTTCCGATGGCCTGCCTTTCCCTACGACGCCTCCTGTTTATTCTCTGCTTCTCACTTTTTGTTGTGATCCGCATCGATTCGGAGTCGGCATTTTGGTGTTTGTTCGGAGTACACGTTATCTGAACTCACCTCTCCGCGCCTTCCGGCGCAACATTGTCTGTTTCAGGAACGCCTCCCTTCGCTCCTGGAGCTCCTTCCCCAGAGACTAATCTCTCCAACCCTTCCGAGTCGTCACTGTCCATCTCCTTGGAATTCCTCCAGCCGATCTTTCCAAGAATGTCTTTATTATCCATATCTTTATTTTTGATTGATTCAGGTTCAGGTTTCCCGTTATCGAACCATAGGCGAGGCAAATGCCAACATCCTGCTTCCCGCTACTCCCCGTTCCTATAGGAACATCGTGGCGACCCGGCCGTCCTTTCCTCTCTTTGTCACGCGAAGCAGACTCTTTCGCGAACTCCCGAAAATTCTGTAGGCGTTGATGCCACTCCGCACCTGCTGCCCATGAATGAAAACAATCAAGGTTTCTCCCCTAGCCTAACAGATCGCTACTCTATAGACCACGGCTCACCAGCTGCAAGAAAGGAGCGAAGTGAAGTGTTGAATCCGGAACCCCACAGATGGGCTTTCACCTCAGTCACCAGCTCCAGCCTCACAACTAGTCGCCGTGTCACTTATGCGCTTATGCGCCGCGCCCCTTTGTCAACGTACGGTCGGGGTTTAGCAGTAACATGAACATATTATGTATAAAACAATACATTCGAATTCTAGCTGTGGTTATTTTTCCTTTTTTTTTACTGCCACAGGGAACCATATGCACTAGGTTATGGCTGTTTCCACAATCTATTGGTGCATTCATACTCGTCTACATACTTTTGGTTCTTTCTAACCAATGGGGGGTCGTAATATTTTATATCAACGCTAAACCATTCCCACTAAGAACAAAATAAAAACAAATTATATTATCCTATTACATTTACAACATTATAAAATTTTAACAACGACTTGAGATAAAATCCGGTTTCAAATTATCTAAAGTGAATTTAACATGATACCATCATAATTGTTCATTGGGAATGTCTTTCTGTACTCTCCTCATACTATTCGTACAATGTGCTCAATGCCCTTGATCTTTGAACATGACGACAACTTCATGTTACAGTTCTGTTTTACAGCATCGTGAAACCACTTATGACAAAACACATATCCTTGACATTCGGAATCCACCAAAAGGAAGCGTCTTACCAAAAGAAATAAACTTAAGGATAACTTACTCACTAAACGGGTTATATGTAACTTGTCAAGCAAAAGTCAACTTCTTGTAAACTAACGACGTGATTAGACGTTTCATGTTCTCTCTTTTAGTTAACGGAGACATTCAACCGCCGCATTTCCGCTCACGTTAAATCTGTACAATCTGTACGAATATCACAGTCATCTAATTTCGAATTTTGCTCGTAAAATATAAAACGACAACTACTTTCGTCTATCGCATCAGCAGGAAGGATCCAGAATATTCTGAAAGATACGAAATGAGTGTTCAGGAAACGGAGAAGTTGAAAAGAGCGGTGTCGGAGCATTGGAGCCGGTGTGATGAGATAAATCCTCCAAAGGTTTAAATTTTTATCACCCCATCGCTGAATCTAATCGACCGAAGGATCATCCCCGAAGCTCGAGAGTGAGCCTTGACAACGAATGAAGCGAAATAGTTGTTGAATCCCCAAGGAATCAGAGTGTCGCAATTGGTAAGCTTGCAAATTATACTTTTTGTCTGCATTTCGTCATGGTGAAATGTGAATGGTCTGAACAGAATTGTTGAAAGGGATATTGGGGCAGTGTTGTATGGGAAGGATATGGTTTTCGCAAACTTTCGGCAAAAAAACGTGTTTTTGTCAGTAGAACCTTTAAGTATTTGAAGGTATTTTAAGAATTCTACATAACGAGACATCTGACTGCAAGGATGAGTTTGCATTCATAGGCTATACTTATTTCCTTTTAATGTCTTACATTTTAAAAATAGACAATACTCCAACAAATATCAAAACAAAATCCTTCTAATTTCGAAACATTGACTAAAATACCCAAATCTCCCCGCAATATCTTTTTTGAAATCTCTACTTGGTCTCGGTTGTACTCATCGTTGCACTTGTAGAACACTTCTGACAGGGTTGGGGATTATGTAGCATTTCCTCACCCAACTAAGCCACATTAGATGAGATTCCTCAAAGATACCGTCATCACTTTAAATTTTAGTATCAGTCTAATTCAAAAACTTTGCCAATCATTCGTACCTTGTTTATTGTCCTTCATCAATCGCTACCCGCTTTCAACAAGGATCCATTTTAGTTTTCGTATGATATAAATCTAGCACAAGAGTGAAGTGATTCACCACCACCACGGGTTGTCTGTTCGAACGAAGCCGGACTATTTGTGGACCATAAAAAAACACAAATGACATATTGGCTACTCGGTGCGGAAGGAAATTTGATTTTATCACGGCAGGCATCGGTGACTATGGTACTGGATTTCAGTGCCTAGATGCTATTCAGAGCAGAGCAGATTTTCTCTCCAACTTTTTCAGGCAACAATATATCAAATAGCAAATCTGGCGCAAATGAGTTGCGACCATTTTATGCAAATTGAGTTGAGTGGAAATTCCACAATAGCAGCCGCCAGACACAATCGTAAAATGCTAATCCTTGAAACATATCTTCAATTAGCCGATTCTCTGGTTTTTCGGCATGCTAGGATATCCACGTAGCTTTCATTTTACGAGTGGAGGATGCAAACTTGTGTGTTCTTAGGATTAAGTATTTTATTTGACACGGAAAATGTGAGCAAGGATTAGCTGCTGGTAAGATTATTTGGCTATCTGCATTTGCTATTTCAAGTATGAGATGAAAATGTGTGATATATATACTTTACCTTGTGTAGTTTTCAAATTTTTTTTTTTTTTTGCTACAAGTATCATTAAAGCGAAAAAACTTTTATATCGAAATTCGGCCAAAATCAGAAAATTCTTCCGACCAAACTACTCCAGTTGTTATTAAGATATGGCACTTCATGACAACAAAAGTGTTAGCGTGGATTCAGTTATCTAATCCGCTATTTTACTTTGTTATAGCTGAAGATATAGCAGAATGTGAATCTGGACAACCGAAGGTGGCTAGACAGATAAGAACTTCAGGAAATGCATCTCTGAGATGCTGCGCCGCTTGGAATCATGCAGCGTTGCATCTGGAAAATGCCATTCTTTTGCAAAGAATGTCTAAGGATGTCTCACCATCACACTCAAAGTAGCGACCACTAAGGGGAATTATTAGATATGCCCATTCTATCCAAGTGAATCACCTGTCGTGAAACAAGGCCGTACTGCCCTGGTCTCTGTTGAACTCTAGCGATTCCAAGCTTCGATTGTCCAATTATAGTCCTGCTTTTTTAAGAAACAGGGAAGTGTCCCATCGAGCAATGGTTTCTGATCGCTGTAACTCGCTGGGAAAAAAAGTCGTTTCCCTTTTTGTTCGTGATGTTTGTATTTTATTTGAAAAAAATATTCCTGGTGTAGTGCCAGTTGGCTTGGACCGTTCCAATTAGCAAATTATTTTATATAGAAGATTTAACAAAAAAAAAAAAAAATCAGGTCATTTGCTTGCTCACAGTTCTAATACATGTCACCAAAATGTACTTGATTAGATGTACGAGAAAAGTTAGTCTGTCTACCGCAGCTGTGAAAAAATGAAGGCAAGTCAATTCATTTGCTCACTGTTCGTCTTTTGCATGGTAGTAGACAATGGTCCATTTAAAACGAAAAATTTTAGGGTAGGCTATTAGGTTGTTGCTTGCTAAAGTGGTGGCAGGCGCCACAAAAAACACGAAAAATTTGACCCAAATCAAGTCATCTGCTCACGTTTGATTCGAATACCATTTGGCTAAGAGCACTCCCAAAACTGTAAATACAAAAAAAAGGACAAAATTTCGCCGAAATTTTGATATTACGAAAAAGGTGGCATACGACGTCAAAATCGTAAATAACTCGACCCTACCCAAATACACAATCTTGATGGCATTCGATTCAAAACACTCCCTTAAGTATAAATACAAAAGGAAAAACAAACCGAAACTCCGTTGCTAATATCGCGACAGAAACGGTCAAAATATTGAAAATTGGAAATTGAAAGCTATTTAAAGCTCGAAGAAATGAACTTGGTCAATCCATTTGCTCAATAATAATTCGAATGGCATTCAGACGGCCGTGGAAATTGGTACAATTCGAAAGCACCGGAAGACATCTCCAAAAATTCGAATAAAACAACCCTTCTAAAATGCATCATCTTGATTGGAATAATGTAAATCCAAAACGGCAGATCATAATTCCGATGCTAACTCCTCGGCAGACTAGTGTAAAATGTTGAAAATTGGAAATTTGCCTGTAACAAAAGCTGTGGAAGACGTCAATGCACAATGTTGGTTCGAATGGCATTCAATTCAGGACACTTCCCTAAGTGTCAGTGCAAAAAGGCAGCTCGAAGACCCGTCGCTTACACATTCCAAAAAAATTAGCTTTACTATGTGCCCAATATTAATTCAAACGGCAATTGATTCAAGACACTCCGATAACTGTGTCTGTGCTAGAAGGCAGACCGAAATTTTGGAGTTAAGATGTGACGGGCGACCGGTAGCGCAGTGTGTTGAGGCATCGGTCGCATGTTTGACTATCAGCGTTTCAGGTTCGAATCCCGTCCACGACGACGTTCGTGGCCATGGATGTGCAAGAGGTGCATGATGGCAACTGCATTCTCTGAAAACAGTTTATGCCAAGAAAATGTCAACTGGGCCACATGGAACAGTTGACGCACTATGTCCCACGAGGGGTTAGGGCAATTGAGAAAATTGAGAGACAAGTATAAAATGTCAAAAATTGTAAGGTTTAGTGACAACACCAATCGGAGGCACAGTTGGTTGGGTTTGGGCTTTCGCTACGTAAGAATTCCCAGTCTATGGCCACACTTGTTAGACATTAATTAAAACATTCGGTCCAAAATGGATTTCCATTAACAATTTTCATATTAAGAAGGCAGCGGTACTACAACTACACGAACCTTGGACAAAAACTCACACAAACACATATCTTCACTCGGATCACTTACTTTGATTACACTAATAAACAAACACTGAATTGGCACTAAACGAGGAAAACGAAAATTAAACACGAAATAATCGAAATACGTATTAGCCACCATCAGTCACCAACTACTGGCCACTTTTGACAGCACGCACGCAAAGCAAATTATACTCTTTAAATGGCGTCATTGATCATTTAGGCTATCTGACAAGCTAGTCTGCATATTAAGATGGGTGTTGTTTCAGCTTTCAACGCTAAAAACAAAATCATTATTCTTGGCGACTGAAAGCTACATAAATTGGTGTGGACATAACTAATAGTTGATTTTCCCAAATAGCCGGTAAATAATGGTTCACCGTAATAAAGCCCGCTTTATTAGGACAAGGTATTTATACCTCAGATTGTATCCTTCCCACTAACGTCCCCGATCATATTTCTCCAATGGACAAATTAAGTTGACTATTTGTCTCTACTAACCAGTAGCCAACTTAGCTTGTTTTTGCTAAACCACGTATTTTGTGGTCACCAAAAATCCCTAAAATATAATATCTTTGCAGTGTCTGCAAAATTGTCAAAAAAAGTATTACTGTAAACATTGAGTATCGTTTGTAGGTACAAGTGGGGGCTTATTGGCTTTTATTCGTTACATTAACCAGCCGCTTTATACTATCTATTAAACCACGCATTAGACCACGTAAAAGAGCAGCTATTAGATTACGCATTGGACCACCTGTCAGACCAGCTTTCCGACCACACATTAGACCAGCTATAAAACCACATAGGAAACTTACCATAAGACCACGCACCACGCATTAGACCGCTGATTAGAGCACCTGTTAAGTTACTGGTCTAATTCGTATTCAAATGGCTGGTCTGGTAATTGCTCTAATACAGTGGTTGACAAACTTCAGCTCGCGGGCCGAATCCGGCCCGCCTCGGCTTTTTATCCGACCTGCGAGTAAGTATTGTTTTTTTTACATGAACAAATTGATTTTTTACAAATAGTTTAAAAAACGATTTTTTTTTGTCACAACGTAATTTGTTTGAGTGAAATTTAAATCAATTTATTTGCTTCATTGAAGACAATAAAAAAAATAAAAAATCCCTGTTCGAAGCCTAGGTTCATCCTCCGAACCCAGAGTCTGTCGCAGGGTGAGAATCGTTGAACTTCGCACTGGGAATTTGAGGAATTGTGAGCAGTTCATGATATCACTTGATTAGCACTGAGATGTCAATCGCTATGGGCTTCTGGTCCAGCGATTATTGATTAATTAAGTAATTAAAAATTCATTTAATTAATTTATTAAAAAAGGAAGACTTAAATCCAGGGACTTCGTGGTGCTAACATTGCTGTCTGTGCATATCTATTAGTATACGTATACGCTCGTATCTCAAGATCAAGATATTAAGGTTAGCAAAAAAGTCCTTCGATGGTGGACGTGCTTGAATATCTGGTAAACTTCAACGAAGTCATTGGAAGTTTGGTAAGCTACAGAATCAAACCAAGTCAACCAAACTTCCAATTTTCAATGAAGCATGCATCTACACTTTGCAAAAAACTTGAATATGCATGCCAATCAGGTTACTCTGTACTGATTTCAGGGTGACGCATTTAAAAATCGTATTCACTACTCCAAATGCCATGACGAAATCGACGCGTGTCTAGTCATTAAACGAATTCAAACTCGCATCGATTTCATCACTTCCAGGTAACGAAACGTTCACTTTCTTCGATCGCATTTGTGGTAAAGAAAATCATTTCTGTTTCGTTGAATCGAATTGACGAAATCGATACAGGTTTGCTGTGATTTGCTCAACAGAAACACATTTAGATTTCTTCATTGGCTTGGGGCGTAATACGGCTAACGACTTAGTCCACGGCCGCGCAGGATCATTTTGGTATGGACTGATAATATGAGGTTGTGGATTGTTTAGCTCGGTCTCTGCCAAAACTATGGTTAGAAGATAGTCTGCAAACAAAAGACAACAACACTGGACTGCGATCTCAATTTGTCAAGTTTTATCAATCCAGCTGTGTCAACGGTCAACTTTATTCCTTCTTGCAGGCTTGACAGTTTTCGTCAATTTTGACTAGAGATCAGAGCTCAATACCGTGACCCTTCCTAACATATCTTAGTGGCTCAGCAATGGAAACAGTTATTTATATCTTCTGGTTTCATAGAAGTTATAGACGTATTCAAGCATGAATGGCTGTAAAAATCATCATGAGCAAATTTAAAAAAATTACAGGGGATATTTCTTCATTCATGTAGACATCATATTATTCACTTTAAAACTTCAAACATAATACCGAAAACTTGCATTTAAAACACAAAGAAGATAAAAAATATTTGACTATTTGCTGTGCTAAAAAAAGTTACAAGTGAATACTAACGGAAAAGCAATTTTCAAATATGCATATCCCTGCGCAGAAAACACAGTTCCATATTTCGGAATCTATTTGACCGTACAATTAAGAAAGTTTCATATAACCATAAGTTGACCAGTTCAGTAAGCAGTTGCATTTCAAATTTGCGATCCGGCCCGCTGAACCTGAATTTTCAATAATCTAGCCCTTGGGGCGCGGCGACTGGTACCGCAGTGTGTTGAGGCATCAGTCTCATGTTTGACTACCGGCGTTTCGGGTTCGAATCCCATGCACGATGACGTTCGTGGCCATGGATGTGCAGGAGGTGCATGCTGGCAACTGCATTCTCCGATACCAGTTTATGCCGAGAATCGTCAACTGGGCTACATAAAACAGTTGACGCGCTATGCCCCACAAGGGTTACGGCAATTGAGAGAGAGCCCATGTCAGGAAAAGTTTGCCGACTCCTGCTCTATTGCATGGTCTAACGGGTGGTTGGTCTAAATTGTAAAAAGGCTCCTTAAATCTGCCACAAGCCTGAAACCAAGTGCAAGATAAAAAATGAAAAAAAAAAGTTGACAGAATCTCTACTTCCCTTGCCCTCTGTAAAACTTAATCCCCTGAAAACTGATGATGATGTATGAGTACCCACAATATCCCCAGTTTCTTCCCTAGACACACGCAATTGATACCGGATTTTATAATCAAACTATCATTCTCTTCAACTTCGCAGGCTCATCACATGCAATCTACACCCCGGATCAAATCAAAGTTAATTCGATTGTAAAATTAAAATGTTAAATTTTGGGCAATATGCTCCTGTTTGTTGACAAACATGCAACTATTGGGCTAATTCCCGGAGGGCGTGAAAGTCACAACCACCAAACTCTACGAAACATCGTCATCATCATCAAAACCATTATTTGCTGTTTGTTGTTTCAACAACAGTTTTCAGGGTGTGTTTTGGCTCCAGTTCGAGTGCACTGCATTACGCCCTTGCACTACTACTTCGGGGGTGCAGGCATTCGTCGCGTACGTCGTGTGTGCAGTAAAGGAGAGAGAAATTGAATTAACTAAACTCGTGAAGTAATACAATGAGGTGAAGCATGAGCCTGCATTTTGAGGCAAATCAAAATCTTCAGGAGGTTCGTGGCGAATCTTTAACAGTTGATGGATTCGAACAAAAGTGCGTCAGTTGAAAAAGCAAACAACGCTCGTCCTTACACGTGCTCGTTGCAAAGGACACGTGTCACATACCATCATATTTTCATTGGATCACTCGAATGTTGTTTTTACATTTGTTCGCATTTTGCGGAACTGTGTGTAAGGACACTATTATCGGTCCTATATGCAGAACATCGGAAAATAATCGAATGTAAATCATGAAAGGAGTTACATTCGAAGATGCTTGTATGAAAGCATTTGTAAATTCTAGCCATACGTAAGGGCACAATCTGCTTATAGAATAAACTTCGGACTCCCAAAAAAAAGTGTTAACATATGCTGTGAATCATCAACAAAATTACATTCAAATTACTTAGAGTTAAAATGGAAACTTGATAATTCGGAGCGGAGAGAGTTAAATCTATAGTACATCGAACGGCATGGATCAAGCGAAGTCAAACAGCCACCATACAGATAATTCGCCGCGTGGGTGATGGCGAATTGTAGGCTCAGTATACCAAGGTAATTGGGAGAATAGCCTATACAAAATTGACTTTCAACCAATTCACTTTCAGCTGTCATCCAGGTGTTACCCCATACGAGACCTGGATCAAAGGCCGGTCAATAGATTTGTATGAAAATTTAACTTATCTAAATGAATCGAACGAGGCTTATATCCGTAAAGTAGCTGAAGTTTGTCTTCAAATGAAGTAACAATTCTTCCATATTCTCATATAGTGTTGCATACGCCAGCCGTTTCATTGCAAATACCAAACAATCCAATGCATTTATTCGCAAAACGTCTACTGTAAAAAGGACACTTTCCGCAATACTGATTCGAAATGAATTCATCATCGTAACTACTGTCGAAGTGGCAAGTTGATTTACTATGAAGAGCATGTAATGCGTTGACTTCGTTTCGAAGTTTATCCCGACCAATAGTATTTGTTAATCTACCCCTGAAAATTATTTCCACCGAGCCTTGCATTTGTGGGGTGTTTTCTGGGAAGTGTTTGCGCTTGAATAGTACTTGGGCTCTGAGCTAATTGTTTGGCCGTAGCTGTGTGGCGTGCGTACTGGACTTAAGTCCAAAAACTCCATCCAAAATCCTTCTTCAATAGCGTATTAAGGAGGATCTGTTTACGCTTCCGTTACTTTGGAGATTGGCCAAAGTTGTACAAGTGTATTGTAAGCATAGAGCGATTAACTTGAAAACGTGTCGCTATTATCGTTACGCATTTACTTGTGAATTTTCGATTTATGCAATTGCCTTTGTTAAGAAAAATAAGCAAACCTATGAAAGGATAACTGGATTTTGCTTTATTGTTTTTTAAACGAAAATGTGCAGATTAGTTTGTTATGCATTCCCCATTTTGAGTAAAAAAAGGACTAAATATAATTTCAGTTTCTCGTGTGACTGAACAATAATTGGATGGTATAACTTACAGACCTATGAACAAACAATGCGCTTTAAATTAATTCAGGTCTAAAATTTGTAGATGCCAATTAACTGTCAGTATGCACAAGTATAGGTTCTAACACACGTGATGCGTAAGCCTGTCGGGCGCGTGAAATCTACGATACCCATCCAGTGTAAACAGCAAACGGGTTCACGACAACGCGTGACTTATTAGCTGACGACGGGACCCGACGGGTACTCATCCGCCGTTGATGGGTCGATGAATCCAACAACAAGCACTTACCTAATTGCCCTAACCCCTTGTGGGGCATAGCGCGTCAACTGTTCCAAGTGGCCCAGTTGACGTTTCGTTGGCATAAACTGGTTTCGGAGAATGCAGTTGCCGGCATGCACCTCCTGCACATCCATGGCCACGAACGTCGTCGTGGACGGGATTCGAATCCGAAATGCCGGTAGTCAGACATGAGACTGATGCCTCAACACACTGCGCTACCGGTCGCCCCCGAATCGCCGTCGAATCGTGAACGCACCTCGATTAAACATTTCTGGCGTTTCGTTCGTGTAAACCCAACTTAAGTGTAAGCAATAGTCGCGTAAAAATCACGCGATCGCGTATACACGTCCCGTGTAGTGGAACCTTAACTCTTATCAGTTGAAATGGATGAATGAGTTAAAATGAAGGGCTGATACAATTTCTTTTAATTTAAAATCATTAATCAAGAAGGCGCATTCGTTTGGTTTTGTTGTGGCAACAGGATATTGGAAATTATTTGTGAGTGAGCATTGTAATAAATTGAATCTTTGTCGGTAAGTCTACTGCCACCTTATCTTATAGGCCCCGCTGCTAGAAGCCAGTGTTCTGTGTTCTGCTGGAGGCTCACCTTAAACGCGGCATAACCGATCCGGAATTCTTCTCCGGAAAAACTGATCAGGCCTGGCGTTCCGAATTGCCTGAATATGGCTTCCACCACAGACGATCCGGAATTCCTCTCTGGAAAACTGAGCAGGCCTGGCCTAGGAGAATTCCCGATCGTGTATATCAGCAGCCGAAAGTACAACTGAAAATTGATCCGGATAAACTGGCCGGATTAAATTTGTGGGGGAGTTTATTTCAATGTATGTACCAATCTGAAACTTGTCTATGGCACGTAAATGGCAAAATGTATCCAATTGAACAATAAAGAAAAAAATTTCGTAATGTGAACGCGCTGGTTTGGTTATTGGAAATAATGCCTGAACCAAATTGAACGCAGAAGACAGCAGCAGCCACAGCGAAATGCCAAGTTAGAAAGCATGCATTTTACGCGACCTACATTGCACGTAGCGGCAGCGATAGCGCCGAAATCAGATCTGCCTGTCGTTGTTGCCGCTTCTGCTGCTTTCTGCGTTCAATCTGGTTCGGGCATAAGACTTTTCTCTTGGTCCTCCCAATAATGAAATTAAAGCATTTGCACAAAAATACGAAGTTCCGCATATACAAAACCATCATACGGCCTGCGCCATGCTATACTATGCTGTGAAACTTGGATCATAACTCACGCCACCGAAAACATGCTAAACACTTTTCACGAAACATCCTTCGGAGCAGTTTACGACTAAAGTGTATTGCGCATCCGCCACAATTATGAGCTGTTTGAACTGTAGAATAACCTGGAAATTTCGAGTATCGTCAACTTCAGTGCGAAGGGCATTAACGACGAATGGAAGATAACCAAATGCCTAAACAAATATTGAAAAGCACTCATCACCGGAACAAGGCTACGAAAAGAACCGAGAGCTTGTTCAGTAGATGCTGACAACAATGCCGAACAACTGCTGAGCTCCCAAAATTGGAGGACGCGTTCACTTTACCGAGATAATTGGGGGACAATGATCCAAACGACCAAGGCCGGATGTCGGGTTGTAGCACCACGACACGATGATACTACTACTTTGCCTTAACTCCTAGTGGGGCATAGCGCGTCAACTACTCCTGCGCGCCATCGTACTCTGTTCTGGGCAATGGGGCGCAACTCCCCAGAAAACTTACCCAGTGCCTGACACTTCTTTGCCACAGATCGACGCCATGTGATTCTAGGAGCCCCTCTTGGTCGACCTTGGTTGGAAATGGGGTTCCATTTCATGGCATGAAAAGCAATTCAGTTATCACTCTTATGCAATGTGTGACCTATCCACTGCCATTTTCGCCTGCGTATCAATTCGTCGATTGGCATCTGCCCAGTACGCCGACCTAGCTCTTCAATTGATATTGGTTCGGGCCAGAATATTCTTAGAATTCGACGAAGACGTGATTTGACGAAAACTTGCTGCTTTCTGGTAACTCCTACGGAAACTTTCCATGTACTGCTCCCATACAAAAGCACTGACAGTACCAGGGAGCGAAACAGGCCCAGCTTGGTTTTGATGCTGAGATAACTGCTCTGCTAGATTCTGGACAGCATGCCGTATGCGCGTTTAGCCTGGTTGATACAACGAGCGATGTCCTGCTCCGTACCACCCTTTTCGGCAACACAGCTACCCAGGTAGACGAAGTTGTCCACCTTCTCCACAGGCTGCCCATTAATATTGATGGCAATAGGTGTTGGGTTTCTTTTTCATAATGGCGGGCTAAGAACCTTGGTCTTGTTGGTATTAATCTTTAGTCCAACCTTGCTTGCCTCCCTCTCGAGATCTAACGCTATTGCAGACAGATCCATGATTTTGTGAGAGAGAGTGGTCAGTGACCACTGCCGTTCCAGGGGGTGCCCAGGCGGAGGACTATGGAAGAGGAGTTTTTTCCCTCATCCTCACCACCACGAAGATGATGAATAGCAATGGTCAGAAGACAATTTAAAGTAATATCAAAGTATTCCCCATTTCGTTCCAAATCGGAACATAAAGTGACTAGTAAAGGAACTCATTTCCGACACCGTTTTTACGGGAAGATGGTAAGTGCAAGATAATATGGTTAGTATCACGTAGATTATGCCTTTACCCCATATTTTTTTATGAAATCTATCTACTCAGTAACAGCTGAGTCGACTGAAGGCCGGTGAGAACAGCCAATTGTCGAGCATATTCGTGGCGAAACCCAAACTGCGACCACTAGCTTGGTAAATAGACACTCTACCCACCTGGCTAGTGCGGCCGTCAAAAGTAGTTTTACTAAGCATTAAAATCGTAAAATTCGTTTCACCTCTACTACATGCTACATAATCACATACATTTTTAATGAAAAGTGATTCTACATTAAAATTAATTTCCAGTAGATTTCCACGCCAAATCAACGAAAAATCAAAAAAAAAACGAACTTTCGGCCTCCTTTACAAATTACAAACCAACGCTTCATCTACCCACAATTGATGCTTTGGATCTGAAAAATGGCATGCCATTAAATTGACATTTGCCAAATTCAACTTACATAATAAAATAATTTATTATGCCGGAAAAAAAGTCGCCAGAAAAAGTAAGAAAACCCTTCGTATTCGTCTCGATTTGACCCGGATTGAATGACAAGCTGTCAGACGGTTGGCCCATCGTAGATACATCCGTATCCGTAATCAAATTACTTCCGGCCAACCTACTTAAGAAAAATTACTTCATATTACCGTTTCCATTTGAATTCATGCATTTATTTCTTCGAGCCTATGCAAAGTGTACAGTGCTACTGCCATCTGATAAGGGGAGGTGATTGGTTACTTTGAATTGGACCAAGAGGATGAGCTTTTGCAGACTACGTTAATATATGAAAGTAAATTAGGTTATATTTTATGTCCAACTGGCGGAAAACGGTAGTTCGCTTTCCAATGATCAGTTGATTCAGTGAATATTTAAACAATAAACGTACAGGGAAAATAGCCATTAAACGTAGAAAGCATCTTACATTATTTGGAATGTTTAGTACAACCGGATCCATTTTATTTTTCACATTGTTCGAATTAATTCAATTCGCCATTGTTCAACACCAGTAAACTTCTGATTTTGAACTTCAGCCGTGAATTTTTGTTCAGCGAAACTGCGATTTCTCAGTTTTATAGCTTCCGCCTTGTATGGGAAACTGATAGATATTCCTTCCATAAAATGTGTCTTCAACCTCCTTGCTATTTTTATTTGTGAATAATTTTAGTGTTTATAGGGCGTTTCTTTAGTATACCAGCCTTCAATCGTAAACATATTTCAATAGATATGAGAAGTACGTTTTTTACAGCACTATTAAAAAAGAGATAAGATTTACATAGGATGGTTTTAGCGCCGTGTGGGCCAACAAAGAAAGTTATCCTTACTTCGAAAAATTGGAAGCCTTTTCATGATTAATACTCATTTATATGGAATTCATCAGACACGCATCCTCTTCATGGCTGGTACTACTAAAATGCACGTAGAAAACATTGAATTAAGTTCGCTTGGATGAACTTTAAAAAGTTATTTAATCTTGGAGATTAATCGCATTCACCTCCTTGTGAAAAGTGTAAGTACACATGTGGTTAACCGAATGACAAACCCAATCGATTATCATTATCCATTGTGTCATCCATCTTAGTCACTTCTTACTTCCAAATTCAATTAGCAGAATGCATTCTCAACTATATCGGCAAGTCAAACTTGTCGATTGTTCCCATAACTCTTATCGACCAAGAAAAGGAACAGATTTTCACTTAATGTTATTGTGCTACAATTTACCGCCACACACATTATCGTCATTTCACTACTCTTCTGTAGGCTCCCAGTTCTCCCTGCAACTCGAATTTCGGAACCACTTCATTTCTTAATTGTTCCATTTGATTATCCCTCGGGATGCGATTGAGCGGAACATGGAATTATTTTTTATTCGATTACCCCCGAACACATAGAAGGATAAAAGGGTTGTCTTGTTAAAAGTGTTGAAAACTGTTGTTAGGACACATTAGAAACATGGTCGAAAAAAGGATTGATTTTAAAATTGAAACGCAGGAAGACAGTTTTTTCTTTTGTCGAATGCACGAAGGGAAAATTAAATTTGTTTGGAGTGTAAAACTACCAAATGTCATCAAGGAAATTAATCGAAAAGAAATGATATATGGGCGACGAAAAGGGTTAAGGGTGGCGGTTGCATTAGAGTAACCCCGAAATGGTCAAATGATTGCAGTAAGCGATAGGGCAGGCATGCGATATCAACTCCTTGTCGATATCAACTCCTTGTCGATATCACCTACCCTTAGCTGTAAGATAGATAGATAAGTCGGTAATTAATGAAACGGCTCTGAAGCCATTTAGTAAAGACAAACGGCTCAGATTAAGCCAGTTGCTAATCCAAATTAATGTTGTTCTGAAAGATGTCATGGCTGTTGAGAGGTGGGAATTATTGCAGCAGCAGTGTGTGAATGTGATATGCAAATCTTCTGTTCTGGTTCATTGATTCTATCGAGGCAGCCATTTATATGTATTCAGTTGGACGCCTTGATGTGATTAAATTTAATTCGTTGAGGAACAGTACGACAAATCCTGTCATATTTAAAATGTCAACTAATTGCATATCATTTGACACAGACTATAATCATATTTACGTATTAACAATATCAGGTACGAAGCCCACATATAGAAAAACATCCTTACTTTTCATATTATAAGTTATCCGTGATCCTTACTTGGTCATGAAAAATAAATGAATAGAATAAAAGCATTCTTTAAGAGTTTTTGAGAAATAATTTTTAATTTTCAAAGAACGGTTTCTTGAAAAGTTCGGAATGTAAATAGCTGGTTTTTGTATTAAATTTTAACAATTTTTTTTTTGTGAAATATTGGGAGATATTTTCATTTATTTGTCCCAAAGTTGTGGAAATTTGCAATTGCCACTCCCTAGGCAACTTGATCCTATATGACCATTACACATATCTCAAATTAAAGCCAATACAGTGAAACACGGATTAGTGCCCAAAAAGTTCATGCACCGAACATTTAAAACTATATTTTCATACATCTTTGATTGGATAAGTGCATGACGGTTAAGTACACAAACACGTGTAAGTACAAACCATTTTTGGGAACAGAATGAAAATTTGCAAGTGATTCCTGACGGTTAAGTGCACATATTCTGTGTATGGACGTGTTCAGTGTACAAGCTCTTTAATTGAGAGCGTTTACCTCTATCTCTATTTCTGAGATAGTGCTCGCGTTTTTGTTTGTCAAAACAGTTAGGCCGGCTAGGCCATTTATCACTCTACATCAATGGGGAATCCCCGAAAATGCTATTCACGTTTGCTTTTTTCTAGTGCATACAATTTTTGAATGCCGTCCGCGAGTTCAAACGTGTGCGATAGAAAATGAAGTGTACCAATATCGATTTCAATTAAAAATCATTCGAAGTTGTGTAGGTAGTGATTAGAGTTCATAATGGGATCTAAAAGAAAAGTGGTTAACTTGTCAGTCGTGCAAAAACTTGAAATTTTGGATAGAGTGAAAACGGATACAAGGAACTAACTCGCTAATAAATATGGATGTGACGTATCCACTATCTCAAGAGTCATAAGTAGGGAAGGCAAGATTCGTAAGATTGCTATGGATAGCAAAAATATGAAGAGCAAACGTATTTGCAAAGGGAATCATGAAGAATTAGATAATACGTAGATATTGTAATATGGTTTCAACAAATGCGAGAAAAAAATGTTTTTATCTCAGGGCCAATTATTTTGGAGGAACCAAAAAAAAATGTTGAAAACGGGGATAGAAGACTTTGAACGGAATACTGGCTGGCTACGTCGTTGGAAAACAAAGAATTATATCAAATATTCAAAATTCCATGGCGAAAAATAATCTTCGGATGAGACAACGGTCGATTATTGGGTCTGTGATAGTATTTTTTATTGCGAGCTCCCTTTTCATTATGGTGACATTTAATAAACAGGTTAAAAATGTACTACCGGAATTTATGAAACTATTTCGATATAGAAGATGTTTTTAATGCGGATGAATCCGCTTTGTTGTAGAAAGCTCTACCCGATGGAACACTTGCTACTAGAGGTGATTCTGTCAAAAGAGGGAAAAAACACAAGGATCGTGTGACGCTTCTATTCATTACCAATATGACCGGAACGAGCAAGCATGTTCAGATTATTGGGCGTTCCAAGCAACCACGTTACTTTCGTGGGAAGGAAATCCCTCTTCCATATCATTTTTATAATAATAATAAGGCTTGGATATCAAGCAAGATATGGACAAAGATAGTCAAAGATTTCGACGAGGAGATAACGAAAATGAATGAAAAGGTTATCCTTTTCATAGGCAATGCTGCTTGTCTTAAGTTGGAGGAACACACTAATTTTCAAAATTTCCGAATTGTTTTTTGCCTGCTAGTACAACAGCCCTAATTCAACCTTTAGATCAAGGCATTATCCGGACCTTCAAGGCATATTATCGGCAACAAATTATTAGGAAACAGCTTTTGACAATAAAGCAAGATTCTAATCTGAAAAATATTGGGCGATTTTGAACATATTGCAGGCAGTAAGGCTAATGAAGAGATCTTGGTGGTTAGTTAAACCAATATCAATAAAAAATTGTTTCGCCAAGGCTGGATTTACTCAACAAAGATTTACAAGATGCTAACGATGACCAAGAGGAAATCATCGAATTACCTATACAAATGGAAAATTTAGTGAACTCGTTGATTGCGATAAAAACATTGCCTGTTCTGTTATGGCGAATTAACCGAAAACAAGATCAAGAGAAGTTCGGCCAGAAAGCACCCACTTAAGTTCCGATTCTGAGGAAGAAGATAATATTGCAGATTCTGTAACGAATTAAATTTTATTTACGATATCACAAGTCTCAACGATATAGACGATGAAATTATCAGGAAAAAACCTGATTCACAAAAAAATGTCTGACTTCTTAAAAAATTTAAATCTAATTTCGTTAGGTATAATATCATTTAGACATATTTTGTTTTACGTTTGAGACAATGGAGTTGTATTAATTTTCCATTTGCTGTTAGTTACGATATCGTTCGATTTATTTTTATATTTAATCATCATCATCATCGTGGCGCGACAGCCCGACGTCGGGCCTTGGCCGCCTGGATCATTGTCCTCCAATTATCTCGGTCACGTGACCACGTCCTCCAATTTTGGGAGCCCAGCAGCTGCGCGACGTCCACACCTACTGAGCTCTCCCAACGAGATCTCGGTGGTCCTCGCAGTCTTGTTCCGTCGACTCGTTCTGCATTCATTATACTCTTTTAGGAATGCGATCATCGTCCATTCTTTGTACATGCCCTGCCCATTGAAGTCGTTGTAGTTTGACGATTTTCGAGACTTGCAGCTCATCGTACATTTCATACAACTCATGGTTGTACCGGATGCGCCATCCATCTCGATCGCAAACAGCCCCGAAAATTCGCCGTAGAACCTTACGTTCAAAAGTGTCTAGCATGTTTTCGGAGGCTTGAGTTAGGGTCCATGCTTCGCAGCCATAGCATAGCACTGGTCGTATAATGGTTTTGTACACGCGGAGCTTCGTGTTTCTGTGCACATGCTTCGATTTCATTATGGGGAAAACCGAGAAAAAAGTCTTATTAGCTAACTGTATCCGTCGCTTGATTTCGTCAGTTTCGTTGGCGTCCCTTGACAAGTTGCAGCCCAGGTAAATGAAGTTGTTCACGAACTCGATGTTGAGGTACCCCACATTGACGCTCGGTTGTGCAGGTGTCCTTGTCATCGATTGCATCATTATTTTAGTTTTACCCTCGTTAATACGTAACCCAACTTCCTTTGCAGCGGTATCGAGCGTATGCAGAAGTTCTTCTGCGTCAGCCAATCTTCGGGACATGATGTTGATGTCATCGGCGTACGCTGCTAATTGTGTCGACTTGATGAGTAGCGTCTTGCTGTTGTCCAAATTCATGGCCCGAATAACGTATTCCAGTGCTAGGTTGAAGAGCGTCGGTGCCAGTCCATCGCCCTGTTTCAAACCAGTTCGTGTTTCAAATAGATCAGTTAGTCTATCCTGACTTGTGAGACGGAGTTGGTCATCGTCAACTTAGTCTTAGTCATCTTAGTTAGTTTTTATATTTAATATTAGTATGTAAACACTTTGTAGGTATGTATGAATTTGAAATATTTTTTTCACTTATAATTTTTAGCAGCTATAACAGAATACTAATAAAACATGTTTTTGGTTTGTATTTCAATAGGGACGACACATTTTGTTTTTGACATTTCTCGAACAGAAGTGAAGTTGGCTTCGCAATTCTTTAACATTTTAAAACTTCAGTCTATGCCATTTAATCATGAGGAGATACATGCTTCAACAACGTTTGCAAATTATTCATCTTGAACTTGCTGCTCCCCCCATTTAGTCGCCTACCTACGGAAAGTCGGAAGATGCTGTGGCTTATTATTACGCGCCACACCACAAGGGAAGGCAACAGAAACATCCATGGCCACGAACGTTGCCGTGAACGGGATTCAAACCCGAAACGCCTGTAGTCGGATATGAGACTAATGCCTCTATGTACTGAGCGTAGGTTAAAACGAAATTGAAATTGAACTGAAAAATCTGCAAAGTTGATAAAAGTTGCCCCATTATGTTAGCTTTGGAACGGCATGTAAAGATCAAGGACTTAGGTTGAATACAAACTGCTCTGGAGTCACGTGTTCCACCGTGGGGCCACGTATTCGAACGTCACGTCAGAGCAATCTGTATTCACGTTTCGATTTGAAAATTTACGAATGTTACGCATTAAAATTGAAAAAACGTGGTCCTGATGTAGAGCAAATATGCTTACTATATGATGAATATAACTACTAACAGTGTGAAATTAATGTGGCTTTACAAACTTTTTTTTTACATTGACGATGTTACTATTACCGTTAATTCTGGTTATTTTTAACCAACATACTGGACGGTGTTCTAATTGCCAAACGAAAAGAAATTTTGTGGCAGGTGGACGGATGTCCGGCCCACAACGGGAGAATTATCATGAAATTCCTGAATAGCGAGTTCCGTGAAAAGTGGATCGGACTATACGGGCCAGTCACATGGCCTGCTAGAAATCCAGACTTAACGCCACTTGTCTCATGTTTAGGGGAGTCTAAAAAATGAAGTTTATAATGAAATGAATGTGTCCTGGGAACACTTAATACAGAAAAAATGCAAACGGCTTTCAACAATTTGCGAGAAAAGAGGAAAGAGGTCATTCGTGCTGTTTCATCTGTTGCTGTCGAGTTTGTGTCAAATATTTTTGCCATTTTCTAGAAAACTGCATATCGTACGAACGTGGCTAATAATAAATGATTCACGAGCGCTTGCTCGTGCTTCGATGTGCACAACGTGTTATCCACTTGGCTCGTTATTCGGCGAGTCCCGCATAATGTGGAACGGGCATAACACGTACACTTGATCTTGAATATTTAATAATGAAACGCGGCTAATAGTATTATCCGTCCAATCCGAGACTTTTTTCCAGGTTTCTAAACGTGGATTAGTTTTTAAAAGGCTTCGAGGAAGACTGAGAGCCAGCTGGAAAGACTCAGTAGACGATGACGCCGAACAACTACTGTGCGTCCAAAATTGGAGGACGCGGTCACCTGACCGAGATAATTGGAGGACGATGATCAAGGAGGCCGTGGCCCGACATCGGGCTATTGCGACAAGATGATGAATAATATCATCAGTTCATAGTTGAACCTAGGCAATTAAGACACCGAGTACGAAAGAATCTTTAAGTCACTATTGGAGGAAATACTCGATACAGAAAAACCTCTTTGCAACTGTGGGCTCATTAAGGCATGCGGGTTGCATTTTTCCTACAAATAACGAAACATTAATAGAATAAAGAGTATGTTGCAAGATTGGTTGAATTTATAAATTTACTTTTTTATCACAAAAAAAAAAAAAAATTGTATGTGTGTACATACTTTTCTTCTTCCCAAGGATGCAAACTTTTGGAAATATTCGTATTTTTGCTAATAGTACGATTTTAAAGTTAATTTTTTTGTGAAACCTCGGATTCGTGTGCAGAAAGAAGAAAAGTACTGCAAAACTTTCAATCTCAGAACCCCAGGTTCTTGGAATATTATACGTGTATCTGACTTAACTCAAATTAAAGTGCAAAATATTAGATTATATATAATTCCAATTCTTATCATTTTGTTGAGGGATGAGAATTTGCGATATTTGGGCAAATAAATCACAAAATCTAATATTTTGCACTTTGTGAAAAAAAAGAAAAGAAAAATAGTCTTCTCGAATGAGATTATCTTGAAATATACGATGGGAGGTGCATGCTATCAATATAAACTTCAACTAAGCCAGATGGGAATGGTTGACTACTACTTTTTAGTAGGGGTTAGGGTAAATAGTAGTATACAACACAGTAACATACTCCGCGTTGAAGACATCGGCGTGAAGAGAGACGCAGGACACAAAATGCTCTGCACGAACGACCCGAAACTTTACCGGCGCTTTATAGGAATCGACGATTTATGAATGCGCGTTGTAAGAGACTCTACTGTACATTCTCAAATACTTCTCGGCCTATTCTATAAGACTATAGAGTATACCAAAAATAGCTATTGACCATGAAGATCGGTCAGCATGTTCTGGAAGCCATTCGACACTGGTAGAAAGAAATTAGAACTGGTATTAGTATTACAACCATTCACATTGCTATGGTATTTTAATGGTTAATAATTTATCATTAGCAATCTCTGTAGATTTCAAAAGACGCTCGCAAAGAATCATTTAATTTGATAACAAATGCTAAGATACAGCAACATTCGGCCACCATAAGACTTACTCTAAACTTAATTATCGTATCATAATTAACATCCAAACGAACTTCGCCACGGTTTTAATTATGTACATTCAGTACAAAGCATAGTCCAGGACCAAAACTTTAATAGTCCATAATATTTTTTCTTCGAATAACTTTGTTTGATCATAAATACACCCCTGAAGAGATACGTACAGTCTTACAGTCTTATGATAATGATAGAATAGCCAAAGAACAAAAAATATAATCCAACAATTAAATGCATTGTGTAAATTAGCATTTTAACAATTTTATGATTTCATCTCATTACGAAAAATTCTGTGTACGAGTACCTACTCTTTTTTATGTCAAGATTCGTCACGAACAAAAGTTCAAAGATGTTTTTATTTGAAAGTTCTTTGTTTCTTTGCTATCATAAAAATAATGGCCGTAAAAGTGAGTAAGCAATAAAAATATTTAATTTGTCTTTTGTGCATAAAAGCAATCCTTTATTTGCATAAAAGCATTTAGCTGGCAGCGGTGTAAGTATCAACAAAACATACATTTTCTGCTGTGCCATCAGAATGTCGGATAAACGGACGAATGCACTTCCTTGTTGTATTGTAAATGGGTACCAGTAAGACGATTCATTTTGGGATGTCGGCAAGGATATTGGGAAGTATTTTACTAGGAATTTTAATTAGTGTGCTATAAAGTTATGAATTTATGGATATTGTACGACAGTGACCATTTTTGTAGACATGAATAATTATTGCTTTTATTTAAAAAAAAATAAAACGAGTTAGAAAATTAAAGTTGAATATAAATATTTTCCGTTACCCATAAAGTTTCACTTCTACTTCGTAGCTCAAAACTTCAAACGCTAGTCGGAAAAAATTCTTACATATAGTACAATCAAATTATCCAAAAAAAGTGCAACCTAGAAAAATAGACCTAAGGTCTTCTTTTATAGTCCGTGGAGGTTGAAGAGTCTACAACTCAGTTTGTTACAAAAAATATTGATCTGAAGGGTCCGCAAAGGAGGAAACAAAATGTGGTCAACTTTTGTTTCATCGACTTGGGCATGTTAGCTGTCATATCAAAGGAGATAATGAGTACTTTCCATTTCTGTTTTTTTTTTTTAAATTGGAAGTAGCTACGACGCAGTGGAATGGAAAATTGTCATTCTGTTCACCTTTTAAGCCATATCGTAATTTACCGCTAGCAGAATTTGAATTTTCAATTACATTCTTGATAAATTTACCAATAATAATTTCACGGAATTTAAAATTAACCCGATTACCACAAAATCACCAATTTTGAAAGTTCAGAGTATTACATTCTGCGCATTCCACCTAACACCTCGACCAAATCAAAAAACAAAAATGCAGACTCCACCATAATCTTCCAATCGCCGAGGGTTCTTTTTCATTGAAACTGCCGGTGCTTTAATCGGGAGTTATTAGCTTCTCTTGAACTCAACAACGTTCACAAATTTCCCAGGATTAGAGGGTGGTAAGTAGATGCATTGGTCGTAGAGTAGTAGTGGTAACCACTCGAGGTCAATTGATTACGTGAGGAGCCGATGTACCAATGTATACGAATCGTGATGGTTTGGTTGAGTCGAAACGGCCGACAGTATCTGCATCATATATCCAACCAAATTCGTATAGATAGCGTATAGATGAGCGCTTTCCTGTTTATTTTAATTAAAAGGGTTTACCTTTCTAGCTCGAGTTATTGGCTTCAAGAACACATTTCATTGCGACGTAGCACCACTCCGAATTATATTTACCGAAGTCGTGCTAGTACGGGGATGAGTGAGTCATATGTTTCTGGCTTGAAGGAGAGCATTTTCGAGAGTCCTTCCTCCGACGAATGCAGAGACCAGATCCAGAAAATTGTGTACATTGGCATTAGTGTGCTTGAGAGGTAGTTAATTATCTGGGATTTGTCATGAGTCCAAATACGTTTCTGGCCTTAATTAAACAACGACTCTGAAACTGTGGTGATGAGAGAAGCTTTTATTAGACGGGCTATTTGCGTAATGATGTTTATATTCCACATTCATTGACGTGTTATTTGGTTCTTGCGAAAAAAAAAAATGATTCGTTCGAGTTCAAGGAAATTATTGTTGTAGAAAAAAAAATGTCCAGGTGTAAATGGATTAATGGCTTTAAGCATTTTCATTGAGGAAAGATTTGAGCAGATTGCAAATGCTACCATCGTGATAATTGCAGATTGCAGTGATTCGGATTTGACAAACTAGCAAGTTATACTGATAGTATATACACACCAGAGACGTATGTAAATCTAAATACATTTGCAAATCCCGAAACCCATGCACAACATCCGATTCCCTAGCACACTTAAGCTAACAGACAAAAGTAGCAGACGTAATTGAAACATGTGGCTTATTTAATGCTAATTTAGTACAGGCGAAAAAAAAATTATTACAATTGTTTTTCTAAAGCTACGGTAGTGTCTGCCAGCTTAAGACTCAAGCTGGCAGACAACCGCAACTTTCTTAATTTTTTCAGTCAAAAACTTCTTGTTATATTTAGTGCCATTCAGCTTTCCCACTCCGAAAGAAAAACACCCGGAAGTCGTGTTTTTCGCGAATCAAAGTTATTTACATAACATTATCCAAATTAACAGTTGTGTGGGTTGACGCTATTGGATGCAAAGCAAGTGCAGCGACCGTTTATGTTTATGCGATACTGAGGGTTGTGATCCCTCAAGCGCGAAATGAGCGGAGCCTACACAAGGGACTATTGGCTTACAATGTAATGGATAGTCACGTGCACAGCTTTGATTCGTGAAAAACACGAGTTCAGAGTATTTTTTCGCAGTGGAAAGACTGAACTAAATTAGCAATAAATACACCAAGTAAACTAGTAAACTTCAGCTAGCTTGCCAAAGGTACGATACCCTTCACGTTCCGCGCGAAGGATATCAAACCTTCTGTAGTATGTGTTACTATCAATTTGATCCATTTTGCATTTACCACTATGGAATTAGCTTTAAAAACTGATCCGATTCCATTGTTCCTATGAGAAGTATAAAATAGTGGGTTGCTTTCAACCAAATTTCGACCTGTTGTTTGGTGATAAATATGATCAATTACAATGAAATTTTGTAAAGGAAATAAAAAAGTTTTCCTAACAAAAACTTACTTTTGGACCGGTCGTTCTTATGACAGCTGTATGATAGAGTATTCAAATTTCAACCAATTTGGATGATGTTATTTGGAAGTAGATACCATTGAAATTGAGATTTGGTAACGACCACTTCAGAAACAAAAAAGTTTTTCTCACTAAAACCGATTTTTGGACCCGTCGTTCCTATGGCAGCTATATGACGCAGTGGTCCGATTTTGGAGGCTCCACTACACATACAGCGTGCAATAGAAAGAAGGCTGCGTACAGAATTTGAGCTCGATAGCTTTAAAACTGAAAGACTAGTTTGCATAGAAAGAGACGGACAGACAGAGAGACGGACAAACAGAGAGACGGACACAGCTAAATCGACTCATCCCGTGATACTGACCAAGAATATATATATATATACCTATATACACTGGACAGCAAATAAACCGGGCCACCCGCCACCTTGGAACTCCAATCCAATTTTCTAAAAAAGTATAAAACTTACGACTATCAAAGTTATATCCACAGAAAGTGCGTTTCATGACGATTAAAATTGTTGGAAATAGAATTTAAAATTCAGGTTGTCCAACATTATAGAACAAGTAATGAACAATATGCACCTTAGAACTATGTCAAATCAACATTGTCCCTCTCTTCTTGTTCGGCCGTCGTGGAGTAAAGACCTATAATAAACTTATTATACTATTAATTGCACTGGCCTCTTTATTAACTCTAACAGGTTATGGGCCCAGAGCACGTGCATTTAGTAAGTCTGTTTTATCGTATTTAAATTGATAAATTTCATTTCTTTGGTGAGAAATAGAATTCGATTATTTGAGTCGACGATTATCAATATGGCTGAGGCGATAATACGGATCGAAAAGTTGAAAGGTCGCGAGAATTGGGACTCGTGGAAGACGGCGGCGAAATCCTACCTGGTTATCAAAAATTTGTGGAAATACGTCGCGAACACTCAAGACAATCAAGAAGAGCTAGACTTGAAAGCAAAGTCAGAGATAATTCTATTGATTGAACCCATAAACTACTCTTATGTGGTCGAAGCTAAAACAGCGAAGGAAGCATGGGATAACCTGCAAAGTGCATTTGAAGACAGTGGAACTGGGCGAAAAGTGAGCTTACTGCAGCAGTTGGTGTCTTTAAAACTATCAGAATGTGCATCCATGGAAGATTACGTCAATAGGATGACTCTTCTATGGATAAAAGTGAAAAGCACGGGTTTAAACATAGATTCTGAAATCGTGGGATCTCTAATGCTTGGCGGACTACCTGATGAGTATAAACCGATGGTGCTTGGCATCGAAAATTCGGGACATACAATTACAGCCGACTCTGTGAAAACAATTTTATTGCAAAATAATACATTTGATAACCACAAAAGTGAAAAAGCATTATTCAGCAAAAATAAAAAACCTAAAAACGTGAATAAACAAAAAAATAAAGTTAAATGCTTTGAGTGCGGTGAAATCGGTCATTTTGCAAGAAATTGTAACAAAAAGGGTAAAAATCAAAAAGAGAGTAATGATAATAAACATAAAGTTTTACGCGCATCAAGAGTAGCCAAGAGTAGTGAAGACGACTGGTTTGTGGATTCAGGTGCATCGGCGCACATGACATCTCAAAAATCGATAATGCATAATACATGCAAAGTTTTTGATGAAAGCGTGTTAGCTGCTAATAATTCGAAGATGTCTGTCGAGATGTCTGGTGACATTTCCTACAATAGGAACAGTGGGGAGTTAGTGACAATTAAAAATGTGTTGTTAGTGCCCGAATTATGTTCGAATTTGCTATCGGTTAGCCAAACAGTGAAGAATGGGAATAAAGTCGTGTTTGATAATCACGGATGTCAAATTTTCGATAATAATAACATGCTAATCGCAACTGCATCAGAGTTTAACGGAATGTATAAACTCAATAAAACTGAAAATAAATCGAGTTACGTTGTTTCGGGAGTAAAAGTCGGTGAGAATAATAATAATCTCTTGCATAGACGTATGGGACATTCAAGTTTAATAAAACCTAGTGAAACCTGTATTACATGCATTAAAGGTAAGCAGGCTCGTTTACCATTCAGGCAAGAAGGGCATCGCGCTACAGAGAAGCTACAAATTGTGCACACTGATATTTGTGGGCCGATGACAGTCAAGTCAATTGGAGGTGCAAGATATTTTATATCGTTTATTGACGATTACAGTAGGATGCAGTTCGTGTTTACGATGTGTGAAAAATCGGAAGCGCTCGCGAAGTTTAAGTTATTTAAGCAGAAAGTGGAAAACGAATCGGGCAATCGGATTAAGATATTGAGATCTGACAATGGACTAGAATATTGCAATCGTTTATTTGATGAATACCTACAGAATTGCGGCATTAAACATGAAAAAAGTGCACCATATACTCCCCAACAAAATGGGATGGCGGAACGTGCTAATAGAACTATTGTCGAAAAAGTTCGGTGTATGCTGATTGATGCTCAATTGGGAAAACATTTCTGGGGCGAAGCAGTCGCCACTGCCGTGTATATTTCTAATCGATTAGTGTGTAAAGGCACTGTACCTAAAACGCCGTATGAACTGTGGACGGGCCGTGTTCCTGATATCACCATGATGAGGGTATTTGGTTGTTTGGCGATGGCCCATATTCCTAAGGAAAAACGAACGAAGCTGGACTGTAAATCAAAGGAGTATGTCTTTGTCGGATACAGTGACGAATCGAAGGCATATCGTCTGTATGAGCGTTCAACAAGGAAAATAATTGTCAGCAGGGATGTCATATTTTTGGAATCGCGACTAGCAGCACCGACAAATGAAGGTAATGATGATGACTGCTTAATTTTTTCGTATCCGTCTATAGATGAAATCAACATTCAAGACGAGAGTGGAAGTGATAATTATTGCGATACGGAATGTGAGTCCGAATCATACATTAGTGTGAGCGGAGAAGATACGGCAGAGTCACAGGATGAAGTGATTGACATTTCAGAGACATCGTACGTAAGCTACAAAATGACACCAGCATGCGATCATCTAAGTGATCCGGCGACCGTTGAAGAAGCACTATCGCGTTCTGATAAGAAATATTGGAAGCAAGCAATGCAGGAAGAAATCGATTCTCTAAATCAAAATCAAACCTGGGAACTGACGGATCGACCTATGGATAAAAAAGTTATTGATTGCAAGTGGGTCTTTAAAGTCAAAAGGAATAGTGACAGTGGAGATGTTCGCTACAAGGCTAGGCTAGTAGCCAAAGGTTTTTCTCAACAAAAAGGGATCGACTTTGAAGAGACATTTTCCCCTGTCGTGAGGTACTCCTCAATCCGGTTTTTATTTGCTGTTGCAGCAAAGTTTAATTTAGAAATTCGTCAGTTGGATGCGGTTACGGCTTTTCTAAATGGAGACTTGAAAGAAGATATTTTCATGAAACAACCCCAAATGTTTAGTGATGGCAGTCAACGAGTTTGTAAACTTAAAAAATCCTTGTATGGCTTAAAACAAGCAAGTCGGGCGTGGAATAATAAATTAAACGATACTTTGCTTGAAATTGGACTTCAGCGATCTCAGGCTGATCCGTGTGTCTATTATCAAAACAGTGAGAGAAATATTTTAATTTTACTAGTTTACGTGGATGACATTTTAATTTTATTCAATAATGAAGCACAGGCTAATAAACTAACCGAAAGTCTAATGTCTCGTTTTAAAATGAAGAATTTGGGAGAAGCATCGAAGGTACTTGGTATGAACATTACGCGAGATAAAAAACGAAAGGTTATTGAGATTGATCAGCAAGAATATATTTCGAGAATTTTGGATCGGTTCGGAATGAGTGACTGTAATCCTGTGTCAACGCCACTTGACATTAATCAAAAACTAACAATTGAAATGTGTCCTTCTAGTGAACATGAGCAGATTGAAATGAAAAGTGTCCCATATCAGGAAGCTATCGGAAGCCTTATGTACTTAGCGCAGTTAACTAGACCAGACATTTGTTTTGCAACGTGTTTGTTGAGCAGGTTCAATAACAATCCGGGAAAAGCCCACTGGATCGCACTGAAGCGTGTGTTAAGGTATTTGAAAGGTACAATAAATAAAAAACTTGTATATTCTATAAACAGGGACGAGCTACGTGGTTACTGCGATGCCGACTGGGCGGGAGATGTAGATCAACGCAGATCGACAACAGGGTACGTCTTCAGTATGCAGGGTGCTGCAGTGTCCTGGAGCTCAAAGACACAAAAATCTGTTGCCTTATCGACTACGGAAGCAGAGTTGATGTCTATAGTTGCCGCGGTGCAGGAAGCAATCTGGCTAAAGCGACTCGAAGGGGAACTGTTTCCCAACTCATCAAAAACTATTGAAATATGCTGCGACAACAAAAGTGCTATTCACTTAGCGACAAACAACTGTTTTTCTCAGCGGACGAAACACATTTCAATTAAAGGCAATTTCGTTCGCGAAAGGATCGAAGAGGGAACAGTGCGTCTTCAGTACATACCTAGCGACAAGATGGTAGCCGACATTTTTACGAAAGGAATGAATTCAAATAAGCAAATTAATATTTCGAGTAAAATGGGATTATGTTAAATTTTAAATCTTTAATGTTGATTTTACTTTCCAAATTTGTTCAGTTGTATAAATCTAAACTAAATATTGAATTTTCTATGAATGATTTATATAATAGTAAATTTTGTCTTTGAATTATAAATTCAGTGAGAGTGTTGGAAATAGAATTTAAAATTCAGGTTGTCCAACATTATAGAACAAGTAATGAACAATATGCACCTTAGAACTATGTCAAATCAACATTGTCCCTCTCTTCTTGTTCGGCCGTCGTGGAGTAAAGACCTATAATAAACTTATTATACTATTAATTGCACTGGCCTCTTTATTAACTCTAACAAAAATGAATGGAAATTCATTTTGACTTATTAATTTCTTAAGAGTTTATTAAGGATTTTACAAAGAAGAGACGTTTTCCAGTCGTGTAATCACCAAGTGAGAAAAAATTAATTTATCGTAGTTTAACCCGAAAAAAAAGAAAAAATTGAAAAAAAGTTTTTGGTCAGTATTCAATGTTCCCTCCCTTTGTTCGAATAACTGCTACCATCCTCGTATTCATAGACCTCACGAGGCTGACGATGAAATCTTGGAGAATTGCATTCCACTCCTCTTCAATTGCGATTCACAGCTCTGGAAGCCGTGTTGGAGCAGGTACCCGGGCTCGAATCCTGCGTTTCAACTCATCCCATAAGTGTTCTATCGGATTCAAGTCCGCGCTCGGAGCTGGCCAGTTCATCGTACGAATGCCGACGTCGTGTAGATACTGGGTCACCACATGAGCAACATGAGGCCGTGCATTAACATGCATCAACTGGGTATCCTGCCCGATATAACCTGTGTAAGGAACCACATGGTCTGCGAGGATTTCAGTGATGTAGCGATGAGAAGTCAATGCACGTATACGGTCCGTCGGTTCGATGAAAACTTACGCTGTACGTGCGTTTAGCGAGATGCCGCCCCAGACCATTACAGATCCTCCTCCAAAAGCAACAGATTCCTTTATGCAACACTAAGAATAACGTTCTCCAGGGCGACGATATACTCTCAGACGTCGATCACTTCCATGTAGACTCACCCTGGTCTCATCAGTGAAGAGTACATTACCCCACTGTTCTAACGTCCAATCTCTATGCTCTCGTGTAAACTCAAGTCGTGCTCGACGGTGGGCTACAGTTAATGCTGGACCAGTTGCAGCTTTCTTTGGAGTCAGGTTCCGTTCAGCAAGTCTTCTTCTGACGGTATCTGAACTTATGACCAATTGGCGTTCGTCACGCAGACTTTGTTGGACTTGAACTGCGTTGAGGCGGCTATTTCGCAGAACAGTAAGTTGGATATAACGATCATCTGCTGCTGATATAGGCCTAGGTCTGCCCGTTCCTGGACGGCGATCGAATGCTCCAGTCTCTAAGTATCGTCTGTAAACTCGTTGCACCGAGGACCTGCTGATTCGAAGTCTTCGAGCGACCTCACGTTGCCCAAGGCCTGGTTGAAATAGTGCTACAACTTGAGCTGCTTCCTCAGGTGTCGTATCTATTACTGGCTTAAAAAAGTAGGAAAAATACAAGCGTCTAAGCAACCAATTGACAAAAACTAAAGAAATGATAAGAAATATCACTGAAGAAGAAAAGTACGGTAAGCGCGAACTCTAGTCAAAACAGAGCAAATCGTTAGCATTGTGTTTGTTGCTTGATTACAATGTGAGTTTACGGTACTTTAGATTTAATTTAGTCATTTAAATCGCCATTAAACGCCCTTTCTGTAGGTATAACTTTGATAGGTGTAGGTTGTATATCCATTGAGAAAATTGGATTAGAGTTCCAAGGTGGCGAGTGGCCCGATTTATTTGCTGTCCAGTGTAGTTTAGTTTACACTAATCTGAAAATTATTCTGATCCGGAGGGGAATATTTTGAGATCTGTAAATATTGACAGTTGTCCGTACACATTTTACCAAAGGGAAAAGCATATGGAGGAGAAGTCGGTTGCTGATCCGCTCGCCAAAACGCAGCCATTCTCGCGAAATGTGATGAAATATGAAATTGGGAGAAAATACGAGATTTGAACCGAGATTAGTTTAAAATTCTGTTCCAAATCTAGATTAGGAAGTCTTAATAAATGTATGGTAAGTCAAGGAGACTTGGGGGCAGATCTGCTACTATAAAATCTCAACATTTATCGCAATCTCCCGTAGTGTGCAGAAACTAAAAAATTAAAAAAAAAATCCTCTCCCATAGTCATCCTCGTGGGCGCCCTCTGGAACGGCAGTGGTCGTTGACCATTGCTAACCCAGTCAAGCCGTCAGTAATGGCAGTGCGATGATTTGGTTGAGGTAAACATTCCCTCTGCGGCGTGGGACGTAAGAATAATACCATGGCCTTCCCTTTGACGGCCTGTCGAAGAAATCGACTAACAAAGGACAGGATGTGTATGCCAGCAACTTGTAGCATCCGAAGTCTTCTACATGCTAAAGAAACGTAAACTATACCTCGAACTGGATTGACTCAACGATTACTAGTTTTGGCTATCGTACAATGATAATGATTTGGGACTCTGTATTGTGCGTACTCTCCTGAACAATGGATCAGAAGGTCCCCAGAAGGCACGATTTCTTCAATTAGTAAGTAGATTTCTGAGGGATAAATTAAGCATCTTAGGAGTTAGTGAGATAAGATGGTGGAACAGCGGTGAATTTATCTCTCCAATCGGTAGCACTCTAATGTTGTATTCCGGTAGAGCTACCGGTAGATGTCGTGAGTCTGGAGTGGGGCTCCTCTTAAACGGAGCCGCCTCTTAAACGGAGCCGCACGAAACTTTCTCTTATCCTGGGATCCAGTTTCCGACAAAATCATGACCGCCACGTTCCGTACCAAAATGAAGAACATCACAAGAATGCAATATTATGCTTCAACTGAACCCGACAATGTCTTGGCGAAAGACAACTTCTACGAATAACTAAGACCCGTTCAGAGCAGAACACCTAAAAGTGACATTATAATGGTAATTGGTGATTTGAATGCAAAAGTTGGCGCTGATAACTACGGGCTCAGACTTGTTATGGGGAGACACGGTTTTCGGGATCGTAACAATATTGGTGAAAGATTTGTAGAGCTCTGCAAGTTTCATAGTCGGTTCATCTGTGGTACTATGTTTGAGCATAAGGACCACGACAAAACCAGTTGGTCCTCTGTTGATCAGCGCAGAACGTAAAATCAGATCAACCACTTTGCCTCCTGGACGTGCGAAACGATAAATTTTTAACTGTCCGATAAATTTTTAACTGGAGGAAGGTGTGGCGTCTGGCGTATATCTACAGGATAAACTTTGAACAGACATTCTTAAAGTGGCTCGAATTAGTTACTTATAGCCGGGTGAGTTCCTATGACATTAACCTTTTTCAATGCAATTTTTCGTTGAACATGTTCGGGTTTCGCTTATGACCACGTTCACATTATATGAAGACATTTGTCTGAGCACTTATATAAGGAAATTTTGTTGGCTAACAATGATAAAAAGCGGATGTTGCCTTTAAGCATGTTGATTATGAGCGGGGAGTATTTTATATTACTTTTTCTCAACATTTCTATGTTAAACATTATGCATTTAGTATGTATATGCTTTATTCATAATTTGCCTGCTATTCTAAAAATGTCAACCTCTTTCACAACAGCATTATTCATCATGGATATCCGTATGCCCTACCTAAAATGATGAATCAAATTTCAATAACTTTCACATTCGCACTCGATTTGAATAGACTTCAAAAACCTTTTGAACTTTTGATTCTTGACCCTCGTATACTACACGTCCTTTGCCATATTACACAATAACCAAATGTTCTTAATAAACCAATTTATATTCATTTATCTGTCACAGATGAAAAGTGATATAACCCCTAAGCCCTTAAAAATGCCCTCAATGGACGCTAGAGGAAGATATTTGCAGGTCAAATGGACTGCAAACCCGAAAACACCACGAAACACAACGGACTATCCATTTTGTCCTTTTTTCCTTCCATTCAAAATTTATCACACAAATAAATCACTGAAAACTCACGTTCAACATATGTGAAAAGATACACATATCCTTGCGTTTGTTCCTCGTCACACGGAGACCAGTCGGAGGGCATTTATTTGTGAATTCGGCCAAAACTAGACTTCAATCTAAAATTTTACTACTCCCTTAAGTACAAGGGTGAAACGAAGTTGTGTGGTCCGAAAAGGAATGCTGAACGTCTTTTTATCTTTTATGACATATAGAGACTTTGTGTGGTGCTGTTTATCTTTTGATATTTTTGGAAAATTGGAGAGATCTCAATAAATTGTTGCCGATAATAACTCAAAGGGACAGAAGATTTTCATGCAGACATGGCAGGTTGTCAGGGAGCAGTCGAAAGGATTAATAGGATAGTAGCGGGTTTGAAGTCACCAGCTTTTACCCTCGACTTTTTTACGCATGAGGCTTAGTAATAGGGAAACCATATTGATATGGAATTATTATAAAAAAGAAAACTCACCGTGCACATATCAATTCTCAAATACTTTCACGAAGTCACAACTGTTGACTTTAAATTGGAGGATTTAGATTTTCCGCACAGCTTTTTGTGATAAATTCAACCTCACTAAATCCGTACAAGCACTGGGCAAATTTATATTTGCTTTTTTAAATTGCAGAAAAAAATCAAATTCTTTCCTCAAAACTACGAGAAGGTAGGATAACAGTTTCATGGTATGTCCATAGGTCGCATTTATAAAATACATATTGACCTAATCCGAAACGTGTGTTGGCTGCTTTGTAGTTCATTGATCTGATATAGGTTGTTTGTTGATTTTCCCTAATAGAAAGATTTTTTCCCTGATTGAAAGTATTTCACATGTGTTTTGCTAAGCCGATACTGACCCTGACATGTCCACAATTGTGTTTGATGGCAGATTTTGTTGACAGGAATTCTTTTATCAATTTCATCTTGTGGCTTACGTTTTTTTTGTTATGTGTTACTCCAGGCAATGGATCGTTGTGAGAAAAATATCAATAAATTGACTGTAGACAAATATTAATTTTGACTACCGTTTCATATGATAAAAACGTTAAAGTGAAATATTGGACTAAGATAAATTTACGTTTGGTGGAAGGTTCTGATTAGGTTTTTACTAGAAATTCATATTTACCTAAGATTTAACAACAGTAGCACCATTTAAGGCTTGGCTTCTGGTGTTGGCCTAGTATCCTTGCTGAGTATTCAGAGGACAGCATTTGTATGCAAACCGTGTATCTTCAAATAGGCAGATTTTTTGATACCTTTTAGTTTAAAAAAGATTTGAGTTTGAGACTTGTTAAAATATTCTGTGCCGGAATGTGAAAAATGTAAATATTAAATTGTCATCAAATCAGCAGAGTAGCAATAGCCGTTTCGTATTTAGTTTAAAGTCAATTTACGAGCAAATGTTATGTTGTATCGTAGTGGCAGTTAAACACTTTATCTATTGCTAAAAAGATTTACTAAATTCCTTAGGGGCAAGTATGTTTGTATTTGGTTTATGTGGCCCGAGTCCTACTTGTTTTTGTATTTTTCCAGGATAATAGATAACGACTAGGACTGGACCTATATACACTACCTATCATTAGGGCAGGTCCACTACGAACTTGGCTATTTTTCAGAAAGTATTAACTGAATTTTTCTGGAAATACCGCCACATATCTATCTTTTTTATCTTTTTCTTCTCTACATATATGTTTACAAAAATCAATGTCACGCAACACAATTGGTTAATATTATGCGTGTAGAAACTCAGTCATTAGCTGGGATCCTGGAAGAGACTCATGTTTCAAACATGTTTCGTGGAGATACATATGTAACTTTTTCCATACTGTGCTGTGCTCGATATCTGTCCATAATGGTTTTACCAAAAACTGCTGGGTTGACGATCTCGCCCGAGGAGGAGCAGCCGTGGTGACGCAGCAGATTAGCAGAAAAATCGCCATTTCGCTATATTTCCTTAAGTCCAGGATGAAATCGGCTGCGGTCGGTGAAGCCAATTTAAGATAGAGCAATAGCGATACGTCTTTAGAGCTAAGTTAATTTGGCCTAAACTGGACATACCTTATAAAGGAATTATGCTCAACCCTACTCTTCTCTACCGAAATTTGGAATTAAGAAAAAATAATTATTAGGTATTCGTCATCCCCTTCGAATATTGTTAGGTGATTTACTATTGGCTCCAAAACTGATGAGGGTACGGGGGCAGGAGTTACAGGCTCCTCTATAAAATTATCTATTCCAATAGGGAAGCACCCAGCGGTCTTCCAAGCCGAAATTCATGCAATTTTAAAAATGCATGTATTGAAGCTTGCTAAGGTAGAAGAAACATTGCATTGCAACATGCTCCCAAGGGGCGACCGGTAGCTCAGTGCATAGAGGCGTCAGTCATATGTCCGACTACGGTCGCTACGGACTCAAGTCCCGTCCACGACGTTCGTCGCCATGGGTGTTTGTGTTGTCTTCCCCCTGTGGCGTAATATTGTGATAAGCCGCAACATCTTACATTTTGCAGGTAGGTGACTAAGTGGCAGCAGGAAGGACATGTTGGCAACGTGTATGGTCTGAAACTGGTTTATGCCCACGAAATGTAAGCTAAGCCACATGGAACAGTTGACGCGCTATGCCCCATTAGGGGTTAGGGCAAATGAGTATCGTGGTCTCAAGGTTGTCAATAGGCCTTTGCTGATATCTAAATCAGTATTGACCCTTGCACAGCGACTCAGTTCCTTGAATAAAGTCACTATGTACTGGTTCGCTGGCCAGGTCGGTATTTCGGGCAGTGAAATTGCCAATGAGTTAGCTAGGAAAGCATCTGCAGCCCCGTTCATTCTAAGCTTTCTCAAGAAAGGACATTTTAATAATGATAAAAGAAAATATAAAAGATGGCAACGAAGTAGTTGTTAATAAATAGGGGGCGACCGGTAGTGCAGTGTGTTGACGCATCAGTCTCATGTTTGATTACCGGCGCTTCGGGTTCAAATTCCGTCCACGACGTCGTTCGTGGCCATGGATGTACAGGAGGTGCATGCGGGCAACTGCATTCTCCGAAACCAGTTTATGCCATTGAAGATTGAAACATCAACTGGGCCACATGGAACAGTTGACGCGCTATGCCCCACAAGGGGTTAGGGCAATTAAGAGAGAAAGTAAACCTTATATAAGTTATTTTCCAAATTAAAAGTGGGCAGCGGCAAGAAAATTTGAATCATGATTCCTAGAAAATAACGAAGGTTGGCTTAACGAGATTTTTATTTTCCTATAACATCCAGCAATACAGGTTCAACGCCAAGTACTGAAACGAAATTTAATTCGGTCGTCCTTCGCAATCCTTCGAGTCTTCAAGTGACAGTTCGAAGCGTCGAAAGGCACACAATTTTCTTTATACCCTAGACTTTTTTTTAAATAAATTTGATTTAAAATCCCCAATCAGCGACCCCAAATATCCCCAATTATGATACCCTTCACGCTGAGGGCCAGCTTGATTTTTTTTTTATTTTTGGCCATTGTGCGAACCCGTTTAAGTCTGGATCGAGTAACTTATTCGCCAACTCATCGATGTACGCACCAAATCTTGTGAATTGAATGGGTTAAAAAAAGATTCTGTTCTCTTCAATTCCGTCATTCAGTTGTGTTATTGATGTTAAGCCCAAGTCTAATTTTAACTCATATCTCGTGAATTTTCGAAATATAAAAAAGAAACTCGTGTTACTCATGAGCTTATCCAGTTTCACTATTCACCAGTCTTACACCGGGAAGTCCCTTTTATCATGAAGAAAAATCCCTTTTACCAGCTGATAGTTGTCTGGGAAATACTGCAGATACTAGCCACATAGAATATAGCACTACTCGAAACTTTAATGATCGATATACATACAGGAATATTAAAGAAAAAAAATACGGGGGCACTAGGGCTAGCTAGTAGAAAGAAAATTCTACAATATGAAACGTAGCGCCCTCGAACAGTGTGTGCCTTACCTCTATTTGCGATAGACTTTTATGAATAGATTCTTTTCATCGATCAGTTTTCATGAAAAATAATTCAAAGATCATTGGGTCAAGATCCTTCAACTTATTACTGCGTTCCTCAGTTGGCTTTACTGTCAGTAAATAAACTCCGATAATTATTGACTTTTAGGTATATAATTCCCCTTCTTGTCAGTAGAACTCAACCTCCTCCACGTGTCACAATTCAAACAAAAACTATTCACAATAAATGACATGCAAAAATAACATTGGCACACGAAATCCTATTGTCCGATATCTCGTTAATGTCCATTATTAAGGGCATAAATTCAGTTTAAACTTCCAACAGATGTTGTTGGCGGCATAGACTATTAAAATCGAGGAATTTTTGTCGACATATAAAAACACTATAAAACCATGTCATGTATCAGTCAAACTGGGGATGTTCCGACGACCTCTTTTCAAAACGGCATCGATTAGATACGCATGATGTACCCCGTCAATAAAGATGTCAATAAAGTGAGAAATCAGAATTGCAAAATTTCCTTTCGTTCCGACCAAGAAGTTTTATGAGTATGCATGCATTTTTCGCCACCCGAATGGTACATGTGAAACATATGCATGAAAATTATTTTAAAATTTATCTGCTAGAAGTAATTTGATTCTGTTTTTCAGAATTGTGATTGCTCACACCCTTCACCAAGCGGTACTGATGAAGTTTGGCATTACCTGTAAGCGTATTTCAGAAATCCTGCCAGGGTTTGATGCGAATTAATCATAGGGAAGCATCGAAACATACCTTCAACGTTTCGATGCTTCCCTCTGAACAATTCGCATCAACCCAAATTACTGCTCAATTGAAAGATTCCAAATATTCACACATTTTTTATGTGGTTACTTTAATATTATACGACAGTTTGAATGAACTATTGATTTTTATGTAATTTGTCCTTTCCTTTAACGATTCTATCGAGTTTCGAACGCAACCCTAGGAAAAATCCAAAAAGGTCGAATTCGCTAAATGCTCAATGAGGTGTACCGCTGTAAATTCCAATTCGATGCGATCGATTTTCAATCCAAAAAGATTTTCGGAACTGTGCTTTTGTAGCAGGTCGTCACTTGGAAGCAATGCCAACAATTGAAACGTCAGAATGACCATAAATTCGACACTTAATGGTGCAGATGCAGTTTGGAACTCACACCTTCCGCCTGCGATTGAGGTCCATTAGCATATTACGGTGGCGAATTGTGTCCGCATGAATTTGACTAGTGTTTTGGCTCCGACATGGCGACGACACTGACGACGCCACTCTATAAGGATTCTCTTTGACACACTCCGATTTCAGGGTAATAAATTATAGTCGAGTGCTTGGGTAACGTCCTTTGTGCTGGACTTCCGGGTCAAGCGTATTGTGGTGACCCGACAAGGCTGGGACGTTCCTTTCAATGTGAATATTCAATTGAGTTGTATCTCGCTTCTCGCATTTAGATGCATAAATTTCGTCATTTCAACAGTGATAATGCAATTGTTTCTGTTTTTGTGGATATCATTTGTATGACTGGTTATTTTTCATTACTCGTTTGGTATGTGAAGATAAATTTGAGATCTTTTATAACATACACAGATGTAAATTGAGGGTCTATACAAAATAAGCATTTTCGAAAGTTTCTTTTTAGTGAGAAGAGAATTGATTTTGTGAAATCAGCTCAATATGCAAAGAATAAAAGTACGACATGCATTCGATATAACGAGGCTATATTTCACTCCTGGAAATGATAAATCCGCATGAGAGGGATATTTAGAAGGAAACCCTTTGATTTCAAAGTGAGAGGAAACCAATCTTACTATTCCAAATTATCGTGTGGAATGTAAAAATTTACAGCAGCAAAAGTCTACACATAAGGCGAAATGGCCTGTGAAAAAATTGTGGAAAAATTTGACATGTGAATAATCAATGTCAAAATTTGTTTGACATTAGCATCTGTTCTTCTATAGTATTGTCATTTGTGAAGTGATGGTTTAATTGGCCATTGAAGAGTGGTTTAGGTTTGAGAAATTTTCGAAATACAGCTACTCCTGACATAGCGTTGCGAGAACAAAGCAATATAGTCGCGGGAGAAAAAAAAAAGAAGTCCATAATATAAAATATGTATGCAATTATAAATTTCCAAAAGACAATTAAACGGAAACTTATGAAAAAAAAAAAATTTTTTGGCAGTCGAATAGGAGGACAATTTGGAATGGGTGAGTTATGCTGGGATTACACGATTGACGATTTGCGTCAATATTTACGCTTTTTCGATGTTCAATCTATATCAATCACACAATTTTTTTATATCAATCTACACCAATTTGGTTCACCCCTAAATTATCCCCAATTTTAGTCAACCAAAATTTACGCGATTACATCAATCATGTAAACGAACCTTTTTGAAACACAAGTGTCAATCGACAGCTCAATTGCGTCAACTAGTGGTTGACGTCTTAATTTTTATAATTTTCGCAAATCCATAAAACCCGCTATGAGTAGGTAATCGTCGCCACAGAATTTAAATATGTCGGATGACACTAGTTGGAATGGAAAATGTGCAACTAGCTTCATTAATGCTGGTTCTTTGACATTAGCCAGTTGATTTCGTTGCCAAACAGCACATTTTCCAGATAATTTCGTATATCCGTGTGTTGACCTATCCAGAAAGAACAATTAATTGCTCTGGATACCACACTGTTGATTCCTGGATGTCCAACGTGCATGTTTCTCAGAAATGTGTGAATATCTGTTTTTGGAATTATAATGCAATTTTCCTTTAAATATTGTAGTAATCCGTTTTCATATACTAAATCCTTCCGAAATGAGGCATATCGTTTAATTGCTTCAGGTAAATTGTTTAGCGAATTAGGCCATACACATACTCGTGGAACTTATTGCAAGCAAAACGAATGGCCATCGCTTTCATGTTGTTGATTTTTAGTGAATGCCTTTGTAGCATACGCTATCGGTCGACCATATTGCATGAGACAACACCGCAGTGCGAATGAACTTACATCAACTGATAGTTTGACTGGCTTGTTTGGGTCGTAGAACTGCAAAACAGGAATTGATTTAATTCTTCCATTGATTACTTTAAAAGCTTGTTGTTGATCGCGATCCCAGTGACATTTAACACATTATGCAACAATCGACGAAATGGTTCCGTTAACTCTGACAGATTAGGGATACATTTTTCAATTTAGTTGACCATTCCCATAAACCGTTGAGCTTCCCTGACAAACGATGGAACTTTCAACTGTGTAATTGTTTCTAGTTTTCCTTCGTCTATTTCACAACCATTCGATGTAAAAAATATGACCCAGAAATGTATGCATTCATATTTTTCGGTATTTAATATAAAACCGGTTTCTTTTAAACGACGAAGGACTAATTTCATTATTTCGTCTAATTCTTTCTCTGTTTTCGCATGAATAAACAATTCGTCCATAGCAACTACGCACCCTTTGAGGTTTTCTAAGATCCTGCTCATAACTTCTGAACAAATCTCTGGAGCTGGGTATACTCCAAAAGGCAAACATAAATATCTGCAACGACCCCATAGCGTCGCGATTGCCAAATATGTATTTTTATGTACCGTCCGTCACTTTGATTTGCCAAAAATCCTTTGCGCACTCAAGTTTAGTAAAGTGTTTCAATCCCCTTATCTTGATTGTAATTTCCTCAAGAGTTTTGCGATTGAAATATCGGCGCCACGTATTTTTATTCAATTCGGTTGGATCCATACATATTCTGAGATTCAAATCATGCTGAACAACCAGTCTTGGACTAAACGCTATTGATGGTTCTGAAACACGTTCGGTGATCTTCATTTCTACCATTTCATACAATTCGCCTTTCACCTGATCGCGAAAAACTTCGGAATTTCGATCAAATCAATATAATATTGCAACAACCTATTTTTGTATTTGAGCTAACATGTTTCATTTCTATTCTGCTAATGCGTTTTATAAATCTGAATTTTTCAAAAGCATCGCATCCCAATTCTTCGTTCTGCACTTTAAGGCTGAGCGCACGTTGATCGCCTTCGAGTGTTTTGTGTCAATTTGAAATTTGCTAGAATGACAATCCGCCAGTTTGGCGCTCAGCCTAAATGTCATATACCCGCGGTGATTTTTACTAATAGCGTCAACTCGATTTTCTATTATGACCTCCACTTTGCTATTGTTATAAGGAATCAGTCTTTTCAAATTTGATTTCAGCATTGTAGCTCCAATTCGATGGACTATTGTTTTTGTTAGTGGTAAAACATTAAATTCAACTCCAGTGTCGTGTTTACATTTCGCCTCGATGTTATTAATTTTTAATTTACCACTCTAATATTCCTCTTTAACACTATTTTCTTTAATGCTGCTGATTCTTCCTCCGAGTCAATTTCTTCATTGACAGCTTGCACAAATTTTGTTTCGTTGTTCTATCGACGTTGATTGTTATTTTCAGGCTTATTCTGATTTTTATTTTCAGGAATTTTCTTCTGTTTGTCTTCCAATTTTAACAATTAGCTCACTGACATGAAGATAAAGATATCTTAACTAAATTTCATATTTTTCAATGGTATCTAATGCCAAACTACATTCCCGAAATTGGTTGAAATTGATCTACATATTATATAGCTGTCATAAGAACGATCAGTCCGAAAGTAGGTTTCTGTCAGAAAAGATTTTTATTTTCCTACCAAATTTCACATTAATTGATCACCACCAATTGATTACCACCAAACCACATCCCCAAATTTGAGTGAAATCGGTTTACTATTTCATATACCTCTCATAGGAACAGTGGACTCGGAACAAATTTTACTGCAAATTTCAAAGCGTTAAATGCAGAATGGTTGATCCATTTTGCCATAAATCCAGCATAAGGCGACTTAAAATGCCTTACCCAAATTTTCGCTTTAGTTTGCTGATCCAATTTCGGATATTTTTGGACCTTATTTTCATTTTCATCCTTAACGTTGACGCTCCAGTCCGGCTGGCAGAGGACTGAAGCCAAGGCTTCCGATGCTTTAGTAAAGTTAGTTTCGTCAACTAAAAGAACAGAATACAAATTCATTTTTAAATTCGTTCGTGTCAGTTGCCGCAATTGTCTGTTACAATTAATTAAAATCACAGCCGTAGCTAGACACAAATATCCGTTATTGATCTAAAAATTCATTGGCGATCTTCTGTTCCAATGGCTTCTGGATTTGTTTCAAAACTTAATTTCGACGCAGATCCGTATCCTTCGAACTGTTAACATTCTTCCAAGTACACAATTAATTGCGGATGGAAATATTCTTATTCCGCAGGTTGCATGAACCATTCAACGACCTTTGGGCCCCATTGCGTGTCAACAATTGATCCCAAATTTTTGTAGAGATGATCGAAAATACCATCTACTTGATGGCTTTTTTGTCGTCCATTGAGTTGACGATAACGACTTGGCACTCCTAGACATACGACTTGGCACTCCTAGACAAACGACTTGGCACTCCTAGACATTCGGAAGCTGCCAGAAATTGAGAAACTAACTGAATTCAAGCCAACTGCACCCATAACGCCGAAGAAACGCCTGTTCGATGCTTTAGTGAAGCACAAACAAACCCGGGCGCAGTTACGGACACCATCGACCTGCAAACCATCCGTGATCGGGAATTCACAGGAAGTGAACATCTCGTGAGATTCGTTGAAGGAAATTTCGAAAAATGTTCGAACAATGATCAAAAAGGTGAACCGCGATGCCTAAAAAATTAAAATTTAACATAAATTTTGAGCCATAGCAGCGCTAATGACGCCCGAAGAACATACAAATTTACTAGTAGCATCTCAGACTATACTACTCACGTGCCTTAACCCCTTGTGGGTCATAGTGCGTCAACTGCTCTATGTGGCCAGTTGACGTTTCGTTGGCATAAACTAGTTTCGGAGAATGCAGTTGCTTTGCCAGCATGCACTTCCTTCTCCCCCATTTAGCCGCCTACCTGTGACAAGTCTGGAGATACTGTGGCTTATTATTACGCCCCCCACAGGGGGAACACAACACAAACATCCATGGCCACGAACGGCGTTGTGAACGGGATTCGAACCTGAAACGCCAGTAGTCAGACATGAAACTGATGCCTCTACGCACTGAGCTAATGGTCGCGCATCTAGGTGCGGCAATGTACTTTCGATTTAGATAAAGACGACGGATTGGCCTCTCGTACCTGGATCACCTATACTTTATAAAGTCTAGGGTATAAATATAAAAACTCTCCCTTTAAATTTGTCCACCTTAATTAAAACAGCAAAATTCGATATAATGAGTTCTTTTCAAAGTGACCAAACCACACTCTATCCGGAAAGAGCTATGTCATAGGTTACATCATACATTCTTCCATATATGCTCCCTATTCATGCAAATGTGACTTATTGGCTCATTGAATGAAGTTTCCGTTCCTATTGAATACAAAACAATAAAATCTAAAGTCGTATCCTTTCCCTTTTAATTGAGTCATTATTACTGTCATTATCCTTCATTTTAATATCATTTCGAATAAATTAGTAGTCCTGCGAGTCCTAATTCACATTTAATAAAACACCATTGGCCGGAAATAATTTCACGTCTGCGTATCATAGAAATGGAGTCATTATTGTCGTAGCGTCTTTTTATGGTTCACACTTGCGTTAAGGTACGTATAGTCGTATTAGTGCTTTATAGGCCTTAAGAATTCCACAGCTCGCAAGGAGTTCGTATTCCTTTCAATCAACCATATCGGTATGCAATTTTCTACATTTGAACCGCAGACGTAATGACTTACGAATCGTGAGTGTATAAATAAAATATGTAATTGGCGTAACGTTACGTATGGTCTATTAAAATCAAATTTGCTTTACACCTGATACCTGTTAATATAAATCCCAATTGCGGAAGTAACGCCTAACTATTAGGTATTATACTGTATGGTAAATTGAATTATACGGAACAGGTTGCAAGCACAATTATATTAAACTGTTTGTTACGTTCTCAGCGCTTATCAGTCTAGAATACGACAAGATATTGAACAAAAAAGGATTTTACTTAAAACTGAATCAGTAATTTTATGTATTTATTATTTTACGATACACCAATTTTATTGAAATATTAATTTTGAACAGATGGAATGAACAAAATAATGGGGAATAAGTATGTACAAATTGAAAAACCCATGCAGGGGATATCGAATATATTTAAGTCCACATTTGACTATATAATTTTGGCACAACAAACACCTAAAATCCAACTCGCGCTATTGCCATCAGTATCTTGTGGAGAAGGTGGGCAAAGATAGCGTTGTTACCAAAAATAATCGTACGGAGCAGATCATCGCTCGTCATATAAACCAGGCTATATACTATATATAAATTTGGCAGAGCAGTTATCGCAGCATCAAAACGAAGCTGGGACTGTTTCGCTCCCTGGTACTCTCTGTGCTTTTGTATGTGGCCCAGTTGACGTTTCGTTATCATAAACTAGTTTCACAGAACGCTATCGCCAGCTTGCATCTCCATCTCCGCCATTTAGCCGCCTATCTGCGGACAAGTCGGGAGACGATATTGCTTATTTTAGTCTGACATAGGTTAGGTTAGGTAAAGGGGCTGCCATGCCACCGCACAGCACACATAGATCACCTCTGGGTCCGTTGTGATAGCACCAATTAATTAAATTTAGGTAACAAACCAGCCTGTGGTAGCAATATAGCGATTGAGCTGTATTACACACATATCCTAGGATATCGCACAAGGGTCCTCCAGTTCCCGAAAAAAACAAGAACCCAGAAATTTCCTCTGCCACTCAACCAGGGTCGGACAGTGACAAAGAAGATGGAGAACGCTCTCCTCCTCATCCACGTCATCACAGCTTCGACTTCGAGCCAACCGTGACTTCCCCCCAAATGTGAGGAACATACACCAGCTCCAGGCAGGCCATTAGCATACACTCTATCCAAGGATATACGATATCCATACAATGCTGCAAGTCCGCAGGGATGATGCCATCGGGTCCAGCCTACTTATAAGCTTCAAAGCTGGAGATTGCCCACATAATCTTCTCATGAGATAAAATGGATGCACTATTACATGGCGCCATACGACAAGTGAAGGGGTCCCCAGCATGTAAGATAACCGGACATGATGAAAACACCGCTGCCTTCATAGCATCTTCGAGAGTATTTACCATATCGTTCAGCTCCCGTTCGTTGCAGGACTGGCTTGGTCGTGGAGGTAGCCATTCATAAAATGCATCACGACACTTAGGCCAGTTAGTCCTTCTGCGATTTATAATGGGTTGAATTGCTTCAGGACGGTCGGTGAGGCTGAACTGATGGTATCGATGGTCAGAAAAGGAGTCAGACATAAGACTGATGCTTCTACGCACTAAGCTCCCGGTCGGTTCCCAAGACACATGATATAATATGTTATCTGTTGCCCAGGGCAACAAGCGGGCAAAAACTCCGCCCACATCTCCCGAAGCTGAGATGGAATAAGCATGTGCCGCCGCTCAACTCTTTGTGGAGCATTCGCATACAGTGCCGCCTGACATGCAAGTACAGAAGACTGACTCTGTCAGAGCCTCAGTTTCAGTTTTACTTCAATGGCAATAATCGAGCGTGAACATTAAATCCCGTGATAACAATACCCAGATTTCACAATGAATGTGTTTCTATGCCACTCGATTATACCTATGTATATACCATCCCCATATCGCAGATCGTCTTTAAATGCACTTAGGTTGCTAAAATGAAACTAATAAAAGAGATTAAGGCACATTCCGTACACCTTAATGACTATTATCGCCACATTCCTTGCCCAAATTCGATTGCTCCCTTTTGAGTCCTTTTCATCGTAAATCTCAATCAGCTTCCCTGTTGGCCAGTAACTCTCATCACAATTCCAAATAACCTTTTACTTATTCATAGTCAATCAGATATACATCGTATGACCACTCAGTACTATCGTTGAGTCCCTTCAAGAACTGGCTGCTTTTATCAGTATCGCCTGCAACGTCTGCAGTGCAGGGCATTTGAGATTGCACATGAAATGGGCAAACTTTATGGCAACAACACTGAGGTTGAGGTGTGGAGCTTCAGTGTCGTTTCCAATTCAACTTAAAGGATAATAAGTGAACTGAGAAACATTAAGTTTTGTCATAATACCAGTATGAGTATTGCCGGTTTGTTTGATTTAATTCAAAAAGGTCAAGATAAAAACTGATTTATACAAAGTGATTTTAAATTCTATATCTAATGGAGCGAGGTGGGTTGTTTTCTCCCAACTTGTTATAAATCACTACGAACTTTAATACATTGTCTTTACAAACGGATCAACATAATATTTTCTGCAACAATACGGTAACTCGGCATAGACAATGAATATAATGAGAAACAGAAAGCACGAATCCTGATAGATGATGACACAATAGCAACGGAATTTATTTCCTGACTTTGTCCTTTACATTCACTTTATTATCACGGAAGAAGCATTTTCATTGTCTACGGTCATTGGTCGAATGTCCATTTCGCTACGAAATTAATGGCACGGTCGACTGGCGACTTTTAATATCTCCGCCAACGTCATTTATGTATGTGAGTCCTTTTACTGGTTTAAACGTAATTAAAAATCGGAAACATGTAAAAATGTCTTCAAGGTTATTGCACTTTTAGCAGTAAAATTTAAATGGATTTGAAGTCACGGACTAATGTCCTTTGCGAACAGTTCAACGAATGAAATCTACTCTACACTTATTCGGACAATCAATCAAATGGAACGAGCAACCTTGACGAAACGGGACATCATGTCTTACGATGTATGTACGTTTAGCAAAACGAAGAAACAGGATGAATTTTTAACGCTCAATCATGCAAGAAACCGATTAATTTCACCCTTTAGCGTATTCCTCGGTCGAAACGTTCAAATCAAGATGAAGGAAAGGTGAATTGTTGCGACCACTGTTCCGAGAATTAGAAACGATTTGTCTGCGGGGATGTTTCCGAGAATTCCTTTCAGTTTACCCCATTTTGAAGATTTCGGGAGTTGGGTGCAGAAATCAAATAACCACAATTGGGAACTGCAAAATGTTCAATTTATATGCATGTTCTGGATTGAGATTTTTTTTTTATTTTGCTTCGACAATGATTGATGGCTGTTTCGAGAAATCGAAAGAGGACAGCTCTTCTATTTGTTCCCGTTTAAAATTTATTCATTCTGTCATTGTATCGAATGGATGTGACTTTCTTTTGGATTGGAGCATAAATTGGCGGAGGATATCAAATATAAATAATACGTACAACATTAATGTATCTGTGTATCTAGTGTATCTAATGTACACAATATGTTATTGCCATTCGACAAGAAAGCAGTTAAAAAGTTTTTCTATTTTTTTCCTTTTTTCTACAGGATGTAGTTATCCAACGGTAGTTCCAGATAAACTAAACTATATTTAAAGTAAGTACAAAATGCAAGAGATTTCATCCGAAACTGCAGTAGAAATCTACGCATACCATACCATAACTCATATCTAAGAATCTTTTGATTAATTGAGGTAAAACGGATGAAATTATTTATTATCGGAGTCTTTCGCAATGAAGTACTTTTTCAGCGGAATCTATTTTGGGAAATTTTGCGTAAATTAATTAGTTAATTAATTAATTAAATTAAGTTAAATGTTCAAGTTAACAGGTTTCTATAGTATTCAGTAGTAGCAGTAGTATCAACAACAGAACATTACCGAGCAGAACATTACAGTTAGAGATCAAAGAAAGCATATTGCAAATATGGGTATATCTGAATAGGAGTGGTGCAACCAATGCACAGGCGTTCTGTTGTCGACATTTTTACTCCTTTTCCACAACAACAGGACCTTTTTGGGTATGTACTGAAATGGGAACCAAACCTAGCAAATATGAGTATTTTCTGAATCGAGATAAAATTACCAGTGCACTGGAGTACTATAGAAGGCATTTTGATTCTTTTAGTCAGGACAACAGGACCTTCCTGGGCATGTTTTGGCACGAAAGTTAAACTTTTTTGCAGGGGGTTACTAAATCAGACCTGCAGCATAATTCTCAAAGGGAGCTTTGAGTGGGCGGCCAATTCATTTCCGGAATACGGATCGTTCACAAGGAGTGTGGTTTATTCTGGCATTTTCCCTGGTTGCCACGTGATATGATTCTCAGAATACACTAGTAATGTCACTGTCTTTCCCTCTGGCATTTCAATGCGAAATCAAATTTTACTCGTGTTGGTATATCGCCTTCCGTAAAATTACAGGTCATAGTAGTGATCCCTTTAAGATCCGACCTTTCCGTTGGTATTGACAACCTTATGGTATAAGTACCAATCCTCTCAGAGTAATAAATACTCGGATAAGCAAAACGGTATAAATTCCTATTGAACATATATGGTAATCTCGCCGATCTGATTATCCAAGCATAATACAGAAAAGCAAAGACAATTCTTATGTATCCTATGGAGTTTGGCTTTGCTCCAGGGAGTATCCGTTTGCAAGATGACCACGAAAGTGTGATAATTCTGTTAGTATAAGCCATGAAGGCGTGATTTTTACTTGAAATTTCGACCGTGGAAGTCTAGATGGCGTCAAGCTCCTTACTTACTTACTAGAGAGGGTGAAGGGAGGGTGAGAATTGGAGATAAATTTCCCTAAAAATTTTACTATAAGTATTCAATTTTCTACGCCGAACCCTGTCCCAAGCCATGGTTGTGAAAGGGGGAAGGAATGATAGCTGTCCTGACTAGTTGAGTTACTCTCTAGCTGAGTTACTCCTTTGCATCTCAGGTCATTAGTGTAGCATGAATCACGTAGTCAAACCTGAAAAATCGTTGTGTGGTTCAGGTGTTTCGTAAAGTGCCAGGTTTGGCACGTTACGAAACACCTGAACCAGTTATCACCCAGCCGGACCGACGTATTCATAAAGAAACCTGGAAATCTCCGGATACACCCACCGCAACCAGAATCACCACGTTCTCATATGAAAAAAATGGGCTTCAAGTGTGATGGATGTCATCATCAGGAGCAAATTTGTAAAGACAACCTACCGGTGTAGGATCTCTTCAGCCCACCAACAAAGAATAAACCCTCCCAAAATCTTTGCGGTTAACGAACTCTCGAACGATGCTACGGCACAGACATATACAGGCCTCCTTGAAGAAAAGCTGACACCTATGCTACACAACATCGGCAACATAGGTGTACAGGAGTTTTGGGAAAAACTAAAAAGCTCTACCAAAAAGGTCGCAGAAAAAGTCGTGGGACATAAAACCCGATGAACGCGAAATGACCAAAATCACTTGACGTAAAGAACGAAGCTTACAGACAATGTACCCAACGTTCAACTAGAGGTAAGGGAGAACAATATGACGAACTACGACGAATATCAAATAGAATAATTAGATGTAAGGAACTAAAATTCCTTGACGAGCAGTTATCGAACATTAATGATAACGTAGCTAATAGAAATACCAGACAAGCGTACAGACGCTTAAAAATTGCTAACAGCCCTGAACTAGCCTCTGTAAGGACAAGGATGGGAACATAATCAACGACACCGCTAGCATCAACACACGATGGGCGTCCTATTTCGAAGAGCTTCTTAATCCCGCCTCCCACGTCCCAATACAAGAAGCCCTAATCGTTGACAATATGATCGATCATGTCCCCATTACATAAGCCCCGACAGTAGAAGAAGTTGATCTCGCCTTGCAGTCACTCAAACCAAATAAACCGCCGGGTGCAGACGAGATTCCGTCTGAACTGTTAAAATCTGGTGGGACGGGTTTATTTAATACAATACACCAATCACTTCTGCAAATCTGGGAGGATGAGGTGATTCCAGAAGATTGAATCTGTCTCATCCAAAAGAGGGGAGATAAACTGCGATGTGAGAATCACAGAGGCATCTTACCAGTCTGTAGGTTCTACAAAATACTGACAAAAATTCTGAAAAATAGAATAAAGCCGTACGCTGAACGAATCATTGGTGAATATCAAGTCGGTTTCAGATCTGGCCGATTTGCAAACGCCATCGCTTATCGCCATCAAGCAGACTCTGGAAAAGTTCTGGCAATTTGGCGTTTATGAGTACCAAATCTTCGTTGATTTTAAGCAAGCATACGACAGTATCGATCGTGGTGTACTGTACAACATCATGCTGCAATTTGGTATACCAGCAAAACTTGTACATCTAACAAAGATGACGATGACTAACATAACAGGCTGACTGATCTCTTTGAAACAAGCACTGAACTGAAACAAGGCGATGGACTGTACGACGCTCTTCAACCTGACACTTGAACACGCCATCAGGATTAAGAATGCCAACCACAGTGGCACACTGCTCTTCAAGTTGACACAGTTGATAGTGTACGCTGACGACATCAACATCATTTCATTTTGCTGAAACCTGCCCAACGCAGAAGTACTTCCAAATTATGTTTATACGACAGGAAAAGAAGTTGGACTACGCATTAAACAGGACAAAACAAAAGTACTGTGCAATGAAGAACAAGGAATCCAAAACAACCGAACATCAACATCGGGGACCTCAGCATCGAACTCGTAGACGACTTCATATAACTGGGTACTGACCTGTGAAAGGGCGGCAATGAAACTGACGAAATGAATCTGCAGAGACAGCTTGCAAATAAGACTTTCTTCTCGGTAGTGCCAATAATGAAATCGAAGCAAGTGCCAAAACCTACGTTATGTTATGGCTGTGAAACGTGGATCCTTACTCAAGCCCCCGAAAACATGATAAGCACGTTTGAACGTAAGGTACTTCGGCGAATTTTCGATGACCTTGAAGTTTCGAGAATCTTCAAACCATAACGTCTACAATACAAATGTCGCGTTCTGCATAAAGGTAAGGTGTCGGGGGACTTTGAGATTCGCAGTGGAGTTCGGCAGGGGTGCATCCTCTCACCGATCCTATTCCTCATTGTGATCGGCGATGTGTTGCATGCAGCCCTATCCGGACTCGACAGAGGAATTCAATGGACTTTGACATCTTATCTACAACATCTTGACTACGCTGACGACATATGCCTACTCTCCCACAAAATCATGGATCTGTCCGCAATGGCGTTAGATCTCGAGAGGGAGGCAAGCAAGGTTGGGCTAAAGATTAATACCAACAAGACCAAGGTTCTTAGCCCGACGTTGCGAAAAAGAAATCCGTCACTTATTGCCATCAATATTAATGGGCAGCCAGTGGAGAAGGTGGACAACTTCGTCTACCTGGGTAGCATTGTTGCGGAAAATGGTGGTACGGAGCAGGACATCGCTCGTCGTATCAACCAGGCTAAACGCGCATACGGCATGCTGTCCAAAATCTGGCAGAGCAGTTATCTCAGCATCAAGACCAAGCTGGGCCTGTTTCGCTCCCTGGTACTGTCATTGCGTTTGTATGGGAGCAGTACTTGGAAAGTTTCCGTAGGAGTTACCAGAAAGCTGCAAGTTTTCGTCGACTCATGTCTTCGTCGAATTTTAAGAATTTTCTGGCCCGAAACAATATCAAATGAAGAGCTAAGTCGGCGTACGGGTCAGATGCCAATCGACGAATTGATACGCAGGCGAAAATGGCAGTGGATAGGTCACACATTGCGGAAGAGTGATAACTGCATTGCTTTGCATGCCATGAAATGGAACCCCATTTCCAACCAAGGCCGACCAAGAGGGGGTCCTCGAATCACATGGCGTCGATCTGTGGCAAAGGAGTGTCAGGTACTGGGTAAGTCTTTTGGGGAGTTGCGCCCCATTGCCCAGAACAGAGTACGATGGCGCGCAGGAGTAGTTGACGCGCTATGCCCCGGTAGGGGTTAAGGCAAAGTAGTAGTATATTTACAACGAATGGACGATGAATGAATGCCTAAGCAGCGACGAAGCAAGGCTGCGAGAAAGAGCGGGAGCTCTTTGGAATGACTCAGTAGTTAAGGACGCCGAACAACTGCTGGGCGTCCAGAATTGGAGAACAAGATACTTCATGAAAAAATGTGTACCACTATTGCCCTAACTTCTATTGGGTTATAGGCCATAATACATGCAGACGGCTGGAAGGGACGGATGGACGGTAATATTCCGTTAATAAATTTTGATCAATCATCGAATGCGTTTTGGTGATCTTGACTAGATCAGAGTAAGTAACAGTGAGCAACAGAGATGTGAAGTATTGTATATTCATAAGTGGAAGAGAGAGTGTCGCTGTATCTGACAGTATCTTTGAAAAAGAAATTGACCGGAAAAGAATTCATATTCGTTTCCCCGGACAATGATTTTTAAACAAATACATCAATCGGCCTCTCTGCCTCCATCGCTCTAGTACAATTAGTAACGCGTAGTGATCAGTGGCGGATTTACATTGACCTCCGCCCTGAGTGCATTTCATTGAATATCTGCTTAGTGTTGCTCCTGTGGCATCTGTTTTGAGAGGAAACTTAGAGCTCGAGATAAGAAAAACTATAAATCTTTTTTTTTTCTTTTTATTAGCTTATCTCTTTATTTAAATATTATATAAAAATTATGTACTTGAACGTTTCCCCTGTGGTGTGGGGCGTAGAATAAGCCACAGCTGGGCTTGTCGTCGAAACCGTCTAAAATAGACGGGGTGGCATATGCTAGCAACATACATGTAAAATCCTGTATATGCTAACAAAAACCTCAACTAGTTCGGGTTTGACTAGATGCGTCAAAGTCCAATTGACAAATAAGTAAAATAAAATAAATAAATGCAGATTAACGTATTCAGATTCATCCTTTTATGTCGATTTTTTTTTTTTGATGAGCGGAAATTACAAATAAATTTTTACGATTCAACAGTTGATACATTTGATTTTGACATTATTTTTATACCCTAGGCTCATAGTACAGGGTATATTGCTTTTGTCACGACGAAAATATGTAAAAAAAAATTAAAGGAGGCTCCGGAGATATAGCAATGCACATACATATAAATGATCAGGGTCACCTCTTAATTGGATTTGGCCATGTCTGTCTGCCTGTCCGTCTGTCTGTCAGTCCGTCTGTCTGACCGTTTGCACGATAACTTTCGATAGAATAAAGTTAGAGCCTTAAAATTTTGACAGTATGATCTAGTTGGTATTGAAAATTGGTATGATCAGGCCAAGAGAACGCCTACCTCCCCTACATATGTAAAATAATTAAACGTATTTATAACTCCCGATTAAATAAACACGAAAGCCTCCAGCTTTTGTAGATTGCTCGTGAGGGTAATATTATACTCTCCTGGACAAAAAAAATCGATCAGTTGAAAAATAACAGTAATTTTCTTACAAGGAGCCCTGCACAACCCTACTTTTCAGGTTTTTTGTTTATAACTCTTGAACCAATTGATATAGATGCCTGATTTTTGTCATGTAACCCTAAAGTAAGAAGCTGCTTGAGTTTTAGTAACTTGGTTATAATCAGATGAAAGGAACGCCTACCTGCTATACAAATTTCAAAAAGTTAAATAATTCTTTAATTACGATAACTTTCGAGAGAATGACAGCAGCGAGTTGAAAATTTGGTAGAATATTGGCTGTAAAATCTAGTTAGTTGGTATTTAAAATGGGTAAGATCTGACCCAAGGAACCCCTACCTCCCCTACAAATTAAACTTCAAATAAGCGATAACTTTTGATAGAATGAAGCCAGCGACTTGAAATTTTTGTCAAATATTTGAAGTGAGATTGAGTTAGTTGTTATCAAAGATGGTCCAGATTCAACCCAAGGAACCCCTACCTCCCCTACAAATGAAACTTCAAATAAGCTATAACTTACGATAAAATAAAGCTTCTGACTTAAAATTTTGGTCAAATGTTTGCAGTAGGCTCATATTGAAAATACGTAAAATCCGACCAACGAAACCCCTAGTTCCCTTACAAACGAAACTTAAAATAAGCCATAACTGGATCTAGGATCTACCTCCTCTATAAGTGAGGCTTCAAATATGCAATAACTTTCGATAGAATGAAGCTAGCGACTTGAAAAACTCGACAAATATTTGTAGGATGGGTTAGTTAATTGATTTTGAGAATGGTCAATATCCTCCTGAATGAGTGCCAACCTCCCCTACAAACTGGCCATTTAAGAAATTCAAAAGGTTAGAGGTTGTATAAAACCGTTGCGATTTTTTTAAAATAATGGTCTGATCAATTCAATTCCGGAAAAATATTAGCCAGGAACGAGTAAGAAAAACATTCCCTTTTATATATGTGACTACGCAATAAAATTTCAAATACGATACTTACAAGGACAACACGTTTCTAAAAACTTAATAACGCTTTATAGAGAAAAATAACTTCCGATATATTGTACGACAAGAACATCTCCTCGCCTCCTATTTACTACCGTTCACATATTTATTCAACCCTTTTGAACGCCATTATTGCACCAACCATGATTCAGCACAACCGCTATTAATTTTACGGCACACTATGATGCAACCTATCCCAATAACTTCCAATCGAATGATAAACTACAATGCCAAAGACAATATTATGACTGCTTAGTCATTACAAATTTAACATCCAAATGATGGGTTTTACGATTAACCCTTCATTTCGTAAAAAAGTTAAACATGTTACTTCATAAAATAAACACTTCTTGTGACATTTCTCATTTGTCATAGGACACACTGGGAAATTTGTTTTGCCTATTTGTTGCAAGTTTATCGTTCTACCAAATGCAACATCCATTGTGTACGATCGCAACGAATCCTTTTCTAAAACCTTTTTATTTGTTTCCTTATGATTTTACATCGAAATGATTTTGCCTTAAAACCCTTTAAATCCATGTCAATAAAATTTTATTAAAGTGAAAAATCTCGCAGGGCAACATCATGACGCGCCATATTTGTGGATTTGGGCATATGGTTGTAAGGATTTGAATGTTCGGCAGAATTCATTTCTTAAAAGGCACATTAGAGCGCGAATTTACACGACATTTAACCGCTACCGCTGGTAGACGATTTTATCCCTAAGGTGTATGACAAAAGGAAAAGGAAGAAAATACTACACTATTGAATGAGTTCAAGTTAAATTTTAAAGGGGGTACCTCAAATATTACCGTCGCAATTCATGTGAAGCGCTTTTTTCGCACCGAATGTACTCAAAGTGAAACTAGGAGGTATTTTGACTTTTTTTTTCAACTAAAGTCTAGACTTATAATATGTAGTCTAGCATTATCAATTATACTTGTAATTTTCAAAGGAAAAGTCAGACTCAAACTTCTGTAAGAATTAAGCACCCCCTTAGCCGAAAATGTCCAACACCCCATGCACTATAAACGCAAAGCAAAGAATTACTTGACGAAAAATGAATACAATTCGAAACCTCCCCTTCCTACGTACATTGGTTGTAAATTTGAAGCCTCAAACTACTTGTCAACCCTTAATATTCGACGAATCATATGCAAAGGTTGTTAGGCTCCGGAAAGTCTGACAGATATGACAAAATACGACTTTGTCTCACCCCAAAGTAATCTTAGTTGTTCTCATTGCTTGTATGATGCTATCAAGTCCTGTGCCGAAATGTTTGTGTGGTCCATTGTGTGAGGTAACCCTATTCTCCCAATTCCAACAGTATTTCGGTGTCCTTAGTTATCGCGTCTATGAGCCCGAAATGAATTCAGTGTTGAGCGAATTCGAGGGATGGTTATGAGTCCTGTGTAAAATAATGGATTTCGGAAAGGATAATATACGCAGCATTGTTGTTGCAAGGAGCTTTTAAAATTGTTGCAAAACAGAAAAAAAGCACATTTGTGTGACGGTTGTCATTCGTGTCCATTTCATCATACTCTCAAGGACAATGAAGTGTAAAAAGATAGTGTGAATGAAGTTGAGCATTGGAAACTTGCTGCCATTTTTAAATTGATTTCTTGTTGGACTTCGCAATAATAATATTGAATGGGTTGTACCATTTTAGGTAAACGATTGAATCTTATCCTGAAATATGTATCTTGAAAATTAAATCTATTAGTTGAATATTAATAGACTCAGTAATACTCAGTAAGTAAAGATTCGAAATGGAATCTATGCAATTTCAATGATAACGGTTTTAATAAGATGTCACGATACCGACATCAGACTTGGTTGCTAGTTTTACAATTTAATTTAAAAATGAAGGAGAATTCTAAAATCGAGAAAAATGAATCAACTTATTCAAATATGGAGTTGAAAAGTAGGCGTAAATATGTATAAATATATTGTATTTAATAAAACAAGCAAACTCACTCGTTTTGATGGACTGGCAACCACCACACTACAAAACAGACCTTTATCATTGTATTAACGTAGGTCTTGCTTGCGTTTTTATGCTCAGAGGTGAATCTATGTTTATCAGTTCGCGTGGGTCACTACAGAAATCTCATCCATGCAGGACAGAACATACCCGAATTACGAATTCGCAGTGCATGTTTGCCTTAACGCCTTGTGGGGCGAACTGGCAGAAAGAAACATCAGCATGACGCCTTATCATGCTGAGCTACCGGCTCTTCAGCGTAATCGCTGCCAACAATTTTTGACTGATGCCCATCGTTTCCAAAATTGAATCATCTTCTGGAGAAAATTAATTTTCAATAGCTAACAATAAAGGCTGTAGTTGGTAACTGCTGTAAATTTTAATTAATCCAAAGAATTTCCCGAGTTTCAAATAATTTTAATTTTGGAGCTGCCAGTAACTCAGTGCAGTGCAGTGCAGTGAATCAGATAATAAGTGCATTCGATTCGTTCAGACGTGGATCGTGAATGAATAAAACGGCATGGATCTCAAAAGTCAGTTCATACATTCAAAATTTAACAGTTGGCAGTACTTACTAAAATAAGAAGAAGACAACGTCAAAACGATGAGAGTTGTCAATTGAATTGAATTAAATGCGTGTTCTGTCCACGTATTTTGTATCTTGTTTACGATATGTTTTTCAAACATGGAATTCACAATTAAATATGTGTACAGTACACGCATTTCTTTAAATTCCATGTGACACCTATGACAGCCAATTAACGTTTGGGAACTGTCAGATAGATATCAGGGCGGCAACTTTGTGGATGTAAAGGCACGATCCAGCAACACAAATTCAACGAGATCCAACAACAGACTTGGATCAAAGACCTCCTCGTGGCCATGTATGTACATAAGTGTTATCTTCCCTCTGTGGTGTGGGGCCCCAACATTTCCCGACTTGCCGCAGGTATGCGGCTAAATGGGCAGGAGGAACATGCATCGTCTGAAACAAGTTTATGCTAACGAAATGTTAACTAAGCTACTTGGAAATATGTCCCACTAGGGTTTAGGGCAAATAGTAAAGCTTTCCAAAGTTAAAGACGTTATCACGTAAAAAAATGAAAGAAAAATGCAATTTTCAGACTTGCAACTGCAAAGGGTGGAGTGGATGCGGCGCGGCGTATTATAGATCTTTGGAGAATCCCAATTATTCAATAACCGATGAGTACCTTACGCGCCTTCTTTCACGGTTCAGAATGAACCTTTAGCAATTTTGCACATCAAGATTCAATGTGCCTGTATAAATGGTTGCGAGAATATTGAAGAACATGGGACCCTTTTTGGGGCCTTTTTATACTCACCGGGTAATCTTACTTGAGCTGAGATGTCTGTGATTTCTTCGATAGTTTACTCATTGTGCCTTTCAAAAGTAACTTTAAGGCCCTTTGATTTCAAATCGTTTGTAAATATTGCGTAACAAATGAAAAAAGAGCAAACGAGAAGATACTATGAAATTATACGAGGGTGCATTTAGCTACTTAAAATCAAGAAATTTCAAGAAAATAAAAAAAATATTAATGTTAACCCGATTAGATAATAAAAAAGATCTAATTTTGCAAAGAAAATTACTATGTTATGTGCGAAACCAAAGGAAATAAGATAAAATAACGAAATTTGAAGAGTGCATTGGTGGAAACTTATGTCCTAATACGGAGAAACAGTTGGTTTCTCTATAAGGACATTAGCTTCTTTTTACTATGGAGCCTAGACATGTTAAATCCATGGCGTTGGATTATACCATGTTCTATATCCCGGCGAATCGAACGGGTCTAATGGCGACATAGCGCTCTAAATAACCATGGTGGACCTAAATTGTGTATTTATAGTGTATTTGAATATTAATCCGATACATGCTATCACAGGGTTAAGTGCAATGCTAAGCTTCGCGTTTGTTGTCACGTATAAAAATTTCGGCTATTAAATGAAGAGCGTTTTCTTTTTCTTTTTTAACAAATTATGGATACTATATAGGATTCAAGGTCAAAGTCTTACAGCCCGCGCACACGGTAAACTTTTTAGTTCGCAGAAAAACTAAATAGTTTAGTCAGGAAAATAAAACACACGGCGGTTTATGAGACCGCGCACACAGTAGACTAATCTATTTAGTTATCACTGTGTGCGCAGTCTCATAAACCACCGTGTGCTCTATTTTTCCGACTGAACTATTTAGTTTTTCTGGTAACTACATAGAAAGTCTGTCGTGTACGCGGGCTCTAAATTGATTATCTAAAGACAAGTTTAATAATATTAGTTTAAAACAGTGGAGAAAAGTAGCGTATTCCTAATCTTTAGTTGACTCTTACAAGTATTAAACCATCATATGGGAACTGCATTAATCAATATCCTTGTATTTCGCATTATAATGCAAGAAGACATCTCTTTGCATAGTTGCTAACTGCGAAACGTGACAAACTTGCCTTACCGGCCAGATCCGTTCCAGATGTAATATTTTTTTTTCTTCGCAAATTGAGTTATTGTTTAAACGTTTTGAAAGTCATAAAACGTTAGACTGAAATGTGTCTCTTGAGATTATTAGAGGTACGCTACGTGTACCCGTATTATGGAAACTGATGTAGGACATGTGGTCGATTATATTGTTTGAGAATCACGTACATACTATACACAGATTTTGGACACGAATTCAGTGTTTGATCCAGGACAAATGCAAACCTTTATAGAGAACAATATAATTTAAGTTCAAAATGGTCCAAATAAGATACAGACCCAAAAAAAAAATGTTTTCTAACATTTTTAAAGATGTACTTATTAAAGCGAAACAAAATCATTTCCGTGTAATACTATTTATTTAAAAAAAATTAAATAATTTCGATTTGCATGAAATGAAAATAATTTTAATAAACCAGCAATGATAATTTTATTACTACCTACACACTTAACAGTTTTGGAGTAAATTTTAATAAAAACTACATCGCATATAATTTCCAAGCCAAAATGTGATTACTTTTAAAACAATTCATATAATTAAACATAAAAGAACTACGATTGGGGTAAACCCCAATCATGCAATACTCTAGATGAATTTGAACCTGGTTTTGAATCTAACTGATATTGTTAATTAAGTGTTAAGTACAAAATTTCAGCCCGATAAATTGTATAGGTAATGAGTAAATTGGCTTAACGTATTTCATGAAATAGTGCAGTTTGTATGGGAGGGGGTAGAAGGAGGGTGAGGATTACAATAAATTTTATAATGTAGGTTGCAATTATCATAAAAGTGATATATTCAAAATTTCAAAGCAAGATGTTTTATAGTTTCTGAGAAAATCTGATTATTGTAAATTATCAAAAATGTGTCATTTTGTATGGGAGGGGGTAGACGGAGTAAGGGTAATCGATTAAGTTTTTTTGAATCTAACTGATATTGTTAATTTAGTGTTAAGTACAAAATTTCAGCCCGATAAATTGTATACGTACTGAGTAAATTGGCTTAACGTATTTCATGAAATAGTGCAGTTTGTATGGGAGGGGGTAGAAGGAGGGTGAGGATTACAATAAGTTTTATAACATAGGTTACAATTATCATAAAAGTGATATATTAAAAATTTCAAAGCAATATGTTTTATAGTTTCTGAGAAAATCTGATTATTGTAAATTTTCAAAAATGTGTCATTTTGTATGGGAGGGGGTAGAAGGGGTGGAGCGATTTAGCCCGTTCACGAACTTAGCCTTCATTTTTTGTCAAAAATAACGTGTGCAAAAGTTGAACTTCATAACTCAACGCGTTCTCGAGCTAGAGAGGTCACGGACGGACGGACGGACAGACGGACAGACGGACAGACGGACATCCGGTTTTGAGATATTCGAGTGATAATATGAACTTCTGTTTCATTCATTTTTTTCTGCGAGACTTATTTCTTAGCGTTACAAACTTTGTGGCAAACTTATAATACTCTCAGATTTCATCTAGAGTATAAAAATGTGAGAAATACAATAAAATGATTGCATTCTGATACATTTTGTTTGTATTGGATTTTAATACAAGCATTGTGTTCCAATAAATACACGATTAAAAAAATGTGGGCTATATTCTAATCTTTTGGGCATTGCCCTTCTTAACTCCCCACCCCTTCTAAGTCCTTCGCAAGTGAACTTCGTACTGTAGAATTGCGACCTAGACCGCTCGGCCACACAGCATAATATTTTGAGCTCACAGCGAATAGTTATGATGACTAGAAACTGCAGACTAGAAATCAAAATCTATGAGTAATTTCCAATACAACCAATAAGTTACTGGTACCTAATAGTATTCAATGTTCTTACAATGTCCAAGCGCGAATTATATTTTTCAGTGAAATTTTAATTTTTGTGACACTTGGTTTCATTCTGCGCACCAGTAAACTATTGTACAAATGCATACTCAGTTGGTGGCAGAATGAAACCAAGTGTTACCAAAATTCCAAATTTACTGTTGACTGTTGTTTAAGGGGCTATACCAGTGTGACACTTTAAAAAAATCGATTTTTTGGTTTTTGTCTTTATCGACAGTTTATACTTTCAAGAATATCCTGTAGAAATTTCAAGGTCGTATCTCTAATACTCCTCGAATGGCAGCTTTCTAAAGAGCAACCGCTCGCAGGTATAAAATGCTCCATTTGCCTGGAGGCTGAGCTCTGACGTGTTGCTACCTGATTCTTTCGGCATCTAAACGGTACATAATTAAGAGGGGGCACTATTTAAGCTAGAAATATATCTATAGGGCCATTTGAAAACAGCGTTGCCATTGAAAAGGTTTTCTAGAGTCGTTCAACGCAGTTCGTTAGTTAAATCTTTATTGCGTATTTCTCGAAAGTAAATTTTTCAAATTTGCTGACATTGTATGGCAATTATCCGATTGACTTGAAGCTTAAGTTTAACGTGATTCGATGCATGCTTGCGACATAAAATGGTGTCGTGTGTGGCGAGCTTAACTTACGCGGCCAATGAAATTGCAAAATTCCAGTTCGAAGCTAAGTTCAATTTCAAAAGGTCAAAAGTCAAACGAACGTGCCCCAATAAAGAAAAATTAAAAGTTACCCAAGAGGCGAACTACATCGCCCAAGTCATATATATATTTTAGTTTTACACCTCCCTACTTTGTAATCTATTTTGAGTTGCACTCTTTTTCACAAAGGATTGAGCGACTTAAAACTAATCTCCGGAACGGCATTACATCAACTTAAGCATGTTAAAGCAATTACTTACATTTGTTGTCAGTTAGCTTTGTATTTTACGGTTTGTCGACATAAAAGCCACAGTAAAACCAAAGAGCATTGGTGCTGCTTCTTCTTCTGTAGTATTTCGTCTTCTTGGATATTGAATAACATTTACCTTTGGCATATTGTTTTGTAACCAGAAAAGGGTGAAAATTAGGTCAATCTGGGGTGAAACATATGTAAATCCAGGTTCACATATCACAAACAACCCTTTTTCGTGGTTGTTTGTGATATGTGAACTCTTTTAAATATATATATAGATAGATGTAAATTAGCTGCACTTCTCAACAATCCCGATCAGAGCAGAACAACAATCGCACACTTTACACTAACAAAATTGTTCTGAATAGAGCTGGTTGTTATATGTAAAGCGTGCAATTGTTGTTCTGCACTTAATCTGGACTCCATAAAAAAACACAGACCGTATTTTGACGGCCTTCTAACTTAGGCATGTACCCATCCCTCAACTGCTAGGGTATATTTGGTTTGATTTGTGATTGCTTAGATGTGCTACGGCAGTTTGAATTAGCGCTGGGTTCCAGGATACTCCAGTGTGCCCTTTCCGTAGACTTTTTGAGCAGTATCACTTGTTGCCGATTTTGTTTTTCTTTCAAAATTTTAATAAATATAATAATAATAATAACAAGGGCAGGCTAAGATACCCAAGGGTGGGCACTGCGACCATGAGATCTATTGTGCCATAGCCTTAATTAATCCAAAAGACCCTCAACCAGCCTAATGAAGGCTAGTAGATCCTTTGTAGGGGTGCTTCTTACGACCGCTGAGCTCACGAAGGAGTCTCCAGGAAACAAGAACCTGGAACGGGCTACCGCCGGACATTCGCAGAGAAGATGTTTAGTGGACTCTGTGTCCTCCAGGCAAAGCCTGCACTCCGTATCAGTGGATAGACCCATTTTGTTGAGGTGATATCTCACCCAGTGGTGCCCCTTGAGGTAACCCACGATTAGTCTCAGGTCCGCTCTACCCAGGCGGCTGGTTTCTTTGAGACCGTAGGGTTTTATAAGATCTTTGGACTGCCGTAGTCCTGGAAGACAATCCCAGTGACGCAGTCTTTCATTGGCAGACCACTCCCTCACTAGTGATCTTGTTTTAGCCCAACTCAGACCACAGTAAGGATTAGACCCGAAAAATATATCCGAAGAACCTTGTCTAGCAAGTTCATCGGCAGCTTCGTTACCAGGGATGCCCTGATGGCCAGGTACCCAACATAAAGTAACCCGATTGGTGTTTGTGAGACACTGAAGGGTATAAAAACACTCTTTCACTAATTTCGATGAGAAACTATGTGAAGAAAGAGCCTTAATGGCTGCCTGACTATCAGTGCAGATAGCGATGTTAGCGCCTTTGAGTTTCTTGTCCAGAATGTCTCTGGCGCAGGCCTCAATGGCATGGATTTCAGCTTGAAAAACGCTAGGCCAGACGCCCATAGCAATGGAGATCCTGGTGTCCGGTCCATAGACTCCAGCACCAACACATAGCTCCGTTTTAGATCCGTCGGTAAACCACATGGTGTACCGGGAGACAGAGCCAAGAATGCCACTGTCCCATTCCCCGCGAGTGGGGATGGAGACCGAGAATTTCCTACCAAAACATATTTCCCGAGTCATATAATCAGATCTCGAGCAGATCTGCATGCCAGGGATCCGCTCTAGAATGCTCATGTGTCCCTGATTGGACACATCGCCATCGTATGTTAGACGCATTCTAAGAGCGCTCAGAGCCGCAGACTCTTGTATGAAAATATGCAGCGGAGTAAGTCCAACAATCGCCTCAATAGCCGATGTCGGACAAGTATGGATGGATCCTGCCATACCAAGGCATGCAAGGCGCTGTAACTTACTACAAAGCTGTATGCTGTATACAACGCTGATTCGTTTTGGGCCACCAAACTAGCGCCGCGTAAGTCACAACTGGACGTACGACCATCAAATATAGCCACTCGATCATTTTCGGGGTGAGTCCCCAAGTTTTGCCAAACAGAGACCTGCAACCCCACATGATCCGAGTGGCCTTACTGATAACAGCCTCGACGTGATTGCTCCAATTAAGCCGCCAGTCCAACAAAATGCCTAAGCATTTGACTTCAGTGGAGAACTGAAGTACCGTTCCGCCAAGGCTGACAGGGTTTAAGCTTAGATTCCTCCTTCGAGTGAAGGGAACTAAGACGGTTTTATGAGGGTTGACGCTCAGGCCAACTTCAGTGCACCAACGAAGTACTAGATCTAGTGCCGCATTCATCACCTCAGATACGGTCGATTCAAACTTTCCTCTGATTATGATAGTTATATCATCGGCATAACCGATTGCATCATAACCATAGTCGCACAACCTAACTAGTAACTCATCTATGACAAGTAACCAGAGAAGTGGGGACAGGACCCCGCCCTGGGGACAACCCTTAACAGCATAAACACTAGCCTGGGTGCCGCCCAAAGTTGAGTGAATTTCTCGACCGCGAAGCATTGCGTCGATCCACATGATAGTGGCAGTAGGTATGTTTCTGAGCTCAAGTGCTCTAGAAATACAGCTATAGCCAGTATTGTCAAAAGCTCCCTCGATGTCAATGAAGGCGCAGAGAGCAATTTCCTTATCCACAAGGGTTTTTTCAATCGATCCTACGAGATTGTGTAAGGCAACCACGGTCGACTTACCTTTGACGTAGGCGAATTGAGTACGATGCAAGGGAGACGTGCAATCCATTTGCTGTCTGATGTGCAGATCCAGTAGCCTCTCCATAGTTTTCAAAAGAAACGATGAAAGGCTAATCGGTCTGTAAGATTTCGGAAGCTCCTCCGGCTTATTTCCTTTTTTCGGTATGAATACCACGTTCACCGCCCTCCATAAACGTGGAATATAACTTAAGGAGTAACTGCCCCTAAAAATAACAGTCAAGGGGGCGATAATAAAATCAAGGCTGTATTGTAAAAGTGCAGGAAAAATACCATCGGCACCAGGTGCCTTAAAGGGTTCAAAGAACTCCACGGCCCATTTGACCTTTTCTTTATCGAAAATTACCTCTGAGAGGCTGTTTAATCGGCTAATAGGTACACGATGGTCAGCCGATGCAGTGATTAAGCAGGGTTCAGCTTGTACAGAACCCGGAAAGTGGGTGTTTAGGAGGAGCTCAAGAGTTTCCTCTGGGTCCTCCGTGAAGGATCCGTCTTGTTTCTTAAGCAATCCGATACCATTAGTGTGCTCCTTAGACAGGGCTTTGTGGATGCGTGCCGCTTCAGGTAGCGACTGAATACTCTCACAATGTCTCTTCCAGGTCTCCCGTTTGGAGTGTCTGATAAGAACATTATATTCCGTGAGCGAGTCTCTATATTCGCCCCATTCATTATTGCGTTTAGCCCTATTGAAATTTCTCCTAACCTGGGCTCTCTTGCGCGCCAATTCTTCGTTCCACCAAGGAACCTTGCGCGCCGTACTAAAGCCACGTGCAACAGTACCGTCTTCGTAGGAGGTTAAAATGACATTGCTCAGCTGTTCTGCAGCTAGATCCAACTCACCAGTCGTACTGATCGATTTCAGAAGTTCATCATCTTTGGAACATACTAGTTGTCGAAAAAGCTTCCAATTCGTCTTCTTAGGACAAAAGGATGCAGCGCGGAGATCAGAACCACCAGGAATATCAAAACGAATGTGCAAATGGTCGGAATTAGACACTTCGTCCGATACGTTCCAGTCCGTAACTGCCTCCGATAAAACCCTGCTGGCAAGAGTGAGGTCAAGAACCTCTCTCCTGGATGCAGTGACAAAAGTGGGCTTGCACCCCTTGTTGAGGACGAACACTTGTTTACACATAAGAAACTCATGTAAGAGCTTACCTCTGTTGTTAACGTCGCTGCTCCCCCAGATAGTATGGTGTGCGTTAGCGTCACAACCAATAATGAATTGTCGATTCGATTTCCTGCAGAAGTCGATAAGTTTCCTAACCTCGGTTGGGGGGATCACATCATCGTCCGAGGGAAAATAAGCAGATGCTATCACCGCTTTCTGACTCCCATGTGAAGTGGAAATGTCTACTAGAACCGCAACTAAATCCTTGGAAATAAAGTTGGTTAGCGGTAAATAACTGACACTATTGTCAATCAGGATCGCTGCCCGAGGACGATCCGATAGTTTGTCATAAATCAACTTACCCGAGGAATATATAATATAAACTAAAACGGATAAATTTTGTAAGAACGGCATTTAGAGGTGAAAATTCCGTGTAATTAGAGGATATTTTACAAAAATGGTTGATGTCGTGTGAAGGAAACGCTTAATAATTAGGAAGTAGTTTTTGTAAGTTCTTTTGGTTCATACAATATGCTATTGCATTTTTTTTACCTTTTTTTCGTTCATAGATAGTGTAATTGTTTTGTATTTTCAAAAAAAAAACACTCTACCATTTGGCATGAGCAAATGAAAGACCGTATAATTAGCCAGTCTGTTTGCTAAGATCTCTTTTCTTTCAAAAGAAAGAAGAGGTATTGTGCACAATATTGAAGACTCCCTTGGCGTTGCTCCTCTGGTCCCTCCAGTGAAACCAGAAGCACTCCCTATGAAGCAATGATGCTGTCTTTGTCCACGGGCAACAGACAGGAAAACAAAAACAAGTTGTTGCAAATGTCACAAGGCGCGTAGCATGCGAGAGTATAAGGGAAATTCTTTCTTTAAAATGTTGAAAATGTCAAACAAATTTGGAGGCGGAGTAAGGAGAAAACACTATGCTTATATAGTTTTTATCTTATTGATTTTGTTAATTAGCATATTGTATATTATTGTATATTGAGCACACAAAAAAAAAATATATTAAAAAAATTGGATGTTTTTTTCATTCAAATATTTCTAATGAGTGCAATTAACTTTAAATTATTAAAAGACTTAATTATTTTATCATGTAATACAAAATGTTGTTTAAATTGCATTTGTTTCTGTTATTATCGATTTGGAACATGTTAGAAGATATTCCCAAAAGTTTACCTCGAACACAAAATTAAAACTGTGGAGGATTTTTGTACTTTGCTCTCGGGGAGACCTTACGTTACAAAAATATTTGTGTACCCTCCGAGGGTTAAAGTTAAAAAGTTTCAATAATTAATTTTTTCATTTTCGGGTTATACAGAAGAGAGATCCAATTGTCTCGAATTTGTTTACAATAATATTTCCACTTGTAATTTGAAAGCTTGGCCAACAAATCTTGAATTTTAGGTTCATTGAATAGATTCGAAAGATGATGCGGAACTGCTCAGTAATTTATTCTGCGCCATCTAAGGGACATCTACCATCAGTTGTGAAATTTTCGTCTATACTGTTTCTGAACTTTCCTTTACACAATTTTTCCAAGAATATTTACCAAAGTTCATTTTCCCTCTGAAAGTGACGGCGTGAATATCACCTGTGAACTGTTAAAATCAATGCCGCCACATGCTCGGCAAATTGAGCAGAATTATTTTCTGCTCGGTGAAATCGGGACTTGTTCATCTAGGCGGGCAATTTACTTGTATCGTTCCGGAACGTCTGTACTTTCTGAAATCATCCATTATTTTTTCGCCATTTCTTATACGATCATTCAGGTTATGCATACATATTTTATAATTATAAAAAAAAAATCATGTTCCCGAAATTAGAAGTTATGGTAGAGTCCGTAATGGTGTTTCGTTCAACCAATTAAAAAAAAACCTCCCCATATTGACATACTCAAAACTCTGCCTATCAACAGCAACGTCATATCAAATCTATTAGGCAGAGCGACATCACAAAATAGCCCAGTAGAAAAGGGTTTTCCGAGATAAAAGGATATTCGCTTCTATTATTATTCCCCGCTATCTTTTTAGAAAAGCGTCATCTTCCTTTGAAATCATTCGTTATGGCCAATAACCATTTCTCCAGTTTTTCGCTGAATACAATTTCACTCAGATAATTGCCAATAAAAACACAAAAGAAACTTTCTTCTGTTTTGCTCTTATCTTCATCACATATGTGTCAAACTTTCTCAGGATATGTAATGAATATCTAGGAGTAGGAAATATAAATATTACCGCAAAAATATGCGTATTCTATGAATACGTAATCAGCTGTGGTGACAAAGAAAGGGGTCTTGAAGCGTAAAAAATCATACCAAAATTTGCATAAAATCACCCGAAATTACGAAGTGAGCATAGCGAATTTCAAATCCAAATTGAAAAGGAACGAGTGTTGAGTTTTAAGATGAGATTATTATAGCTGGAATTTGAAAGGATCACGGTCGTTTATGAGATTTAAAATTGCTTTTTTTTTTTTTAGCTTGCCTTCATTTGAAAATATCTTTCTCAATGTCTAATAACTGAGATAAAAGATTATTTTGATGTATGAAGTATACTTGACATTTTTTAACACCAGTGGCTAGATAATACCCTTTTCTAACGACTCGGTGAATTAATACTCCTGATCGGCGTTTAAAAGATAATAACTTTACTTGGTGTATTTATTTTACAGCTCCTGATTCAATTTAGCCATGTCTGTCTGTCTGTCTGCCCGCCTGTCCATCTGTCTGTCAGTCTGTCCGTTCACACGTTAACTTTCGATAAAATGAAGCTAGAGCCTTGGAATTTTGGTCACAGGCTGGAAGTATAATCTAGTTGGTTGGTATTGAAAATGGGCATGATCAGGCCAAGCAAACGCCTACTTCCCTTACTTATGTAAAATAATTAAATGTATCTGTAACTCCCGAGTAAATAAACATGAAAAGCTCTAGCTTTGGCAGGTTGCTTGTGAGGGTAATCTTATACTGAAAAAATAAAATGGATCAGTTGAAAACTAACGGTAATTTTCTTACAAAGAGCCCCGTACTGCCCTATTTTTTTCAGGTTTTTTGTCTATAACTCTTGAACCAATTGATGTAGATATGAGAAGCTGCTTGAGTGTTAGTAAGCTGGGTATAACCAGATCAAAGTAACGCCCACCTCCCCTACAAATTTCAAAAAATTAAATATTCCTTAATTACGATAACTTTCGATAGAATGACACTAGCAAGTTAAAAGTTTGGTAGAATGTTGCTAGTAAGATCTTGTAAGTTGGTATTACAAATGGGCAAGATCCGACTCAAGGAACCCCTACCTCCCCTACAAATCAAACTTCAAATAAGCGATAACTTTTTATAGAATGAAGTCAGCAACTTGAAATTTTGGTCAAATGTTTAATGTAAAAAAGAGTTAGTTGGTATTAAAGATGGGCCAGATCCAACCCAAGGAACCCCTACCTCCCCTACAAATGGAACTTAAACTAAGCGATAACTTACGATAAAATAAAGCTAGCGACTTGAAATTTTGGTTACATGTTTGTAGTAGGATTCAGCTGGCTGATATTGAAAATACGTAAAATCCGACCAACCAAACCCCTACTTCCCCTACAAATGAAACTTCAAATTAGCGATAACTTTCGATAAAATGAAGCTAGATATTTGAAATTTTGCTTAAATGTTCATAGCATGATCTAATTGGTTGGTGACAATGATGGGCAAGATCTGACCAAGGAACCTCTACCTCCCCTACAAGTGAAACTTCAAATAAGCAATAACTTTGTATAGAATGAAGCTAGCAACTTGGAAAACTCAACAAATATTTGTAGAATGGGTTAGTTAATTGATTTCGATAATGGTCAGCATCCTCCTGAATAAGTGCTCTATAAACCTATAGCCCGATAGGAAACTCACTTTTAGTGCAAATGGTCGTTGCTAATTGGTACTTTTGGTATCACCACTAGGTTTGTACTTTTCTAGGGTATATACGCTTCGGTCTGGTTTTTATCGAAATTGAACCGAAAGTATGATGTTACAAAGCTCATGAAGCATAACGTCGATACAAGTTTTTTTTTCGGTAAGGAGTGTTTTTATCACGGATGCTTATTAATGTCGCATTGAATAAAATAAATAAACTATGCGCAGCGCAGTGCACTTAGCAAGTGGAAAGGAGATGTGAGGAGGAAAAAATATGGACCATTTAGTGCAAAACTGGTGTGGGTCGGAGTAAGAGCTGTAATTTTTAGTTAGTTCACGAATTTGTTTCGGAAAGCCTCACCAACGACTCATACAGAAAATAATAAGACGTAGACAAATTTAAAGTTAAGAGATTTATTTAAAGTAAGTATAAAACATATTTATTAAAATTTAATCATCATCGGATGTATCGACATGTAAATTGAGAACAGACTCATCCGTGGAAGAGTCAAAGCAAAAGGAGGATTCGTTTTGTTCGCCATTGTTAGTTGAAGTCGGATTATTTTTGGATTGTAAATATGGTCTAAGACAGTCATCCAACTTCCTTTTGAATTCCGTAAAGCGATCTATTGATGGGTCAATTTGCTTAAAATGAGTTTCAAGAGCTTTGGCTATCCCCATCCCTTTATTTAAATCTTCTAAGCTAATCGAGTTGTCTTGGTCATCACTAGAATTAGAGCAGTTGGTAAAATCTATCGATTCGGTCTTATCAATATTGTCGTTTTGATTCACTAATTCAGTGATACCTGAATTATTCATTTCGACAAATGCTTCTCCACCAATATTGATGGCACTTTCTCCAGCGATTGTCAATTTTCTCAAAGAACACCTCTGCTTAAATCCAGCGAACCATCCTCTGCTGGCTTTAAATTCGGGCTTATTCAATTCATCGCCTTCAGAATTTTTAAGGCATCTGTAGATTTGAAGAGCCTTCTGTTTTATAGTATTCATGTTCAGAGGAATTTTCCTTGAGTTGCAATCTTTAATCCATATGAATAAAGATTTTTCCATTTCGGGAATTAAAACTCTCGGGCAATAGTTGGAACATTTGCGCCTAATTTTACTTTATCTAATATTCTCATCTTGTCGTACAAAGAAATCCGTTTTCTTCTTAATTTCGGAGCTTTTTCGAAACTCATTGCTGAGACGTATCTTCCATCCACGAATCGTTATTGACTGAACACGGGGAATAGGGACAACGTATAAATACCTGGATAATTATTCTTTTAAAAGCCGGGGGTCACTGTTACAGGTAGCTATGACAAGATATCTTTTCTACCACACGTGTTGCAGAAGTCAAGGTGCGTTCTACCAGGACAAGTATTTGGTCCAAAAATTCGAAACAACTTATGCATTGCATAATGTCCCTGTGCGACAACGTAATGCTCGAAGTGAAAAAAAATATCGTGGCCGTTCGAGAGAGTAGGCTTGAGCAGTCAAGGATGTCTATTCCACGCCGATCGCAGGCGTTGAACGTGTGACCAGCTTGCGGCGAATTTTGCGGAAAAATTTGGCTCTCCGCCCGTATAAGATTGCGTTGACTCAAGAACTGAAGCCAACCAACCATTTTAAGCGTCGCACATTCGCTCATTGGGCTCTGGTCTGGACCAGATGCAAGCTGACGACGACTTTCACAAGAAAATCATGTTTTCGGCTGAAGCTCACTTCTGGCTCGATGGTTTTGTCAACAAGCTAAATTGGCGCATTTGGTCGAGTGAACAGCCTGAAGAGATGCACGGGACACAACTTTATCCGAAAAAATTAACTGTTTGGCGCGGTTTTCATGCCAGCGGCGTCATCGACCCATTTTTCTTTTTTGATGAAAACGGCGCGCCGACAACCATCAACGGCGATTTCTACAGGGCCATGATATCGGAGTATTTTTGGGACCAGCTTGACGCTATGGGTTTGGAGGATATTTGGTTCCAACAGGACAGCGCAACGTACCGTACACGTATGAAACAATCGAATTATTGAAGACCAAGTTCGGCGAGCGAGTTATCTCACGAAACGGTCCTCGCGAATGGCCGCTTCGTTCGTGCGATTTAACCCCTTTTGACTTTCTTCTTTGGGGTTACATTAAATCGCTGGAATTGGGGCGAATAGTAGTTAAATAGCTGTAGGATCTTTCGATAGTACACCTAGTACAGACAGGGTGCTACTATGCAAGGGTGATATACATATACTCTTCAGCAAAAACGCCTTTCCAGAAAAAAATTATTCGTGAATCTACGGAAAGATTCGTAACTAAAGCAGCGTTTGTGTCCAAACCAAAATTTTCCAATTTACAACGAAACAAAGACTCCTTGCTTTTTTGAATCAGTCGAGGGCAACTTTTCTGACGCGCTCGGTGTCGTGTGCGTTCGGTCACCGCTCTACGATCTAGATATGTTCGATTCTCAGCGCGAACAAAAACTGTTTGTGGGTACTAATGGAATTCCTGTCTTCCTCATCGTTGAAGTCTTTAGAAATGACTGTGACGTTTCAGCAGCACACCATTTGCAGATACTGGAACATGTGTCCCCGACCTTCCTACAACCGCATGCTGCTCCGGAGTTTTTGTACAGGCACATGAAATAATTTTTAAAAGAAATGAAGGGATCATTTCCTCTGAAGTCGCCACAGGCTGTGATCCTATCTGAGTCCGTTTCCAGCCGCAGTTTCTTTGGTCTAGAACGTTTCCGAGCCATGCCTGCACCTGATAGTAGGTTCTGAAAGAAAGATCTTCGGCAACTGATAAGGAGGAGGGGGGAAACAAGCAGGTTCGGATCTGATTTTAGCTCCTGCCCTAGATAAAAGTTTGAAACGGAAATCGCTTACAGGTGAATCATTACACCTCCGTAGAGAGCACTGCAAATATTCTTTCCAGTAGAGGATATATTATTGAGGTCTGTGTTTTTCGTCTTGAAAATTTCTGGCGATTTTAAGAGAATATCGTTATGTTTCAAAGTAGAAATGAGTTTCCTCTTTCCGGATCTGAAAATTGTCGAAGTCGTATCATATGGATGTTCTCTCACCCACTCATTCTCATCTATGCACTCGACCAAGGTGTTGATGCTTATGATTATCTCTAGATGTTGATTTAGATTTTGTTTTATAACTAGTGTCACTACTTGATTTTTCAATTTATTCAAATTCATAAATAAAGTGGAAATGACAATTAAATAATTTAAATATGATGACATTCAGTAAACTGAAGAAACGGCTCAATTTATTAATTCACTATTTGGCCTTAGAGCCCGCTGCAAGAAAGCCTTCGTCATCTGTAACCCGCAGGAATTTTCATCACATGTAAAACGACGAAGCGTATGACGGCTCAGTACGGCTGACGTACGTTTTCGTAGTCTCCGTATTATGTTTTACAACTGGTATATATTCCAGCCGGTTACAGCGCAATGCAAGAAAGCCTTCGTCAAGGCTTTCTTGCATTGCGCTCCAGTACTAATTATACCGTAAAGTTGTAAAAAGCAAGATCAATGTAACGCTATTTGTTAAGGGTTCACTTTGCTAAAAAAAAGTAAAACACAAATTCCAGTGAAAATTCTATAAACTCCTTAAATAGCGTATAAATCTGCTAATCCTTATGAATTCACCAAGTAGGGATGGAATTTAATTTCAAATTTCTTAACTTGCTAATACAATGAAAATTTATGAATCAAATTAAAGTTATCAATTCGATTTTTAATTAGTCAACAAGAAACTAATAATCCTACTTTAAATGATTCCATAAAATTTTGGACTTGAACAAGGACGCAAAACTTAATTCGAAAACTTTTGGAATTTCGACAAATGCATTACAACTCTCCACTGTGTGCTGTTTTCATATTAACTTTTCGACGCCAAATTGAGTTGGGGTTTGTCCATGTCCAAATTACATATTAGCCCAGGAGCAGTTATCAAGAGTAGACGTTCCGAAAAACATTGTAACGCTCTTTAGAAGCGACCCGTTCACATGCTACCGCCAGGAAATCATCTTCTATGCTTGTCTCCGGAATGAGCGAACACACTGCTCCCATTGTTAGTCCTTTTTACATATTTCTAACTGGCATATGCCCTACGTGTGTACATGTATGGAACGTTCGTATCATATTTTGAAATTACAAACTTTGAAAATTCAATTTAATCCTGGCAGCATGAAATCCGAGGCGAACCATATCGCTTCGTAGCATTTCAATCAGACTATGTCGGGTTACATGATGTCATGTCATGACATATCATTGCATACGCACCCATTTTTTTTACGGAAAAGCGGGAAAATAGTGTTCAATGGGAGTTTTTGGTGGACGTGGCAAACGCTTCCATTTGAGCCTTGCGTTAAATCCGGAAAACGTTTTAGTTTCACTTGTCAGTGTTTATGTTTTTTGACAAATCAAATTTGAACTTTGCGCTTTGACTGGTTCTGTTTTCGATTTGTGTTTGGTATTGTAATGTATTGAAATTGAAAATTTCATGGGAAAGGATTACATTTCGTTGCGTTTTTAGATTGAATTGTTTTGATCGGTGTATTCAATGGGGGTGAAATTGTGATAGTGGGAAAATGTTTAGGGAAAAAATATGAGTCTAAATTTCAAGATTTAAGATGAAATTAATGGATTTTGATGAGTTTATTAATCTTTCAAATTTTTGATCGTTCAATACATCAACCTAAAAAAATGAGTGTATGATATTATTTTGTATACCCTTCACGAATGTGTATTAATTTTGACATAAAGTTTGACCATACAGAGTGTATGCAACCTTGGCCAGTATGACGAGGTGAGTCGATTAAGCTTTGTCCGTCTGTCTGTATGGTTCTATGCAAACTAGTCTCTCAGTTTTCAAGCCATCAAGCTGAAATTTTGTAAAAAGCCTTCTTTCTATTGCACGCTGTACATATCAACGGAATCGAATCACTACGTCATATAGCCGGCATAGGAACGACCGTTCCAAAGTCCGACTGTGTGAAAAAACTTTTCTATTTCTAAAAGTATCTTCTTTAAATTTCAAATTATTCAAAAGTGTTTCGTCGAGTACATTTCATTTTTGGAATTTCCTTCAATTTGAAGAAAGAAGAAAAGAGGGAGAAGGGAAAACATGTGATCCGAGTTTGCCCCCCCCCCCCTTGCATTTCGAGACCGTTATACTTAGAAACATGAAAATTTACAAGAAAGCTAAAAATAATAGAATTTTGAAATCTCATCACAAAAGGTTAATAATTGTACATTTCTACAGTTACAGTTACCACACTCCTGCACCCCTTAAGCACACCCAAGGCCAAAAATATTGATAGCCGATGATAACCAACATCATAATAAATAATATCTCTAAGTTTCATTACAATCACATAGTATTTGAGGATATTACATTCATTTCAAGTTAGGCATTTTGACACTATCCATCCAAAAAAAAAAGCTACCGGCCTCATGCATAGGTGGGAGTACTACTTGCAAGTTGTTTTTGCAGTGCGAATTGCAGTTATTTAATGAACCAATTTTGGAAGGGTAAAGATTGCTAGGGGCGGTGATTCTAACAATAATTATTCATACAATTTCTTTTTTTAGGGTTTGTGTTTTAAATCTTACAAAATCGGTCATATGTCAGTCTGTCCGTCTTTCCATAGAATATCTCACGAACGGCTGAAGCTACACACATCAAATTTGGTGAGAATGTGTAGAAAAGCTATAATTCGCTGGGAAAAGCGATGTGTTGTAATTGGCCAACTTTAAGGGCGGGGGGTCCACATAGAGGCGAAAGTACTGATGGCCACCGATAACCAATGCCATAGGTAATAATATGTCTAAGTTTCGTTGCGATCACGAAATATTTAATTATAATACATTCATTTAAATTTGGGTCTATCCATACAAAAAATGCACATACCGGCCTCGTGTATAAGTGCGAGTACTAAAATACATACTTGCGTATTGTTTTTGGTGGAGCGATTTTTAGTTCAACGATTTCTGTAAGGGTAAAGATAAGTTGGGAGTAGAGGGGGAGGCTGGTCGCTGAGCCTATTATTCTTATTTCTTTTATGCAAGTTTGCAACTGGCAATGTCGTCTTAACATTTATGGTTAAGCATCTCGAAGAGTAGGACAGTTTATCTCGTATACATACATATCTATCTACTGTACAGCTTCTCGTATTAAAACTATTAAAATACTTTGAGAGGTGACAGATGGAGTCTTTTTTTTCTGAATTGGCATGTAAGATACTATATCACGGGTAAAACATTTTGGATTTTGGATTTTTTATCCATCTGAGTGGTACTAAGAAGATCAGGGAGCCAGTATTTATATACCAAAATAAGCGCTTGCTACAAAACCCTCGGATTGCGGGCGTAGCCCTCTATATTCTGGTTTAATTTATTTTGTTAATTAAATGAATATAGGTAGAATGCACTGCTTACTTTTTTGGGTACTATTTTTTTCCGACTTTATTTTACTTTGATTCTTTTTTTTTTTAATTAATGTGTTTTGAGAGATTCCAAACAAAACCAGTGGAGTGCAATGCGAAATTTATTTCTATAGTTTTTGTAGATATGCATATCAAAAATCTACAAGCGAAACAAACCACTACTTTCATTGGCAAATGGCAGCGCATTTTTTTTTTTAAATAATTGTAAGATTCCATAATGAAGTATGTTGGTCGGTGTTTCACAAAAATCAAATCAAAAATGCACAAAATCATTTTTTCTCTTAGAAATGTAATATCCAAATCAAATAACCCAACAAAAACATCCGTTTGACAAGCACAACCACAAATCATCCATTTTAGAGGAACTCTTTGAATAATCAACATTTCTGTTCAGCGTTTAGCTTAAAAAAATGATACGACGACATTTTACAATATATGTACGTATGAGTAAATTCATATTTTCAAATTAACTGTCACAAAGTCATTTTTTACATCCAATAAGAAAAATCGCATTTATCATTTCGATATCTGATGACACTTTATTATCGACTCAAAAAAAACCTTAAAACAGGACTCTTCCCAGCGCATTGTATTCCAATGTGAATAACGTAATAGAAGGGGAAAAGTTGCAATGTCATATCGTAGCAACAGAGCGATTTATCTTCCTTTTCAGATCTCAAGTAATTTATCCTAATATGCGACCTTTTTGGCGAATCCAATAAAAAACACAAAAACAAAATTTCTTTTTAAAAAAGGACGGAATTCGTCTTGAGGTCCAAGCCAAGAACTGGCATTGCCATCTCGATGAAACATCTTCCCCCAGGGATTAGGAGACAATTACGCTTCGCAACTGAGTAGTTGCGATGAGTGGTGCTATCAGTTTATTGAATCGGTAGATGTAATCAGAATGAAAAAAATATTGAAAGAGAAAAGATTGTTTCATTGTCTAATGACATTTATAGAAATTTAGAGGCGCTTCGTAACTGTTTTTATTGATTATATCAGAAGATATGCAAGAGATTAATTCATATTCTGCATTTCATGGTGAAATGAAGAAAATACGCATAAAATACAATACGCTGATTGTTTGTACTTTTTATTCAAAATATTGTACTTTACGAAAGGAAATGAAATAGAAATTGCGGCCGAAATATTCGCTCTACTGCGAAAATCATGTGTCGGTTGCTTTGTGTTTTACATAATGATGAATTTAGCGGCTACTAATAAAAAATACCAAATACCCATAAATCGAGCCGATAAAATTCGGATTAAACCTAGTTTTATTTATGTTTATTGGATGGACTTATTATTTTGACCTAATACATAAACCACTTAACAGCGAAACCGACATCAACTCAGAAAATTGGAGCGCCACTTTTATACCCTTCACGGATGTACATATATTAACTTTATCATGAAGTTTGCAACGCACACAAGGAAGCATCTCCGACCATATAATCTATATATATTCTTGGTCAGTATGATCAGACGAGTCGATTAAGCTTTGTCTGTCCGTCTGTTCGTCGGTTTCTATGCAAACTAATCCCTCAGTTTTAAAGCTATCGAGCTGAAATTTTTTACAAAGCCTTCTTTCTATTGAATGCTGTATATATGTCGGAACCAACGGAATCAGACCTCTGCGTCAAATAGCTGCCATAGGAACGACCGGTGCAAAAATTCGTCTTTGTGAGAAAAACTTTTTTATTTCTAAAGATATTTTTTAAAATTTCGTATTAATCAATAATATCTTTAGTCAAATCACATTCTCGAATTTAGTTGAAATTGGACTACTTTATCATATAGCTGTCATATGAACGATCGTTCCAAAAGCAAGTTTTTGTTAGAAAAACTTTTTTATTTCTGAAGATATCTTTACCAAATTGTATATTGTTGAATATTGACTACCAAACCATGTTCCTAAATTTCGTTGAAATTAGCCCACTATTTCATTCTCATAGGAACAATGAAATCGGAACAATTTTTACTACTAATTTCAAAGTGGCAAATGCAGCATAAGTCATTACGAAGTTATGATACCATATCATACCTCCGGCAAGCTAGCCGAAGGCTAGCTTGTTTTTTTACCTTCAATGGCATTACCATAATGAAACTACTAAGGCAAACCGCTTTTCGCGAGCCATTTGGTTCGCTCCTACGGCAGCCGGTTTAACGCACTGGAGCAACCCGTCCATCAGGAACGGCCAAGGGCTATCAAACCCGTTCAATGCCAGAAGGTGTTGCAACAACGACGTGGGTGGTGATAGGAAATGGATAGCAGACTATCTGCCTGGTCGATAATTATTTACGGAGTTCCGAGACAAGAAATCCACACTAAGGAGAATGAAACAGAGTGTCCCCCAAGGAGGAGTCCTATTACCTACTCTATTCAATACCATCTATCAGGACTCCCAAGAATCGAGGAATCGTTCATACGCGCAAATCTTGAACTTTCGAACGGACTAATCGTGAATTATTTAAAGCTAAATGGAATCATAATTGACTCTCAAACTTGACTTTTCTCTTCGGCACCCCAGGCGACCGCCTCTTTCGCCTTAGCCTTTGACCGGCCCTGCTCCACCAGCTATTTGTGACGTTTCGGATGCGTAAAAACGACATATGTCGGCGCGTTTACACTCACCGGGAAAAAAGATGGTAACGCGTTTAAGCATCCCGTGAAGCTTTAAGGAGCGTGGCCATATTGCGAATTTGCTCGAGCGCCATATCCAAATTTTGGATTAGCGTCTCGTTGTCGATTGAAAATATTTTGATTTTTTGAGCAATTGAAGACAAAACTTATAAGTGTAATGAATTCGTATTTTTTTCTGTGGGATTTGAAAGACAAGCGGTACCATCGCTGCGACATATAAAGCAAACTATAGGCGAACGATGCCGTTCGGGATCGGAGGATGGAAAAGAATAAAATGATGTATGTGCACAGTTATTGTATTTTATAATACAGTGTGATATATTTAGGTACTAACAAAATCTACAACAATACATGAATAGCCCAGACTTGAGTGCTTTTAAGTGCGAATAATTCCCCAAAAGGTGTGGTTTTGATAGTAATATTTTATGGTCGGAGAGTTTAGAATGGCACAAAACGAGCGATGGCGTTAATAGGCACCTTAAACTTGTCCCACGCAAATACAATCTAATTTTGATCCATTTGCTCAAGCTCTCCATGAAAAATGTTATCCTTATCACCTCGATTCAGAAAATACGCATATCTACCACGAAATCAGCTCAAACACTAAGCGAATAGGCTTAGGCTGAAAATTTTTGGGTGGGGGTGATTGCTAAGTGGTCTTGTTGACTGCTTAGCTATGGTACATTCCACTTTTATTCTCAAAAGAATGTAAGAATGACTTTCTTTCTAGCCCAAGTACTCAGAATACCATCAACCCGTTTTGCCTATACATACATATATCAGTTCATAGGCAAGAATATCTTTTTTTCACATCAAAGGACTCAAAATGCCTTGTCTAGTGTATTCGCCTCAACACTTATCTTGTCAAAATATTACTACACTGCCAAGAATGTTTTTTTTTTTAATTAAAAATTAAATTATATGACAAATGGGCCTGTCCCAAAGAAGAGTCCAAGCACCTCAACAGTCAGTCTATTATGTTATTGCCCTGATCCTAGACAGCCGGAGCCGATCTGTTGATTCAACCTGCTCTTTTCGATAAATCGACTCTGAAATGTCGAAGCAATCATTCTTCTTTAGCATCACTGATGCTTCCATAGGTTGTTGAAAAAGACAGGTCGAAATTCTTTCAAAAGCACGTTGAAACTTGACGCTTCGGTGGTTGAATCTACTCTACTCAACAAGTCGATTCGCATGCCCAAGTTTCTAATTTAATTTTCGGTGCAATGTTGGCAACGGAATTTTGGTTTTCCTTTTAGTACAGACAATTGTGGAAGTGTCCTGAATTGAATACCATTCGAATCAAGACTGTCCACTTGAGTAGGTTCAGTTTGCGATTTTGATGACGTCCGCCATAGTTTTCGTAATATCCAATTATCCCTTTTTTTTTCTTTTTGATTTTTACACTTGCAGGAGTACCGTGAACCAATTGGCGTCAAGAGTATCCATTGTTTCGTGTTTTTGATGACATCTGTTACCGCCTTAGCAACGCCCAAACGGTCTGCTTTTTCCTTTCTTGGCGGACTTTTGCCTACTACAAAACGAAGACCGAGCCCCCGGTCAAATGATACCCACATTACTTCATCCTGACCAAAAGACTCAAAACACCGTTATCAATGGCTGCGTTCCTGCGAGCGGATCAGGGTTTGACATTTCTCAAATTCACCTCCATTTGCTTTCCCCTCCGGTAAATTTAGTACAGACAACTGTCACTTTTGGATCTGACAATTCCTCCTCTGGATCTGAATATTTTTCCGGTCAATTTCTAAAATCAGAAATTTTGACAGTTCTCAGATGTCACCGGCGCTTCGGTCACCAAAGCAATATTACGTTTACACTATCCCGAGATTACTTCATCTGCAGCGTAATTTAGGTGTGGTGAGTTCAAAATTGTATGTATTTGACAGTCGCAGATTATCTCAGCTGGAGCAGATGAAGTAATCTGATAGTGTAAACGTAACATAAACGTAATACAACATAGCCAGTAATCCGTTAGCCAGCGTGCAGGACGTGTTGCGAAGTGTTTAGTGGTAGTTTGCTGCGCCTTTAGCCTACAAACCTGCTCCTTGAATAGGAAGTCGTCGTATCGGGGAACTATTTGTTCGAAATAATTTGCATTTCTGGGTCGGTTTTCGCGCTCAATCCCGTCCAACAAACTCCAATCGTTTGTCATGTTGTTATCCATGACAACGCGCACTATATTTAGTATGCTTTGCACACTATTTACAATTTGGATATCACCGAAATCATCCAATAATTCCGCAATAATTAAATTTTCCATTTTGAAACTAAAAACTTGACAGATCTTTTTTGACAAGACGGCCGTGTATGCCGTCTGTGGGAATATTTCTCAGATCCAAAAATTGACAGTTGTCTGTACTAAATTTACTGGAGGGGGAAGCACATAGAGGAGAAAACAGAAAAGTCAGATCCATATTAGCAGGCTTCTAGGACCGCGCCCAATACTCCAATGCGTTGGTCTCCTCACCCCGAAGCAGATACCCATTTCTTTTAGACTTGGTGTCTGTTTCATTTCATGGTCAGAAAAGTTCTTTTGTCCTGACGCGCACCTGCAATAGGACCATAACATCAACGTGTGGTACTTGTAATAGCTTAAGGAATTTATGTGCCAACTCTGAATGTAATCGGACCACCGGAGATGCCAGAAGGAGCGATCTTTGTGTATATATATGTATATTTATGCTCATGGTCACACAACCATCCTACGTACCAAATTTGGCTAAAATTAGAACACGGGAAATGACTGAACAAACGAACGAAATAACGAACAAATAGCATGCATTGGACTATATTCCCGTCCCGTTATATGTATTTTTTTGGGGCGAGCCAAAAATAATTATTTTAAAAAGAATTACAACCAAGAAATATTGAGCGGAAGGTTCTCGGTTCATCGGAAACCGACGCCTGCAATTGACAATCCCCGCTGCTAGTTGCCGCTTAATTTCGCTTATTGACTTTTGTGTCACGGGAACAACTAGCCAATCAGTGGCCAACCGCGCTAAGGCGGTTATTACACTATGAAAGTTCTTCTACAAATATCGATTATAAAACATATTTTGAAAGAACTTTTGTAGTTATTTGCGACATTAACATTGCTTGTTTCAAGTACTTTTCTTAGTGTCACCACAGACTGTCGAACTCGAACTCGGACCTAGTGCAAGTGGACCGGTTTTCTTCACATCTATGTGAAGCGTGTGTGTGTCAGAGGACAATTGTACCAGGTTCGTGTTCGAGTTCGGCAGTCTGCGGTGATAAGACTTATAAGCTTCCGCAACTTCCCCTTTGGGCTGCTAATATCATTCATAAAAGTCCTTTTAAAATATCGTTCATAAAAGATAATTGTAAAACAACTTTTATAGTGACATAGCCGCCTTAGAAACATAATAACAGCTTATGTGCGAGGCTCTTTACGAGCCTGTGGCGTTATAACCTGCTTGTATGTTCCACCACGAGATGTGATACAAGCGTAGTATTGATTTGAGCCTGTCCGCATTTAATTTTACAATTAATTGTGAGATCATGGAAGTGTGTTACGCCATGACAGTCGGACGTGCCCGATTAAGTTGCTTGTTGGTAATTTGTTAATTCAGTAGTTCTCCTTCTACCCTCCTGAGGAATTTTTAAAAGCCCTTTAAGAATCTATCGTTGCCTTCCTACAATTTAAAATTGCATGTATATGTTTATCAATATAACATAATAACTTCTAAATTATATGATGTAAACTGCAATTCATTTCCTAATCGGCAATACAGTATCGAGTCGATACCCCAACTCGATAAAAATATGTGGCACCGACGCCGTCGCTTCAAATAAAAACATCAGACATTCAAACATTCAACGAGTTCATCTAATGTCCATCATAAACAATGCAAACTTATGCTGTAATTCGTAGGGAAAGAACAAAACAGGAAAACATCTCGCTCAGCAATGATGACTCCTATCCTATCACTGTTTCCATCAACGAAATTATTGCAATAACCATAACTATTTATTGGAATAGTTTCTGAAGCGAACTCCCTTTCGTGGTTCGAGTACACCGAATCGAGGAAAAAGTGCCACGCATTTAAGCACGAGAACGGCTCGACATATTCACATGCACGCTGCTAAGGACTCAGCCTCCCGAAGGTCCTTATCGCTCGTCATTATTCACATTTCAATGATTTTTATGAGTTTGAGGAGCAACTCTTGAAAAAGCAATCAGCAGCACTATGCATTGGCAATTCATTCCATCATAAATGAGTTATTTATGGGCTATCAATGCGAGCGTATGTCAAACGCATCAAAATCATCAACATGTATGGGAGGGATATGAAAACAAATCATACGAGTATTCACATAGTACAGATATCAAACTGGACGCTCGCATCATGCACATCCAAGGGATGTTCGTACAGTTGACGATATGGACAGGACAAAACAGCGTCCTCGATTGACGAAGATTGCTACCCCCGGCAGCGAATTGTCCTTTGGTCGAATCTCTTTCACACGTGGTTATGAGTATGACAGGACTCGTCATTTCAATCACTATTGTTATGATGGGATGCAACTTCTTGTGTCGTGCGGTGAGCGTCCTCATTGCCAGCGGCAAAATGACAACTTCCTTCCGGTTGATCTTTCTCACGATTTTGAATATCATGAAGGTGGTTATGGTGGAATGAAAACACCCAGGCGAAGATGGGAAATTGTATTGGTTTATACTTATAACCAATCTGGAATTTCGTTTAATCTATAATTCAGATACATTTGAAAGAATTTTCACAGAGTTGAAAGTGCAGTTTGTGAAAAAAGTACACAAGAGTATAACAAAACTCAAACTTCAGTTTCTACAAACCAGAAGCTAGAACTTAGCTGAGAAAGTATAAATTATTACCATTGCCATTTTAGAATTATACTATCAGAAATGAAATTATTTTAAGTGCACAAAACACTCACCACACAAATGTAGCTCACGATATACAACTCCCAAAAAAATGCAATTACCCATCATTCGACACGTCCTCGTGAATTTACTCAGCATCGACCTAATAAAGGAAACGTAACCATTACTGGGAACTGTTGCAGCATCTGCTCTAAATCCCTTCAAAAATGAAGGATCGTGCAAGAAGGCAACGTCATAAGTTTCGTTTAGCAGGCGAAACGAATGATGAAGGCGTTAATGGCATCTTGACTTTTTCGCGTGTATTATTGTTGCTTGTGCGAATCGTAGCTGTAAAATATTTCTCATCAAAACATCCCATCATTTTGCAGTTTATCCCAGTTGCTTGGCTTCTTCTCTTCTATACGCCACTTTCTCGCAGTCTTCTAGTTTCTTTTTTCGAAACCGTTAACTTTTGCACATAAAGTGCATTTTTTTAATGTCGTTAATATTAATAAAAAACAACTTTGTAACGAACAAGTCAAGAAATCCTGATGGCAGGAGAGTGTTTGTCGCAAAAGGTATCAAGTAAATGTCGCTTCTTACAATACTACAAAGTTTCATAGCCTTAAGGGGCTTGTTAAGGAACAAGTATTTTTCAATTTCCTTTGTGAACTCTCGTGGAACGAACTGCAAAAAATGTCGCAAAATCAACGTCAGGAATTTTATATTTTAAGAAAAAGAATAAACTTAGAAAACGCCCTCTTGGATTTTACTTAAGCTCGGGTTATTCATTTTACTTAAACTCAGGTTATTCATTGGGCGCTACTAAAACTAAATTATTCGACAGTAGCTTCCATCACTTTGAAAACTAACGTTTTCAATTATGTATACGAATATATTTGAATAATTTTTTTTTAATAAATATTTCTTACAGAATGACATTTGCCTTTCGACAGTATAACACCAACATTAGAATAATCTCACACTAAGTAGCTATCACAAACCGAAGAATTTAGCAGGAATCCCCCTTTAAAGTAATATTATACACAATGCCCATATTCAATTCATTCCAGTCAACTGTTAATGTATCAGACGCGACAATAACACCAGATTTATATGCAGAAAGGTGTAAATGTAAATAATAACTCTAAATATTATTACGCCATCGTAAAAAAGTGACGAGATACTAAGATACAATGACGACGGATAAACATAAAAAATCTCCCTGAACGTAAGATGAATTCGAAGAAGGAAACCATTGTTATCTCAAGTGACGCTATTCTCGGGTCTGGAACTCTTTGGTACGCCTGGAAAATTGCACGGGCAGGGTCATTACTCATTACTTTAGCCTTTCTACCGTGAAATGAAAATGTTCAAGGAATCCGCCGTTGTCGTTTCGAGCACTGCTTATGGTTACGGGATAACGTCATTATTAAGTCCAATTAATGGTTTTTGCTCTTGAGCACGGAATCTTATTCATATTTTGCAATTATTTATGAGGATGGTGCTTGAAAGGATTTTAGAAAGTTAACGCCAAGATTTGTGAATATCTAACGGTGAGAAATTAAATTTGAAAACGATCCAAGGATAAAAAAAAATAACAGTGGACATGCAAGGGAAACATACATCAGTATGCGCAGTGGCGTAGATAGCTTTCGGCGGAGGGAGATGATATGTCATCGGCACTACATTTTTTTCAATCAGTAGTTTTGAGTTATGGCATTTAATGTAATGTGAAGTCGGCGAATTTTTTCTAATTAAAATCCGCTGGGGGCTCGGTTTGAACTCTTCATCTCTTGAGTGAAAATCAGTCCTCTACGCATAGGCCTCTCATAACTGCCTTTAACAAGAAAATTATTAAATATCAAACCTTATATCGATGGGTTAAATTATTTTCCATGCACTCATCAAAGACGAGTAGCTGAGAAAATTCTCGATTAGTACAACCTCACGTCAGATAAGACAGGAATTGAGCAGGAATTAAATTCGTTGTGGAGGAGTAGCGGGGACAACAAAATTTATTGTCATTTTCTAATTCGAATGTACATAAGTAACATTCGGCGTGGCACTTAGCATAAAATCATTGTTAATATGTCCCATCATCATATGGTCGGCACTTAGCAGAAAGACCTGGCTCTGCCATATGCCTAGACTGTACAGATATAGAGAATACCATTATGTACGCAAGCAGCACAATCGAGTCTTCCAACGGTTATTACGATCAAAATATAACCATGGTCATAGAACGATATTACCATATAAAATGTTAAAATAGCGTCGTTTGAACGTTTGTCAAATGGCAAATTTACCGTTTATACCTGGTTATAACCATGACTTTCTGAAACACAACATAGTTATATTTTAGCTATTTAGATGACTATGATGTTACAGATATGTAATTTTTCTGACAAAATAGATCGATTCACAACTGAAGAATTTCTTAATATTAGCAGTATTGTTTTTTCTAGAACTATTTTTTGTTAATTGCCTTGACTCCTTCCAGAGGCATGGGCGCGTCAACATCTCTAGCATTTCTAAGCCTTGTTAATGTTTTGATAGCATATCTACTTTTCGGAATTGCAGTTGCTAGCATACACCTCCTATCCGTGCCGTCTTTATACTCACCAGCTCGGAACACTGTGAGAGTTATACTAGTACTCACAGACAGATTTTGATAGCGCCGAAATTTGAACTCCGAGCTCTAGATTGGTATCGTAGAGCGGTGATCGAACGACCACGGCCACCAAGCGCGATAATTAATAATATTATATAAGATTATTGTCAATATTATTTTGATTTATTGCCTATAATAACTTCAATATGATAAAATTTCTAATATTTTTTTCACCTAAATACGAATAAAATGTTGCATTTACAAAAGAAACAAGACCTTGTATGGTCATATGTATTTCGATTTCAAATACCCAAGTTACTATTTAAAAATCTATTAGAGCAACAGCTTCGTTTTTATTCTTACAACATTTCTCAAATTGCTTTTTGTTTTATACATATTCGTAGGCTGTTATATTCAATTGGGGGCGATCGGTGGTAGCGCAGTGTGTTGAGGCATCAGTCTCATGTTTGACTACCGGCGTTTCGGGTTCGAATCCCGTCCACGACAACGTTCGTGGCCATGGATGTGCAGGAGGTGTATGCTGGCAACTGCATTCACTGAAACCAATTTATGCCCACGAAACATCAACTGGGCCACACGGAACAGTTGACGCGCTATGTCCCACAAGGGGGTAGGGCAATTGAGTATATTTAATTGAATATCTAATTATTTTCATTTGGAAGTATATATATGTAAATTTATCGAACTTCACTTACGGTCTCAACTGGACTCGAATCATGGTCCGTTGGATTACCAGTCCTCACGTGTTACCACTGTATCAATCTGAAATATATTCTGCATCGTCTTAAAACTTAATCACTTCTTTCATACTATACAACCTCCGGTCCCGTGTTCAATACCTGACCGAGCAAATTTTCTAACAATGCCTTTTTTAGCATTGAATAATTGCTTTATCATTGAATTGCGGGGCGTAATGTAAAACATCCGCTGGTCCCATTTCAAACCCTCAAATCTGTTTTGATTGAGCGAACAAATTTTTAATGCTCTAATGCTGCTCGATGTAACCATGACAATAAGTTAAATTTCAAACAATCGTTGGACATACGACTATTGTGAATTATCTTCAACAAATTTGTAATACTCGTAGATATAACAATATGTTTTCATGAAATTCAAAATCACCCTGAACGTAACAAAAAAGTTGTATTTTGCACAATTTCGTTTGAAAATAAGCAGTTTAAAAATATTGAAAACAAACTTAAATGAAATATTAAGTGTAATATCGAACAAAATGATTTACTTCATTCATTGAACCAAATTGCTCATTGTATGACTGAATTTTAACCCAAAAATTGGTTAGATTTCTAACCAAGGTTGGATTGTACTACTTGGGTAGGAGCAAGAATTCTCCTACTTAATTAAATAATGCGATACATTTTTTTAAATTATAAAGTATCTAAGGTAAAGCCTAAAAAGGTTTCAGTTTTTTTTTTGTTTTATGACTAATTGCACCACACGCCGCTGAAAAATCTTAAAAATATTCAGCACCCAGTGTGGGGTCAGTGTGACTTTTAATCTTGTCAATGAACTAGTCAAAAAATCCTAAAAAAAAGCCGGCGGCAAATATGGGGTTAGTGCGATTTTATCTAGTCAATTAACTAGTACTAGATAAAATCACACTGACCCCACATTAGGCGCCAAATATTTTCAGGCTATTTCGATAATTTTTTGTCTATTTTATTTTCTACTGTAAATTATCAGTGGATTATGATCGATAAATTAAAAAAAAAATCGGTTTTCACGTCTTGTGACTAAGGGTACCTCGTGATGCGCGCACATTTAATTGTACATTTAGTTTTCATTGACACACGTCCGCATTTCTACTGTCGAAGCCAAATTGAAACTACTCTGTACCCCAGGTGACGAGTAAAAATCGAGGGCAAAATGCAAGTTGTCCTTAAAACATGGAGGGATTTGGTGGTTGATACTATAAGTGTATCATACTAGAAGTCTCCGCCTGTAGGGTGTGAGCTTGCGCGGGGGAGGGGGTTAAAGTGGAGTTTTTTTTTGTATCTTGCATCTATCTCTAACTAACTATTAATCTTAGACAAAAATTTAAAACAAAAAACAAAAAATACATAAAAAGTGTACAACCACTTTTTCCGTAACATTAATAGTTTCCAAGATAATCTCACTTGAAAAATACTAATAAACACTCATTGTTGAATGGTCGTTTGTTCGCATGAAGTTGAAAAATCGTTTTTTTGTGATGTATTTCCTCAAATATCGGGTAAAATACGAGTCCGACGAGGAAAATGACAGGAATCGATTTTTAGAGTAACTAAATAAGCTTGAATTTCAGATTAATTAGATGCCCGTAAATATGATAGTTACTTAGAAAATACAAAGAACTAATTTCTCACAAAAATGATGGGTTTTCCCTTTTCTAGGTAACATTCATACCTATGTGCGTCTGACTTATCTCAAATTAAACTTTATTTAGTTCTACAAAAAATCGATTATTATAATTATTTTTTCGTGGGACTAATATTTTCCCCGCTACTTGATGAAATACCTCACAAAAACTATGATTGCCGCTTCGTGCGAACAAACGACAAATTGGCAAAGAGTGTTGTTTTTCAAGTGAGATTATCTCGAAAACTATTTAAGATACGGAAAAAGTGGTTCTAATATTTCTCATGTAATTTTTTGAGTTGTTTAACTTAGTTTTCTTCTTTCTAAAATAATAGTTAGGGAGATAAAATCAAAAAAAAAAAACTCCCTTTAACCCCCTTTCCCCTCGCGCGTGCTAACACCCCACAGACGGGGGCCTTAAGTATAATACACTCTTAGTACCAACCAACAAATCGCGCCAAGTTTCAAAACTCATTGAATTTTTTCCCTCGATAACCAATGGCACTCGTCACCTGGAGTTGTACGAATATGTATTACTATCGTGCCTTAATGGGACATGAACTATTGAGACGCGGCTTCGTTTTCTGCTTCCGGCCGTATTACGGTACATCATCATCATGGAGTGAGACATGTATACGGCCGGAAAACTTCTGATCCATTGTCTAGGAGAGTTTGCATATTCTAGAAACCAATCGTTGCCATTAAACGGTAATCATAGAGTTATACCTCAACATCGAGTTCGTGAACAACTTCATATACCTGGGTTGCAACTTGACAAAGGACGCCAACGAAACTGTCGAAATCAAGCGACGGATACAGTTAGCTAATAAGACTTTTTTCTCGGTTCTCCCCATAATGAAATCGAAGCATGTGCCCAGAAACACGGCCAGTGCTATGCTATGGCTGTGAAATATAGACTTCAAATCAAGCCTCCGGAAAATGCTAGACACATCCCAACGCAAGGCTATGCGGCGAATTTTCGGGGCTGTTTGCAATCGAGATAGATGATATAACCATGAAACCATGAGTTGTATGGACTGTACGATGAGCTGGATGTTTCAAAAATCGGCAAAAAGAATCGAGATTGCTAACAAGAAGGGGGACTCCATACGAATTAAGAGTGCCTGCCTATTAGTTGCATATTTGTTGGACTCCATCAGTACACGAAGGGGAAACGCCGTATAATAAAGCACGTTACTCATTCAGTGAAACGTGATAGGCAGTTGTCATTCAAAGTGGTTTTTAAAGTGTTGTCGTCTCTATCTCTCTAAAGGCGACTTTCATTTGAATTATTTGCGTCTCAACTGGAACCGTGCTTTTGCTTAAATCGTATGAAGTTCCATCCATACCCCGTACTGCGTGATAAGATGTTTACACATCAAGAATTTGCACTTAAAATTAATGATTGGCGTCAGAATTCTTATTACTATAATCGTTCGTTCACACCAAGTGAAACTAGTTAATTTGAAGTGCCTACTATAATAATCGGACTTCAAATAAAGTAATTTGCTTCTGAGTTAGTCTTTCTTTAAATTCTTAGGAGTTACTTTGCTAGATCAGTTTTCTGCTAACATGGTACGTGTTTATAGAAACATTACCATTTTAGTATTTTGTTCATAACTGCCAAACGCATATTCTTCCTTCAAAATACTTGAACAAACGAGGCCATACAACAACCAATAATTCACAATGCAAAACCTATTTTATTTTATCACTGGAATTACCTTTAAACGTATCTTACGGATATATAGATAGCCATGATTGGGTGGTTCAATTTACTACAAACATCTACGTAGTAATTCAAACTTTCTAAATGTTATTGCCAATTAAATTGGTGCCATCGTAAAGTTGACAATTTTGACTGAACGTGCATTGTAAGCGGTATTTAGGAGAGTTTAAGGTACGAAACGAAGTCAATACGTATAGTATTCATCCGCACTTAATAGCGATGTGGGCTCTACATAATAAGTGACGGATTAGGTAACTGTAAAAAATTTATGTTCTTCGAATAATAAAAGCTCAATCCTGAATCCTCCAGCTGCACACACCCGATTGCATCTAGTTAACGAGCGACAGCTTTTAGTGACAGCATTTCGTCCATAAACGTATCCTTTTGTGGCCTATTCGAATCGGTATCAAAGCACTGTGATGGGGGGAGAATTTAAGGTGATGTCATACTGTGCGAGCTGAAATGCGGGTGAAAATGAGAAACAGATCCTAGATTTGTTTTGGAAGCTTATTAGCTATGACTCACGGATTAAATACGCATATTGATTTTGTATTGATTTGCATAGAGCAGTGAACTATCGTTTGAATGTTTGATGCTTAGCAGCCTAGGCAAAGCAAAAGGATAAGACAAACCAAATACATTAGTTTGTTCTTAATATTTGATTACATTCACATTAGCCTGCTTGATCATGCGTCGAATGCAGATCGTAAATCGAAGCTATTACTCGATGCAATAAAAAGTAATTAAGTAACACAAGGAAGGTAAAGCTCCAAGTCTACAAAATGGTATTCAGTCCCAGGGAAGATAGATAGACACTTTCGAAAGGAGAGTCATACGAAGAATAATTGGAGCAATTAGAGCGGAAGAGGTTACATATATGACAAACCAGAGGTTTCCTAATTCTTCAAGGTAGGTAAGAACACTGCAGTGGGCTGGTGACGTGGAGCGAACGAACGAAAAATATTGGAAAGAAAATATCAAAGGTGGAAGAGCACGTTTTCGACCGAAGAAGCTCTGGGTGGAGCCCGTCCACGAAGACAGGCGTAAACTACTCGGATTCTGAAATGGGGGGCATTACTGAGACCTAAAAAATTGAAGGCGATATCTCCTTGAAGCCAAATCCTGCGGGGTCCATCAAGGCCCCAGTAAGAGGGGTGTTATGAGACCTCAGTATATTCGAACTCATGGATTATTGAACACGAGGAATCAAATTTTCTCCTATTCCGATTTGACTTCCTTTAAACCATCGAAAATAAAAGAAAAGGTAATCATATAGTAAATGCTTCGTTTGCAGTGACCTTAAACTCAACCTTTGTGTACACTGGACAATCCTTCAAAACACAATAAAGATGCATGACCATATCACCATCAGAAGCTTTAGACACCTTTACGACTGTTCAAGGATTGTTTTACGATCCTTTTGTGTTTACTCTTGACGCTCGGTATCACGGGAGAAGATAAGCCTTGACCGGGTCGGTCATCCAGTCCATTCTTATCTGATTTAGTTGGGGATAAATGGCACATAATTGCGTCTCTGGGTGCATTTAATGTATCGGAAGAGATTTACGAATTCGGCGCGGTGGCAACAATTGAATTTGTCAAAATCGACCTTTTACGTTTGGTGATTCTGTGTTCATTCCAATATGGGGTGGCATCTGGCGTAAATATTTCTTTTACAGCCGCTTTGAACGGATACGGGCAGCAATGCCACTTGCACACAAGGGCATGTCCTTCTTGGCCCAAATGATTTTTTTTCCTTTATCAGATTCGAGGTCATTTTCGTCCTTGTTAATGAGATATTCTTTTTCTGTAATTAGATTATCATAGAAGAACGATAATATTCATAACGACGCGACAGCACTCGAGTTGACTGAAGTGGGGTAAACATAGCGAATGAAGTTCTTTGGATTCTTATGATAGAAAATTAAGATAAAGTTGATATATTTGGGTAGTAAATGAAAATGGAACTGTCCTTTCGTGTAGATATAATCCAATAAAAGAAGGGGATCTGTCCCTGAATGATGTTGAATAGGAGATGAATTACCAGAATTGTAATAATCTGTCTTTGGTTTGGACTCGGTGTATAATTATGCGAAATTAATTTTGAATAATTAAAAGGAGGAATATTATTTGAAAAAAGAAGCGATGGTCACATTAGTGGATCTTTTGGTATAATGCCAGAATTACAGCTTTAGGATAAATCGAGAATTTTTCGTTTTTTTTTCTCCTTGCATCTTTAGTTGTGTTTTTTTTTACGAATCTTAACCTATTCACGCTGCAGTGGCATGTGAGGCAACCGTTCCGCAATCCGATGGGGGTTCCAGAATTTGAAGAGATTAAAAAAAATATTTAAATTGAAAAAAAAAACACCATTGTTAAAAATTATTGAAGTAAATGAAAGAAATGCCTAAAGAAATTTTAATTAATTTTTAGTAGGTATCTTAGTTGGCTGGAAATCATTATGATACTAATTTGACCGTTACGTAAGCTAGCTGGGGGCAGCGCAGGTACCACACATCGCTGGTCGGTGACGGTAGGTAATGTAAAGGTGTAGAGCGAAGTACCGATAAAGTTAAAGTTTTATGCACCTTCAGCGACACCTGTTGTAAGTGATGAGCAGTATGCCACCAAACTCAACCAAATGAGAGAGAGTCGGCACAGCTCTGTAGGTGCTAAGTCGTTCAAAATAAGATGTGTTTTGCTAGGCAAACGATCGTCGCACATTGTTCGCGATTAGCGATCAACTGATAGAGCACGGAGTACTATTTGAATGCATCTTTTTCATCGTCTCCTGCGATCGACGCAGGGTGATGCCTAGAAAAACGGACCTTCAGTCAATGAGTTGAAAGGTTGGTTCTTATTCATCATAGTTCAAATAACGCGTTCAGATGATATGATAATATTTCAGTGAGCAGTGGCTTTTAACAAGCGATCATAAGGAAAATTTAAATTAATCAGCGACTCATCAACTAATTCACTTTAAACATTACAAGATATATATATAACGAATTCATTATCATTGTGGCTCAATAGGCCGGCGTTGGGCCTTGGCCGTCCGAATAATAAATTTGTGGATTTCAATGAATGAAGAGCACGGACTTTTCCGGCAGCGATGTAAACATTTGAACAACAATTTGGGGATTACTCAACTGTTGGAATTACTCAATTGTTTACATGATGTTAACTAATCGGTAAAATACAGAAATTATCTATGGCCCTATCACGTAATTCGATTTGAATCGAATTGCTTTCAAACGATAACAATAGAGTACTCGATTCAAAATTTTTAATTCGAATAGAATATTCGACGATTTTCGAGATTGGGAATTTGGGTACCATAGTACCATTGGTGAAAAACCTATAATTCAAATTCTATTCGAAACTCCATCCATTTTATATAAAATTTAATAAAAGCGTTTTCTGTGCAATGGCTACGCTTAAACTATAATACATTAGACCTGGTAAAGTTGCAAAAAAACGCACCTGATATGGAATCTGACTTTTTCAGGGTTTTGTAGAAAAAAAAAATGGAACAAAAATGAAATTGGTTAAATGTCTGTCAGTCTGTTTGTCCGTCTGGGCAGAGAATATTTCGTGAACGGCCGCAGCTACACGAATCAAATTTAGTAGGAATATGAAGAATTGCTATAATTCGTGGCTCAAGGCTTTTCGTTGTACTAGACCAAATTTCTCCGTAGAGGGGAAAATGGACATTTTTGTCCTTTTATCCGGTGTAGGTATGTGGCGTGTCATATCAGCGAGCTTGAGACCACTAAAACCACAAAAATGGAATTGTTGAAAGTGAACACATCCTGGACGAAGCGACCTTAAATACACAGGATGCTGATATCCTCAAGGAACAAGTTTATAATAGTATATAGTATACACTCTCACTCTACAGATTTATGTTAAGGTGGTGGGGAGGAAGCGACGGGGTAGTTTTCCCAAATATCGGATATATACTAATATTGCTTTTTTCTGAAGGTTCAATTTCAGAATTTCATTATGATCGGAGTAAAACTGTGCATTGATTTTAACGGGTGGAATGAGGGATGGGGGCAGTTTTTCAAAATCCTTTGTTGACACTGACCCAAGGTGAAAATTGAATTTTCGCAATTGCATAAAGATCAGAGTAAACCTGCAAGTTAAACTGTGAGAATTACTTTTAAGCGGTGGGAAAGGGGGCAAGGGTGGTTTCTCAGAATCTCATTTAGACAATGATTTATCTTATTTTCTGAAAGTGGAGTATTCGAAATTTCATCAAAATCGGAATAAAACAGAAGATTTGAATACAATTTTTCTTTCAAAAACCATAAAATTTAGCACAAAACGCAACAAAAATTGAAACTGTGACATAATGCTCAGAGGGAACAAAAAGTAGTAAAATTCTTTGAGTAACCTTCTTCTTGAACCATGTACCTAGACTTCATATGAAATACTACAGATATACCCGTGAGTGCATAATTCAGTGATTCACAGATTTTTGAATTTGTGTTCTCCGCTTGCTTTGAGTGCACCAAATTGCGTGTCCGCGCCCGGTTAAGAGGATGTCCGTTCTTGTAGAGTCCGCTAATAAGAGGTGAGGGTCTGTAGTACATCGGCTAGTTCCAACTGTCACCGCCAGTCTACCAGCAGCAGTAGAAAAAGTTTCCTAATAAATTGAATTTTACAACAGTTTGTAATTTTAGAGTCAGTCGAGGTTGTGACGTCATTGCGTGCACATCATTTCAGAATCTTTTTCAATAAAGAGGATTGTTACGTTTACTTTAAATTACACATTCTTATTGGGGATGCTTTTATTTCTATGTAGTGAGTACGGTTGTACAGCAACGTTGAAGTAATTTTCATCTCAGACAACGTGTCTGCTACAGGTGTATGGATTTAAAGATTTAATGGCTGGAGAATCCGAAAATATGTATTCAATTGACGATTTTTCAACTTTGTGGTAATTGATATTCATATTTGAAGTATAATTATTTTTGTCTTTACCACTGTTTTTATTACTACTCTTACTGTCGGACTATGAGCCCACTCAGCTGTTAAATGAGTACTCATTTATGGGGTAAATAACTCGGTTGACCGTGTTGCTCGTCACACATCTCTTCACAAGATACACCGACACGAACGAGATGATGCTAACTCATCTCGAGGCCATATGTAGCGCAAATTGGACTGTCTATTGGCAAAACGGGGGGGGGGGGGGGGGGGGGGGGGTTTCATGCAATTTTCTTTTCTTTAATGGCGTCGCGACGGCAAAGAGATTGAGAACTCCTGCACCGAATAACTACTAAACCTTGGTTGATGGTACTTTAATATTTATTTACATACATATGTATATATTTACAGTACAGCTTGTCGTTTTAAAATTGTTCCTCACGCTGTCCTAAAGAAAAGCAAAGAGACTCTTAATTTCTACTGTGTTGCCTCTCATACGAATTGGCATCTAACAAACGATGGTTGTTTTGCTTTTTACGCGCCGCACACAAATAAGTCTCTTTGCTACGCAGCGCTTTTTCTGCGTGAACTTATCTTTTGGCTGGGGTGAGCCTAATTTTGCATTGCGTCGCGTCATGTTAAGATCGTGCCGGCACAGGTCGTCATGCTCATGGTACAAAGTCGGTCGTGGAATAAAAAGTGGCGTGATATCCATACAAATTTTTAATATTTTCCACCAGTGAAAGCGGTCACGAAATTTTGCGGAGAGCTACATTTCACCTGACCACCAGCTGTGTACTACTTTGATAGATGAAATTTCTTCCTGTGGGAATTTTTTTTCCACCATTTGCATTTTGCACCAGAAATATTTTTCACGAAGATGGCGGTGATTGGACGACCAACTGTTGACATTTCACTACTAAACAGTTCAGTTTTTCACAAACCATTTCGCAGGCTGGTATTTTTTTTTTTTTAATTTCACGCGATCTGTGTACTAGTCTTAAAACGTAACAATGAAATGCAAAATGAGTAGGCGAAGTCAGCAAATTGAAAACGGCAAACTGGGGGTCCGGATGGAACCGCCAATGCTTCAAAAACTGGTGGCGTGGAGCCACGTATCTCATTTTTTTTGGTCGAAAACGCGTTTTTGTTTAAACAATAATATGATTCACATTAGAGCTCGCGCCCACAGAAAACTTTTCAGTTCGCAGAAAAACTAAATAGTTTAATCAGAAAAATAGAACACACGGCGGTTTATGAGACCGCGCACACAGTAAACTAAACTACAATATTTAGTAATTGCTGTGTGCGCGGTCTCATAAAACGCAGTGTGGTCTACTTTTCTGACTAAACTATTCAGTTTTTCTGCGAACTGAAAAGTTTGCCGTTGGCACGAGGACTTATATATACATACCTAAAAATTTCAACCTCGATCGCTTCCCAAGATGGTCAGTTTAGACAGTGCCATATGTACATAAATACACTGATTCGTTTGAGCTACTACTTCCAAGAAAGCTTGTTGGTGTATTCGACTCGGTGCTCGACTCAAAGGTCAAATGGATACAAAATTTAACATACTATGTTGAGCTCTTCGCGGTGTACTTATCGGGGCGCTCGATTCGATGCACACTTCCGTACGTAGCTTAAAACACTTCTGGAGTCAGTTATTTAAACATTTTCTATTTCAAAACCCGACACACACGATTTGGACGTTTCGCCGGCACTGCCAAGAGGAATGACAATCCGACATTTTCATTCCAAAATAAGCGCTCTCCACAAAACCCTCCAATTTAGGGCGGATCCCTATGTATTCCAGCTTCATTTATAAATATGCTTACAAATATTTAAAAATAAAATTTAGTGGCATCGTTTTTTCTCTGTAATAAAGAAACTTCGAATATCTTCAGATAAGCATTTTTTTCAACATTATCTACTGCGTTTATCTCTGTCTCAAATGTCGCAGCGAAATTAATGATTATCTATCTTTTTTTAATCTCCATAATCACTCTACCGCAACATACCATTCTAACTTAACCAAATTCGATTGTATTCAATACGCCAAACAATTGAATTGGATTAGATATCCTGACGAGAAATCTCATCATTAATCAATTTCATATATCTGACAGATACTTTGCAATCTTTTTGAATTATTCATCACGAATAAATGCGACCATTCACTTACTGAATTTCATTTGCGGATTGTAAGATTGGTATATCAACGACAAGAGACCGATTCCTTTTTGTCCTATGTTTGGCATATTTTTCCCTGCGAGAAATTTGCTTCGATTGGAATTCGAAATTTGGGACATAAAAACATTTCATTTTTCATCGGTGTACTTTGCCAAATAAGTCAAGGCGTGTACGATGTCATTATGCCGGGAGGAAGATGAAAAGGATACATGGTGGCGGATCCTCACAATAAGTGGTAAGTTTAAGTTGGAAATTGCTTAATCACTGCTCGTGGGGTTGTATTAAGCAAGTTGCCCTTATACAAAGGTCAAATTGATCCCTGGTGATCAGGGGTTTGCAAGTTATTTATTTAATATAAAACAATTCATATATTAAATTTTATGCATGTTGTGAGGATTCCATTCGCGGAATTTCTTCAAAAATGTACGAATCAAGACATTGATATTTCGTTTATATATAAAAAAAAATTGTCAGAAATTTCTATTATAGAAATTAAAATTTGTAATTATTATTAGTGTTCATTTTCAGGAGCACAAAAAACCAAAGGTTGCGGACTTCTGACACTGGAGTAACTACTCAAGCGTTAGACTTTTCTACTTGCAAAGAATAAAACATTTGCTTGTCATTAGATTTCACACATGATACGTAAAAGTTAGTCTATAATACTCTGTATTCTGTACGATTATCCTCATCACATAGGAATAATAAGAAGGGAAACCAATAAAAACGCTTATTACTCATGCCCTTCACGGGATTCGAGAAGGTATTTACAAGAAGTGCCTTTTCTAATGCGGAAATATTGAAGGTATGTAAGTGTCGATGACTATGCGAATTTCGTGTAGAAATCAATTTACGAGGGTAAAATGTTTACGTTGCACATTTTGTGCGGATGAACGCTTTGTCAATTTTGCAACGTGTGTAACGGTTGAGTGATTAATAATCATCATTTTAATTAGTGTTGATATGCATATCGTCGTCTTAATGTGGAAAGGGCGTAACAGATATTTTTTTAAGAGTAAAAATTTTGTCGTTTCAGATAGAGCACTCTCGAAGCACGCCATCCTTGAAAATTTGGATTGGCTCTAATTAAAACATAAGAGGGTAGAAATTAAAACAGATCAGAAATAGTTAAGTGCAGTGTATTTTGCGGATGACTTATCAGAATCAAAAAAAAAAACTTGGCTTCGAACAAAATGGATTAAGGCAGCTCCTGATTAGTGGAATCCATAGTGTGTACGAAACTAAGCGACAGGAAGAATTGGCTTAAAGCTGACTATTTTTGTGTGCTGCTCGCAATGATCCACTGCACTTTATTCTAAATAAATTACTTCAGTATATCCGACTTCCGCTTCAACTTCAATTTCGTTAAGATTTTGGACAAGTCGGACTAGTTCTTCTACGGAAATTTCCACATCGTGTGACTTGGGTAAATCCGATTTGGTGAGCCAAACCCAATTGTTTGCTTCAACGGTGGCGGGCTACCCTGTCGGATTTATTTTCCTATTTACACATTCACCAAACAGATTCTTCCAGCCTCCATTTATATATTAGAATGTTTTAACTACTTTCCAAAACTCGTGACTCGACTGCTTTCAGATGCTTTCACACTATCTGGTTTGCGTCGTACGGCTGAAAACCGATACGGCGAAATTTTTTAGTCAACTGGAGAGGAGCATAGTCCCTTTCACACTACATGGTCACGGCTAAATACATATTGAAATCTCGCCTTGTAGCCGTTTGCAGCCAATGCAACATCTATGGCGACGGAATAAGCAGTGGCATTTAGGATCAAATATGTGCTTTCTCATTAGGTGTGCTTTCTTTGCGTAACCGTGTAGGGTCCCTGCCCTAGTTACGCAAAAAAACGCTCTAGGATAGCATCCAGGTTAAATTACCAAGCGTCAAGTTGTCTACCCTGATGTCAAGTTATGCGCGTCATATGTGGTGAAAATAAATTACAAGTTCGAATCAAATATCAGTTTAAGATCGTTTATTTATTGTGACGGCCGGTGGACGTTTATACGTTCGTCGTGCCGCTCTAACTTAACAAACATCATTCAAACGAGTTATTTATCAGTGACAGCCACAAGTGCAACTCCATTTAAATGGGTCGCGGGTTCGATCCCAAGCAAATTCTTATCTTTTTTTTCCTTTTTTTTTATTTTACCCTACACCCGTTAAATTCTTAGGAAACACTCTTATTATATGGTTTTAAATCGAACGGTCAGTAGCGACGGTTGCAGGCTTTAGTCGTTACTTAAAGTAATAATGGATTACCATATTGATACGGACTTTTGATAAGCTTTGCATTGATCGAAGCAGACAAATTTCTAGAAATAAACAAAGAAAGAAACGCCGCAAAAGAGGCCTGGCGTGAAGTTAGCATTAAATTGTGACCTACACTGTATTTATTTTATTCAAAGATAGGAGTTGCGTACAAAAACAATAAATGCTTAAATTAGGCTACAGTACATTCTTTAAAATTTATATTTCTATATTTGGTATGGCACACTTCCCACGTCTGATTTACAAAATACATTTCTCATGTTACTTTCCATCTGTCCTCCTTTTATGCATCTGTCTGGGGTTAAATCTGCCAAATTTGTGATACTCATTGCATTTATATCGATATATTCATCTCTCTCTAGTACAAAATTATATTATACAACACTAATTTGCCTTAATCCCTAGTGGAGCATAGCGTCTCAACTATTCCTGCAAGACATTGTACTGTTCTGGGGTGTCTGACGCAATTCCCCACACGTCGGCCTTGATTGAAATTAGGGCTCAATTTCGTGGTATGTAAAGCAGTTATCTATCATCCTTCCGCAATTTGTGACCTATTCACTGCCATTTTCGCATGCGTATCAATTCCTCGATTGGGATCTGACCGTATACTGACGTAGTGGTCCAGGAAATTCCTAAAATTCGACGAAGACATGAGTTGACGAGAACTTGAAGCTATCTGGTAACCCTCAGTCTAACGGAAAATTTGCACGTGTTGCTCCCATGCTAAAGCACAGGCAGTACCAGGCGGCACACAGGCTCAGCTTGGTCTTAGCCCTCGGAGGGCACACATATATTTGTATAACGTAGAGTCACACTGGGATCCTGGGATCCCAGTACAAATATACTCGTATATTCTCAAACATGTTCCGAAGTCGTAATAATAAAAACGAATGCGATTAAAACAACAGTTTTTATTACATATTTAAAATAATGAAGCTATATTGGTATTGTAAAATAATGGAGTCCCAATCATTGGAATGAAAACAAAAATCCCAAATTTTCGAATTTTTTAAGTCGCTAGCATCATTGTATCGAAAGTTATCGCTTCTTGGAAGTTTCTACCAACTTGATCTTACTACAAACAAGTTACGTATCCGTCAGCACTAGAAATTCATAAAATAATACAAACGGCGGAAAAACACTTGCAAAAAGTGCACGCGCAATTGCCAGACAACCGCGTCAGCAATTATTTTTAATAAAAAGCCGACGTATACGTATGACCCCGACTCAGTCTACTTTTAACTTGAGATCCATTAAAGTGCATTGTTGAACCTAAAACCCGCGTCTTTTCAATTATTCATTTTTTTTTTTTGTATTACGGCACGTCCGCAACATAACTGGCGCAGTCGGGAAACGTAAAATTAACTTACACGGGAAGCCGCGAAGGATAACCGATAAAAAGTTAATAAAATACAATCTAATTAAACAAAAAAGGGGTATTGCAAAGCCTCGTATCAGAATTTTCAAAGAATTCGGTACACAAATAATAACTATTCTTCGACGAAAGAAAGGTACTACGAGAAGTAGACCTAGTATTGAAGAAGAATTAAAAAGTGAATGTGAACATCCTTCGACGAAAGAAAGGTACTACGATAAGTAGACCTGGTATTGAAGAAGGATTAATCCAAAAAGTGAGTGTGAAAAGGCGAAGACTTGAAGGTCAGCAACGTGGAGCGATTGAGAAGGAAGGAAAGGCGATTAACCGAACAGAATAGCAGAAGGCAAATTGAAAATAACATGGAGGAACAAATGCGGCATTTACAGCAGCAAATCCAGGAGAGGGATGCACAAATCCAACAGTTGGCTGCAGCACTACAGCAGCTTAATTTACAGCGGGAAACCAGCGAAAATCGTGACAAGGTCCTGAAAGAAATAAGATACATGACGAATTTCACCGGACGAGGAGAAGTAAAGATAAACAGTTTCGTAAGTAATATCGAACATTATTTAAACAGTATAAATAATTTGGAAACAAGAATAATGGCAGTTAGAACATTTTTTTATGAAAAAATACAAGGGGAAGCAAAAGATACAATCATAAATTTAGCAGAACCAGACAACTGGGAACTAATAAAAGAACATCTAAAACTTAGATACAAGCCCGATACAGAACCGGCACAAATATACAGGAGTATTAGTAGCTTAAGAGTGAACAGCGTAGCAGAATTAACATTAGAAGTACAAAAAATAAAATGTAAAACCGATGAATTAATAATATATTATAAAGAAGATACTTGTATTGATTTAAAAAATGTAGAATCTTTGTTGGCTAATACAATTAAAGAAATGAGCCAAGGTGTGTTACTAGACAAAATTTATGAAGAAAAACAGTTGGAAAATATTTTAAGTATTATGAACAAAAGACGATTTGAGGATGAGTGTATCAAACCAGAATTTAAAAGACACAGAGTTAATAATTTCCGTAAAGAACAAAAATATAGACATTGTAATAACGAAACAAATGACCGTAATCGACAACAATATTCAGACAATTATAGACAGGGACCAGGACAATTTCAAAGACAGACACAATACAGACAAGACTCTAATGACGTCAAACCGTACCAAAATAGTAATAGACCTCTTAATCAAAATAGAAATCTTGAACATAATAATTCCGGTTATAATAATAATTATCCAAATTCAGGACAGTATAAAAATTATCAAAACTCAGGGCAGTATCGAAACAATTATCAAAATTCAGGTCAGTACAGAAATAATTATCAAAATTCAGGACAGTCGAGACAAGCATCGGGAGGTTTTAAACAATATCGACAAGAGCCTATGGAAGTTGATAATATTCAACGCCAAAAACCAGTTTCTAAAAATGATCCGAAAAACAATAACAGACAATACCAGACATCTAACAAAAACACAAAAGAAGACGAAAACCAAGGCAAAAGTCGGGAAGATTTTTTTTACAACTAGCCTCGGAACAATTGCCAATGATTACAATAACAATAAATTCAATAACATATAACGCATTAGTTGACACAGGGTCATCGTTCAGTATTATGGACGAACAAGTAGCCGAAAATTTTATAAAAACCAACATTAAACCATTACATTTCTCAACAGTTACAGGAAAAGACACTATTAATCAAGAGGTTCATACTTTTGCACCAATAGAATTTAATCCTCATCCTAAAGGTATGGTGAGATGGAAAGTAAAAGCACTAGGTAGTAGGAAATATCAGTTTATAATAGGCGTAGATTTACTTAATAAACTAGACACAATAATTGATATGGAAGAAGGGAAAATAGTTATAAATGGAGCTGAAAGGAGATTTTTGAATAACCCATATCCTGTAAAAGAAATTTGTACGTTGGAAACAACCGAAAACGACTATATAAAAAGACTTAAACTGGACCATCTTAATGAGGAAGAAAAGGGAGAAATCATTAAAGTTATTAACAATTTTAGTGACATCTTCTTTAAAGAGGGAGACAAACTTACTAGTACAACTAGTATTCAACATGAGATAAGAACAACAACAGACAATCCTATAAACGCAAAACTGTACAGGTACCCTCCAAAACATGAGGAGGAGGTAAGGAGACAATTGATTGAAATGGAAGAGCAGGGTATAATACGTAAAAGTAAATCAAGATATTCGAGTCCGCTTCTTGTTGTACCAAAGAAACGAGACAATTCTGGGGAAAAGAAATATCGCCTAGTGGTCGATTATAGACCATTAAACGCAGTTACCATCGATGACCAATATCCTTTACCTAATGTTGAAGCTGCGTTTGATAAACTGGGAAGAAGCCCAGTATTTTTCGACGATAGACCTTGCAAAAGGCTATCACCAAATTCTAATAAAGGAAGAAGACCGAGAAAAAACGGCGTTTGTGGCACCTCAAGGGTTATATGAGTTTGTGCGAATGCCGTTCGGGCTGAAAAATGCGCCAAGAACCTTCCAGAGGTTAATAAATGAAGTACTTCGGAAGTACATTAACATTAAATGTATAGTGTACTTAGATGATGTGCTAATCTTTAGCACTTCGCTTAAGGAGCACATACAGGCAATCAATGAAATCTTTAAAGTATTTCGGGAACACAGACTAAAAATCCAGGTGGATAAGTGTAGTTTTTTACAAAAAGAAACCACTTTCTTAGGGCATATCATTACAAAGGAAGGCCTCAAACCAAACCAAGAAAAGATAAAGGTTATCCAAGATATCCCTTTACCGAAAACGGAAAAAGCCATTAAAAGTTTTCTGGGGATGACGGGCTACTATAGAAAGTTTATAAAAGACTATGCTAAAGTAGCCCAACCTCTCACCAAATATTTACAAAAAAATGCAAAAATTAACATTCGTGATCCGAACTACATCGATGCATTTGAGAAGCTAAAAAGTCTTATAAGTTCTCCACCAATTCTGAGGTTTCCTGATTTTCAAAAACCATTTCAGTTGACGACAGATGCGTCAAATTATGCAATAGGCGCCGTCCTCTCGCAAGAAGGACACCCAATTTGTTTCGCGTCTAGAACCCTAAATTCGCATGAGAGAATCTATGCAACAATGGATAAAGAATTTTTAGCCATCGTATGGGCCGTAAGCTATTTCCGTCCCTATCTCTATGGTAACAAATTTAAAATATTTACGGATCACCAACCAATTAAATTTCTTCATGCTAAGTATAAAGGGAAGGATATGACTCCACGCCATCAAAGATGGTTACTCAAGTTAGGAGAATATAGATTCGATATTGAATACTTGAAAGGAAAGGAAAATTACGTTGCAGATTTTCTTAGTAGAGTAAATCAACCAGAGGAAGAAGATTGCGATCAAGATGAATTAAAAGATACCTATTCAGATTTACCAGCAATTTTTAAAATGGAAAATGATAATGAAACTATGGCAACATGTCACTCGTCACCTGAAGAACTCTTAGATCATATTCCTATTAAAGAAGAAATTATAAATAAATACAAAACTCAGATAATTCTCACAAATAATAAAGTCCAGGAATTGGAAACCATCCATGGGAAAAGAATAATTTTTATCTCTGAGAACGACTTTAGTAATTTACACGATATCCTAAGAAGATACATTAAAAAAGGTATTACAGCCATTTACACAGAACTTCCAGATACCAAATACAATGTAGTCCAACAAAAAATCCGAGAACTTTATTCAAATGACAACCAAGTCAAATTTATTAGATGCTCACTTCGTGCACAAGATATTAAAACGGAGGTAGACGCAATAAAACAAATATCCCATTACCACATTCGCGAGAGTATGCACTCAGGTATCCAAGAAACATTTAACTCCATTAGAAACAAGATATATTACCCAAAATTGTTAGAATTAATACAACTTGTCATAAGTCAATGTGAAATATGCTTGCGAGTGAAATACGATCGGAACCCCATCAAACCAAAGTTTGCATATACCGAAACTGCATCCGACATCAACCAAATAGTTCACATAGATATATACACTATAAAAAATTATAATTTTCTAACCATAATAGACAAATTTTCAAAATTTGGGGCTGCATATTTTCTAAACGATAAAAATCATATTACAATCATAGAACAACTTGAGGAACATTTCGCTAAGGTAAGCAAACCGAACAAAATCATTGCTGGAAACGAATTTAATAGCGTTCAAATTAAATCATTTTTACAACTAGAAGAAGTAAGTTTACATTTAACTAAAGCCCATAGCCATACAGGATTAGCAGACATAGAAAGATTACACAATACGATCGCCGAGAAGTTTAGGATCTTAACACATAATCAAACAAAATTTTCACCGCGAAGGATCATACAAAAAGCAATCAGAAATTATAACGATAGGTATCATTCGGTAATAAAATGTACACCAAGAGATGTACAAACTCGCAAAATAGATAAAGATAAAGTCAGAAATAATCTGGAATCGTATAAAGAAAAAGCATTGGAAAGACATAATAAGAACAGAGAGGACTATTTAGAGACAAGGACGACAGGCTTTATAAAGAACTATAAAGCTGCAAGACAAAAACATTTACCCAAGTACAGGAAGGCTAAACTTGAAAATGTTCACCCTATCAATATTAAAAGACCCCTCAAATTTTATGAAATGGCTAAAACAAATGAAGAAAAAGAATTTCCAGGATTACAGAATGAAACAGAATCAGAGGAATTTTTAGAATTACAGGAAGAAACAGGAATAGTTGAATCTCCAAAAGTACAGGAAGAAACCGAAATAGCCGCATTTCCAGAATTACAGCAAGAGTCAAAAATAGTTGAATTTCCAGAATTTACAGAAGAACAAATTTCACTTATAAAGAGAGTATTAGAACAGGGATCAAAGCAAGAAATAATTATATCCAAATTCAGTTTGACCATTTCTAGGGATGATTTACAAACGTTAAAGGAACAAGCATGGGTAAACGATAATATAATTAATTTTTACATGAACCTCATTATGGAAAGAAGTCAAGAAAGGAATATTAGAAGGGTATATACTACAAACACATTTTTCACTCAGTGTCTCTTAAAATCAGGATATGAGTCCATTAAAAGATGGACGCGAAAAGTCAACATTTTTTCTTTTGATTTGATGATTATTCCAGTACATGTTAATCAAGTACACTGGTGTCTAGCTGTGATTGACTTCCAGAGCAAAACTATAAGATATTTTGATTCATTTGGAACACAGAATTCACAATTACTCGACAAATTAGAAGAATATCTTAAGGCGGAGTCCTTGGATAAAAGGAAACAGCCTTTAGATACCACAAACTGGAGGAAGGAAAATGTCCAAGACATACCTCAACAAACTAATCAAAATGATTGTGGAATTTTCAGCTGCACGTTTGCAGAATATATTTCAAGAAATCACGATTTTACATTTTCACAGAAAAATATGACCTATTTTCGAAAAAAGATGATCGTAGAAATAAGCCAAGGGAAACTACTACTATGATGTAGATATGATAGTTACAAGAAATTAGCTTAAGCATACATTAATAATTGATCTAACACATAACTATGATTTACAGGTAAAAATATTAATACTAATAATGATTTTAACAATAACTCCAACGAACGGACAACTACAAATATATAACATAAACGAACAAACAGGATTCGCGGAAATAAAACTGAAACAAGTTGAAATAGTTAGTCAAACTCAAATAATTATACATATGATTAATACAACAGAAATCTTAGACGTTATTCATAATTTTGGAAACAACATAAAACTCTTAGACCATGAACATCAAAACTTATTACTAAATGAACTAAATCATTTAACAGTCAAAATTAATACCATAAGACCGAAAAATAAAGCAGTAAATAGTAGAACAAAAAGAGGACTAGTAAATATTGTTGGTAATATTCAAAATTGGTTATTTGGAACAATGGACGATCAAGACATCGAGACACACTTAATGACAGTAGACACGAACGCACATAATCTAATTAAAAACACTAATCAACAAATCATAATTAATAATAACTTTAATGATACATTTAAACAGTTGAAAACAATTATAGAAAATGATAGGAAAACAATACTAGATAAAGTAAATAGCATATCAAGTAACGTAATAAATAATAGCATATTTCTTGGCCAAGCCTTCAAAATTCAAATATTAAAAAGTAAGATAGATTATATATTCGATAATGTAGCATCAGTGAAAAGTGGAATCCTACACCCAAACATTCTAAATGACGAAGAAATACAAAAATTTAATATTGACATAAATAAAATGCAGCATATAAGACTAGGACTTGCAACTGTGGAAAATAATCTGTTAATATTTGCTATTAAGATTCCTAAAGAATTCATCAAAGTACAACTAAGATTAAATATACCCATTCCAAATTCAGAGCAAAAAGAAATTGATTTTGAAAAAGAAACCATTTTTAAATATAATAATAAAACCTATCATTATGAAATATCAAAAAATTTAAACGAACAAACTTTAAGTACGCATTGTGTATATAGACATAATTGTAAACTAAGAAAAAATCAAAACACAGAAATAATAAAAATCGATGATGAAACTATAATAGTCAAAAATGGAAAAAATTTAAATATTACTCAAAATTGCGACGAAAGAAAAATAGAAATTCAAGGAAATGTCCTAATTCATTTTAACGAATGTGAAATAAAAATTTTAGATCATTATTTTTCAAACAAATTAACGAAAATTCAAGACCGATTCTATTATCCTGGAAATGAAAACTTTGATTTTAAAGACAAAATTGATTTTGAAGAAATTATATTTTGAAAAACGTAGAAAATGTTGAAAAAATAAAAGAATTACAATTTCACCGAAAAATGTCATATGGAATGTATACAATAATATTTGTAATAATTTTATCTATATGTATATCACTACTATATTTATATTTGACATATCATAAAAATGTAAAGATAGATGTTATAAAATAAATAGAATTCAGGAGAATTCTTGTCTTAAGGAGGGTGAAGTTACGTATCCGTCAGCACTAGAAATTCATAAAATAATACAAACGGCGGAAAAACACTTGCAAGAAGTGCACGCGCAATTGCCAGACAACCGCGTCAGCAATTATTTTTAATAAAAAGCCGACGTATACGTATGACCCCGACTCAGTCTACTTTTAACTTGAGATCCATTAAAGTGCATTGTTGAACCTAAAACCCGCGTCTTTTCATTTATTCATTTTTTTTTTGGTATTACGGCACGTCCGCAACATAACTAACATTTGACCAACATTTCAAATTATTAGCTTCTTTTTGTCGAAAGTTATCGCTAATTTGAAGTTTAATTTGTAGGTGAAGTAGGGATTCCATTGATCTGATCTTGCGTATTTTTAAAAGTTATCGAAAGTTATCGAGCGAATGGAAAGACAGACTGACGGACGGACAGACAGACATGGCTAAATTGAATTAGGAGGTGGCCCTGATCATATATACATACATACATTGCCGTACCTACGGAGGCTCCTTTAAGGCGTTACATATTTTCGTCGTGACAAAAACAATATACCCTATACTTTATAGAGTCTAGGGTGTGAAAATATGACGCCTTCACTATCGTTAATCAAATATTAACCGCCAAACTCTCATGGAGGCAAGAGGGCGACAGACTATTTATTGCCCTGGTCAAAAAATGGTTTAGCTATTTTACAATCCTGGAACCGATCTCCAATGTTGAACCATACCATGAAAATATATTGGTTCATTCAATCTATTCTCCTCTTTACGAAAAGAACAATTTCTGCCCCAGCCAGTGCTTACTGGGTCTGTTCACTCCTGTCCCCACAATACCCTTCTAGGCATTTACTAATTAGCCCTAACCCCATGTAATGGACGGTTTGTTGGTCCTCCAAAGATGCCCGTGGGGACGGAGCCTAATGTTACTTAGTTGACCGTGAAGGTCGGACCGTGCCATCTGGCGAATAAAAAGACTCCTCAACGAGATAAGCAGCGGCCTATGCTCGCCGTAGCTCAGTTCGGGAGATGTGGGCGGGATTTTCGCCGCTCGTTGCCCCTGTCCTTTGCGTATTAACAAAAATCCATAGGCCTGGGGAAGACAACACAAACAGGGGAGGTAAAAATGGGGAATAAAAAAAATTAGTCGAGAAGGATGGAATGGTTGGAAGACGGATCAGACGCCCACGCGGTCGCACCTGGGTCCGGGTGTAATGGGACCCTCGGGCTCTGGTTTCGTACCACCAACAGAACACTACTCATCAGGTGCTGCTTTGATCTGCTGGTGGGAGCAGCACTACCAGACCATAATATGGTTCGTTACAGGTGGTTCATTACAGCTTCCAAAAATGGAGGACGAGGTCACGTGACCGAAATAATTGGAGGACAATGATCCAGGCAGCCAGAGCCCAGAGATTATAATCTATATATATAGATAGACTATCTGTCTATATCTATATAGACTATAATCTATCACAACGGGGCGACCGGTAGCGCAGTGTGTTGAGGCATCAGTCTCATGTTTGACTACCGGCGTTTCGGGTTCGAATCCCGTCCACGACGACGTTCGTGGCCATGGATGTGCAGGAGGTGCATGCTGGCAACTGCATTCTCTGAAACCAATTTATGCCAACGAAACGTCAACTGGGCCGCATGGAACAGTTGACGCGCTATGCCCCACAAGGGGTTAGGGCAATTGAGCATAATCTATCCCAGAGATATAGTCAGACTAAAGGAACGCCTACCACACCTACAAATATAAAAAAATGAAATATTCGCTTAACTAACTCTCGGTAGATATATTGATAGTAAGGTCTCGCGAGCTTGTATTGGAATTGGGTAAGATCCAATCGAAACTCCTACGCCCCTTCAAATGATTATCGATAGGTTACAACGGTTGCTTCATGGTAGCTTCATCCACTAACTACTGTTTAAACTGATCATATAGGATAGGAAACACACTTTTAATGCATATGGCTGTTTCCTATTTGAAGTTTTGGTATCCCCACTAGGTCTGCACAAGTCCAGGGTATATAAGCTTCGGCCTTGTTTTATATTAAATTCGAATAAATAAATAAAGGAAGATTATTATCGAAAACGAAGTTTTATTGAGGAGACAACGTTTGCTCGCCGTATGTTTTCGATTGACTAGGAAGGAATATATTCCTTTCATTATCAGTTTATCAGTTGCATTCTCGTACTTACTGTTATATTGATCGATTATTAGCTGTAGCAAAGAGTAACACCACGATGAATATCACAAACCTACATCAGATTCTTGACACTTTTCAACAACCCAATTACATCTTGAAAAATGGTGTCAACTCCTGACATCACCAAAATTACAAAAACTTATTTTTCAAATTCAATTTGATAATTGATTGGCATATGTCTCCGACAGTCCTGATTTAAAACAGAATTTCTTAGCCAGCAACTGCATTTCTGTCCTTTTCAAATTCAGTTTAAACCCATTGACATCTTCCTTATGCAGTTCAATTAATTTTCGTCTTCGGTAATTTCCTTTTAAATTGTTATAGTCTTTTGGCACATACTTAGGCGGTCCTTATTGAACTAGTATCTAATTGTACAGTTGTATGGAATAGGAAAAGGGTGGGAAAAGTTGCAGATTATAAATGGTCCCAGTGATTGAAAGTAATTAAAAATGTTGAAATTGAGATCTGTGTATCCAATTATCCCGTCTATACGACGACGTCTCGGGGGGAAATGAGTGCAGATACTCGTAGACGGATAATATCCAAAAATAAATACGTACATGTGATTGTTTCGTAAATAGTGTTGCCATACCAGCGATGCACTAACTTATTATATTGGCTATGTATTTTGAATCGTAGTAAGCTCCATCATACATCTGCGTTTACCTTGTTTTTTTAGTATCCACATTATGAAATTATTCAATGTGCAAAATTGGTAAGTTTGCAAAAAGATTGAAATTTATAAAAAAAAAATAATAAGTTGCTCCCATAAACTATCATAGTGTCTTAAAATATTTTACTTCATTAAACAAGTTTGGTCATCCACATTATGCTTCGATCTTAACAACACTATTACCCAAATGGTCTCGATCTGGTAGTGTTCAGGACTCGACACCTAGTCACCAGTCAGTCACTAGCTTATCTCCTCCCAACTGGAATGTGTCAATCAAAACAATCGAAACAACATGAAAACGATTTATTATCTGACTCCCATAACAAATCACCCGGAGGACCTCAATCTTGGGTGATTTCAAGAATGCATGTTTCAAGACTCGTATGGGGTCACCAAGGGGTTATATGGTTAAACGAATTCTACATCGTGTCAGGAGTGTCAAATTTCGAAATTGTAGGCCTTTCCTAGATGAGTTGCGAGCGCATATACGGTTGAAAAGTTGAGGCGAGTTTGTAGTGTGGCAGGCATACGCCCACCGTGTTAAACAACAACTCATTCATATTAATGATGCGAGAAAATGTGTTCTTCCGAAGCGGACATTTTTGGGATTTGTGGCAATCAAAGGCTAGATAGTTTTTGGTTTTTGAAATTGGTTGGGATGGAATTATGGGATGTTATTGATTGTGCGGATTATGAGGGTTTGAAAGAATGTAAAGTCTTATAGCTATTTTTGGTATAGTAATTATTCGTCAGTATGCTCGTTATTAATACCTGATACTCGTATTATGTGGATGTGTCTAAATGTATGTGGCTCCAAGTTCAACCTTTGAACGAATTTTCTGAGAAATTTCTTTTTCTGGATAATTTGCTTGAATTGACTCGTGCGATAGTCTGTTAAATCGGTCCCTGGTTACTTATGGACGTGAGACAAGCCTAATAGTCGTCGAGGCAATAGACGGCGGAAAAGAGTTTGCAATTGCAACCATACAAAGAGCTTCGACGTGTCTCTTAGTAGAGGGTTATTAATGACAAAAAGGAATAAATATAAGTAGCATCCTCGAATAGAACTAAATGGCACCTCACTTGCCGGAATCAAAGTCAAAAATTGTATTTTTTTTCATTAACGCAACTCTTCATGGGACTAAGGAAAAAAAGTGGATTCAATAAACCTAGAAAATGTTGAGCGATTTATTTCTCATATTTTATCAAGAATACTGTGATTATCGAATGCTTTGGGGAAAGCTGTGATAAGTGAACAAACTGTTTGATCATGGATTTGTCTAACACAAAATTTAAAGTTCATTAAAAATCCAACGAAATAAAGTTTCCAACACTTTCCGTGTCTTTAGATACTCTCACATGAAAAAGAATATTTTTCGTGCTTCATGCTTTTCTTTATATAAGCAAAATTTTCAGTCTAGAAAAAAAAGAAAATCTGAATATTCTGAGAGCGTTTTCTAGGAAACTTTTGAAGCAAATTTAATATATTTTTTCCACTCAAATAAACTAAATGAATCTCTTCCAAAAAGTTACACTATTTCTTGACAGTATACACTTAATCGCCTATTATCTGAGCCAATAAATCATTACCACTCTATCAAGAATATTTGCGAAAAAGGCGATTAAATGGCTCGAGAAGCTTTTGATTTTCATAGGATCTTTCCTAGATATCACTTTAATACGAAGAACATCCTTTTCCCTGTCGTACAGTTGCAGCAGAACCAAAATATCAGCGTTGAGTCTTTGTGATAACCGAAGAAATTACATACAAAATTATGTTGAAATCGGACCACGGGAAATGCCTGGGGGAGTGACCTTCAAAAAGACTTAAGGGAGTAACACTGGCTTAAACACAGTGCAGCATACTGTTAGTCCAGTCGATAACCGAATTTACTGCCGCCGTAATGGGGTCAGCGTCACCCAAGCCACCTACATACCGAATCTGGTTAAGATGGCACCACGGGAAGTGCAAAAACTCTAGTAGTTCACAAACATTTTCGGTACTTGTTTTCATAATAATTTTGTCTTCAAGTATTGTCCCCAAAAATACAAATTTGAATGCAAAACTTAGGTCTTTATATTTTTTGTACAAAAATTCGTTTTAATTTTTGATAGTCTGAGATGCTTCTTAAAATACGAATACATAAACCACGCTTTCCTCTCCGACTTAACGAAAAATTTTAATTTTTCTCCGTTCGCCTGTGCGGGTCGGGCCTCCTGTGCAGCGAGACACACGACACACGTTACGGTAGAGCTGCACATATATACCTCAAGGTATACTTGCTCAAGCATATCTCAAGCTATATCTCAATGTATACAATAGGTATACCTGCAATGGCTGCAAAACTGGAACCCTGAACCAAGCCAAGGAAAACATGATAAGCATTTCCAAACGAAGGATCCTTTGAAGAATATTCGGAACGGTTCATGCCGAAAATTGATGGCGAATCCGGCACAATCATGAGTTTTACAGCTGGAAGTTTCGAAGAATATCAAATTAGATCGACCGCTATGGGGAGGACACGGGCAACGCATGGACGACAGCCGAATGTCTAAGCTAGTTCTGAAAGGCAACATCAGCGGAACAAGGCGGAGAAGGGGACCGAGAGTTCGATGGGAAGGGTCAGTTGATCCGGACGCCGAACAACTGCAGAGCTTTCGAAATTGGAGAACACGGTCATTTCACCGAGAGAATTGAGGAAAAGCTATCCAGACGGCCAAGGCCCGACGACGGACCATCGCGCCACAATGATGATGATGAGGCCATCGAAAGTGGAGGATTTAGTCTTTTGTGTGAGTCGACGCTAACAGCCGCACTTTGGACAGGATTTACTGCAACGATCTAGAAGATCTAAAGACTACTCTAACTGAGCTAGATTTAGATTCCATATTGTACTGTGGATTAGCAAATGATTAATGAATGAAAGAGATAAGAGATGATTAAAAAACAGAGCAGCCCGAATATTCCCTATAGTGTAATGAATCGCCTTTAATGGACCATATCCTGGCAGTGCTGCTTCCGCTGGCAAATCAATCGAAGCACCTAACGGGTAATGATCTGTCGATGGTACGAAACCAGAGGTCGAGTCTCCCATTACACCTGGACCCCGATACGAGCGCGATGTCAAGGGAGCCATCCGCCAATCATTCCATTTTTATCGCCTCACTCTTTTTATTCAATTTTTAACTCCCCTGTTTATGTTGTCTTCTCCAGGCCTATGAATTTTTATTAATACGTAAATTACAGGGGCAACGAGCGGAAAACCCCGCCCACGTCTCCCGAACTGACCAGCAAGCATAGGCCGCTGCTTAACTCGTTGAGGGGCCTTTTTTTCGCCAGATGGCACGGCCCGACTTTCACGGCCATTATGACACCTTAGGCTCCATCCCCACGAGCATTTTTCGATGACCACTAAACCGTCCCTTACAATAGTATGGAATATCATAACTGCAATACTTCAGGGAATTGATTGTAATCAAGGAGTTTCTTTCTTACTGACCATATCTATAAAAAAAATCTTATATATTGACATGTATGTTATAATGTTTAGTAATTGACGACAAATTGACAATATAAAACCAATCCACGTATGTGTTTAGTATCCTGTCAAGCTAGCAATCCTGTTAACGAACAACCGGCCTTAATAAGGCCAATGCCATGTTTAAACGTTCCAATTATTTATTTACAATCTCGTACCAAACAGCGCGACTTGCAAATGGTTAAGTGCAATTTCAAAGCGAATACGTTAATTTTTAAGTATGTAGTTAGTCAATTTGTGGACCACACCTACTACAATAGTCTTCAATAATAAGTCAACGGCAATAGAAATAATCTAACATTCTATCGCACACCCCACACACGTTTGTGCATTTATACATATTCGAAAGTAATTCCGCCCATGCAATTGCTAATAAGTGGTTTGTTGCGAATGTTGCAATTTGTGACAAGTTACCAATTTCAAAATGTTCCATATGCAAAGCAAATGATCTATTGATCGGAGCAGTTTCAAATTATTTGCGCCACTTTCAGGGAAATCATATGAATAATGAAAGAGAAATGCTAACGAAAATTATTAGGCACCTGCAATACGTACGCATCAAGGCACTCCCGGTGTCTGTAGTAGGAAGCCGTCAACTATTTTCCTTTTTCTAAGTAACTACATAATTGCACCAGGTGGCATTTGAAGGATTGAAACTGTAGCGAAACTGAAATTTCGATGAATACTTGTGAATTTGTTGATTACTAGTTGCATGGAAGTACAAGTATAGTTGGCAATTATGTTACGATGGTATTTCATCAGGACTAAAGGATCTGAAGCGGAATGTGTAATTATACCAATTATAACTGGAATTATTTTAAATCATACTATAGAGTTTGCTTCAAAATTAGTGGTCACAGCAAAATCTTTGTATTGATTAAAATTTGTTACTGGGGCCATTGAACCAAAACACCATCCCAGCGTTTTTCTTGTATCCGTATTATTCTCGTCCCCTAGTCGAATTACAAATAGGACCAACCAACTGCCGTAATAGGTCCCTCAAGAGATACACCATTACGACAAATCACAAACGAAATGAGCAAAAATGAAATGATTATGTACATCCCGGACGACTGCGATTGTTTCTTGCAATTGTAGCGTCTTCAAGCACGTCTATATCTATTACGCTTATTGTGCATAACGATGGAATTATTCAAAACCAACAATTCACTTGTGTCATGTCTGCCTAACGCAATGTTTTATTCATGGCCCATTATATGCGTGTCTGACGTCCTCCTCCCAACACTGCACAGTTACTGACTTCGCGTAAAGAAAACGTGGGAATCTCATCGTCCACTTTGGCTTTCCCTTCTCCTGTGAGTTATTCCATTCAGATACCAGTAAGTGTCCTTTTTTTATCTGTAACGTGGATATGCAAATTGTCGAGGGTGAAAAAATATACGTTTTCCAAAAAAAAAAATCCTATTTTGTTCGTTATCGGGCAGATTCATGTCAACCAATTGAGACCTGCTCGTGATGAAGTAGACAAAAGAACACCATTACGAGTACGAGTAGTATTATACTTTGAAGGGCACATTTAACGTTTATCTGGCGGACGAAGAAGGCTGTTAACATGCAAAGCGCCTTGAGGTCGTGCCGTAGCTATGTAATCAATCACAACTTGCGCGTCTTGCCTTATTTTGTGTTCCTGTCAAATTTTGATGAATCGATTCCATCAAATATCCATTAGATATTGTTCTTGTTGACGAAACGAACGATTATCACTAAAAATTGCCAATGGGTTGATCGTTCATGGCATTGTTTTCACAAAAGGATTGGCCTTTTGGTATGAACACGATTTTAAATTTTAAAATTGAAAGTGAACGCATGCAAGCATATGTGGCGATTGGACGATTACGTGAGAATTTGATAAGAGGGTTCCGGGATTTGTGTCCTCTGGGAAATCATAACCTAGAATTCCAAATTGAAGATTTTCGTGATATCACGGCAATAGAAAGAATAATTTGAATGATGATTTATATCCCTGAAGAAGTGCTAACACATCAATAATACATCATTAATGTTTTTTGTTGTGCTGTTTATTTTCTATGACAAATTTTAAAAACTTGAGGGCAGGTGTCGATGTTTTCGAACAATTTACAGTTTGGGGAGCACATAAAGTTAATTTCCTATCAACAAAATGTTCGTTTTGTATTATTGTTTGGAATAGTAAACCTACAAAATAATTTTGCGGCCTAAAGGAAATTTATCCGCTGGTATAGGTACTAAGGATTTAAGTTTTCTTTTGAAATTTAAGTTGGCATTTGAGTTCTAACTAAACCAAGACCCACTCCCAGCAAAGACATGCCCCGTTTTCGTGGTCGCTACTCCAATTTGCTCTCGATCGCTCTTTTTTTGCCACCTGCTCTGTACGAAAAAAATGTAGCCAATGGCTGCGTCCATAAAAATCCATCGCTGAGTCAGCGCTTCTCAATTGCTGACCAGCATGTGAATATTTTCGTGGTTTAGAAACGACATGGCACACAAGGTACGGTAACAACTTGCTTTCCAACAATAAAGTTTAACAATCTCGTTAAAAACACGACCATCGACCAGTGACGTGCAGTGGAAATTTTTCATAGTCAAGCAGTTGGGCGCCCTAAAGCCAATTTAGCATAAACAAAAATGGACTGTATAATAGAATATGGACAGTCACAAAAACATTTATACCAACCGGCTTTAAGCCTTAAAGAAGAAATCAGGAAAGATATAAATAAAATATTGGCACATATATTCGGAATACAAAAAAATAAATAAATAAAATATTACTAATAAAAAAAATGATAAATAAATATTATGTTAATTAAGACTAAGAAAAATTCAGGGGTATTTGAAATAAATAAATATTCTTTCGCCATTGCCATTTATTTGTATTCCAAATCTATGCGCCGTTCTTTAAGTAAAAATTCTTTAATCACATTATCAAAAAAATCGTTTTCTCTTCGCATTTGTATAAGAAGATCCTTTTCAACCGCAATTAAAGCAAGATCCGAAAGTCGTTCTTGGGATTGGCGATTTCTCAAAAATGTGTGAACGCGCTTTAGTGTTGAAAATGACCTTTCCGCAGTTGCCACTGTGACTGGAATTGACGTTAATAATTTTGCTAAAATATGAACTTGCTTAAAACCGTTTGCGACATAAGGCCGTTTTTGAAAATAATCGAGAATTTTACTAGGATTCGCGTTTTTAAACTCATCTGAAGAATAAATAACTTTTAGCTCATTTTTCAACTTTATTCTGTCGAAAAATTGACCGTGATATTCAATAAGTGAGTCAAAATTTTTATCGGGAAAATTTGACTTGAATTTAGAAAAATAATTCGGTTCAAGCAACTCTAAAAATGAAAGATCTTTAAACGAATGGAATCGATCTCGAATTTGCCCGAGAATAACATCTATAATCTCCCGAAATATCCGCCGTAAATTTTGTAAAGGATCTATCGCATTTCTACATTTCTTACGTGGTGGCTGATATTCTGCTGTAACTGTCGAATAGAAATTATCAAACTTTTTAGAAAAGTCATTTTCAAGCCAATTTTCAAATTCAATAATTTTTTGGCTTGCATATGAAATGTTTACCACTTTGCTCTGAATAATATTAAATAATATATCAGTTTTCGAAAAAATTTCAGAAAAAATTAACAGATATAATTGAAAATCTGACTCTGCGAATTTTTGTAAGTATATATCGGAAAAAGTCAAGGAATCGCCATCCCAGTGTTGAGAACCATTCGAAATTGTCTCAAAAACTGTACAAATTTCATGCTTATGTTCAAATATAACGTTAATAATACGCGAATGATAATGCCAACGCGTTTTGGAAACCGATGGTAAACGACGATTTACTATATTTGCAAAAAGGTCCGACCTTTTAGTGGATGTATTAAAAAATGATGCGATTTTATTGATGTGCGCGAAAAATAATTTAATTTGCGGAATAAACTCAACTGCTTTAGACAATACTAGATTTAGTGAATGAGCGTAACATGGAACGAAAATTGCCGATTTATGTTTTTCCCGAATTAAAGTCTGAACTCCACGAATTTGAGAACTCATTACTGCTGCGCCATCGTAACATTGTGCAATTAATTTCTTATCGATATTAAAATTTTGCAATTGTTTTAAAATGTGAGAGCTTATTGCTGTAGCTGTACGATTAGCGCTTACATCCAAAAATCCGATAAATCTTTCTTCAATCTCATTTGATATTGTATATCTAAAAATCATCGTTAATTGTTCCCGACCGCTAACATCTGGCGTTTCGTCGACCATTACAGCTACAAATGGAGCCTCCTTTATTTCCAAATTGATTTTATTTCGAACCACATTAGCTATAGCGGAAACAAGATCGTTTTGGATTCTATTAGACAAACCCGAAAACGCTGCATTTGCTTTTATAGAATCTATGTGGGACTCAATTATCGGATCGTACAAACTCAAGAAATTTACGGTTTCGATAAAATTACCACGATTATTTGAAGAAGAGTCTTCATTATTTCCGCGAAAAGGAAGCTCCTGTTTTGCCAAAAAAATTACAGTATCGATTAAACGTTTCAAAATATTACGATTACGCTCAACTTTTTCATTATGCAAACTAACAGATATTGCCACCTGGTTGCTAAGCATAAACTCTATACGCTGTGAACCAAAATTATCTAATTTAATTAACGACTGAAGATGTTTTTCGGAACTTGAATGCTTTGCTGCTGAGCCCGTAAAATTATTCAAATCACTAAATCCAGCTTTATTCCAAACAGATTTTTCATTCGTGAACAAAAGACACGGCCAGCAAAATAACTTATTTAATTTACAGCTTCCCGTTAACCAAATGTACTTTTCCTACGTTTCGATATGGAATTTTCGCGTAATATTTTTTAATTTAAACTCTAAACTAAGATCTGGCTTCGGTCTATCCGATTCTATAATTTCTCTTTTCTTGGCAAAGGAAAGAGTTGAAAATCCCGCTTTTAGTACGAAATCCGTCGCGCAGCAATACTCCGACATAATGCGAAAAGAAAACTTACCACTTTTATCACAAATCAAATCAATTAAATCACTACAAACGGTCAAAAAAACTTCAAATCACAATTTAATCAAAATCACCCGATTGCACTGATTTCCTCTTTTAAATTGCAACGGAAAATCCATTACATAACAAAAACAAAAGCTCTACTGGAAAAATCAAATTCCCATAAACATTCCCTGCATTGGCAACATTTCATTAACAAGCATCACTGGGCTTTATCCCACACACAAAAGCAGTCGCGCCAGTGCTTGACTTGTCTCATATAAATTTGCGAACAAAACAAAAAAAAATCGTTGCCCAATGTACTACCGAAATCCAAGATTCCCATTTTCTGGAATCAACATGTCTCTAGTATTTGGATGCACACATGGTACATGCATCTAAAGATCTAGGCACATTTTCCTATTCTAAGTTTGGTGTCTATGGTGTGCAAAATGTGGGAGGTTTGAATATTATCTAAAGTAATTGAACGAATGTTTTTTAACCAAAAGAAGGCGCGGATCAGAATTTGAATGTGTAAAGGAATATTTGAATGATAATATGTATTCTTCAGCTTAAAGAAAAACATTGACTGAAACGATGATATGTGTATTGGTGTAAGCAAAGTTTATTATTGAATTGCTTATTTCGGTAAGTCAAGCAGTTTGGAATTGCTTACTACGAGTGCACGTCACTGCCATCGACCATACACAACACAACCGATGTTTGAATTGAACTTTGACAATTGTCACAAATGGTAAATAATGCGCTGAGCCAGCAAAGCGAGAAAATTGTATGAGAACAAAAAGTGCAAGAGCTTAGTGTCAGCGCTTAGCTCAGCGCAAGCGTTTCTAGGACAAATTACCATGCAGCACTAATCGCTTCTCAGTGCTGATTCAGCGATGGCGTTTTATGAGCGCAGCCGATATTAACTTATCTCCAGGCTTTGGTTCAAAATTGGACTGTAAGGCCAGTTATTAATTTTATATTTTTAAGTTAAATATTTCTTATTATCGCAAGCATTATTTTGCGTTAAGAGTGTGAGTCCAAGTTAACACCACGATAACTTGGACTCACACTCTTAACTAACTCACAGCAAAATCGAAACATTCTGGAATTTTTGGAACTTGGACTGCACATTCCCAATTAGCGAACCAAACTACCTCCAATTAGCTTTTTTTCCAGCAAGATACGCGATACGCAGCGTTTTCGAAAAGAAGAGTCACGGTTCCGGATAACCTTTTGCTTTTGAATTTTGGCGATTTTAGCTTTAGCACAGTCAGCGATCTTCATCCTCCTTTGTGTTAGCAATGTCAAGCGTTCGTCTTCTTTTCACTTATTTCGTTCCAATATTCCACTCTATCGTCAAGAATGTCCTTTCAACTCTACCAAATGACTCGAGGTGGCATTTATACTACTTCAGAGCATTCGCTTCTTAACCCCGATTTCTATGACACCCGTCTTGTTATCTATGTTACACCCTATTCCCAAGAATGCCCTTTTCTCCACACCATACGACTCGAAATGCAACTTACACTACTCCAGAGAATCCGTTTCTTTACCACGATTCTCATTTTGCCTATATTCCATTTCCTCTCCAAGAACGTCTTTTTTCATACCTAAGGACTCGAAATGCAATTTTCACTACTCCACAGCATTCGCTTCTTTACCACGATTCCTATGACACCGTACTCGACTGTACAAAATTACCACTAAATAGGTCCGAATTTAGTACACTTCTTCCAATTATGTCTGCTACTTTTGCTCTGCCAGCTTAAGCGAGCTATGTTTGTGATCCATCTTCTTCCATATCCATTGTGAATTTGATTTCTGGGGTTGTCAATCTGGGCGAAAATGTGTTGGGCCTCATCATTTTGAACTATGGCGATGACGTCGTCGACATATCTTAGCCATACTCTCGGCATTAAACCCTTTTCCTCAGTGATCGATTCAATATATGCCATAAACATCTCCGTCATAAGTGGCGACATTGGGTTGCCCGTAAAGACTCCTGCTGCTCTTTTATAGAATTTTTCGCGAGATGTGCAAAAGTTCTTTTTTTCCTGAGGTCTGGCGAATTTGTTAACTTGTAGAGCCAGACTTCGAGTTGGTAGATGGCTTGCTCAACAGAACAGGGGTATTAGGAAATAGTAACTTTAAATGCTAACAACAGATTAATGAGCCTGCAGAGAGAATCGTCAACGCCTAGACTAGAGAGTGTATCAGTGATAGTTCTGGGTTTAACATTGTTGTTGTTGCCCCGTCAATATCAAGGAAAATAGCCCTGCCCAAATTTTTTTCAATATATGTATCTACAATACATACAATACAGTGTTGAGCTGAATCGACTCCCTCTAGATAGAGGGAAACAGGTAAGAGGTTCGACGGAATGCTACCGCATGGTAGGTGAATGTATATGAGCATCTCCATGAACCGCCTATTTGCTGATCATTTGGAGGTACGTGTACATGTACACTAACCCGTAGTGGGGCATGAGGCATCAACTACTCTCATGTGGCCTAATTGACGTTTCCTTAGCATAAGCTAGTTTTAGTCGATCCATGCCACTAGCATGCACCTATTACCGTTTAGTAGCATACCATATACATATTGTGGCTTATTGTTACGAACTGGCCGTAGCCACGGCGGCGCGGTGCGATTAAAACCCATATCCCATACTAACCGGTATGATGAAATATCAGGCTTACGCTTCTAAGCAATGAGCTACTGGCCGTCTCAACTGTTTAAGTGTGTCAGCTCAGTTCGTTGCGGATGTCAGTCCTGCAGAAACGAAATCTAGAAAAATATAAAACTGCTTAAATCAACACCCATTTCAGTTCGGAATTCTCCTAAGATTGTATCCTTCTTATCAGCTAAGAATATTTTGATTGAATATGTGCGACTAACACAATAACTGCTTCACCCCGTAACCATATCAGCAACATTAACCGCATGTTTAATGACATGTAAACAAATAGGTAATTTGTTAAATTCTCCTGACATACCCGTACAACAGACAGGACATGAACTACGAGTAGCAATAGAAACAAGTTTTCTAGTTCATAATCGATCACAACTCTTTCAATAGACAACCATCTGGATTTTATGCGTTTTATGTGAGTTATCATTTGTTGTAAATGTTATTGCTGTTCAGTTCAAGATTAATGACAACATTATTATTCACTCCGACCTGAATATCGTTCAGCTTAATAATCTGTTAGAGTATCTTGAGATGATATTCAACAAAAGATTATTTGCTTTAGATTGTATGCATACTGAATTCAGGACCATAACTCATCTTGAAGATCCGGTTAACCACACAATATCCTTTTTCGTCAGGATCCCATGAGAGAAAGACATATTACGAATACATTTTTTCGGGGTACTTATGCACCCTTTCACCGTATTGTATTTTATTGTACGACTGTAGATTATTATGATGTCCGGTGGAAAAGAAACACCACTTGACCGTACCCAAGGGAAGCTTCTTTTTGATAAAACTTGTCCTGAATTTTACTTACAAATTACTTATGGGTAATAAATCATTGGCTTGTCAAACATGTTAAATTTATGGGATTTGGTGTATCAAATCCAGTATTATTTGATACGTCGACTTGCCAATTGAATGTGTAGATATAGGACAAATTTGGGAATGGGATGAAATGTAATTATAGGTATAGGTCGTCGCCAAATGTATACCATAGTATTAACTTCACTTTCAAATAGAAATGTTTTATGTTTTACATTTGATAAAAATGGCGTTCGAATCACTCATGATCTAGATTAAACGCCCTTGATGATTATAATCCTCGTATGCGAATCCATCCAATAATAACCATTTAAGTAAAAGTGAATAAATTTTTCTCTTTTGTTTCGTTTTCTTCTTTTGGCACGCTCGGTGGTCGATTTGAGAAAAAATAAAACAAATACATAAATTCACACAAATTAATTTATTATCAAAGATTAATTTATTATCAAACATTTTGCTCGACCGTACCGAGGTTTGAGTTCTAATTCGCTTCCGCATATTCGTTCAGGTGATACTTGAGGTGAACTCCGCTCTCATTGTAGCTGCTACACTGACTAGTTTTTCTCAGCATTTCTATGGAATGGATTGGGCTTTGGTACACTAACTCGTACATAAGACCCCAGACTTAAAGATCTAGTGGTGTCAAATCTGGCCTTCGTTCAGGCACGGAATGGGTCCACCCCTCCCATTCCACCGATTGGGATAGTTTTCATCCAGCCACTATTTTACGCTTATTTGATAGTGTGCTGGACATCCATCGTGCTGAAAATTATGTTATTTCTTATTTCTTCGGGAACATTGTGATCATAGCTGATCTACGAGTACCAGTGCCATGTTGTCTTCTTTGCACGTTTCCCGTTTCAGCTATATGTCGATAGGTACCCCCAAAAACACTTACATGGGGCAGTCGGCAGTCGAGAAAACGACGTTAATTGTCCCTTAGGGTCTCGGCGGTGTTGCCATCACAGAACCTGTAACAATAAAGAATATCAGTGTATTCTTAATTTAGAAATGTAGTCGTTTTAGTGAAAGATGATAGTACACATCAAGAAGTTATTCATTTCATTCATTATATCAGTTTTTATTAGAATTACCTTTTACAAATGCCAATTTTTATAAGCACTCTTGTTAATTACTTTCTGAAGTTTCTTTAAACTACCTTCTATCAATCATCAGTCATTGCATCGCTTTGACCTGAAACAATTTTATCCAAATGGGAACTATTGCGACATTACGTTACATCGCTATGAGGATTCTTGTTAATTACTTTACGATTACTACTGTTAATCTTATTATGCAGTTGTGCAAAAAAATAAAAAAGGGGCAATGCGCTGAATGAAAAAAACAATACTGACATTGGAAGTTGGAAATTTGTATGAATTTATGCATTTATTTTACTTTATCTCAAATCGAATAATGCCTCCCCGAACAAGTTGCAGTCAGCTGCATCAATTATTTGAAGGATTTGTTTTGATATTTATACCTTTTTGGAAAACGGACATGTTTTTCTTACATTCTTTCTTACATTTTAAATCAAGTAAAAAAAATTAAGACTTTTTTTTTAATAGTTAAAAATTTTGAGATGTGAAGTATTTTTAAAATTTTCCATGATTGGGAAATAGCTGTCATAATGTTGGCTAAGAGACAAAAATAAGTTTCTCCCCATTAATTTAGTAGTTTTTTTTTTATTTTAAATAGTTAAATGCGTGTTTTTTTATAACTTAAAATTCTAATTTCTCAGTAACCACTGAAAGAACATTTGTGGCTTTATTTTGCTGCATTTTCACTATATTATAACGTGTTACAACGAATACATCGAATTACCAGTAACCCTGTATAAGAAAAAACATGATGAGTGTGTTCCCCTTATTTGAGAATGTAGCCTTTTTTTTGAACATATTTCCGAAAAAAAGAGAAGTATGACAAAACAATCTAAGTTGAATGGGATGTATTACTTTTTCTTGAACCCACTGAACATTTATTTTTCTTTGTCATATAATAAGTTGAAAACAAAACTTTAGACAAATGCTCTATTCTGTATTACAGTAGGTACAGCGTCGATTATCCGATATCTGAATTTTCCGGTTAATCGACGAATGACCAAAAATCATAATTTTGCAAGAAAAAATAAATATAAAATAGTATGATACACATAAATAGACAATTGCACAATGATTTCGTGTATTTCATTTAATAGGTATGGTAAAATATTGCTTGTTTTTTGGAGCCTGGTGTATTTTCGCGAACTTGAGCTCATGATTTGATCGATCCCAAATATAATACATAATAATATATTACATATTTTGAACAAAAATTGCTCCGGTTAATTGACGTTCCGGTTAATCGACGTCCGGATAGTCGACGATCTACTGTATATTCCTTTGTGTTAGCTGAGATAAAAAGCTCGCTCGATACTCGCACTATTTTCAAAATGGTTCTTTAAAACTACTATTTGAATTTTGAATTTGTAATTTTAATTATTATAGCAGTTTAACCTTAACTTCGTCCCCGGTTAAATATGGCGCCCAATGCGGGGAGGGCGCCGCCATAAATAATTTGCTGTAGCTTATAATATCCAGTGATCTGAACGTAATAGTGATAAATTGTCGCGCTAATATTAAAATGAAATTTCGCGAAAGACGATTTGACGCTCACTAAGGCATCCAGAAGGATGCTACTTTTTTAGCAGATTCTTCAGAGAAACTTGCGATTGAGTGGTTGCGAATTAGAAAGAACAATGAGATTTTACTAATAGATACCGTAATCAGCTTACTATAATTGCATGTGTAGACATTTTATGATTGTTCCCATCAATATGAGTCCGATTTGTATACATCTATTTAAAAAAAAAAAAATTTTTCGATAAACCATACTTTTAAGAAATAATTTACCTCAAATATTGAATTTCAGATTTCTTCCGATAAAAAATTCCATCCAAAAAATACCCATTGCAATGTTGTTCGTTTCCGTTATCCATACAGGTATATAAATTTCTGAGAAGTTCACTAGGTCTTAACTTTCGTCACAAGTTGTCGTTCTTGTTTTGAATATATGACCTTGAGGCAAATGTATAGTTTACATAATAATTTTTTTTTCTCAGAATGCACCCAAATTCACACATTGACCATAATTTACATTAAGTGTGTTTTTTTTGAACATATATCCGGTGGAGGTTAGGGCATTTCCGTGCATTACAACAACTACCTAACCCTGTAAACGCGTTTATATGTATGCTTGGCGTTAATTTGACAATTGGTGGAGTTCCGACGACAGTTCATTCGTAATTTCCACATTTTATATTTTCTGGTCACTACTATCTAGTATTCAGGTGGCTATATTCATAATTACTTGTCACTACGGTCAATTTTGAAAGCCAATCAGACTACTCTGATTGGCATGACATGGCATTTAAAATGTTAACCTGGATGGCTGCCCTCGATGGTTTTTTTGCGCCTCGAGTTAGCTTACCCTAACCCGTTGTTCAAAAAACGTACCTTATTTATTATAAACAATGAATTGAACGGGTTGCTAACCACAACTTTACTAGGAATAAGTTGGTATAAATAAGCTTCTTTTCATATTGCATGGTATTTTAGTGCCTATAGTTAAATATCAAATAACTAAAATTGAAAGGCTAAGGTAGAAAATAACTAGAATGAAGAAAAAAAAATGTCTAAAACTAAATGTGAGTAAACAGGAAAATTATTGTTCATATTATTGGCTGCGTTCATAAAAAAACATCGCTGAGTCAGCGCTTCACAATTGCTGATCAGCATATTTTAACTATTTTCGTGTTTTAAAGACGACATCATGTGTCATTTGTCAAATGCAACGATCAGTTTGGAATTTGACGGAAAATTCTAAATTTCTTGCTTTGTCCCAGGCGACATACAAGATATTGTAACAACTTTTTTTTCCTACAATAAAGTTTAATAACCACGTTAAAAAAAACGACCATCGACCATACACAACAGTTTGACAATTGTCGCAAATGTCACATACTGCACTGAGCCAGAAAAGCGAAAAAAATTTATGCTGACTAAAAGTGTAAGCGCTTAGTGTCAGCGCTTAGCTCAGCGCAAACGTTTTTAGGACAACTTACCATGCAGCACTAAGCGCTTCTCAGTGTTAACTCAGCGATGGCGTTTAATGAACGCAGCCATTTATTATTCAGAGGAAACGAGACGTTCGTTATTTAAGTCTTCTTTACTGAGTAAAACCACTGCTGGCAAACAAAGCCCACCGAAAATTGTATGTGAAAGTGAACCGTGAATACCACTTCCTCATGGTGAGAGCCAGAATAATTCCCTCGCGAGGTTCATATGAAGACATCGCGTTCAAGATACTATTCCCTTCACTGAACTTCTTTTCCCTCTTCCAACTTTTCTTTGAGTCAAAAATAAGAATTTAACACCAGCACAATTTATCTGAAATAGAACACACAAATCAAGTAATTTTGACCAATTTTTTTTCTACAAGTAAAGACACTGGAAAATAAATTGAGCAATTCTCATAATACCGAATCTACGAAATGATAATAAATATTGAATTTAAAGTTGTCATATGTGCGAGTTTGGAAGGCATCGCAATGGTGGAGCCGCCTTTACCCCATGCTAGATACGGACCTGCTGTTAATATAGATAACATGTTCTGTGTATGTTATACGCTATAAGTGCATTGAATATTCAAATAAATTAGGTTTCCTTAACCGGACGCTCCTATAGCCGGACACGGACACGCATTTATCAGTTTATTTTTCAGACTAAACCTCTAATAACCGGACAACTCAATGGTTTCGCAATTGTTTTAGTGATAGTGCCGGCTTAACTATATGAGAGCTCTGTTCAATTAATAGAAAATAGCTCGTAACATTCTAGCATATCATTCAAAACTCATGTTAGACATAATAGAGGAAGCTCCGAAATGACTCTACTTCACAAATTTGAACCTATTTGTAAGAAAGCATCACCAAAACGAGCAATCTGTCGACATAATAACCGCCACATTTCGCATTCGGTGCCCATTGTGGGATTGTTGTAATTTTAACATACCTTAAGACCATCTCCAGCTCTCCTTACGCTGTCTTAAGGTTACCTTAAGACTTTTTTTGTGTCCTACGTCGGTGGCAATAGAAGAAATTATTAAAAAAAATCGAAAATATTTAGCACTCAATGTGTGATTTTATCTGGTCGACAAAACCACAAGAGGCATATATACCGAAAACTTTTTAGACCTTACCTTAAAATTACTTTATGTTTTTTTCTGATTCTATATCGATGAAAATTTACCGTAGAAAATAGTCGAAAAATTGTAGAAAATTTCCGAAGATATACAGCGCCCACCGTTGGATCGGTGGGATTTTATTCAGTCAATGAAAGCAAAATAGGCAATGCAATTGCCACGTTAAGGCTTCCTAAGGCGACTTTAAACTTTTCTAAGGTTTTCTTCAGTCCAGTCCATTGAAAACAGAAGAGATTAGTCGAAAAAAAATCGAAAATGTCCGAAAATATTTGGCGATCAATGTGGGTTGTGTTAAATCACAATCTCGTCGATAAAACCGGAAGAAAAAAATAACAAAAACAAAACAAAGAAATGAAACCTTTTTAGTCCTCTATGTTAAGGCTTTTCCACTTTATATCAGTAAAAATTAACGGTAGAAAATGGTCGAAAATGGACAGTCCCTTTATCTTTTTTTATTTTTTTTATTAGTTCTTACTTTAGTACTTTATTCCTTTACACTGCTAAATATTAAGAACATAATTCTCATTCTTACATATACTAATTGTTTTTTTTTTCTTCTCATTAGGGTTTTGTAGTAAAACCAAACCCTTATGAAATCGGTCATGCGTCCGTCTGTCTGTCTGTCCATGAAATATGTCATGAACCACTGAAGCTACAGGTATGAAATTTGGTGAAAATATGTAGAAGTACTACGTACAACTTGTCATATCATCAAATGCGGAATATGTTTTGTTCGTTTATTAAAATTCACGGGAAAATTTTCACGGAAAAATAATTTTGGGCCGGTTTAAAATTTGTGTATTGATTTCACGGTACTTTTCATTTAACGGCGGACTGTATACCAAGCTTATAGGCTTATAACATATTCCGTATTTGATGATATGACAGCATCCGTCACCAAAGATACTTTAAAATGAATTCAAATTTCAGGCAAATTGGTTACCAGAATCGATGCATGATCGAAGATATTTCGATTTCTTCCACATCAGAGACAAACCGATGACAAAGGTCGGTATATAATCGAAAACATTTAAATTTTTCCAGCTTCGGAGGCACACCGATGAATAGAACCGCTATAGGATCGAAAACTTTTCGACAATGACTTTTCGGATCATTCTTTGATGCTGAAATTATGACCAATTCAAACGAAAATGTCACCAACGATGAAGACGAAGATGACGAAGAATAGTCCATATCCACTGTGATATTCAAGGCAGTGAAGACGCCCCACATGCTACAAGCAAAAGTGGAAAACAACGTATTCGCAGCACTGGTTACTGTAGAAAAAGCGTTAGACAGGGGCGTTCGTTTGCGGTGAAACAGAAAACCATTCCTGACTATTTTTAGGGTTTTGTGGTAAAAACAAAACCCTTATGAAATCGGTCATGCGTCCGTCTGTCTATCTGTCTGTCCATGAAATATCTCACGAACCGCCGAAGCTACATGCATGAAATTTGTTGGAAATATGTAGAAGTACTATAATTCTCTGGAGAAAGCGATGCATCGTAATAGGCCAACTTTAAGGAGGGGTACATAGAGGGGAAATGAAGGTCGAATTTTTTTTTTTTCGTTTGGTATAGGCAAGTGGGGTATCGTAAAAAAAGTGCCATCGAGTCTATTTCTGACATTTTCTTTAAATTTTAAGAAAGGAGAAAGGAAAACATGTGATCACAGTTTGCCCCCCCCCCCCCCCTTGCATTTCGTGACCGTGATACTTAGAAATATGAAAATTTCCAGAAAAGCGGCATTTTACTAGCATAGAAAACTAAAAATAGCAAAATTTTGATATCTCATCAAAAAAGGTTAATAATAGTACATTTCTATAGTTACAGTTAGCACAACCCTGCACCCCTTAAGCTCACCCGAGCTCAAAAATATTGATGACCAATGATAAACAACATCGTAGACAATAATGCTTTAAAATTTTATTACAATCACATAATATTTAATAATAGTACGTTCATTTAAAATGAGGGATTTTGACACTATCCATACAAAAAATGCACCTATCAGAATAGTGTATAGGTGCGAGTACTACATACTTGCATATTGCTTTTCATAGAACTAATTAATAGTTTAACCATTTCTGTACGGGTAAAGATTGATATGAGAGGAAGGGGGTGGGGGGTTTGCTGGTCGCTGATTCCATTATTATACCCTTCACGGATGTGATAGGGTATATTAACTTTGTCATGAAGTTTGCAACGCAAAGAAGGAAGCATCTCCGACCATATAAACCATATATATTCTTGGTCAGTATGATGAGACGAGTCGAATAAGCTTTGTCCGTCTGTCCGTCTGTTTCTATGCAAACTAGTCCCTCAGTTTTAAAGCTATCGAGCTGAAATTTTATACAAAGCCTTCTTTCTATTGCACGCTGTATATATGTCGGAACCAACGGAATCGGACCACTACGTCATATAGCTGCCATAGGAACGACCGGTCCAAAAATTCGTCTTTGTGAGAAAGCCGGAGGCTAGCTTGTTTTTATTTTTTTTTAATGCAAGTTTGCAATTTGCATTGTAGTCTTAACATGAATGGTTAAGCATCTCGAAGAGTAGGACAGTTTATCTCGTATACACACATATCTACAGTGCAGCTTCTCGTATTAAAACTATTACTTTGAGAGGTGACAGATGGAGTCTTTTTTTTATGAATTGGCATGTAAGATACTATATGATGGGTAAGACATTTTAATTACGGTGTTTTGAAAAATATGAGTGGTGCCAAAAAGAGCAGGGAGCCAAAATTTTCATACCAAAATAAGCACTTGGTACAAAACCCTCAGATTGCGGGCGTAGCACTCTATATTCCGGTTTCATTTATTATTATTTTACTTTTAAGTTCGTACTATTCATAAATCTTTGTTATAAATTATTCCTTAATTACCACATGCATTTGGTTTCATTATTCATACATTTGCACATTGTATTCTTTGTATGGAGAAATAAACAAGATAATTCGAAAAATTTTAAAATTGCTCTTGTTAATTCGAATTCGGATAAATCAAACTCTCAATAATTCGAAGTTATTTTGTGGTCCTTTGGAATTCCAATTATCGAGAGTCGACTGTAACAGACATCTAAATGACTTCTCCCCATAATTCTAGTTCATTACTCTCAACTAATCTTAATCCGTTTAAAATATTCATCGCGAGAGATCAATATGCGCATACTAAATTAGCGTCTATTTTTTAAAATAAGTATAATAAAACATTCTACTATAAAATACAGGACCGCGTGTCAAAAAACCACAGTGATGATGCGATTTTTGAAAGATGAAAAAAGACATGGGTCAGTGGCTGAATGTCTGTCAAGACTCAGGAGTCTTATGTAATCAGAACGTTGCAAGCGCACACTTTCTACATGTATGCAAAAACTAATGAAAATATTTAAATGCAGAACAAGATACACAAAATATTAATCTACTCTCGCTTTTTGAACAGATTGGGGCTATAAAAGGGGCCAACCTGTTTCAGGTGAATCGCATTTTAGACTCTGTTGTTGTTATCAGTGTACCCTACTAAAATGAAATTTATCGCTGTAAGTATATAATATTCAAAGGTTAAATGTTTTAGATAGTTGGATTTGGAAATTGACGATCGCTTGAATTCTTCGTTTTTATTTAATTTTTTGTATTCTGCATAGATTTTAGCTTTTGGATTCTTTACTCTATTGATGGCGGTTTTTGCTGCAGAAGAACCTGAAATTGTGTATCTTCAGTTCGACACACTTCAAGAAGCTGAAGATTTGCAACAGAAAATACTAGGTAATTATGTGTTTCTCCTTATATTTTCGATTGAAATTGAGGCCACAATACAGGCATGAATCAGGTATGTACCGTCGTCTTATTATCTGCACGACCCTGATGGAAAATAAGATACATATGAGGACATATGAGATGACCTTTAATGTATTTTTATAAATGCTCGGATGTCTGTGGTTCGTGAGGCAAATGTATCTGTTCCTTGGTTTCGATTGACAAGGAACTCAACTCATATCTTGTTTTTTGTTTTCTCCTAGCCAAATATATCTCAGTCGGAAATCCAACAATAACAAAGGACACCAGCCCCGAAATTCCATTAAAATCTGAAAAGCCTCAAACATAAAATTCAGTGAATAATTTGTAATTTTAAAAGGCAACCTCATTAGTATAACAAACAATGTTCAACGTTTTATAGTAAAGTATCCTGTTTAATTTTAAAGTACATATTTTGAATTTAAATAAAAAAGGATCATCCGATATTTCACAATTTATTTTATTGCGATTCTAATTAATCATTATCATTAATTCGACTAAATGGTAAACTAGATCTCCAACTACATATTATAATTCAACATTTGCTAGCATGATCGTGGAATTTATCCAACAATTTCCTAATCGGCACCATGAACATGATAAAATAATTTTTAAGCAATAAATTACAAAAAAAAAACAACTCAATTTAACTGTATTCAGAACAACATGCGTTGAATTAATTTGAATTGTTCCGTTACCTGTTGAAAATGTGTTAAAAGGGTACGGCCATTCGAGTATCCCGTTCAACAGGATAATATATGCGACCCACAGGGTCATTTAACCAAATATAATGGTTGTTTTTCGCACCCTTTCAACGCTTTGTCGGGCTTATAATTGTTTTATACGATCAAAATTATTAGAGTCCTTAGAGCCGAAATGGGTAGAAAGAAAATTTATGGGCGGTTTTAATGGCTTTCTATCTTGTAAGGAGTAACTAATGGGATGTGAATTTATCCTACTACGTGTTGAGCCGGGATTTTTATTTTGAGCTGACCGAGAATAAATTGCAGTGGCAGATTGGTTGGGAATTTTCGAAAATAAGATATTTTCAAGTAATTGTTGCTTTTGTTATATTGGCGACAATTCATATCCAGTAGCTACAACTACGAAAATAAAATATATTTCCATTGTAATCGAAGTTCCTCACTTTCAAAGTTAACTTTCCCCTGGTGCTAACATGTAGCGTCGACATGAAATCATAATCGAATTGACAGGCGTTCGTCTCAGTTGGACATTTCAAAAATTGTCAGCGGGTTCTTTCATCAACACCTTTAATAAAACACTTAGGCATGTGATCCCAAGCAGTGAAGTGTGCACTACATTTTCTATTCCTTAAAGAAACAAAATTGTTTCTACATTTGAATGAGTTAAGTAGCACGTGTTTTTCCTTTCAATAGTCGTCGATATTATTATTAAATTTAGGGAGTTTTTATCGAAACTACAATTTGCTTATTGTAAAGTGGTGAAAGGACACGTGCTACACGCTGGCGTTTTCTTTTTACCTTAGAAGAATATTAATTGGGTAGAAATGATGAAGCAAATTTAGTGTTTTCCCATGTTGGGTGATATTGGAAAATTTTCATACTTGTGAACTTGATTGGTTATTCTTGAGAATCGTGATGAGTGGAGAGAGTCAACTAGTACTAGCTTCGCGCTATGTATAGGCTTAGTACCACCAGCGTTTAATGCGAATGAAAATAATGGTACTTCTTCATTTTTTGGTGTGTAAACAACTTAACGCGCGGTACGCTGTAAAATTATGGAATCTGTGGAATGCTTCATCAACCTTAGTATGTCTACATGTGAATTCTCTACTTTATGTATTAGCCCAGGAAATGAATGCTCATTTGGGGGGGGGGGGGGGGGGGGGGTGTAGACAGTAATGTCGAATGTTTGGACTAGATATGAGGTAAACATAATAAAAGTCCCTGAACATACGAGGTGTGGAAAAGGGGGGGAGGAACGAAGAAGGTCTCATTTTTTTATTTTTCGCATATATCTCGAAGACTGTTCGCCGTAGCAAAAAAAAATTATGTGTCAGAACTAAAAAGCACATTAAGTTCTCTACAATAAATACGTTTACTAATTTGTATTGTGTATTGAGCTAATCAAAAGTTAGACCAATTAGAAAATTTAATTTAAATTGCGAGATTAACTTGTATAGCACAATCGTACATAATTCTAATACCACAAGGAGGTGGATAAAGTGCAGTGTTCGGAAAGCGCAAACCTCGGTTTCTCTTCTAACTCTTATTTGTGGGATGTAGACAATGCCTTCAGTTGGAAAAAATATAGGTGTGAGAATTGAGCAAAGCAAGTGGACCGTCTGACTTATTTGATGGAAAAACAACAAAACGGGTACCACTCATCGTAGAAAGCACAAATTAGTTTAAAATTATTCAATTCTTAGTTGATGTTGCAGTTGCAACGCCTACTGGCGTAGAAGGGGTTTGGCAGACCTCGGCCGTTGCTGGTGAACGGGTCAATCCGATGCGTAGTACCGGCTAAAAGTATTGATCCTACGTTAAAATGGAATACGACCCTTTTCGATGGAATTTGGCGTTTCTTCATAAAATTAATAGTTATGGAGTTTTAGGTAAATAAAGACCTGCTAAACAGCTCCTAACCGCTTATTCTGCCTCTTTAAACAGGACTTTTAGTATGATATGTATTTTGCAATTGCAATTTTCAACCGGAGATACTTCAGCATTTATTGTCTGCGCTTATATCCACTTGTTTCGAGACTTGATTTTGCCGTTTGCTTGGTAACTATTCATGCTACGATGTCTCAGATATCTCAAATTAAATCTAATCAATTTACCTACAAAGCGATCTAATGACTTACCTGGAGAGATAAATACTTTGTTCGGTACACAATACTGAAATAAAGATTTTTAATCTTTGGTGGAAAATTTTCCAACTTTCGAATAGCAGTTTTTCGGAATATGTATTTTTCACATATTGATATGATTTTGATACCAAATTTTAAGAGATTTTTCAAAGTCGCGCAGAACACTTTTCTGTGGGATGCATAGCCTGATATTTGATTGATTATATTGATTTGTTTGAACTTGTTTGTCCTGCAGGAAATGAAAAAAAAATAATTCGCTTATTGTTTTTTTTTATTTCCTATAAAACTGCTAATCCTACAGACGTTGTTTGTATCTCAAACCAAAAATAATTGAATAGCCTATGTAAGTTATAAACTCATAATGTAAATTAATTAAGAATTAGATAATTATTACGGAGGTTGCCTTTTATATTTCGGGATCGGACAACCCTAGTGTTGCAATCTGGCAATTGATAGCTCTATCGTAAAGTTTGACATTTTTGAGGTTATACGTACTCAGAACGTTTTGACATACGAGCGCTATTTGTGTTTTTTACAGTAACCAACATTAGGCATTAGTGGGACCAGCATACATTCAATATTGCATGAACATTTGACTGTCAAAAAAATTTGTTCGCGTTGGATCCCACACAATTTGTCAATCGCTCAAAAAAAGGCTCGTGTCGATTGGTCGAAAGAAATGCTCAAAAAATACGATCGCGGTGCTTCGAAACACGTCTATGACATCGTGACAGGTGATGAATCGTGGATTTACGCGTATGAGCCCGAAAGTAAACAGCAGTCGACTGTATGGGTGTTTCAAGATGAGCCAAACCCAACAAAAGTTGTTCGCGCACGAAGCACTTCCAAGCAAATGGTCGCCTGTTTTTTCGGAAAAACTGGACATGTCGCAACCGTACCACTAGAACAACGCAGAACAGTCAATTCTGAGTGGTACACAACCATTTGTTTGCCAGTTGTCTTCCAAGAAATCAGGAAAACCAACCGCCGAAGACGGATCACTCTTCACCACGACAATGCGAGCTCTCACACATCAGCTCAAACAACTGCATTTTTGAGCACTCAAAACATAGATTTGATAGGTCATCCGCCGTATAGTCCTGACTTGGCACCGAATGACTTCTTTTTATTCCCGTACGTAAAAAACAAACTGTGAGGTCAACGTTTTTCAACACCTGAAGAAGCGGTTGCTGCGTTCAGAATGCATGTTTTGGAGACACCTCAATCAGAGTGGCAAAAGTGCTTTGACAATTGATTCAAACGCATGCAAAAGTGTATAGATCTTCATGGGGAATATTTTGAAAAACAATAAAGCTATTTTCAATGATTAATATTGGTTTTTGTTCTCTAATCCCGAAATATAAAAGGCAACCCTCGTATTACCAATTGTTACATGAACCTGATGATGCTGTTGACGTTTCAGTAGCATATCTACTTTTCGGAAGTGTAGTTGCTAGCATGCACCTCCTATCCGCGCCATCTTTATACTGACAAGCTCGGAGCACTGTGAGAGTTCTATTAACTCACAGACAGTTTTTATCGCGCCGAGATTTGTAGATTAGTATCGTAGAGCGGTGATCGAACGATCACAGCCACCGAGCGCGACAAAACAATCATAAAATCGTAATACAAGCTGGAAAGTGAATATTTCTACAATATATAAACAATAAATGATATTGATTTACCTTTTTAATGCAGATGTCGATTTTCTATAAATAATATATTAGCAATTATTCTCATATTGATTACGGTAATCGATATTACATTGACTACAGTCATCGATTTTACATCGACTACAGGCATAGATTTTACATATTTATACATTAGTCATCAATTTTTCATAAGCCACAGTCATCGATTTTAGATGATTTTCCGTCCTAATTTTTTGATATCGCAAAAAGCGGCCATGCCCATACAAATGTCTTTAAAGTTTCATCGATAAAGTCATCCATTCCTTAGTAGACAGTCTTCGACCTAGGAGCGATCAAGTTACAATTCTCGTCTGACTGAGTAGTGTATTCAGTTCAAAGACTTCGAACACTTGTGTTTCTATTATTTCAACATTAGGTATTATTAAAACTTCTTCATGTTGTACAAAAATTGTCCTGAATGGTCTGGCACCTTTTTTATACGCTGCGAAATTATTATCGACCCAAATGTTAACGTTGTTACACTAAAATATTACAAAACAAAACTCTATGCGTATGCACTATTCCCAAGCCACTGAATTTAAGTGACAGGTGATCATTACTTGTCATTATTATTTGCTGGAATATTAGAGCCTCTTTTTCAATTTAACCATAACAATTAGGCATCCTTACCGCATGCTATAATCGTCTATAATTTTGAGATTTCGTCGCATGGACTCTGTAATGATATTTACACGACTTTTTCTAAATGGAGAGTCGTGACAGTGGTCGTGACATCCACTTATTTAATTTCTTGTCAATCATATATCATTGTCGGCAAGACACGTGACTTATCAGGAAATAGAAAAGCAGGACCTATGCCTGACGGGTTAACATTTCTGTTGACTTTACGCATGGTGTGCTATTATGATTGATGCAATCGAAAAAAGAAGAAGAAGAACAAAAATATTGTGTGATTTGGAGGTATAATTTATTTAGTTAGAAATTAGAGCGTATCGAAAAAGTGTTTTCCCAGCTATTAACGACATATTCTTTTACCTACATTGAGTTCTTTTAATGGTGTTTATTGTAGAAGTCACTGAGAAAGAAAACGACCCAACTCGTGTTTGACGGCATGATGTTATTAATTATACAAGAAAAGTAAAACTTCACGTTTCAAAAATTTCAATATGTTACATTTTATTTTACTAAGATTTGAAATTTATTTTATTCGCATTCACACTCCATATTTAACTAGTATTTCGTTGTGCCAACGGAGAAATTGATGCGCTAGATGGCCATGTTCGTCCGGTCACTGCTCTAGGATCTATCTACAGCAGGCGTTCCTAATCTTTTTACCGTCGCAACCCCTTTAAAAAGTAAAAAAATCTTTCATGCAACCCCCCAGCCCGATCATAGATTTGAAATACCGAAAAGTGGTGATGACATTTTTTATGCAGATCTTTATTGTCTTTATGTTTACCTCAGATTTTCTTTTAGGCTGTGTAAGGCGATTTAAACTATTTAAAAAAAATCGGGTTTTTTTCGTGATTTTTCCGAGATTCCATTTACTTCCAATTTACTGAGACTTTAAGGGTAATGTTCCTTCGAAAACTTTTTAAAAAATTGCAGGAAAAATTTTGGTAATTAATTCCAGTAGAAACTAACTAACTCCCAGGAGATCGCGACCCAAACTTTGAGAACCAGTGAGAGAATGGAGGTTCGTTCCTCACCGCGAACAAAAACCACCTGTGGGCTCTAATAGAACTACTGCACTGCCCTCCGAGCTTGTCAGTATAAAGACAGCACGGATAGGAAGTGAAGTGCACGCTAGCAACTGCACGTCTGAGAAGTACATAAATGTACTATCGAAACGTCAATAAGGCATAGAAATGCGGGAGATGTTGACGCGCCCATGCCCCTTAAGTCAAGGTAATCAACAAGGAACAAAATTACGAGTTGCATTGATTTGAAATACAAAGCACGAACGCCGGAGTCGCTTGTTTGACAACTGCTCGTAGGCGTGCTAACTCTGTCTAAATAAGTTCCTGTAGAAAATCTAATTTGATTGAGGTACAACTCAAATAAGAGTTTCTACACGGACTAAGTTTTATTTTTTCTAAGTGGTGTTCGGGAAACAAAATAGTAAACGCCCCGAAAAATCCAAAGCGAACTTTCGGCGGATTATCGAAAAAAAAACAAACTGGAAACGACTTCTTTCGTTCATCTGAGGAACAATTTCTATTTTTTTTTTCATTTTTTTTTTTGATTCACTGTTGTCTGTCCAAATGGGTTTCATGTCGTCGCTGTAATACAATTTAAAAATTAACACTTTGGAATCTACTTCGAGGATGAGCTCTACTTGAGCGAGTTATTAGCTGCGTTTGTTTCACCGGATTTCGGTCTGTTTCCATACAAAACAACAGACCAATTTTGATCCAGTTCTCGTATCTCATCGGATCAGAGTTGAAAGTGAAGTTGAATGTTAACTGGTTTCGCCTCTATCTATAGTAAATGCATACTGAATATGCAATTCGCCCCCACGCGGCGAAGTATCTGTATGGTGCCTGTTTAAGGCGATATTCAGATTAGCTACATTTTCAGCTCCGACGCAGCCACGCACAATAGCCAAACATAGTCGATCGTATCGCATGCTGAGCGATGAGTGTGAATCCGCCCATTTGATGTTGATGCTGTGTATCTCGACTGAAATTTCAAGCAGTCGTGCAGCGCGGTGTCGTGTGTGTGAATTTCGCCTGAGTTCGCTCGTTGCAGGTGCAAGCCATTCTTTTGGATCCGAAGGTGTGTTTTGCTAGACACACAATCGTCGCACATTGTTCCCATTAGTGCACGAAGCACTATTTGTATGTACGATAATTTAAAATCCAAGAAACTCTAGGATTTTTTCAAATTATCGAGAGTTTTAATTAAAAACAGCAATACTTATTATAGGAATGGGTAGAAGTGCAGGCAAACGATTATTATGCAAGTATGTACGAGTTATATTTGGAAAGATGCTTTATTTTAATTCTAATAGAAAATTTGACATTATGTGATACAATGTACAGTGACTATATACTCATATATTAAATGCAAACAGAAAAACAATTTGATTTCAGATCTAATACAAACAGAAAAACTTTTAATTTTAAATCACATACAAAGTAATTTTCTTTAGCTGGAGTGTGAGCCAGTGTGCGTTGTCCTATGAATTTTTAATTGTAGCCAGGGATGATAAGATGCTATCATCCTCTTCTTTCCTAAGGGTAAGGGCGTATGCTCGGAAGTGACGAATTTGCCTCTTCCAGTGTAACGAATGGAATAGGCTCTGCCTCTTCTTCATCATCATCTTCTTTGTCATCACTGGGGCTGACCAAGATCTCAGCATCCGAAAGAGCACAATAAACTTCCACGCTGTTGTCAAAATAAACGAACTCATCATAGGTCAAGCCACTTTATTCAAGAAGAAAACTCCATCCTGCGTCTAGTGAAGTATGATCAATAGCTTGGCTGACTAGTCGCGGTTCATTCTGTAAATTCTTAACGAATCCACATTTTCGGAATTAGTTGTAAACTGTGGTAGGAGTGACGTTTCGCCAGGCTTTGCCAATTACGGCCAAAGTTGCTGGAACAATTAAGTTCGCTGTTTCTCCATTGTCAATGCTGTCTAGGGTTTTCGACACAATTTCCTTGCGATAATAACTTTCGAGACTGTGGATGACTCCTTGATCGAGTGATTGTAATCTGGAGGTGGTGTTTGGGGGGGAAAGTGAAGTTTCACGTGGTCAACAGGAGGAGCGTTGTTATGCACCGTGCGATTATCCATAAAAGGATAACTTTGCGTTTCTGCTTTTTCATGTCCTTATTTAATTTCAACAGCGACTCATTAAACAGTTCCGACGTCATCCATGCCTTCTTATAGAAACGATAGTCCGTAGAATAAGATTTGATCCCCTTAAAACAGCTTGGAAGAGCTACCAATTTCCTTTGCCGCGCGGCAGTAATTTCTGGGATCCGCCCATGTTCGCTGCCAATAGCACCGTTATTCACTCTTTGCTATGCTAAACTGCGATCGGGAAGGCCCGTCTCATCAGTGTTGAAGAAGTTGCAGGGATCATAATTTTCGAGGGGACGCTCTAGATTATCTTTCTATTCGATGCACACTGCGCTATTTACAGTTGCACTTTCCCCGCAAACTTTCTTAAAAAGGACGTCATGGCGTTTTTTAAAATTGATCATCCTCCTATCAATAATCGTAAATCCTTCAATTCCTAAGGATATTACATACGATTTGGGTTTTTCCTTGAACAGGGGTCCTCCAACGGGTATTTTATGCTTTCTCCATTGACCAACCCATTTCATCAAGCAATCTTCCAGATCAGGAAACTAACCTTGACGGAAACTTTTCCTTCCTGTGTTCACAACAACATTTTATCCAGGATGTTCGATAGCGTGGACGACAGAATTCCAAATTTTTCTGCAGCTTCTTTTTTAGAAGCCCCTTCTTCAACAGCTTCAATGAGCTCTTTCTTTTCATGAACTGATAAACACTTATGCGTTCTTGGCGTTTGCTTATTGTAACTAAAAACCTTGAGCTGATGAGCAAACAGAATTGGAGAAATACGTAAAAACGGTACTTTAGCATAAATCTATCTGCGGTAAAAAAATATGCTCGTGCATATACTCGGACTCAATCTGAATACATACGACAATTCAGGTAAAAATCAAACTTCTAAAATTCTCTTTATTGTGAGGTAGACTCCATTCACTTCAATTTATAAAACGTTGAAAATTCTCAAATTCAATTTATTGGGGAGAAGACTCCACTTGCTTCAATTTATAAAACATTCACAGGACAATAGCCGCTTTTATTTATCGAAAGTACCTAAATGCATAGAGTTTTTTGCAGTTTTTTTATTTTAATTCACCAAGAATTCCTGAAGAATAGTTCAATTTATCGAGAAATTTAATTTATCGAGATTTTAATTGGCGAGAGTTGACTGTATCTTTTTCATAGTCGCCTGCGATCGACGCAGAGTGGTGCCTAGCAAAACGCACCATGAGACCGACATCCAGTGAAGCGATCGCGGCTATTATAAGCTTTGGCCAAGGAAAAAAACTTGAAAGTTAATTCATCTGAAATGCATGGGGCAATGGCTTACAGAAGCCACGTCCCACCGGTGACAAGTACATATGTTGACAAAAAAAAGAAATGCGACGGAAACGACGGTTAAATATATAAATATCCCCTTTACCTGGGAGGCATCTTCGATTAGTTACAGCAAGCGAAGCAGACAACCGAATTTATGAAAATGCATTTGCTGGTTACAACTATAATCTCCTCGAAACAGCCAATTGTTACTGAGCACACTGATTATCCCAACAGGACCGTATCGAAGCAACCACCATTACTTGCAACGACTGAAACCTTCCAGACGAAATTCGAACCATACTAATTCTTCCATTAACCGATATTTATCAGTCGTTTTCAATTTCTCAAGAATAAAAAGCAATTCTTCTTCGGTACTATCTTCATAATTATTTCCGGTAACTTAAAAACTTAATTGTTTATATCATCTTAGCCTGCGGTCACATTTAGTGTATCTTGACATGGCGCCACGGCAATTGACACTCGTGACCAGTGGCCACCACGACGTAAACATTCAGGCGCAGTATGAGATGACAGGGTGTGTTATGATGACTGCCTAAGTAGCGCATCCGCAAAACCATGATAATCTTCAAATAGCCTTTTGCATACCAACGCACGAACAAGACATCTAAAGCCTGCAAATTGATCGTGACCGATGTATAAAGAGTCCATCATCGTGACCAATTGAATAGGGTATATAGTAGACTTCTGGTTAAGAGCATGAAATCCGGATAAGAGTTTGACTAAGTGCTAGAATTTTTCGTCTTATCGCACCTTTTCGAGCGGATTATCGGTAAGACGACCGTCCTGGCACGAGCGCAAATGGAAAATCAATTGAAACAGCCTTAAGTGACCAATGGCTGTTGTCGTCAGACAACTAAATCTATCGAAAAGAAAAAGATTGAACGTGGAAAGATGAACTCAAAGATATCAAAAATTGTGGCCACTAGATGCCCATTAAGTTGTTGCGAAGACAAGTTCAAGAAAAGTAAAAGTCCTTGTGGACAAGATATTGATAGGTATTAAGATTAGCTTCATACACATCGCTCTGTTTGAATTTTCTTTCTGAAAATCGGTACATTCCAATCATAGGTTGGAATTTGCTGAAGTGAAGTCAAATCCTTGAAAATTACATAATAGGTAATCGTCTATCCTGCCTCTCATAGAAAAGTATTAGACTATATACGGATGCCGGGAACACTTTCCCGATTTTACCCCAAATTGTCGTAAATCACGCCATAAATTCCTTCGTGAAATCTGTGTCTGATACGTTTGAGTTATTCCTTGGCGGGCGAAATTCGGGAGGCTTTTTTAATGAGCCGCCACCGGAACGGGGGTGACTTGACTGTACATTCGCCATGTAATTTGTTTTCAGTTAATTGTAGGCCTAATTAACGCAGTGATTAGACTGTCGGCTGGCACAGTCAGCCTCGGCTGTTTGTCATTTTTTCAAATTATAACATTGTTTGATAGTATGCAAGACATTTATTACTATTTTTGGTTTATTACAGACACATAAAAGATTAGCTACGTGGGAGTAATGTTCTTACTTTGACCTGTGGTCTATACATTTGGATGATGTTCGAAAAAATGAGGGTGTGTGAATATGCAGAATGTAATTAAAATCGAAAATGCCTATTTGGGATGATTAATTGGTGGTTGTAGGATTTGGATGATACATGTTAATCGTATGGGTAATCTTCGAGTATGTTATGTATCTTACTTAATCGTTTTAAAAAAAATCGATCTAAACAGTGAGAGAACGTCGAGCGTAAAATCCAATGATAAAAAAAATAAGCGATGAGCAATGGGTCGGATAACACTGATAATACACACTTCCATCATATACGGCGGATTTAATAAAAATACGAAGACATGTAGATAATACGTTTAACACGTATATATTTAGAGCATAAGTTTAATTAATTTTCGAATAAAAAGAAACGTTCCCATCCAAAAATGTAGATCTAACCTGCATCTTGAATATTGTATCAGAAAAGTAAAAACAATACTCATAAGAAATTACAGTAGGTTAACACTATTAGGTAAACATTTTAAACCCAGTTAGGTTAGGGTTGCTCAGTCAATTCGATTTAGCCTTTCTGAACATGTAAGTCGACGGTGGCAGAGGGTAATAATGCACTCGTAATATTTGTACTGGCAAGTCCGCACAATATGTTTTGTGGTGGCGAAAGTTGAACTGAACTGTATTGTGTGAAAATAAAAGTGTGGGGCAGGGTTGCACAAAATACCTCTACCATAGTTATCCACGCGAGCAGTAGTGTAAATCGCTGTCGCTACCATAAACTGTAATCTGGCTAAGACATTGGGACGATGGGCCGATAACCCGTTTATAGCAAAACACAATATTGTCCAAAAAACTCAAGCACAGCCTCGAATACGATTGGAAGAACAGGAACGAAAACGCAAACGATAACTCGATTACTCTCTTGGAACCTGTTATATACGATCTTTGAACAAATCTGGCGCGTTCGCAATACTACTACAACAATTTATTAATTACAACTTGAAGGTGTTGGCCTTATAAGCAGGATTTCGACAAGGATTCGTATAAAATCTATTCAAATGGTTCCCCGACAGAACTACAACTAAGGGTTGGAGTAGGAATCGTGGTAGTTAAAGTATTCAAAACTCATGTTATCAACTAAAAGCCAATCAACGAGCGATTCTGTGGTATACGCTTAAAAGCTTCATTCTACAATACAACATTGGAAACTTTAACGCAAATATCGGGAACCATGAGATCCACCGACGAACAACAGGAGGATACAGTCTCCATGGAGAAATCAGTGATAACGGCCAATGTCTTGTAGGTCTTGCAACGAGCAGGGACCTAGCCATCAGTTCGACCACTTTCCTACATCTACGCATCTATAAACGAATGTGGGCATCCCTCGATTAATGTACCTTTAATCAGATAGACCATGTTCTTATCAACTAAGATGGATGTCGAGCATACTCTGATCTATGTTGTTGCAGTTACTATTGCCTAGATACTATGTGCATAGCCTGTGAGGGTGAGCTGTGTATTGTCGACGATAGATATTGGCGTGGGTCATTTCAGCCGAATTATTGTATTATGCAGCATATTTTATGCGTATGCAGAGCGAAATCTGCATGATCATTCGGCTATATCAGTGGTTCGCAACAATGTAAAGTTTTGAGGGGGTTTAAATTAAAACTCATCTCTTTTTTGAGTAATCCATAAAAGTCAGTGTTCTTGAAAGAGTCTCTGATAACTGATATATCAGATCTTGGAGTAATTTTTGATCAAAAGCTTTCATTTCGACCTCTCATTGATTATATTTTATCAAAAGTAATGTTAGTATGTTAGGAATTGTTAAACGGAACGCGTGTGAATTTAATTGCCTTTCTACTTTAAAAATTGTGTATTCACCTTTTATTCGTTCGCGTGGAATCCTATCTAAAACATTTATATAGAGCTGGCGTTTTAAGCCTGAATATGGTACTCGTTTCTCCTTATTTGGTTTACAAACGTTAGATTATAGAAGGACTTTCTTGAACGCGATGTTTTTAAGAGACTTGCTTTACTGTCACGTCATTTTGTGTGATTTAACGAATTACTTTGTAGTTAGAAATACTCACAATTGAGGCGCAACAATCTTCTTCACCACAGAGTAAATTATGGCGTTAGTGAACCTATTAAACGGTGTATTATCCTATATAACAGCTTGAAGGATTTAGTTGATTTTTACTCTAGGAATAAAATAAATTTTAAAAGGGAATATTTTAATAAATTTCCTTATTAATTAACTAATTTTAACAATCGGCTAGAGTTCACACTAGATGGATTTATTAGTCACTTAGTCATCGAAGTAAGTAAAGTGATGCAGAGAAGCCCAGTCCCGGGATGAAAGCTTCTGTAATGCACAAGAATAAAGCTATTGCTCGGAATAAAAGAAAAGGAACTACATAAAAAAATCAATTCAAATTTTACCAAAACAGACGTCGTTACTCACTCGATTTCCGTAGTGGCCACATGGAGTTGGAAACACTAAAAAATTAACATCGTTAATCCGATACAAATGACTATATTGAATTCAATGAAAGCAAAAGAAAAAAAAATTGAAATAAAAATAAATTATACGAAAATATAAACTACACAATTAGGCAACACGCCTTAGGCGAAATTCACACACACGACACCGCGCTGCACGACTGCTTGAAATTTCAGTCGAGATACACAGCATCAAATGGGCGGATTCACACTCATCGCTCAGCATGCGATACGATCGGCTATGCTTGGCTATTGTGCGTGGCTGCGTCGGAGCTGAAAATATAGCTAATCTGAATATCGCCTTATTGATGCGAATTTGAGCGTAATGGGTAGAAACAATTAGACTGTTATTAATGTCAACTTTACTTCAAATCCCGACTTAAACGCATCTGCACCACTCAATTACACAGATAGCCAAGCATTTGAATATACGTCGCAGTAATGTCACTAAAATGATCTTCCATTCATAGCTCCACCACTTCAAGGGTGACTGGTGAGACTCCTGCGAATACGTCTCGGTAAAAGTTGGGCCAAGGTGACGATGGTGAAGGCAACAAACTGACAGACATTTAACCTGCTCCGCGTCGTCTTCGAAATAAATGGCTGCCGTCCTCAATACGTATACAACAAGTTCGCCTCCAACCCATGTAATATATATGGGTGGGCTAGATCGTGATTGCGTGTTTACTTGAGGTCCGCTTTTGACAGTAGCTCTGAAGGGCGGCGAATTCAGCGCAGCGCTTGGAGTGTTTTATCCCAACCCGGAATCTGTTCCAAATGTCAATAATCTGAAAATCAACAAGCAAAACCAAGCCGATGACGTTGGCGGGTGATGAGCAATTCCGTCGTTCACGTCTCCCTCCGACGGCTCTCCACGCGCGTCATCCATCACTAATCAAACATGATTACATGACTACGGAACTCTGCTTCGGTAGGAGATCCTCGGTCTCTATCCCTAGTCAATCGGAATGGGATATTGGCAAAATCTGTACTGACCCCGGGTGTATCATGTGGTATACTGATGGGTCGAAAACGGGACAAGGTGTTGGCGTTGGGGTCTTTGGACCGAACACCAGGATCTTAATCGCTATGGGCACTTGGCCCAGCGTTTTCCAAGCTGAGATCCATGCAATTGAGGTTTGCGCCAAGGAAATTGTGTTCAAGAAGCTCACTGGCGCTAACATGATTATCTGCTCTGACCAGGCAGCTATTAAGGCTCTTTCTTCACATAAGTTCTCATCGAAACTAGTGAAAGAGTGTTTTGTTACCCTTCAATGTCTGGCAAGCTCTAACCGGGTCACTCTTTGTTGGGTACCTGGGCATCGGGGCATTCATGGCAACGAAGCTGCAGATGAACTTGCTAGGCAGGGCTCATCGAGGAAATTTTCTGGACCTGATCCCTACTGCGGTCTAAGCTGGGCCACAGCCAGGGCGCTGGTGAGGGATTGGTCTGCGGGCGAAAGGCTGCGGCACTGGAATAATCTCCCGGGACTACGACCGTCCAAAGATCTTATCAACCCCTACGGTCTCACAGAAGCCAGCCGATTGGGCAGAGCTGACCTGAGACTGGTCGTTGGTTTCCTCACGGGTCACCACTGTGTGAGATATCACTTAAACAAAATGGGCCTGTCCACTGAGACGGAATGCCGACTTTGCCTGGAGGATATTGAGTCCACCAAACACCTTCTCTGTGAATGCCCCGCGGTTGCTCGCGCCAGATTCATGTTTCTTGGAGATTCCATCGTGAGCTCCGGTGTCATTAAGAGTACTGCTACAAAGGACCTACTGGCCTTTATCAGGTTGGTTGAGGGTCTTTTGGATTAGTTAAAGCTAGTATGGCACAATAGATCATATGGTCGCAGTGCCTACCAGCTGGGTACCTTAGCCTGCCTTTATTTATTATTATTATTAATCAAACATGAAGTTGGCGCCAAGTGATTGGTGCGCGTGACGATTTTTAAAGGTTTTTGTTACAACACACAAAAACATTTATTTAACAAAAAAAAAAAGGATTTTTTTATAAAAATCAAGTACACTTCAAGCAGAATTTTCAAATACACCATTTCCATTTACGATGTTTTTAATGATAATAAATAAACAACTACCCATGCCAATTCCTTTTTCGCACCCTGTGCAAATAACCCATGCAGATTTCACCAATAATCATAAATTAGAATTTCGCCTTGTTATGACGATAATTAAACTTATCTGGTATAGAGTCAAATTGAACGCTCAACTGCCTTAAGAAGGACAAAATAAAAAAGAGAATACTTTCGAACAGGAACTGTCATAAAAAGTGTCTGGATGTTCCGTAAGAATCGGATTTTACAACCATCGCAGTTTTACAACCCCAAGGATTACCTCTTGGTCGATTAGACTTCACGATGATGGGGTGATATTTGAATGTAAAACAGTTACAGGACTTTAAGCCTACTTGGCCCATTCAGGGACCAATACCAAAAAAAAACAGGAACGAAAGAATAATGGAGGCACAGAACAAAAAACTTCGAAGGGGCAATCATTTCTGTATTTTACGAGTTAAATTTTAAATTAGAAGATTATATTTAATGGCAATCATATATTTGCGAAATTACTTGTTTGTCTACTGATCAAATAGGTACAGCGGGTGTTATACCCTCCCTGTATTTGAAGTCATTCCGTATTTCATCTTAATGTTGCCAAAAGGATGATATCTTCGTTTCCAAGGTGAGGAGATTTTAAGGTTGTTTGAAATGAAATGGATTGGACAAGTGGTAGCGCTTCGGGCTATCTGAAAAGAAGATTTGCTTCCCTTAAGCATATTGAAGTAGTAAGCAGCCGGAAGATATAAATCCATATAAATACGGAAGGATAAAAGGTATACAACAGAAGACAACAAAGTATGATAATCCGATTTTAAAAGTAAATCTCGTAAAAATACAATATTAATATTTTCAAATGCGTTTTATTGGGCTGTTAAAGTGATTCAACAATTGATTGGTTCAGGGTGGAGGTGATTCATTATAGGTATCATTAGTTGAACTACATCACCGTAAACACGGCAGCGGCGCGGCGCTTCATACGAAGGCAAGTAGGAAATATTGTAAATATGTCATAATATTTCTATTTAGAAGGCAAACTAAAATTTTAATTTTACTAAGGATAATAATAATAATCTGTAGTATTTCACTGTTTTTTAGTACTCAGTAGTTTATCACTAACTATTCTTGTGTTGAGTATACAACATAAATCTAATTATAATATAACATTAATTCTAATAAAAGCTTCTTCTTTTAGAAATGCTCGGAAGTGTTCCACGCCGTACTGCTTTGAAATAGCGTCATATACGACTAGTACAATAATCTCACTTGAAAATCTTACAGAATCCATTTGAAAAATTAAAAATACCCCATTGCCCATTTAAAATATTCGCTTCCTTCCTTTGGCTATCCTTTTGACATTACCAAGATATTTTTCTCGGCTCGTAACTCATTCCATTTTTGACTCGGCATCATATTCAAGATGATAATGCTTTCTCCATTCTCTGTAGCAACTCTTGTGGAAGTTTAACAAAGCGATGAGGATGAATTTTGTAAGGGTCCGTCTTATAGGTTAAGGAAAAAAACATGAGTTCTTATAGAAAGAAAAAATGTAAAACGAGTATACACGTAATAATTTTTAATGAAAGCAGCGAAAAGTCGAGCAGAATGACCCGAGTTCGCTGTTTTCACACGATTTGTTCCGGACATAAATTACAAATCCGAGAAACCAGTCTATTGTGTGGCCGGCTTGGGATAGGGTTAACGTACGTACGTAGTAGGATTGGCCGCGTTGACCGTTGCAACATCCCTTGGCATCTTTTGTCCCAAGTCGGAATCTGATACGAACAAAAGATGTTTTCAATCCCTCAAACGGACACGTTCATCTCCCTTCATTGGAATTATTATGCAAAAAAAAACTTTGATTTAATTGAGTAAGAGTATCTTTAGGTGATGCTGAGGCAGTGTGCTGTATGATATTTATTGCATCTGTAATTGATTGGCGGTTGCATGGTTGCTTTGTGACATCGGATGAACCTTGACGATGAAATTTATGCAACAGGATGTAACTGTAACACCTTTTCTTCTCACGCAATGGAAAGGATGTTTGTAACGCCCAGTGGTCAGCCGGAATTCTAGAATGGGATGTCGCCTATACGAGTATGTAATTGAAAGTGTGCAATTAAATTTAATAGATCCGGTAGCAATGACCTATTTGAATATATTACGTTTGATGGGCTTTAAAAAGAAGTTGAACAATTTATTGTGTTGTAATCCGCGTCATTTGTAACTGTCTTTTACTATTTTGTAGAAATGGTTTCAAATACTAGACTTCGTTTGAAACTTTGGAAGACAAATTATCTACAAATACACACAGCAAAATAATTAAAGGGCCACTTTAAAAAATGCCTTTCTCTTCCCGGTTAATACGAATAAGGAAGCCGAGATTCTAGTTGTTGATATTAGTGCAAAAAGAGCGGAACGCCGCAACGCTCATTTCAGAATGTTAGTCTCCAACATAACTGTAAATTTGGCTCCATAGCCAGAAACACGAAACAGTCAATTGTTTTTTTTTTTGTCGATATTTCCGATACCTCCGTCAGTCATTACCGGTCTGCTGAGTAGTTTCCTTTAAAGTTTTCTATTACTTGACAAATTATGAATTCTCCGCAAGGTGCTAGAAATTAATCTCAACGAATTTGAAGGGTGTGACTGTGACATTATTCGAGGAACCCCTCGGATTACAGCAAGTGAGCCATCGGCTTGGAGTAAAACATTCTTTCATTAAAAGAGTTTGAGAAAGTTGTAATGAATCAAATTTTGTGGCGTGACCGGTACATTTGATTCGAAGTATTTTTCGCAAAAATATTTATTTTTGGTTTTTCCAAAATAAATATATTTGTGAAAAATTGTTTCAAATTTTAAATTTAGCGGTCGCGCACACCTTAAGTTGAGGGTCCGACAATCTGTCACACAGACATAGGTGAATTGTGGATGGCGAACTGTGTTGACAGGAGAAAAAAAAAACGGGAATTGTGACTCGAGAGTTGAATTTTGCCTAGCGGAGGAGGAGAGGTTTTTTTTTGGGGGAAACGGCCGCCGATACGGCAAATTTTGAAACGCGTGGCATATTTTGGTGTTATTTATATAGTATAGTTTTTTTTATTTATTACTGCATATTTTGGTGTCGTTAATGTGGATTTTATTGAGTGGTTTGTGCGTGACATGGATTAATATGCGGGCGCCGCGCTGTGAAAGTGTTGCAAGGCATCGATGTCGGCGCTATCGGGATGCACAGCATGCCATCGGAGTCCCCCACGAAAGCAAATCGGCCATGGGAGCCTGACAAAGCTAAGTATTGTATTCTAAGTGTTTGTTGCTGTAAATGGCGAGTAAATGTGTAAATGTATTAGTTTATTCTATTTGATGTTCATGTTCAGTCATTTGTTTGTTATATAGTTACATATTTATTTATTTGTGCCGTAAATATCTGAATGTTTTGCGTTTATTTGTTAATTTATTTATTTATAATATTATATTGTATATTTGTATATATTTATTTGTTTGTCTGATTGTGGATTGTGACTGTCAGTATGATGTTGTGAATGGTGTAACCCGGAATGATTTTTATGTGTATGGTGTGAATCGGAAGGTGTGAATGTTTTGTGAACGTGGTATGATTGTGTGAGATGAGCGAGTGTCATGTTTGGAATTGCGTGACTGATTAATATACCTAGTCTAGCCATAAATACTGTTACAAACTTTTTGAAGCACTGTTCAATAAAAGAGGTGTTATATGTTAAGAAATCATTGTTTATTTATTAAATGCATTGTCAACAACGGAAATTGCAACAAGTTATTCGAAGTGATTGCCTTTTGCCTTTACACAAGCCTTTAATCGAGCTGGCCACTTATCTATGGAAGCACGCACGACTTCAATCGGAAAGTTGGCGACTGCATGTGTAAGAGACTTCTTTAAGGATTCGATATTAGAATGTCTTTTAGAGCACGTCATTTACTCTAAGACAGACCATAATTCGTAATCCAGCGGATTCAGGTCTGAGCTAGAGGAAGGCCAATCTTCAGCTTTAATAAAATCTGGAACATTTTCTTCAAGCCATTTTTGGGTTGACTTCGCCTTATGACCTGGTGCAGAATCTTGCTGGAAACTCCAAGGCTGATTTTTGAATAATGACGTGTTGAGAGGTTTCACTACACTTTCAAGGACACTTTCTTGATAAATTTTGGCAGACGTTTTGACGCCCTTCTCACAAAAATGCAACTTTGTCACCCCGTTGTAGCTAACACCCCACCAAACCATTACTGAGGCTGGATGATGACCTCTTTGAACCTTTTGGGCAGCTTGAGAAGCTTCTCTGGCACTGCGAGCATAAACCCTATCGTTTTGTTTATTAAATGTTTTTTCGTCCGTAAACAAAATTTTACCGTGTTCTTGGTTTGCGTACCGGCAAAGTAATCGTTTTGATTTTTCCACTCTATTTTTTTTTAACGAATCTGTTAGTAAATGCCCGGTAGATCTACGATAAGCACCCAACCCCAAGTCACTTTTGATGATACGTGAAATTGTATTTTCATCTCCCGCGATAAAAATTTTTGTTTCCGAAGAGGATTACAGCGAATTCTCTCGCGCACGGCTTTAACCGCTTGAGGTGTTCGAGTAGTTCGCGGACGGCCACTTCTTTCACGGTCACTTACTCCAGACGTATCATTAAATCTTTCAATAGCCCGATATACAAACATTCGGCTTATACCAAGGGTATGCAGAGTCTTAAAAATATCACTTGGTTGCATTCCTACTTTATGAAGTGCAATCACAGCAATTCTATTTTCTTTGTCACCCCAATCCATGTTCACTACACTAAAAATTAAACTCAAATGATGACAAATGCATCAAGCACAAGCGTACTATAGCGATTAGCTCAATTTTTAAGAAATGCAATATAACGGTTCCTTTCTGCAGGGTTGCCAAACCTTGTAACAATATTTATGGCTAGACTAGGTATTTATTTGTACCGGTTTGTGTATTTATTTGTTTGTGTATGCGATGGACGGCCTGGGTATTGCAATGCCTGGTCGAATTTGAGAACTTATGGAAAAGAAAGTGACAGATATGTCACAGTGTGAGGTTCTCGTAGGAGAGACACAAAGTCCATTGTTTTAATACCCTTTTCTCTACGTTACACATAAAATAATCAATTACAATATATTCTGCAAGCCAACAAAACGCTCCGAGTTGTTAGGGAGGAATATTACGGAGCTTGGCCGTTATTGTTGTAATATATATGTCAAAATTGCACAGGTGCGTAGAAATCGTGTTTTTGGTGATTTTAGACAAGGTCTTTGCAGAAATCTAGTCTGTTCGGATCTGCTTACAGTTGTATTGATGTTCGGGCTGGGAATATACTTATTAACTTCGATTTTCTACGCGTAACCATGATTTGTCGGCAGGCTTTGCAATTTGCATTGAATAAGCAAATGTTTAGATATCCGTGTCGTAGTAACCAATGGCACTATGACACAGGAACGCCAGGTTAAATTTAGGTGTTGTTTATGTTGGGAGGTCCCCACACGTTTTCCTTGTCGGCCATGGGACCTCATGGTAGGGTGGGTGAAGAAGGCCGAGGGTCCAATAAGACCCGGACCCAGTTGCGTGTGAGAGAGCACCTGAGCCATCCGACAACCATTCCTTCCTTATCGCCCTGTTTTTTTTCTCTGTCCAATTTTGTTTGCCCATTTGTTTGTGTTGTTTTCCCCAGGCCTATGAATTGTATTAATACGTAAGGACAGGGGCAACGAGCGGCGGAAACCCCGCCCACGTCTCCCGAACTGAGCTACAGCAAGCATAGGCCGCTGCTTAGCTCGTTGAGGGGCCTATTTCTTCGTTAAATGACAAGGCCCGACCTACACGGTCAACATGCCACCTTAGGCTCCGTCCCCACGGGCATCTTCGGATGCCCACCAGACCGTCCATTACAAAGTTTCCAGGAGACAGGACAATTCACTAAAAGATGATGACAGGGCCAACCAAGTGTAACATCTTAGAGCGAGGTCCGATTTATACGCCTAAGTGAGTCTTACGAGAGTTTTATTAGGCTAATAGTTTCACAGGAGTTTTATGAGAATTAAATATGTAGTTCACTTACTGGTTGTTATCTTATCTTGTAGCAAGAGTTCAACTCTTCAAATGAGAGTTACACATTTCGCAAAAGACTCTTGTAAGAATATCATGCAGTGAACAATACTCTTGTTAAGAGCGCTAAGCTTTCCTTACAAGGGTAGCTAGAAAGAGAGAGTATGATATTAAAAAACACATGGTTTTGTTTGACAAGTACGAGTAAATATAAGCTTATAAGAGTTGGTATTTACTGTCACTCTGTGTCATTTTCGATGAAAAAATAAAAAGCTTTAAGAGCTTTCTGATGCCTCTAGCATAAAATCTATTATTAAGTTATTAAATATGGCCAAAGTTAAAATTTGATTCAACTTTAATTTGTTTCATTTTCTTTTCTTCTACTTTAATGAATTAACAAGTAAAAAATGTTAATTAATATTAAATATTAACCTTTTCTCTTTCTGTTTTTTAATGAATTAATACGCAAAAACAATCTGAATATTTTAATTATTATATGTGTAACATTTAAGCCTAAGGCCCTAGTAGCCAGGGCTCTAATTTAAGCAGTATGTAACACTAGTTTTGTTATATCCTTCTTTAATAAATAAATAAATAAATTTTCAATGTATATCTGCCACAATCAGATAAAAAGTCACAACACTTGTACAGAGTATAATAATTAATTTAAAGGGAAAGAACGAATCTGGGAAAATAGTTTGAGCAAGGAGCTTGCTTTAAAAGCAAACTGTATCTAAAATATTTTTTGTCTATGACAGTTAATATGGCAAGAAAAGTATTTCAAATATCATCATTATTAATTCAAACAAGTCAATTTACGTCGCACCTTATTGCTTAAAGATTGATAATTTTAACGAAGAACTTATTAAGTAGCTTCTCACAGTCTCTTATCAAATTCATCCGATCAGTTTAACGTTCCTAATCATTTTAAATTGAATCAAAATCGTATTTCAAAAGCCACCTAATCGTGCAACGATAATCAATTATCCGGCATTTAATGGATGATACAACTTGGAAAACGTACCGAACTTATAAATTATTAACCACCCCTAATTGGAACAGATGGTGAAACTGATAACGCCAGGAAGAAAATCTTCTTTCGGATATCCGTTCACAGTCGAAAATGTATGTTAGGTCCATTCAATTTTTTACTAATAAGCAAACACAACAGTTCCAATTCGCCCTAAAAAGACTGCGACTAAATCAGATTAGCTTCCACACAAATGTTACGGGCAACAGAAATTTACCTTTGATGACCGGTCAAAAGGAAGCAATTATCAGTCCGATGGAAATTGAATAGCCCGACCGACGGGGCCATAAGGATTATGCTATAAAAATATAAATAATCATAAGGTGGTACTATTGGATTTCTTTTTGAAATATGCTTCATAGGATGTCCTATGTACATATGTATGTATTCAGTAAAAGCGGCATTGTTTAAAATTGTCGCTTAGAACTTGTTCAAAACATTCAGCAAAATATTGAGTCTAGTTTCATTTTGAGAACAGTAAAAGAAAAATATCCTGTGTATTCAATGTATAACAATTTTCGTGCCAATTAACTGTGCTCATCGTTATTATTCCTTGGCAAAAATCCCATACCCTACTCTGCAATGACACCCTTAAAATGTCCTTTATCGTATTTATATCCTATGCATGGTTCATGCCCAATAATTTGTATAGATAATACTGTTGTAGAAAAATCATTACTTATCAAATAATATAAAGGTATCAAACCTAACATATTACTTTTTACTCATGGGCCATTGTAGGTGTAGATCGTAACATTGCTACACGTTACGTTATAGGGAATTCACCTATCCATAAAAAAAGTTCGATACAAGTACTCATTAACTTGTAGACTTTGACATGGGCACTATCAGGCTCTTGGCTATTCTCCCTTCTAGGATTTAGTGTTTCCCTTTCTTTTTTTTATTATAATTATTGGAAGCCAAGGGGTGGATAATGGGACAACAGAACATAACATTGTCGACGCAACACAACTGTGTTAGTTTGCGTTTTGGTTTTCCTTTTGGTGAAGAAAATATCATTTATTTTGTTATTCACGTTTGTGGCATCATTTGAACACCTGCGTTCTGCGTTCTTTTTTCCCTACTACTATCATATTATTCTCGGCCGTCGACATTATATTGAACGCATGGAGACCGGGAGTAATCTTCCAGGTAGGGCAGGTAACAATATACACCTATATTGTGTGCGTCAAAGTGAATGACCATGACCATCCCTCCTCAATTCAATAGGTTAGAAAGAACTCTTTTGACCAAATTGTATTGATTTTACGGAGTATGATGAGTTCGGATGAGTTGATTGGTAATTTGACGTAATTTTCGGTGATTCGTGAAAATGCAATAAATTGCAAGGTTTGGTAGTTTGATAACATATGGAGATGATTAGAAGGGAACAAGTGGGCAGATAATCCCGGCGCCTCTTTCGGCTTGCCATCAAAAAGAAAAACTGTGAATATTGCAGCCGTGGTATCATAATTTTACTTTGATGCGCCAAGCAGTCAACATTCAGAGTAATAACATAATACCCAAGTAATTCAAGGGGACATAATGACAGTCTTTGGTATGGCTATGTGCACCTTAAAATTGAGGTCAATTAATTTTTTTTCTTACGTCAGCACAGAGTTCTTCGATTTTTGCAAGATAGGTACGTTAAAGTCGCTGGTATACGGCCGAATTGCCGAAAAGCAAGTTGACGTTTAACCAATTCACTTTCTTCAGAGTTGAAAGATGTGATCCCATACGAGACCTGGATCAAAATTGGTCAATAGTTTTATATGAAATTTGAAATTTTTCCGAATGAATCGAGTGGGGCTATTGAGGTCGCGAAGATAGCACAATTTAGGTTTTTTGTTTTAACTTCATTAACCCGAATTGGGTGGGTACCCCCTCAGAGATATGTTTTTTAAACAAACAAAAAAGACCTAAAAGGCGTCAGTCCAAAAACAGTAGAATTCTGCTGGAACGGCAATACTGGAAGCTGAATTAAATAGACCTCAGCGAATGTAGAGCCATATTCCGACTTTAACAGTTAGTCATTATAATTACACTCCATAACTGACTTTTCTGATAGTTCAAAACAAAAAAAAAATCGTTAGGTAACGACATCTAGCTAAGTAAGCATACCCGACTCTAATAGAAATTTAAGAGACGAAAAATTATGTATGAAGTCATTGTGAAACAAGCACTGACAAAGGGGGCAAGTTACGCCCGAAACACGTGTCTGTGGCAATAAAAATAAATCTGCAGTATAAAGGGAACAGCAGTCTTTTTATTAAAAAACTTATTAAGTTTAATATCGAACAAAATAGTTTCAATTCTACCACTGAGCGAAATTGTTCATTGTATGACTGAATTATAACCCGAAAATCGGTTTAATTTCTAGCCAAGGCTAAATTGTGTTACTTGGGTAGGCTTGATCAGTTTTTTAAGAACTTTTCGGGGGGTGGTGGGTCCATGAAAATAATTTCTCGCGGATATAATCGATATTTTAGTGTCAAAAAGCAAATGATAACAATCAGTTGGCGTGATTCTCGAAGGCTTGACAGCCGTCAATTTCTCGGGCTCCCGGTCACTGGAACCCATGTCATATTAGCCCGAACCATAATGGTTATATGAGGTATTAAAACTAGTCCTTCAATATGTTTATGATTCCTCAAGATACTGTGAAAACTTATTGAATCTTTAGTGCTAACTATAATGATCTTAAGACGTGAACGGTTAAAATTTTCGAATTTAATTAAAATTTCTTTCATTAGTTTTGTGTTATAATTCAGAGCATTATGGTTTCATCTACAAATGCTTCAAAAAATAACCGGGATCTTAACAGTTCATTCGTAAAAATAAACGACAAACGTCATCTCTGTGCAACGCTGATGATTTGCATGGTCGGAACCGCACAACTCCAGACTTGACGAATGAATCGATTCCAAATTCGATTGTTTTTATGAGACTATACATTCTTATCGATATCGAATATTTGCCTGCCTTAAAGGTGGACACACACTTGTGTCCATTTAGACGCGGACCAAAATGGATCCACTTCGGATAATCCTGATCCGAATTTCGGGGTCACAAGAGCTTCTGGCTCATGGATTTTGGGCGATTCAAATATCCAAATTGGATAGCGGAACCATCAACTTGAACCCCACACACTACGAATTTTTTCTGCCACCGGGACCAATTTAGCCTTTGGACGCAAGTGTATCCATCTGGACTTTTTTAGTTAGAGCTATGGGGCCGTTCTGTTCGTGGAACTATCGTCAGTAAATTTTTTTAATTGCAAGAAATACGTTAATTGCTTTTTCTTCCAAGAATGTATCCATTTATTGTGAGCATACTACTATTGGCCCCAACCCCTTGTGGGACATAGTGTGTTAATTATTCCCATGTTGCTTAGTTGACGTTTCGTTAGCATAAACGGGATTCAGGCTATGCATGTTCCTAGTACGTACCTCATTCTCATATAGCCGCGTACCTGCTACAAGTCGGGAAAGTTTGTGGCTTCTTGTTGCGCCCCACACCACAAGTGTAAGACAACGTAAACATCCATGTCCATGACGTGGACGGGACTCGAATCCGTAACTGACCGGTAGCACGAGATATCAGACTGACGAATCAATGCACTGAGCTACCGGCCGCCTAAATTTACGAAAAGTTCAAACATGTCAATCCGACAGTCAATCAAAAACATTTGAAAAGTTGTTTTTCTCATTGCTATCTTTTTGCGGCAGTAATAATAATATTGGATTACGATATCCTCAGCACTACTACTATCGTAAGTCATTATGCAAAGCGTACTTGATAAACACACAAACGGTTTCGTTCATAGCCTGTAATAATATACGACAGCGATATGTACAAAAATAGTACCCCAAACAAGTCGACTCCGCACAACCACAAGCAATTCGAAAACCATATTTTTCTTGCCGTCCCCAACGTCAACCTTTATCGGTATCAACATTGCGACATGTACCACGCAAGAATCCCGCAAGCAAGCCGACCCCGCGGATCAACAAGCAATAGACGGGCCCAATGTCCACCTCAGTCAGCCGACATACACAACTCGCAACTTAAGTAGCGGCCGTGTGAAGATGACGGGCGACTACAGTCTCGAGACTCCAAGTCTCCATCTCTCAGTCGCCGAGTATGGGACACTTGAGTATCCCCGTGTGAGCAGTGCCTAAAAATACATTTCGAGTCAATAAAATGTTAGTTTTGTGTAATTGTATGAAAAAGTAAACATTCAACATGATTTTACTGTCTAAAGGAAATTTGTCCAATTGTATCTGTACTAAGGATTTAAGTTTCCCTTGAAATTTGGGTTGAGGTTTGAATGCTAAACTAAACCAAGACACACTCCCAGCAAAGACATGACACGTTTTCTTCTTCGCTATTCTAATCTGCTCTATAGCATTTTTTCGTAGCTTGTCCAGTTCTACTCTGCTCTGTACAAAAAAACGCAGCAATTATTATTCCATGGATCTCAACTATTTTCAGGGCTTGCTTGGAGTAGATATTAAGCCTATCAGCCTTACCTCAACTCTTTTTAAATTGTTGGAAAGACTATTAGAAATTCATTTGAGGGGTACCATTCCGCAACAGCTACTGGGCTTCCAAGATTGGAGGACGCGGTCACGTGACCGAGATAATTGGAGGACAACGATCCAGGAGGTCAAGGCCCGACGTCGGGCTGTCGTGCCACGATGATGATGATGATTCCACAAAATCTATTATCAACTGCAACAAAGCTTCGCACTCAGCTATATTGAAAAACTTTCTCCTTTAAGGAGTACAGCATGGTTCAATTTCATACTCTTTACTTTCCAGGATGCCTTCAACAACTTAAACCGGAAGTAATCATCAAAGAGCTGTTGAGCCTGAATGTGGTGAACTTCCTCTTAAAACTAATCAATTTGGCGTTAAGATTCAGGGTTGTGTGCACTAGTAGAGGTATCATCCGCAAGAAGGCAAGTATTCTCTGTCTAGTTGTAAAGCCATTGCATACGCGGATGACGTTGCCATTGCCTCTCGGGAAAATTTCCATGCACGCTAAACCACCTCTCTGTTCTAGATAGCTGTGTTCTTAAAGTTAATCTATCAAAAACGGAACTAGTTTTATTCACAAGAAGGTATTGCATACTTCCTACATAAAGCTTTCGTTAGATGGAGTGAGATTGACCTTCAAATACCAAGCAAATTCTTTGGCGTTATACTAGTTAAAAAGTTGGAGCTGGAAGCCTAACATTATGAAGCGTGTAAGCAAAGCCAATACAATCTGAAAATCGTACAGTGGCTCTATGTGACGGTTAATCATCCCATACTAACGCACGGCTTAGTCGTCTGGTGAACATCCTTATGCACGGATACGATCCGAATTTCGCTGGATAAGGTGTAACGAATGGCTTGAATTGCAAAAACTGAGGCTCGTAGGACAACCTCGTTCACTTCTCTTGATGTGATGCTTACCTTTCTTACACTGGAAGAAAAAATGGCAGCCAATGCTGCGATCAGTCTGCGTGAAATGGGTGTGTGTACCTCACCAAACACTGGACACTCACCAATTCATGATAATAATAATCTGAATTTTTCAGAGACAACCGACTATTTCCTACCATATTACTTTTCCACAGAAACTTCACAAGTTTGATCCCATCACGGACACAATAGCACGAGAATGGACCTTCCCACCTTGGGCCTGTTATCTTATATACAAAAGGAAAGCTGATGAAGTACATTTCGAATTGCTGGATATAAATCTGTCTTTCGGAATCCCTGATTTAGGTTGGGCGAAAATGTCTTAACTGCTAAGGACATCATTGCCTTTATAGACAGCCAAGCAGCTATGAAAGTTCTGAAGTTTCCTAATATCCTTCATGCACTGAGAGGTCTCCGTGTATGTGGTCTTCACGGTTACGAGAGTTTTGTTTGATTTAGAAACGCTTGGGGCAATGATAGGGTAAAAATAAAATCAGTAGGCCCATATCTCCCGCCGCTAAGCTACAGCTATTTTGTTTCGACGCTCATTTCGTTTCCGGATTTTTTCCAACTTATTGTGCTGTCAAACCATCAAGGTTATTTAGCCTCTATCCCTGCCGAAACCTTTGTTTTCGTCAGCACCTCTGGATTACAATCTTTCGTTCAATGTCACACTTGAACCAAGGACTCTAAGACTTAAAGTTTCATGCTTTACCGGTTAAGGTAGCCAGGTCTTCGGTTAACTTGCTTATCCGTCCGTGAGCTACAATTGAGATTCCTCTACATATTCTGCTTACTTTATGCCCTAACGCCTAGTGAGGCATAGCGCATCAACTACTCCCGTGTGGCTTAGTTGACGTTTCGTTAGCATATTCAACTTGATAGCTCAAAATTAGTTCAACACGAAATGAAATTGATTTTTAATTTCTTTCAATCCCTGAAGTTATTAATTTTCGGCAAGAACATTTTTCACCCCCCATGTAACCAATCTGCTCTATTTTAAATACACCTACTTATTTCTCTTTCTGAAAACGATATCCTCATCCCAAACATTTGATGATTTCAGACATCTCCATTCGGTCCGAATTAGACCATATGCTAATATTTTAGGGAAATTAAGACTAAAATAACTCAAGATTAGCGCAGATTAGAAGAAAATCATGGCCGGACAATTGTGTCTCTCTGGTGCACTAAATGTATGGTGAGGTTGATTGAAATCCCAAGCAAAAGTTGAACCCTCTTTATGACAGAGACTGCACCACTACTTAACGTGTATAATATAATATTTACCTTCAGTATTAACAGTGATGTTTAAAAATGAAGGGACCCTCATTATGACAGAGCCAATTGATTCGATGTTATATTTTAGTCAATTGTATAAAATATTTTTGAAATGGTTGTTGAACCACACCACATACCACATTTAATAACCTGTAGTTAATGATAATTGTTCTTGTAAGAATGTCGAAATGTCTACGATTACAATAAATATCTCTCTAAACCTATGCCTAACACTTTTCTGATATTATAAAAAGTATTCAATGCATATTCTAGCTAAATTCTTTATTTTGTAATTTGAAACAACGTTTCGCACTTATAGCATCATCAGGTTATATATTATATTATGTGTATATTGTATTATATGTATTTAAAGATATTAATTCTGAAAATTCTTTCTTAAAGTAATTATTGCACTATTTATGCCTATCACTGTACAACCAACTTCATATACCAGTATAATCCCAGTTCACTGTATTACGGATAATACGAAAATTTATTTACACTGAAATGATTTAGCATATTATATTCATAACAATGCTCTCAATTATGGTATCCGATTAAGACAAGTCAGCTCAGGGGTTTCGGCTATTATCCTTACGCAATAGTGCCACGAAGGGATATCGGGGTGTAATTTTTGTTCACCATGGCCAATCAGGTGGAGATGATTTGCACTTGTTGGTTATTATGATGTCCGGAGAAAATCGGCTCAATTTTCAACTTAGTATCCATTCATTCAATCATGCATGTATTTATGCGAGCATATTCCTTCCGTGTGCATGTCATGATATCAAGGAATCGTCTTACGGCCATAAGAGTCCATCTCCTGAAATTTATCGTTGTGCCAACAAGGGTGAGTGTTTTCCATGTCGTGATATGCAGATATTGCACGTGTTCCTTGGCTTAATGACGATTTTTTTTTCACATTGATGTAATTTGAATTTTACGCGACAGATGGTCGAATAGGGGATGAAGGTTTCAACATGTTCGTGCATACGCGCTAGAGGCTTCGATCCGTGCCAGGAGTAATACCTCGAAATGCATACAAGTGTGGATCTTAATGGAACCCCTGTGTTGTTTGCTTTTTTGTCTATTTTTTGCATTTTACCTTGCATTCATGTAGGCATATCTTGTGGTGGTTGACGGTTGGCACGTTTAAAGATTGGGGTGAGTACGGATATTTCACGTGTTTTTCACCTTGATAATCAACCAATAAAAATTTCTGAACAGACATCGCGGTCAAGTCGATGACATTTTCCACCATTTTAGGATTTAAGGACTCACGTTAAACTGCTCATTTGTCACTTCAAACAGATATGTCGTTATCAGTTATTCAGTTATTTTACCATCTGCGTCAGCTTTAAGATTTGTGAACAATTTCATTTTGATATGTTTCGGAATTCAAGTACATACATTACTACGGCTTGCTCTCCTAGATATATGCGTGACTAGGATACATTTAATGGTAAGATACGCGGTGCAATATTTGATCCTTTACTTGTTAACTGATGCATTGTGCATAATGCACACCATGTGTACAATTGCAGGAACTGTTTTCGCAAGTACATCCAACAATAATTATTATCTGCTACAGGAACATCTGCTTGAGTAATTATTTAATTTACTAGATCCGCGCGTATTAATTCAAATTATTTACTAGACAACTTGAATTGCCCGAAATGCAATGTTTTTTATCGTAGATAAGAATCTGCAGTATGTTCGTCACGGTCCTTATTGTCCTTATGCGAATTATAAATACATAATTTACTATTCGTTTTTAACGGATAGATAAACTGATGGAAGTGCAATCTCTCGCTGTAAGCGAAGTGCATCGAAAATGACATGCTCGTCAGTGCGTTCGTTCCGTAGAGCGTCAGTGGAAGGCAAAAGTGACACCCAGTAGTTTGAATACCAATTTTAATTATTTAATTAAACTATTTTTGAGCCACCTGACTTCTACGTCCCTGTAAGCTGGACAGCCCGTTCTAAACAATTTATGGCGCACTTTATGATATCTATTGCTACCTTATAAAATCACTGTAACTCTGCTCATGGGAGTTACACAAGTTTCATAAGGAAACTAATAGTCTATTTATACGAGTACATTTTTACTCTAATAAGAAGGGCACCATGAAATAAGCCATTTGGAAATAAGACATTAATGGATAATTTCGGTTGATTCCGAAAGTAGCCATGCATAGATTCTTTCGGTTTCACACTCAATGCTTAATTTCGTTTAAGACGAAGGTGAGTATGTACATGGCTATTTTCGCTTACCTTCGCGTACCTTATTGCGGTTTGAAATTGTGCATAGCCAGAAAAAAAAATGCTGGATGCAAATACGCGAGAACGAAACGGCTGCAGGTACATGTGCTAAGAATGAAACGGGCGACCTAGGGCTACATGCGGGGGTTCGCAACGCCTTAGAAGCGGAGCTAGCCCAGCTCGTTCCAAACCGAAATTATCCATGCACACTTGTGCGATACTGCGGGTTGTGGATTAACAGTCACTTGTGTGGGCTTCGCTTGCTCCGCGCTTAAGGCATCACAACCCTTAGTATCGCAAAAAATGAATACTCGCTTCGCTCGCTCTGGGTACAACAGTCCATTGTGTGAGCTCCGCTCGCTACGCTCGCTCCGCGCTTAAGGGATGATAACCCTCAGTATCGCACATACATGGACGCTCGCTTCGCTCGCTCTGGACACTGCATGGCTATTTTCATTTATATCGCATGCCTTATTTCGATTTGAAACCGATATTGTCCATGCATAGATTATTTCGTTTATTTTCCGATGAATACTTTCGTTTCCAAACGAAAGTGTCTATATGGATTATTTCTTATGCCTTAGCCATAGCGCATATGGCTTATTTCGGTGCCCCAATAAGAAGTATAATATTTTTGTTAGTATAGGTATAAACTCTTGCCATTAGAGCCAAATTTTCTTGATCATTGTTGTTAGAAAGAGAATTTAATTTATGTTTTGAAGAGCAAAACAGAACAGATACATTACAGGATATTTTCGATGGCACATGTACCTATGTTACAAAGTTCGTAGAATAATATTATATTAAAGACCATTGCATTTCCTGAATATATGTTCACACAGAAAGCTAATTTTTGTAAACCCGACCTTCAGACTAGACCTTGATATATTTTACATATAATTCAATCATCCCAGCTGAAAGAATTTTTTCCCCGTAGTACAATAACTTCCAAAATAATCAAGATATGAAATGAATCAATCAATATGATACGTAAGACCATACGAGAACTTATTTTAACTAAAATGACGGCAACCAGATAAAAACCACACCGACCCATCATTTATCAGCCTTTGATTAAAAATGTTGCGGTAGCGGATTGCATCGGTGTTGAAAGTTGATCTATCTCCCTGCTTTTCAACGACATTAGTTTTATCATTATTGGCTCTAGTTGAAGTTTCGTTAGCAAATCGCCGATTTATTTTGATTCATCCTGTCTAATTAGTCGCATTTTGTAACAAAACGGAGAGGCTGCAGTTTATTCTTGCACACCCAGGAAGAAGACAACAGAATAAATCATGGCAGGGTTTGAACCTACGAATCAGTAGGAAAAGATATCGTGCCGGTATCTCCATGAACTGTGCTATTGGCCCTTAAAGGCTACGACATCGGGTGTAGAGGATTAATTGAAATTGTGAACACCGTACGCTTCTCACCTATTTTTAAGCCACAACGTCGATTCCCACAGGGCTTATTTATAAGAGAGAAGTCGACTCAATCGCAAATTAACGGATGGTCAATATGTAGTAGAAAACTGAAGGGTTAGGTTAGGTTACATGAACTGCCGTGAGAATCCACGGCACACTTAGAACCAGAGTTGGGTCCACTGTGTTTCTGCAGGGAGTATCTTGTCCCCACGGCCTATTACTCCGAACCAGCCGGAGCTTTTGATAAATCTGTGGAGCAGGCCAATCAACAAGTTCTCCCAGATATGCTGAAAAAAAATCGCCAACATGTGCCCTTCTTCTTCCTGTCAGTGCGAAGCAGCCTTATGGAAGATGTCCGATGCTCTCCCCTTCTTGCTCGTTTCCACAATTTCGACAAAAATAATTGCGAATTATTTAGGGGATGACCCTTTGATGCAAGCACAGCCTTGGTGGAAAGGAAATTAAGGTAAGGGATGGAGGAAAGGTTGAGTGATTAGGAAGTACCGGTGACATACCGCTTTTTGCAGGTCATAATTATTGGGGCATACTGTAGATGGTAGGCTTAAAAAGGAGATAGAAAATTTAACGGTGCGATAGAACCTGATTTCAAGAGTATGGAGGGGGCACGACTGGTAAGACCAGTGATGACTCCCACCAAATTACCAATGTGTTTTCTACCTAACGACAATAGCCTGGTCGTACGTACAGGGTCCAATCTGGACTACAATGATGTAGCAGAGTGCTGATTACTTGTTTAAATAAACGACAATTAACACAATTTGTGACGGGAAAAGAGTAGAGTATTTGCCAAACTGACTTAGTTGCATTTTTGCTTAAAATGGAAAAAAATGCCATCCGTTTTTCAGAAAACAAGTGAACGCGGTCTAATGTGCGTCTGGTTTACGTTTTTAAATACTGTTGCAGTAAACTGCTCTTAATCGTTAGCGGAATAGGAAAATCCATAGACATCAGTATTCCTGTTTTCAAATGTTCTTACGTCATTTTGTTTCGCAACCGACTTTTTATGTGTTTGAGCTTTTTAGTCTCTCATTTGCGACCTTCATACATGATAATGTCAGCAACAACTTATAGTCTAATGCCGTTTTTACACCCATTAGACCGGTAATTAGACCGTCTATAAGACCGCGCATTAGACCGCGCATTAGACCGACTATTAGACCGTCCATTAGACCGCCCGTTAGACATCACGTTTTCACTTTATATTCCCTTATTAACGTGAATAAAAAAAAATATATTTTAAATAAAAACACTTATGCGAATAAAAGTGGAGTGTACCACTGCTAGGCAGTCAACAAGACCACTTAGCAATGATCCCCACCCAAAAATGTTCAACCTAAGCCAATTCATTTAGTGCTTGAGCTGGTTTCGTCACTCGATAGACTTTACTCTTCAGGAGCTACCTTGAGTCTATCGGGGAGGTAGCTCGACCAAGCCCAGTGTGAATTCCAACTTTCGTCAAAATACGTCACTACGCACAATGCTCACGGTATATATAGTGGGGATTATACGACACTAGTGCGAATTTTCACCTTTTACCTATTAGTCACGCAGAAGCGCATTTTTATATTTTTTTTTGAGGGTAAAAGTGAAGTGTACCATTGCTAAGCAGTCAACAAGACCACTTAGCAATGATCCCCACCCAACAATTTTCAGCTTAAGCCCATTCGCTTAGTGCTTGAGCTGGTTTCGTCACCCGATAGAAAGTTGGAATACACACTAGACTTGGTCGAGCTACCTCCCCGATGGACTCAAGGTAGCTCCTGAAGAGTAAAGTCTATCTCCAGAAGGAGAAAACAAGCGTTGCCGATTGGCTGAGTGTTGTTAGGTTTCATAGTGTGCGTTTACGAGTTCTATAGTGTGGGCAAACGGCTGCCAAAAATATTGTCTCATGTTCGGTTTATATTTATTATATCTATATTTCTATGCTGTAATGCTCCCAATTGTATCTGGCCCATTCGATATCCGCACGGGACAGACATTTCATTTCGAAGTTAAAGTCATGTTCTCGGACTGCGATTGATTGAATGCATTTCTTGCTTCTTAGATTGACTTCTAACCGTGATATGCAATTCAATTGTTAAGGCTTGATCCAACTTCTTGCGAACGTTTACAGATATTTCGAAAAAACCTGAATTCAGTTGTTCAAATCGCAAATATAACTTGTTGCAACTATGCACGCCGATTGCAATTGTAAAATATAAACAAACCTAACCTTCATCTGATCTCTTCAATGCCAGCCATATACGTTTTTTCCCCGTAGATAGGTCAAATCGACAGCTTGTGAAGCCATTAAACAAAAAGCAGTAAACGATAGTAGCTTCGAAGTAGTATACGTGACAACTTTGCACTCCTGGTCAATCAAATAAATCGGCGTGTAACGACTTCCATGGCTGCATGATGTAATGTACGTACTCGTACTACGAGTATGGATTTAGTGGGTAATTGGGGTCGTAGAAGGCTTCATCGAAATCGAAATAGTAGTAGGTCGGCCGTTGAAGCAATTACCACTATATGGGTATTGCAGTAACACGTGGTACTTACTCCAGCAGTTGGTACAGCGTAATTGCAATAATTATTCGATTCGTCAAAGTAGTCGATCTATAACCTGCAGACTGCAGTGCAAGCTATACATAGACACAACGTGGTAGTACCACGTTCAATCCAAGTTAAAAATGCATGACAGATATCAAGTTAGACAACGGTGGAGTTTAGTTGTGCTGTAAAGAGGGTAATTTCAAATTTCGATTATTACTTCCAGCGAATTTATAAACTATCGACGCATGCGACAACATCGCGAAGGTGTTACCACCCATTCTGCCATTCAGAGAAGTCTCCTAATTAATTGATTGTCATGGATGTCTTATGATACTCATTAAAATGGATCAAAACAAGTACAAATTTCGGTAGTGAGCAATGACGGACTACATTAATATGGATGAATTTTTACTCATTTACTCGTGATACACAACGGAATCTTGCCTAGCTAGCTAGCTAAATAAGCAGTATCATGAGTTTATTTAGCTATACAAAAATCAATACCTAATTATTTTCACAAAATAGGAGAGGGTGGGGCAAGACGGGCTACCCAGGTTTTCTCCAAATAATATACGTTAAAAACATGGAGAACATTTTTCTCCGTTACATTTCTTTAGTTGTCCAAGTGTCGTTGCCTAAAGCAGTTGCACCGACGCGCCGCGTCTGGCAATCGCCAAAGAACTAAAGCTAGGTAATTTTATTATTATTTTTACTATATTTCTTGACCGTGACTTTATCTCGAAAATATTACAGTACGATTTTTGGATTATATGGTTAATATAGTTCTCCCCTACTACGCTGTTCGGAGCCGATTATCAGTTTTTGAAAGTGCGGATATTGCAAGTGGTTTTCCAGATACTCGTTTCAATGCCGGTACTAATATGCTTTTTTTAGACTTAACACTCAAAACCAAACGGGAAAAAAAGATACTCAAAAAGCCGACACTCAAAAAAAAAGTAGAAATCCCGGTACTCAAGAAACTGCCAAAATGCATTAAAAAAAGTACCAAGGAAACTGCTGAAAAAAACCATAATAAAAAAGACTGGAAAAAAAACTGATTCGAAACTAAGAACAGGAAAAAGCTGGCACCAAAGAAACGGTACCAGTCGATATTGGTACCGGTATTAACCCGGTTCGTGTCGGTTTGAGGAAAAAGCCAGGGTACTTAAAAAACGGCTCACGGTTTTAAAAACGGTACTCAAAATACCGGCACTAAGAAAACCGAATATAAAAAATGGTACTAGTCAATACTGGTACCGGTGTACTGGTTTTAGGAACGACCCTACAAAATACTCAATAAATCTCCCGCGCACCAATGCAGAAACAAAGTAATGACATCAATTACTACATACAATTTACTACTAGAACAATTTGCCAGCGTATCGACACCAAGAAGACGTGGTTCCATAACAGCAAATAATAGACGACGGACGTTATACGCCAAACGGTAACGACTACATCCCATACCCGATCATCGATACAATATCGTAATGACAAAAAGAGCGATGCCCATCGGCACTTTAGGCCCGTCCAATTCATTTTTATCCATTCACTTTTAAGTTGTCTTTAATTTGTTTGGGAAAATGTTGTCCCCAAAGAATTAATTGTTTAAGTTTGAGTAAATGCGCCTTTGACATGACATTGAGTTGGCTAGATGTCCTAAACATTATCTTTCAGTCCTTTAGATTCGGTATGTCCTTTATATCCTATATATTCATTACGTCCAGAAGATAGGTATCATCCCGATTACCAATATCTGTTAGGTTTGGTTTATTATTTATTGGTTTTGGTTTATTGTTTATTTATTGTATTTACTATTTCAGAGGAAAAACTTCTCTGGGCCAACTCCAGTTTTGGCCCATATAAATCCGCGGGGTAAGATCGAATTACTCCCGCAGATCTTCAGCATACGGCGGATTTGGTAACCTCATGGGCTGCTACCATTTTTAATTCATGTCTGGATCTGGTGTACATCCTTTGTTTGTGGTCAGAGTTGAAGGTGATCTTCAGTCTCAAAGCTAGTAAAAGCTCTCACATGCGCAACCAAAGCACCTCCTCAACTATGTTAAAAAATTTTGAAAGGATGATAGACTGCTGCCTTTGTGGCTGCATTCCGTCTCGACTCCTATCTAGATCCCAACATGCCTATTCGAAGAGCAGATCAATAGAGACTGCGCTGTATTCGATAATGGACTGTATTGAAAAGTCTTTAAGCCACAAGGAGTACGTTTTGGTGGTATTCTTGGGTATCGACGGTGCCTTCAATAACGGAAAACCTGAGGCTATATCAAGTGCAATGGTCAGGCTAGGAACTGATGAGTCGCTCATTGTGCTTATCAGTCAATTGCTGACCTCTAGGGTAATAAGTACAATACTTAGTAATTCCCTAGGCCTAGAGCGTAGACGCATGTGCAGAGGTACCCCACAAGGCGGCGTCCGCTCCCCTTCTATGGAACATTGTGATCAATACACTTCTTATGGATCTAGAAGCCTTTTGCGTATGTTGTGGGCAACGCTATCTCCGGGAAGTTTCCGTCAACTGCGCTGGAAAATATACCCAACTTGTTGTACTCCTACATACATATGTATATTTTGAACATAAATTGAACGCAATTTGGGCCCCTATAAAAATTTTGAATGCTGAAATTATATTCGAAGGGTAGGCCCGATACGGACAACTGATGCTACAATGGTCGCGTTTTGGCGAGAACTGGACTGCTATCATTGATCTAGTAAGTGACAGTGAAGAACAGAGATGTAAACATCGGTGTATCCATAAGTGAAAGAGAAACACATGATCTGAACTCGACTCATGCCGAAGCATCTACATAGGAATCCCGAGAGCAGAATGACAACTGACCGATTTTCATTATGTCTCTTAATAATTGTACTAAATTGAAAAAACCCTCTCCCCTGTAAAGATCAGGTCGGATACAGCGACACTCATGTCATAAGTAGGCCGGCTTCTCTTAATTCTGTTTTCGTGCTTTGTATAGGAAGAGTTTTATTGAAAATCCTTAATATCGAACACGTACACAGAGAGAGTATGTATTCGATTTTAAGGGTTTTAAACAAAATCAGCTGATTTTCTTGGCGGAATTCTGTCAGGCGCTCTATTCTATTTTACGTCTGTGCCACCTCCTAGCATTATTTTGCGGCTGAGTTTGTTTCAGATCCTCTTCTTTCGAATGAGTTTCCAGAAATGGATTCTTTTTGACGGGTTTAATTGTCTCATTTGAATGTACAAACGTAATCAATTCTGGCTATCAAAATCTCAGCAGCCCAAATCAGCTGTCTTAAATTATCGTCTGATAAATTCTTAACTGGAGGATTAGTTCCGTTTAGTGTTTATCTACAGGATAAACTTTAACCAGACATTGTGAAAACGGCCCTATGACTTATGATATTCCTGTCCCTCACTATTTAGTACAATTAGTAAGGGGCAGGAAAAGGGAACTAGGCATACTGCAATTATTTACTTCGCCTTTTCCCGGGCTTGTCATTTGGATTTCAAAATTAAATCGCAGTAGATCAAGTTGGCAGCATTGCTACTATCGAAGAACTTCTCAAGACTGGTCTCAAATGCAAATGCGTTGCGTGGATCCATGCTTGTGGTGCCTGCTGGCCTGCTTGCTAGTATCCGTACATGACATGCAGCTTGTAAACAGTACGGAGCTCGATATAAATTGCACATTGGCAAGGGCAACAACTTTCTAACAATAAACAAATAAAATCGTGTTTACCTGTTACAAGGACCGCCAAGGAGAGCGAAGAAGGCAGGAGTGGGCGATCATACGACATCATTTCTGGACTTTATGCAATATCGAACGAGACAAAAAGACGACAAGCAATGGTCAAGCTAGCACGTAATTGATGAAGCGTTGCATCTTGCGTACTCGAGCGGTTGTAAAGTTCGTACGTTTACACTTTGGATAATAACTTCTGGCAGCAAAGATCAAGTGTTTCTTGGAATCTGCAAAATGTGCACAAAGTGCGCAGTTAGACTTGGATCAGTTGCAAGGTTGCATTACTTTGGCGACGACACGACGCTGCCGCTGCACATACGATTTGCGTGGAACGATCGACAATTTAGATCTCTGACACAGGAAATATTTTGAAATCTCGCGGTTTGACTTGCAATCTACGGGCCAAGATATAAAATGCTTTGGCCACAGGCATAGTTACTAACGATTTTTATGCGTTCGCTCACTGACTGATTGACTTATGAAAAGGCGTCGAACAAGTGACGCTAATGAGCCAGACAATAAACTGACGGAGGAGATAATAAAGCGTAAAGATTATGCAATAGCTCAGTGCACTCTGGTATGGAACTTTATTGAGCATAACAAATTTGTAGGGCCTTGAAGGCCACGCTTTGTTGCTCTCGAAATGTAAGTGCCAATTTATGGTTGCTTTTTAGTTGGTCACATAAAAGGGGGCAATATTGGGGACAATATTAGATTTGCAGAAAATTGTAGGGTTTGGCAAGAAGCTATAAAACCCACGCAATCTAGTTGGGTTTTACTTGTGCATAAAGAATTTTGCCGCAAGAGGGACCATTTGGATAAACATGCACTTTAAGAAGACACGTAGCTAAAATTAGTATGTAATGCGGTTAATAGTACTTTTAGTGCGGTTATTAGTACTTTTAGCAAACGTCAACAGAAAAGTACGAAACATTTTCCAGGCGATAAAAATAATTCATCACACCGACCATAATGTTTTTACAAGCACACTGGTGCATTACCAAGAGGACACCTAGAACCTAGTGTCTAAGGGAGGAATTCCTATGCTGCGTTTTGAGCCATACGGCTAGAGCCACATTAATCAATAAGTAGTCACGCTAATAACAATGACGAATCACCCATTAGTTGCGTTTTTTTTGTACAGAGCAGAGTAGAGCAGAATAAGCGGCAAAAAAAAACGCTATGTAGCAGATTAGAGTAGCGACGACGAGAACGCGGCATGTGTTTGCTTAGAGTGTATCTTGGTTTAGTTAAGCATTCAAATGTGAACTCAAATTCCAAAAGAAAACCTAATTCCTTAGTACATATACAATCGCACTCCTAACAGAGTAGAACACTTGCACTAATCTTCTATCCAGAGCAGGTTAGATCTAATTGTTAGTCTACATAATTGTGTAGTATTAACCTGCTATGCCCCTCACAGCTGTTGAAAAAAACCGCGCCTGTTACTCGTATGTTCACTTATCAATTAAATTATGAATTTACAGTTTGAAAAATTACCGCGTCATAAATGAACCACGCTATAGGACTGCTCTCCAAATATTTTTAAATTTCATACAATTTAACATGCGGCTCTGGCTGTATGTCTCCAGCAGTACGTCTCCAGCCGTACGTCTCCGATTGGAAGCAATTGGGGTCTTCAACCTAAGATTGTCTACTGGCTCTACGTATCAATTGTACGCCCTATTCTCTTGCATGAGCTTGGTGGAATGCTCTAAGGATGGCGGCTTTGTGCAGCTTATTGAAAAAGGTGCAAAGACTAGCCCGTTTGCTCGTTAGTAGAGCCCTGAGAACTATTCACTCCATTGCCTTGGATATTGTGCTTAACTTGCTTCCTTTGGACATTCTTGGCGAGCAGCTTACCGCTTGAGTTGCCATCCGCCTTCATGAAACAAGGCACTGGTTTTCATCGAGTACTGGCCACTCAGTGGTCTTTAATAACCTGGCAATCCATGCTGGTACTGATTACACTTCCCCTAAACTCATTTTAGGGAAGAACTTTGTTAGTATGATCCCCTATCGTAATCAAAGGATTGATGGCGAGTTTCCATTGACGGGCTCTATAAGCGTCTAGACGAATGGCTCAAACACTGACAACGGGGTGGGAGTAAGCGTTTACTGCGATCAACTTTACCTAAGCTTATCGTTCCGTATTCCGGATCACTCCAGGCGGAGGTCACTGCGATTTTGGAGGCTCTAACCTGGTTGAGGCGGCACGTCGTCACATATAAGGATATCACAATCTATACAGATAGCCAAGCCGTGATAAGATCTCTGGAATCAACCCTGTTAATATTTAAGATAATAGCTGAATGGCGTTCGACCCTCATTCAGGCAGGGGGGTTTTATAATATTGTCTTGGACTCGATTCCAGGGCATAGTGGTTTTGGTGGCAACTTCAACGCTGATGAACTTGCTAGGCAGGGGACTATGGGCGTGGTTCAGCAGCAGCATGCTAATATTTGTTTGCCTATTAATTAATGTAGGCTATACTTTAAGTCTGGGGCTATCAACAAGGCAAATGCTTGGTGGTTAAGTGGCAAAACATGTCATGCAACTAGATCGATGTGGCCTCACTCATCCCAACTTATAGCGTTGGAAAGGCAGAATATCAGTTTTGTTGTGGGAGTGATTACGGGCCAATACCTTATTGGGGAGCATACCAGGAGGCTTCGCCTTCGTTTTAATGATTTCTGCAGACGTCGATGAGGAGAAGAGTTGTATTTCCATCTCCTCTGTTCTTGTCCGGCCTTGGCAAGTAAGAGGAGATAAACTCTTGCCTCCTTTTTTTCTCAGAACTGGAGGATCTAGCGAATGCCAATATAGACCGCCTCCTCCGTTTTATCACCAGCTCAGGTGGGTTCAATAATTAGATAGGGTTATGGTTAATTTTGAACCTTGTGGTATCACAATGGACCAGCTTATGGTCCAAGTGTGCTGTGTTTATCATGGCAGCCAGATTACCTACCTTCCTATGTGAGTGTTAGAACCGAGCTGGGCCTGTTTGACTCGCTGAGATTGTGTGTGCTGTTGTATAAGAGCAGCACATGGAAAGTTGTCGCAAATGTTACCTGCAAGCTGGTATCGTCGACTCTTGTTATCGTCGCACTTTATGAATTTTCTGGCCCGAAACAATATCCAACGATGCCACCTAACCTAATCTAATAACTAATACCCAGGCGAAAATGGCAGTGAATAGGTCACACATTGCGGAAGAGGAAGAACTGCATTGCCAACGAGGGTCAACCAAGAGGGCGTCCTAGAAACTCATGGTGCTGTGGCCGATGAATGTGCGTTGATGGGTAAGTCATGGGAACAGATGCGTAAAATTGTTCAGAACCGATTTCGATGGCGCACAGGAGTAGTTGGTGCCCTATTTCTAACTAGGGATTAAGGTAAATTAATACAGCCCTCGGTATGATAACTAGATTAAGCCTTTTGATAAAATCTCATAGTACTGATGAGGCAGAGTAGAACTAATTTCATCATAACATCATCGTACCAATTACGTATTTTAAGATGGCCTCTCAGACAAGAGTGCCTAAAAGGACAGATTATTTTAACCATTTCCTGGTTTAGCTTTTTCAGTTCAGAGGATTTGTTAATACGATAAGTTTTCTTAGAACAAAGTAATGTTATCTCCGGTATTCCACAATTTAATGCGTTTGGTATTTGTGTCTGTGATTCATCATGTTCACAGTGGCTCAGTGGCTAACTGGAAACCGGTAGGAAGAAACCTAACAAGTAAAATGTCATCCATAGGATAAACAGTGCGGCAAGTTTATTCCGTTTTTTTTTTTATTTCGTAATGATACTAGAACTCTCCCTATAAGTAATTATGTCATCACCCGATTTTTGGCAGGTGTCCTAAATAAATTTTCTGACAACAAAATGTTTCTCCTGAAAGATCACGTTTTTAGTCAATTATGTTCCTTTCACTCAAAAACTCAACTCAACTAACCGGGAAAAGTGAAATAATATTAAATACTGTTACAAAAAAGTTGAAACTGAAAAAAAAATATAAATATATTCAAAATTTTTGAGCTGCTTTTATAGATGTTTAAGTTTTTTTTTTCTTAAACTTTCCTGTGCCAAATTTAACTTTATATTATTAAATGAAAATCACATGGCATCACACAAGCGGTAACCTCCTCCTTCAACGTGTCACTTTCAGGCCTTCCGCACATGATGCAACTCAAGTTAGAAACAAGTTTGCAATGCAACCAGTTTCGAACACAGTTGCAGCCAGTTTGCAATTCTGTCCGCACACGGTGCGACTGATTTGGAACCCGAGTTTCAAGCAAGTTACACACTAGAATCGGATTCACACTTCTCACACTGGCACTTTTACTTTTCACAATCTACCTTCCTGTCAAATTAACTTCGGCGACCGTTAGCGCAGTGCATTGAGGCATCAGTCGCATGTTTGACTACCGGCGTTTCGGGTTCAAATCCCGTCCACGACGACGTTCGCGGCTATGGATGTGCAGAAGGTGCATGCTGGCAACTACATTCTCCGAAACCAGTTTATGCCAACGAAACCTCAACTGGGCCACATGGAACAGTTGACGCGCTATGCCCCACAAGTGGTTAGGGCAATTGAGTAACTTCGGCCGACAGCCGCCCCTTTTACTTTGTTACAAGCTAACAAATATTCAAAACACGATACATTTTAATTACCGCAAAAGCCAATTAACACATTTTGAGAGACTGAACAGCTCACCAAATTTCTCGGACAACAATGAAATACATATGCAACTGCAATTTTTTTTTGCGATTTATGCCCGCACCAGATTGAACTCAGAATATAGCAGCAGTGGCACCCAATGTCAAGTTAGAAAGCATGCATTTCCCTGAAGTGACCTAGATTGAACGAGCGATGCGATAGCGGCGAAAGCAGATCTGCTTGTTGTTGCTGCTGCTGCTGCTCTCTGCGTTCAATCTGGTTCGGAAATTAGGAATCTAATTGCACGCAACGCGTTGCAAACTCATTGTAAACCGATTTAAAACATGTCGACTCGTGTGCGGATACCCTTTTCCATATACAGGCAATGTCGCAAATCTGTTGCATCGCAAACAGATTTGTAGCTCAAGTCGCAAAGCAGTTGAGTCGTGTGCGGAAGGCCTTATTAGTCAAAACCGAACAAAAAATAATTGTTGGTCGGTATTCTTGGCTCTAAATTACTGGATTGACAAATTTTTAAACCTTTATTTTCGTATTGTTTTTGTTTCTTTTTTTGTTGCACGGGGGGGGAAATTCTGTTAATCTACTAGTAACAGCTTATTAATGCAGCATCGCTGTTGGCACCTTAGAATCTCATCGACAACTTTCCATTAGATATTTTCGGGTATCTTCAAGACCGGGGCCATTAAAGCGTCACTCTGATGTTTCATCACTCCAGTTTTTCGCGGGTTCGAATCCCTCCGTAAGAATGGATGTTTGTAGATTGGGGCGTAACAATAAGCCACAGCCAGTCCCGACGTTTCGTGAAATGCGGCTGAATGCAGGAGGTGTATGCATGTATGTACATACCTGCTAACGAAACCTCAACGCATTGGAGTTGTTTACGCGTTTATGCCCCATTAAGTTGTTAGGACAAATAGTGTATTAATGTGTGGTGGAAAGTGTCCACTATACATACAAAATTATTCTTCAGTATCCCTTGGTACATTTTTTAGTTCTAATCAGGAACACTATATACTCGTATGTAAAATCACGATTGTTTTTATTTCGGGTCAATTGAAATTGGTATGGGTATCTATTATTAATTCTACATATAATTTACCTAATCTAGCCATAAATACTGTTACAAACTTTTTGAAGCACTGTTCAATAAAAGAGGTGTTATATGTTAAGAAATCATTGTTTATTTATTAAATGCATTGTCATCAACGGAAATTGCAACAAGTTATTCGAAGTGATTGCCTTTTGCCTTTACACAAGCTGTTGAAGATTCCCGAGACGCGAAGCGACGAGTGACGAGACAACACAATGTTGAAGACGCCCAAGACGGTAAGGCGACGATCTGAAATAAAAGCACACAAAGAATCAACGAATACAGTGAATTAAAATATAGGTAAAATACTTATCTGATAAATCGGCGCGACGACGTCTTGCACAAACGACACAAAACAACAATTGTCAAATTTGTTTACATTGTAGAATATTACATAACCACACTTTTATGTTTCATTTATGCAGTCAGCTGTTTAACGTTTAACTATCATCTTTTGTCATAGACATTAATGCTGATGTCTATCATTAATGACGTAATTGAATTTGCTGTTTAATATATCTAACATTAGATTTTGGGGAAATGTTGCCGTTTTTTTGGAAAAAGAGGGGTCTTTGTTACATATTGATAGGGTTCGGTCGTTGTCGCAACTTTGAATTTAAAATAAATAGCTTATATTGAGTTTTTAGTGTTTTTGATTTATTCATATTAGAACAATTGAGTGGTGAACAGTTTGATTAAGATTTAGATGGTCCGTCGAGTGAGTTTTTGATACATTTTTATTTTGAACATTTTTGGTCCGTCGAGCCGGATCATTTCGCGAATCAGTGGAAAAGTGTTGGCTTGAAACAAATTGAAAACCATTTGAAGGTTAGTGGCTTCTAATTAATAGATTGTGTGTGGGTGATCAGAATAGTTTTTGGAAAAATGGCTTTGTTACCACTAATTGCTAGGCAAATGATTATATTTGGCGATATGGAGTGTACAATAGTGAATCATGCAAAATTTCAACGAAAAACTACTAGCTTTTTAAACAAGACATTACAAATTGCAAAGGATCGCTATTATCTATGCAAGAATAATCATGAGCAAATTATGAATTTAGTAAAACGGAGTGTGGACGAATTTGGCTATCCATATCTTTTCGAAGATTTGTTCAATAAATTTGAGCAAATGTATTTGAAATTCTTCTTCACATTGTATAATGACATTGAAAAGATAACGGATACTGTTTCGAACAAAGAAATTCAGTTTTATAACAGAGAATTTAGAAGAGTAGAACATTTGGCACCCCAACAACCTATTGAATTCACTCTCAAAACAATCCTTGGCGAACAGCTTCAATCCGCATCCGATACAGAGATCGAGTCTACACTGAATCAAAAGAAAATATTTGAGGAAAGCGTCAATGAAACCATAGGGAAAGTGAAATTAGTCACAACATCGCCGGAATTCGATGAATTTTTCCAATTTTTTGAGAATCTGAGGAATAATTTCGATGAGAAACTTGAAGAACGGTCGTCCAAAATGAATCCGAATGCTGAGGAAGTCACTCCGCTCACATCGTCGACTTCATTCAATATGGAAAGCGGTGGTATTTCGTCAAATAAGTCGAAACGTTTCAAGGATGATGATATTATACAACCTGTTGATCCACAAATACAACCAATAGAACTAGACGCTTTAAGCAACGAAGAGATATCCATTCTCCCAGTTAAGAATTGTCATCCTGCAAAGATAACCAATGAAACCAAACGTAGATTTCCATTCATCAGGATAGAATTTCCGAATAACAACGACCTCATTGTTCAGGGTCGTCGAAACGATTCTGCCGCGATGATTAGTTTCAAAACGCCACAAGATTTTGAGCTAAATGCTGATTCTCTTAAATCAGAACTACTCGATTCGCTTGAAACTTTGCCTTTGAAAAAATTTATGAATCGTCACGGAAAAGATCTAGGGAATCCCCTGAAAAGAATGATAGTGCATCGTTGGAATAGGAAATTACTTCGCCTACTGACACATAACTACCCAAGATAAACAATATGAATGAAGCTTATGTATCTAATATGTTACCAAATTAACTTGAATTATTAAAAATGGATTGGAAACAAGTTAATGTCACACCTCACCTAATGTTGAAGTCAATTAACTCAAATTAGAATACGAACTATCACAGAACTTGTTTCACGAAGAACCCTCACTGGAAGTTGTATCAATTATTATTGAATAGAAGATGCCAATTGAAACATATAGAACACAAATGCATTTAGAAACAAATATATTCAACTCAAATTCAAAGCCTAATGTCAAAAAATATCCTCGAAAACGTTCTCTTGAAGATCCGATAGACAAATTCCATTCTTCCAATACTAGTAACACAAATATTGTAGAACCGACAGTATAATTTGAGCCGACAATAGAATCATATAGAAAACCTAGGACTAGCACGCCAAGCACTACTAGATAGATAGAACCTTTTACGTAACTAGAAACTTTGAACTTTTCACGCATTGAATCCTTAGAAACATAGAACATAGAAACCTTTGCGTGATTAGCCACATAGAATATAGAATTTGCATAATCAAGCGCTGCTTGCTGTGAACTTAAAATCCCACAAAACACACACAATTTAGAAACCACTTATTGTTAGACATTAGAAACACTAGAAAATTAGAATTATACACAATTCAGCGAGTGAGACGCGCTGTCAATCGTCTCCTGTTCCTGCATCTGGAAGCTGTCGGCACGGTGGAAATACCGTCGACAACTCTCCTGATGATCCGTTTGAAGATACCATCTTGAACATCACATCCTCAGCTACTGGAAGCGGACGTCATCATATGCGAGCACAATCTATTGGAACCTGGAAATTTTACAATTCATGAGTTTTAATGAATATTATACCTAGAAAATTTATTAATAATTTTCTTTTAATTAGTTTTATAGTTACACTTACGATCGCTGATCAACACGGAATTATGAGACCGACGTCTCATTGGGGGGAGAATGTTGAAGATTCCCGAGACGCGAAGCGACGAGTGACGAGACAACACAATGTTGAAGACGCCCAAGACGGTAAGGCGACGATCTGAAATAAAAGCACACAAAGAATCAACGAATACAGTGAATTAAAATATAGGTAAAATACTTATCTGATAAATCGGCTCGACGACGTCTTGCACAAACGACACAAAACAACAATTGTCAAATTTGTTTACATTGTAGAATATTACATAACCACACTTTTATGTTTCATTTATGCAGTCAGCTGTTTAACGTTTAACTATCATCTTTTGTCATAGACATTAATGCTGATGTCTATCATTAATGACGTAATTGAATTTGCTGTTTAATATATCTAACATTAGATTTTGGGGAAATGTTGCCGTTTTTTTGGAAAAAGAGGGGTCTTTGTTACATATTGATAGGGTTCGGTCGTTGTCGCAACTTTGAATTTAAAATAAATAGCTTATATTGAGTTTTTAGTGTTTTTGATTTATTCATATTAGAACAATTGAGTGGTGAACAGTTTGATTAAGATTTAGATGGTCCGTCGAGTGAGTTTTTGATACATTTTTATTTTGAACACAAGCCTTTAATCGAGCTGGCCACTTATCTATGGAAGCACGCACGACTTCAATCGGAAAGTTGGCGACTGCATGTGTAAGAGACTTCTTTAAGGATTCGATATTAGAATGTCTTTTAGAGCACGTCATTTGCTCTAAGACAGACCATAATTCGTAATCCAGCGGATTCAGGTCTGGGCTAGAGGAAGGCCAATCTTCAGCTTTAATAAAATCTGGAACATTTTCTTCAAGCCATTTTTGGGTTGACTTCGCCTTATGACCTGGTGCAGAATCTTGCTGGAAACTCCAAGGCTGATTTTTGAATAATGACGTGTTGAAAGGTTTCACTACACTTTCAAGGACACTTTCTTGATAAATTTTGGCGTCCTAGAAACTCATGGTGCTGTGGCCGATGAATGTGCGTTGATGGGTAAGTCATGGGAACAGATGCGTAAAACTGTTCAGAACCGATTTCGATGGCGCACAGGAGTAGTTGGTGCCCTATTTCTAACTAGGGATTAAGGTAAATTAATACAGCCATCGGTCTGATAACTAGATTAAGCCTTTTGATAAAATCTCATAGTACTGATGAGGCAGAGTAGAACTAATTTCACCATAACATCATCGTACCAATTACGTATTTTAAGATGGCCTCTCAGACAAGAGTGCCTAAAAGGACAGATTATTTTAACCATTTCCTGGTTTAGCTTTTTCAGTTCAGAGGATTTGTTAATACGATAAGTTTTCTTAGAACAAAGTAATGTTATCTCCGGTATTCCACAATTTAATGCGTTTGGTATTTGTGTCTGTGATTCATCATGTTCACAGTGGCTCAGTGGCTAACTGGAAACCGGTAGGAAGAAACCTAACAAGTAAAATGTCATCCATAGGATAAAGCAGTGCGGCAAGTTTATTCCGTTTTTTTTTATTTCGTAATGATACTAGAACTCTCCCTATAAGTAATTATGTCATCACCCGATTTTTGGCAGGTGTCCTAAATAAATTTTCTGACAACAAAATGTTTCTCCTGAAAGATCACGTTTTTAGTCAATTATGTTCCTTTCACTCAAAAACTCAACTCAACTAACCGGGAAAAGTGAAATAATATTAAATACTGTTATAAAAAAGTTGAAACTGAAAAAAAAAAAATATAAAAATATTCAAAATTTTTGAGCTGCTTTTATAGATGTTTAAGTTTTTTTTTTCTTAAACTTTCCTGTGCCAAATTTAACTTTATATTATTAAATGAAAATCACATGGCATCACACAAGCGGTAACCTCCTCCTTCAACGTGTCACTTTCAGGCCTTCCGCACATGATGCAACTCAAGTTAGAAACAAGTTTGCAATGCAACCAGTTTCGAACACAGTTGCAGCCAGTTTGCAATTCTGTCCGCACACGGTGCGACTGATTTGGAACCCGAGTATCAAGCAAGTTACACACTAGAATCGGATTCACACTTCTCACACTGGCACTTTTACTTTTCACAATCTACCTTCCTGTCAAATTAACTTCGGCGACCGGTAGCGCAGTGTATTGAGGCTTCAGTCGCATGTTTGACTACCGGCGTTTCGGGTTCAAATCCCGTCCACGACGACGTTCGCGGCTATGGATGTGCAGGAGGTGCATGCTGGCAACTTCATTCTCCGAAACCAGTTTATGCCAACGAAACCTCAACTGGGCCACATGGAACAGTTGACGCGCTATGCCCCACAAGTGGTTAGGGCAATTGAGTAACTTTGGCCGACAGCCGCCCCTTTTACTTTGTTACAAGCTAACAAATATTCAAAACACGATACATTTTAACTACCGCAAAAGCCAATTAACACATTTTGAGAGGCTGAACACCTTACCAAATTTCTCGGACAACAATGAAATACATATGCAACTGCAATTTTTTTTTGCGATTTATGCCCGCACCAGATTGAACGCAGAATGTAGCAGCAGTGGCACCCAATGTCAAGTTAGAAAGCATGCATTTCCTTGAAGTGACCTAGATTGAACGAGCGATGCGATAGCGGCGAAAACAGATTTGCTTGTTGTTGCTGCTGCTGCTGCTCTCTGCGTTCAATCTGGTTCGGGAATTAGGAATCTAATTGCACGCAACGCGTTGCAAACTCATTGTAAACCGATTTAAAACATGTCGACTCGTGTGCGGATACCCTTTTCCATATACAGGCAATGTCGCAAATCTGTTGCATCGCAAACAGATTTGTAGCTCAAGTCGCAAAGCAGTTGAGTCGTGTGCGGAAGGCCTTATTAGTCAAAACCGAACAAAAAAACATAAAAGAACTACGATTGGGGTAAACCCCAATCATGCAATACTCTAGATGAATTTGAACCTGGTTAAAGCCAATAAATAATTTTGGTTGCAATCTCGGATGCATCGTTAAGACGTAAGACGTAAGACGTAAGTCGTTAAGACGTTAAGACGTATTTCATGAAATAGTGCAGTTTGTATGAGAGGGGGTAGAAGGAGGGTGAGGATTACAATAAATTTTATAATGTAGGTTACAATTATCATAAAAGTGATATATTCAAAATTTCAAAGCAAGATGTTTTATAGTTTCTGAGAAAATCTGATTATTGTAAATTATCAAAAATGTGTCATTTTGTATGGGAGGGGGTAGACGGAGTAAGGGTAATCGATTAATTTTTTTGAATCTAACTGATATTGTTAATTAAGTGTTAAGTACAAAATTTCAGCCCGATAAATTGTATAGGTAATGAGTAAATTGGCTTAACGTATTTCATGAAATAGTGCAGTTTGTATGGGAGGGGGTAGAAGGAGGGTGAGGATTACAATAAATTTTATAATGTAGGTTACAATTATCATAAAAGTGATATATTCAAAATTTCAAAGCAAGATGTTTTATAGTTTCTGAGAAAATCTGATTATTGTACATTTTCAAAAATGTGTCATTTTGTATGGGAGGGGGTAGACGGAGTAAGGGTAATCGATTAATTTTTTTGAATCTAACTGATATTGTTAATTAAGTGTTAAGTACAAAATTTCAGCCCGATAAATTGTATACGTACTGAGTAAATTGGCTTAACGTACTTCATGAAATAGTGCAGTTTGTATGGGAGGGGGTAGAAGGAGGGTGAGGATTACAATAAGTTTTATAACATAGGTTACAATTATCATAAAAGTGATATATTAAAAATTTCAAAGCAATATGTTTTATAGTTTCTGAGAAAATTTGATTATTGTAAATTTTCAAAAATGTGTCATTTTGTATGGGAGGGGGTAGAAGGGGTGGAGCGATTTAGCCCGTTCACGAACTTAGCCTTCATTTTTTGTCAAAAATAACGTGTGCAAAATTTGAACTTCATAGCTCAACGCGTTCTCGAGCTAGAGAGGTCACGGACGGACGGACGGACAGACGGACAGACGGACAGACGGACAGACGGACAGACGGACAGACGGACAGACGGACATCCGGTTTTGAGATATTCGAGTGATAATATGAACTTCTGTATCATTCATTTTTTTCTGCGAGCCTTATTTCTTAGCGTTACAAACTTTGTGGCAAACTTATAATACTCTCAGATTTCATCTAGAGTATAATAATTGTTGGTCGGTATTCTTGGCTCTAAATTACTGGATTGACAAATTTTTAAACCTTTATTTTCGTATTGTTTTTGTTTCTTTTTTTGTTGCACGGGGGGGGGGGGGGGGGAAGGGAATTCTGTTAATCTACTAATAACAGCTTATTAATGCAGCATCGCTGTTGGCACCTTAGAATCTCATCGACAACTTTCCATTAGACATTTTCGGGTATCTTCAAGACCGGGGCCATTAAGGCGTCACTCTGATGTTTCATCACTCCAGTTTTTCGCGGGTTCGAATCCCTCCGTAAGAATGGATGTTTGTAGATTGTAGCGTAACAATAAGCCACAGCCAGTCCCGACGTTTCGTGAAATGCGGCTGAATGCAGGAGGTGTATGCATGTATGTACATGCTAACGAAACCTCAACGCATTGGAGTTGTTTACGCGTTTATGCCCCATTAAGTTGTTAGGACAAATAGTGTATTAATGTGTAGTGGAAAGTGTCCACTATACATACAAAATTATTCTTCAGTATCCCTTGGTACATTTTTTAGTTCTAATCAGGAACACTATATACTCGTATGTAAAATCAAGATTGTTTTTATTTCGGGTCAATTGAAATTGGTATGGGTATCTATTATTAATTCTACATATAATTTGTATGTCTTAAGGGATCCGTGATAACCAGTTTCTTTCTTATAGCATTGTAAATTCAACAGCCGCTATGACATAAAATGGAGGGTCCACAGAAACGTACATTACATATTAGAAGTGTCATTTAATTTCAATATCGAGGTTAATAACCTGAACAGGTGTCCTGTGTCTGTGATCACTTGGACGAACCCATACCCGTCATAGCTAGAATATTCAATTCAACGGTTACTAAATTCATGCTCCTTTTATATCATTGTTCATTTTGTAGTTGGGCTCATCCTTCTCTAATCGGATAACATCACTTCAATATGTTTGCTGCACAAATCGATCACACGATCGTCTTTTGCTATCAATTGGTCGGGCATAACGAATTGCTCTTGGGCTCTGTAAAAGTGGATTGTCGATACGATTGGATATAAATCAGAATTAGAATGATCTCGCAGTTGGTGTTTTGTAGAGGATTTAAACGAATTCAGTTTGCTAGTAATCTTTACACCTATGAGAGGTATCTGTATATTTTTTTTTCCTTTTCTTAGGTTCATAGTCGAATTGATCACTTTTCCTGATGATTATTTGAAGAGAAATTACCTAGGATTAGGTCGATTAATCGAACAACAACTAGAATTGTTGAACAATGGAACGATCATATCCAGTAGCAATGAAACCATCATAGTGGTGATGTCTATAATGATGATGATGATGATAATGGTGATGACGATGATGAGGCTGGAGAGCAAGCGATCACACAGGTAAGAGATGTAATCAACTAACCTCACTGACCTTTTGAATTATTGCCGAAGGTATGAATGTTATATTCTATGTGTGTTTAGACAGTGGTGTAGTCTGGTGAACTTTTCAAGCCATTCGTACATAAGCAATAAGTATTAATTGTTCTCTTCCACATATATAATAATTTTCTGCCAATGGAAACGTAACCTTAAATTTCTGCATTCAGTGCTTTAAACCATAATCAAACAAACACCTTCAAAAGGTCTGAACAAGGGTAGGGCCCGGGGAATATTGCTCCCAACCGTTCCCAACCCATACACAAGCTACATGGTATTGTCGTTGTAACAAGTGTCAAAATCAGATTTTACAATAACAATGTCATGTGGCTTGTGCGTGGGTTGGGAGCAATATGCGTTCTGGCTAACTGCGTTTAAATTAATTTTTGTAATTCTCTTTAACAAATTTTTATTTACCAATTCTTAAATTATGTAACTCATTTCGGGTGTTATTGAAAGATGTATTTTCGAAATTTAAATTTCAACGACCTATCCTAGGTTCAAAACTCCGCCACTGGTTCGAATTTCTGGTCCCTGATGAACTTCTGAGTCAAACTGGCTATTGCATCGTATTTTATAGATGACACGCTAAAAACCGGTAGCAACCGAACGAAATCAAATCTGAACGCTACTTTTGTTGTTCTTTGTGTTGTTTTGTATGAGCTATACACCGGCACCTACATTGAATTCGTGATAAAAGGTACCATAGAGAAAGAAGACCCCTAAACCCGTACATACCTGCCTTGACTTAATCAACTCTGGGACTCCTTGTCTTCCAATTTCACAAGCCATTGCACAGGGAATCGCGTTTCGCTCAACTTGATAGACAACTGGTTCGTCCACGCAATCAATGGCCATCGGCCAGCCGTTTTCAACTTATATTTTCTTTGAGATGAAGGTGTGCGTAGTCGGATAATGATGCTGGGTCTTTTTGCGCAATAAACTAAGGGTTGCTGTTTTGAGGAATATTTAGGGAAAATATAATAAATTTTGTTTTACTGAATCACTCTGCAAAATGTTTTATAGGGTTGGCTACATTACATGGTGCATACTTACATATATTTCTTCTTCAAGTTATTGCGTATGCAGATGACGTTGCCATCGCTGTCACAGGTAAGTTTCCTGATGTCCTTAGCGGGTTACTGCAGAATGCCCTTTCTATTTTAACAGAGTGGGCTAACCTCTGCGGCGTCGGAATTAACCCGGTTAAGACGGAGCTTGTGCTCTTCACTAGAAGACGCGCGATTCCTCCTATTGAACCTCCTACACTGGAGGGCATTAAACTGATCTTCACCGACAAAGCTAAGTTCCTTGGTCTCATTTTTGACAGGAAACTAAGGTGGAAGCCTAACATTGAAGAGCGGGCCAAGAAAGCTACTGTTGCCCTCTACTCGTGCAAAAAGGCCATAGGTAAGAGTTGGGGCCTGCAACCTAAAGCTGTACATTGGATATACACAGCTGTCGTACGTCCTATACTACTGCACGGAGTTAGTGTGTGGTGGACGGCACTCCGAGTAGCGGCCTACTGTAACCTACTGAGTAAGGTACAAAAGCTAGCGGCGCTGGCTATAACGGGGGCCTTTAGAACAACTCCGTCAGCTGGATTGGACATGGTCCTCGGCCTGCTACCTCTGGATATTTGCGGCGAACAGCTGGCGGCTAACACGGCTTTACGCCTTCGCGAAACTGGCCAGTGGCGCACGTTGAGGTGTGGACACTCGACTATACTGGGCAAATTAGATCTCCCTGCGGAGACTGATTATACCTATACATGTGCAAAATACGTTTTTGGCCAGAACCATTCCAGCTTGATTCCATCGAGGGATCTATGGGGTGTTAACACGCTCATGACCACCGACTCCATGGTCATCTACATGGATGGCTCTAGGAACGACGGCGGAGTTGGGGTTGGTATCTATTCGGAGGGATTGGGAATTAACTTGTCATTCCGTCCTCCCGACTTCTGTAGTGTCCTGCAGGCGGAGGTTTCGGCAATCCTGGAAGCTCTGACGTGGCTGGGAACTCATGTTGTGACCACGAGGGACGTTACTATTTATACGGACAGTCAGGTTGCAATTCGATCACTTGAATCCGTCATGACCACATCGAAAACCATCGCGAAATGTCGTTTAGCCCTCAGGGGGATGGGTGGTTTTTTCAACATCACGCTCTGCTGGATTCCGAGCCACTGTAGCTTCGCAGGCAACCGCGAGGCGGATAAGCTGGCCGGGAGGGGACAACCGGAGTTATTGAGGGGGACCGTGTAAACATCAAAATGCCTGCTTCGTTGTGCAAACTTGTCATCAAGGCCACCGCGGTTGACAGGGCGAACATGAGATGGTTAAACGGCGATACATGCTAAACAACGAAGTCGATTTGGCCGAAACTTGACCGACTTGACTTGACTTGAGTCGATCCGCCACACTGAACAAGAAACACATTGGTAGAGTCGTGGGGGTTATTACGGGGCACTGTCCTATAGGAGAGCTTGCTTGGAGGCTTCGTATTCCTCACAATGACTTTTGCAGGAGCTGTGATGACGTGGATGAGGAGGAGAGCGTTCTCCATCTTCTGTGTCATTGTCCGGCCCTGGCCGCGAGGCGGAGGAAATTTCTGGGTTCCTGGTTTTTCCGGGAGCTGGAGGACCTAAAAGATATGAGTGTAATGCACCTCAATCGCTTTATTGCTAGCACAGGCTGGTTTGCTACCTAGGTTTAAGTAGGACTTTGGCGGTATCACAACGGACGCAGAGGTGGTCTAAGTGTGCTATGCGGTAGCATGGCAGCCCCTTTACCTAACCTAACCTACATATATTTCTCTCTCTAATTGCCTTGACCCCTCCGGGCATGGGCGCGTCAACATCTCTAGCATTTCTATGCCTTGTTGACGTTTAAATAGCATATCTACTTGTCGGAGGTGCAGTTGCTAGCATGGACCTCAATTGCAATAATAACACTGGTTCCTAATTTTGAGCGAAACTACAGAAGTAGGAACCAATATATGTCGTGTATTCTCTCGTACATACTCGAAGATGAGCTGTGCACGGAAGCTAGCAGCATCAGCTATTTGAAACCAGAGGTACCAGGATTAACACTTCCAAGCAGAGATGAATTTGGATGCCTTGAGAAACCCCTCAAAAGAAAAGGGGCTATATAGCTATAAGGGGTCTTTACTATCAAAATTCGATGTGACATTTATGAACATATTTATATCTTCCAAACAATAACTTGTAAAAAAATTTCTTATTAGTACGGACTAAATTTCATATTATGAGATTAAGTATTAGTGGCGATTCGGTGTTTATTTTAATATTTGCATTGTGATTTTTACCGAATACGGTAGAGCGTCGATAATCCCGAATAATTTGGACCAGATTGGTGGCGCTGCCAATAATGAGCTGTATGACAATCAAGGCTCTCGTGAGTTAAGGGTGAAAAGTATTTGTCCCAGTTTGATGGTATTCCCTAACTTTTATTTCTATAATATACATATGGTATTTGTCAACATTGCCCAATTATAATTTTTGTTAGGGTTTTGTAGTAAAAACAAAACCCTTATGAAATCGGTCAAGCATCCGTCTGTCAGTCTGTTCATGGAATATCTCACGAACCGCAGAAGCTACATGCATGAAATTTGGTGGAAATATATAGAAGTATTATAATCCTCTGAAGAAAGCGATGTGTTGTAATAGGCCAACTTTAAGGGGGGTTGCCATAGAGGGGAAACGAATGTGAATTTATCTTCGTTTGGTACCCCACGTAAGAAAGGTACCGTCGAGTACATTCCATTAAGCATCTCGAAGAGTAGGACAGCTCATTTCATATACACACATATCTATCTACAGTTCAGCTTCCTGTTTTAAAATTATTACTTTGAGAGGTGAGAGATGGAGTCTTTTTGGCATATAAGATACTATAGTATATGATGGATAAGACATTTTAATTATGTTGTTTTTAACCATATGAGTGGTACAAAGATGAGCGAAGAGCCGATATTTACACACCTAAATAAGCACTAACTACAAAACCCTCGGATTGCAGGCGTAGCCTTCTATCATATATTCTGGTTTCATTTCCTATTGCGGACCTGCGTCCCTTCACATGACATTTGTTTTTATTACGTTCTATTTTCTATTTTTGGTAGTATATGTACTCCAAATATTAACAATTTTTAGCTTATCAGTATTTTGGACATGTTTCATTCTCGTCATTGTCACGGGCTGAGGTGCATGCAGTGCAGTGAACTGAAGGATAAATGGCCCCTGACGCACTCACTCCACAACTCTCGATCACCAAACCGGTCTGCCAGTACACACCACGCTCGTATCTCTCGTCCTCCGGCTTCCATTGAATCAGTTGCCCCCAACGTGGGGCCATATCTGTGAAACTTCGTATCAACATCTTCAACGGGTACACATGATACCCAAAGTTGGATGATGTACATATATAATTGGCTGGAATTTTGCAATGGGCATTTCCTCAGCGGGTGCGTAAGCTCTTAAAACTAGTGATGTGCGGTTCCGGGTTTCTAAAGAACCGGTTCTACCGAGTCCGGTTCTCAGAAGAACCGGGTATTTGGACCGGTTCCGGTTCCCGACATGGACGTTGAATAATACGTTTTTTTATTTCTTATTCATTATCCTATATAATAAGGCGCGTGCTTTTGCAACTATCCAGGTCAAGGGTAGTTATCCCGAGCTTTTGTGCAAAAAACGATGTATCTGACCCATACAGGGTAAAAGCATGTATTTGACATGGAATGGATTTTGTCTCAGATAAAGTGCGGATTTTAAGTAGTGGCACAATTCCACTCTTTGAAAAATATTAAAAATAAACATTAATCTATTACATCAAGAGCAAGTATTGAACCTTTCAGTATCAACTGTAACTGTGATAAAAGAAACTAATTGAATCCGAGTAGTCTTAATATTTCGACAAAAATCTCTTTTCCAATTGGAAAAGGTGAATTGAGGTGAATGAGGTGAAAACACAATGGAACATCGTCGAACGAACGAACTTCTTCTAGCAACCGGTAGATGCGCGCTAAATAAAAGCTTTACTTGTGAGCTATCCAGGTCAGGATCGGCCCTCGATAAATTACCAGGTTAAGCGTTAACCTATATGGGATAGCATTGTTGTTTTATTGCGTGTTATTTCACTAACCTATACAGGTTAAGAAAAGCAAAAGAACGCGCCCATATTTTGTCTTATCGATTTTGGAAAGCGGAGGAACTTTATGATCGCATTTTGGAAAGCAGTAGAACTTTATAATCGCATTTTTTTTAAGAACTATGTATTTGTTGTCAATTCTACGCACAAAGTCAGAATGTGTGCGTTATTATTTTCATTTTGCAATACCTTTGCGCTGGTGCAAACATTAAGCGAATTTATAAAAGAAATGTTTAATAGATTGCGAAATGTTGATAATAAAAATTGAAACATAATGCAATTTAGCAAAGAGGAGAAAAAAAAATAACACATAACAATATAAATGAAATTAATTATTTATTTCATGTTGTTTAATAAATAAAAGTAAAAAATGAAATCGATTTCTAATCGCTGATAATGATTTCAGTAGCACAGATATGTTATTAGATAACCAAAATAAATATAAATATAGTCTTCCAGTCCGAGTTAAAGCGATGCCTTGCATGTGCTAGCGTGTCCAAAGGACCGTAAATTTTCCGATCCGGTCCGAATTAGTCGGTTTACAAGGGTTTTTTTTTTAAATCAATTTTCGGCTATAGTGAAATCAATTGTCGGTTTCGATTCTTCTAGAACCGACCGATTGGACCTGTTAGGAAGCGGTTCCGCGGTTCCGGTTCCACGGTTCTGTGCAACACTACTTAAAACTACTGAGAAGCCGATTATGATTGTCAGCCATGATTCGAGAATAGAAGGTTACGCAATGCGCAGGTCCGTTATTCAGCTACCGAACGAGAGATGAAGATCATGACGTTACAGTTTCAATTTTTCATATGCGCGCGTTCATTCTGTACGAAATTTCATGTTTTTGCCTAAGAAAAATTGCTTTCAAATCTACGAATTTCTTTCGATTTTGATGAAATTTTTTGCTACCCAGGTATGTGATGTCGTCTACGACTTCGATGCTGAGGTCCCTTACGTTGATGCTCGATTGTGTTGGTGTCCTGGTTCTTGATTGAATCATTATTTTTGCTCTGTCCTCGTTGATGCATAGTCCAACTCCTTTTGAAGCGTTGTCAAGGGTATGCAGAAGTTATTTTATGTCAGTCAGTTTTCGGGTCATGATGTTGATGTCGTCTGCGTACGCTATCAGTTGTGTCGAGTTGATGAGTAGGGTTCCGCTGCTGTACGTATCCATTATCCAGATGGCGTACTCAAGTGCTGGGTTGAAGAGCGTCGGCGCGAATGTATCGCTCTGCTCAACCCAGTGTCTTTCGAAAGTGTCAATTAACCTGTTCTGAATCCTGGCCTGTGAGACGGAGTTGGTCATCGTGATCTTTTTCAGTCGTACTAGTTTTGCTGGTATACCGACTGATGTTGTACAGTACACCAGGATCGATACTGTCGTACGCTTGCTTAAAGTCGACAAAGATTTGGTACACGTCAACGTTGTATTCCCAGCATTTTTGTAGGATTAGCTTAACCGTAAGAAGATGATCGGTTGTAGAGCGACCAGGTCTGAAACCGCTTTGATTCACGCCAATGATTCATGCAACGTACGGTCGATTCTCCTGAATTTTCGTCAATACGAGTATTTAGTAGGACGTACATACTAGTAGAATGCGCCACTCCGCAGCTTATCTCTCTTTTTGTGGATGGGACAGATGATGCTCCTGCATCAATCCCTGGGATCACTTCATCCTCCCGAATGCGCAGAAGTTGGTGTATGGCATCTAATAGACGTTCCACAAAATTTTTGGCAGCTCAGTTAGAATCTCGTCAGAGCCCGGCGCGTTATTTGATTTGAGTGACCGCATGGCGAGGTCAATTTCGTCTTCTGTCGGAGGTTGTGTCTTGCGGCCATGATCAATAAAGACGCCATCGATTTGGGCTTCATGTATGGAGACGTTAGGTGTTGAATTCAGAAGTTCTTCAAAATGGGACGCCCATCGTTTATTGCTATCGGTGAGGCGAATGATGTTTTGCCAAGTGATGGTCTGAATCGCAGTTTGCTCCTCGATAGGATCGCACATCCAATACACTGGACGCCTACATTTTGCAAATTAGGACGTGGTCAATTTGGTTGACGGTGCGTGCGAACGTAGATTTCCAAGTCTGTTTGTGAATGCGTCGATGCAAAAAAACATGTAGTGCTTACGATTCATACCGCAGGCCAAGTCGATTAATCATTGGCCGTTATCATTGCATTCCCCATTGAGGTTATGTCCTCCAGTGGTTTCCCAAATCATTCGTTTGGCGAAACAAAATCTTTAAGACCTTTTCTGTGGGACATATTTTCTACTTTATTTTGTTGTTTTCAGGACGCGCTCGGTGGCCGTGTTCGTTTATTCACCGCTCTACTATCTACAAAATGGGGGTTCGATCCTCGGGGTAAACAAAAACTGCCTGTGGGTGCTAAAAGAACTCCCACTACGCTTCTAGCTTGCTAGTACAAAGACGGCGCGGATAGGAGATGAATGCTAGCAACTGCACGTCAAAAAACTAGATATGCTATCGAAATGTCAACAAGGCATAGAAATGCAAGAGAGAGCGGATAGAAGTCTTCCGTGGTAAACACTTGGATAACACTTTGTTTTCATTGCTCAATAAAAATTAATTTTTCAAATGCTTAAAAATGTTTGTTTTATTCACACTTTACATGTTGAAATCCCTAGTGGGAGGCCTTTTAAATTCTCAGTTTCATGCATTCTCAGACGGGTTTAATTCTGGGTTATGGAATTTTCTCCTGATTAACAGCAGATTACAGAGCTTTAAGCACAAGCTTGACTACTACCCGGGATAAAATAACGATAATCAAAAGCAGATACAACAGAAACAGATTTTCTTGCAATTTCAATACTATCGCTAGGGGCCGTTTTTTCAATGACCAGTTAATATTTATCCTACAGCTAAACGCCACCTATCCTCCAGTTAAAAATATATCGGATGATAGCTCCAAAGAGCTGATACGGTCTGCTTATTTAGATACTGACAGCTAGAGCTGTTTACGTTTGCACATTCAAATGAGACAATTATACTGGTCATAAAGAACAGAGTTCTAGAAATCCATTCGATGGAATAGGATTTGAAACTAACTCAGCCGCTAATTAATGCTGAGACACGGTACAGACGTAGAATAGAACAGGCGACGGAATTGCGCCAACAAAATTAGCTGATTTTTGTACTGCATTATCATATTTTAAGCGTTACACACGCTTAGGGCTTAGGCCTCCGATAGACGGAATCCCAGATAGCTAACTGGCAGTTTAACCAAACAGTGAGAAAACAGCCCTAAACGATTCAATACTGGCACAACTTCGAAAAGAACAATTATTCTCTTCGCAATGTCCAAATGACAAATTACCACAGAAACGATAATTGAAAAGGAATTGCAGCTACACATGTGTCTAGTTAATGTCAAAATTAAACAATGATGCCTCAACTACCTCAGTTCGCCTATTGACCATTTATTGGTTATTACTCACTCCGGGTTACTGATTGCTGCAACACCGGTCCTCTGCAGTCTACCAACCTATACCGACCGTCAGTTAAGATTTCTGAAGAGCAGATCACCAATAATCAAAATATACACAGGTGGGTAGTGCAGGGCAGGGTACAGGTAATCTGCTCTTCAGTTGGTGTACTCTGCGTACTGTATTTTTCAAGAGGTTGAGTCGTAGAACCCTAAGTCGAGATCCCAAGACGAGGTTCTAAGAGCCCAGGCCAGACAATCAACTGCGATATAGCGTTGTCGTTGTTGTCGCTGATCGTGAACACCTGTGATCGGTTTTTTATGACCTTTTCTTCTTCTGCTAATGCCTCTTTCTTTATTGTTGTTGTTGCTGGTGGTGCTGTGGATTTGCTGTTGTCCTTTTTTGTCTGTGACTGCTGCGAAGGCGAACTGATACTTGATTTAATATTTACCTGTTGTTGCATCCACTTTTGTTGTTGGTTTTTTTTATATTTATTTTTATTTTACTATATGTATCTATGACGATGATCTTGTATCTTTGCATCGTATAGTATACCCGTACATTCGGTTGGTAATCTTTTCGATTTACGCTTATATATTTGGATTTGTTTTGTATACTACGAAGAGGGGAAATTTGTTTTTATACCGGAATATATTATTTATCAGAGTTTTCGTTATTATCATGTGTACGATGGTAAATATGTAAAATCGTGGACATGGGTCTCAATATATTTGTCCGAAACGCAACATATAGGTACACATGCATGCACACTCATATGGAGGATATCTGATTAGAATATACAAGATGGAAAAAGAAGGAACCTAATCTTTGGAGTAGTGGCTTTATTGTCACGTCAGATACGATTTCAATGATGTTTCCAGTACAGTTCGGTTCCACTTCTTCGTTTCATATGCTTGTCGTCGTGGTACTTTTGTTGCACCATTTTTTTCGGGCTGTAAACGGGAATAGCACTGGTCTACCTTACTTGTTTAGGATAGATATATCAGACGTAAAGATGATCTTTACGTTACAGTCGTGAACTATAAATGCACATACGTACAGACTAATGCATGCATAATTTGATAGTCGCGGACACATGAAATTATTTTCGGTTGTTAGAGTGATGGGGAATCAATTTACTGCCGTACTAGAGCATGAGTTTTCGTTTTTACGATAGTTAGTAAGTTGATGATTACTTGGCACGATGGTTATTTGATTGTATCGTCACTTGAAACGTGATACGATCAGACGTCCATAGGTAATTTCCAAAGAATAGTTGGTTTTTAGGTTCGTACCGCACGTATGAGTCTACGCTTTTCAAGCAGAAGACAGACATGACGCGATCTAAAATGACGAAAATTACTACAATTACAATATTTCTACCTGCCAATTAGGGAAGCTTTGATAACCGTTATTTGGGATTTTGATTTTGGAACTTTCACAGGTTACCGGCTGGATTAGACAGTAATATATTACAGATATAGAGTGTCTAAATAATTAAATGACAAACAAATTTAATGTATTTGATTTTCTAAATTATTTTAACCACTTCTGACTAATATAAAATACAAAAGCAAAATAGGCACATTTTTTTCAACAGCCATACAGAGCAGAGCAGGTTAAGACCACATAATTACACTAACAATTTGATCTGAGCTGTTATGGATAAAACGTCAGTGCAAGAATGCTCCGTTAAGTAGTTTGCGTTTTGAAATCCAGGCGGTGCAGGTGTCGAAGTTTTTGAACACTTTACAGTTTGGGAAGCGCATAAAGTTCATTTCCTGTCAATAAAATGTTCGTTTGGTGTGATTATTTGGAACAGTAAACATACAAAATAATTTTGCTACCTAAAGGAAATTTGTCCGATTGTAAATGTACTAAGGATTTACATAAGTTTTCTCTTGAAATTTGAGTTGATATTTGAATTCTAACTAAACCACACACTCCCAGCAAAGACATGCCCCGTTTTTGTGTTCGCTACCCTAATTTGCTCTCGATCGGTTTGTTTTTGCTCTACTCTGCTCTGTCAAAAAAAAACGCCGGTAATGGAGTGGATGCCTCCAAAAATGTAAAACCTGATGTACAAGTAATTAGCGATGGACTCATAATATGTACTTCCAATTCAAACTAACGGCCACATAAGTTTCACTCTTTTACGTGTGGTTTTGCCAACGAGCTATGGGTCATCCTCGTAGCCTTGATGCGTCATTTCAATGTTTTCTTTGGCATTCGGTCACTAAATCAAAACGACACAAAATGAAAAGCGATGTTCATCGGCATAGGCCCCTATGCTTACTATGCACTATACGAGTAGTATATTTTAATTTTTGGCCATTTGTTTTCAATTTGTGTATAATTTGCTTTTGAAAAATGTGGTCCCGAAGAAATAAATCTCGTTTTGCGCATCCTGGAGTAAATGTGCCTTTGATTTGACTTAATGTCCTTTCGGTCGTTTTTGCCCATTAAGTCCTTTTGCATCCTTATGTTACTTCTAGAGGGTTGGTATCATCATCCCATTTGCAAGCCAAAATACCTTCAACGGTGCTCTGCCAAATTGACCTTATTAACCCGATTGAATAAATACCCCTACATTCCACTTCAAGCTCAAAATAAAATAATTTTACCAAGATATCATTTCTTTAGCAAGAAGGTCCTATTGTCCTGACGTGCACCAGCACTAGCACTAAAATCATTTGTGCAAAATGTCACCAGGTGGTGCTTAGAATCAACTTAGGAAGCTTTGCATAAATTTTGGAAACGCCTGGAGAAACGAAGTAGCAAAGAAAAGAAAAAGACAAACCCTGATTCCAACACAAAATAATATGTACACCGTTAGTTCAGCCGATAGCCAAAATTGCTGTCGCCGGGCCGTGGTCAGGGTAACCCAAGATGGGACCACGGGAAGTGCTCGAACAACTGATAAACGGACCGCATGCATGGGACAATGTGCCCATACAATATATTAATACATGGAACGGGTCAAAAAGTGACCCAGAAACTTCTTCAAATGTTATACTATATACCATAGTTTCGGGAGCCAGAGACAGTTCTGTAACGTTACAAGTACCAAGGCTAGAACTTTCACCTTCTGTTCTTTGTAACGCAGGAATAAAAGAATGAGAAGTCTGGCAAGCCTCCGATAGTGGGGCCCCCCAGTGGGGTTAAAGTGTGCAAACAACGTACAAATTACGTCGTTTCATCAAGGCTGCCGCTTTGTAATATGAAAGTGTTCTAAGATAATAAAAACAATTAACAAAAATCGCCAGATATTTGGCAGGGTTTAAAGTGGGTGCCAGTGCACATGCTTCAGTTTCATTATAGGGACGAACGAGGAGAAAGCCTTATTTGCTAGCCATAGTAGGATTTAAAGTGGGTGCCAGATGGTGTTAAAGAGGGCCTTAAAAACAACCCCACTTAGGTTAAAACTAACATGACCGAATCTAGCTTTATATCGTTAAATACATCAAAAATAGTATAGCCAAACGATTTGGAGGGTGGAAAGTGGGTGTCAGCCGACAAAAAACCTCCTACTCCAGTCAAAATTCCAACAAGCTGTGTCATCATCATCATCATCGTGGCGCAACAGCCCGATGTCGGGCTCTGGCCGTCTATATCCTTGACTTCCAATTATCTCGGTCACGTGACCGCGTCCTCCCATCATGTAAGCCCAGTAGTTGCACGGTGATAGAATATACTGTGCTCTCCAAACGAACTCTCGGTCTTCCTGGCAGTCTCGCTCCGTCGACTCGTCGTCCGTTCATTACTATTATACTTTTAAAAAAATGCGAATATCGTTCACTCGTTGTACAAGCCCTGCCCATTGAAGACATTGTAGTTTGACGTGGCAGATGGTATACACCTGAGCTCTAGGGCTCGAGATATGCAGTCACAGCCGGTGTTATCAAAAACACCCTTAATCTCAAGGAAAGCACATGATGCGATTTCCTTGTCATTAAAAGATTTCTCGATAGTCCCCATAAAATTGTGTAGGGCGTCCGCTGTGGATTTGCCCTTTGAATAGGCGAATTGTGTTCGATGCAAAGGAGTCAAACATTCCATCATGTGTCTGATATGAACTACGAGCAGTTTCTCGATGATTTTAAGGAGGAATGAAGTTAATACCATTGACGATTTTTTTACATTGTGGAAATTCATTATATTTATATTTGTTTGTTATAAAAAATCGTGGAAAAGACAAAATAAATTGTTTCAAATATAAATGGAATGAAGTTAAGCTAATCGGTCTGTAGGATTTAGATATATCCTCCAGCTTGTTACCATGTTTGGGTATAAATACAACGTACCCTAAAGTCTAACTTGCCCTAAAAAGACAAATTAGGGGAGTGGTCGTAGTATGCAAAAGAGCAGATAAGATACCTTCCGCTCCAGGAGCCTTGAACGGCTCAAAGATTTCCACAGCTCATTTAACTTTATCCTTGTCGAAAATAACCCCCCTTAATTTCAGGTGCATATGTCGGATTGCCTCCTGAAAGGACAGACCCTGGAAAGTGGGTACAAAGTAGAACCTCAGGAGTTTCGTCTGGGGCTTCAGTTCTAGATCCATCTGGTCTTTTTAGCAGGCCTACTCCATTTACGGAGTCTTTGGACAGAGGTTTGTGAAGGCGTGCCGCTTCCGAGAGGGATTGGATGCTTTCACTTTGTCTCTTCGAACATTCGCGTTTCGAGTGCCTAATAAATTTGTTATACTCCGTGAGAGCGGTTCTGTAATCGTCCCCCAGACTTAGACGCTTCGCTTTATTAAACAACTTCCTTACTTGTACACGTTTGCGACCGAGTTCTCCGTTCCACCAGAGCACCATACAGCCAACCATGGTATTGTGAGCTATGGCACTATCCCTATAGGAAGAGGACAACACTTGGTTGAGTTGATCAGCCGGGCATTCAAGTTCTTCTATAGAATCAATAACATTAACCAGCGAGTCAGCTTTTGAGCTAACCAATTCACGAGATGGATTCTACTATAATTTGTCTTTTTGGGACGAAGAGATATTGAGCGGAGTTCAACTTGTCCAGGAATACCGAATCTGATGTGTCTATGGTCCGACACGGACTCTTCATCAGATACGTGCCAGTTATAATTCATTTCCATAGGTGTATAGTAGGCGTGTTTTTTTTTTGCGGAATTTATATCGTGTAGGGTAAAATAACACACGCGTTACACCAACAACATTAACCGGGATAGATTATTTGGGTGGCTGCCCTACACGCTATAACCCTTCAATAAATTCTACATGCGTGACACAACAGATGGCTCTGGTGTCGTGAAGAACGTAATATGTCGATGTTGGCAAGCTTGCGTTTCTGTTACTCAGCCAAATTTATTGGTAAGCTAATATTACGTCTTGCTTTGATGGGCCCATGCATATTATTAAATAATACATTTTCAATAGGATTACTAAAAATATCAATGGAACAAAAAAAAAAGGAAAAAAAGATAAGAGTTTGCTGGAGACCGAACCCGCGACCCATTTGGATAGAGTTGCACTTGCAGCTGTCACTGATAAATAGCTCGTTTGAATGATGTTTGTTAAGTTAGAGCGGTACGCCAAGTTTATAAATGTCCGCTGTCGCGATAAATAAACGATCCGACAATCAAACTGATATCCCATTTGAATTTTTAATTTATATCCACCACATATGACGCGCACCACTTGACGTCAGTGTAGACAACTCACGATTCGGAATTTAACCTGGATGCTGCCCTAGACCGTTTTTTTTGCGCAACCAGGGCAGGGACTCTACACGATTACGCAAAACAAACACGCCTAGTGTATACGAAGCTTTATAGCAATAGCAACTATCCCAAAAGCATTTTCCACAACTCGCCGAGCTCCACACAATCGTTGGGTATATTTCTCTTTTCGTGGATCCAGTTTTAATTGTCTGTAAGGAAAAGGTATCATAAGGTAAGTTTTCAATGCAAATGCGTTGTCGCCTATCAGCTTATGTGGTACTGACTTTTCTTTGTCAGATAAAGGTTGTTCTTGTGAAACACTGAACATTCCAATTTCGAACCTCTGTCATACTATGGACTCATTAAATGTAACTCCGTCGCTATTTTTAACATATTTGCCTATACCGATACAAGGGATTTCATAATTAGCACCAAAAAGGCTGTCAATTGTCCGGACTTTTAATAGTAACGTGATTCCCATTTATGCTGCCAATACAATTCGGGAATTAACATTTTTCGTAGACAGATTTCTTCTAAATCTTTTTAGTAGGTTCAGGTATATACAATGGTTGCATAGCATTGCAAACTTCAGCGATTATTGCAGCTATAGTACTAACTTCAACCCTGAAACTGTGCGCTATAGTAGAGTAGCTGTCACTTGTAGCTAGCTAAAAACCTATATAAAATTTAATAATAATTGAAATTATCTGTAGATATATTCAACCATATTTGTCTTTTGCCGCAACAGTCATTTAGATGAGTATTTTGGTCATCATTCTAAATTTGTATAACATTGGCACACAAATTCAGAATGATGATCAAAATACTCATCTAGATGACGGAAATTTAAAACGAAGATGCAAATATTGAGCAGCCCACAGACACAGACGATGTAACAACTCCGCCTGTCCAACTTCAGAAACGTCATAGCCCAGAAACTCCGTCGAATAATAAGACAGCTATTGATAAGGTCTTCGAATATCTATTAAAAAAAAGGCACTGCAATGTAGAAATTGACGCAACGGAGCATGTATTTTTGGGCTACGCCAAAACTAAAAAACATTTTCTGTGGATCGGCAGACAGAGGCAAAACTGCAGATTGCCAAATATTGTTGACCCACGAAATCGCGCATCATCAGGAGCTACAAAAAATACATCCAACATCGGGCTCATCCAATACTCCTTCCAGACGGTTTCTGATTTAGGATTCGTGAACACTCCCTTGGCGGAGAGTTTAAAGGATTTTTTTTTTTACGATATATTGATAATATCACCACACAGCCAGTTAATTACAACGAAAATTCTTTGTCGACATTTTCATAGAAACTCAATAAATTCAAAATGAAAAGCGTATATTGCTTCCGAATATCATTCCTAATTAAGTTTAGAATTTCATCGACAGTCAGGGGTCATCCGAAAATATATTTAGAATCGTTTTTCGTCTTTTAATAACTCTGGTACCAACGTGAACCCGTTTTCAACGCCTTTTACTTCTGAAAAGCGAAACTATTTTGTGACCACGTAAACATCACATATTTGAAGTCCGTACACGTCCTTTTATTTTCCTCCTCTTCCTCAAATAATGCCAAAGTTAATAGCAATTCGTTATTAATCAACGAACACATGGATCTATAGTTTACGAGCTAACAATTACAAAACTAGGCTTCTTTTGACATTTGTACTGCGTCAACAGTACCGCGATGGTTTGAATGGGCACGCGGTATACTGCTACCGCTGAGTACCGCGCTGTTTTGGCGAGACCTTTAGGCATTCTATTGAAAACAAAATTAATTCAAAAATCGCCAGAGCATCTTCTTTACTTCGAGATTATAATAGCAATTACATAGGATCAAAAATATTTCCGAAAAATATTGTAATATTTACGTGATAAAAAGGAATATAGTAAAAATAAAAGCAAAATTGCCGAAATTCAGTTGCTGAATGCGCGACCATGCGACTGCACTAGACAACTACAATTATACGACTAAGGAGATGTAACCAAGAGAATTTTTTTTACGTGTCATTAACGTATTTTATTTGAAAGAAAACATGAGTAACCTGTCTTGCCCCACCTTTCCCTATATAAAAAAATGAATTTTCATTTGATTCAAGCTTTTCTTCGGTTTACAGTACCCATTCAATTTATAGCCGTCACATTCATTATGATTTAGTGTCCTAACATAACTACACAAGACACAAGAAGCATTAATTATATCTTTGTACAGGATCATCTGAAACTGTCAATTCTCAAATTGACTCAGCAAAATGGAAATCACAAAAATGGACATACACTGAATAGAAGCTCCAAGAAACGTCCTGCTGAAATGCATTAGTCCCGTTCCAAAATATTTGCCTACAGCTAAAGCGACCCATCATACAGACGAGAAATGTGAATCGGGAATATGTCGATGGTCCTTTGTGTTCAAGAGAATCCTTTTAAAAAGGGTTGTGGGATGATTCCTCCTGTCGGCGAACCACAAATGAACTACGAATAGAGAAAAGAGAGAAAGGAGCCAATACCATTAGTAAGGACTTGGATGATGTTGCCGACGAATATGCACATTCATGCCATAATTCATTCCAGATTTTGAGGTGTCATGTTATTCCTCGCTACATTAACTCGAACCGGCGACAAGTCATGCCATTGTTTAACAAATTTATCAGCGTCGCATGAACTGTCGATGATACACGGTAAATGTGCGGTATAATATTTATTGGAATACACCCTCTTTAACTCTTTTATTCGCGTGATAGTAAATCTCACCAGTCGTCATGATTTTAAACGACTTTTAAGTACGTGTAAGTCAATTGGATTTTTGGAGGTAGGAGTTATATTTTGCTGAAATGATTAGTTAATAGTATGTACATGAACTCTAGTAGTCGAATCGGTCTATATGGTACCTACACTAGAATATAGGTACATCCCCATTAGAATATATAATACAGTCTAATATGGTTAATGTCCAGAAACTTACTGCAAGAGATCATACTGAAATCTGCAACCAGTTTGACTACCATTAATCTTCTACTTAACTTGCCCACAAAGCCTTGTCGTGCCGTCCAAATCGACCCGAAAAGACGCTGAGGTCACAAATTATGAGCTCACTTTCATGTTCGAATCATCAAATGGATCCCATTGAAAAGGCCAGCAAAGCAAATGACTTTTTTTTCGGCATCGGAGCCCTATTAAAAACTCAAACCATAAAACCGGAGAAAGACAAGACAAGAAGGCATATATTGCAGGAAATATTGTTGGCGTTACTTCAAAACATGACATGAACAAACTCGAAGAGCTAAGGAAAGATGGTTATTAAATCCTCTGACAGCGCACGTAACCGTACTCCAAATGCAACATTATAGCCATGTAAGGTGAGATCTTAAGGTGATTCCAGTTGTTCTATGTCCCATTTGTGTTCTATGTGGTGTCTTCTAGATGTTGCAAGTCCAAGTCGTGTGTGTATTGTCGCGTATGTTGCTCTCCACGAAGTGAATTTTATTGCTTCATAATCATATTTCATTCGATAAAAGCCAACCACATAAAAATACAGATTGGAAAATAAGGAGCTACAAAGGTGGGGGTGGCCAATTACGTTGGGAGGTTTTATCAAACATAAAAGTTCAATGAAGTAAACCTAATCCACCAATTCAATACCAGAGAGTATAGATAACCAAACATTATAAATGCATAATTTATATTTATCCATTTCACAAAATGCTGAAATCGGACCAAATTAAATTTCATTCAAATCATTACAGATTTGAATTTTAAATTTTTTTTTTTTTACAACATGGATGCAAAACATGAAAATGCATAATTTGGGACTTTTAGACATTATTCTGACAAATATTTATATTTTCCCGGATAATTTTGAAAGTGTCCAAAAATAATCGCACACTGAAAATGGTAGCAGCTTCGAGTAAATCCTCAGATACGTTTATTTTAACAGATTTTCAAGTAAAACTGCTAAATATTGCTTTCTAAGCTAGAATCTACATTGTTGGTAGGACATCCCCGGGAGCTAAGCAATTTTTCTGGACAAAGTGCGCGTGTTCCCGAAACCTGTTTTAGTTGTTCGATTTTTGGTACGTCTCACACATAGATACATAGATAGTTAATGGGCTGTGGACCGCAAAAGATCCGCATGCACTGAATCAATCAGTCGATTGTGCTATGCCCTGATCCTAGAAAGCGACTAAATCGTTGATCTCGATAAATCGACTGAGATGGCCGAGTTTGATCGTCTCATACCGGAGAGAGCTTCCCACAGCATGGCACCTCACTTTCGCTCCTAATCTCTGATCCGCTTCCTTACAAGGCTAATTTCGCAGAAAGGATTCGGGCTAATGTAGGGGGTCTCATATGTCTGTCTGGCAAGCTCGTCGGTTTGTTCATTACCTAAAATGTTAGAGTCTCCAGAGACCCAGTAGATTGTGAGATTATTTGAGGACCCAAAGATATTAAGAATATATTGAAAAGACTTCACTAGCCTTGAGTGTACCGATGTGCCAATGAGCGTCATGATGGCCGCCTCACTGTCAGTGAAAATTCCTATGTTTTATTGATGTAAGTTGTGACCCGACATAGTCACAGACAGACGTCAAATGCATGCACGTCCGCTTGGAAGTGGGGAAAATTCTCATGGGGATGAGAATTCTGTGGCCTGGGCAGACAATGCCTGTATCTGATCTCACATCCATTGTGAACAATTTTATTGTGTTGGGATGGAGAGAATTTTAAGACTCCGTCCACTGCCCTCCATTCCACACAGTAGACCGGAACGGATGCTCGAAGCTTAGCTCCCTAATCAGGTGGTCAGGCGGCATGCTGAGCGTATTGTGCATTGTAGGCTTTAAACTTTGCTGTTGAAATTCCTGCCTCAATATGAATGTGCAGTGGCGGGAGGTGAAGCAAAGTTTCAAGGGCCGCAATAGGACAGGAGCACATGGCTCCCGTTACTATGTGTATGCATGCAATCCTTTGTATTTTGGTGAGAGTGTCCCAAGCAGCTGAAGTGGTTGCTCTTCGCCACCAAACAACTGCCGCATAATCAACAATTGGCCGAAAAATCGCTTTATAAATCCAGAGGACAATGCTGGGCTTGGTGCCCGAAGAAAACACGAAATAAAAATACAATTTGAGATTTTTAGACTTTCTTTGGAAAAAGATTGGGTATGTAGGGCTGTAACCTGCGTACCTGAAATCAATTTACACTCGAAACAGCAAACGAGCTTCGGATACCACGGACTGATTCACCGGCAATGACTTTCGGCTACAAACAACGGACCACGATCGGTTTTTGGAACGTTCGAACAATGTGGGACGAGTGCAGTAGTGCAAAGTTCACTGAAGTCGGACGGGAAATGACTGCATATCACATCTCTATATTAGGACTGAGCAAAACAAGATGGCCTGGATCGGGATCGACTTTATCACCAAGCTACCAAACAGTGCTGCTCTACACTGGAAGTCAAAACGATACCTCACCTAGATTGGCAGGCGTCGGAATTCTGTTGACTAAGAATGCACGCCGATCTTTAATCGATTGGAAGCCCGTTTCCAACCGTATCAATATAGCGAGATTCAAATCCAGGGTAAGAAACATCACTATAATTCAGGGCTACCCCTCGACTGAACTAGCGGATCAATCAGACAAGGATACCTTCTATCAACGACTTTGCGGCAGCTTTGGCAAAGCTCCCAAAGGTGACATAAAGATAATCATGAGGGATGTCAACGCCAAAGTTGGGTCTGACAACATAGGCTTGGAATACCTAATGGACAATCATGGTTTAGGCAATAGGAACAAAAATGGCGAGATGTTCGTAGAGTTTTGCGACTTCTGTCAACTCGTCAGCGGTGATACCCTATTTAAGCACAAACTTTGCTATTTAACAACCTGGGTTTCTCCGGATGGCAGAACAGATAACCACATTGATCATATAGCCATTTCCAAGACATGGAGGAACTGTCTCTTAGACGTCAGGTCGAAGCGGGGTGCTAATATTGGCAGCGATCACATACTTGTTGTCGCAAAAGTGTGCGTACGAACGGCAGCGATCGAATCACCCTTAAAATCGGGGCCAGTCAAAGTCTAACTTAAGGAACAGCAAAGAAATTTCAAAATTCACCCAAAAATCCTGGGTGGATACTATCCAACTTCATTTACCCATGCTTTTACGATCAGCAATAAAATCAAAGCTCACAATAAAGTTCTCAAAACACTCACTAGAAGTTCGTGGGAAATGGACAAGGAGACCCTGCCGTTAACATATAAAGCTCTTGGAAGATCAGTGGCAAATTGAATGACACACACGGGAAGAACATACAGTCTTGTCACTTGATGTCATCTCAGGATCATCTGCACCAAGAGACCAGCATACTGCCCATTAGATGCCACAACAATCTCCATTTGAAGCAGTACTTAGTGGGTTGCATGGACAAAACACCGCCCCACAAAACATCAGGCATAGCCTGAGGGACCGTGTGAAGTAAGTCCAGTGATATGAAAGGGAGCCAATCGACGAAGCCAGATACAGGGCTGCCATTGCTACTATACATAGAGAGGAGGTTCAAAAATCGATTACAGGGCTCAATCCCAGCTCTGTACTACTCGTACAAGACCGGCCACCAGCCATTTCTCCTGCTGAGAATAGTCTACCTAGATCGACCAGAACAACGATTACGCAGCTTCGATCTTGCGAGCCCCAGCAAGATCGAAGCTGTGGGACTAGTACCTCTTAATTCGTACTAGTCCCGCATTGATCACGATATTCTGAATACATTCCCAGCTTTTAACGATGTTAAGCACATCTTGAATTGTTCAGCAGCTCCCACATAATTCGATGCCGTGGCTACTAATGTACCAGCACCTTATGAGTATCCTACAATTGGTGATAGATGGCAGGTCGCTAAGGACTCATTTATTACATGTGACGAAACATTTGTGGACAGATTGGAGCGCGGTAAAAGACCATAGTTAAGGAACAAATTAACTCAGCTACTGGCGACGCAGACAAAGACCAACTCAGAGCAGAATAACATTCTCTTCAGAAAGGCGTACAAAGAAGTGTAAGACGGGACAAACGCAATAACATAAACGCATTTGCGGAAAAGGCAGAAGAAGCGGCTTACCGTGGTAACAGTGAAACCTTTTACAAATTTATCAAACCATTGATTGGAAAATCTTTTGCAACTCAACATCCCGTGAAAGATAAAGATGGGTCTCTACTGGTCACTGAGGAACACCAACTACCATCTTCGTAGTTGGAAAATACTTCATATAGGTGGTCAACAACACCTTTGGACCTCCGAACTCAGCTTCATTAGAGTCAGTAAATATCCCGCAAATAGCCAGAGTGGATACTAGACCACTATCTAAGCTGAATATAACAGTGGCTATTAAATTGTTCGATGCGGGTAAAGCTCCGGGGGTAGATAGAATTCCTGTGGAACAACTTAAGGCGGATATCAATGCTACTGCGGATATTCTTCTCTCCCTTTTCCAAGAATGTTGGGTAAAATTTTCCCTCAAGAGTGGAAGAAGAGCGTTATTATTAAAATCGCGAAGAAAAACGACCTGAAGGACTGTAATAACTGACGTGGAATTTTTATTCTCCCAGCAGTCTCCAAACTGATGGCAAAAATAAACTTGAACCGGATCCAACATATAGTCGACCGCACATTGAACGATGAACAGACTGGTTTTCGTAATGCGGCGCTAAAAATCCATGCTGCCAAAACTAAGTACATACTTGAACTTGGGCCCAGGAAGACAGGGCGAAATCTGTCTGTCGGGCCAGGCGGTCGAAAAAGTGGAGAGTTAAAGAGTCGTTAAGGCAGATAATGGAGCAGATGCTGATGTACAGTTCCGCGTCAATAAGGCCCGGGCAGCTTTATTTCAGTTTGACTCTTTTCTGGCAAAACAACAACATTGCCAGACGCACCAAGCTCACGATATTCGAAACTAACCTAAAATCGGTGCTTTTATATGGCTGTTCAACTTGGAAGGTTACCAACAAGATAACAACTAGATTGCAAACTTTTGTGAACCAGTGTCTACGGCGCATCCTACACATACGGTTGCCGGAGGTAATTTCTAACGACGACCTCCTTACTATTACTGGTCAGGACAGGATAGTTAGATAGATTCTATCTCCCTTACAAAAGTTCCTTCATTTTAGCTTGATTGGCTAACTTCTGTTCAAACTTACTGGCAATATAGGAAACACACTTTGAATACTTATGAGTGTTGCCTATTTGAGGTTTTTGTGTCACCACTAGGTCTGAAAGGGTCTCGGGTATACTCGCTTCGAACTCGTTATAGTTCAATTATTGATATTATCATATGCTATCATAATCCATCAGAGAGTTCTTCGATTTATAACCGCCTAATTACTTACTGAATTAAAAACTCCTTGTATGTTGATTGCACACAAAATTTTCCCACCATATTCAATGTTAACAAATTATAAAATGTTAACCTTTTAAGTCTGAATCACACACTTCAAATTTCACTTCCTGCCGATGCCAGGCCTCGTAGTTCACACGCTCCAATAACTTCTTGTAGGAGCTTCTCCGACTTTTGAAGTAAAGTGGACAACATTTCTAATATCATACAAAGCTTGGATATCTATTTAAAAAACCACTCGACCAATCTTCGCTCATTCGAAATTTATTGTTTGTTACGGCTACTTGACGCAAAGGACAAGAGTGGTGTGTGTCAGTTCCTTTGAAGTGCTCAAAACACACACCTCCCATGCTTTATAATTGCGCTATCATTCATTATCTCGCCAGGGGGACTTATTCACTAGATGATAGACTATAAAAACTGTTATTACATACTCCCAATTACATGTCCTTATGATTGTCAATTAAAAATTACGTAAGATGGAAAAGGAGGAAATTCAAAGATATCGTCATACGTCTTGTCTTAATTACAGCACTTTGAGCATTTACAGACGTGGCTCGATGGTGCATTGAAAATTTCGTGGTGTACTTGTATGTTGTGATGGTGTGTCTTCAGAAGGAGGAGGAATTTGTACATTGAACCAAGTGGTAATTACACCAAGGCAGAATGCGTGATTAGAAACTTTTCAACAGTATTCGGAATAGGCTATCCAGCTTAATATGCTCGCATTAATGTTCATAATTGCTATGACGTACGTACAATTCGTCGCGGAGAGCAGTACTATGATACATTTGATTGATAATTGAGTATAAATCACAGGAATTATATGCTTTCATTGTAATGCTTTAATAAATGGTTTGTTTGCAAAACAGTTGTACAATTAAATTGATCTGTTTTAGTTACTTTGTGAACGAATAGATCGTGTCCCATTAGAAAACAGAAAGGCAAAGTAAAACCTATCTGGTGGACTATCGAGATATCCGAATTAAGGGTCGCTTGCGTTCAACAAGACGAATCTGATTAGCTCTTCTATAGAAATTCTGTTAGGTCATATAAAAAAGGACTCAGGAATACTAAACGTAATTCATGGAGGCTTTTCTGCGGCCGTATCGAGGATTCGTGCGAAACATCTAGACTTAGCAAAATTCTCTCTACTAATCCATCCACACCAAGCTACATACGTACCGAAACAGGACGGGTCGTGGACTTCTTCTAGCAAGGAAACCATTGAGGTTCTTAATTACAATTAAAATCTATCGACTGGAAATAATACTCCATGCGACTCTAGTATTATTTCAAAGGAAAACAACACCTGGGCTATTGCAAGTTTTAAGGCCTATAAATCTGCGGGGGCGGACGGACCGCCGACCTCCAGCATTCATAGGATATTTTGACACCATGGATTGACACCATTTTCAGAGCGTGCTTAGAATTGGTGAACATTCCTAAATTATGGACTGAGCTGAGGTGAAATTCTCGCAAAGCGAATTCATCGATAAAAAAAAAAGCCTTGTTCGGACTACGCTAGTAAATAAGTCCAGTGGCGAGTAATTTATTATCCCACATAGGGTCGGGTTTTTGCGCCTTTTCCGGAGTATAGTTTAACTTAGCTCTACGCAGTCTTTTTTCCCCTAATTTAAAACAGGATAAAAATTCGCATGTCCGGGCCCTACGGTCGACTTTGTCTGTATGTCGGTCGTAGTGGGGTAGCCAAAACCACTGTTGAACTACAAGTAAAAAATCTGTAATCCCAATTGTCCACGAAGACGCTACGGATCTACTTTTATCACTTGTGGAGTGGAGTTGACCAGCTGCCACTTGGACGCGCAGATCTGCTGCTTTTCCCTTCCTTCCGGGGCGTTTTATGACTCCTTCAATGTTGTTGTATTTTTATTAAGAGCCACACAATTTCGGGAGGGGTCTGGACCTTTGGACTCCTCCCTTGGCTACGTCACTGCCGTCCACCTTAAATAAGGGATATTGCAGAGCGTGGCAGGCCGAGATATGACGTAGGTGAAGCTATGGAGAAATCTACAATTTCCTCAAAAGCAGTGGTGAGAGCAAAGATTAACCATAAGAAAGATACCCTACTTCATACAAATTAACGCGACTGACTAGTAGTTGCATACGCGTTGGTTCTCATATGCGTACACGAAGAGGTAATGCCAACTAACAAGCATGTTACTCACACACTGAAACTTTATAGGCAGTTGCCATTACTGAAGTGTTGCCGTCTCTATCTCTCCTAAGGGAATTTACCTTTGAATTATTGGCAAAGATTAAACATGAGTGCATCCCGTTCTAAAAATTAAATCGTACTAAGTGAGGTATCTTCCTTATGGTTAATCTTTGGTGAGAGTGCCAGTTTTCTATGGAGGAGATGGTAACAAAAATCCGCAGTGGTTATAAACCTCAACCCCGAAAAATAAAAACGCGCCTTCTCAGAAAATATGGGAGTAATGTGTGCGTTACATCAACTATCCCTTATGTCGTGTGTTTCAAGAACACAGGCTACAAAAATATGACGGAATCGTGGTATTAGCAGAAGTGCTCATCCGATAAAGAAACATAACAATAGCTTTCAGTAATAATATCGTGAAATAGAGCGCCATAATGAAACCCGAGGGTTTTTTTCAATTTAATCGATTGGCTATAGCCTATTATTCAATGTGCTCTGGCGTCCAAACTAAATGTCTGACAAGAAAATGATGTAAGATATCTTTAAAGGAAATAGTATCCACTTTATTTTTCGAATAAAATGGTACTGCTTTTATTCACGCATAAGTGCATATCATAGTTGTTAAGAATGAAGTGAATGAAATTACTCAAAACTCACTCTTCAGCTGCTTCCCCCATTGACTAAGGCAGCTCCTTGTGTCTTTTAAAATTCTTCTCGTTAATTTGAACTTCCGATAAATCAAACTCCCAATAATTCCAAATTATTTTGGCGGATTCGAATTATCGAGAGTCAACTGCACTCTTAAGCAAAGATGAATCGGAAGGAAACAAGTCTTTTTGTATTTTTTATCATAAATTGTTTTCCATACACAAACTGTAGAGCGTCATAATAAAGTTTTGCCTGGAGCGTAAAACAGCCTCTCATCGGTCCTGCCTAAGCGCATTGATAGCATTCGTTGGAGGTCGAGATTTGATAAATTTGTTCCTAAAAAGACGTAGCCATTGCCATTGCTATTTGATAGCCTCCTATTAATGGCAACAAATTCTGGGCTTACAAATTTCGTATAAGTATGTACGACGTTATTAGCGAAACAAAATGAATATTGTATTTTTTTAAAATCCCTACATTTCTCAATTGTTTAGTGTCCTTATTTCAACGACGTCATTTATGATTCTCCACCATGTGTGGACACTTTCTATTTGTCTTCTCTGTAGAACCACTCTACCTGGCGTTGGCACCTCAAACAAACATGTACTGTGCATATTATCACAGCACGGACGCGGATCGGAGTAATACGGTAGCTGTGTACATTCGTTACGGATTGAATTTTAAATGAGCTTAAAAACAACTTAAGACGACCAGATGAAGAGCGTTGGTTCTTGCATGGTCCTCAACACATGAGGAATATAACACCTGAAAACCTGAAGAGGAACGCAGTGTCATTATTTAAGAACCTCGTCGTTTTTTCTTGTGTACCGGGTCGGATTCGAATTCTCCAGATATTGAAGCATAACCCATATAACATGATGACCGCTAGGTAGATGAGATATCACGAAATGCTAAGTTCTGGACATACGAGTATGCCTTCTGGCAAAGTAATTTACTCACCGTTCTTTTTTTATTCCTTTTTTTTTTGGCTTGGCTTTGGAAATTATTTTTTGTGGTCAACTGGAAGAATTTGAGAAACCAATTTTCTTTGGCTACACCTTTATACATGGCAAAGCCCTCTTTAAAATGATGAAGTTAAGATCCTATATACATTCATACTTATTTTTTTCGAGAGGCTTATGTTTATTGGGCTCATGATGCTCTTGGAACCTCTGATCTTCTTACGATTCCGTTCTTGGTAGAAGACTATAATAATGCATTCGAAGACATTTCACACAAGTAGTGACCAAACACTTGAGAGCCGTGATAATTTGCAAATCCTCTAGTAATGGACCACGAATGTATGCCATATGCTACCGTTGCGGTCGAGATTAACTGTGTTTACATATATTTAAGCATTGTGGTTTGGATTATGACTTCTACCACGCCAGGAGTAATTTGCAAATATCATTTGTTTGATAAAGCAATATACTCCAGGAGCAGGAACAATAAGGAAGTGAGGATTGAAAATATCTTTCAATTATCAAAAGTTTTGCAAAGTAATCAGTATTAGATTACGTTAACGACTCACGGATATTGAATTTAAATCGTTAAAATATAATTTAATGGCTGTATCTTGTAAGTGCAACTGTTGTGCTCATATCGGATGACGACGGCAATTGCATATAACTAATGTCATAAAATGAAAGGTTAACATCTCTGGAAACGATACTTATTTTTAGAGTACAGGAGAAGGAACCACTTCAACTAAGAAGGACGGCACAACAGGTGAATAGAAGTCACTATAATTAGATCTAAGTCATTTTGGCGAATTCTACTCATTGGATTCCCTTTTCAGTCCAGTTGACACGCTACTTTGACAATATACTTTAAAGTTGAGTTCACACGTCCCAAATATTTGTAAAATCTTATTATTAGAAATGTTTTTCCAAAGGGGGCAATTTGACAAGGCGAGTTCCACGCGTGTTCACATGGCGGTGAATATTTGCTACAAAGTTGTATCCTCCATGTTTTTCCCGTAGTTGTCAAATATAACAAAATATAGGTATAAATTAGTTGCGCAAATATTTTTGGTTTACAAATCTAACCAAAATTTTCGCGAATGTTTGCCTGTTTTTGCTAAATATTTGCGACGTGTGAACTCACCTTGACGCTATTTTGAACATGTCAACCCCTTTTCAAAGTGATTTGAAGTCTTGTCATCTTATCAAATCAAAGTTGAACGGTGCTCAACTTTTCATCAAAAATTTGATGGAAACGAAATGTCACTAAGAAAATCCCAAAAGTTCAGAGAAAAAAGGGGTTGGAGCTTGAAAAAATAAGATGTTAGTGGTTTTTATTCAGTCGCTGATGGTCTTTTGGCGTTAATTCCTTGGAAATGCTAGATCCGGCATTTTTCCATGTGTCAAAGTAACAGATGTGAACGTTTTAGCTGCTTATCAAAAATTCAAGTTGACGAAATATTCTTATCAAGTCCAAACTTCGACAAAGTGTACTTTGAACATGTCAATCGGCCATTACATACCAAACCTGTTTTTATGGTACAGCCAAATCTTACGGTATGCCCCTTTTATACCTATATAAGCACAGTATAGATCCGTGGTTCTCAATCTTTTGTTTTGCGGAACACTTAACTTTGATATTTTTTTCCACGGAACACCTTAAAGCATGTTTCTGATGCTGTGGTATTTGTCACTATTCCAGCTTCATTTTTATATATCGAAAACCGAGTTTGGCGATCAAGTTTTATTCGGCCAACGAAATTGCTTAACTGTCTGAGTTCAACTGAACCGCTATCGTCCACATCAGGAAAGGAATTGCCGAGGCATTCTAAGTGACACTAGCGGATGATGTGCTGAGAGGTCTCATCATCAAATTTGCAGAAGCGACAGCTGGCGTCAGAGACGATGCCCATTTTGTACAGGTGGTGGCTCAGGGTCGAATGCTCCGTCAGAAGGCCGGAAATGATTCTAACCCTGTTCGTCCAGATTCAACAGTTTTAGGGTGCGGTTGCGTGAGTGGCCTGTTATGAACAGCGTAGACTGTCATTCGTAATTAACTAATAGTACTAGTGAAAAATATAATACCAAACAAAATATCAGCTAAACCGCATGGAATAGTTGACGCACTTTGTCCCACTAGCGGTTTGGGCAAATGAGTAACTTTACCTCCCTGGTATATGATTTCTTCTACCAAATGACAGCTCCATAATCAATTATGGGTCTGCCGCCTTATACTTTAATACTCATCGCAATTATTGCATTCAGAACAAATTTTTCCACTTTTAATTGCCATACCTACGTTACAATTGCCAATACCCCGTTTTTTTCGTAAAATTGATAGAGAATGGATGGAGAACTAAACTGACATAGGCCCGTTTTCTCAGTGTCTGGTTAACGCTAACCGGGAGTTTAATTTATCGAATCGATAAATTAAAACGGCTGATACGAATTCGTTAGGTAGAATTTTAAACGAAATAAGTTAATAATTGACGAATTAACCCATTTGAATTTATAAACGTAAAAACTCTAGCTGACTAATTCGTATTAGCCGTTTTAGTTTATCGATTCGATAAATTAAACTCCCGGTTATCGTTAACCAGACATTGAGAAAACGGGACATAATCTTTTAAAAACCCCTTAATAGAAAAACGCGTGTAAAAAGAAACACCAATTATTATCGATTCTTCCGTGTTTTTCCTACCGATTATCAAAATTACTAAGCTTATCGATCCTAATGATACCGACTCTGTTTCAATAAATAATTGTTATCCTTATATGCTTTTGATTCGATTTCATATGTTTTAAAATTAATAAGTGATGATATTCCCATATTAATGCTGCTAATATTTTTATTTTCTGAGAAATAACCAATTTATTGGGTGGATTTATCTTGCTTGCTTTAGAAGGCGACTTAATATACAGGATGTGTTCGCTAGCAACATGCTTCATCGGAAATCTGTTATATGCATACGAAACGTCAACTAGGCCTCTTAGGAGAAGTTGACGACCTTTGCCCACCAGGGGTTACTGAATAGTTTTGATATTTTCGCGGAATACCTTAAGTGGCCAGTGTTCCGCGGAACACGGTTTGAGAAGCACGAGCATAGATAACATACACAATTAATATTACGTATGGATCTGGAATCTTGAATAAGGAAAATGAATCAGAATTCCTTTTCCAATCAATTCCCCCTATTAAAGGTTTGTAAAAATTGTATTCTTCGTTTTGACAGTTCACGCTTGACAAGTTGTGTCACTCCGTATATTACCAATTACACTTTAAACTTTGATTTGAGTGGAAGTTGGAATAATACGAGTAATAAACAAACAAACCATCCTCAGCTGTTCAATTCGTCAGAAAGATGACAATTGGAAATTATGTCGTTGACGTGCTATGCTTCACTAGAGGTTAGGGCAAAGTATTAATAGTAGTAAACAAACCATGATTCGGGGAGAAGGATAAAGAATAAATTTGGAAATATATTTAACTTTGTGAACGCTGCCATTGTGTCTCGGTTCGGAAATGGAGAAGTAACGAAAATGGGAGCGAGAAAGAGCATTATTAAAGTATTGTGAGCTTCGGACTGTCCACCTCATGAGCTAAAGAATCTTGGCATTCTAAACCTATCAACCATCTTAATAGCCGCAGTGTCTCTGCAGATAGGTTATACTATGTACTTACAACAATATAGCGGAATACCCTTATTCCTGTCGAGCGTCTGTGGCAATTCATTCGAAGGAGCTTGCCTCCAAACTTGGTTTAAATACAACAATACTACAGTTGCATCCACTAGTTTACTATGGTGCAATGGCAACGAGACATAGCCTAGAAAACGTGTATTGAATGGAAAAGAGAATGTGTGTGAGAGCATAAGGACTCTTTAGAAATATTACCTTCTTCCCACTTTACACAGTCAAATGGGGTGTCATATGTATCACTGGATTGCCATTGAGACGCTCTGTTGAACAGTATTTGAGTATTTGATTTGCTCATTTGGTTGGTTGGCTTGGTTTTTAAGGAGTTTAGAGCCAAAATTATGTTAATTGCAAAATCATATCCACGTCAATTAAGGACACCAAATTTGTCTAACATAAGCCATAACCAATGAAAGCTATGCTTTCTGAGACCTTATTTAAAATGATCAACTAATGATCTTATGGGTGCTACACACAATGACACTGCCAGTGATGGGTCATTGTATATAGCAGCCGTTAACCAAGTTATCACTTTCGAAGCTCTTTCATTGGAGGAAAAGAAGGTTCCAATTGTAACGGATAAGAGAAAAAAATTAACCAGAGTGTTGACAAAGAATACATAGCCTCTGTCTATCTTCAGGCGATAAAACCATGATTTAACCAGATTAATTGCCATTATAATTATCCATGCTTTTCCAGCATTCGCTGAATCACATAAAACGGTATCTGACCACCGGAATTAATCTATCTTTAACCACTCATCTTTCACCCAATCACGAAAGATACTTCCGTTTAGCCCACTATACTATAGTATTGCTTGACATCAAACCAACCATTCGTGTGGCAACACACGTGCATTAAATAATTTACGCTAAACGTCTACAAAACGAAATTAAAATAAATGAACATTTGACTGGCAGTTAATTTTCGAAATAACAGTTGATGATTATCTCTTGATATGTAGAAAACCCAGACAAAAAAGAAGAAGAAAACCAGAACTACTTAAGGCATATTTAAGACGCACTGTCTGCACTGGAACAAGAAATAAATACCTGGTATGGTATACGCTTTGCAAAAAAAAGAGTGATTTCTTGTAAATGAAGTCTTCCACCTTTGTCGCGACTTCTTCTGATCTGATTCATTTGATAAACCTGTTCCATTGGCGCCAGCCTACGAAGCCAAGATATATTTTTGTTATCATGGTAGAATATGCTGCGCTGTATTACGAGTTCTTCAGTACGAAACAATCTTTTCTTCGTACTGGAGAACTTGTACTAAGGCTCATAAGATTTTGGGTGGCACCTTGACCTACTATTTTGACAAACAAATCAAAAATAGGAAGAAATACACTCTAGTGTTAGCAATAAATATTGATGAAAAGACTTATTGATTAAATCCTTTACGAATGATGCAAATGTATGTACTTACGATCAATGATATAGGCTCTAGGTGAGCCGAGAAGATTTTATCCGACACTATTTCAGTTTTTTCTATATCTTCCGCCCTAGAATTTAGAAGAAAATTAATTCATTTGCAAGATTCACTATTTCAGAGTTTTTAGTATTCAAATTCTAATGAAATCCTTAAGGCGCGGTTTTCATAAATGCACGGCATAAAAGAAACAACCTTAGTGTTCAGGAATTACCGGTCCCTTCCTTATACAAGGTGCCCTAATTAGACCGGACAAGGACGACGCGGACTCATACACTTCTAAGCAAGAAATAGTTATTACGTTACCTATACGAGTATTATTATATTGTAATTGTATTATATTATTCTAAGCCGCTACAGGAAATTCAGGTTAAGAAAAAAACGCCAATTTCATTTTAGTATAAAGCCGATAACCGGAAAATCATGGGAGCTACAACCTTTCAAAGAAAAGGGCTCGCAAATAACAAATTTAGTCCACAAAAGTCGGACAAAAAAAAACTTATTTGATAAAGCTCTTGAAGTTGACAATTTTTGTTTTACTCTCTTAAAATTTTACTGACGTTCCGTGACATAATAATTTTATAATATAAGATATCTGTTTTAATGTTGATATTTTATTCCAAGGCAAGAAAAACATTGTTCGCTTCCATTTAATTTACCGTAGCTGGCACAAATTGAGTAATTAGAAAAAAATAATATTAACACGATTTAATCACAATTAACTCCGCCGTAGCCTGTCCCAAGTCATGGTTGCGAAAGGACGAGGGAAGGATACCCTTAGCCTAAATGGCTGAGAGGCGCCTAAGCTGCCAGTAACCAGATGTATGGGCTGAAATTTTCGAGAATCGTCAAACTACAACGTCTTCAATGGGTAGGGCATGTACAACGAATGAACGATGTTCGCATTTTCCTTTTAAAGTAAAAAGGTAATGAATGGACGACGAGTCGATGGAGTGAGACTGCCAGGAAGACCGAGAGCTCGATGGGAGAGCTTAGTATATGCTGACACCAAGCACGTACTGGGCATCCAAAATTGGAGGATGTGGCTACGTAACCGAGATAACTGGAGGACAACGATCCAAGCGGCCAGAGCCCGACGTCGGGCTGCTGCAACACGATGAAGATTTCGAAGGTCAGGTTTCTCAATATACGATTAAATTTATCGTAACGATGAACGCCAACTGCTGCTTAGTCTCCGGTTAAAATTTAACTACACGATAAACCCAAACAGCTGACACCGGCTGCTGCGATTTTGACAGCTAGAGATGTTCACGTTTACCCATTCAAATCAGACAACTAAACTGGCCATAACGAATAGAGTTCTGGAAAACCCACCGCAAATGAATGTTAAGAGACTGTACAGAAATAGAATAGAATTATACGGACGGTAGAATTTCGCCAAAAACAGCTGGTTTTCCTACAGCGTTGACATAGTTCGAGTGTAGCATAGGCTTGGTAATTCAACGAGCTGCCCAATTATTATATATCGAAGCGATAAACTTGCGTTTATCTATTCGATAGATTAATGTCCCGGTTAGTTAATTGGCTGTTTAACCAGACATTGGAAAACCGATCCTATATCCAGCTCGTGAAATGACGGATTTCGGTAAAAGCATACGGCATATGTAAGTTATAACTTCTTGAAATTGTTATATTCAATTACACTTTATTCATCGGCGTTCAAGTTGCAAAAAGCTACAATAAGCGTACAAATGATCGTTGACAAGAATATTTTATACATGGCTTTGGCATTTTTCAGCATTTACACAATACAATAAACTCAATACACAATTCAATAAACTTAATACAATTCCAATAAATCCAATAGTCATCAATATTTACCAAGGTGCAACTGGTAATGTATGCCGATCGAATTCCCGTGCAATAATTTGTTTATGTTATATAATAGATTTATAACTTAGGTCAATGGTTAATGTGCAATTGCCCATTGGGAAATTATGGAAAGAGTGGGAGGGGAAAGGTGATAACTTACATATATACTAAACCATAAAAAGAGCAGTTGGTAAAAGCAAATCTTCCAAAGGCTCAAATTACGTTGCCGCATGAACCTGATGAGTCGCATGAGCAAAATACATTGGCGACCAGCAACAAAGTACATATGTAGATGGTTGTGGCGCGAAAGCATGCGGTTCATGCGGCCAATGTAAATTAAGCCTAAGGCATTTCCATCTGCAAACATTTAGCATTTTGGACAATATGTGGAACTTTTATAAAATTAGCTCCTGGAAGAAACAAGTCATCCTAAACATGCCACAACACTTGACCACAGCGGGTATATGTATGTGAAAAACGTGACACCCTAACCTAAGTTACCAGACCACTTCAAAATTGTAGTTGTGATGAAGACACCAAGTAAAAGAGAATAATTACACCAAAACAAGAAAAAGCAGTGAAATAAAAGATACATATCTCAGAAAGTACAATGGAACACGAGTAGTAAGACAAAATGGGCCCAGAAGTAATTGCTGGGTGATAGGGCCGTTTGTCGTCTGCTTGCTACTGTTTGTATGCTGTTGTAAATCTCCAAACTTAAAGCGATGCAAACGTAGGAGAAGATGAAAGATGATGTTGACGAAGCCACAGCACACGCTTTTCGTATTAAATGACGTGTTCTACGCTCCACGTATGGTGGTTTCAGCTCGCGTCTTTCCCGCGAAAGGGCAACCGTTGTAGAGTCATATGTCATGTGCTTGCTTACATCGTATGTTGAGGACAAAATAAAAAAATGTTTAACAACATCAACATAATACAAACATGTATATACTTATATGTCTGAAGATACAGTATATAGGTACATACATACAAGTGCACATACTCGTATGTAGGATCATTAATATATTTTAACTTAGATTAACCTTTCCTACTGGTTTTTATTTTTACGTCTACTTCATAGTTACTGCAGCGTGGATAGGAAAGAAATTGGTTTTAGCTGCCAACCGCAGTCAAATGGGAGATGAAATTCATGCTGCTTATAGGAACAAATTATTTAAAAAGTTATACATTATTATGAATCCTATACAGATACATAACCTATTTGTGTTTCATAACCAGACCATGAACGTCTGCTTACATGCAAATACGTAACTTTATTAGGTTAATACACCTGTTACTGCAAAACATACAATTACTTTCCTGAACGCACTTTTCAACTCTAAACCTCGCCCTTTTTTAAATCCAACATCATATTGTCACTTCCAAATGAACAATTGATTGGCCACCAATTAACGACTATGTCTGATTGACCTTTTCAAAAATATATATAAAAAAAAATCACTTTTTTTACTAACCCCATGGTCCATGTGTTTCAAGTGTAGTTTCAAATGATAAAGGTGTCATTCGATACGCGTCATTAGTTCTCGTGACAGATGTCAGCCTGAAGTTAAGCCTGTACGGAATTGGGAGGAAAAAGTGATATATGAAACATTTTCAGCGGACACATTTTGGGTCATAATTTGACAATATACACGGATGTTTCAAGTATTACATTCGCTCTTGACTTTCCCCTTTTTCGGGTGAAGCATGTTTCACGACAATTTATTTATTTTTAACTGTGCGGGACTTTTTTTTAAAAAAAAGGAGGGAAATGCTGGGAGGGTGTTAATCAAAGGGATACTGATTTCAAGTGTGAGGAACTAATTTGAACTATATTTCTTGTAATACTTAAACATATTTCATTTGCTTTTTTTTTGTTTTTCTATTACATACAATTTCGGGTTTCTGGTAATATGTTTTTGATATGTGGAACAGATCAGGCATTTGTGGTTTGTGAAGGGAGCTCTTGTAGAGTGTTTTTTTTTTTCATTTTACGCGAAATCCCATTGATCGCGGGCTATTGTTGAGTTAATAGCCTGATGCTATATTTGTCGAATATGTTGTCATCGACGATGTAGACTTTCCTTACAGTGCGCCTGTGTTGACATGGATGAGTACCTATAGTAAAAATGAATTCTCACAAGTGAAAATGAACTCTCTGAAGGCTTTGTAAAAGTAATAAGCGATCTACCACTGAAATTGTTTTCCTCAACCGTCCAGAGCGCATTTTCCGCTCGGTGGTGCCCATTTCTAGAAACTTTTCAAAAACCATGGCACAGTACGCAGAGGAATATCCACTCTTTCACCTATTTCGCGAGCAGTTAGATCTTCTCGTTCCAAAAACCAAATGGTGATAATACCGTAAATTTGAGCGAAAAAAAACTTGGAAAGTTAGTATGGTAAATGAAATCAGTATTTTTGCTTTTGGTACGAGAAAATCTAACTACTTGCGAAAAGTGAATATTCCTTAGCGAACTGTGCCATGTTTTTAAAAAAGTTTCGAGAAATGAGCACCACCGAGCGGAAAAAATGCTCTGGGTGGTCAAGAAAAACTATTTCAGTGGTAGATCGCTTCTTACTTTTGCAAAGCCCTCGTAACCGCTTCAAAACTTAATCTGTCATTATTAGGAACGACGATCTAGTTAGAGCAATGTATAAGCAAATCTCAACAAGTTTGGTGAGAAAGAAACTTGTGAAAGCATTTGTGCATTGAAACCACACACTCTCTCAAAAGCTCTTTTGAGTGGATTGGTTTGTTGGTGGATGATGAGGCCGGTTTCAAAACGGAAAAACTCTCAAGTATGCGCTGTGCCATTTTAATGGCATACGCTTCGTACGAGTAATAACCTTTTCTATCAAATTCGCTCTATAGTTTTCTTCCGGGTGTGTAAGATCCATCCCCTACAATAGAGAAAGCGTTTTAGTTTCCCTTCCAAGAGATATCAGATATATTAGTAAAGAAAGAACTATCTAGTTCTTGATATAAGCCTTAAGTCGTGCATTTGTAAAGAGTCAGAATTTCATTCTCCGTCTAATTCTAATAGCTTCGGAAGAGTAGCTATAGCGACATATCAATGGATATTCCGATTAGCAATTGTTCTTCGCCATAGGTTTACACTTTACAGTTATTATTTTTTTGTTGGCCGCGGATATTCGATGGGCAAAGCACCAATTTACCAAGCGAGGGGTCTAACGGTTGAGTCTTCCCACGAACATTTTCGAACATTTGCTTTTATAAGTCGACTCAGCTCAAAATGATTTCATTTTCTATGGGCCTGATATATAGTACGGTGAATTCCACTTCATTGAGCACTTGGTCTTTTATCAATCCCAGTTTCTATTTAAAGGCGTTTTCTAAACACTTCCAGTCCCATTCGTATAATATTTTAGATATCCACGTCGACATCCAATGCTACACACTAGGTCGGTGCTACAATGGGTTCTTACTAAGAACCCGACCACCCAACCAAAGAATAGAGATTATTGCCAATAAGCAATAATCTCTATTCTTTGTTATTGCTAACAAGAAATGGGACTCTATACGAATTAAGAGTGCCTGCCTAGTAGTTGCATATGTGTTGAATTCCATCAGTACACGATGGGGTAATGCGGAATAGCAAGTATGTTACTCATACGATGAAACGTGCTAGGCAGTTGACATTTGAAGAGCTTTTTTAAAATGTTGCCGTCCCTATCCCTCTAAAGACAACTTTCATTTGATTGTTTGCGTATCAATTGGCACTGCGCTTTTGCTTAAATCGTATGAAGTACCACCCCCCTCACCCAACTAACAGACCATTGAGAATTAAGCTCTTGTGGGCTAAAAAAAACTCTCATAAAGCACCGGAGGCGCAACAGTTACCACAATCGCCTTCTATTCACTGGGCCCCGGTTCGATTTCCACTGAATGCGGTAGATGAAAAAAAAGGAGTTTACGTATCGGACTATCGGCTCACTCGATGTTAAACGAGTACGCATTTGGGGTAAATAACTCGGTTGAGCGTGTTTCTGATCACGCAACTCTGCACTGAACACACAGTCCCAATCCAGTAAATGAGATGATACTAACTTATCTTGTATTTTTAGTCCAAAATTGAACTGTTGCGCCAGTTATTTATTTTTTAAGACTGTAGTAAGACTCTCAGCTACTCCCATAAGGTAATTCTTGCAACAATATTTAAATTAGCTCTAATAGCACAATTATTATGATAGTATTACTACTCTAGTAGTTTTACTCTTGTTATAAGATCATCTCCTGTCATTCTATACTGTCATAGAGCTTCTTCTTATTAGAGTTCAACTCTAGAAAAGTTACACTCTCATAAAAACGTTCCTACAAAAGATAAACTCTCTTATAAAGAGAGCCTAATAAGAGTTGAAATCTAAAATTACTTGTAATGATGCTGTTATGAAAATTAACATACTAAAATACTCATAATACTCATAAGAAAAGTATTATGAGTGCCAGGTTAAGATTTCACTTTGAAGCTAGCTATCTGTCAAACACGATGGCCGATTAATTACAATGGACAAGCCTAATTAGAAAAAAAATAAAAGATCCACCACTTAAATGATTCTTTAATTTCCCCGCGATACGAAATAATATTTTTTTCTCCTGTGACTAGGCTCGGTGTCAATGCTGATCGAGCCAGAGAAGTCCACGAGTGGTGAGTTTCAACAATGCTAAATATTGGTTACTATTTTATATACACCCCGAAAGATTGGTCAGCGCCAAATCAGATGTCAAGTTGTTAACTCTCATGTGGGGACTTATGTTATGACGAAAAGAATCAAACTCTCATAGTGAAACTTTTAGTTCTTCATAAAAAGATTTTAACTCTCGTAAAAACTTCTTATAAGGGGACTTTAGATATCATAAAAAATAGAGCTCGCATTGTAAGAGTTTCTTTTCACACGAAGAGTCTAACTTTAATAAGCAGCATTGACTTCTCAAGCGGGTACTTAAGTTATCATACAAAGAGTTGTTCTCTCACAATGAGAGTTTTAATTTCATAAGAAAACTTATTCAATACTCATTTGCCCTAACTCCTAATGGGGCATAGCGCGTCAAATATTCCATGTTATTTAGGTGACGTTTCGCTCGCGTGAACAAGATTCGGACAATGCACGTTGAACCTCCTGTTCCTATTTAGCCGCCTACGTGCGAACAGTCGGGAGATGTTTTGGCTTATTGTTACGCCCCGTGCCACAGGGGAAAGACTAGGTCTTAAGATCCGACTCCCCTTATAGTACTACTCTTTAAGAATAAAAGTCGCCAAAAATATATCTAAGTCTGGTTTCGTACCATGGTGCAAGGCACGAACTCATCAGGTGCCACCCCAAAGGGACTTATATTCTTAAAGAGTAATACTATAAGGAGAGTCGGATGTTAAGACCCATATAAGTGGTATTGGACTCGATGCCAGCTCCCTGAAAACACTTTTTTATTTGAATTGCTATAACAACATATCGCAGAAAGCCCAGGTGTGTTTTCGTAGAGATATGATCCGTCCCCGTGTCGTGTTGTCGAGTTTATATAAGGCAAAGTGAGATCTAGCCAATCGTCACTGATCTGGTCGCGCCTCTCCCATGATGCGAGGTACCTGATGAGTTCGTGCTTTTCAACATGGTACGAAACGGGACTCAGACCAATTTTTGGGGACTTTTATTCATAAAACCAACAGCTCATACCCATTCAATTATGCATACTGGATGGCCTGCACCGCGAACCACTTACCATAAAACCACCATTTAATCTATGCACTCTGCTCGAAGTAATGAAATGAATTGATAAGAGTTTTCGTTTGCTTCTTTTTTGTAAACTATTAAATGGTACGTTATCCTTATGGTGTATTATTCTGATTGGATTTTTTGCAAACCACCATCATATCACTCAGAACGAGCTGTGAAGTTATCATCTAAATCGGTACTTTAGGCACCCCGTATAGAAATACAGATTTTAACATTGATTTTTATATACATTGTACACACCGCGAAACAGTTAAAGGACCACTTGAAAAAGTTCAAAATTCTTTCTGCTGAATAAAATAAGGAACCCAAGGTGACATTTTTTATATAAGTGTAGGGAGAGGAAAAGTATAAAGAATATATAACATTTTTGAAAACTAATTTCTAAATTAATGGTATATTTCATAAACCTTTTAAAAACTATTCAAAAAATCCACATCCAGCAATATTTTATGATTTCTTCTTTCTAGTTTTTAGTGTTTTATCATTTTTTATTCTGCTTGATTCATCATAGTAGCGCGTATTGACGCCACGAGCTCGAATAACAACTTCAATTCGCCTAGGAATGCTTATTATGAGACGCTTATATCATCCTGGAGAATTTTTGTCCATTCGTCCTTTAGGGATTGTTCCAGCTCTACTAAGGTCTGATGAGGGTTTGTACGGGTCCTCGCGCGTTGCTCCAGCTGGTCCCATAAATGTTCAGTGGGATTTGGGTCTGGGCTGTACGCTGGCCAGTCAAGAAAGTCAACATCATTAACCGTGAGAAATTTACGCACTACGTTTGCAGTACGGTAGCGGGTTCCATCTTGCATAAAAATGAAATCCTGTTCATCAGCTCTACCAGTAACGTAAGGTCTTGGCACTTTGTTGATGTATCACTGAGCTGTTAAATAGCCGTTGGCAATCACAACCAAATCGCTTTTTTCGTTTAAGGAAATAGCGCCTAACACCATAACTGGTCCGCAGGTAATGTGGGTTAAAGGGCACAGGGTGGGAAACGTTCGTTACCTCTTCTCCAAACTCTGGTTCGACCATCATTTCCGCACAGACAAAATTTTGATTCATCTGTGAAGAAACTCTCCCCTAATGCCACATACTCCAATTGCGGTGGTTTCTGGCAAACCGATGTCGGGCGATTTTGTGCTTTCTTGTTAATCGCGGCACTTTTACTGGATATTCGGGCCATTTTGTCTCGAACAATTACGCACGGTTTGAGTTGAAATAACGTTTCCTTTGGCGTCATTTTGTATAGAAGGTGCCGTGTTTTAACGATTTCTGAGTGCGCTTAAGCGTATAAATCCGTTTTCACTGTAAGATGCTGCTCTTTATCGGCCCAGTCCTCGTCTTCTTGAGAGGCCTGTCCTATCTTCTGGGACGTTTCCCAGACTCTTTTGATGTCAGAATGACTCACTTCAAGCCGAAGGCTCACCTCCCGGAATCCATGGCCTTCCTTTATTAACGTCACAGCCCTGCACATTTCAAATTCGTTGACTTGTCTTCTAGTACATACCTTGTTGAGGATCCATCACTTGCTAAACAATACCAAATTTAATTTAAAACTACACAACGGACCGGTAAACACGAGTGGTAGTATCAAAACCAATGTTGTCAAATTTACCGTTATGTTGGAAACTAACGTTTCGTTGTGTTGTGTGGTTGTGTTACGTCTCGCTCTTTGTACAATAATACTAACATTTACAGTTTTGGCTTATTTATTCGTATTAGTCAGAATATTTGAGAGTTTTTTAAAGTGGTTCTTTAATTGTTTTGCGGTGTGGGTATATTTTGTAACTTTGTTTAGCAAACTTGAGATTTCTGACATGAACTTCTTTTAAGGCTGACCGACCATTCCAAAAGAATGTTCCACGCTATAGCTATTTCGTAGTTACCTACAACACTAACTTAAAATTGTCTGTCCTCGACAAAGAGGCTAAACATGAAGTAGTGAAAATTTTCCACAATGAAGGTTTTCCATTTCCTAATCCACCGAAAGGAGGATTAGCGTTTTTTTTAATGAAAACCACAAATGACCATCGAATTAAGGTAGTTTGACAACACTATTGATCTGTTACAACTATCCTTAACTGTGTTAACGGTATTTACGAGGTGTGTTGAAAGACTATATCCTTGCACTATGGTTGCCAAATAAGTATATTCTCCTATTGTCCTTGATGCAAGATATTTTTAGTCCTTTTCTCCATTTCTGATGCCATAATCGTATACAATTTCTTCCAGAGATGTTGGATCCAAAATATTCAAACCCTAAATCAAGATCTACAGGGGTTTTAACAATACATCTACAACACAATAAAAACCAAATAAATTTTAACAAATTTGACAAATTTTCAGCTCTCACGATTACATTGTTAACACAATAAATTTCGACGCCAACATCTCAATTGACTGTAAATTCAAATAAATGTTGTAGGCGTAACGGATTTACACACTTTAGAATGATCATGTGTTATTTATGATACACATTAGCACATATGTGTACATACATGCACTTCATATGTGATTATGATTACACTAAAATCCATTACGTTACACTCAAGCATGGTGGATTCAACCCTTTTAGCGGAAAAAATTATAGGGGATGAAATTGTTATTTAACATAATTTTGCAATTTACGGAATTTAATGTTCCAAACAGTAATTTATATTTGTCTTGTTATTAAAAGCATGGTATGATTGAACATGCATCTTTCCATCCAAACTTCTCCAAACGTGAATAAAGCTAAAAGAAAACAGACTATGAAATTAATGGTAGCGAGCTGAGACTCATCGTTTTTGTTTGGCTGATGTCGATACGCGCCGTTTTCAGTCAAGAATAGTAATTAATTATATTTCATACTTATCCAAAGCATCCACTTATCAAGTCTATCCGTCCTCAAACTGTGATTGATTGGTGTATGTAAGTAATATAATTTCTTTCACCCCTTCTAACTAACTATCAACTTTGGACATCATCAATTTAAACCATTACTACCCAGGCAAGGATTCATACCCCTTTTGTTCCACATCGTAAACTCGAATGATAGATATACGAGTGAAAGTCCCGTCCAAACATAGACACACATTTCCAAAAAAGAACGCAAAAATCATAATCCAAATGATCATTTTTCAATCGAAAATTACCCCTAATAAATGACAACGATATCCTGCTATTCAATGAAAACTCATAAAAACGAAAGAAATATTATGTGTGGCATGGTTAAAAATTGCACTGTAAGTCAGATAAACAACAACATTCCGGACAATACAGGGACTGCAAAATGAACTTTCTGACAGTTTTATATTTTACACACAGAGAAATGCACAGGAGTGGTGGTCGGCGACAACAAAACAAATCGAAAAAATTGCAAGAATCCTCGCCAAATCACTCAACACTGAACAAAAGAATGATGTCCCGTCGAGGTCGGGGACATTCAAACTATTAGACATGGTCCGTTGATAATAACCCCCATTCCACCGTCATTTCGAGATGAAATCAATTGACTCAATCATCGATAGTCTCGGCTCGATAGGGGTTGACAATGCTTCGCCCAAAAACTATCCACTCTCGACACAGAACAAACCCTTTTCCCGGTTGCAATGATTTTTCTCTTCCGTATTTATGTCGATTATCCACGGGATGTGTGTCCTTTCTTTTACAAGAGTATTTCTCAATGGTCGTTAGAAAGTGATCACCCATGAATGGGGTTCCTATCGTCCGCAAAATGCCTCATAAAGTTCAATTTTTTAAAGATTCAGGATTTCAAGTAGACAGACGGTCCGGCCCATTGTTGTTTGGTTGGTTGAAGAGAAATTGTTTGAATGGTTTGATTCGATGGATCTTCTCCACTTCACAACTGCTTAACGTCTTTGTAAAGAAAAAAACTAAAGGGTTGTTGCGCTGGTTGTTTGCGCTTAGTAAGAGGGAATTTCAGATAGATTGAAGAATTTAACACCTTTACATCCAAATATTAGATATCAACAAAATAGAAATTGAAATCTATAAAACTGACCAGTATTGGGATAGGAAATCAAAACTAATCCACGACTTGTTCTAAGATTAACAGACTTTTCTGAAGTTTAAGCGTCTTTAAGCTGGTAACTCTGAAAGAATAGTATTTCTATTTAAGTGGCGAAAGGATCAACGAAGTGAAAGTAAATGGGCAATTGGTTACTATTATGGATTCGCCAAAGGACATTTTGACCTCGTGGAGAGGAATTAAATCGGACGCTTTTATGAGGCTATAGGTTATTTTCATTACGAAAAAATCTGAAGTGAGGTCGCAGTGATTTTTCAGTTTTAACAAGGGTGAACGACGCTTTTGTCTTTTTTATCGTTTCCTTTCAATCCGTTAATATTACCATAACATAGCAAACAACATCAATACTGAATTTGTAAAGGTAAAAATAAAATAATAGTAAATGTTGAAATACAAACAGTGTGTTCCGAAATTCCCCGATGATTTTAAAGGCTAATAACTGCTTTTAGGTTCTTTTTATTTTAACAAAACAATGGAAAATGACAAATAAAAAATATTTGAACTTCTGCAAACAGGTCGACTAGTGCCCGAAAATTGGTCGACTCGACATCGACGCGACTGCATTCAAAATCAATGTGATATACCTATACATTTTTTCCTCATGCAGGTTGAACCGCGCTCTGTGTGTGTCTGCAACTTGAATTCCACATCAACCAAAGGAAACACTTTGCACATGAGAACCAAACCGAAGTGCGCTAATATAATTAAAAGAACTAGAAAAATAATTTACAAATTCGAGTGGTAAAAACGCTAAGTTCGTAAGCAGAATAAAAAAAGTGCAAACAAATTGCCAATTTCAAGCAGCAGATCCCTATTTAATCGCTCCTGGAATAGACCACACTTAACTGCGAACTTTAATTTTAACTGCGAAAATGTGAATGATAGGGTTTTAATTGCTTCCGCCGCGCCGCCAGTGATCGCTGACCGCGGCTGTTAGCGTTGGAATCGCTCAATTAAAATAAACCGATTTGATCCTTCGTAGTCCGGGTAGCGCAACGGCACGTTTGCCTCCTACGCACTAGGCGCCGCGCCGCGCCCGTTCGATTCCTACTGAATGCGGTAGTTTTCGATGAAAAGGGGATTTAAGTGTCGAACTATAAGCCCACTCAGCTGTTAAATGAGTACCCATTTATGAGGTAATAACTCGGTTGAGCGTGTTGCTGATCACACACCTCTGCACAAGACATACCGTCACGATATAGAAAATGAGATGATGCTAACTCATCTCGAGGCCATGGTTCAAATTGGACTGTTGCGCCAGTTATTTGTTTATTTTTTATTTGATCCTTTGTATCTTGTTCAAATGCTCGAGCGCTGCTACCACCAGTCAGCTAGAATAACTGCCAGTTAAATGAATAACGATGATTCTGATTGTTGAAAGTCTTTTAGAAGTTCCAAATAAAGATGCTGAGGAACTCAGGGCTTGAACCAACCTCTAAAGATTATCATTTCCGTTTTTTGCAACTTTGAAGTCTGGAACCGTATATCTATTAACTGCAGAGTGGACCAGAGTGCCTAGTCGTATTTGATCTACTCGGTTAGAAGCAAAGTCGAATAAATGATATTAGTGCCCTCTAGAGTATCTCCTTTGCTAGAAACTTTCATAACATCGATTATCCCTCTAATTGCCTTCACCCCTTCAGGGGAATGGGCGCGTCAACATCTTTAGCATTTCTATGCCTTGTTAACGTTTCAATAGCATATCTACTTTTCGGAAGTGCAGTTGCTAGCATGCACCTCCTATCCAAGCCGTCTTTACAATGACAAACTCGGAGCACTGTGAGAGTTCTATTAGTACTCACAGGCAGTTTTTTATCGCGCCGAGATTTGCCCTCCGAGCCAATTTTATAATTGAGCCATTGCTTAGAATAACCATACCTACATACTTCCACCGAGTCATGTTATAATAAATACGTATGTATATGCTGTGTTTTTCCCATAAGAGTCTCGCTATCATCGACTTCGAAGATTAAGTTCTTCCCTCGTTTAGCATACATCGCGTTTTCGTTCCTGCCTACCAATACTAGCCGGTTAGTTCACCCTATACAAGGTTTATTGTCTCCGGAATATGCGATTTTGTACACCCCGCTTTGCTCATGTTTTTAGTTTTGTGTGCCGTTCTAGAAGAATCTAACCATGATTTTAGTGAAAATTGGGATTTTGTGTTGTTGTTAAATCGGCTATCTATTTCATATACCTCTCATATGAGCAATGAAACCGGAACAAGTTTTACTACTAATTTCCAAGTGGCGTATGCACCATAAGCCATAATGAAGGTATGATACTCTTCACGCGAAGCAAGCTAACCGAAGGCTAGCTTGTTTTTTTTTTTCACTTTTACTATATGCATATTATATTTTCAACACTAATAAATTAAAGTACTTCATAAACCGTCTTCAGATATCTGCTAGGAGACTAGGTAGGCTACTTGAAACAAATTATATAGCGCACCTCCGCCTTGTGATCTTCGTGGAAAATGTTTACCAAGCAATAAGACAACTGACGAGGAAAAAATAAACAATTCAATAACCCAATAATTCAAAGGTTTCCGTGCTACGAATCCCATTACATCAGAGATAATATCACCAGATTTTAGGTTTGGGAAATTATTCAAGCCGCACAGAACTTAAATTAGAAATCCTGTATCATAACGTTTCGAGTAGTTTTTAACACTGAGTTTAATTTACACTTTCATCCACCAATTACGAAATACTGCAGTAAGCGTGATTTCTTTAATATTCAAATTCAAGCAGCAGATAAAGAACAGAAGAAACAGCTTGAAGTTGAGCAGGAATCCCATCAAAATAAGGCTAAAATTGATAGGGAGGGATGTTTTAAGAAGTAACACTGAACTAGCAAAACAGGGAACCTCTGTAATATACTTTGATTTGGGATCTCCTATTACAAAAAAGCAGTTGTGGCCTTATTGTTTTAGCATTTACGACATGGGTTTTAATCATTAATATACATACATTTACATGGTATGAAACTGTTGCATCTCGAGGTCCTCAAGAAATAGGGTGTTATATATACTCGTATATTATACATGCATACTCGTATTATACTATATCAAGAACTTTCAGATCCGTTCTCTTAATGTCCTGTTAAACTGCCTGTTAACTAACAGGGACTTATTTATCAAAACTAAACCCTATATTGTACAACACCCAAAATACGATAATGCAGTTCAAAAATAAGAAGAGAAAATCCCCATGTTTGTCGTATTTTGTGTAAACCATGTAATCCATATGCAAGTTTAGGTAGGCTTTTGATAAATAAGTCCCTGTTAGCTTACAGGCAGTTTAACAGGACATTGAGAAAACGGGCCTCGAACTTCCATACGAAAATTATCATGTAAATATTCAGACCAATAAAAATGAAAATGGTTGATCTGTTGCTCTTGTTGAACCGTTATGGAATGGCTAAAATACATATATGGTACCCTCGAATTTGACTAGCTAGATGATATTTATTTATTTGTTTATTTATCATAATGACTGCCCAACTCGATTTTCCTTTAGGCTCCTCCAGCTTGTCATTTATTAAACGCTGCATAAGTCAGTGAATTATTGTGGACAATATATTCATGTGTAGTAGCGTGTGGTACATTCCTTAGCTCCAGGATATGTAATCATGCTGTCATATGAAATGTTTTTTTTAATATCAAACAATTGCAAAAATGTTTATAGGACATAGAGCCGGTTACTCAATGACCGATTAAAATTTATCTTAAGAATAAAGTGCCATTTGGCATAATTTGATTTTCTCAATATCTGTTTAGCGTTATTAATCGGATGAATGCTAACCGTCCCCTAGCCTTCGATTAATCTCTCATCCAAGACAAAACCCAACTCCTGGTTTCCGGTTGAAGATTTATCCTAAACAAAAATCCAACACCTGATACCGGATGGTGAGACTTTGACACTTTTGCAAATTCAATTGAAAATAGTGAAAGTGAAATTCATTCGATTGAAGAGAATTTGTAGCAAAATCAGCTGCAAATTAATATGCTGATCGTAATAATACAAAATAGATTTGTGAACGGTAGAATTCCGCCAAGAACATCAGCTGATTTCGCCATAATTGTGGTCTGAGATAAGTTCCACACTTTATGGCTTAGTAAGTTGTATGAGACGTATGAGAAAACCAAAATGTTTATCGGGCTGTTTATAGTTTCGATTAATTTGTGTCCCTGTTAGTTAGCAAAGAGTTTAATCAGACATTGAGAAAACGGGCCATAATGTTTAATAGCGAATACAGTTCAATAAAAAAGTTAGCGCAGTTTTTTTTATCTCAAATACTGTTGAAGGATTGGCGTCAACCTTTTCTTTTATTGAATTGTTCAACCAAAGTCCCCCCCCCCATTACTCAATTGCCCCAACCCCTTGTGGGGCAAAGCGCGTCAACTGTTCCAGGTGGCCCAGTTGACGTTTCGTCGGCATGAACTGGTTTCGGAGAATGCAGTTGCCAGCATGCACCCCCTGCACATCCATGGCCACGAACGTCGTCATGGACGGGATTTGAGCCCGAAACACCGGTAGTCAGACATAAGACAAATTCCTCAACACACTGCGCTACCGGTCGCCCACAAAACGAAAGTATCTTATGGATCATTTCGGATGGCTACTTTTGCCATGGCTAATTCCGGCTCCCCATCTTTCTATAGATGAACCTCAAACTGCAGGCGCAACTGCAACTGAAAGCATATTTAATATATGCATCATTTCCTATTGCGTGAAAAATTTTCAGAACTTGGCGAAGTAGTTGTCATGTATTTGACCGCATCATTATAAGCGGACACATTTTTAAGTTTGAACATTTTTTGCATGTTTTCAAGCAAATTAGGCTCTTTTAAGCGGACGCTCCCACAGCCGGACACGAACTGGTATTTCTATACCCTAGTTCAGTTAATTTTCAGACTAAACTTCTAATAGCCGGAAAACTCAATGGTTTCGAAATTTCTTTTCTTCGCGCTTTCATGTCTTTAGAGAATCTAAATGATTCATTAGTGACATCCAATTCAATAATCAAATGGTACGGCCTGAAACGCAAGTATTGCTATTTTTCTGACAACGCTGGTTCGCACCCAAAAAATTTGAAAGTTAAACGTCACGTTATATTTTTGCTCCCAAATACAACATGAGTGCCAACCCATGGATCAGGGGGGTGATTAAATATTTGAAATGTGACTATGGTTTTGGTTATTTGATTTTTTAAACCCGTCCACATACTGTCAAATACGAAGTCAAGCACGAGCATGGTACCAGTGCACAATTTTCTTCAGGTTTTGGTGAAGTGTCTTGTGCCATTCAGAGGAAATCTTAACGCATCGTTTCAGGGAAGATGATCATCAAGCGGATGGCTCAAGACACTTCACATATGTAAATCTAAAGAAAATTGAGTAATTATGCATATTAACTAATTTACCTTTGATTTCCTTGAAATTTAATATGCTGTAAAGTTCAATATACTGAATAAGAAGATAATACATGTTGGGCGCGAAAAGCAAATCTTCACATAATTTTTAATGATGAAAACCTATGGTAATCTAGGTATGTGGAATTGAGGGTGCTCACCTCAGATGACCTTGAAATTTAGTATGTTGCAGAGTTCAGCATGCTGAGTAGGAATATATGTAGATGTACATGTTGGGTGCGGAAAGCATATTTTCACATAGTTTTCAAGCTTGAAAAAATTGAAACGAAGTATCGTAAATATGTTGCACCCAGAGGCAGCGAAACGAGCGTTTATATTTGTGCGATACTGAAAGTTGTGATTCCTTAAGTGCAGAGTCTACACAAGAGACTGTTGATTCACAATATTTTCTTGTGTGAATATATATTCTTGATCAGCACCATCAGGAGAACAACATATTAAAATTTCAGAAAAATCTTCTTCTTCATAATTATCGAAAACTGTCGACTGAGACCATGTTCGTGTTCGAGCTCGAGTTCGTGTTTGACACAAACTATTTTACATATGTACATACTCTAAAACCTATTCAGAAATACAACACAACGTAATCCATAAATTACCATATTCACATTGCATCTAACGAGTATAACTCACAAGCTGTGAATTATGTATCAGAGATAAACGAAAAAGTTTTACGACTCATAACGCAGGTTGTGGATTTAGTGGACTCAACCGGTTATTAACGATAATCCGCAAAAAAACGCCACAATATACTTAAATTAGTTAAACGGTCGTCGCAGAGTTAAGACATTAACATTGTGCCGGTCGTGCAACCGCGTAGACAACCCGAAGAAGATCGTTAGCAAATACATAAACAACTTTTTTTAACATTTTGCCCCTGAAGAAGATCAAGGGTAATTGACCCAAACTGGGTCAGCAAAAATAATGCATATAACCACAGCACAACATGATGATAATGAGGTTGTTTTGCAGGCATAAAGCTTCTTATGGGGATCAAGTATGGCACGAGCAGCGGATTGACGCCACGCTCTATAGCTATTGAAGCGCCCATTAAGCGTCCGAGAAGCCCATTTGCAGGTGTGAAGTCTTGTCCATCAAAATTTAGTTAGAGGCCAATGACTCCTTTCTGTTCGGTATAAGGTATAAGACTGCTTTACGCCTTTTTTTCTTCACTCGGTGTCGAGCACGGAGCTTCAATTGTAACATACAATGCACAGTAGCGTGGCGTAATGGATCGATCATTGTCCGGGTGTACAAGTCTGGCTCAGCTTTAAAGACTGCGTGGTCCAGCTTTGCCAGCAAATGATCCAAAGTCTATTTTGTAGCCATCGCTAATTGCAGTAGAATCGAATCCATGCACTTCATCTATTCCTTTCGTGCAGTCTAGTTTCTAGAAGATCGAGTATCAGTGTTGCCGTTGCCGACCTACGGATAAACTTATCTTGGAAGTTCTCATTTCGTCTAAATTTTGAAGGTTCTCAGAAGTATAACTCACCATTGTGATTAAGGATATGTGTTGATAATGAGTGTACAAAGAATTGTAGCATGATCAAATCCCTCATATCGTGTTTTGCGTGATCACAGTTCCATGAATCTCAATACTGAACCGGAAACACTTGTCGCGCAATGATTCTGAAACTCCAACTCTGAAATTACTACATAGGAACGAGTTCAAGTCGACTTGTCGTTATTGTGATCCCCGCGAATCCGCGATAAAGGCGATCTTATTTATTGTGGAAGAGATGACGCGAGTCGCGTGTTCATTTGATGGTTGTTGCTTCTTTTGCAGAAGTTAATCTTATGATCTGCAGCGTCTTCTCTTCTTCTTATTCTTCCTTCAACGGCCAACAACTTCTTTTTGCAAACAGAATTAATGCTTCCACGATATAGACTTAAGGGGGTAAATCAATTTTTCTTAGATGTTCTTGTTGTACTCCAGTACAGTAGTGTCTTAAAGGGGGGTTACCTCTTATTAAATATGGTAGGTCTGATTTTTTGATATGTTATATATTGTTTCGAGAGCTGGTTTATTAGCCCAGTCATTCGGAATATTTATATGTGTGGCATTTTTGCCCTTTCGATTGAGTCATATGGATGGTGGTGGTCTGCCTCCAAAGGAGTGGGAACAGGCTGGCCCTGGTTGATATATGTAAGTGGTGACTGAGGTAAGACTAGCCAGAGCTCAGTTAGCTTAGAAGGCGCCCTTTTTGAAGCCACAAACTTCTTTTATTAGGTCATAGTTGGAAATTTAGGGAGGGCTAGAATGCCTATATCCAACCAGAAGAGGTATGGAAGCAAAGCAACTCTCTAATCCTCACCCCCGACACATCTCCCAGGTTAGGTTAAGAAAGGCCTTGCCCAAATCACGGTAGCTGGATCTAGCAACGGCCGGACATTCGTAAAGGAAATGAGTGACGGTTTCTTTTTCGCCTTCATTCTCGCAGGTTCAGCATTGCGGATTGTAGGGGATGCCCAGTCTCACCGATGACGACCGCCGTGAGTCTACCGAAACCTCTACGTGATTTTGTCGAAAGCTCATATGTTCTCCTCCTGTCATAGGAGGGCCAGATCTTCCTTGATACGGTGCAGGTGGAGGGATTCCGCCATTTGGAATCCGCTATTATGAAGAACTGATCGAAAATACTTCACTTTCAGGTTTCACATGAGAGCTGTCTAGGGTGGCTTCCTTTCCGGCCAGCTCGTTGACCTTCCCGTTGCCCTCTAGGTTCGTGTGCCTAGGAACCCAGGGCAATGTATAAGTAATATTGAGCCGTCTGCCAAGGCTGATTAGCTCCTCCCCGCATCGCTCGATAAGCTTGGATAATGCTTTTACCGAGTCCAGTGCCTTGCGGCTGTTCCAGCAAATTGTGATATAATATAGTGCTTATCTGGTATATCTCAGAAAGTGTTTTAAGCTTTCCGAATTGCGAGCGTTTCCGCCTGGAAAATGCCACGATGAAATCGATTTTTACCTTCCCCACATCTTGTGGCAACTGGTATAGATAATGTATGGTCATTCATTTGCTTTTCTTCAGGTATATCAGCGAAATATTAAAAAAAAAATGAAGACATTTTTCATCTCTAATTGAGTTAGCCGGGGAAACTGTCAGTTCTCCGCAAATATATCGTCATAACAAAGTTGTAAAGGACTGAGTTCTGAAGAATTTGAGACCAAGTAGATCCTTATTTAACTAACGGTAGCCCAGCTACGACCGATTTCCGGAACGTGTCCCGCTTTAACGCCTATTGTACTGTTAATACCGCTCCCAGGATAACGACCGCGATATCCGTCCGGCACTGTGCACTTGTCTAATTTCCTACACGCCCTAGATAAGAAACCGTCGAGAAAACAAGGTCCGCTTATTTTGCATACTTAATTCCTGTCAGCGCCTAGTCTATTATGTTGACATTGGTAGTTTTTTAATGAAAAAAAAAATATGTTGTAACTTCACCTATGTCAACATTAGCTGTAATAGAACCAACTGTTTTGCATAAAATATTGACAAAAGTTTTACTATCTGCTTTATTTTTCAAAAATGGTATTGGTAATTTTTATAAATGACAATATGGATCTTTTGAAGTTGATTGGCATAAATATAGCTCAGTGCGCAGAGGCGTCAGTCTCATATCTGAGTACGGTCGTTGCGGATCAAGTCCCATCCACGGCGTTCCTGACTATGGATGTTCTTGTAGTCCCCCCTATGGTACGGATCGTATTAATAAGCCAGGTAGGCGGCAAAATGGGAGCAGGAGGTGCATGTTGGCAACAGTCAACGTGCATGGTCTGAAAATAGATTATACCAACGAAACGTCAGCTAGGCCACATGGAATAGTTGACGATCTATGCCCTACTATAGGGTTAGGGCAAATGAGTAAGCTTATTTCAGGCAATTTTTTTGTTGGATGTGTACTTTTCTCAACATTTGAAATTATGCATCAACAAAACGGATAGTTTTTGCTTTTCGGAAGGCATTGTTCACGTTTTAAGAACTTTTCTTTTTCGGAAAAGCTCGCAAGTAAGGGCCAATTTTATATGTACAGGGCGGGCCATCTAGTGGTTTAATTTTAAATCATAGGTTATTTTGACAGTGAAAGCTGTTTCCTGCTCGAAATCTTGATAGAAAGTCAGTATCATACCTCCGCAGAACGAAATGAGTCGCTTTACACTTGAACAAGGTTGGGAAATATTGAAAACTCATTTCCAAAGTGAGTACTGTGTAGCCCAAACAGTGCGTTTTTTGAAAAGAAGTTTTGGCCGAAATGAAGCACCCACCGCGCCTGCTGTACGCAAGTTTGTGGAAAAAGTTCGTGGTACTGGCATGCTAGTGGACGACACTCATGGTCCCCGTCGTCGTACGGTGCCCACAGACGAGAATGTGGCTGCTGTAGCCGAGAGTGTGAGACTCACTCCAACTCCACGAACATCAACTCGCCATCGATCTCAACAGCTCAACATTTCACGCTCTAGCCTGAGGAGAATTCTGCACAAAGATCTAGGATTATTCGCTTACAAGGTCCAATTGACTCAGCAATTGAAGGCGCACGACCATCCGCTTCGTTATCGCTTCGCAGTTTGGGCCTTAGAGCAGCTTGAATTGGACAACGATTTTGGGCGAAAAATCATCTTTTCTGACGAGGCGCATTTTGATCTCGGAGGCTACGTTAACATACAAAATTGCCGCATCTGGGGCTCGGAAAACCCGCACGTTATTGTCGAGAAGCCAATGCATCTACAGAGAGTGACAGTTTGGTGCGGATTGTGGAGTGGGGGTATCATTGGACCATTTTTCTTCAAAAAATAAGGCTGGGAACAATGTTGAACGTTACAGAGCCATGTTATCCGACTTTTTTGACATGGATATGTCTTATAGCTGGGGGTCATCCTAAAAATCTGCTCGTCACACGAAATGTCTGTTTTTCTACTCGGGGGTCAGAAGAGGAAACAAGCCCATTGAAAATTTTTCAGAGTTCTATGAATGTAGTGGCCGATCCTCAGTCAATCCGAGTCAGTCATCAAAGGGAACTCACGAAAATCGAAAAACTTCGCATTATAAACTGACTAAACAACCAGGCACCCATAAAACAAGTCAACATCATTCAACTGCCATCCCCTCGTGATTCAAATCTGCTAACAACACCAGTTTTTACTGAAATTGAAGACATGGATTTGGACGACGTCTGGTTCATGCAGGATGGCGCGCCATGCCACACAGCCCATGCCACAATCGATCTTTTACGCACCACATTCCCAAATCGTGTTATCAGCCGTCTTGCCGAAGTCAAATGTCCGCCTGAGAGCTGCGATTTGACCCCTTTGAACTTTTTTTTGAGGGAACCGTGAAGGACCGATGTTATACCAACAATCCAGAAAAGATTCAAGCACTTAAGGCCAATATCATCCAAGCAATCCGTGAGCTACAGCCCGAAACTATCTACATGGTCTTGGAAAATTGGAATGACAGAATGCGAAGCCAGCCGAGGCGGCCACTTGAACGAAGTTGTATTTCATCATTAATGGGAATGTTTGCTCTTACTAATGAAGCCATAATACATGGAAAAAATTAAAATTAATAATTTTGTTCATTTTATTGCATTTTTAAAAAAGAAACTTGTATTTGGCCCACCCTGTATATAGGTATGTTAACATTAGTGTTTCGTAAAGTCCATTTTTAAGAAATTGGTTTCTTCCTTTTTTTCAAGTAACTATTATGCCTACGAGCATCTGACTTATCTAAATTAAATCTTACTTAGTTTTAATAATTTTCCTCGTGGAACTAAAGTTTTACACGTTATTTGACGAAATAGTTACATCACAAAAGCCATGATTTTTGCTCTTGATGAGAACAAACAAGCAATTGGTAAATAGTGTTTTCCAAATGAGATTATGTTGATAACTCTTTACGATAAGGAAAAAAGTGGTAATTACATTTTCATGTTATGGTTTTTTTCTCTTCTTTTTTGTGAGCTTTGATTTTGTCTCAGAAAGTTTTTGCTAGGAATAATACGAGTAGTTACGGAAATTAAAGTAAAGAACTGAAAAGACCACAATACAACATATCGAAAAGTCGCGACTACCATATTTCATGCGAAATAAAATGTATAGATAGACTTGTTGTGTTGGTTTCATCCAGACTTTTATATTTGAATATCACATATGCTTGAATAATTGTTTCAGAGTAAGAAAAATATCTATGTATGTACATCTCATATCGAAAATGAGACCAATTATTGTAAGGAACATTTGTGCGAATACGCAATCTGTGCAAATCTTTTAAGGTTGTCATAACAGCTTATGCACCTTATATCAAGGATTCATAAAATATCCCTGATCTGAATTCAACAACACTGACTGTTATCCTCCAGCAAAATGACTAATTGTGCGCGTAAGTAAGAAGCTCATATGTTACATTACACTGGACTGCTACATAAGTTCTGTAGGCTGGAAAATAAACTGTGATTCTTGAAGTGCGTTTTTGTATCTTTTCGACAAGAAACTGACCAAAGAAGACTAATGCAGTGTTAAGTGAGATTATCTTTTATCTGAGTAGCTTGTTCATTTCTTGTGTATGTACCTATGTATATATATATCATTGCAGAAAACCCATTGAAGCACGATCCGTATGGCATTGACTTCTAATTATCAGAAAATGACATGTTTTATCTGGAGAAATACGGAAGGCCTATGAACTTGCTCGTTCACGCATCCTAATGCAAAGATGATTGCAATATGATGCATTAATTACCTATTGATTGCCTTTTTTTCGAATTAAGGACAACGCGTGCTTGAATCCACTGAAAAAGTTAAGTATCTTTTTATTTCACACCACGTCTTAATTGCAGAACATCAGACTAGGAAGTGCGAACGGTTTTAATACGTATATTAGAAGAATGGGCGCACGCATATGCAGAATTCAATTTTTTTTATAGAAATACAAACAATAAAAGATCCTCAGAACGGCACGTAAAAAAATTGTACCGCGAAATCCGCTGCGGGAATCAAAAATTTGACAACGGTGTCTTTTGAGGACTGACGCAAAGCTTCAACACTTTGTGCAATGAATTTTACTGCGGCGTCTATAGTTCGATGCCGACCATGTTTTCTTTCCGCGTCTTCTTATTAGCAAATAATTTTAATTTTTCACATTGTTGTATCGGGAATAAACGTCTCCCAAATCAACGTAGATAGTGGGCGTGACATTTTACTAATAAAATGCACACCAAGCAGTGATCTTTTATTAGAGAACCTGAAAAGTACTAATGTTTTAATGATTAGCAACTTTCAAAAGCAACAGAACTTCATCCCCTACCGAACCCATGGTGACTGACGTTTTCTGGTGGCGTATTTTTCCTCGCCGGTGTTTAGTCTAGAAATCGCGGCGAATTTCCTGCGACAGCGTACGACTCAATCGAATTATTGAAGACCAAGTTCGGCGAGCGAGTTATCTCACGCAACGGTCCTCGCGAATGGCCGCCTCGTTCGTGCGATTTAACTCCTTTGGACTTTTTTTCTTTTTTTCGATTTATGTGATTGAGTCATGGAAAATTGGGTCCAGCGTAATCACTTGTGCCAGCGCATCTGTGGCGGACATTTGAACAATATCGTATTCCATAATTAATAGCATCGATTGTTCTTCCATTTGAGATAAAAACCATTTCCATATCTAACCCACAAGTCTTGCAATTGAAAAAAAAAACAAAATGCGTCGCTCTTAATGGAAAGAAATAAAAGATTTTGTTAATGTTAATGTCATTAGTTTTAATTGAAAAACCGTTGAATGTTTTTAGGAAACCGTTAACTAATTGGAAATATGCCTCGCTAATTTGATTTGAAACAGCGTTTAACTATTTTTTAAAATAATTAATTTGATTTTAACAAGCTTTAAATTTGTTTGAAAAGCATTAATTTAACTTTTGAACGTAAGGTTCTACGGCGAATTTTCGGGGCTGTTTGCGATCGAGATGGATGGCGCATCCGGTACAACCATGAGTTGTATGAAAAGTACGATGAGCTGCAAGTCTCGAAAATCGTCAAACTACAACGACTTCAATGGGCAGGGCATGTACAAAGAATGGACGATGATCGCATGCCTAAGAGAGTAATGAATGCAGAACGAGTCGACGGAGCGAGACTGCGAGGACGACCGAGATCTCGTTGGGAGAGTTCAGTAGGTGTGGACGCCGCGCAGCTGCTGGGCTCCCAAAATTGGAGGACGCGGTCACGTGACCGAGATAATTGGAGGACAATGATCCAGGCGGCCAAGGCCCGACGTCGGGCTGTCGCGCCACGATGATGATGATGATGAATTTAACTTTAAAATGCTATATATTGACTAAAATCACAGAATTTTTGCAGCTAAGGACATAGTGTCAAATTTAGATGCCCAGGACCAGATCATATCCTACGGGAGAGTGAAAGAGAGAGAGAGTTCAGAAAGTTAAAATTCCATCCAATTAACCAAGATCATTCCGATATTAATGAGGGAGGTTGAATGAGGCGGAAATATTACGAAGTTAAAGATGTTAAAATCTTGAGAATATTCAACAGGATTTCTTAAAGAGATCACTTTATCTGCCAAGGAACACATCAGCGCAAGTAGTGAGAAGAGAATGTGGCCGCGTTCATATGAAGGTAAAAATTATTACGAAAACTCTGAAATGGTTACGAAGGGTATCAATGTTACCTGATGGACGATATCCTAAACTATGCCTCAAACAACAAGAAATGGAAGTGGAAAAGGGAAACTCCTCAAACTGGTTAGGGAAAATAAAAGCCGAACTAATGAATGAATTGCGAGACTTTCCACAACTTATCAACAACTGTACCCAACAAGAAAATATGAAAGCAATAGCGATGATTTACGCAGCTAAGTCTACAAACAATGATGAGAATGGAGCAACTAGTAGCAGCTCATCATGTTGGTACCAACTCATTAGAGAAGACCAGACCAAACCTGCATGGTACCTCCTTCAGTCTTTACCTGGACACCATCGCCGCTGTTTTGCGCAGATCCGGATGTGTACCAACTACAACCAACGTATTTACATCGCTGGAAACACCCATAAGTTTAATCTGGAAAACAACTGTACGCTATGCAACTTACAAAAACGTGACACAATTGAACACCTATTAAAAGAATGCCCAATAAACAAACCAGTAAGAAAATATTACTTCAATAATACTAACGCATTAGAGCATATTACTGAAATTCTGAACACTAGAGATTGCAAAGTAATAAAAAAACTGTATATTTTTATATTGGAATCACATAAACTACGAAGTTTTATTCTGAATGAATAGTTTATTTTATAAATTTTATTATATTTAATGTACGTAATATTTATCCTTTTTAAATTAATTAGTCAATTTAGTAACATAACTTACTGTATCAGAACCCCTGTAATAAGGCAATGCCTTCCGCAGTATATGAAATAAATAATATTATAGAAGAATACGATTTTTAACAAATGAAATAGTATCCAATATTCTCCAGGTGTTCACATAGTTCTAATTTAATCAGCCAGTTGAATGTCAACTGTTAACAAAGCACTTCCCATTATACTAATATCTACTTCATTAGATAAATTTCTCTTCTCGCAATACTAACCACCACTTCAATAAATCATAGCAACACCAAATTGAATATTCGCCATTAACTACAACAACCACCAGACCACAATATTCTGCTCCAAAGTTCAGATGTTGAGCCTCCATCATCATCATCGGACGTTATCTCCATATATCTTCTACATCTAATGTATCTAATCGAAATCATTACAAGTGCTTAACATTCATTATTAAGATTTTCGATGATTTTACATTACTCGCATGGCCAATGTGCGGACCATAACAATCATTTAAAATGGCATTAGCTGGATGGATTGTAACCATTACCACTGTACGAGTATATGGGATGTCTGTATCGAAATTTATATTGGAAGGTCAATAGGCTCGTGCCATCAAAGTTCAATCATTTGATTTGTAACTGAAATCATGATGGTTCTTTCTGATTTAAATTTGTAGTCATCACCATTTGAAAATTTGAAAGGTGGTAAAGTACGAGTACATCTCTGGTTCCATATTAAAAACGCTTTAAGATGAGGCGTCCACCTTCGCTGCGAAGGTGCAAGATGGTCAACATAATATAAAAAACCACTTGAAGAGATTGTACGAGTAAGTGCCTCAATCTAATTTTTAATTATGTGAATCGAATTTAAAACTTTGCGTTCTATGCAAAGATAATTGATTTGATGGTAAATTAGTTTAAGGTGGAGATAGGTGGATTAAAATCAGTCATTGGCTCCACGACATTGCTTACGTAGACATTTTGTTTTTGCAGTTCGGGAATGTTAAGAAAGATGGATTATTCTTTCTTAACATTCTATTCTATTCGTTGGTATACAAATATATGTACGTATGTATGTATGTATGTATGTATGCACTCATTTATTTTATTATCTGGAGATCGAGATTTTCTTTTCCAAAAAATCGATGTCGCCACTCTAGTTAACGCCGGACAACTACTAGGCTTCCAAAATTGGAGGATAACCGCGTCCGCGTGACATATCCAAGAGGTTAGTTGAGGTGGAAGCCATATATTCTGGCTTGGGTTAGCCGACATCAAAGAGTGTCGCAGAGTAACAGAAAATATGAAATTGAGTATCATAATCACTCTTGCAGAACGACAGCTACTTTCTTCCGCTATGAGCCTAATCAGGATTTTCGAAGGTTCTGGGGCTAATGCTTGACAGAGGTCCACCACTAAATTTCCTCTTCCTTTATTCGATTTTTTTTTTTTTGGTTAATCACAAACATATACTAACATCAAAAATTGTTACTGGATTCGTATACATCTGTAGCTTGGCTCAAAAACCACCAATATCACTTTTTATCGAATTTGAGATATTTATGCCAATCGACTTCTACTGGTAAATACTTTAGTGATAAATAATACCGTTTATTTGCGGAAAATTGACACCAAAACTGGCGCCCTGCTTTTAACCGTTGCGGATTTATAGCATATTTTGTAAATTGTATCAAAAACCTTAATATGCCGAACGAAATCAAAATTAGCCAACTCTCCCGAATCATTTTATTCGAGATTTGATTTCACTTTCTAAAACTGCATAAAATTTCATATAAAAACTTATCCATTGCGAAATTCACCGTTACTTCAACAATACAACTGTTCAAACTTTAAAGAAATTTAAAAATCGATTTGCATCGAAAATTCAGATGATTCTTTTACAACCGCTGCAAACTATATATATTCTTGGTCAGTATGATGAGACGAGTCGATTAAGCTTTGTCCGTCTGTCGTACTGGTTCTATGCAAATTAGTCCCTCAGTTTTAGGCGATATTCAGATTCGCTACATTTTCAGCTCCGACGCAGCCACGCACAATAGCCAAGCATAGTCGATCGTATTGCATGCTGAGCGATGAGTGTGAATCCGCCCATTTGATGCCGTGTATCTCGACTGAAATTTCGAGCAGTCGTGCAGCGCGGTGTCGTGTGTGTGAATTTCGCCTTAAAGCTATCGAGCTGAAATTTCGCACGAAGTCTTCTATTTATTGCATGCTGTATATATGTCAGAACCAACGAAATCAGACCACTACGTCATATAGCTGCCATAGGAACGATCAGTCCAAAAATTCGTCTTTGTGAGAAAAATATTTTTATTTCTGAAGATATCTTTCTCAAATTTCACACCAATCAAAAGTACAATATCTTCAGTCAGCCGAATTTGCTTGAAATTGAACCACCACTTTTTGTTATAAAAACTTTTTTATTTCTGAAGACATCTTTACCAAATTCAACATTATTCAATCAAATTGACTGACAAACTACGTTCCTAAATTTGGTTGAAATCGGCATACTATTTCATTTACCTCTTATAGAAACAGTGAAATCGGAATAAGTTTTACTACTAATTTCAAAGTGGCAAATGCACCATAAGTCACAACGCGCTTCGCGTGAACGGTATTATACCTTCGGCAAGCTTGTTTTCTTTTTTCACTGCAATCGTTTGGAGTTGGAAACTTACTAATTGATCGGGAAAAGAGGTTTTTGAACCAAGCAGATATACTCGTAATATAATATTTCCCACATAATTTATCTGAAACTAGCTTTACATTTGTATTAGGTTGGTGCAGATGAAATGTCGGATTTTGCAATAACATGAAGTTGGCTGCGATTTTTATGTATCAAACTGCCACCAGGCGGCGCTAGTGATATAATATATTGAAGTAAATACTGCTACCTTGGCTTATGGAGTCATTCCGGTTTTCTCTCTCTCTCTCACACTCTAATTGCCTTGACCCCTCCAGGGGCATGGGCGCGTCAACATCTCTAGCATTTCAATGCCTTGTTGACGTTTCAATAGCATATCTACTTTTCGGAAGTGCAGTTGCTAGCATGCACCTCTTATCCGCGCCGTCTTTATACTGACAAGCTCGGAGCACTGTGGAGTTCTATTAGTACTCACAGGCAGTTTTTGATCGCGCCGAGATTTGATCTCTGAGCTCTAGATTAGTATCGTAGAGCGGTGACCGAACGATCACGGCCACCGAGCGCGACGGTTTTGCACTTCATGGTGATCTGTGAAAAAAAAAGAAGAAGAACGTGAAAGCGAGTCAAAAACGGCTACTTTCTTTTACGAATTTAATCTATAGCACAACGCAACGGAAACAACGAGGAATTTCAACAGGGCATTTGAACCTGATATGGTTAACGAACGAACTACTCAGCGGTGGTTTGAAAAATTTCAATCCGGAGATATGAAACTTCGAAATGAGCCACGTGGAAACGCAGAACCATCGCTCGATATCGACGAGCTGCGTGCATTAGTGGAGTCTGACCCCCTCCAAACGATAAGGGATCTTGCGGAGTAATTGGGCGTGCACCATTCGACAGTTTCGCTTTCACTTGCAACAACTTGAAAAAGTGAAAAAGCTTGACAAGTTCCGCATGCTCTTACCAAGCAAAACATGGCGTGTCGAATGAAGATTTCTAGTTTTTTTCTCTCTTGCAACAGAAACGAACCGTTCTTGAACCGAATTGTGACTTGCGATGAAAAGTGGATACTATACGATAATTGTCGCCGATAGATCCAATGGCTAGATGCCGATGAGGCTCCGAGACACATGCCGAAACCAAGCCTTCATTCAAAGAAAATAATGGTGACTGTTTGGTGGTCTGTAGGTGGATTTATCCACTATTCGTTCCTGCAACCTAGCAAAACCATCAATGCAGAGAAATACTGCTCCCAACTGGACGAAATGCATCAGAAATTGACAGTTCGACGACCTAGGCTAGTCAACAGGGATGGAGTTATACTGCTTCATGACAACGCACGACCGCATGTATCGAGAATAACGAAAAATTGAACGAGTTGCACTATGAGACTCTTCCTCACCCGCCATATTCACCAGACCTCTCGCCAACAGATTACCATTTCTTTAAATATTTGGATCACTTTTTGACAGGAAAACAGTTTAACAATGAAGCAGCTGTCAAAAACGCCTTCGAGGAGTTTCTTCGAACCAGAAACTCGGACTTCTACGAAATAGGAATTAATGCGCTTGTATCTCGTTGGGAAAAGTGTTTCGCATCCGCTGGTACCTATTTCGATTAATAAAATTATCTTTATAAAAAGTTACAGCTGTTCAAAAATTTACTACTGAATCCGACATTTCATCTCCACCAACTTAATATTTATGCTTATTTCTGAATTATAATCATCATCATCGTGGCGCGACAGCCCGACGTCGGGCCTTGGCCGCCTGGGACTCATGAATTTCTGAATTATAGTTTTCTTAAAACAAAAATTAATGAAATTACATTTCGAGAAAGCCGCTAAACTGTCTACGCATGACTTTTAATTTTCTTATGTTTAAATGATATGGTCGGTGATAAGGTGAGCAGGAACATATTGCTTGATGATTTGTTCGATTATTTGTATTACACCCTTCACCCATTCAATACACTGTCAAGATAAAACAAGTCTCTAACATTATTGGTATCTTGTGTTTCTTTATGTCCTAATAATGTACATTTTTTTATATTATGTACGTTTATTATACATGTTGAATGTTAAATAAATACAATTTGATTTTCCCGCCAAAAAGAAACCGTTCCACATGTAAACATTCAGCTCGCTTCGATTATGTACATCTGTTTCGTTATGAAGAACCTGAAATAGAACGGCAACATGCATGATAAAATAAAAGAGAAAATAAGAAGCCTATCTGGCTTGTGTACAGCGGCTTCAAGCGATATATAAGCCTCGTTTTTTTTATAACAGAACAGAATAGAACAGGATAAAGTGATAATAGGGAGTGTCAAAAGTATAGACAATGGAATCCGCTGTTCCCAATGTCATGAAGCAATACAAAAAAAACATTAAACTCAAAACCGGGTATATTCTGGATGATAATATATTTTAGTAAATATAACTGAGATAATAGAATTGGTGCATGTATGCACTATTCCCTTGAATTACAAAAAAATTAATAATTGATGATAAGTAAATCGTCATATCTGCGCTATGTAACGTGCAACCATGAAACATATGCACATGTAGTGCGGGCAATTGTTCCAGAACAGAGCGCAAAGGAACGCGCCTACAGTAAACTCTGATCTCGATGCCAAGTGTTCTATCCAAAGGCTTAATGTTGGACCGGGATAATCTTATGCGTCGTAAATGAATCTGAACGGGAGAAAACAATAACAAATCGAAAAACAGGTCAATGCCTTGTTGATCTCGTGATCGTTCCAACAACAAAACAAAACAAAAAACCAAAACCTGGGATGGAGTGATCCCTAGAGACACTTGCGTGCTGTCACAATCCATAAACGATGAGTAGGAGAGGCAAAAAGTGCACAATAAAACAGCGGGTGGGAAAGGAGAATCCAAGATACATAGTACTACTTGAAAGACACGAGAAAAAAACGTAAAAAAAAAACAACCAACTCTTGCAGCATTGGAAAGTGAACGATGAAGAAACCCTTCCGCACCATTCCGTCCTCTCGCCGGCCGATCTTTAAGATGCATCTTGGCTGCAGGCATAATCACATGTGTTGCTTGCTATAGTGAAGATCGTCGAAGTCGTCGTCATGAAACAGGTCAAGAAGTATCAGCAGGGCAAGACCCTGCCATGCCCGCCATTTATAGGGAACGCACTTTGCATTACCGTCAAGCGAACAAATCAACCAAGTGCCCAGAGGAAGAAAACCTGCAAACTATTCTCTAATGTCAATGATGCACTTGGGCGAAAGGTTCAATGTGCCCAGTTGCCGGAAAGAGATGCCAAGAAAACAAAATTAAAATGCACAGAAGCAGTGTCATGGGCGCAGCTTGTTGATGCATCTTTTAAGAGTGTCATTGGTTGTAACAAGGTTATTGTCGTTTCTTGATAGAAAAAATGGATATTGGTCATAAAAAATGATGACATTTTGGACATCATTTGTGTAATCATATTATGGGGCATGTGGTATGAAGGTATCTTTGAGACTAGAATTTATTATATGCTCTATTTTTGTAATCTAAGCTTAACATTTTATAATATTTTTGTACATGTTTACTGAATCCGGCGTCCTTTTGATCCGTGATGTTTTAACCCTTTCATGCATTTTTTGTTTGTATACAACAACACTTTACGAGTGCACATTTCTCTTTCCTAACGGTGTATTTATCAAAACGCAGTTCATCAAAAAAATCTCAGTGGCCGTCGCTTCAGCTTTTTGTTCTACTTTGCCATGAGTAAAAAGCCTTTATGCTTTATGTTCCGGTTTTTATCCGGTGAAGACGAGCGATTTTTGATTAGTAATTTTTTGCAATAAATAAGTACATAAATTTTTATAAAATCCTTAAATTACATCGATGACGATTTTTTTCCTACGACATCATTTATTAAGTAAATGTATCGTAGTTTTTATTTTCTTTTGATTTGTGTTGCCAATTGAGAGTAATGAACGCAGGAGGAGTCGACGGAGCGCGATTGCGAAGACGACCGACAGCTCGTTGGGAGTGCTCAGTAAATGCGGGCGCCGAGCACATACTGGGCTTCCAAAGTTGGAAGACGCGGTCATTTGACCGCGATAATTGAAGGACAACGATCCAGGCGGCCAAGGCCTGACATCGGGCTGTCGCGCCACGATGATAATGATTTACTTGAATTAAAATGATGTAAATTACCCAGAAAATTTATAAATGTAACCGGAATATATAGGGCTACGCCGGCAATCCGAGGGGTGTTTGTAGCAAGCGCTTATTTTGGTATGTAAATATCCGCTCCCTTGACTTTTCTTGGTACCACTCAGATGGATAAAAACACCATAATTAAAATGTCATACCCATGATATAGTATCTTACATGCCAATTCCCTTGTTCCCCTTCCTTCAAATTAAAGAACATACTAAAAATGGAATGTACTCAACATTACTTTGCTGACGACACCCCCTGCCAATATCAGTCGATAATTTGTCGTTAATTTCGCCTCTAAGTGGACCCCCCCCCCCTCAAAGTTGGCCAATTACGACACATCGCTTTCTCCAGCGAATAACTCGTATAGCATTTCTACACATTCTTACCGAATTTCATGTGTGTCGCTTCAGCCGTTCGTCAGATATTCAATGGACAGCCGGGCAAACATTTGGCCGATTTTATAAGAGTTTTATTTTTACTACAAAACCCTAAAAGAGAAATTTTATGAATAGTTATTATTAGAGTCACCGCCCCCCATCAATCTTTATCCTTTCAAAAATGGTTAATCAAATAACTGAAATTCGCACTACGACAAACAACATGCAACTATGCATGAGACCGCCACGTGTATTTTTTGTATGGAGTGTGTTAAAATGCCTAAATTTAAATGAATATACTATTATTAAATATTACGTGATTATGACGAAACTTGGAAATATTGTTGCCTATGGTGTTTGTTATTGTTGGCCATCAATATTTTTTTGCAGGGGTGTCCTAACTGCAAATATAGAAATGTACTATTATTAACCTATTTTGAGAAGATATCAAAATTCCGTTATTTTTGGTTTTCTATGCTAGTAAAATGACACTTTTTGTAAGTTTTCATATTTCTAAGTGTAACGGTCTGGAAATGCAAGGGGGTGGGACAAATTCTGATCACATAATTTCCCCTCTCCCTCTTTTCTCCTTACTTCAAATTTGATTAAAATTTTGACCTTTGTTTCCCCTCTATGGGGACCTCCCCTTAAAGTTAGCCTATTATAACGCATTGCTTTCTCCGGCGAATTATAATAATTCTACACATTCCTACAAAATTTCATATAAGTAGCTTCAGTCGAATTCTATGGACAGACGGACGAACAGACATTTGACCGTTTTCATAAGGGTTTTGTTTTTACTACAAAACCCTAAAAATCATCATCAAGATATTCTTAATGATGATTATTGATTTTTTTCAATTTTCTGGTAGTTCAATTTGGTTCTTTTTGAGAGACTAAAAATTAAATCTAAGTTATTGAGACTCCCAATACGGCAAATCTTTTGAATATTTGGAAAAATTAATTAATTAGTCCGATGCGATTCAATGAAATAGGAGAATAGAATTTTAGCTTTCGCTGATTCTGATTTCAAATTGAAATCTTGATCTAAACTCTTGAACCAAATTCTTGATCGAGAATTGTCAGAATTTTGGTTAATTGCCTTAATAGCTAAGTTTTCGTTTACCCCGTTTAGATAGCTTAAAAACTGTGGGAACAGGAGCGATTCTCATCTTGCTTTCCTGCCCATGGAATTAACCGTTATTTCTCAGCAAGTACGGCCTCTAGCGGCAAGGTTGGGGTACCTATAGAGAGGTAGCGACCGCAGCTATCACGCACTGAAACCCCGTTTAGATAGCTTGAAAACGGTGGGCACTGGAGTGATTCTCAACTTGCTTTCCTGCCCATGGAATAAACCATTATTTCTCAGCAAGTACGGCCTCTAGCGGCAAGGTTGGGGTACCTATAGAGAGGTAGCGACCGCAGCTATCACGCACTGAAACTTCGTTCACATAGCTTAAAAACTGTGGGCACATGAGCGATTTTCAACTTGCTTTCCTGCCCATGAAATAAACCGTTATTTCTCAGCAAGTACGGCTTCCTTATTGCAACAATCCTGCTCTGTTATTATTGAAATGCAGGCGGTGTGAAGGTGTTGAAGCTTTCGGGCAATTTACAGTTTGGTAAGCACATAAAATTCATTTCTGCTGCCTAAAGGAAATTTGTCCGATTATACATACGAGTATATTTACTAAGGAATTAAGTTTCATCTTGAAATTTGAGTTGACGTTTGAGTCCTAGCTAAACCAAGACACATTCCCAGCAAATACATGCACCCTTTTCGTTTTCGATACGCTAATATCTGCTCTCGATGGTTTTTTTGCTGCTTATCCTGCTCTATTCTGCTCTGTTAAAAAAAAACCGGTTTGTGTATTAAAACAAAATTGCAATTTGAAACACAGATGAAATATTTAATTTAAATACAGAACAATGACAAATTACACTATCTGATATTTTTAAAGTTTGACAAAAAAATAATTTTATTTATTGTATTAATTTTTTATCAAACATAAGTAGATTTTTCGTTTATTTGACATGTAACGAAACGATCAAATTTCTTAATTTTTTCGAAGTGATGTAAATAAACAGTGTTTAATTTTTAAACAAACAATTTAATGCAAACATAACAGGAAAAATCTTCCTTCGCGACGACTCAATTCCATAAAATATTCTTTCCCATCGAGAACTCCATTACAGTTGGCGAGAAATTGGTAGGTTTTGGACACATACTCGTATAGATGTGTACTTAAACGTACCTATTTGTGATAATGTACTTACATACATATAAAACAAAATCAATTCTTAAGCGCAATGGCGCTCCGCGTCAACAACCTTAATAGCCAATAATTTCAAGGTTCACCTCACCTAAACTGTCATTACAAATTACAGTCAAGAGGGGCGACTATAAATCGAAATTCCCCATTAAACCGATGCAATTAAAGGCCTATACAGTAAATTCCACTTCACCAATGCACCAAGCAATTGAAATTGCAATGTCCAGTAGCAATTTTACACATCGAGTCTGCTAATCGCCCGATAAGTTTACTGGAAATTCATCAATGTCACCCATGAAGTGTTCACTTTTACACCGATATGTGATTAATTTCAGATTAAATTACTAAGGGCAGGTGTAGTCTTAAGGCGTTTAGAAAAAAAGTTGCGCTGTAAAGATTAACGCCATCAATAGTCGTGAAAATCAGAAAAATGCGTCATTTTTCTAATAAACTTTTACTCACATTAAAGTGCAGTACCAGCTTAAACAGGTCACAAACCTTACAATATTCATTCTGAAATATTTTCTAGACAATTTGACTTTCAAAATGACTCCCAACATGAGACTAAGCATGTACTACAAAGCACACACCACATTAAGATCACCAAGAAAAATCTTTGATTATCGTCTCGGATGCCATCAACTTTTCAGCAATTATTGAAAATTATCGGAAATCCAAGAGATACTTTTCCATTGCAACGCTCCACTCAATCTTGAATGTTTTTAAGAAGCTACGGATTCACCACTACCCGGAGAAAAAGCAATAACCATCTATTTTCTGAAAAATGCACTTAGTGTGGTCGCCTTGCAATATGTATCGGGTCGAGCTCGAATTCAGGAGGCAGGATAAGGGAATCGTAACTTATTTTGAGATATTGCCATTGCAGTCTCGGCCCCGGAACAAGTGTTAGATACGCCAACTAAGGCCAATGTGTCTGCCATAAAATTTCCCCATAATTTTCCTTAATGATATCCGATGATGGTGATATGGCTTTTCTTTGCCAACTGATTTATTTCTAGTGTAAATTTTATTGGACAAAATAGCACAAACTTGAATAGTGTAATTATTCTGGAAAATGTAAAATAGATTGTACCTATACTTAGTTTATTGAGATGTTTGTTTTTAATAAAATGTATTGTATCCTTCCTTGTTTTAAAAAATGTAAATTATTTAATTTTTTTAGTCGGTATGTGATTCTTTTTATACCAAATGAACTTATTGTTAATTATCTTGACCCCTCCAGGGACATGGGTGCGTCAACATCTTTTGCATTGCTATGCCTTGTTGACCTTTCAATAGCAAATATTTTTTTTGGATGGTGCAGTTGCTAGCATGCACCTCCTATCCGCGCTGTTTTTATACTGACAAGCTCGAAGCGCTGTGGGGTTCTAGCAACACCCACAGCGGTACTTTTTATTAACACGCCTAGGATTGAACCCCCATCTTTCCAGATGTAGCATTGTAAAGCGGTGACCGTGAACACATGGTCACCGATCATGCCAAGTGCAGTTAAGTTAGGTTAGGGTCGAAACGTTAATAAAGCACACTTAGATCAGAATGTACAAAAGATCCATTGTGATACCCTGGGACTACAAAAGAGACTCTATGCTATCTATAAGGCTAAAACTATCCGGAGCTAGTCCCAAAGCGGAGGAGTTGATCCATCTCCACTTCTCCTAATTCCACCAGATGATTGGAAAAGTACACCGAGAGTTGAGCTTCCCCTTCCTACTAGCGCCCGGCATTCACAGAGATGAAAAACAGTTTCCACCTCATCCACATTTCCACAGCTTCTACAAAAATCAATATACGGAAGCTGAAGCTTCCTGGCGTGCTCACCAATAAAGCAGTGCCCAGTGATCATACACAGTACCACACCGATCTATTGTTTCGATACTGACCGTAGTTTTGTGGTAGGACCGATATCTAACCCTGGCCAAATCTGCTATACGACATGTTAGGCCATCAGTTCATCTTAAGTTTGCTTTGTTGACTGCAGCCGATTTTACACTGTCATGCCGCCAGGACTTAGTTAACAATGGTCAACGACACTATCGTTCGACTCTACTCTATGCTACTCTATACACCTTAGTGCCAATTTATATTTTTGGTTAGAGAAAATTAGATTTTTTGACTTGGTGTTTATATAATGGGTGTTCGTAACCGTTTTCTTTTGCGGCAAACCACATTTTCTTTTGCAGCAAACCGTAAGTATAAATTGGCACTTAGACTGCAGTTTGCGATTTGCTTGAGTACGTAGGGCCAAGCCACGACTCCACCCTATACAACCGACGCAAGACCGACATGTAAAGCCAATACCAATGCAACTTTAGGCTATAGACTTTCCTACATTGACCGAGTTCGCTAGCAGAGATAGCGAATATTGTGAAACATTGCTGAGCATACAACGAAAGTTACCGGCGTTACTGACAACCCACCCCCTCCTAAGAGTGATGTTCCACAGATGTGGTTAGAGCGCACCGCCTTGTGATGTACCCCCGCATACGCTCCTGCGTTCTGATGCAACCCCTAATTTCGACATTATGATCCTGCATGTTAACACCAGGTTGATAAGTGCAACCAGAGAGGAGAGACGTTCATGTGTAGTCTCATGAGAGCACCGATGATTGTCTTAGAGATTATTGAAGGCGCCCTCAATGTTCAGAAAGGTAACTTCAGGATACTCCTTATATTGCAGAGATTATCCCATCGAGGATCGGCAACTTCCTCCATGCTTTCCGCATAAGAATTTAAAGATCCGCACTATAGTCGAACATTTTTTTTTTGTTATCCAGGCAGGCGACTTCTCCTCCGATCTATTTTATTTCCTGGTCCTGGACATCAGGCATTACGCTCTTTGTCCATTTGAGAAACGTTTTTAGTCTAGTATTCAACTGATCTTCTGGTATATTGCCAAGAAAATCACGGAGACGCAACGAATCTCGTCGAGTCCTGAAAGAAAACTTTGATCGGTTTCGTCTACTGCCATTTCCCATCAACAGAGCCAGTCCCTCTTTGGAGTGTATTTTTTATACCCTAGGCCTTATAAGGTATAGAGTATATACATTTTTTGTCACGAAGCAAATTTGTATCACTTTAATGGAGGCTCCGTAGGTATGGCAATGTAAACATAAAAATTATCAGGGTCGATTTAACCATGTCTGTCTGTCTGTTCATCTGTCTGGCTTTCTTTCCTTCCGTCTGTCTCTCTGTCCGTTCGTCTCTCTGTTCGTCCGTCTGTCCGTTCACACTTTCGATAAAATGTAGTAGCTTAAAATTTTGGGTAATTATTTGTAGTAAGATCTACATAGTTGGTTGGAATTGAAAATGCGCTTGATCCGGCCAAGGGAACGCCTACCTCCCCTACATATGAGAAATGATCAAATGTATCTGTACCTACCAATTGAATAAACGTGAAAAGCTCTATCTTTTACTTTGGTAGATAACATAAGAGGGTCGTTTTATACTCTCTTGTAAGAATGAAATTGCTCAGTTGGAAACTAACAACACCTTTCTTACAAAGAACCACCCCATATTAGCCGACTTTTCAGGTTCTTTGTGTATAACTCTTGAACCAATTGACGTTGCGGATGATTTTTGGTACGTAAACTTTAGATGAGTAGCTGCTTCAGTTTTAGTACTTGTAATAAACCATATCAAAAAATGAAATATTCCTTTGACTAAGATATTTTTCAAAAGATTGAAGCTAATGAGTGCGATAACTTTCGATAGAATGAAGGTAGTGACGAAATTTTGGCTAAATGTTTGTAAAAGTACGAGTAGCGAGTACCTATTTGGTAGGTATTGAAAATGGGCATAATTGAACCAAAGTAACGCCCACCTCTCCTCCAAATATTATCTCAAATATATGGAAACTTTCCATAGAATGGATCTAGCGACTTCATCAAATGTTTGTAGTGGGGGTAAGTAAGTTTATTTTCGCAATCGGCCAGATCCTATTTCCTTCATTATGTTGTGGTAAAAGGATCTCACTCGTCTCAAAATGGCACCGATTTTACATTGCTAAAAATGCAATAGCTCGAGAAGTATACAAGGTATGACTCTCAAATAAACACCTTGTCCCAGCTAATGCTTTACCCTTATCCGTAATTTTAAAATTAATTTCATAAAATTCTGAGTAAAACTTTGTTGGTTATACCTCCACGAAATTAAAATGTTGATTAAATTTGTTTAAATCTTATATTTTATCACTTTTTTCTGAATTTTCGAATGCATAATGTACAAGTTTTATTAAAAAAATAAAATCTTCGCTTTCTTATAGACGAATCGCAGTCAGATCATTTAATCCTAAATTATTAATTTCTGACAGTTCCTGGTCCATTAAAGGCAATCGTTTATGTCAAAAAATCCCCTTTTTCATTAAATATTTCGATTTCCAACACAGCACAAGAGCCTTGGGGAGTATTAATAATAAATTATTTTGAATGGAAAATGGATGTCAATCTCATTTTGTATGTTTCTTGTTTATTTTATTTTATAATAAGTGTTCAAAATGACCACCTTCCAACCTTAAACAATATCGCGTTATCTTTGGAATACTACCTACAGCCCATCCCACCATCCTTTTTGTGGTGTCACCAGATGCATCATTATTTTTCTTACATTTATTCTAAAACAAAATAAAAAAAAAAACTTAAAAAATTAAATTATCTTCCATATCTCATTCAAAATACAATATTTCAATTTTAAAATCCAGCAAGGCTGTTACGCATAAAAAATTAAGAACGAAATTTTTAATGAAAAAGGTAAGTTTCGACTTAAATGATAGGGCGAAATGATCTTAACCACAACAAAATAGAGATTGAATTTTTAAAATAAAATTTATATATTACGTAAACGAAAATTTGGAAAAAATTGTAAAAACCGAAGTTTTTTTTTTTAAATTAAAACAAACATTTTCATTTCATGCAGATACATACACTAAACTTTTACTCTGAATTTAATGAGATTAATTTTAAAAGTAAGGGTAAGGGTGCGATTATCATTTTATTTGAGTGTTCTGGTTATCGTGGTTTCCGAGAAATTGAACTTTAAGCCGCGTGAGGCGGGGAATTTTAAGATAAATGTAAATGCCTTTAGCAGCTAAAGGGTTACGATTTCGGCAAAATGTCCATTCATATTTTCTGCTGGAAATTGCATGAGCAATCATACGGTATTACCCGTGTGCGTCCATTACGGGACACCCTGTATATCGTAATGGTGTATTATTAACCTGCAGTGTAATGTAACAAAAAAACGTACCTATTTTATAATATTAAGAATTACTCAGTATGTCCAATTGTTTTTTGTTTTCAAAGAACAATTTTGAAATTCTTCTTAACAAAAAAAAAGACAACAATATCGGGTCTTTTTTTCGAGAAAATCTTTCAAAAAAACAACTTGGATGTTCATATCCCAGTATATTTCAATGCATCCACAAACTGTGAATTGTTTTAAAATCAAAGAAACAAAATAAATTGCTCCCTTCTAAATTCATTTTCTTATACGATGGAAAATAAAATTTATCGCCTAAACATGATTTTTCATGTTTTCGTTAGGTCGTTAAACAATAGCTGATTTTTTTTTTCTGTAAACTCCTTTGTAAACCTTTTTAATTGTTCCCTCGGAAAACAAAAGAAAACATAAAGAAATCGGTTACATATGTGATCGGACAAGAATCGTCCAAAAATGATTCTGTCTTTTCAGTTCACTCAAATAGCATACAACACATGTTTGGTAAGGAAGGACGAGGACACCTGCATTTGGCACAGATTTGTACAACGTAATTCTTTTCTCTTTCAAATCTTAACATACACCTGCAGCCCAGGGGTCCTAAGTGCCATTGTACTCCATTAGCCCAGTACAAGTAAATAGTCCAGTCCTTTCTCTCGACCAGGCTACGGTCTGCCTATGCGTTCAGTATAATGGGAAACCTTACAAGCGACTAAATTTTCAAAAAGGTTTCACTTTTTTTTGTATAATGCCACCATTCCCAATGCATACATGTTTTTTTCCTGTTCGTCCTATCTACGACCAGACTTTTATTTCTAGAGGTCTAAATGTTTTTGTTAACAAATTTTATGCAGTTCGAAGCCGCAGTTCCCGTTCAATAAGTTGGTGGACTGCAAAAGTTTTTTTCTTCCGAGAAAAATCACTCAAAAGGAGCCTTCGTTGCCTGACTTTTAAGGGTCGATTGTCCCGTGTACCCTTTTGGGTTTGGTGCAGGTCACCTCTGTATACAATATAGAGCCGTCTACCCTTATTTATTAATGTGCGCAGACACGCACATGAAAAGTTTAGGATTTCTTGAGAAATTACACTTTGGAAAATTATACTTCTGGACTGTAGTTTGTAGCGTGGAACACTTGCGCCGTACACGAGACCCTTTTTTTGTGTGTGTTTTGGGAGGATTTTTTTCTGTTAGTCTTTTTTGTCAGTGAAGAGTGAAAAAAGATGGAAAGATTAAAGGCAAATGAAGAAGCCAACGTATCGCCAGTATGGCGAATGAGACTTGTCCCAACATGATTCGAATGGAAATCGACTATTTTTCAGGCGATATTCAGGCCTGAATAATGATAAAAAGACGGAAACCATAAAATACCCAATACATGATAATGGTAGACAGAGCAGACGATTTATTGATATCGACGATTTTAACGATGCATTCGATGCGGTATGCGAAAAAAATATCCTTGCTGATTTTGAACAATGAAACATTTATTTTGATGCACACTTGTTCATATGATTATCTAGTCGTGTTGTAACTAAAAATAGTTTTTTGAACGTAAAAAAATGTGTTCAGAAGATACCAATCGATTCTGAGTTATTTTTCGAACAGAATGATAATAATGTGTAGAAAGTAAGAGTACTAAATTTTTCTGTTTTATAAAAAAAAAAAACATTTATGTATTTAAGAAGAACTACATGATATTGAAGGTACGAGTATATAAATATGTTACTTATTTTTCCACATATTTGCCTTCCCGTTCTATGCAGATTTAAAGCCGTGGCTCAAGTTTTTTGATTCCCTCATAATAGAACTCTCCTGCCATCTCCTTCGTCCACTTCAAGACCTCTTGTTTCACCTCCTCATCGGTTGAAAATTTCACCCATGTGAGTCTTCAGAAAGGTGAAAGATGAAAATCTGAAAGCGCCAAGTCAGGAGAGTATGCAATGGTTCGAAATGTCTCAACCAAACGATTTCAAAGGCGCCTTAGTGGAGTTGGCCATGTGCGGGCGGGCGTTGTCGTGCAAGAAACTTACTCCCTTCGTCAACATTCCATTCCGTTTGTTTTGCTCTCTCGAGGTTTTTTGAGGTCTCACAGTATCGTGCTAGATTATTCGTCTCCCCTTAAGGTAAAAATTTTACACAAAAGAACCCCTTTCGGTCCCAAAATTGAGGTTTTGATTTTCTGGCAAAAGAGGATCTTAGAAAATCCTCACCTTCTAATTCAAATCGCTCAAAAAATCGCGAGTGCTAGCGACCAATTCAATTTGACCTCCTCTATCAGTTGTTTTGGGACCCATCTTGCGCATAATTCTCGGAATCCAATCGTTTCCGTAATTAGCTCGTGTAAGAGAGATCTAAAGATTTGTGAAAACATCGCAGGCCTTTCATCCACTGTCAATCGGCGGTCTTCACGAACAGTTTCCTCGATTTTCTGCACCAATTCATCAGTCCCAATTGAAGGTCTTCCACTCCTTTGTTCGTCACGAATATTCGTTCTACCTCCATTAAACTTAAACACGTACGTTCGGTTTATAACATCTTAGCCATAGTTTTGATCCGTACAAAAATTTCAGTCGGCGTTTTTCCTTCCGCGAGAAGAAACCTGATGACAGCGCGCACCTCGCACTTGGCGGGATTTCTTACTGACATATTTCACAGGAACAGACATTACGAGGCTAGTTTTGGTACTAAGGAGGGTCACCGGTGCTTGTTGTATTCAGAGAAATCCCCCCTACCACCCACCGATACAGTGGGAATTATTTTAGCTTCTTAAAAATAGTGCTACAAGCCTATAGAAAGGATGAGCGGGAGGCTTGAAAGAATGTCCGGGTCCATTTCTGTGGTGGAAAACACCTCTAGCGATAAAATTTGGGTCGACCAGCCAGTGCCACTTGCTAATCAGGAGGCCGATGACGACTCGTTGTCTCTCTCATCCGATCAAAATTTGGTGGAGGATGTTACAGTCTCCACAATTCTGGGTGACTCCCTGGTCTCTGATTTAGACGGATATCGACATCATTGTGGTCGAGACTAGGAACCAAACTCCGTGATGGGATAAACCCACATCACTCTAAGGCGGCCTCTTCTACTCTTCTACTTCATCTGGCACGTCGCGTGGAGGCCATCAATATGCTTCAGGAACCCTGGGCCGTAAATAACTTAGTGCGTGGCCTTACATCCTCGGGGAACGTAGTTCTCAAAACTAGAGATCAAGGAAGGCCAGTATCGTGCGTAACAGCAAAGAGTAGGTATAGCGCTTTTTTGATACAGTGATAATGGTATTGTTCTAGCCAGTCTGGAGGGCGCGGACAGGCGCTACTATGGAGCTTCAGCATATACGCCGTATGACCAGTGAGAAGTTCTTGCACCGACCTTCTTGCGGGAAGCTATTTCCACAGCTCGAGCGAAAAAAATAGCTTCATTGCAAGCAGCGATGCTATGCTTAGCATTTGTGTCGGAGCTGCCATATATAGGGGGCAGCTCCGACACAAATGCTTGGAAGAAGAGCTCTTACAAAACTTCATGGGCACAAATCTGCTGCTCCGCAATGTGGGTTATGAACCCACCTTCATTAAAAAACATAATTCGGGAATGTGATTTGACTAAAGATGTTATTGATTAGTGTGAAATTTAAAAAAGATATCTTTAGAAAAATGAAAAAGTTTTTCTCACAAAGACGAATTTTTGGGCTAGTCGTTTCTATGGCAGCTATATGACCTAGTGGTCCAAATGCATTGGTTCCGATATATACAGCATGCAATAGAAAGAAGGCTTTGAACAAAATTTCAGCTGGATAGCTTGACAACTGAGGGACTGATTTGCATAGAACCAGATGGACAGACGGGCAAAGCTTAATCGACTCGTCTCATCATACTGACCAAGAATACATATATGTTTATAGTTTATATGGTCGGAGATGCTTCCTTCTGTACGTTTAAAACTTCATGGTAAACATAGCCTATCACATTCGTGAAGGGTATAAAAACAGGTAGGGTAACCTTGATATTTTACTAGCCTCTGAGGACATCCTGCAGTGTGTGCGGAACTGGAAGGTGGCCCCAGTGCACTCCTTTTCTAATTACCGCTATACACAGTTCATTCTAGACAACCCTTCGATTATTCCTCCGGTTTTTAGGGATAGAAAGAAAGCCGACTGATGTAATCATACGCATACCATTTCGCAGATTCTGCCACCCTTTCCAAGTGTACCGCGTCGTAAGCAAGAGTTCGACAATCTGGTGTTCACATTAACAGACGCTATAACTCAATCCACGTCAATATCATGCCCATTAAGTACACCTAAGGGTATTAAGAAGTCTGTGTGATGGTCCAGGAAGCGCCTGTAGAAGGGGTTATTAGAGCTAAAGCATAAAGGACGGAATCAGACTGGGCCCTTTACAAGGAATTTCTTAGAGCGCACGAGAAAATACTTAGGAAAGCGAAACATAGCTCGAGGAAACTATTCAGCCAATGCATTAAGGTATGGACTGAGATTTCAAGACTTCGTAAAATTTTATTTACTAACCCAGCCTCGAACGAGCTCGGTAGCCATGTTCGTTCGATCATCGCTCTATGATCTAGAGAATGGAGGTTCGAACATCGGCGCGAACAAAAACTGTCTATGGGTACTAATAGAACTCCCACTGCACTTCGAGCTTGTCAGTATAAAGACGGCGAGGATAGGTGGGGTATGCTAGCATCTGCACGTCCGAAAAAATTGATATTCCATTGAAGCGCCAACAGGGCATATAAATGCAATAGATGTTGACGCACCTATGCCCCTGGAAGGGTCAAGGTAAATATCAACCCAGCCATGTCAGACTTTATTCAGAATAAAGTCAATAAAGAGCTCGCATTCACACACAAAGGACATAAGGCCCATCAGCCTGCCCTCTACACTTCTAAAGATGCTGGAGAGATGAATTGATATTGATTTACGTGGCACATCCCAACACACCTACTCTCTGCTGCACAGTGCGCCTGCACCAAAGGAAAGTCGGTGGATATATGTATGTAGCTCTACACTTAGTTTTCTGTTATAGACGAAAATCTCTATAAAACATGGAGTTGACTTTTTTAACCTAGGGTGCCTTTAACAATATCAAACCTGATGCACTAAAGGGACCCGCCGTAGATTGCTCTCTAATTCTGATAATTAATAATTAATGTTAACATCCAAGGTCATATTGTCTAGACTGGGGGAGTCGACTCCACGCAGCAGTGTCTGTAGAGGTACTCCGCAGGGCGGTATTCTCTCACCCCTCTTGTAGAACATTGTGTTCAATATGCTGGTTTTAGACCCGGAGGAGGTGGGTTGTTAAGTAACCGCCTATATGGATGACGTATCTATTGCCATAAGTAAGTTTCATGTTTTGCGGTAATTTCCCTGAGAGCCTCAGTGAAGTAGCGCAGTATTCAGTCTCTCTACTAACTAAGTGGGTTAGAAAATGCGGCCTTATTGTAGTGTCCGGCACTTGCAAATAGCAAGAATTCATATATTGGGAAACCTTTTTATGACCACCTAAGTGCGGATGTCGGCCAACTTCTCAGGTTTGCGGTTAGGTCCAGATGGTTCGATATATTGTAACATAATTACTGGATACAACTAGGGTAACAGAATGGACCTATCCCTAATCTTAGTGTGCCGTGGTAATACGGCAGCCCCAACCTAACCTAACCTTGGAAGCATCATTCGATGAACTTTCAAGTTCGACAGAACAAATTTGTATGACACCTGTAATATTGTACTTCAAGGACTTGGTTTCTCAGCGGAGGAGATGTTAATGATATTACCCAGACAAAGACGCCTTGGCGGCAGTATGAGTGGCAAGATGAGCGGTTTCGACATCTCCCCACTCGGACTCGGCGATTTTGCGAAATAGATCCCAAGTACATAGTGTAATAACATAAAATGAAAATATTTAAATGAATAAAAATAGCGGCTGCTACTTTCACACACAGATGGCTCTGTGAAAAACGGCAGTGATTCGTACTAAAGAAAGACGTGTCCAGAGCTGTCTTTGCGGAGGTGTCGAGAGTGGCAGGTCGCGTGAACGTGAACTCGTGTTTTCATTTTAAAATCCTAAGATATTCTAACAATAGTCACAATTAAATTCATATAGTTATGAAAATTGTCCTGGCTGCCGCTGTCGTATATATTTTACATTTTTGAGGAGGTCAGTAAAAATTCATTTCCATTGTATGGTTATTTACAATAAAATTAATTAGGTAGTAGAAAGAGTTTTTAAGGATAATTTCCCCTTCGAGGAGGAAATTATTCTTAAAAACTCTTTTTATTACGTGTAGCCACACTAATAGCTGCTAAGGGCGACGGCAAGTTAAGCATCATGCACGTTGTATGATAGTCGATGGCCGATGGTCGGCAAAAAACTTGTTTGTATTTTAGTTGTAGGTAGTAGAGATGATGGAAATTTTTAAATATAGATTTCAAATGCAACCATTTTCCAATATCACATTTTTTTTCTTTGTAGTGCTATTTCTGAAGCTCTATTGTTTCGAAGCCGAACGTTCAACAAGCATTCCTTCTATGGTGACCATGCTAAATCTCCATGGTGGATCACCGAACGTCCCCCAACTCCCGGCTATACAGCAAAGTCCAACCTTCATGCAGACCAGAAAATCACCCCAAACATGTGTCAACTAAATACAATTGAAATTAAAATTATTCGAACAATGTTTGTTGGACATTACAGTACCGTCGCGCTTATTGTCCACACACGGCATTTTACAATGGAGGCCAAGTGGAGTTCATTTATTCGCACCCTTTTTTTGCGCGAAAGAATTCCTCATTCGCTAGTGACCCTTTTTTAATTAAAATGTTGACATGTACATGTAAGCCTTCACGTTTGCAACGAAGTTGTATACTTCCAAACGGACATTTTCGAAACCCAATAAACATTTGCAGACACAGACGGATTTTTTTCCGTCATTATTGTTGCGAAATCATTTCTCTTCGTCTGCAATACTCTTGGAGACTCCCTAAAAGTGTCAGTTGTCACTTTTTTGCGTATTCCATTTGGCAAAGCATTGAAATAGCTTAATGTTTTGTCATTAATTTGCGTCCACAAGGTTGAGCCAATGTCCGACCATCGAAAATGTCCGGCTATTAAGAAATGTTTACGAATGTGGAGGGAGGTTATTCAAAAGGACAAACACATTTTCAGAACAGATTTCGGTACTCAATTGAATTTAACGAGTCGATGGAATTCAAAAATGATTGTTTGGCTATACAATATCTGGAATATTCAAATAAATTGAAGCCTATGAGATCCACAAACATATCACAAAGCTTTACGGCATCTACGCAAAAAAAAATAAAGATCCTGGAGCTTCGCAACCACCTCTATCGAAATCAATTAACTTAATTACGTCGATGTGCAAAAAGTGAATGCAAACACAGGCGAGCATCCTTTCAACATTCTACTTACCAGTTTCAGCAACAAGATGGTATCCCTCTTACCGTTGGTTGCGTTGCAATAATCCTTTCGAACGCGAAACAAGCTTTCCTGGACTTATAGAAAATAATCAGGAGATCGTATTAAAGATAATAATCTTCAATTATCTGATGGTATTTAAGCCCCATCCTTGGTAAAGTGTACAGTATTCAAATCACGAAGAAGGGTTCTAATGAAAAAGGGTTGCTAGCAAATACCATGGCATTATGTTTGACTTTTTCGAATTTTTCTAATCCTTTTCGGTTGAATTTTTCTGTTTATTTCCTCTCTAATTAAACTTGAGGTTGATTAGATGGAATTTCAGCCTGTTTCAGAAGGGTGGAAATTGGGTAAGAATAGAATGCAACTGTAAATCATTGTTGGACATTTGCAGACTTTAGATACGACAAATTGGAGTCTTAGCTTCTGTTTAACTTTATAGTAGGATATTGTGCAAAATAAATTAATAAATCAACAAATTATCTCTGTTAACCAATGTCAATGGACGATGTTCTGTTTATCCTAACACAGTAGCAAAGGTTACTCACTTGTTACTTTTTAGCCTTTTCTACTTCTACTAATGGCAAATTAATCTAGAATCAATTCATCAAGGGAACAGGAACCAATTCAAAGTTAGAATAATTATATATCAAAATCGATGATTATCAATTTTCTGCAAAATTAATGGATATTACTCTGAATACCCACCAATTCCTGTGTCTCAAATTGGAACATTCGGCACGTACCAAACCCATGTTGCTGACTCACAAACATTAATTTAGATGATTTTCATTTGTAATTTTTTCGATAATGTTCTAATCATCGATGTATTAGATGTACATTTGAAAACCAATAGTATACTCACAATCCCAGAACATGCGTAACTGTACGCTTTATTATAGGCACACGTTTCTCCAAAACTTTTCCATACCCCGGTAATTCTCGACGAAATTGCATTATAGTCATTATGTAAGGTATCACAAGAAGTGTACGTGTTCTGTATGAATACACCTTAGCATTCGCGTGCTTGGTGTTAATTCGATTTGAACCGTCCATTTCGGATTTCAAGAAGCAAATGAAAATTTTCTCTAAGTATACCAAATCAATGCTTTGCCACTATTAATCGCGGCTCAGTAATAAGGTAACTATCTTATTATTAGGAAATTACAGCAATGCGGTAATGTGCCGCGGAATAGGCTTCATACTCGGCTATATCGGGTCGAACCATAGAAAAGGGTCATCATCTTGAAAATTACATTCAAAGGTGAGATGGACTGCTATTATCGTCTGCAGCTACTGTCGGTGGCTACTGTATGGACAGTTTTAGCATTAGACACAGTGCTAGGTGTAAACATTGTTCTATGAAAATCAAACACAAGAACGGATGACTTGGTTCTTAATTTAATTTTCTTAAATCACTTAAAGCAGACTTTCAACTTAAGTTCCACCCTTAGCCAATCGCAAATGTATGTACATATTTTGGCATAAGGTACAGTACATGGGTTTTCCTTATTTTAGTAATATTCTAATTATTCTAAACAATTTCAGTAGCAGTCCGGATGGCGCAAGGATTAGCACTTTTTTCTACTTCTATGCACAGGACCCCGGTTCCATTCCTACTGAATGCAGGAGTCTTCGCTGAAAAAAAAAACGATTTTCATATTGGACTATGTGCTCATTTAGCTGTTAAATGAGTACCCATTTCGTATCAATAACTTGGTTGAACATACTGCTGATCACACACCTCAGCACAAAACTCACCCTTACGATCTATTAAATAAGATAACTAACGAGGCCTTGTAATCGAGGAGTAGCTGAATTTCACCGGTAATAATTATTGTTAAGCAGGGCAAAATCCATATGTACTCGTACCTTTACGCATGAAAAGTAAACAGCGTCACCGTTGTAAATGCATTTCCGTTACCCCTCATCGATGGGATTCTTAGTAAACTGACAAAAACCGAATTTATCAGCAGCCTGGACTTAAAAGATGACTTTTGGAAAATGTTCCCTCGATGAAGAGTCGCGAGAGTGTTCCAGGGCGACTACGACATCACGATGCCCTTTGGCTTGTGTGCTGTTCCTCAAATAATGCAATGTTTGATCGATAAAGTGGTACCAACTGACATTTGACACAAGGTTTTCGTTTATCTCGATAATCCGGTGTTAGTATCCGCAAAACCACAACATTTGAGGAGCATTGCTTATTACACCGCAGAGTAGCCCAATACTCGAGAAACGCTGGCCTTACCATAAATGTTGAAAAAGCCACTTTTTCATGAAAAAGGTGAAATATTTAGACTATATCTTTAGACATGGAAACATGGAGACTGACCCGCAATTCAGCAATTTCCGTTACCTAAGTCTGTACACAGTTCAGACGGTTTCTAAGTTGATCCGGTTGGAAGCGTCGATTCGTACTTAATTTTTCAGCAGCGACGGCTCTGCTGACGGACATGTTACGTGAGGGTCTTTCATTTTTGTGGACAGAAGAGGTATTTCACTCATTTAATGCGCTACAGCAAAGTCTCTCTTTCGCACCAGTCTTACACAGTCTGAATTTCTGACGCCCATTCTCAATTGAATGGGATTCAAGACTAGGGCAAGTAACCGCGATGACGGCGCGGAAACTAACATTGGTTTCTTGTCACAAAACTTAACGAAAGCACAGTGTACCTATAATTATACCATCACGAAGCAGGATTGGCTTTGCTGCGGTAACAACCATTCAAAACTGGCATTATGTGAAACGTCAGAAATTCGAGGTTGTTACTGACCAAGCATCCCTAAAAGGGCTGATGAATCTTAGGGTCTTTCAGGGTCAATAAGCCCTTTGGGCTCTGAAATTGCATGGTTTTTCCCTTACCATTCGTCGCCGCTATGGAAGCGAGCACATAATGCCAGATGCCTTATCCCGGATCTAAAACAATACTGTGGTAGATATCGATGTCCAGACTGACACTTTTCTGTAAATGGATCTCAACTTGCCACGTTTCTAGTCCGAACAGTATCTCGATTAGATACAGAATTCGGGTAGATCAACATCATGAATTATTTTACAAACGCTCGGAGTATGTGAGGGGTGGAAAAATTCAGGAGAAGCTGGCTTGGAACCTTTGGGTTCCAGTAGACCACACAATAGACATAAGAGTTGATTCAAAAGGCGCATGTTCTACCACTATTCGCACGATGGTTTTGGGACGCTGAAATGTCCACGAATCCTGTTCTATTAACCTAAAATGGGATTTGCAGGAATTCGAAGTATGTATGTAAGTCGACCAAAGCACCGAGTAACCCCCTTCGATCACCAATGGGTTTTCTTCCAATCGCCTAACGCATATTCCAGCGGCTAAACATTTACCTTATTGGCCACTACCCGTGTGATAAAGCTAGAAATGTGGGAGCTTTAGTCGCATTGGATAGCTTATCGAAATTCCCGTTCGTGAAACTAATAAAAAAGTTCACGGGTTCCATAGTCATTGGATTCTTAGAGCAACGTTTATTTCATTTGTCCGAGATCATTGTTACCGACAACGGTGTCACATCTAATTCATCCTTGTTTATGTCGTATTTGTCTAATGGGTCTAATTCACCACTAGACCAATACGACATAAAACTTTTCTAGGCCACTCCGTATTCCCCAAAAGCTATTAAAAGTCCTTCAAATAGGTGATCTCCATAATTTTAATGCGACAGCAAATCCAAGTACCACACCATCTGGGACCCATAAGTAAAATACCACCTGAGGGACAGTGTATCCAAAGGAGAAAGGATCTGTACTGATTGAACGGTATTCCTTAATTATATATTTTTCCACGTTAGTGGTTGTCATTTATTAGTTTGGCGAATGCAACCGTGCTTTGGGACTTTGACATGCGTTATCCTATTATCTCTTTTTACCTGCTAGTACATTTCGATTTTATATATAATAGCGGGGTGCAATGCCGATAAAGAAAGGAAAAATAGAGTGGACGCATGTCGTCAGCCAGACCAGGTACACATCATGCTCCGGAGTCCGGATGACGGTCGCCTTCTTTAGGCCCGTTTGACATTGTCCAGCTAAAACCGGACTGACGATTTTTGTAGAGGAGTTATGTTGCTCTTCTTCTTCAACTGTTCTAAAAAAAATCCTGTTTTAGCCGGATAATATGAAATGGGCGTTACTCACTAATAAAAATAAACGATCCCGACCTTAAAGCCGCCATGGCCGAAAAGATACAAAATATGAAGGGCCTTAGCGATCTCACAACCAGGATTCTTCTTACGTCAGATCATCGACGCGAATGAGGGTCTTTGGTGTATTCTTCAAAGAAAAGCCTTATATCTCAAATTAGCACGTTTTTATTTTAATCGATTTAAACAATGGTCAATAATTAAATAAACTCAAGGGAGGTATCAGAAATCAGTGGTGATGAGTATATTTGTGTGCTAAAATGGAATATAAACCAGGCAAACGAGAATCCATTTCAAAAGTAAACCTAGCTAAATTAACGAATGGAATTCCCTGTCAAATTAAAAGGTTAATAAATGAGTTGACACAAAAATTAGTACATCTACATGTATTGTACAATATGAGCACTCACCCAGAATCCTTCGTAACGGCCGTTTCGAAGGTTGGACAGCACTGAGATGCAATAGATTCTACATATTAACACCAATTAAATTAAAAAAAATTTCGAATAGCTGCTGTCGCGGTGCTGTTGCAGAAATCAAAAGAGAATGTGGCATTCACCCCAAGCTTAATGTACGCATTTACGCATTCTGTTTTCGCGTCAATATTGGTTTGGCGGATAGTGTTGCAATTCAGCGTTTAAATCTCCACCCCCATTAAATTAGTTATGTCAGACTCCAAGGTACTATTTCGTAGGATCGGTGGCAAACCCATGCATAGAAAGGTAGTCCAGCTCACCAGATCAGAGGGGTGTCGCAATGATACGTCTACACCGGGAGCTAGTGCTTGTTTTGCAAATATCGTCGAGCGAAAGCGATGACATTACAAACAAAGCAATGTTGCAAGCTGAACTTTTTCTTTCAAGAGGACGTCGGAGGAACAACCGAACTCCCTTAACTTCCTTATGCTGTCCACGACAACGAAATATGATTGCTTGGACGATAACGTGGGTAGGTGCATGGTGTGGCAAAGCTGATTTTTGGAGCCAATCGTTGGGTCACGGCGGGATAGCGTCGCTGTTCTCTTCATAATTTGGATGAATTTGGCGATGACGACGACGGCAAGGGTTCTTATGCAGATTAAGCAATGACGGAAGGATTTCACCAAAGGAAGTATGCGCCCACAACAAAAGCGGAGCGTGTACAGGACAGCAGCGATCGGCGTTTAATTCAGTACCCGTTAAAACATTTAACGCCCAAAAATAAAAATGAAGGAAACTGAGGAGACATCCAACTCGCCGCGGCGGTATAAATGTGAACAAGAGAACAAGTGTCCCACAAATTAATTCGTCCGGGCTCTAGAGACGCTAAACATACAGAATTTTTGTCAAAAATATCCACACTATGTTAGAGACGCGGCTCGCCATAATTAAGAGCAGAATTATCCGGGGCTTCCGCTCCAACTCTCCTCCTGTTACAAAAGAAAACCTTCATAACATGGCCGCCCTCTATAAATCCTTGCTAAAAAATGTTCTTCACTAATGTAAGCCTCAGTAATTTTACTCATCCATAAATGAAACATGGCCGCCGCTTCAATATTTTTAATTACAGCGGCCAATTCTAACCCATACTCATTTGCCCTAACAACTAGGGGGCATAGCCATGTCGGTTAGCTGACGTTTCTTTGGCATAAACCGATTTCAGACGGTGTCCGTTGACAGCATGCACCTCCTGCCACTACTACTATTTTCAATACCTACTCTAGAAATGAAGATATACTTTTGTCAATATCTCAAAATCGCGCGACCAGATCGCAAAGTAATTTTTATGGGTTAGTGCCTATGGCTTTCTAAAATGTCTATTAAATTTCGTAATAACTGCTATAACCATTCTCAAAATATGATTTTTAAGCACCACTCTCATAAAGAACGGAAATTTAAAAAAAACTTTTGACTATGTCTCAAAAAGCCGTGACTATATCGCAGTGAAAATTATATAATTGAAAGATAATGTAGTTTAATATTCGTATCAAATTTCATCAAAATCGGTTCAACCGCTGTTAAGATATTGATTTAGACCACTTTTTTCATACATTCGAGGAACTGTGCCACGGCGGGATTCGAAGCCAACGGAACATCAGACTGATGCCTCAACGCACTGAGCTACAGGCCTTCCAAAGAAATTGGATTGTTAGATTTTTGTCGACCTGTACGTCGGCATAGACGCCACCTACTTCCGGTGCGCCATTCACCGATCCATCTATGCGAAAGCCTATGGCGACGTCCCCTCAACTTACTGATTTTAAGTAGGCACTAGGTTTGTGGGAGTACAGATTTTGGAACACATATTTGAAGAAGTTGTATTTGAGTTATGACTTTTGTGATTGCATAGTTTGCCAATATTTGAGGTCTCAATCTGCAGTTTTCTCCTTTAATTTCTCGCATCCGAATGGTATTGTTTGTGTTTTGGACCCCTTTTCAGGGGCATAGGCGCGTCAACATCTCTTGCATTACTACGTTGACGTTTCAATAGCATATATTTTTTGTGATGGTACAGTTGCTGGCATGCACCTCCTATCCGCACCGTCTTTATACTAACAAGCCTGGAGCGCTGTGGGAGTTCTATTAACACCCACAGGAAGTTTTTTTATTCGCGCCGAGAATTGAACCCTGCATCGTAGAGCGGTGACCTAGATCACACATCCACCGAGCGCGTCAAACAATACCTCCTTTGCTAATTTTAGGTGGATACTAGGGGAATAGGGTGGGAAAGGTGATCGTATCTTATTTTAAGTCTAATTCTCAATGTATTTTTTGATGAATTTTAATTGGAGTATTGGCCTGCAGGTAGGCTACGGTACGGCTAGCCTCCAGACTGGGTTCAGTATGATCGATTCTAATAACCGAAAAGATAAGAGCTTAGCTTTAGTCAACACGTGGAAGGTCAGTCATTGACTTATCTTTAGTCCATTATCCAATCATGTCATCAAAAAATCCCTTTACAGATTTCTGCCAACTGAAATGATTTTTTTGTCGAAAATAGTATTTTTTCACTTGTATTATTCTCGAGTTTGAGACCGTTGGGAACCAACTATTGAATTTATAATGCAGTGTGTTGCCATTTTCGAGATATTTACTTTTTGTATGTGAATACAATCTTGTTTCGAGAGCTGGCAGTACCAAGAACTGAGGTAGTGGGCAAGTAGTTCTCGAAACAATTTTGTAGTCACATCAAAAATTAAGATTTAAAAATGGAAATGCGCTGCTTTACTAAAGTGTCATCGAGAAAACTACCGCCCACTACATCATATTGAAGATTCAAGATATCCGATTTCCTGGATCAGCTACACAGCTTTACATATGTAGATAGATAGCATAGAAATTTTTTCCGGTTGTTCAGTGAATTCAAAATTCTATTGTAAATAAAAACGGAACAATTCGTTCACTGGATATTTTTAGAATAGAAAATCGGATAGACAAATTATTATAACCACCACTGTATGAGCCAAAGATGCTGCACGTACATTCAGAATTAGTTCTCGTAAAAACTTCTTATTCTGAAGAACCTTAGGTGCTCACGAAACAATAATTAAATAATTACGTAACCCAAGTGGCGAGGTGCTATTAACAAGGGAAAGTCATTCGACTTGGTTTGCCTATCGAACAGCTTGGCGTACGTACGTAATGTAATGTAGCAATTGACCGCAAGTAGCATGCGTCCTGATGTTGGCTTTGTGCAGTACATTAAGTACGTACCCGTGGTACGATATAAATACATAGTACATACATACATTGGAGAACCTAATCCAAATGTACGAAAGCAGTGTGTCGGAGTCCCGCGGAAAAGATCGCGTGGTCGCGGAAAATGCACCATACACAGAAACAGAACTGACATCCAAGAAGTCCCTTGTGGTTTGAGAATGCACGAGCACGTTGTCGCCAAGATGCAACTGTAGAACTGCATATCGGTTAAATGCAATCGGGAAGAAAGAAGGGGAATCTATCCAATGTGTCTTCTTCCTAGAACAGATGTTTATGGCGTCTGTCCACTTCTAAATTACTCGTGCAGATACCGCGAAAATTGAAGCGCCTCTATTGCACTTTCAAGAGCTCCGTATCAAAGTGAACCTGAGACATGGCACGAGCACGAGTCGAACCTGTTTTGTTGCAGAGGACTATCCACTAACCACAACTCGTATAAGATACTTTATTGCTGTAATGGATTTTTCATATAATACAATACAATACGAGTATATGATTAGACAGACGTGTGAAACGGGTTGTCAGCGCAAATATGGTAAGGAACTCTTGTTTCGGTAGAAATTCTGACACTTCCTTCAATACTTTCAACATATTTGATTAAACATGTTCTATTCTAGGTAAATGTCCGATCTATTCAAAGGTCTCGCTTCACAGGACATCGTTACAGTGTAACTATTGTCTGACAAACATAATAATAGTTGGTAACCCAATACGCTCGCTTGAACTTATCTAGATAACGAACGAAACGTTATTCCTTTTTCCACCTGGCACGATCTTAAAAATATACTCTACTAATAGTATCTGCGGTTACAGAAATCAGGTACGAATTATCTTATTGGTACAAGGTAGCAATTAAATGCTAGAATTAATCCTAAAGTTGTTTTGCATACGAGTATCTTTCCTGTTTTTTTTTCACTTGACTACTACGCGTTACGAACCGCGCAAATGGATATACGAGTATGCACACAGATGATAAGATTTTATGCGAATGTTGAGGCGATATTTATCTGATCACAGATATACGCAATCCTTGTAGATATCCACTATTTAAATTTATAACGAGAACTATTTTTAAGCCAATTATCTTTTCATATTATCTCATATTACTCTTTACGTAGACTTTTAAGAAGTGTTACATAAATCACATGCAAATACTTTCTGCAATATGAACGAGGTAAGAAATATGTATGTAGTACATATGTATACGATTCTGTGTTTTGGTAGCTTGTACTATATAGCAGGACATCTGTTGAATTTTTAATTAATGGTGTTGTTTATTATGCTTTTGAATAGTTGTAATGAGGCATCAGATAAAACAAAATAAATTGATTCAATTTTTTTTTTTTTGCAAATTTCAAACCATTGCAAATTATCTTAATTGTTGTACAGAAGTGATTGGATATGAACTGTCGATGATGAGCTTGAAAAACCACGCCAAGTCCAAATATTTCTCAGGATAAACTTATCTTGCTTTTTTATGTGGATTTTTTTAGCTATGGGGAGGCTTTTATTTTATTTTTTAGGGGAACAACTTGCATGCATCTGATAATCCTTCAATAATGTATTTCGACAATAACACCGCATCCATACATATTCGAAATCATTGTCATCGATTTTCAATCCTTCTAAATACTTGATTTTTTTCTCAGACATTTTTTAGAAACCCGTATTCTTAATCGCAAAGTATTGCCCCTTTATTCAACGCAGATAGGCGGACGCACTCGTATGTACACATCCTTTGTCGTTGATAATAATGACAAAAAAAGCAACATATAAATTCCAGCCATGAATGTTCGTTCCTTGTCAAATACAATACTTGAGATACATGAATGTACAGATACTTGGCCATAATTTGTTCCACTTGTTGGTTGCCTCTTGCCGCCCGTACCCCAAAAGTGCGACATCTCATTCACATTGCAACCCTGAAATGGATGTAAGAAGATCACATTCATAACCTACATATTGGATACTAAGATTTGCATAGAGAATCAATTTCACATCCCATAGAGTTCTATGGTCGCGGAAAAGATATATCCAAATTCGTTTTGAATAGGACGATGACTACATAGGAATACACCCTTTTCTATACAAGTCCTGAATACGATTATCCTCGGTACACTTATTCTTTAAAATTCCTTTTTTTTCGTTAGCATGTCATTTTGTTACTCTTTTAATTTTTTTGCGGCGGCATTCTGTTACCTCGGAGGCTGAAGATTGCTGAAGAGCCCGTATAACAGCCAGCAGCGATCAAGAGGATAAATCTTGGTGATGTAGCATGTATCGAAAATTAAAAAGTGTATCGCACAATAAATCTTCAATAAAGAGGTTGCGATGAGATTCCTTCATTGCTTTCGTTACTCTTACAAGGACCATTCTTTCTTCTTCTTTTTTTTAATTTGTTCATGCAGCTTTCAAATATTAATTCCATTTAATTCAATGTGATGTCGACGTCTTGTAAAATGATACCTTCATAAAATGTTAATATGATTTGTAATTTTTGGGGTACTCGTGTCCGATGGGAGGTAGGGTGAAGGTGTTCCTTGTTATTCATTTTAATATTGAAATGATGGCGGTTTTCCATTCACTTGGATAATTGTTTGGGTGAAATATTTAGATTTCGTTAAGTGCAATCATTTTTGAAAATAAGAATGCATAGCGTTTTGAGAAATTCTCGTGTAAATTTCGGGGTGTTCACGACTATTAAAATACATGGTTGAAAAGGTATGTTTATGTACATATTTAGAATTATAAAAGGATCTCTACTCTGGCCGTAGCATCTGAGATTAGTATCAGACAAAGTCACTGGCACTCTGTGCATATGCAGAAAGTATGTAGGCACGATTTGGGAAATCTCACCGGCTATCGTACTTTGAATTTGCAAGGCGACTGTTAGACAAATTTTGGTGGAATACACTCAGAAAATGTTAAAAAAGCATGGTATATGTCCCATTAATTTAATAGGACAAAGTTTCCATACAAAATTGGGATAAGTTTCATAGTATAAATAGAATCTCTCCCATTGACATAAAGTGATGAAGACCATTAGCCCATAGGAAATCTTATTGTTTAAATAGTTTCGTCATTAATTTATAATATGTCATATTAAATAAGGGAATGCGCATCAATAGCATAGTGTATCCCATTGGTTTAATAATTCATTATAATTGTTTTTATACAGGGTGGCCCAAAATTAATCACCCAATTTTGTTTTTGAATAACTTTTTTAATAAATAAAAAAAAAATGATTTTGAGTGATGGAAATCTTTATTTGGACCTTTACAATTTTTTCTGTTAACTGGAAAATATGATATCCATCAAGTGGCTGCCGCCACTGTTGATAAACATTTGTGCCCGATTGCGCCTCGTCGCTCATGATGATTTTCGACACAAAATCGGCCTCTTCGTTGTTGAGATTGAGGATGGCTTGACAGTAACTCACAAGCGACTGATGGTCAGCAGGCATTAACTGATGCACTGTTTGCACTTTGTACGGGAACATGTGTAAGTCTTTCACTAAAATTCGCTGTAGGGTCCGTCTGGTGATGCCCAATTGCGTGGCCCGGCGTGTGGTTGATGTTTCATCGTTCTCAGCGACATCGGCAGCCACAGCCGCGATATTCTCGGTCGAACAACCAGTCCGGTGGCGGCCACGCCCTGCAAGGTCTCGTGTGGTTCCAGCCTGTTCGAGTCGAGCAGCTAAGCGCCGGATTGTTTGCCCACTTGGCGCGACACGATTAGGAAATCGACGTCGAAATTCACGCTGCGCCAACACCTCCGACCGATTATTGGTTGAAAAAATCAACACAATTATTCCACGCTCTTGCAAAGTATAGTGCACCATTGCTTGTCTATTTGTATACTGCAGCTGTCTAGTTCACAAATATCAAATATGATGCACGTACGACGCCATTTGCAAAAATTATAACGTCTTCCGATAAGGTGATTAATTTTGGGCCACCTTGTAGTATGTCATATTATTTATGGAATCTGATTGACGATTGCTTGAGAGTTTGCATTTCCTGTCACTGTGACAGCTCGATAAAAAGTGAGCCGACTTACCAACCGAGAAGTCGCGGGTTGGACTCCTGCCACGAACATATTCGAAAAGTAGCTTTTCTCCAAAGCATCAAGTCGACTCAGTTACAACCAAGTACATTGATTAAAAATTAATGGAATGAAGACGGGATGGTCATGAAATTTTTTTTTAAAATAAATATACTCAATGGTGTCTTCTTATTAATATGATAATAGGATATTCCTACTAACGTAATGGGACAAGAGTACGATAAGATTTATGGTTTGTAAATTTTTAAAACAAATCTCATTGATCAATTTTAATGGCAAAAACTATTAAATTGATATTAATTTAATGGTGTCGATTTTCTGAGTGTACCACTTGTTAAAGAAATCCTTATCTGGAAGAATTGGCTGCGTTTGGGTGAACTCTGATGCAATGTCATGAATCTGACTTTTCTCGATTTCTCCTCTATATGCTTTCCTGTCAATTTTTTTACCAGAAAATATTCCCCTCCGGATCTGAATACTTTTCAGAATTTGTAAAAAAGTATTCTGAATTAGTTTTTCCACAAAAAAAGTCCAATTTGAAGTAGTTATTACTTTGAGACTTACACTCAGAAAATCTGCACCATTAAATTAATATTGAGCAAGGACTGCCTTGTTAAACTGAATCTAAAAGGAAAAACAACTTTATTGGATGGATTGGGGTGCTAGAGACACAGCTACTTGAAGGGAAAATACGTGAAGTAAAGATGGCTAAGTCCTAAGACTTATAGCAAGTAGCCTTAATGTGCTTGTGGGGATGCAAATCGGTGGAAGGACTAAAATTAACCCGATGAGGTCCTTTTTAGTCCTGTTCTTTACCAGAAATTGGCCCCACGTTGGGCGCCATATATGTAACGGACGGTTTGGTGGGCATTCAAAGATGCCCGTGGGGATGGAGCCTAAAGTAGGATATGACCATAAAGGTCGGGCCGTGCCATCTGGCGAAGAAAAAGGCCCCTCAATGAGCTAGGCAACGGCCTATGCTTGCTATAGCTCAATTCGGGAGACTTTGGCGGGGTTTCCCGGCGCTCGTTGCCCCTGTCCTTTACGTATTAACAAATTCGGCCTCTGGTTTCGTACCACCAATAGATCACTACTCATCAGGTGCTGCTTCGATCTGCCAGTGGGTCCCATTACACCCGAACCCAGATTCGACCGCGTGAGCGTCTGATCCGTCCGCCAACCATTCCATCCTTATCGACTATTTTTTTCATTTCCCATTTTTACCTCCCCTGTTTGTGTTGTCTTCCCCAGGCCTATGAATTTTTGTTAATACGTAAAGGACAGAGACAACGAGTGGCGAAAATCCCGCCCACGTCTCCCGAACTGAGCTTCAGCAAGCATAGGCCGTTACCTAGCTCGTTGAGGGGCCTTTTTCTTCGCCAGATGGCACGGCCCGACCTTCACGGTCATATCCTACCTTAGCCTCCGTCCCCACGGGCATCTTTGGATGCCCACCAAACCGTCCGTTACCAACCTTACCGATTAAACTGTCAAAAATGTAGCCTTAGGAGACGCAGAGTGTACATCCTTCAACTAATAGCGGCAACCACAAAATTTCACTTATTTCGTCCACTACTCCGCTGTAGTCTCTGTACTCGACGTGCCATTGGATTTTACAAGCCCATCTCCCATCGAAACAAAATGTTGAGCCGATTTTATCCTTGCTGAGACCATTTCACTCAATGTTTTTTGGCGCACGACGCATGACTCTGACTGACCACTACAGATTAAACCGTCCAAAGTTCAACATTAGTCGAATTTTTCGCATTTATGTAAAAGGCTTGAAATCAGTTAGTCCCGGCTTCAGGGCCTTTCATGCAAAAAGTTCCCATAACACTGGATTTTTGATGGCTTAGTCTGTGGTCGAAGAATCAAAAAAGTGGTAAAGTAAGAGTTCTGGAAAGATCCGATTAAAAGAAAATCAGGAGGTGTTTAATAAAACCGTTCTGATAAGTTGATAGTTGAATACTGAATGAGCAATAAAAGAATGCAGACTCAACGCAACTTTTGTTTCCGAATGATAACTTTTTCTTCACATGCAACATTTTAAATATAAATAGAGAAATATATTTATGTTTTAAATTCTAATGTATAGTAAATTCCATTTCGTATAATGTTCGTCCAAAGTCTTCATTGCGTAACTGCCAAAAGCGTAGGTTCTTCTTTTTCTCTATTGAGGTATACTTTCGCCATAAACGGGCTTTCTTCTGGCTAACCATTCTACCTTGAAACGGGAATGCTTGATGTGGCAAACTCATTTCTGCCCTAAATAGGACATACAAGAAATTAACCACTCATTTACCACTTCTCATAATCTGGGATCCTTTTATTTGTTCACGTTTTCGGTACAGTGACTCTGTTGCAGAACAAAACAATATTTTTGAGTATCTAACCCATGCATGACATTTTGACATTTTTATCTGCACTTGTTTGTTGGTTCACTAGACTCTCCGTATGTCGTTAATCATCTCACGTTCATGGCAAATTTAGGTCATTCCATTTTGTAAACAAAGTCGAACCACATGAGTTTTTTTTTTTTTTGAAGCACCCGGAATTATTATGATGGACCCATTTTTTGTTGTTGTATCTTTTGTGGGAGTATGTACCTCCTGCTTAAGTTCCTATATATATGTAAAAATATATGTGTGCATATGCATACATATCGGAGGCCTTGTCGAGGCCACATCTGCGTTTTGTGACCATTCCATTCGATTGGATTGAATCCAAGTGCGATGACGCGTGATGTTGTCCAGTTACAAAATTACGACAAGAAGACCAACGCGGTGACACCATTGTGACATAAATCTTTTTGTCAGATGACGGCCAAACAGATAAATCGTAAATTGGATTTTGTAAATTGTGAACTTGAATCCTTTGCAATGGTGGAAGATGGATGCGAATAGAGCTATTGTGAAAACTGTCCAGAAATAGTGGGTGAAATTTTATCAAGTGGTTTTATTAGGGAGATTCTTGTAAAAATACGAGCAATAGCCATTTATGATTTGATAGGAGAGAGATGATTTAATTTTTTTTTCTTTGTTTGTTAGTTATGTTATTCATTCACATTTCGGCCATTTATTTTGAAGGTGGCAGAAGTCACTTTGTTTTAAAATCCAGATATTTAAGGGTTTGCGTTTTAACACGTTTAAAAATAATTAAGGCAATTTTCGAGGTGTACTTGTATTTGTTATCTAGGGGTGTAATTTTTTTTAGTATAGACAATTTCCAATACTTATTGATAAATCATTGTTTTCCACCACTATAAATTTTGTTTTTCTCTCTTAAAGTTTCGCACTTTTTTTTATTAGTTACATATTACGTATTAATTAGCCGTTTTTGGCATGTTAGCAGAAAGTAATTATTATTCCATTAGTACCATTCTTATACTCGAGGTGTATACTGGCAACTGCATTCTCCGAAACTACTTTATTCCATCGAAACGTCAACTGGGCCACGTGGAACAGTTGGCGCGCCATGCCCCTCAAGGTGTTAGGGCAATTGCAGCATTCTTATGCTCGGCGGAGCCTAAAAGTTAATTTAATTACTCTTTGTACAACCATTAACTGAATTCAGCGGCTCATGCCACTTTCAAAACAAACATTTTATTTTTATCGTTAACTATCAAAACTTCTCTCGAACAAAATGTGTGAATGTCAAAGTGGAGTGAATGTTATAGTAAAAACACCGCCCATATGAAATCGGCCAAATATCCGTCTATCTGTTCATGAAATATTTCGAGAGCCGCTGAAGCTGGATGCTTAAAATTTGGTGGAAATATGTAGAAATATAATAATTCTTTGCAGAGGCGATGCGTCATAATAAGCCAACTTAAAGGAGGGCTCCCCATAGAGGGCAAACGTTTAGTATAGGCAGCTGTGGTATCGTGGGAAAGGTACCGTCGGAAACGGTGTTGCTCCCATGCAAAAGCACAGGCAGTACCAGGGAGCGAAGCAGGCCCAGCTTGGTCTTAATACTGAGATAATGATTTTGCCAGATTTTGAACAGCATGCCGAATGCACATTCAGCCTGGTTGATACGATAAGCGATGTCCTGCTCCGTACCACCATTTTCAACAACGGTGCTACACAGGTAGACGAAATTGTCCTTCTCTTTAGGCCGCCCATTATTATTGATGGCAATATGTGTAGGACTTTGCTCTTGTTCCTGTTAATCTTTAGCCCAACCTTGTTCGCCCCCCTCTCAGATCTAACTTCATTCCATCGTCCATGATTTTGTGGGAGAATAGGCATATATCGTCAGCGTCCATTTAATTTCTCTGTATAGTCCGGATAGGATCGATAAGAGGATGCAACACATCGCCAATAACTTTAAGGAATAGGATTGGTGAGAGGGTGCACCCCTGCCGAACTCCACTGTGAATCTCAAAGTCCCCTGACATCTTAACTGCAGAACGCGACATTCCGCGCAGTCGTAGGTACCGTTAATAATAGTCACAAATTTCTCAGGGATACCTCTCCTACCCAAAGTCGCCTATATAGAGTCCCGATTCATACTGTCGAAAGCCTTCAATGGAAAACAAGTGCAGCCGAGAATCGTCTCAACGCATTGCCCAATGATGATTCCAAAGGTGTTAATATGATCGACACTGGAGAATCCGGATCGAAAGGCTGCCTGCTCTTCATCATTTGTGCTTTCTAAGTGAGTCTTTGGTCTTTCCAGGAAAATTTTAGCTTTTATCTTGTTAACGACAGGTAGCACGCAAATACTTCTCCAATTCTCCAATTATTGTAATCTGTATAGCAACCATTTTTTTGGAAGTTTGGAAGGAAATTTGATTATCAATCCTTCCTTTCGCTCACTGGAAAAGGTCTCTGTATTCCACACTTTAGCAACAAGTGGGTGCAGCAACTCTGCAGTTCTTGGTACTGCTTGATAAAGTTCGGCAGGAATGTCGTCGAGTCCGGCGGTTCTCGTTTTAGTGCAACTTAACTAAAGCAACTAATACCTCTTTAGTCGGGCCAGTGGACCGTATACGCTCATTTTGATGCTTAGCTAAATTATCTACATGAAGGGACTTCACCAAAAGTAACACATTTTAAGACCGTGTCGAAATTTTCGTTCCACCGCCTCATCTGATGTTTCTCTAAGATAAGCAGCTCTCCATCACTATCCTTCACCGGATGTTGTCAGGAGGTACGACCACCTGTAAACTCTTTGATAAGTCCAAGTTATTACTTCTTGCGGCTTCTTCTGTCGAGGCAAGAGGAGAGTTAGCATATTCTCTTTTATCGCGTCGCATTCTCTTCTCGAGCATTCTGACGTTGAAAGACCTCGATGTTGCTTTGATTGTCGTCTGATGATGCAGCTAAACATGCCTTCAGCTTATTTCTTTCCACAATCCGCTTCCATGATGGGTCGGACATCCAGGGCTTATTCCGGCAATCTGTGTTTGTTCCAAGGATGGTATCTGCACTATCAATGTACGCATTTTTAATGGCATCCCAGTTTTCATTTATGTCACTATCTGGGTGACTAGTTATCTCAGCTGCTTTTTGCGTAAGATGGTCCTTATATTGTTATAAGACGGCAGGATTTTTTAGTTGGGCGGTGCTGATTTTGCGGCGCCTGGATCTTTCGTTACTAGGACGTCGGACGGCTGGTATGCGTAATGAAACACTACCAATCAGTATATAACGGTTCCTTCCCATATCCCTCTTATTTCGTACGTCCAGAAGCCAACTTGTGAACTTTTTGCTAATGGCAAGGTGGTTGATCTGATATTGTGTTCTGTGCGGATCAATAGAGGACCAAGTGACTTTGTGGAGGTCCTTATGCTCAAACATAGTACCACCGATGAATAGAATGTGAGATTCAGAAATCTACAAATCTTTCACCGTTATCGTTATGATCACATAAATCATGTCTATGATTATTTAAATATCAAAGCATTCGTCATCATGTCAAGAGCATCAAATCTCCACCCATCTATAGGAAGATGTTCAAGTATTCTATACTAGAAGACCTTGACAATATGCCTGTATAAATTTCGTAACAGCAATATACTAGACTTCAAATTGTCATTAACGCTAATAGACAAGACTACTCTGTATCTTAATCCAATGGTATATGTACAATAATAATTTGCGTCCGCTTCTATTAACAGGGTGTGACATTTTGACTTCTTGACAGTTGCCAGCGCTTTGGACGCGAGCCCAAGAACACATTCAACAGAGAGATACTTGACGCAACGATTGCAAAATTGATCAACTCTGCGAAATTGAAGCAATATCATATAGACTAGCTCCAGAGTTGGAAATTTAAATTGGAATGTTCTTTTAACAGCTCATTTATTTTAAGCGTTCTGTCAGCACAATGTGTTTGCAATAATCTTAAGTTTAATAACAGCCATAATATTGGGGCACCTGCTGATTGCGACGCATTTTCTGCAGTCCATTTGAAATAATATTTGTGGTAAGCGAGCGACTAGTGACATTAATGGCGTTTCGCTTTGTACTGATTGTTACAAAATAGGATTTTGTAGGATTAAAGGCGCTTTAGATAGTTTGAAATGGATTTTTCCGATGTGTGGCGTAAAAATTTATTACCCGACTTATTTATCACATATATGGCGCAAATCTTACGATAGGACCATAAAAATGTAAAGTTGACATTTCTAAATTAAAATGCTAATTAGTGGACTGAGGAGGTTGATGTAAAGATTTTTTTTTATGGGGACATCAAAGAAATTAAATGCATGCATATACGCGTAATGTGAAATTACTGAATGCACCAATTAAATATGTACGGAATTAATGATAAAAATCTCGAGTTTTTCGAAGAGATGAATAGAAAATTATAAGACAAACACATGCAACGTTTTTCTCGTTTGTTAACCTAATTGCCTACGATGATTCGTGGCCTTATTTTAATAAGGTTTCCTTGACTTTAAGCTTTCTGAACTTCAAGTAACAATGCATTTTCAGTGATACTACTGTTACAAATCTACTAGACCAGGGATCGGTTTTAGGACAGTGGGCCTCTTTCAAAAGAAGTGTCTTTAGACGGGCCGCACAGTGAAAAAAACATGAAGTATCAGTTCAAGAAAACAGGGGCGACCGGTAGCGCAGTGTGTTGAGGCATCAGTCTCATGTTTGACCACCGGCGTTTCGGGTTCAAGTCCCGTCCACGACAACATTCGTGGCCATGGATGTGCAGAAGATGCATTCTGGCAACTGCATTTTCTGAAACCAATTTATGCCAACGAAACGTCAACTGGGCCACATGGAACAGTTGACGTGCTATGCCCAGAAGGGGTTAAGGCAATTGAGTAGTAGTACTCTGTTGCTAATACGACGCCAGACAAGCAATATCGAAAATTAGAGGTATAGTCCGCCTGCAAACATCATGAACAAAAAAGGACCCAAGTCGAACCATTTTCTTATTCTTGATTCGAATGGAATTTTGTTTAGGATACTCATCCAAGTGGCAGTGCACAAAAATTAAACCGAAATTTCATTGCAAACCAAAATTCCGTTGTCCGCGAGCACAAAATGTTGAAAATTGAAAATATGAGTATGAAAAGCGCCGGCCAACGTCATTAAATCCGCGAATAAATTACCATAATCAAGTCATTTCTTCAATGTTGATTCGAACGAAATTTGATATAGAAAACTCCCCAGCGGCAGGTAGGTAGGGTTTTTTTTTGTGATTTGTACAATTAAAATTTTAGAAGGGCTCTAAAACAAAATTTTGCTGTTTTGAAAATACTATTTACGGTTCTTTAGTAATGATCGTTTTCGATTGGTAACGAAATTGTCCCAAATCAATTTTTTTTCGAGGAAATATCCCAAAAAAACTCACCCTTAAAAAGATTTGCTCTTTTACTCACAACAATTTATTTGATCTGATAGAACAAAGCTGGTGTCACTTTGTTCTGTCAGATCAAGCGCACATACATAACCAAATTAATGATTTCGTTGTTTATTCGATTGAATTTAGTACAGATTTCCAGTGATTTCGCTCGGAATTAGAGCAAATTGCGTCCCAATTGAAAATGACAATAGATTCCAAAAAAATTATATACATACTTCACATAAATTGAGTGAAATGAAAAATTTTCGAATCATAATATCTTTTTTGATTCTTTTCTAGGGTGTGCGGATTAGGTCAAGTTAGATGACAAATGGGCCTGTTCCAAAGAAGAGCCACAACCACTTCAAAAACCAGTCTATTATCTTAATGCCCTGATCACAGAGAGCTGGAGCCGATTTGTTGATGCCTGAAGGCGGAGACACACACACACACACACACATTTCGCGGACCTGGTTGGAGGCCTTATACCTCAACAAGAACTTAGTGAACTTTATTGACAGTTTGGCTTCCAAGCTAGTGCATAACTTTCATACTAAATAAAGAAGGCTCCTCAAACAGAATAGGTTGTGCTGGTTTCTTTGTCACATCGAACTATAAAGAATTATTTCGGACACGCTTTTCCTTGTGGACTGGGGCCCTGCTTCGAGACTCTGCCGTGCTACATAAGGAAATATCTTAGACTCTGGGAGCGCACCAATTGGAGAATCTTCCAATCTAGCAGTGTATATCGGTTAATAGATGAGAGTAGTGGCATTCATGACGATTTCCTCGGCTTCAAAATGAGGATGAGAATAAGTGTAATTCATAGGATAAGACATCGATGGGCCTACGCATATCGGGAGGAAAAACCTAGTTGTACCTTGTAGTACCGGAGAAGTGTACATCGTGATTTATAACCCGTTGCTGAAGACCTGTTGTGAGTATGATCAAGACAGAAAACTATGTCGAAACTATAAAGTGATAAACCGAAGTTCAATTCCAGAATACATGAAAATTACCTATTAAATGAACTAGATTAAGTTTTGAACGAGTTTCTTCTTTAAAACTACAAACTTTTCTTATTGCTGATTTCTAGGATATACTGAACGTTTTGTCAAAACCCGTTTATATAACACGCTGGATTCGATTACATACATGAAATTGTATATCCATGCATAGCTAATAATATACCCTTATACCTTCATCTCAGTATCAATTTTCTTCTTATTTTCTATCGTGCTATTATCTATCCACATTTCGTCATTATAGTTTTCTTAACTAAAACTGGTAGCACTTTACAAGCGATCTTTTATTTTTTACATCGAATATATGTATATACATACATACGATTATTCTAAAGAAGAGGAGAAGTGGGATAAAACAAGTAACAAGATTTTGTATGATAAACTTAGATGTAAATTTTAAAGCAGAGTTACCAGTGCAGACGATAGTTGACGTAAAGACCGTCAAAATCCAAATTGTCCCGTGTCCAATCCAAAATTCGTAGTCTGTGGGGTTCAGGTTGACAGTTCCGGAATCCACTGCAATCCAGGTTGGATATTCAACTTGCCCAAAATCCACGAGCCAGAACCCAACTACAACGTTTGGGAAATCTGAACTTAACGTCGTTAAATTTTGTTTTTGCGAGTGTGAGTGTTAAATATCAACAAAGAAAACATTTTTACATGTTGGCGTCCGCCAAGGTGTTTATTTAAAACTTTTGGAATGCAATTGGCGATGCATGAATTAAATCGAATAAGTAAAAATTGAGTTCGTAATCGAAGTCGACTTTTAAAATGTCGTCTGGCTCGCGATGGTTGGAATTGCAGTGTCTGCCCCGAAATTTTTAATGCGATCATTCGGAATGCGTCAATTTTATCCCGCGTCCAAATGGACGCAAATGTTTGCCCACCTTTAGGTGATGAGATATAAAACTTAAAAGAACCGTCTTCACTATACCACACGCCCAAAGCCAAAAGCGCCCTCGAAATCCAAGAAGGCAACTATGGTGTATGGCAGTGACCCCCGATCTTCCCCTCCAGTATGCGTACTGTGATGTAGATAGAAGTGGACGCTGGAATAGTGGCACGCAGATATGGACTGTATCATGGGAATATTATTTTTAACTATTCAATTTTTGTTAGCATATTTATCCTAATCGCTTCCTTAACAAAAAATTTAACTACTATGCTGGCAGCCCTCACCTACCATCAACTGGGATCTCGTCTTTATATCTTCAATGCAAAATACACCACAGAGTAGTTTAAATGCGATTTAGATTCAGCTGCAGTTCTGTTGTAGGAGTTTTATAGCCACCAGGTATCACAGGTGTACAACAAACAACCTCGGATTCGTCTTAGGGAAAATAAAATCGAAATGTTGTGCTGCGAAGTGAGAGCGAGAAAGTCGCTGACTCTGGAGCCTTCAACAATATTCTAAATGGATGTATGAAACGGTTTGGGCTTGGTATCTGCAGTCCGTCAGCTGTTGATATCAAAATAGGAAACCAGTGCTGGCGGAAAATACGAATTGGATGGAACAGGTTTTTCGGAGGTGCACAACAACACAGTGGCCCGGAGGCCAAATTGCTTATGCAATTCATGTACGCTGGAGATAATAATGTGTACTTGGGCTGTACACATCACTTATTAATTCTAATGCTGTTTTGTCAAATCCAAGGCACTCTGGAGGCTTCCCTATTTGTTAGTGGAGAAATCCAAATTCAATTCGATTCTGAAAAGAGCCTGTTCTTGATGTTGATACCATTGTGTTGTGCTACATGCACTCTTATTGCTTGTTGTGTTGTTTTTACATCATGTTGTAGCGTTGATTGATTTACCTTTCAAAATTTCCAAGTTACGCTTGTCAGCTTGACTAGAAGCGATTATTGGTTTTTGTTCTTTGAGACTGACGAGAAGGCACAGTAAATAAGCGTCTATTGTCGTATTTTTTGGGTCAACCAGTACTAGTTGAAAGGGGCAAAAAAAAAGAAATGTGGACAATTTATGGGATTGTGGCGGCTGACAAAAAAGTACAGAGCTAATAAATAATAAATGAGCGGGATGAATTGGAACGTTTGTGCTATGTTAATCTGTAAAACTGAACGAATAATGACTATAATAGTGTAATTAGCAAATGGAAATCAAATATAGTTGTAGATATTGCAATGATAAGAAGGAGTAATAAAATACGTCAGTTTAACTCGCATTTAAGTCATTGCATGAAACCTTCTCGAGCAAATATATATAAAACAACACCTGAGGCCTTATCGAATAAACTGGATTGGACCCTGATTTTATATTTAAAGGAGCCCAATCGATATCAGTTTATCTGACGATATCATCATCATCGTGGCGCGACAGCCCGACGTCGGGCCTTGGCCGCCTGGATACTGACGATATACCTTTCGAAAAAAACCGACGAGAATTTTGTACGAATAATTAGTTATTCGTACAAAATTCTCTTCCGTTAATTTGAAGTGCTGACGAGAATCTGTACGAAAAACTGATGAAATAAAGAATCTCCTGCTCACGAGAATCTTCGTCAGCGCTCCAATTTATCGTCAGTTATTCTTTCAGATTTTCGACAGCGCTTGAAGCTATCGTCAGTTATTCCTAAAAAATCCTCTTCCGAACTTTTCTGAAAAAAGTTCGTCAGTTACACTGATAGAGAATGGGATCATTTATATCAAAGGCACCGACTATGGGGGTCCCTAAATCCGAATATTTGGTGAACAACGCCCCCCCCCATATTTTAGGCACAAAGACCGCTTAATCTGTTCGCAAAGAAGATCAATTCTCTCTCGAGTTCTTCATTGAAATAATCAGACAGTTATTTAGCTATGATTCAGAGGGAAGAAAAGCTTCTTCAGGCATATATAAGGCCCATGTGGAGTGAAACATTGAATCTTGTGTTTAAGAAGGCTTATGAGGAAAGAAAACTCTAACTGAACCAGCCGTCAATCCCCTGGATCATGAGAACCAGTGCAAAATTCAAAGTAGCCCGAACCACAATGGTCATATGAAACTCGTTGTTCAACTTGGTTTGATTCCTCAATATGCTGCTTATAACCGCCATAATGCGATCCGTCGCCCGATCGATCGGCCGATGGATCGCCACAAAATATCAGCTGATCAAAATTAATTATATGGAACTGTCAAAAAAATCGTCAACGATAAGCGCATACACAGGTCGATCCATCGGCCGATATCGATATCGGGCGACGGATCGGCCGATCAATCGATGTCTGTATGGCACGTTCAAAATTTATTAATTTTTTGTGCGAACTTTAATGAATACGTGAACGGCTTAAATATTTGAATTTGAATTTAATTAGTACTAGGTTTACGCTGGACTCGAAATTGCATGATTTCAACCAGCTGACTCCAAAATCCCGAAAGTGTTTATGCTGATACTAAGCTTAAGGCCATCTGCCCGAAGAGCGTAAGCCCTACCCGTGCAATTGCTAGACATTCACATAAAATGTGATGTGTGTTCTCAACGTCCTTCAAAGAAACACGACGTTTCCTCTCTCTAGATAAACCAATCTTATTTAGATGATATCTGACCCAGACCCGAAAGGTAGCCCGCAAGTAGCCTCAATTCAGCTTTGATCATGTGGGTAGTGTCCCCATAATCAAAGGGTTCCATCAACTCCTTCGATTACCGCAACCCTGGAAGGTCATCCCAATAGTGCTGTCGTAGCCTTCCAGACCATTCCTTAATTATTGCCTTGGCTGAAACCACGCCTAAACCATAATATGAAAACCGTTGAGGCTTGCCTAGCATGTTTATCCGCTGATTTATTTCCCTCAACGCCGCAGTGACCTGGCACATAGTACAAAAGGAATTAATTGCCGGTCACTAGACATTGGAGAAGTTTACAATATTCTTCCAGCCGTGAAGAAAGCCTGTGTGTAGATAGAGCCTTTATGGCTGTCTAGCTATCAGTGCAGATAGCGAATGGAACGCCTTTAAGGTTCACCTCCAGAATTATACTGTCGTAGACCTCTATGGCATGTATCTCGGCTTGCAAAACGCTGGGACAGGCACCCATTGCGATTGAAACCCTGGTGTTAGGTCACCAGCAGCAACTCTCTGTTCATTGTCCTATACAGTGCGGTCAGGAATGAGGGCCGAAGCATAATTCCATAGTCATATAATCTGATTTTAGACATATTTGCATGCCAGGGATTTAATTCAGAATGCTCATGTGACCGTTGCCACCAATATGGAATTCAGAAGAGCATTAAGAGCTGCTGTTATTTAATGAAGATGTGCAGCGGGGTAATTTCAAAAATCGCTTCTAAAGCGGGCATAGGCATGTACTCATAGCCCCAGTTATACCAAGACAAGCTAGGCGTTGAATTTCTCACATTTTAGAATGGCTGACCTCTGTTGAAGCTTAGGCCACCATACCAACGCAGCGTATGTGACTAAAGGCCACACCAGCATACAGTACAACCACTTTACCATCTTTGGTGTCAGCCCCCATGTCCGTCCAAAGAAGTTTTTTCAAGCCCACATAGTACGTGTCGCTTTATTAATTACATTGTCAATGTGAGTATTCCAGTTAAGTCGCCAGTCCAGTGTGACGCCAAGGCATTTAACTTCCCTGGAATACTCTGAAACCTTAGTGAAATCGACCCGGAAGTTAGGTTACGTTTACGAGTGATAGTCACTATGACGGTTGTTTTTGTGGATTTACATTTAACCCTACTTTATAGCATCAGTGCAAGACCACATCAATGGCAACCCCCATCACTTCAGAGATGCTGGATTCGAGTTTGAATTTGACGACAATGATTATGTCATCAGCGTATCCGATTGAATAATATCCAAGCACATGAAGCCTGGACAACGATTCGTCTACGACCAGTGACCAAACGCGGTGACAGAACCCCTCCTTGGGGACAGCCTTTAATAGTTCTGAAGCTAATCTTGGTGCTGCCTAGCGTTGGGTAGATCTCTATACCGCGTATCATAGCGTGTTTCCAAGTGATAGCATGGGTGATGTACAGTCAAAGCCGGTGTTATCAAAAGCACCCTCAATGTCAAGGAAGGCACTTAATGCGATTTCCTTGTCATCAAAAGATTTTTCGATAGACACTTTAAGATTGTGAAGGGCGGTCACCGTAGAATAAGCGAACTGTGTTTCATGCAGACGGGTTGAATATTGCACTACGTGCCTGATATGAACGTCAAGCAGCCTCTCTGATTTTAAGGAGGAATGTTAAACTAATCGGTCTGTAGGATTTAGGTAAATCCTCGGGCTGTTACCATTCTTGGGTAGAAAAACAACGTTACCTTTCCTCTAAAGACGTGGTATGTACGCTAGAGTGTAACTAGCCCTGAAAAGACAGATTAGCGGTTTTGCAATAGTGCCAAGAGATTTTTTCAAAATAACAGGAAAGATACCATCTACTCCAGGGGCCTTGAACGGATCAAAAGGACTTCACTGCCCGTTTAATTTTATTCTCTTCGGAGATAACCCCTGATAGGATAATCTCAATCCCGATGAATTTCGGGTGTAAGTGTCGCCGGAGCATACGATAAAACGTTGGTTCTGGCTAATACCGACGTTTTCAAAGTCTCCCAGTTTGGCAAAGAAGTATGCTCCAAGATTTTACCTGCTCATGCCCGCTAAGTTCGGATATCCACAGAGAAGATGAAATATACTGTCCTCCTCCTCCTTCTCGTTCCCACAGCTTCTGCAGAAATCGTTATATGGAAGCCGAAGCCTTCCCGCTTACTTCCCGATTGGACAATGTCCAGTGACAACGCCCACAACATCACCAATAATTTTCCTTTTTCGCATTAGCAAACTAGTAGTGCGGTGGAGATCCAGTCTTAGCCACATCATCTTTACTCTGTGACACGGACTGCCATTAAGCCATGTTGAGTTCACTTTGCTGATCGTAGCCAGCCTTACAGCATGCTTGCATGAGTTCATGGGCATACCAATATTGAGTTGATTCTCTGGTACAATTTCCGTTATCTCCCGTCGAGCCAGCTCATCAGCTCTGCAATTTCCAATAAAGCCACTATGGCCCGGAATCTAACACAGGGTAATGTTGAAGAATTTGCCCATTTCCCAAAGAGAGGCGTGACAATCCATTACCACTGTTGAAGTGGTAAGTACGGATTCTAGGGATCTAACCGCAGATTGGCTATCCGTAAAAATATTATGGCCAGGTCAAAACTTCCCGAGTTCCGCCTGGAGAACAAGTATAATAATCCGTCGTTAAAAGTATACCTCGACTGTTTAGAACCGTCGAGCGTCCAGTGTTTAAAGACTTCCACTGACTTGTCTCGCGAAGGCGGACGGCCGTACATGCAGCCATCTGTTCAGCGAGAATGTCTAAGGGATGAAGGTGGAGTATAATATCTAAGGCATCGGACGGTGTGGTTTTGAGGACTCCGCTGATTGCCACACTAGCAGATCTTTGCACTTTCCCCACCAAATTGCGGTTAGCTCTAATGCTAAGTACATTCCACCCATATATTGAACAGATAGGAAATAGGCACAGAGTGGGGGTAAAAATTCGAATATCGAGTTATGGTTGACATATTCGCGTCTGCGCAGTGAAACACGCACAACACGTATTAACATTTGGCCCAGGGGCCCGTGGAGCGAGGGGCCAAATGTTTGTAAATGTCAAAGTTGAGTGGCCGATGGCGTAACGACGTTTACCGAACGTATGGCGACCGCGTGGAAATGGGTAGCAGTGCGCATCCGCGAGTCGGTTCGAAAATAACCTGAAGCACAGAGTGGGGATAGTACTGTTACCGATCTCTTCAATATATATCTATGATTCCACCAAACAATCACGCCATGCAAGAGTATAGGGCGAATAACCGCTACATAGAGCCAGGGTAGTACTTTCGGTTGCAGTCCCTAGGTTTTTCCGATGGCTTTCCTGCAAGAATAGAGTGCAATCGTAGCCTTGATTACGCACTCCTGAATATTGAGCCTCCAGTTGAGCTTCCTGTTCAAAATAACTCCAAGGAACTTCGCATTCTCAGTGAAAGTCAGTTCCATCCCCTCCATCTCAGGAAGCTTCACAGGTGGTATCCTATATTTTCTTGTGAACAGGACAATCTCCGTTCTATTTGGATTCACTCCAACGCCACAATATTTTGCCCAGTTCCTGGAGCGTTAATAAAATAAAAAGAAATACTTATGGGTTCTATTAAAACCACCATAGAGTTCAAAGTTTGTCCGTAAGAGACGGGCATACCGACAGGAGGTGTATGCTAGCGACTGCACCATCCGAAATCTAGCTGCGACCGAAACGTCAACAAGACACTGCTATGCTAGAGATGATGACGCGCCCACGACCCTAACAGTAGCAACATACTTATGTAATATTCATAAGTATTCAAATCTAATCATCATAACAGATTACGTTCCGATTCGTCCTTTCCCAAACTGATTTCTGCGGTTAATCAATTAACCATGAAAATCAATTCCCTGGGAAAAAATTATCTCTCACCACCAATCATCTTCAAATGTAATTTGTATCCGGAACAGCGCCAACGTCTTTGACAATCAAATTCGAACAAGATTTTATTCAAATTAAAAATGTATTATGCATTCAATGATTCGTACAATCGGAAGGTGTAATAACTTATGTTTTCTCCCCTTGAAACAAATCGTCTTTTCGATTCACACCCTAAAAAAACCAATAAAACAAAAACGTCTTTGCACATTCGACAGAAGTAAGTAAAAATTCCCATGAAAAAATATCTTTGTTTGAAACACCTGGTTGCATTTTATTGAACTTAATCGATCAATTTCTTAAGAATAAGAAATTTACCTCTTTAGCGTATTCATTAGTGCGTGTCAAGTATGTAGTTGTATCCAAGTATCTCTAAAGTGCACCAACATAGGTCATTGAGTACAATTTTTATGTACATACATGCGTAAGACGCTCAAGATCTTGTGTTTGGTCTATCGTATCTTCGTGAAAAAGATACATTGTCAATTTTTGTATTTTGTCAAGAACCCCTTCTTGATCAATTGATTTTTTTTCTACTACATATTAACAGAATGTATAAGATTTGTATGGAAACAGTTGAAAAAGTTTTCACACGGACACAGGAATTACAAAGGAGTACTTTTTTCAACCTCCACGATTATGCAGAATCATGTGCATTGGCCCTTTGATGCGCTCGAATTAAGCAACAATACAAGACTTTAAGTGGATTAGACCCTTAATCAAAATTTCGTTTAAAATTGATCTGAGGGGAACGTCTTTTTTTGCTCTGTCTCTCTGTGTCTATATCCTGAAGCTTCTATTCAGCGCAATTCAACTTGGAAAATATAATGTTGCATCGTATTCATCCCTTTCATCACATTGTTGCCGTGGCCTTAATCTTCTTGAAATTGTCACGGTTAAAAGAGCACTCAAGTGACACCTGCTAGAATCAAAGAGGTGTACTCTACCTTGATCCCATGAGGTGTGCTGATGTTGCATTGGAAGGAATCTCATTTCGCGTGAATGCACGTATGCATAGCAATGTATGGTTTAATGAGTTCGGGGATTTGAATTGGGCGTCGTGAATATGATGTGGGCTTAACGCTTAGCCCACATCAGATATGATCATCAAATGACATGTTGCTGAAACGTTCAGATATCCATTGTGTCTACTATGCAATTTTCAAGTACTGTAGCCGTCATCGTCGTTCTGTTGCATTGACTCGATGTCCTATGAGACAATGGGAATTGCAAGCAATCTGTCAATCTGGCTTGCCATTCCATGTAGATAAAAGACGTTCAAAGGAATGTTAGTCAACTGTGAGAGATTATAATGTCTGTTGGAAATCCCTGATCTGCTATTGACAGATCCCAGTGTCTAACAATCTGAAGTTGACTGATTGTTTTTTAAACACACTCAACAAATTCATTTTCATATTCGAGATGCATCTCAATTCGCGACTCTGGTAGCACCTGGTCGACATTCTTCGGAAAAATCTAAGGTCTTAGTGCATATTAGGAAAATAGGCGAAACACGTCATAGGCTTATGTGAGCTGAGTCATGGGAAAACAACTTCGAAGTTCCACTCGGTTGCAACCGTTTCCATGGAAGCATCAATTTCCTTTGTCCAGCTCCACTGGCTTTGGGGCAGTTATGCTTTGTTTTCTTTAAGTGGCGGTTTTCGATTTGTAGTGACTTACTGTGTAACAGTGAAAGTTCTCCATCTAACATAGTATAATAATACGTCAAGAAGAGTTATATTATACCATAATTATGATCTTTCGCAACTGCAACGTATACGTACATATAAGTATACATATTTTCAAAATATTGACATTAGGCGCGTTTTTTTTTCAACAGTGCAGATCAGAGCAGAACAAAAATTGCACGCCTTACACTAACAAAATTGTTCTCTACAGAGTAGGTTGATAGTGTAATAAGTACGATTGTTGTTCTGCTCTTGATCTGGACTGTTGAAAAAAAAACGCGGCGTCTATTATTGGTCCTGGGGTCAGTATATCAACATGTTCTCACATACATATTTGTTTAAGATGGTTTTTTTCTTTAATTGCTAAAATCTTTGAAACTTCTTTCAACTATTTTCTTTCCATACTAAAATATGTAGCTGCAAAAATAATATGTATATCGATTTTTGTAAGTACATTTAAAATATTCAGGCACATAGGTGTCCAAGAAGCGCATGAAACCACTGGGATATTCTAAATCCAATATTTTCGAGAGCTGAAATTAAATGCTACCGAAACGGCTGACTCTTCAATCCGATAATGTAGTAACCTACCGTTATACGCACTCACAAGATATCTACATTTGAATCTTTCCGGACCTCGAAGCAGAGGGCAAAAGTCCTCCTCCATGGTCCTGGAACGGTAGTGATCCTCGACCGCTGTTAACTAAATCTTACCGGCATTGCAGTAACATTTCTTTGAGGCAAACATTATACTCATATAATTACGGAATGTGAGTTCTGACATGTGTTGAACGTCCTGAAGCAACTATTACGGAGATAGTCCCTGTATGGGGTTGTGCGATGGGCGGACCACCTCTCCTCCTTCCTCCCTCGTCCTGGGAAAAATCAACCAAACCTTGTCATGAAATCTTGAAAAAAACCTTAGATTCGACGGATCAGAAATAAAAACTGAGCATCACTGCAGTTCAGAAAACAATTTTTTTTGGTAGCGAGATCAACGACAATTTACTAAGTTTTCATCGAGGAACCACAGAAGGACACAGCCTCCACGAAGAATGCAATGATAATGGTCAACGATTAATCGACTTTGCATACAGTACAAAAAATTTCGCTTAGCATGCTTCCCACACGAAAGGGTACCTCCGGATACGAGCACCGTCAAGAAGGTTGACCATGTTCCCATATCAATGAGATGGGCTTCCAGTGTGATGGATGTTCGATCATAGCGAGGACCAAATTGCGTTTCCGACCATAACTCAATTAAGACAACCTATCGGTGTGGAATTTCTTCAGTGCAACAAAACCAAAAGTCAATCGTTTGTTTTTATCATCTATACCAGTTCAAAAACTCCATAATTATATCGAAAGTCTCTAAAATCCTTGAATAGCCTAGCAAGATTGACCTCAGACAGTAACAAATTCAATTTTACTTGGCCAGAATTAAAATTCCATTATTAATTTTCATTTATACAACTTACTTAGCAATGCAGCTTCTGGCGGGGCTTGTTAATTGTGCACGCTATGTAGTAGTGTACATAAAATGAAGCACTGAATTCACACACACTATTGCTGTTAACGCATTCCATAGATTCCACGGTTTTACACCGTACCGCGCCATAAGATGTTTACACATCACAAACTCACTAAGTTACTTAGTGATTTCTAGCTGTTGGGGCGACCGGTAGCGCAGTGTGTTGAAGCGTCAGTCTCATGTTTGACTACCGGCCGGCGTTTCGGGTTCGAGTCCCGTCCACGACGACATTCGTGGCCATGGATGAGCGGTACATCCTGGCAACTGCATTCTCCGATATCAGTTTATGCCGACGAGACGTCAACAGTTGACGCGCTATGCCCAAGGGATTAAGGCAACAAGGGATTAGAGCAATTGAGTATAAAGTAGTAGCAAGTACCCGTAGTAGTAAATTTAATACAAACTATTGTACAATGAAGCCCGAAAGTATAGTGCTTCGCCCGCAATACCAGGGTTTTATAGTGTCCGATGGCAGTAGGAGATGAACTGTCCTGCAATTCACATTCGCCAGAATGCAACTTTATTCGATACCGAGTAAAAAAAAAGCGACGAATAACAACATGCAAGTTGTACTCTCACCTAAACATGAGGCCGGTAAGTATAGTTTTGGTATGGATAGTTATAAAACGTCCCACTTCAAATGAATGTACTATTAGAGCCCGCGCAGTTTACAGAAAAACTAAATAGTTTAGTCAGCAAAATAGAACACACGGCGGTTTATGAGACCGCGCATACAGCAAACTAAACTATTTAGTAATTTTTCTATGCCAGTGATACCTAAGTTTCCATATTTATAAGTGTTGTAACGATCTTGAAATATTATCATCATATTGGCGCGACGGTCTGATTGGATATCTGGATATATCTCCTCCAATTGTCTCGATCAAGTGACCGCGTTTTCCAGTTTCGAAAGCCCAGTAGTTGACGTGCGTCAGCCTCTACTGAGCCATCCCAGCGAGATCTCGGTTTTCCCGGCAGCCTTGCTCCGCTGATGCTACCTTCGAGAACTTTCTTGGGGACTCGACTTTCGTCCATGCGATGTACGTGTCCCGCCCATTGTAATCGCTGCAGTTTGATAATCTTCGAAACTTCCAGCTCATCGTATAGACTGTACAACGCATAGTTGTACTGGATTCGCCAGGCATTTCTATCGTGAATTGCTCTGAATATCCGTCGAAGGATCCTCCGTTCGAAAATTTTAAATAGGTTTTCGGAGGCTTAGATTAAGATCCATGTTTCGCAATCGTGACACAGTACAGGTCGGATGATTGTTTCGTAGATGCGGAGCTTTGTTTTCCTACGCAAGTGCCTCGATTTTATTATTGGGAGAACTGAGAAATATGCCTTTTGCGCTAGTTGTATTCGTCGTTTGATTTCGTCCATTCCGTTGGTACCCAGGTAGTCCAATTGTTTTACGTAATCAATGGTCAGATCCCCGATGGTAATGCTCGGTGGCGGTGGTATCCTCTGTCTTGATTGGAGCACTATTTTAGTTTTGTCTTCGTTGATTCGTTGTCCGGCTTCGCTTGCAGCTGTATCAAGATTTTGCAGATGTTCTTTGGCGAAGGCCAGCCTGTGAGGCTTGATGGTAATATCGTCTGCACACTGTGATTTGCGTACACTTGGTTACTAGAGTTCTCCTAGTGTCGATATTTATCCTCCAGATGACATATTCCTGTGCTAGGTTGAAGAGCGTCGGAGCCAGTCCGTCGCCCTACTTTAGCCTCTTAAGTGTTTCAAAGGCGTCAGTCAGCCTGTTTTGGACCCTGACCCCTGAGACGGAGATGGTCATCGATCGATACTGTCGTATGCTTGCTTGAAATCGACGAAGATTTGGTATATATTTACATTAAATTTCCAACATTTTTGGAGGATTTGTTTAGCCGTAAACAGTTGGTCGGTTGCTGAACGGCCAGACCTGAAGCCGCCTTGATACTCGCCAATTATCAGCTCAGAAAAAGGCTTTCTACTGTTTTACAAAATTTTGGTCAGTGCCTCCAGATTTGAAACAAATGTATAATGAACATTAATGAAATTGGAGGCCAAAGCAGGTCGACAAGATAAAATCAAACTAAGATCCTCAATTCTATTTGGCTACGTTTGACCTGCAAAGCGTCTTGCAACTGACTAAGATTCAGCGTATTTTTGGTTAGATTGCAGACGAAAGCTATGCGTTTATAATCTAACAATTTATGAATCAAAATTGCTGATTCCCACTGCTTTTTATGGATGGAGACAGATGGTAAGAGGAAGAGCTGTGAAATAGGGTCTGCAGTTAAAAAATGTATTTACCAACTGCCAACTAATGTAAGACATATATTCCTGTTATATGACACTTGGAGTGGGCAAAACAGAAATCAATTTATTTCAGTGTTGTTTTTGCTTATCGTGCTAACGTGTAACATAGAAATTATATTTGGAACAATAGAATTTTGGGTTTTCGCACTCAGAAATGGAAGTTGAAAATACGCACAGTGTAATATAAACTGAAAAGAAATTCAAGTCGTGTTACACTGTCAATTGACTAGGCATTAAAATGTTAAAGTGCTCAATATATCGCTGGAGAAAGTGTGAAACCTCCTAACTACAAGAAAGGAGGGATAAAAACTGTTTATCTCAATTTCCTAGTTATAATGTTCACTGGTAATTCATAGAAGTCCAACAAAACCAGTTTATGACAGTCGTGACTATTTATACCAAGTGACTAGAGAACATAGGCTAAATTGATATCGACAAATTATTATAACAATAATGGAATTATGAAAAAAAATTGCACTATATATTCTAAAATAGGTAATTAAAATATGTGATTTAAGATAATAAATAATAATTGTCAAAAATGAGATTGAAAATTCTTGCAGACCATTAAAATTTTTCCAGATGGAGCCGTTTATTTATTTATTTAAGCAAATTATTGAACAGGATAACGAAATTCCAAAAACAGTAAAGTATGATACGAAGAAAGAATATAAAATAAAAATTCAAAACTAACAAAATAATTAGCTATATATTTAAAAATTAAATATGAAAAAAGGATATAAACATGAACATAGAAAAAATAAATCGAGAAAAAAAGAATTCAAACAAGCAATGAAAGAAGATAAAAAGCCAAAAAAAAGAAGAGAATTGAATAATATGCAGCAAAATAAATTAAGTAAAATTAGTGCGAAAAAAATAGACCATACATATAGGTATAAATACTAGGGAAACCTTTTGCAGAAGCAAACATTTGAATGAGAAAAAGGTAGCAGCTAAAGGACCAAGCTTATGAAGCGTGAATACCCATGTCACGGTGATTATTTGCCCACAAACACTAGGTCTTAAAATTTTTGCTCAAAGATTTGTACATAAAAATACACAAGGTTTGCTGGAAAAAATTATACAATAAATAAACTGAAATTTACACTGTGGTGAGAATATTATCAGTACAGTACATGCATTATTTCGGCAATCGCAAAAATCGCTTTTTACTCGGATTTTTGTAACGTTTCGCTTGCGTTATTCTAAAACTCGTAAATCTGTAAAAAAAAAATTATATTTTTTTTTTCAATAATTTATACTGAATTAGATAGGATTAGGTTCGCAACTTGAAATTTTGGTAAATGCTTGGGCATGACCAGACCAAAGGAACGCCTACCCCTCCTGCAAATGTTTTATCTCGAAAATATGGTGAGTTTTCATAGAATGGATCTAGAGACTTAAAATTTTGGCCAAATGTCTGCAGCGTGTGTTAGTTGACTTTGGGGATGGGCAAAGCACCTTTAAAGTGGTGATAAAAGAATCATGTACAATAGCTTCCTCGGCTAACTTCTATTCAAACTAACCATATAGGAAGCACACTTTTTATACGTATGAAGTTTTGATGTCACTACTAGATCTGCTCAGGTCTTGGCTATACATATATGAGTGCTCTTCGGACTCGGGACTGAATTGAAACATCGATCTCCTTTTTGTTGTAAGTATATGGATAGATATGGATGCATATGTTGACATTCCGCGTCCAATATAGTTATTCTTTAAATGATGAACGTTATACCGGCTGCTGTAATTTTATGACCGCCTTGGGCTCAAAGAATAAAAAAAAATTTGATTCTGATCTGATAATGAATCATAACGTTGCATAATGCAACTAGGATACGTTTATTGGACCCCATACTCGTATGTATGAGCTCCTATCTAGCTCGAGTTCAAAACATATTTATAAGACTGCCTGAAGCTTGAAATCGCGTTGTGTTTTCCATCAATTCACTTTTACGCCAACTGTAGGCAAATGACCATGAAGTCATATCGTTAGGCTCAGCATGTCCATGAAATCCAAGCAAATACATACGTTCTGTATGAATATACGTAGATTCGTTTTAAACATGCTCACAAGTTAAGTTCAAATACATGTAGTTCTTGGGCTTAAAGGTTTGGTCGTGGGCCATCTTGAATCCAATTGCATCAACACGGCTTGCTTAGTATACCACACGGCCAGTGAAATGAACTGAGCTGGAAGTAAAAATCAACCAATTGAAGTGTACTGACCGTTGTTGCTACTTGGAAGTTAGAACCTTGGTACTAGTCAAACAGCTACGGTCTTTCTACACACTATACCTATACTCTATTCTACATATACATACATATGTACTGTAATCCAGAGGATAAAATAACGCCTGCCATGGACAAGAAGAACTCGTTAAACGTATAATGGACTTAGTGTACGCTTTATCACGACATGTAGAGTTGAGCGTTTCCCTAGTAGGAAATGTAAAGATTTCCTATTTTCCAAACTTTTATAAAAAAGATTACAGTGCTGCATTGTAAATACATAATATACATTTCAGAGTACGTAAATTTAGCGTTTATTACTAACTACTATTTGCTCTAAGCCCTAGTGGGATATAGCACGCCATCTATTTCTAAGAGACTAAGTTAACGCTTGGTTAACGTAAAAAATACGGGTACATTTGTACTATCTACATTTCCAAATGGTCATAACTCTGTATCTCTAGATGTCTCCAGCAATTGCAGTTTCCTTTTTATTTAGTTGCGACCACATGTATTTTGTTTTGCAACAGTTGAGGCTGATCGTAACGTAAAATCGTTTGTAAAACTGACCTTGAATGAAAGGTAAACACCCTCTGTTGTCGTGACGTCAGCATTAGCTGATTTTGCTTTGTTTTTGGTTTTATTATTTTTGTTCTGTAAAACAATATGTTGCAGGCGAAATACGGCGGCATGTGGTGTAGAAGAGTAGATATACGTGTATGTTTGTAGGCTCTATACTGCATTGTATTATCATACTGTGTTCATAACAGAGAAACGAGCCTACACTTTTCGCACAAGTCCAGTTCATGCAAAAGATAGTCGATTGAATCGATGAAGTTGTGCTACCAGTTTTCAATTTCTCATGTTCAACGACTTCTTGTGTCAATGACAGGGAAAAGTTTAGCCACTGATCAGCATCATCCTTTGTAGTGATAAGAATCGGGGTCAATCTTTAGATTTAGCGAAACCACTCGCGAAACTGTTGCGCGAGGAACCTCATCAGAAATTCACCCATGGCCAGTCTGACAGTTTCGGGTGAGGAACACGTTTATACTACGCGCAATGTTGCCTCGTGCAACTGTTTTGCGAGTCGTTTCGTTGATCTAAACGCACCTTAAAGTAGTTACAAATACGACTCGCCCTTACTTTTTTTTTGTTTGTAAACAGTTTATCCTTTGCGTTAAGAAATCAGGTAAAAGTAATGGCTGTAAACCAAACTTTTCTACTGAAAAATCAAGATCACATTCATTAGATGAACTTATGTATTACTAGAACCGCCGAGTCTTCGCCGAAAAGGATCCTTAGTGATGTAGTTTCTAAGTCCTTTTATAGAGTGCTTTTTTTCTCTCCTTCTCTCCCGATCTTCTGTCAGTAACATGGTGTTGTGTTTATCATGAGATGGTCCGTCAATGTCAAATAGGTAGAGCTGTTTCGCAACCGCATTCCAGGGCTCAGTTGTGTAGATAAAGGGGGTGAGTTCTTATGTAAAAAATTAAATGAACCCATGACTATCTCAATATAAAAATCTGATCCACAGAAATAAGAATGACAAAGAAAAGTATAAAATAGGTGATGATAAGCTGCGCACATACTTCGCAAGTCTGTTGGATTGCGCTTCTCAAAAATTATATTGAATTTACTATCATACTTAGCAGTGCAGGCCATAACTAATGAAGTGTCTTATTCAACTAATAGCAAGTCGCTTCTTATCTTTTAAAATAGCCTTTAAAAGTGCATATTAGACATATGGATATTCCGTTTCGAAATGTTTGCACTTCATAAAGTCGAACATTAGTTCACGCAGTTCTATTCATTTGTGGGAAAGTACCATAAAATGAACAATTTATTTACAATAACCGGTTCGCATCAGTTACAACCGAAGACTGTTGTTATAATATTGTACATATACGAGTATTGTAAAGATAGACCTTGCGAGAAAACTAGAACTTTTCAAATACTGACTTTTGACACTGGCGTGCGGAGAAAATTTTTCATGTTGGAAGCATTGGAAAGAATCAAGGATTTAGCCATGGCTACTCGATACAAGTCACACAAGACAAAAACGGAAATGTTTTAAGTTTTCTTTCTATTATACATCCGTGAAAATTTCCAGTAGAAAATAGCTGGAAAATTTTTGGAAATACATATATGGAAATATTGTATTTGGCGCTCAATGTGGGGTGCGTCTTACAATATATTTAGTCAATGATACTGAAATAGACACATGGCACTGTTAGTAACAAGAAATAAAAACCAGCAAATAATTATTTGGTTTCCGATTCTTGTAGTCTGATTAAGTGATAACAGTAGCTCTCCTAACTACAATAAATTTTTATTCCAAGTAAATACAAGTATTTCGAGAGCTACTGAGTCGATTCTTAAGTACGTTTGCAAGTAGCAAATATACTGGTATACCTGACATTGGAAATTGGAAATTTGTATGAATTTATGCATTTGTTTTTTTTCTCAAATCGAATAATGGTTCCCCGAACAAGTTACAGCAAGCTCCTTGAATTATTTGAAGGATTTGTATTGACGGACATGTTTTTTTAATGGTTTCTACGCTTTGTGCAATATAGTTTTGAAGTTTTGAATAATTGGGAAATATCTGCCTTAGTGTTGGCTAAGAGAAAAAAATAAGTTTCAACCCACTAACTTAGTATTTTTTTTAATTCTTATTTTAAATGGCTAAATCCGTGGTTTTTAAACAAAAAAATCTAAAAATTCTAATATCTGAGTAACCACAAAAAATCGGTAGAGCATTTGTGGCTTTATTTGTTGCATTTTGATTATATTATAACGTGTTATAGGGAACACATCAAGTTACCAGTAACCCTGTAAGAACTGTACGATGAGTTGGAAATTTCGCGAATCGTCAAATTACAACGTCTTCAATGGACAGGGCATGTACACTGAATGACCGAAGTTCGCAGGCCTAAAAAGTAATGAATGGACTACGAGTCGACCGAGCGAAACTACCAGAAAGACCAAGAGCTCGTTGGAAGAGCTCAGTATATGCGGACGCGGAGCAACTCCTGGGTTTCCAAAATTGGAGGACGAGGTCAGGTGACCGAAATAATTGGAGGACAACAATCCAGGCAGCCAGAGCCCGACACAACGTCGAGCTGTTGCGCCACGATGATGATGATGAAGAATTCAACTCCATTGAACCAAATGAAATCGCCTCTAATATTCTGTCCAGTCAAAAAATATGCGGTTTTATCACATTTTATTTTTCCCTCAACTCAACAAATTTTCGGTATTCATTTCTGTTAAAATGTCATTTTTCAGTAATATACATATATTTTAGCGAGTCAAATATAAATCCATCCTTGGTTTTCTGATGTAAGGTTGAGGTAAACATGATAGTTACGCCTAATTGGCCTACTTACACCATAGCGTCTCAGGTTAGAAGGGTTGCACTAATTGCGGAATAAGACCTGAAGCATAGTTGGGTGACCCCAGGCAAATCATAAACTGAATTATCAAGGAAATTTAATGAACTTGTTGCTCCCTACTCACAAATGGATGGTACTATCCATTTCATGTTGACATCTCTCTCTGAAAAACAAATAATAAAAATACTGTTTGCAATAGTCTCAGCTATTAGCAAATAGTCTGACTGAAAAATCTTTAAATTAAAAACAAAACATTAAATGCTAATAAATTAATTTTAACGTTAAATATTAACTTTGATTCTTTTGAAAATGCCTTTTTCCGACATTTTGCATATTTGTGAGTAAATTGCGTCGAAAGCTTTAGTGTAGACTTTGTGTTCAATATAAAAATTTTAAATTCATCGAAATAATTTAAGTTTACAAGCACAGTCGAAGCGGTCGTTTATTTGATATTGTATTCCATACTCCATCAGAGCATGTACCTTATATTAAAATTAAAACTCTGTCATTTGCAAGGACTTTGACTTTTTTTCTATTTTAAATCCATAATTAAGCCTTTAAGTAAAGTGAAAAAAAATACATTGTTGTTAGGAAATTCGATTGCAGTCGCTGAAAGGAATATCAATCGATAGCTAGTCGTTTTCTAATAAAACTAGAAATTTTTTAAGGTCAACTCTGAGAGCAAGATCAACAACTGACGAAAAACTGCCAAAAAAGTGAACCTGACAAGATTTTACTCGTTATTTTTCGGACATTTATCACTCAATCGCAAATTTCCATGAAATTTGTAAGGGATCTATATCAGTGGCGTGGCGTCCATGGAAGCAAGGGAAGCATTGCTTCCCTTATATTTGGCGATTGGTGGAAAATTTTCTAAATAATTTTTTCTGAATCGCGCAAAAAAGTCGCGAAAAAAACTCTTCGGCACAGTCTATGTAAATAAAAGTTCCAAAGAAACTAATCGCGAATATCTTACACAGCCGAATTGGTAACACCGCGAAAACCACCACACCACACCAAGAAGAAGACACATGGAAGCATATCAAAATTTGCATCTATGAGCGTTTATTTTTTTCCCCAGTAAACCTACTGTGTCGCGATAAAAAAAAATTCACGTACACGGTAGGTTGGAAGCACTCAGGAATTTGCTTCCAAGTTCCCCTCACATGTAGTAGAGGAAATTCTTGCCTGCAGCGGAGCTGCTGGCGCATGGACGCTGGGGAACTTTTCTTCCCATTTCCTCTTTGTTCGTATTTTTTTGTGGACTGAAAATATTTGCTGTGTTGCAATGCGTATGTGATGTGCTATATGAGTTTCACAAGGGTTACCAGAGTAGGATAGGAATTGAATTGTGGAAAAAGTTTCGATTTGAAATATAATGGCTTCATGGTTAAAAATTATTATTGGTAAATTCGAGAAGAAGTGATTTCGCATAGAATTATTAGTGTATACGAGTATTAGTAAGAGACGAACTCAATTATAGGGATATTTATGCATATTTCAATAACTTATATCTAATCGAAAACCATTTAACGGAAAATTCCAAGAAAAAATAAGTGGGAGATGGTAATACTGCCTCAAGTCATTGACGTCACAAGGAATTGAATGAGCCGTTAAATTTAAAACTCATTTGCTCTAGTGTAGTGCTTTAGTGTAGTGCGATTTGTGTGCTTTTTGTTGGTGAAAAGGTGAAGGGGTTTTTTAATCGGTCTAGGTGCTTATAATTGCTTATAGTGTTTTGATTTGTTTTTAAAGTAGCATGGATCAATATTGTGTTGTTGATGATCTTTTTCGATTGTCTTTTGGATCTCGATCTTTCGCAGAAAAAAAAAGACATTATCGAAAAGGGTCGACCGAAACCGATTTTGGAAATTGTTTCTAAAACAAAAAGATGTACTAGGCATTTTACTGCTAAGATTTATGAAGATACGGAATGGATTACCGGTTGTAAGACCAAGCAAAAATTATTTTGTTGGCCATGCTTGTTATTTTCAAATGATTCAAATGTTTGGCGAACTACCGGGTTTTGTGACTTAAATAATTTACATAAAGCTGTGGACAGGCATGGTACGAAAAGCGTTGATCATTTAAAGTCAGTACTTCTTCTTTCCAAGTTCGGTTCCGGTCCTAGAATTGAAGAATTATTAAGTAGCCAACATAGATCTTCAATAATATTGCACAATGAGAAAGTTTCGAAAAATCGAGATATACTAAAAATGCTAATTGACGTTGTGTGCCATTTAGGATGTCAAGAACAGGCATTTCGTGGTCACAATGAAAATGTGAATTCTTGCAATAGGGGAAATTACGTTGAACTTTTAAATCTTTTAGCTAAATATAATCCGGACTTGCGAGCTCACTTGGAGCAAGCGACTGTTTTTTCCGGAATATCAAATTATATTCAAAACGATCTCATTAGTAGCATTTCTAAAATTTTATTAAAACAGATTTATAATGAAATTCAGCAAACTAAATTTATAGCAATAATATTAGATGAAACAACCGATGTTTCATGTCGTTCTCAACTCTCAACAACCTTTCGTTACATTACTCCTTCCGGTGAGGTTAAAGAAACTTTCATAATTTTTACAGATATTTCTGATGATCAGACTGCGTCGCGTTTATTTGACCATGTTTTAGATGTTGTTCAAAAATTCAATTGCGGTAACAAACTTATTTGTCAAAGCTATGACGGGGCTTCGGTAATGTCTGGTAAAATAACTGGATTACAAACACGTGTAAAGGATGTGTATAAAAACGCAATATATATTCATTGCTTCGCTCATCGGTTAAATTTAGTTTTATCTAAATCATGCGATAAAATACGCGAATGTCGAATTTTTTTTCAATCTATTACTTGTTTTTCAACATTTTTTAATCATTCAACAAAGAGAACAGTTGCACTAGATTTATTCCTCAAAAAAAGGCTTCCAAAATTAGCTCCAACACGTTGGACTTTTAATGGTCGATTAGTTTTAACCATTTTTGATAATTTAGATCAATTAAAAGAACTCTTTGAATATATCATTGAAAATGAGAGTGGAAAGTGGGATGGCGAGACCGTTAATAGCGCAAGGGGACTTCTTGTTTTACTTACAGATTTTCAGTTTGTTTTCCTGCTCAATGTTTTTTCTAAAATTTTTCCACAAACCGACGTACTTTTCGATATATTTCAAAGTAAACAAACTGATATAATGTACTGCATTCAAAAAATTACAGATTTTGAAAATCAACTTCAATCGTTAAGAAATAGTTTCACGGAAATTTGGACCCAAACCACATCTATTTGCGAAACTCCACAACGCCGGTAAAAAGCCAGGTGCCTTGTTGACAGTAATGAAAATGTTGAACTATTCTTTACACGTATTTATGTCGAAATTATAGATAATATTACCGCAGAAATAAATTCAAGATTTTCATCCTTAGCAAGTTTCACATTTTTAAACCTATTAGATTCTTCTAAATTTAACCAATATTTGAAAACATTTCCGGACAATCTTTTACTAAATTTAACTAAAACTTATGCTGATATATTTGACCATATTTCATTAAAGACTGAACTCATTGTGCTTTATTCTGATTCTGATTTGCAGGGAAAATCTTTTCAAGGTATTTTTAACTATTTCATTAATAACAAATTAAAAGATAGCTTCACACAATTTTATAAATTAATATGTTTAGTTTTAACATTACCAGTAACCAGTGCGTCCGCAGAGCGCAGTTTTTCTTGCTTAAAAAGGATTAAAACGTATCTTAGAAATTGTACAGGCGAACAACGGCTTAGCGACTTGGCAATAATGTCAATTGAAAAGGTTTTCCTTAAATCATGTTTGTGTGAGCAAAGTTTTTATACAGATATTATAGATGAATTCGCAAAAAAAGAAAGACGAATAGAATTAAATTACAAATAATAGTATGTACGGATCTTATTATTTATTTTGACTTGTAATATATTTATTGCCCAATTATTATTATTTTATTTTACTCACTAACTGTGATTTTTTAAATAGTAAATAGTTGAATTATTTTTAATTTTTATTGTATTGTTATTGTTTTTATTATTCAAATTTTGATTCGCTGAACATGATTACTTTCTTTATGAGTGTATGGATATTTATTTTGCAATTTTTTTGCTATTGTTGTTATTGTTATAGTAGTTCTAATAATTCGAATATGCTTTATTTATATACTTATAGTTACAGCTTTGCTTTTTTGATAAGTCTACCAACATATAATTTTTACAATTATTTATTTAAAAGTAAATTATTATATATTGGTAGCATGGGAATTAAAATGCTGATAAAATACAGTATACCTACTCTCACGTCCCCGTTCGTGATTCCTGGGTGCTTTTATATTAGAAATGTTAAAAGTAGCTAACGAGAGGGGTTCAATTAATACGCAGTAAATTTGTGGAAAGCATAATAATAGTAAATTTTTAATACCAATTGCTTCCCCTAGTTGAATTATCACGCCACGCCACTGATCTATATCATAAAATCCACGGTTAATTAAATTTAATTATTTCAAAAATAACATTTCAAGAAATTCCTGGCCATTGCTGTTAGCAAAATTTAAATTGACGATCTTTTAGTTTTCGGGGCCCGGGGGGAAAAATTGCCTTTCACTCGGATTTTTTGTAAGTTTTCGCTCGCATCACTCTAAAACTCGTAAATTTGCAAAAAAAAACACATATTTTTTTTAATTATTAATTTTTTTTTAATAATTTATACTGTATATTCGGTATATTGAAGTCATGGAAATTGACAGATTTTGAAAGTCCTCTTGCGTGGGCTCCTCTCGCTCTCCTCTATTTTTTTATGCAAATTTGGGAATCTTAGAGTGACGCGGGCGAAAGTAACAAAAAGTTCGATTGAAAAGTGATTTTTTCACCTCGGGCCCCGGAAACTAAACATATCCTATCGGAACATTCATTTTTCGCGAATAATAGGAGAATTCTCTCTATTGAATTTAGAGAGAATTTTCTCCACGCTCAAGGAATTTCAGGTTTAGGAAATTCCCATTTGTGGATTCTAGGTTCTTTTCTTACCATCTAGAGGTCGGTACTAAGATCAGTTTTCCGTGCGAAATCTTATACAAAAACTGTCAAAAGTTGTGTTCAAACGAAAAGTTTTCGCTCTCACAGAACTAACATACAGTCAAACCTTGATATCTCGAACCTCGATTAGTCGAAATTTCGATATCTCGAAACATTTCTTCGGTCCCGAGAATTTTTTATTTTCGTGCTTACTCGAATTCCGATTAGCTAAATTTTTCGATGACACCATCAATTTATCGGTCCCAAATCATTTTGTCACTTCGATAAACCGAATTATACAGAAATGCAACTCATGAATGCCGACCCTTGGCGAATATGTTCTTTAAAGAAAAACGAAAATTTTTAATTTTTTTTTTTGGACAACTGTCCGGCGCACTCAAAAATTCTCACATGTGATTTGAAAGCTATTCGCGTAGTTTTTTTTACCAGCCAACATCACATCTAGTCAATGGACCAGGGAGTTATAAAAAACATGGAACATTATTACCGTCATCGAGTCTACGATCGCAAGCTGTTTTCGTGAAGTAGGATTCACAAAAGGTGAATCTTATGAACAAATGGAACAGGATCTTGTAGTCGACTAAATTGCAGCAGATTGGGATCAATATCTGCAGCGGTTTCCGAAGACCTTTGAACTTGAGTACGAAGAATTCCTCGATGTAGACTGTGATGTTGCTACCACCAATTATCCTTCGGATGATGAAATTTTGAATGCGGCTTTAAATGCTCCGAATGAAGAAGCAAATGGAGACGATTTATCCGAGGATGAAAACCGTGAACATATGCAACTGCCAACCCCTGCATCGCAAGCACTAGCTTCTGTATCGGCGCTTAAGACGTTCATTCGGGAGCAGTCAGCTGTGCCTGATAAAATTTTCTCTTCACTTTGTGTATTAGAAAATTCCGTGGATGCAACACTAGAAGTACACTAACAAGAAAATAAATAAACCAAACTAACCGATTTGTTTCAACCAGCCAACTACATAACGTACATACATACTTACATATTATACGAGTATTTACTTTTGAATTACAAAATTGAGCCCTTATTTCGTTTTGTTTTGGTTTCACAAAAATAAGTAAATATACAAATATATACTGTTTTCAATTCGAGGCGTTTTACTTTCCCATCAGCCTTTTCGGTATAGAATGCTTATATGGCGGACATTTTTTTTTTATAAGTTTAATTTTTGATAAGTCAAATTAGTTTGCTAGTCCCTTGGCATTTCGGGATATCGAGGTTCGACTGTATTTCATTCGAAAAAAAAGTCTCCGCATCATTCACATGAAAACACTTATTTTTTATTTTATTTCGCTTTAAAACCGGCTTATTAAGTAGAAGGGAAAATCACGTGTCGTGTAGAGCGCCGCGTTAATGTACTGTGAGCAAGTCTACACTGTCACTTTTTCGTGGGAGAGATGAGTGCAGCATTTCCGCACGAAGAGGTCATTATCAGCCTTAACCCATTAAAGCCTGCCCATAGATCCCGTCGAGCGATTTTTTTGAAATTTTGTCCGAAAGTTAATATTAGTATTTGCAAAATTTCAGATCGATATGTGCGGGTTGAACGGAGATATGAGATGGGTATTTAAATACCCAACAGGCTTTAACGAGTTCTAAATCTACATGATTTGCATACATTCGCTGTACTAAAATTCTTAACCGCGGGATATGGGAAAGGTGAAAAAAGGCCAAATTATGTCTTCTTATATTGTTGTATGTGTGAACTCTGTATTATTTAGATGATAAAATCATTTTTCATACATTGGTCTCCATACATCAAGATACTCATTTCCCTAGATTTCATGTGCATTTTGTTCATACTAAAGCCTGTTACCCAAAGGAGTAAATTACGTCTGGAACTCCAAAAACCAATTCTACCGTGGATTTTTTATTTTTATTAGATAAAGGACACTAGATGCTAATTAGTTCTAGCAAAGTTTTCCCGATTTCCTGTTTATATAGCCAATTTGACGACCATCTCGTGGAATTCAAAAAAATCATAATTTTCGACTGGGGAAACCCCCAAGTAATCCTGATTATTCTGAATTCCTTCTAAGGAACTATTTGCGGCACTATCCTTAATCTAAGTAATACAAAAGAAATGAAAGTGAAATTTCTAACCTATAAGGAGAAATATGTACCTATTTGAATGCACCGTTGTTTTATGGGTATTTAAATACCCATCAGGCATTAATGGGTTAAAGCGGAAATGCACTTTAAAGGCGCACTCAAGGATTTTGAAAACTCTCTCCACATACAATAGAGAATTACAATTATATTCGCGAAACAGAAATATTCCGTACGATCTGACTCCAAGGTTTTCAGTGTTGATTAGATATGATCAGATTGGAAGTCATTTCACATCGAAAGGCTTAATACGGCAGCCTTTTTTCTCACGCAGAATGAACAGTATATTATGTCATGTTCTCCCATCATAGACATACTGTAGTACCCAATCGCATAAATTCACCAAACCGCCTAACACGATTGTTTTGAAATTTATAAATCCTACTTCTCAAACACGACTTAAAAGGAAATATTAATTATCCAAGTACAACTTCAATGCCCTCCCGTAAAAATTACACTGTCTGGAAAGAATTTATTCGCCGATTGATTGTCGATCTTAATAAATAATCAAATTAAAAAGTTACTATAGGAAATTGGTCAACCCAAATTGCCCACAGGCCACTTCCCACGCTCACCCCATTAGTAAGAGGTTCCATTGCACTATGACGAGCCCATTTATGCAAAGACCCATGACATAATGACAACATTTATGCAAATAATCCGCGCAACAGACCGTGAACGACGAACATGCATAAAAAGACCATTTCACTTGATGATAATGGTAAGAAGAATTGGTCATTTGGTCATGTTGGGACAACGATAACTTGCTTGGTCGTCGCATGCCTAATTCCAGACGTGTGGCCAAAATTTGTGGCTTGACAAGAAAATTGCAGCCAAAAACTGTGGTCAAGCAATTGCTGAAGTGTGACATAGTGTGGTGGAATGACCAGTGGTTTTCAAGCCGGCAATTTAGGGATGGATAATAGTATGGAAAACAGAACTCGTAGAAGACGTAATCATAAACAATGGGGTAGTTCAATTTAGCGAATTATGTCGACACGCGGTAAGTGTTTGTGGCAATATTTATTATTCTAATTATATGTGGTAGTAAAATACATTATTGATTATATATATACGTAAAAATATTCTAATGCTGACAGAAAGAGGAATTTTCCATGAAAGCCTTATGTCTGTTTAATTCATGGAAATAAGGAAAATAGTAGAAGTATTATTTATATTTTAATCTATTATCCGCATTTATATAATTTTGTTGATGGATTTTCACAACCTTTTTCCTGATTAAATGATCACCCCTTCAAGTGTCAATACACAATAGCAAATAAAAACGTTCTGCACCTCTGCGACAAACGGTTGCCTCTCCTGTCGCCAAGAATGTACAGCCCATCCCGACGATTGTTCAAGAACCCGTCAGTTAATATCTGTGCCGCAATCATTTTGTCCCACTTGTCTTCAGTTAATTTGGAGAAGATCAGTTACTAACTCACTCAATGTAACAATGCAGGTCTTACGTTTACCTGAACGTTTTACAATTGAACACAATAACTGAAGGGAGGGTGTGAGAACATGCAGTACTTTCACGGTCTCGAGTAGTTACGCTTGCATGGTCCAATTCATGGCAATTGTACTTGCACTCGATGACAGCGTGTGAATTCTAGGCATCGCATCATGGCGAAATAGAAAAATTTATTTGTTTATGCGTATGGAATATCCGCATTACCCATTCAAAATTTTGCATTTCATTGGGAAATGTTACACCAGAATTCGATATCATACACGGGTAGGTGACATTGATACTAACTATTGTTCGAGGCTATCATTGTCCTTACGGATATGCCAAAAGAATTCAGTGAGTGATACAGGCGGTGCGTGATTGAATATGCTCGGAATTGGGAGGAATGTGACTGTGGATATTTCTTTAGAAATGATTATGAGCGTATGAGCCGAATAAATATTATTCTTCTTTAGAAAGGGTTGCGGATATTCATGAACTAGTGAATAATGGCTTACTATTGTATACACGCATTTAATAGTGGTAAATTTTAACTTAGGGATATTTGGGAAAGCAAATATGATCTTCGCAAAATGGTATGATTCTTTCTAGCATAGTAAAGAGGATGTGTAATAATTTAAATCTTCCAAAACGCCCACTTCTGTTATAGATGCTCAATATTATAATCTGTAATAATCGCGAGTGTATTAGGAACTGAAAGCAGTGGGACCCACGGGAGAGCAACTCAATATCGGCAGGAGATTTAAACTGTGTGGGATTGGTCATCAGAAAAATAGACATGACTCTTACTACAAAAAAAAATCTTCGGATGCAAACAATAAACAAATCTACACATGCGTATTATGACACAAGGTTCCTGGTTCCGTGAAACGCTACGCTAAGCAAAAGAAATCATCCACAATTACCGAAGGCGATAAATCTTTTATAACAAAAATAAATAGTAAACATCGTAACGAACTGACGCCGAACTTCGATGACAAGACGAAAAGGACCGTCATTGAGATGATGAGGACGGAAAGAAGACACACCTTAACTAGATATTTAATAAGAGCACATTCTCTATAGAATTCTGCAAGCAAAATATGTTCAATTTTTTTTTACTTTTTCCATACGCTAACAAAAATTCTAATACATTCCTTCCCTTACTTGTAAGACCATATCAAAACATGGTCAGGAAAATATACACGATTTGCTTTTTGATGATATCCATTTATTTAACATAGACCAGCATATATGTATTTACGTCGTCAGGAGGCTGGATCGGGTGTGTGCCGTTGGTGGACCGAGCCTGAAAATATATTAAAAATAACCAATGAGCTTGATTATTTAACAGTTCTTATACATACGTATTTAAAATTAATAACTTCATGGCTGACTCCACCCAGCCTAACCGGTAAATCACTCAAGGCTCGGCCTCACGCAGCGATCTGGGATCCCGCCAATCAAAGCATTGACTCCCCCAGCCTAACCGGTATAACGCAACGGGCGCAGCGCTTACAGAGTGATCTGGGTTATATCAGTCATACTAATTGGCCAGTGTATCGCAACATTGACTCCCCCAGCCTAACCGGTAAATCATTTACACCTTGACCTCACATAGCGATCTGGGATCCCGCCAATCAAACCATTGACTCCCCCAGCCCAACCAGTAAATCGCTAGGGGCCCGCCAATCACACTGCCGGCTCGTCGTCAAGGGCACATTAACACGAGACGACTTGACGAACCACCACCAATCAGTCAAACACAATTAACGGCAATACTTACCAATATAAACTACTCGCGACTCGACGTGTCCTTTTTTACTTTAGAAAGAGTAAGAAAAAGGGTACGTCTGCACTACATATGCGTTATATAAAGAAACGCATAGCTAATTTATATGAAATATGAGGAGACCACATAGCGCACTTTCTTCCCAAAGATGGAAAGATGCTCTTGGTCGGACTTCTCATTAATACTTCTACGCAATACAATTTAAGTGAAAACTAGCCTTGGTCGTACATACTGAAGTATATTATGGGATCACTGACAGCCAACAATTGTCAAAAGTATTTTGTGAACCACACGATTCAGCTTAAGAACTAATCGATATCTAATTAAATTCATTTGAAAGTGGTGTAAACATTTGCAATTGCTCAATGGCTATAAATGTTGATAGACTCTTATAAAGAGAAATTAATCCTTAAAACTAAAATAAATAACCACAAAATTAATAAATTTAATTTAATTGAACTGCTAACATTCGGTGGAACATTCGGTGGGGTCTAGTTAATGCCATACATCAATTACTTCTGCGAATGTGAGAGGACGAGGTAATTCCAGACGATTGGCGCAGAAGCATCATCTGCCCAATTCGCAAAAAGGTAGATAAACTGAGGTGTGAGAATTACAGGGGCATATCACTAGTCTGTACGTCCTACAAAATATTGGCGAAAATTCTGGAAAATAGAATAAAACCGTACACAGAACGAATCATTGGCGAATATCAATGCGGTTTCAGACCTGGTCGCTCCACAATCGATCAGCTCTTTCCGGTCAAACCGATACTTCAGAAGTGCTCGGAATACGACGTAGACGTATATAAAATCTTTGTCAACTTCAAGCAGGCTTACGACCGTATCGGTCGTGGTGTACTGTACAACATCATGTTGCTATGTGATATACCAGCAAAATTAGTGCGACTGACAAAGATGACGATAACCAACTCTTAGACTTACATACTTATATATTTGAAACACGCACTGGTCTGAAGCAGGGCGTTGGACTGGCACCCACGCTCTTCAACCTAGCACTGTTATTCGGGCTATGAATATGAACACCATCGGGACGCTACTCATCAAGTCGACACAATTAGAATCGTACGCCGACGATATCAACATCATGTCGCGAAGATTGGCCGACGCAGAAGAACTTCTGCGTACACTCGACCCCGAAGAAGTTAGACTACGTATCAACGAGGGTAACCTAAAATAACAGCGCAATCGAGGACAAGAACGCCAACTCAACATCGAGTGAACGACTTCATATATCTGGGTTGCAACTTGTCAAAGGACGCCACAGAAACAGACGAAATCAAGCGACGGATACAGCTAGCTGGTAAGACTTTTTTCTCTTTTGTTCCAATAATGAGATCGAAGCATTAAGGTAGCATATGACCGTGAAGGTCGGGCCGTGCCATCTGGCGAAGAAAAAGGCCCCTCAACGAGCTAAGCAACGGCCTATGCTTGTTGTAGCTCAGTTCGGGAGATGTGGGCGGGGTTTTCGCCGCTCGTTGCCCCTGTCCTTTACGTATTAACAAAAATTCATAGGCCTGGGAGAGACAACACAAACAGGGGAGGTAAAAAATGGGGAATAAAAAAAATAGTTTATACGGATGAAATGGTTAGTGGACGGATCACACGCCCACGCGGTCGAATCTGAGTCCGGGTGTAATGAGACCCTCGGCCTCTCGTTTCGTACTACTAACAGATCACTACTCATCAAGTGCTGCTTCGATCTGCCGGTGGGAGCAGCACTACTAGCCCATAATATGGTTCATTACAGGTTGTTTATTACAAATAGTCAAACTCCAACGGCTTCAATGGGCAGAGCATGTATAACGAATGGACGATGGCCGCGTGCCAAAGAGAGCTATGAACGGACTTCGATTCGACGGAGCGAGACTGCAAGGACGACCGAGAGTTCGTTGAGAGAGCTCAGTATAAGCGGACGCCGCGCAACTACTGGGCTTCCAAGATTGAAGGACGTGGTAACGTGACCGAGATAATTGGAGGAAAACGATCCAGGCGGCCAAAGCCCGACGTCGGACTGTCGCGCCAGGATGATGATGATGAAAGTTGGAAATAACGTCCCGTGAAGGCTTTTCGGTTCCGGGTTAGTTGGACTGTCAACATAAGGGCGGCGTCGACTGGGAACGTATTTGAGCGGCAACGAGCTTCCGTCAAAAGCATAAACAAGCGGCAGGGCACATCAGATGTTGAGGATTTTCATAAAGCCAAGCAGCTACGAGCGTCTCGACTCGAGCGACAGATCTAAAAAAATTGAATTTGCCGCTCGTAGTCCCGAATTTCTTCAAGGAATGTATGCGAAAGATGCATTATGCCGATTGATTTTTTTGTGGAATGGAAGAGATATAGGCTGCGTCTTGGGAAACTTACAGGATCAGACAATTTGACAGTGAGTAACAGAGATGTGAAGTATTGCATATCCGTAAGTTGAAAAGAGAGTGTCGCTTATCTGAGAGGATCTTTAGATGGAAAATATACCGGAAAAATTTGTTGGTTCGTTTCCCCATCCTATGATTTCTAAACAAATACATCTACCGGCCTTTCTGTCTTTTTCGCTCTAGTGCAATTACTAAGAAACAGGCCTAACAAAAATTGGTTTGTTATCATTCTGCTCTCTCGTGTGCGTCGAATGTGTGAATGTATCAGTTAAATGCGTCTCCTTTTCACTTACGGATACACAATGCTTGGCCATCTCTGTCGCTTACTGTCATTTCCTTAACTGGTCAGGCTTTCTGGACCGCGATCATTGTTAAGTGAACTGAGGCGCGAAGACGCCGGCAATGGATGATCGCTGTCCCTCGTAGCCGGTTATTTGGCGAGAGCTTGTTGACATTTGTGTCGTTGGAGTAAAATGCTTGTAGTGGACGACCGGGTTAATTCAGTTCAACTATTCGCAGTCGGAGCTTATGCTTATGAATCAAATTCAGCAAACATTTTCCCCGTTCCTAAGGGATCAATTAAAGTCTCACTAATAAACTTAAAAAATGCAAGTCCGTTTAAAGCTGATTTACTCTTTTGAATTTTAACACTAAAACCTATGCAAATTTATCATCGAACTCGTATGCGGTCATTGAAATTTCATATGGAAATTTAAGTTCGGAATCTTAAGAAAGAGGGAGGGCGATGTATGCTATGTATGTGATTATTCTTCACGCGTACTCTAATTTAAATTAGAACCCCACATTTGAATGACACAATGAAAAGACAGCCCCTTTGTTAAGTGTTTGAATTTATTAAGACACATGAAGCAAGAATTTCATAATGGACCATTAAACAAAAAGTTTTCCTATTAATTTTATGATGTGTTGATTTTTAATCGCAATTTGAAATTACGAAGGATTGAGAATATGAATATGGAGCACAATTTCACTTGTTTTACGATACCAATAAAATGCTTTTAAAATGTTGAAATTCTAAATGGGGTAGCGAATGACCTTCGTTCTAAACATAAAATATGAAGATTCGTATATGTAGTATAGCCGCATATAAACATAACATTTCAATATCTTTTTTTTTTTCAGAAAAGCGTATGTGATCACTTTTTTTTTCAAACAGTTGCGAGCAATTATAAGCATCCTTTTGCTTCGTTTACACGTGAACATTAAGCAAAACAAGGAATATAGAACAATTGGATCTCTTTTTGGAACGAGTCAAATGCTCGTGAATTCATGTTGGCCATGTAAGAACAGAAAGGTATCTTTTTGTTGTTTGTGGTTTTCAGTGAAATTTTTCAATGTTCCGTGTTTAGCTGTAAACGAAGCATTATAAATAAACACAGTTTGGAAAAAGTCTTCTTTTGACAGGCAACTGAATCAAGTATACCTAACAAGTAACTCATTTTATTACAAAAAATTTAATTTTACCAATAATTATTCAATTAACTACAATTATTGGATATGCCATCTGGAGAACCCTTAGGCAAGTAAGTTTTATCTACTTATGAATAATTGCGCGAATGTCAAGGACTGTAGCAAACTGCATTTATATTAGTCAAAGATCAGCCAAGATTAAGAGGTAGCTTGGTACTACATACTTGTAAGCCCGCTGCGATGATTTATTGTTTTTGTTCAACATCTGAAGACAATAAGTCTCTCAGAAGCAATTGAATACTATGTAGACAATAATTTAACAATAGACAACTGAGATCACCTGCTTTTTATAAACCTTAGCGTGGAACATGTAAACATCAGGAATAGATTCTTTACGCTAAAACACGTCACGTTTTCTGTGACTGGTGGTAGCGAACACACCAAAGAGCTACTTTGTCTTCATCCCAGCATTAAATTGTATGAGATCTTAAACAACGAGCACGTTTCTAAAGAGTTGCATAGTATGATAATTTGATGGACTTCTTTGAAATAATTGAAGGTATTGTATGTAACGATGTACGTATACACATAATTATTCGAGGACATGGATCGGTTCTATTGAAACAATGGGATGTTATAGCACTAGTGACATCATAATATTTTAGATTAATTGATTTTTGATCCTATGTACTTAACCTATTCAATCCGGACTAATTATGGTAAATATTGATACGTATCAAAAAACACAAGTCCTGGAATGACATTCAAATATGTGTGTAACACAGTGAAAATTATGCAATACTCTTCGCAAACAACAAACATCGTGTACTGCGCTACAGTAAGCTGGAAACCTCTTAAGAACTTTCGGTTGTCCATAAAGCCATTCATCATAATTTGGCGCCCAACGTGGTGCTATATTAGATTAAGTTAAGGGCGGTGGGCTTCGAAGGGCTGACAAATCTTTGTGTGCTATACTCCAGGGTTGACATTCGAGTTTCATCAAGCCCACAAATCTGCTCACGATCAGGTATCTATAGGTTTCACCTCCGCTTGAGTGAGCTCAGTGGGCTACAACATATCATGCCAAGGTCCATACTATACCAAGAATTGTGTAATTGTTGGCCCGAGGAATTCATGGACCGATTGCTGGACTTTATGGATCGATCGAATTGTTACTATATGACTATAGCCCGTTTCCTCAATATCTGCTTTATCCGGGACACTACAATAAATTAAACCTAAGCATATGCAACGCCTAAAATATGATAATACAGTAGAAAAATCGGCTAATTCAGTAGAAATTCAGCTGATTTTCTTGGAATTCCGCGTCTTCTATTCTACGTCTGTTACGTCATTCAGTATTAATTTGCGGCTGAGTTGGTTTCAAATCCTCTTCCATCAAATATATTTCCAGAACTCTGTTTTTTATGACCAATTGTTTTGAGTTTTTAATCTTTGACATTTGCTGGACCCGATGGAATCATTCCTGCGGACCTTCAGAATTCCTTCGATATTGTTCACCCGTGGATAGAGGTTATCTTAACTATATGCTAAGCATTGGGCTACATTCCAAGAAGCTGGACGGAAGTGCTGGTAATTTTTATCCCTAAGGCAGGCACGCACGCTCGATCAAGTGACCTAATCAGCCTCTCTTCAACTTTGGTCAAACTCCTAGAGAGACTGATTGACCTTCATTTTCGTAATACCATCCGGTCACGCCTTCTAGTCACCTCGCTACACTTCTAATGGAACTGTAGGTCAGTTGATACAGCTCTGCACTCTCTGGTTGTAAAATTCCTATTATACAAGGAATAAATTGTACGTCGGCTGTGTTCCTGGATATTGAGGGTGCTTTCAACAACATTAAACCTAGTGGGATAATAGAAACATTAAACTCACCGGACTGCTGCTTACATCCAGGACTATTCGTAATACTTTGGGAACGCCGTCTGTGAGTAGAGGAGCTTGTAGAGGCACCCTCCAAACCAGGATATTGTCGCCTCTTTTTTGAAACTTAGCAGTTAATAAGCTGCTTTAGAAACTGGAAGAGATTGGTTGCCATGTCATTGCCAATGCAAACGATGTTGTCATTGCTAGTTCTGGTAAGTTTGCAGGAGTCCTGAGTGAGATATTGCAGAATGCTCTATGCATTCTTACTGAATGGTTAGGCCATGTGGCGTCGGGGTAAACGTCGACAAAACGGAACTTGTACCCTCCACTAGCAAGCGCACAATTCCCCCTGTTGAACCTCCCCTTTTCGATGGCAAGAGACTGGTCTTTGCTGATAAAGCTAAGTTTCTTTGATTCACCTTCGACAGGAAGCTGACATGGAAGCTGAATATTCTAGAACGTGCGAGCAAGGCTACTATTGCACTCCACTCGTGCAGGAAGGCCATAGGTAGGGACTGGCGCCTCTAGCCGAAGGTGGCGTACTGATTATTTACAGCAGTGGTACGTCCTATTCTACTATACTGCATATGCTAGAGTTCGGAGTTCAAATCGCGACCAAAAAACCTGCCTCTGGGTATTAATAGAACTCTGACAGTGCTCCGAGTTTGTCAGTATAAAGACGGCGCGGATAGGAGGTGCATGCTAGCAACCGCTCCTACGAAAAGTGGATGTGCTATCAAAACGTCAACAAGGCATAAAGATGCTAGAGATGTTGACGCGTCCATGCCCCTGGAGTGGTCAAGGCCATTAACATATGCGTGTGGTGGACGACACTCAGAGTGGCGTCCTACTGGAACCAGCTGAGGAAAGTGCAAAAACTTGCTGCGATTGTCGGTACGAGAGCTTTGATAACTACTCCGTCGGCTGGCTTGGATGTTCTGCTCACATTGCTTCCGGTAGATATTTTACGGGAAAATTTGGGGGCAAACACGACCCTTCGCCTTCGCGATAATGGCTACTGACGCGCACTGAGGAGTGGTCACTCCGCTATTTTAAGTGGTCTGGATCTCCCAGCGGAAACCGATTACATCTCTCCGAAATTTGTTTTTGGCAGCGACCACATTAGCCTGATCTCCTCCAGGGATCAATGGGTGGACATCACCTTCATTATACCCGACTCCTCGGCTATCTATACCGGATGGCTCAAATACCGATATAGGAGTGGGTGCGGGCATTTACTCGCAGGGACTGAGGATTTACTTAACGGTTCATCTTCCTGACTACTGCAGCGTTTTTCAGGCGGAGATTTCGGTTATCTCGGAAGCTCTGTCTTGGCTTGGGAGGCTTGTCGTAACTCTCAGAGACATTACTATTTATGCAGATAGTCAGGCTGCAATATGTTCGTTTGAATCTGTTATTGGTTTATCAAAAACTGTTGAGAATTGTCGTTCGATCTTTAGGGAAATGAGTAGTTTGTTTAATATTACTATTTGTTGGATTCCACGTCACAGTAGCTTCACGGGTAATTGATGAGCTGGCCCGTTAAGAGGCCATCGGCGCCGCTGATATGAATCTCAACAACATTAAACCGCCTATAACAATGTGTACAATGACTACCAAGGCCACTGCGGTTGGTAGGGCCAATGCAAGATGGCTTGGCGGTAATACTTGCCAAACTATGAGGATGATATGGTCCAGGCTGGATCCCAATTGCTCTGCCAAACTGCTCTCATTCAGCAGGAAGAACGTTAGTAAGGTCGTGGAGTTATTACTGGGCACTGTCCAACCGGCGAGCCTGCGAAATGGCTTCGCCTTCCTTATCATGATTACTGCAGAAGTTGTCAGGATGAGGACGATTAGGAGAGTGTTCCTTACCTTCTTTGCCACTGGCCAGCTTGGGCTGATAGGAGGAGGAAGTTTCTAGTAATCTCTTTTTCCAAGACCCAGAAGGTCTTGTCGATGTTAGTGCGCACATCGCATATCGCGCTCGGTGGCCATGGTCGTTCGGTCATCGCTCTACGATAATAATCTAAAGCTTGGAGCTCAAATCTCGGCGCGACGAAAACTGCCTGTGGGTACTAATACTCGTAGAACTCTCACAGTACTCCGAGCTATTCAGTATAAAGACGGCGTGGATAGGAGGTGCATGCTAGTAGCTGCACTTCCGAAAAGTAGATATGCTATCGAAATGTCAACAAGGCAAAGAAATGCTAGAGATGTTAGCGCGGTCATACCCCTGGAGAGGTCAAGGCAATTAACACACACATGTGTGCTATAATTAATCACGGCAACCTCTGCACTTACCTACCTTATGACCAATTAAATTTTCTCATTTTAATGAGCAAACATAGACAGTTCTATCTGTCAAAATGTCAGCCGCTCGTATACGCTGTTTGGAACTATCGCCTAATAAATTTTAACTAGAGGGGGGTGCCGTTTAGCGTTTATCTATAGGATAAACTTTAACCAGACATTGTGAAAACGGCCCTACAAATACGATTATTTTTATAAATTCTTATTCTAGTGCAACAACCAGTCTTACTCCAAATTAACGTATTCGTGTAATACAAGTAGATACCAAAATAGCAATAAAAAAAAAAGAAATAATCACATTATATCCATTCACTTGACTCATTCTTTTGTCATCCTGTCAACTCATTTTTCAAGTCATTCAACCAAAATGCATCATGTAATCAAGTGACCGCCATTGAAAATAAAACCATAACTTGAATTGAAATGATGCTGAGTCCTTGTTATCCGATTTTACGCTCAACTCTTTTTTGTACTTTTCGCTTGAAGTATCTTTCAAAAGCACGACATTGAAAAAGGAAAAGTAAAGAGTCGCTACCCTTTGAAACGGTCACCGCCATTTAATAAAGTAATTATCATTGAGGCATAAGTGAAATCTGGCAAGTAGACCATCTATGGCGCTGGTATTTTCGAGGATATTTTTTCCAGCTTTCTGGTTGGCTTTCTTCAAATGCGCTCCCCCTCTTCCTTTAGCGTTACTTTTCATTTTTTGCAAAATCATAATATCATAAATTTTCATCGTTCAAAAACTGTTTGTAACAGAAAAAGCAAAACTGCGAGATTTATGTGAAATATTCAAAACTGGAAGCAACCCTTCAGGACCATGTCCACATGAATGTACGATTAGTTGGAGTTTTGGCTTTTCATTGGAAGTCACTATGTACGATGGGCGCCGATGAGGACAGCAATTCCCAGTGTGGACAAGCAGGATTGCTTTCGGGATAAAAGATCCCAGAAAAGTATAATGGTATCTATCACTCGATTTTCATTTTAGCAAGCACTAATATACTAAAGAGATCTTACTAGTACTAGACAAATATTCACATAACAAAATCGAACGAATATTAAATTCGAATTTTCTACTACCACAGAATTTCCACTTGGGATACCAATATCTGCATCAGTGGCCCTTCATCGGGTTTGCGATAAGACCTAAACTGAAAAAGGGGTGAATTTGCATATCATCTTCATTTCCCAGCCTCCATGGCTACACCAAACAGAGTAGTGTTGCGAAGGACACTTTTGGAAATTGCTTCGCATAATTTCGTAATTAATCATTTTCGCAATCATCCACTCTGCGCGAATCAAATGACGTCTATGACAATAGAGGCAGCGACGTCACGAGATGACTTTGGCGACAGCTTCGTCGGGGCTGGATTCTTTGCACCTTCCGCTGTAAGATCTCATCATTGTCATTATTCTGTCGCATATCCCTTACCATTGAATTCTTTTTTGTGTGCTCCGTGTGGCTTTTTATCATACGTCGTTAGAGAGACAAGAAAAATACAAATTTCGCCGATGATATATGACTCATCAATTTTTTCTCATCTTTTATTTACTTTTGTGGCGTCGTTTTTCAGAAATGATAGCGTCCCTTGGTTGCAATGCAATGCAAGTTTTCCACGTGTGTTTTAAAAGTTGCCTGTGGAGATTTGCTTAGGCGATAACCTCCGAGCCGGATTTCGTTTTCAAAGCGTTTTTTTTTTTTGAGTTTATTTTATGCACGGAACGTAGAACTATCATTGCTACTGACTCATGAATATTTAACAAGACATCGATACGTACCTTGAGTCTTAAAAAAAACGCGTCATCCGTGAGATTTAATCGGATTAATATACTCACAGTAAATTTCTTTTTTGATGAAAGCATATCGCACACTGAAATCTTATTACAGTCGAAGAAAGCATGTGCCGAATGGGAACATAGACGCCATAGGAAAGTTAACACTTAGCTTGGCTGATTTTAAGGATACTTAAAGGTTTGAGTGCAGCTTAACGTTGTTTCAGTTTTACGCGGTATTGCCCGAAGTCGTACGCAGTAATTTGGGATTCGGCGAAATAGAGCAAGATTTTGTTTGATACCCACATACAGTTTCACGGTGCTTTTTAGAAGTATGAGGTAACTACTAAGGATGATATTTGCACGGCCTTCCAAGAACGACTCGAGGTAGATCTTTACCCCTATGCGTTAAAATCAATGCAAAGGCTATACGCACGGTAGCACCTAAATCGCGACCTTCATTCTACTAACCGTAGTTACCAATAAAGGGCTTCCCAGCAAAAAACCGTACCCCTCGGTAACGCATACTACCCAAAATAGCTATTCTAAATAGCCATCCTGGCATACCCACCATTTTCACTCAGCCCATAGGACTTTCAAGAGATCCATGGCGCGGGGGCTACGATTTTCAGGATTAGGTAACCCAGGTACGTACCCAACGTAGATGGCTATTCGGGGGCTACGATGTTCATGATTTAGGTAACCCAGTTACGTACCCAACTTAGTTAACCACTTAGGAAAGGTAAATTCGGCGGTAGCCTACGTTAGTAACATTGGCGGACACCGTTGGTTGGCAAAATACCTGTGGCATTGTTGCATTTTTTTGTTACCCTCTCCTTAACATTTCGTACCACCCATGCAGGGGCTACGATTTTGATGTTTTGGTTAACCAGGTGGTTAGCCACGCTTTTTGCTGGGTTGACATAGGCAAAGTGAAGCTTAAGCTTGGATGGACAAATTGTCGGATAAGATGGCAGATACTCCTTGAAAAATGGGTCAAATGCTTTGCGTTCGGACACATTGCAATGAACTGCTGTAGCAAAAAAGGATAGGTAACTCATGTGTTTCAAATGTGGAACCGGAGGCCATGAATTCAGAACAAGCAATAGGGAGCCGAGCGGCATATTGTGGAAAGAGCGAACTGCAAGCGTTTCACCGGAAGCGCGAAATGCCTGGCATATCACGAGTCAATGAAGCGATTCAATAAATGAAGTGCTAACGCGCCGGATCTGCTGTGGCAGGCTACCAGAGAGGAGGGGGCGATGTGGCAATTGTCCGCGACCAATATAACAACCTAAATAGCTCGATTTGGGTCACCGACTAACAAAAGCAGACATGTGGAAGTCGTGCCTTTTAACAACGCATTTCAGAATCACTGACAGTATTGTCCGAACAAAAATCGGTAGCATACATATATACAGCTACTAGGCTCCACCACGACTGGACCGTCAAGGATTCGAAAGATTGCCGGACCTACTCATGCACGACGGCAATAAGCACTGCCCAGTAATAATAATGGAAGATTTTAACGCATGGGCGATAGAATGGGGAAGCCGAGAAACGAATGCCAGAGGGCGTGTACTCCTCCGCGCTTTCTCGAAATGTGATGTTCTCATATATTCTGGCGGCAGCAACACCTTTAAAGGCCGAACGGGCTCTGTTATCGACCACAGGTTTGTTACCAGTTCTTTGATATGAAGCGTCGAGGGGCGCATTAGAATTATACTCCCAGCGACCATCAGGACGTCTTTTCTATACGATCTCAATGGCCGCCAACCGCTACGACCGCGTTTTGCAAGGCACCACTCTGTGTCGATTGCAGTCGACGGTGAAAAAGATACATACTTATAAACCGTTCTCCGTGCTCTATAGGTTGATCGTTAATCGCAAACAATGTGCGACAGACGTAACTTCCAATGATGAAACTATCCTCGCCATATCGAAAAACGAGCTTCCCCAAATCGCTTCAAGAATCGAGGATAGTAACGCGTTTGGTCTTTCTCAACAGTCTACCCCAAATCGTGGAGGAAAAACCGACAGTGCGATTTCCGACACACACACACTGGATTCCAAGAACGCTAACTTCGCGAACTGGTGTATGTCCACGTATCTATGCAAAAGATTGGGTTGCCTGTTCCTCAATATGAAACTGACGAAGGGTTTGGAGAATACAATACCAGGTGCTTCATAAGGATCGGTTCTTGGCCCTTTATTGTGAAACATAATGTATAACGGCATCTTGGATTTACCCGCACCCAAAGAGGTGACGATAGTCAGGTTCGCGTGTGATATAGCGGTGGTAGCGGAATATATTGAAATGCACGCCAGCGAGGTAATCACTACAATCAAGTTGTGATTGGAGAAAGTGGGCTTAGAGCTGACTGAGCATAAAACGGGGGTCATTGTCATCAGTAAACGCAGAAAAAAGTGCTCTCTGAAAATTGGAGTTGGAAGTACCATTATTATGTACTTCGAAGCCAGCCATTAGGTACTTGGCATTGATGTTTGACACGAAGCTGAGCTTTGGAGTGCACTACATTTAAGTATGGGAGAAGCGCGAACGTCACTGTCACTTTGAGAGGAATCATGCAAAACTTTGATAGTCCTGGTACGAGTAGCAGTCTTCTGCAGTCAAGAGTAACAATTTCTGTTCTGATGTACGTCTTACTGGTGTGGGGCGGTGCGCAGCTCTACACTTGCAACATCAAGGATATCCGTTTGGTATACCGAACGAGCGCCTTGAAGGTATGCTGCGCATACCGAACAACATCCCATAACACGGCCCACGTTTTCTTTGGAATGATCGAAATAGACATTCTCGGTGATGAGTAAAGTCCCTTCGTCATAGGGGTGGAAAATCAGACAAAGAAACAAGTCACTGAAAATTTGACAACAGTATTTTATATTGGTCGTTGGATGTACATACACTCTCATTCCGCTGATGGACAGATGGGTGATCCGAAAGCACGGTGAGTTCAACCCACCCCTATCACATTCGTGAAATGTATAAAAAAAAATGCGACCTGAGCTATGGCTGCGAGATCTGTACCCTAACTTTAGCCTCCGGAAACATGCTAACAGCATTTCAATGAAAGGTCCTTCGGCGAATATGCAGCGCAGCTTGCGACCGAAATGCATCGCGCATCTGGTACAACCAAGAGCTGTACGAATCGTATATACCTATACGATGAGCTGGAAATTTAAGTTACAACGCCTTCAGTGGACAGGACACAAGCACGAACGACAGCCATATACCTAAACTAATATAGGAAGGACACATCAGCGGAGCAAGATGAGACTCAGTAAATGCTTCGCCGAATATCTGGAGGGTGCCCGAAAGTGGAGCACGCTTTAACTTCACCGTGACAATTGAAAGAAAAGATTCCACGCCGATAATGAATAATTGAAAAAAAATATCATTGATACGCGCTATTTTATTAACTCAAATCTCAGAACATCTTGTTGAGACCACGCTGAGACAACCTGGTTTCATTTCCCTGACATTGCACTCTTGCAGCGACACAAAAATAAAACAAAACGTGATCATGCCATTTATGCGTACTGAATAAATGTAAATTGCCTTTATTATTGCTCGAATTTCTGAATAGCAATCTATCTTATAGAACAAGGATTGGCCTAATTTCATTTGTTCTATTGTCCACTTTTCAGTGCATAGAACGCCAAATGGCCCTAAACCCTGACCATTGCACTGATGACAAAAACAATAAACCATAGGGAAGTAACCAACAATATTGCAATTGTGGCCCTCCTCAATACGAGAAAATTAACTCATTCAAGTCACTTAATTGACTCAATTCGTCGTCAACGGCCCGAATTGGAGAAGAGTCAATTTGCTGCTGAAAGGCTTCACCATACAAAGTCACAGCACTGTGCTGGAAGTCCATACTATGTATCGTACGTACAACAGGGTGATTAGGTTTTTGATATGTCGAATAGACCTACGACTAGGCCAGGGGCTATACAGCTTCACGATAATAATTGCTAGGCCTAATTGGTGCACAGATATCGTAAGAGGTTTCCACGACCACGCAATATCGTGCAATTTAAACTAGTGTACATCTGATAGTGTTGCATTTGGAAGTTTCAGTACATTTTACTGTGATATGACAGGGCATGAAAAATTTCTTGTTCATTTGAATCTCCTTCTTGGTTGTGATTATTTCTAAGCTTTAATGAGGACATTCCTCTTTCTTACTCGTAGGGACGGAACCAAGTGGAATGCAGAGATGAGATATTAACATCCGAGGGTAACGTTAACTGTCAATAGCCGATTGATTTACCTGATTGGATAAGGCAACACTGTCTCCAATTAACTAGCTATATCATACATCGCTGAAAAAGATGAGATACGAACTAGATGGAGTCTCATATTGAATTATATTACACGGCATCAATTGCACTAATCGGGATCTAAGAGTAATGCCATAGTACGCACATACGAGGAACTAGTCGTCATCTAGATTCTGCAATTCAACCTCCCAGCTATAGATACTCAGATAGTCTCTCGTTTCGTATGCCACTTTGCGTTATTTCTTGTCATATAAAATAAGCATCTCGTTGCATTGAAGAACGCAAACGTTACAAACTGCCAGCAAGTCATATTTGAAGGGAGGCTGAGTAATTAAGGCAAATTACCGCGCTCTGCAGTATGGCACGGGTTTTAATTGGGGAGACCTCGGTGCACTGCATGCAAGAATTATTAATTGGCAACGGTTGTCATAGTCGAATGATAAACGACACGAATATGGTTGCGCTATACGAAAATCGCAGAATGCATTTCCAAATGATGACAACTGATTTTTCTGCAAGATATGGAAATCATCAGTGGCCAATTCGTGGATACAGATGTCTATGTACGTATACTATACAAATAATTGAAATCAAGCAAAGCAAGGAGTCACCTGACGAGTAACTTGGCTATTTCGTGAAAATGTCCGATTGAATAATATAATTTGTGGAGGTTACTGAAGATTGATTACAGCGAAATTATGATTTGAACTGATTTTATCAATTTTCTACACGCGATAGGTTCGTGAATCCTTTTACCGCTAAACAAGAGCTTCGTGGAAGTGAAAATGCGAATAATGAACAAATGATTTTTCAATTTCATTTCAGAATACACAATTATGAAATTTGTTATTTATTGCGTGACTTGAGTTTGTCTATTGACATGCACAAATACAGAAAAACCAAAACTCTAGATAAGAGTGCAGGCTGTAGACTAGACCAACAGGTAGCTACAATTTGTTCAACAGCATCTGAGGAAAATGAAGAGCGTAGCCTCTTAAAATTTGACTTGGCGTGAACGCTAGATTTGCATCTGGAACTTTTCTCTGTGATTCAAATTAAAGTTAACATTAGCCGCTTTCGATTCCGCTTTCCATCACAAACCGAAAAGAATGCCACGGCTCTGCGACGAGCGAACTTAAACAGCCACCAGCAGATACTTCGCGTCGTGGGGGCGAATTGCGGACCGATGAGATCCCATATAAGACCTGGATTAAAACCGGTCTGTCGTTTTGTATGAAAATGGTCTGAGATTCAGTTGAATCGAATGCGGCTCTTATCACTATAGGCCAGTTAATTGCTTTAGATGAGTTCCATCACGACTATTCTAAATTTACTGTGCGTTCTTAGAAAACCGAACGAGACTGCGCAAACATGCTATTTTTTTAGTTTTTTTTTTTTCAAAACTTCCCGGCCGCATTGCGGTGACCTACATCGATGCCTTCTCCGCGGATTGGTTTCGGTCTACCGTTGGAGGGACCGTCAAGGATCTTCCTGGTTTTGATGTATTGGTGGAGTCATCCATACCAAGGCTAATTACACCGAAGGTAGCAGGTACCCCACTCCAACGCGTCTGAGACTCTATCTCTTATAAAGAGAAAGAACCCAGATCTTACTGTATCGCATTGGCGATTGTTCCAATCAGTGGAACTTAAAAATCATTCAGCGGAACCGGATCTCCTGATGGGAGTAGATAGGAGGTCCGCGGATAGAATACGGGCCAACGGGGGAATGATCTACTTCGGATTGAAGAGGATATTCATAAAATTTTAGCCGGGGTCCATGCAAATTTCCATCACTGCAGAACGGCAACGGCCAACCTGTTTCAGCACCTTAGCCATGGACTTGCTGATATCGCGCGGATACAGGAACCGCATCTGTATAAAAATAATGTCTGTGGACTTGGCAGTGAACTCAGCGTGTTCCAACCAACAGGCAGCTACAGTCAGAGGGTGCATTGTTCCCAAAAAAGAAGTAAATGTAATTTTTATCCCGCAACTTAGCAATGGAGACACAACTACAGTGTACTGGGAAGTGAGGACAGGTATCATCGCCGCGTAGAGTTGCCTGCTGTCGGCCGTTTACCTCCCGTATGAAAACAATCACACCACGACTGCAGAAAGTAGCCACTGCAGCGACAAAAGCCGAAGTTATCATCGGCTGCTATGCAAACGTACACCATGAGATATGGGGAAGCACTGACATAAATGGAAAAGATAATCACTTATAACAATTTTTAATCTTAACTAACCTCAAGAAAGGAAAAACGCCGCCCGCAGTGCATCCAACAACGCAAGGCAGTCCGATAAGGCGGACGACTGGAGCCAATGGAGTTACCTCTCTTCAAAAAGAAGATAAGACGATCTGAATGGGGCACTTGGAGAGAATTCCGTGAGAACATTGAGGGACATATAGAGGTTGCCAGACTCTAGAAGATCCAATTATGAAACATACTCTCGTCAGGTAGTACTGCTATCATCGGCAGATCGCCCTGAAGGGTACTAATCTTTCGATAGTACAGAACTAGAGGCTGAGGGTCCAATTACACTCGGACCCCCACGCGAGCGCGAGGACGGCTCCGCCAACCATTCCATTCTTATCGCCTAATTTTTCTTCATTCCCCATTTTGCCGCCTCTGTTTGTGTTGTCTTCCCCAGGCCTATGAATTTTATATATGTTTGTATATATATATATTATATTAATACGACGGGGGCAACGAGCGGCGGAAACCCCGCCCACGTCTCCCGAACTTAGCTGCAGCAAGCATAGGCCGCTGCTTAGCTTGTTGAGGGGACTTTTTTTACGAAATATTTTAGCACGGCCTGTTCTTCACGCTCATTTTGCTACCTTAGGCTCCGTCCCCACGGGCATTTTCGGATGCCCACCAAACTGTCCTGGACCTGGGCCGAGGATCGAAACGAGTGCCTGGACGTGGTACTCGAAGCTCACTTTCTGGAATCAGCTAACCAAGCACGCTTGGATGACGTGGGAGCAACTGGTAAAGTAAATAACAGACGAGATAAAAATTGGATGGGCAATACGCACATGCAAACCCTTCAAATCTAAAGGGATAGATGAAATTTCGCGGACAGGTCCATCATCTCAATACGGCAGCGTATTTATAGCGCCTGTAATAAGATACAATACCCGAACAATGGACGAAAGCACGAGTGGTCTTCACTTTGAAACCAGGCAGGTTGAATCACCATAATGTGAAGGACTTCAGTCCAATCAGCTTAACATATTTTCTGCTAAAAACTTTAAAAAGGCTGGTGGTTTCTCACATTCAAAACTCGATGGATGTCGGGAGACTCTGATTTAACCAGCATACATATCTTTCGGGTAGACCAGTGGAAACGGCGCCACACAGGAATTTACGCTAGCAGCCTTCCAACTCCTAGATATGGAGGGGGCTTTCAACAATGCCACTGTGATGCATTATTAATTCTATGACCCGTTACGGGGTTGACACAACCCTGACGAGCGTTGGATTTGCTCAGCAACAGGAAAATCGAGGCCACCGATTTGGAGGTCAACAAAGAGGAGACAGTTAGTACAGGTACACTGAAGCGAATATAAAATCTCCTCTCTTCTGGATTCGGACGTTCAACGAGGTAAGTAGCTGTGAGGTGGTGGCATATGCCAATGACATTGTGGTGCTTGTGAGAAATAAGTTCGCTCAAACCTTGTCGGACCTTATGCAATCGATGCTGGACCAGATCCAAATCTGGACCGGGGAAGCTGGTTTCAAGGTTAACCTGGCAAAAACCAATCTAATACCTTTTATAAGGAAACACAAGTTGCCGGAAGATGCCATAACCACCCTCAACGGAGTAACACTACAACTTTGTGACAGTGTTGAAAATTTGGGATAATACTATGAATATTACACATGCAAATATATCGGCCCATCGCTGAACCCTATTCAAATGTGGCTTCGGTGATAGCTGCTTCAGATGGTTAATAACATGCCAGAGTTCACAGAACTGTTTCAGGTCTGACTCCAACAGTGGCGGTTCGTGTGTTCCAGAAGAAGGGAAGCAGACTAGGAAACTTTTGAAGAAGACCCATTGATTTAATTTACGGAAAATGGCACGATTCCAATATCTGAGGGGGCAGAATTTGATTGATGGTTTTAAAACAATTCCAGACTAAAAAGAACGAATTTGAAATCGTTTTCCTAAAACCAGCAATCTTTTCCGAAATTTTGTCATTTTAAACATGAATAGTTCGTTATACAGAAGGTTTACTGTACATGTTTACATACAAAAGTTCGACTTTCAAGGAAATTCACGAAAAAGGAGCTCGGATTCGTTCGTTTCAGCCTGGAATTCATTAAATGCCAGCATTAAATTTTTACACCTCAAATATTTTATTTATTTTATTTATTAACCACACACCTCCAACTCAAAAAGCAAGTCCACTTCTACGAATATATACCATACACAAAATTGCAAGAGAAACGACAACTTAACATCTACATGCTCTTCATATCACCTTCAAAAGCCGTCATACAAAATGCTTAAGAAGCTGCGATTCTGGCCGCTTCTTCTCAAGATATATGAGCGGCACGACTGTCGTTGCGTGGCGATGCGTCGCCATGCGCGATCTTCAATAGGCACCATAGAAGCTGTGATATTTCTGTTGTTTTCTAGCCAGGCGAAAATGTGTCCACTCATATTCTCTTCACTTTGGTCTCACAGAAGTAAAGAGTATGGGAAAAATCGTATGAGATAAAGTGAAGAGAAACGTATTATTTGTAAAATACATACTGGAAATAGGAAGTCGAATTGCACAGTAAATACATATGAAAATAATGCATGATGACAGTAATATGTATGATCATATGGATGAATTTAATTATTGTATTTAAGAAAATCTATAATGTCGGTTTGGCCACATGAATCTGATTGAATTATTTGGTGAAAATAACAAGGCAAGCACTGCTTCCTTTGCTTCCAATGAGGAACCGCCCCTGGACTCCAACATAACACGTGATTCATGCCATTCTAATGATCTGAGACGCTAAGGTGTAACTCAGCCAGTCAGGTTACAGCTATCATTCCCTTCTCCTCTCACAACTTTGGCTTGGGACAGGCTTCGGCGGAGTTCAGTTCAATATAATCGTAGATATACTTATTTCACTGTTTGTACACTTTTCCCATGATCCATTTGTTTTTGGAAACGTTACGTCATTTTGAGACATTACTCGATTGGCATATTCATGTCCTATACCAAATCGAAGATTACCACCAGACCATGCAAACGCCTTCCATGCAGGTGTCCAATTCTGAAAACTAGTTCTTTCAACTAGATTTTTTTAACAGTTCATGGTCCTTGTGCGTCGGACATCGATTCTCCATCTTCATGTTGGCTTAATGCTGCCGCAGAAACACCAAAATTATTGCTGACTGATTTGCATACCATTATCCAAAAATTTATGATTTTTACTTTTTCTTTTACATTTAACCGCTCTTGTTTACTATTTGCCATTTAATCAAATTTAGCGCTCCAGCCGAGTCGTCAGAATTTATTATCTTACATGACATCACGCCAGCACCCCCACTTTTTCAAAACGCATAAATCAACTTTTAAATAACCATATAATAAAAGTATTAATTAAGGACTAATTTGGTGCTCTATTCCCGACTTGATTGCTCCTGCAGAATTGCCCAAAATTATTACAATTTTTTAATATCGGGGTGCTAGCTTAACGTTATGCTATCACTCCCACTTTATTAACCGCATATATCAACTTCCAAATAACTGTATTGTAACGGACCAATTCTGACACATAACTCTTTATTTTTAAATTTGCGTATTTTTCAGAAATGTATTTGATTTTGATTTATTTCAAATCATTGACATTTGTGAAAAATTGTTATGGCTCGTATCCATACTGGCCCAGGAATTGGCGCCGACGTTGGCGAGAAACGCTAAAATTGCTCACCATTCATTTCGAAGCATCCACATGATGGGCCAATTCACTAGCGGTCAACTGACTCCACACGACGAACCGAAATTAATGTACAATGACGTGAGCTGTCAAAACAAATGCGAATAAAAACATCAGTCAGTTTATAGATAATAGGATGAAATTGGGCCAATCTCGTTCGTCGGCGAGACATTGGCACGGCGGCCCAACTCGTGAGCCAATGCGCCAATGACGGGGTCCACCTATCCCGCGAATTTCATCTTCTTATTGTGTTGTCCTTACCTAGAGGCATGAGTATTCCCTTTACGTATTAATATGGATGAAGAGGGACAGTGAGCGGTAGAGTCCTACGCCCTTATCCCAAGTCTGAGCTGCAGCAACAAGCTCATGCCGCTACTTAGTTCACTGAGGGGCTAATTATGGCAGCTAGCAACTTTGACAGCTATCACCAGAGGACCATCACGGCCACATGAGCCCCTTTGCCATTGACACTTTCGGGTATCGTCTGTCGTCCATTACAGTATACTAAAAGTCTTAAATAAGTGCTAATTTGGTGCAATATTCCCGAATTAAGTGCTACTCCAGAATAGCCAGAAATGATAATTTTAATTGAAGGTGTTAGCTTGACGTGGCGCTAGCACCCCCATATATTAATTATCATTTACTACTCTCCTGCTCCTGCAGAAGCACTTAATTCTGGAATAGAACACCAAATTAGCACTTAGATTAAACTTTTATTATACGATTATTTGGAAGTTTTTATATTTGCTAGCGATAATTCAGTGGCGTCATAGTTTGGGTTGATCCCCATATAAAAACTGAAATTCTGTCAGTCCTACACGTAATTCGAGAATAAAGCTCCAAATTAACACTTAAGTAACACTTTTAATACACGCTAATTTGAAATTTAATATAAATGCCGGTAGGGATAATTCTGTGGCGTCATTGTTTTGGGAGTGATTTTCGTATAAAAACTGAAATCCTGCCACTGCTGCAGAAGTACTTAATTCGGGAATTGGGCACCAAATTAGGACTCAATTAAGACTTGTTTTTTTGGGAGTTGTTATCTGCGGCTTAAAAAAGTTGTTGTGCTAGCGTGACGTCAAGCTAGCGCCCCCATATAAGATTATCAATTATTAGCACGTAACTATACGATAAGTCACATTTCGATTTTTAGGGTTTTGTATTAAAAACAAAACCCTTATGAAATCGGTCAAATGTCTGTCCGTCTGTCCGTCTGTCCGTCTGTCCGTCTGTCCGTCTGTCCATGAAATATCTCTCTAACGGCTAAAGCTACATACATGAAATTTTGTGGGAGTATGTAGAATTATTATAATTCGCCGGAGAAAGCGATTCGTTGTAATAGGCTGACTTTAAGGGGATGTCCCCATAGAGGGGAAATGAAGGTCAAAATTTTTTTTTCATCTGGTATAGGCAAGTGGGGTATCATGAGAAAGGTAACACCGAGTACATTTCATTTCCGGTATTTTCATCAAATTTGAAAAAAGGGGAAAAGAGATAGAGGGGAAAATATGTGATCCGAGTTTGTCCCCCCCCCCTCGCATTTCGGTACCGTTATACTTAGAAACATGAAAATTTGCAGGAAAGCGGCATTTTACTAGTATAGAAAACCGAAAATCGTAGAATTTTGATATCTCATCAAAAAAGGTTAATAATAGTACATTTCTATAGTTGCAGTTAGCATACCCCTGCAAGCCTTAGGCACACCCGAGGTCAAAAATATTGATGGCCAATGATAACCAACATCATTGGCAATAATATCTCTAAGTTTCATTAGAATCACATAATATTTAATAATAGTACATTGATTTAAAGTTAGGCATTTTGACACTATCCACACAAAAATTACACCTACCGGCCTCATAGGTGTGAGTACTACTTTCATGTTGTTTTTCGTAGTGCGAATTGCAGTTATTTAATTAATCATTTTTGAAAGGGTAAAGATTAGTTGGGGGCGCTGCGTCGTAATTGGCAAACTTTACCGTGTGGAAGGGGGAGGGGTCCAAATAGAGGTGAAATTAAGGTCAAATTTTCTTTTATCGACTGGTGTAGGCAAGTGAGGTGTCGTGAGAAAGGTAATGTTGAGTACATTCCATTTTTTCGCATTTTCTTGAAATTTGTAGAAAGGGGAATAGTGGGGGAGGAGAAAATATTAGTTCGTAATTTGCCCCCCCCCCCCCCCCCCCCCCCCGTGGCATTTCAAGACTGTTAGAATTATGAAAACTTACAGGAAGGTGGGTTCGGAATAGCATATAAAATGGAAAATAATGGAATCTGTATATCTTCTCAGAATAGGTAAATAATAGCTTATTTCTGTAGTTACAGTTAGCACACCCCTGCATGCCTTAAACACTTTCGAGGTCAAAAGTACTGATGGCTAACGATAACCAACACCTTAGGGCTTAGGCAATAATATGTTCTAAGTTTCGTTACAATCACGTAATATGAATTGGCATGTAAAATGTAAGTGGGTAAGACATTTTAATTATGTTTTTTTTTGTCCATCTGAGTGGTATCAAGAAGAGCGATATTTATACGAGCCGATATTTATATACCAAAATAAGCGCTTGCTACAAAACCCTCGGATTGCGGGCGTAGCCCTCTATATTCCGGTTTCATTTGTTTTGGAGGTGCCATAGTGTCACCTATTTTAAGATTTCTGGAAAATTGAGATTTCTGAACGTCTACTGTATTACCTTGGTTTTTCCGGTAATCTAAAACTTCTTGAATATTCGACTAAACTTAACAACTTTCTGCGAAATACCACAATACCTACAATGTATAAATATCCATATTTCTTGTAGATATTGATCTTCTTTGTTCTCTCTACAATCCATCGACCCTGTTCCAATCGACTTTTTGGTGAGGCGGGTCAAGAAAATAATAAATAAAATACATAATAATGTTTTGCACTAGCAGCAGAGCAATCCATTTTTTACAAAAAAAAAAAATATATTTTAATTTTCTGGCATCGTCGTCGTTATTCGATCAGTAGACACTGAATTATTTTCTTTTTACCAAGCTTAGATCTTCTTCACATTAGTATGCATCTAAGTCAACAATACTAGTATCTTGCGGGTATAGATAGATAGATATATAGATGGAGAAGATATTTTCTAGTATCATCCGATTGCTGTGCAATATTTTTAACGGTTTAATAACAATGATAGATCTATTGATCTCATGTTCAAAAGAGTATGTATCTTCAAGTTCAACACACTTCACCCAGACAATATCATTTGTCGGTCAAAATAGGCGTTATTTGGTATCTTACGGCGGTAGCTATAATAGATTAATACATATTGGCAGTGAGTCATGGATTTGGAGCGTTATCCGTATTCTTATTCAAGATGATCTCGAAAAGTCCGATAAACTTCATACAATATTTATTTTCGATGACTGATGCAGTTAAACCGTAGATATGGTACATCATGACCAGTACTTATAGTAAGTGTTAAGCCGTTTTCAGTTCCATCGTAGTAATGTTGAAGGAACAATCAATAAGGCATTACCACGTGGATACTTACAGTTCTTTTTAATTCCAACAAGAGGATCAAGGAGGTGTAAATAGAGTAATGACCGTAAAGACAGCAACGCTAGTCCGATGAATTGGTTAAGGGATTTATTTCCAACTGATTTATGGTAGAATAGACAATCTATTTAATAATCAATAACGCGGCACAAAAAGAAGCGTGCTGAAATTGGGTTGACTGTTATTACACAATGTGACATAACAGATCATTAAGGGAAAATTCTAACAAGCCTGTTAAAGAAACGAAACCACGAAAACAATTTATTGGGTAAAATTGAAGCATTTGACTTCTCAAATTCAAGCCCAACAATTTAATATAATGGAGTGCAACAGCCAAATATAAATTATGTCAAACAGGCGGAGATTTATCTTTACTGGAAATAGCCACGTCGCGTCGCGACCTCACATGCGCACGCAAGTCAATTCGCAGGAAGCCTAATACGACCTAGGGCTGCATTAGGATGGTCGTAACTCCCTAGGGGCGGAGCTAGCCCAGTTCGTTCCAAACCAAAATTGTCCATGCACACTTTGTATGATACTGCAGGTTGTGAATCAACAGTCCCTTGTGTGATATCCGCTCGTTCCGCGTTTAAGGGATCATAACCCTCAGTATCGTAAATGCTCGCTTCGTTTGCGCTGGGTGCAACAGTCTCTTGTGTGGACTCCGATTGTGAATCAACAATGCCTTGTGTAGGCTCCGCTCGCTACGCTCGATCCGCGCTTAAGGGATCACAATCGGAGCCCACACAAGAGACTGTTTCACCCAGAGCGAGCGAAGCGAGCGTTTATGTTTGAACAATTTACAAGGATACATACCGAACAAAGTGGGTATACGAATGTATACACGGATCTCTTTGAATGATTTTTTTCCCACGCTAATTCTCCGCGAAAAATAGTTTGCAGGGAAGGTACAAATGAAACTGAACTTGTTCGTATTAATAGCTGTGTTTTTTTTAACACGAGCAGAGTACAGCAGGATAAGCGGCTAAAAAACGCTATAGAGCAGATTAGAGTAGCGAAGACGAAAACAGGGCATGCCTTTGCTGGCAGTGTGTCTTGGTTTAGCTTAGCATTCAAACGTCAACTCAAATTTCAAGAGGAAACTTAAATCCTTAGTACAGATACAATCGGACAAATTCTCTTTAGGCAGCAGAGATTTTGTAATGCTTCCCAAACTGCGAACTGCCCGAAAAGTTCAACACTTGCCCCGCCTGCATTTCAAAACATGAAACATGAGTGCAGCATTCTTGCACTAGCCTTCTATCCAGAGCAACTCAGATCAAATTTAATGTAATTGTGTGGTGTTAACCTGCTCTGCTCTGCATGGCTGTTAAAAAAACGCGACTAAGTATCACCATACACTGTCGAACTCAAACTCGAATATGGTACAAGTGGACCGGTTTTCTTCAGGTTTATGTGAAGTGTGTGTGTTTTTAGCTATTCAGATGGCATTTGTACCAGGTTCGTGTTCGAATTCGAGTTGGTGTTCAACAGTGTATGGTGACACGTTAATATCAAATATGGAGATGCCATCGACACTAGATCCAAACAATACGATAATCTTGTGTAGTGATTTTATCATGCCCCAATGCAATGGTTTTTTGACGAATTTGATGACCCAAACATTGCAATACCGATAAATGCGAGCAGTTCAAAAGAAACTTTGGTACCTGACATGTGCTGGGACTATATCAGATAAACAAATGCTCAGATGCTTCAATGATAATGATAAATTGCTTGAATTGGTCTGGATCAAGAATAGATATTTGAACTATGGTAGAAAGAAAAATTCCTCTATGGATTTTGTGAGCTGAGCTTCATGTAGGACGAAAAACATCAAGGGAGAGAACTCATCCTAATGATTCAACAGGAACCTCATCGCCCTGAAGAACAATCAACAAACTTCACTAGCTCTGTGAAGTTGGCACCGTCACATTCGATTTTTCAAATTTAAATTGTGCAGTTCGTTTGCCCATCGTAGGCCCATGTTTGCCCAGGAAAAATTTTCGTTTGCCAACCCTTACAAAAGAAGTTATTAACAAAATACTTTTTTTTTTCAAAATGCAAAAAAAACACGAAATTTTTTTCTCCAGATATGGAATTTCTTTCGCTATTTCGTTTGCCCAACGTTAGCCCAGCATTGCCCACCCAAAATTTTCGTTTGCCCACCCCTCAAATTTTTTTTATTCAAAAAATAAAAGTTTTTATCCCATATTGGGCACCATATTATACACCCTCAAAACGATAATATTTAATTTAAATTGCTCAGTCCATTAGCCCATTATAAGCCCTCGTTTGCACAGTAAAAACTTTCGGATGTCCACCCTTGCAGAAAAAGTTATCAGCAGACAAATTTGTTTAGGCTGGGAATACTTATATCGTTAACTTGGCTCCTTAAAGGATAATTTTGTAGTGCAAGCTGGGCAGTTCGTTTGCCCATCGCGGATTATCGTTTGCCCAGGAAAAAGTTTCGTTTGCCCACGCTTGCAAACAAAGTTATTAGAGAATTAAATTTTCTAGGTTGGGAATACTTTTATCGTTAATTTGGCTATACTTATATCCTTAATTTGGCTCCTTCGCAACCCAAAAAAATTTAATTCTTTAATAACTTTTTTTGCAAGGGTGGGCAAACGAAACTTTTTCCTGAGCAAACGATAATCCGCGATGGGCAAACGAACTGCCCAGCTTGCACTACAAAAGTATCCTTTAAGGAGCCAAATTAACGATATAAGTATTACCAGCCATATAAAAGTGTTCCACCTTTTTGGAAAATGAAGGGAGCTGATAACTCTAATCGAGCTTAAAACGCGGCTGTCATTTGGGGAGTTAGGTTGCATTGCCCAGAACAGAGTACAATGGCGCGCAGGGGTAGTTGACGCTCTGTGCCCCACTAGGGGTTAAAGCGAAGAAATAGTAGTACTCCAGTGGGGCTTGTGTGCGTCAATATCCCTAGCACAATGCCTTGCTGACGTTTCGTTAGCATATAAATTTCGGATGGTGTAGTTGCTAGCATACACCTCCTATCCGTATAGCCGTCTTTTACTGACTAGTTTGGAACGCTGTGGGAGTTCTAGAAGTACCACGGGTATTTTTCTTTTCTAATTTTGTAAGGCGCAGTGTAAACGAACCCCTGATCTCTAGATGCAAGCATGGTGGAGTGGCGAGCTTACAGCTACAAAGCGCGTAAATACGATTACTGAAGGCCGGTCGGTCGGTCGTCTTTTATAGAAAGTAATCCAAATCAGGGCGAATCGAACGCAGCTAATAAGACTGAGCGTATACTTTTAAGTTTAATTTACTCGTGCATATACATATTTATTTCACTGTTTGTATACTTTTCCAATGATCCATTTGTTTTCCAAAACGCTACATCTCTTCATTATTTTTTATTTTTACCATTTTCAGGTGCTACAAGATTACCACCAGACCATGCAAACGCCTTCCATGCAGGTGTCCAATTCTGAAAACTAGTTCTTCAAACTTTTATGGAGTTTATTTTTGCACCGTTTTCATCGTTCTTTTGCCCCGGACATAGTTTCATGCTCAATGTTTTGATGTTCTTTGGTTTTTCTTTTTTTCTATATATAAATTAGTTCTTTTTAACTCTCTTTACGGGTGGAACAATTTGATTTTATTTTATGTGTTAGTCTTTTTATTTCCTTTTTTTAATTCGTCGTCGTCTGCATCGTCCTACGTTCAGTTATTGTGTTGAAATTTATAGGATACATAAGAATTGTGGATGAGTCAGGTTAAAACGCCACGATTTTATGATTGCCTACGGGCCATAGACTACCACTTATTCACAGTTCTAATCAGTTCTTGGACCATTGTTTGGCGAATCATTTCTTGTTAATTTTGTGGTTTTGGATTTGGCGAATTAACAACGTTGTGGTATAGATAATTTATTGTTGGCACTACGCTGTTAGAGATTTTTAACAATAGACAAATGTAGATTATCTAAGACTAGTAAGGCGGCTATTGCGCTATAAAAGTTTTTGTAAAAGTTACTTTATTAAAGTGTTATTAAAAATTCTTTTATAAAAGATATTCTTCCATAAAAAGTTCCTACATTACACTACGTAAAATATTTTATTAAAAAGTTTTATAAAATATCAATGTTGTCGGTGTGTCGATGCAGAGATCAATGTGGGAACATGCAACACAAACAGAAATTTGAATTACAAGAATACCGCAACACCGCGAAATGATAATGATTAGTAGTTACGGTATGAAGCTCTAATTTTGTGGATGATCCGGTATGGTGCATGACCTACCACATGTTTGTGAAATGAGCTAAGCGTCATTTCACATGATCAACCAGTCAGCCGCGTACCGACTGAGAGGGCTGACCGACGCACAGTGGAGTATTTGCACCAAAAACCTGACCAAAAGTCGAAAATATAAAATATGGTAAACCCCTCCAAAAATTTTCTCATATGTACTAAACTAATCAGCTAACGGCTGCATCATGTCCCTTCCCCTCATGTATCCCACTCACCCACCCACCTTCACGCAGGGATCAGTACTCAGACAAAATTTTATTCGTTTTAATTTATACTCGCTAACTTAATTTTTGGTGCAAATTTCATAACTTTTTTCAGTTGGTTTTCAGTGCAGATAATAAATAACAATTATGGATATGTGTACTTTAATAAGAAAAATATTTAATCTTACTTGCAGTTATGGGAACATTTTTTTAAAATTATTACTACTTAACTACAATAAACAAGAATTTCTTTGGGGAAAGAATAAACGAAACTGTTTTTGTACAAGTTCCGGGACCTGCCGAGCTATCATGCCAAGATGAAAACTTAGTTTAATATTCCCTTCAAATGACCATAAAAGAATTGGTTCCCCCTTCTTCCCCAAATTTCTTTTCTCACATGTTTGAACTTTTAAGTATTTTCGAACTTTTAGCCCGTCCCATATATTTAAATAATTGGTCCGGGCACTTCCCGTTGTTCGATCATAACCAAATTTGGTATGTGGATTTTTTGGATAGCGCTTAGCAAAGCCCATTGGCGGCTTTTTAGATTTTCGACTTACCTAACGGTACTTTTTGTGTTTTAATGTCAGAAAGTTTCTCGCCAAAGTCTTTTCTAAGGAAGCTTGTTCCTCTCCTCCGGACATTTACCGTGGTTCGATTTTGACCAAATTTGGTACATAGCTTGATTGCATGATTCAAGTATAATCCGATGGCATTTTTGTGGTGCTGCTGGTGGGCGTCAGGACAACAGGACCTTCTTGGGCATGAAGTCAAACGGACGCAAAACCCAGCCAACAGCCTGACTTGGAGCGATGAAAAAAAAAACTTTTTTTTTTAATCAAAGTATTCAATATCATAAATGCTTTACAAACTGATATTACTATTATCTAATAGATTAATGTTTGTTCAAGTTACGATAAAGGTACTAAAGAAATTCTCTACTAATTTCATAAATAGTGAGCAATGTTTACGCTGTTTTCCCCCATGTTCATTTTTGATTTGTCATTTTCTACGTAAGTACTGACCCTACAAAATTCCCACTTATATCAAATTAAAGGTTATTAAAATATCTACATACTCCATTTCCTTGATTTTACTCGTGGGATGAGGACTTTTTCCGATATTTGACAAGATGCATTGCCAATGCAGATTTTTTACATTTTTTGGCAAAAGAAACAAAATCTTTAAAGCTCAATTTCTCGGAATGTGATGATTGTACGAAGCTGATTTTTATATAAAAAATTAGAAAATTTAGTGCGCTTTTAAAGGTATTTTGACAAGTTTTTCTGTAGAACTTTTAGTTACGGAGATATTATGCATTAAAATATTTTCTGGTATGATAATTTTCTCAAAATCGTTTTTTTACGATATTGATTTTTTGTAATTTTTTTGTAGCTAAAAGGTGTATGAGATTCCTGCTTATATGAAATCAAAGATAATAAAATTAACTATAAATTCATTTCTGATAACTTTCGGACGAATGCTTTACCCAATATTTGACACTATTAATGGCGAAAACGGAAAAATTTCATTTTTTGAAAACAAAAATCGGTTTTTGAATAGCTGGGTTTTTGAAAAGAATGGACATAGGAAATGAACTTCAATTTAATATTTTAGCAAATTTAATATACTTTCAAATAGATAAGGATAATTTTTTCTTCAGGACACATACTTAAGGAGGTATTTAGCGATGTTCACGTTTGTCTTCCAAGAAGTCCTTGTTTTTGTCAATTTTGCGTTGCTAACAAACAAACGTAAGTAAGGTGCCACTTATCTCAGCATATAGATAGTTGAATAATCATCATGATAATTTTCCTCATGGGATCACTACTTAGATTAGATTAGATAATAGCTTTATTGAATGATAGAAAAAGTAATGTATAAAACAGGAGGATCTTATTTTCCCGATATTGGAAAAATACATGACTAAAACAAATATTCTTCACAAATTAGGAATAAACGTTTTTCATGCTCAAGAAAATTTTTTCAAGAACTTCTGAACATACGAAGCTCATTTTGGTGTGGAACTTTAGCAAATTTAGTGTGCTTTAGAAAATGTGAGTGAATTTTTTTTGTAGGGCGTATACTTTGGGAGATATTAAACAAAAAAAGTGCAAAAAAGGCGAAAAGAAAAACGAAAACATGAAATTTGTTACGTGACCAAAATTTTCGTTGGCAAACCTCAGAATTGTTTTTAGCTACCAAAATATCATTGGAATAAAAAAAAATCCGAAGCAATAAAAATAGTTAAAATACATTAAAATAACCGCCTAAAGGTTAGCCAATAAACTTTATTTTGGTCCATATCCTAATATCCCAAGCGAATTTTTGTTGGCAAACCTCGGATTCGTGTTCAGCACTCCCAAAAACATAAAGGTACACAAAAATCAAAAGGTCTACAAAACTTTCGATCTGGGCCGTTTATATGAACCAGCAAGCAGTCTTAGACTATATAAATTAAGTTAAATTATATAAAATAATATATTTTCTCTGATTTTCTTCCCGTAATCATGGAATATATGTACACTAGAACTGTTTTGTATATTGTCACCGTGATCGCGCACAAGTTTACCGTTTTGCGAGTTGCAAGCTAACCTTAAAATTAACAAATTAATTTTGCAATTAATCAATTTAGCTGCAACGAACAATAATAATAATTACCCAATGCGCTTAAATGAGCTCCAAAAAAGACAACTTTTTACAATTATCATTCTTTATTCAATAAGTAAGACAAAAAAAACCATTTACAACCATTTAAGTTCGCTATAGTCCATCTAGAATAGAATAGCCCCAAACAAATCACCATCAAAATGGTCTTCTTGTATTCACCTGAAAATCCAACAATAGCACCCTAACCCTTCTATTCAAATCATTTTCCAAACTGTACATATGGTGTCGATATGGATATAGAATAGTTACCTAATTTTATTTGGATTTATGTTTCCAAGTAATGGCAAACATCGGCTTATAGTCTCCCTCTAAAGCAAACAATTGGAAATTATCCAAAAATGTTGGATGCTGTCATGTTCTCCCTTCACCCATTCTCCACCATGTGCTTTAACAGTGCTAGCCTTTCTATTTTTCCTAGGATTGGGGATTTGGTTGCTGTTGTTGTCATTGTCATTGAAGTTGCCCTGCATCTCCTATAATTAACTTATGTAAATATTTCCCATCAATTGGTTGGATAAACATCACGACGATATTGTACACGGCACTGTGTTGTAGTCGTCTCCTGGTTGTGTGTAATTTGAATGTAATTGTTTACTTTTGAAACAAATGTTCCAAAATGATAAAATTGAAGTGTAATTCAATAACAGATGTCATTTTCAGTCTTCACGCTTTTATCTTTCAGCCTGTATCTTTCGTGTGAGATTTATGGAGGTGAAACTATGCTAACAATCGTATCGAATAGAATATAGTGCGCCGCCGGATGTGTTTGTGTAAATGGAATCAGGATTGGCTTTTTAAAAATTGCATTTCATTATAATCTACAAGATAAATATGGTGGTATCTTTTGAAACATTGCTAAAATTTCCAAATTAGAAGCATCTACTCCTTTAAAAAAAAACGGAGAAATGAAATTATGACATTTTAAAGCCAGATAAAGCCAAATGTTTAACAGCTTTTATCCAGTTTGAACCAAACACTTCTATTATACGAGTAGGTACGTATGCATCCACTTCAGCCGGGTAGGATAGCTCGTCTGGAAACCTCTTGAAATCAGGAACTGAAGCACCTTTTTTTGTGTGAGCATAGAATTGAATCGGAATCGCATCCCATTTAGCACTCAAATTCTAGACACATACCATTTATATGTGTGGAGGAGTTTATTGTTTGCATTGAAAGGTTTCCGACAAATTAGCATATGAAAACAGAAACAATTACATTCGAGTGCGAGTATGGTTGGAACAGAATCCCAGCAAGTACGACTACGAGTATGTATTTGGCACATTGTCCCCAATATTGTGTCTTCTACACGGGAGGGATGATTTTTGCCTATGAACGAACTCCTCTTCAATGTTGGTTCTATTCATCGAAATCTTGTTGAGGTTGTTGAGTCTGAGGTCATTGGAAATGTTTTTGTCATGAATCCATGTGACGACTAGATACTTTTGAAGTGCACTTGATATCTTCAGGGATGCACCATGTCAGGGGGTTCCTTCGAATAATGTGGGGTTGTGAAATATGTACATATATGTTACGTACAATACGTACATCATCTAGAGAGTGAGAGTTTACACACAGAAGTCTAGAAGTTAAATACATTTTTCTTTTATTTTTTATTCAACGAATATACTCGTACTATAAAAACATAAATAAAATATGCATAGTACATCTGTAGACGCTCATAAATTAGAACCACTTTGTTCCTATTCTAATTTCTGAAATGTTCCTATTTCTGTACATTTTTTAATTCTTAAAAAATTGTAACAATATAGGGTGAAAACTTCCAAACACTTTATTTTCAAAAAAAGAAAGAAACATAAGCTGTGGTGACGCGCTCGGTCGCATGCATGCATTGTCATAAGACTTGTTTGGTTTTAAAATGTTGATAATAATAAACGGTGGATAAGATTATCGGCGATCAAATTCAATGTACGAACGCTACAGTGGGCGAGGCACATGTAATGAATGGATAACCATGACGTGGTGAATGATGCCCCTGCGCTCATTATTTAGGTATTGATGAAAATCATCATGACCAAAGTTCTAGTTCTAAAGTCACTTATGTATTTTCCAAGCATATGGTGAAACCATACCACTTACCACCTGCTACATGACTTTCGTTGACGAATTCATGAGGCCGTAGGTGATGAAATACCTGATGAGTATCATTGACAAATTTATCAACCCTACATAATGAAATGCTTGATGAAGGTCATCAGCGAATTCACCAAGCTGCATTTATGAGTAGATTATGGCCCGTTTTTGAATGGAAAATGGAAAACGCAAAAATATATATTCTCATCGATATATTTATGAGAAGGTACCGTTTTGTATTTCGGTCAAATGCGAATAGGCATAAGTCGAGGATGATATGTATTTGTGGCGACTATGTTTTTGTTTTTGTAATGTTTTGTAAAGGTGCATTTCTCCCATCTATACTTTTTGTAGTCTGTTCGGCATCAAAGTCAGATGACTACTGAGTTGACATTTTCTTGTTTATAGGTTTGTTGGGATTTCTTCGGATTTCTCTTTCGGGTGGAAAGAAAGTAAGAAAATATTGGCTAATGATTTATTTGGTAGATGAGCTTTTTTCTACATTTCCTGAAAGCAGTCGAGAGCGCGAGAAATTCATAAAATATACATACATAGCGAAGGAAGTGCGTATGGATAAATACCCATTTCTGCATGCATATCTTTGCTTGATTTTGCTCCCCCGCTGCTTCTCCGTGGAAAAATAAACTTGTCGACTGGTGAACGATAGTTTGCAGGGTGATCTTGAGAATACCAAAAAAAAGTACTTTTTTATCGATAGTAGACAATCTGTATTAAAACGAACTCAGAACGAAAAAGATTTGCTGCAAATCATTTCTGATGACGAAATTATAAAGACAAATCATTTAAGCAGTTCCTTCGTAATGCGTGACGTAAACATTTCCCCTTACTTTTTCCCTTTCATTATTTTTTTCGGAGTTTTCTCGCGAAATAACCTGTCCAACAGACTGATGCAAGATTTGTTTTTTAGCTCCTATTCTACTTTTAACTGGAAATTTTATTCCCTGAGCGTGACCCTCCTAAGCTGCTCGAGATTATCGAAAAAACCTCTCAATCGATATTTTGTGCATACTAGATTTCAATATTGCCTTCCGAACGAGAAAGCCCTATCAAGCCCAGTGCAATTTCGGTATAAAGAAAACCTTTTTCGATGCGATTCAATTTTGTTGCAAATTTTTAAATTGTCTACATCTATGGAATATTTTTTTTTCTTTTGACCAAGTAACTATAATCCCATCAACCAGGATTGATAACAACCAACCCCAAATGTACCATAAATTGGTAGCCGTGAACAATATCTGATTGATGATCATAAAAATTGTAAAATCATGAATAATGTCAATTAACTACGCATTTCTAAACTTCTTGTTCTGTATAAATTCATTATCATAATACCTGAAACCATTTAATAAAAAATAAACAATCACCTCTAAACTATGTATGTATTTCAAATATGATTGATATCTTTACGACCAAAAATATCTTCCGGAAAGGACATGGTTCAAGTCAGAAGCAAACATTAAACAAACAAGAAAAAAAACCTATCAATGCATAAAACGAATACCTCATGGTGTATCATATTGCAAGGCAATAAAAACTTCGCCTAAAATGACACTCAAACTCATTTGCATAGATCCGATCAGCCAAGATGTGTACATATCTGATAATCGGCTTGACAGTCCCACAAAAAAAAGTGAAAACATAAACCTTTCAAACCCAGCTCAGGCCCTTTTTCCAACCCTCCGATATGACTCTTTAAATGGCATTTAACAAATGTTACAAAAGTCGTTAATTTTATGACCTTTCAATGCAAATTGCATTCAAGAACGCAACTGAACTCGGTGTTCTTCTTGCTGGATATAAAACAAACGAAGTGAAGAGTCATTAACAGATCATTAATCATCGATGAATACTTCAAGGATCCTGGGTTGAGCGCAGTAGAACTTCACAAAAAAAATGACTAAGCCAAAGATCTTACTGAAGAACGGTTACGGTTAGAGTAAGTCCATTAGAAATCATCAATAATGACATTCTTACTATTGGATAGCACATTAGGTTATGATTTTACAGATACATAAATATGATGACTATTGCGAATAATAAATGAAACCCATGATCCGAAATTGTTTATAAGCTCGATGAGTTCGTTATGGTTTGGATACAAACGTTACTTATAATAATAATAAACTCTTCATCTACATTCTCGTCCAAGCACAAATTAAGGGCCGTTTTCTCAATGTCTAGTTAAAGTTTATCCTGTAGATAATCGCCACCCATCCTCCTGTCAAAAAATTATCGGACGATAATTCCACACAGCTGATACCGGCTGCTGAAATTTTAACAGCTAGAACTCTTTATGTTTGTACATCCAAATGAGACAATAAAACTGGTCATAATGAATAGAGTTCTGGAAATTCATTCGAGAGAATTTGAAACCAAATCAGCGACTAATTAATGCCGGGAGACGGTACAGACGTAAACTAGAATAGAACAGGCGGTAGAGTATCGCCAAGAAAATCAGCTGATTTTTCTACTGCATCATCATATGTATCTTTGCGGTTGATAAGCTCTTGAGTGATGCTAAAGCGGTGGCGTATACTACCGCCCTTGAGGAAAAACTATCACCTATGCTACACAACATCAGCAACACAGGCGTCCATGGGTTCTGGGAAGAACTCAAGGGTACCATCAAGGATGTCGCAGAGAGGGTCGTGGGATATAAAGCCCGGCGAGCGCGAAATGACTGGTTCGACGAAGAATGCAAAAATTCACTTGACGCGAAAAACGAGGCCTACAGACAATGGATTCAACGAGGAACCAGAGCCAGAAGAGAAAAATATGACGAGCTACGGCGAATATCGAATAGAATAATTAGACGTAAGAAACGTAAATACCTTGACGAGCAGTTGCTGAACATAAACGAAAACATAGCTAATAGGAACACCAGACAAGCGTACAAACTAGTAAATACAATTAAGAACGGCTACCAACCCAGGACTAGCCTTTGTAAGGACAAGGATGGAAACATCATCAGCGACACCGATGGTATTAACAAACGATGGGCCTCTTATTTTGAAGAGCTTCTAAACCGACCATCTAACATCCCCACACAGGAAGCTCTCGACGATATTGTTGATCTAGGCCCACCCATTCAACCCCCGACAGTAGAGGAAGTTGATCTCGCGTTGCGGTCACTAAAACGAAATAAAGCGCCGGGCGCTGACGAGATTCCAGCTGAACTGCTAAGATTCGGTGGAACGAGTCTAGTTGATGCCATACATCAATTACTCCTGCGAGTATGGGAGAACGAGGAGATCCCAGACGATTGGCGCAGAAGCATCATCTGTCCAATTCATAAAAAGGGAGATAAACTGCGGTGTGAGAATTACAGGGGCATCTCACTAGTTTGTACGTCCTATAAAATTTTGACGAAAATTCTGGAAAATAGAATAAAACCGTACGCAGAACGAGTCATTGGCGAATATCAAAGCGGTTTCAGACCTGGTCGCTCCACAACCGATCAGCTCTTCTCAGTCAAACTGATACTCCAGAGGTGCTGGGAATACAACGTAAACGTATACCAAATCTTTGTCGACTTTAAGCAGGCATACGACAGTATCGATCGTGGAGTACTGTACAACATCATGCTGCAATTTGGTATACCGGCCAAATTAGTGCGACTGACTAAGATGACGATGACCAACTCCGTCTCAGAAGTCAGAATACATAATAGACTTACTGATCTATTTGAAACACGCACTGGTTTGAAACAGGGCGATGGACTGGCTCCGACGCTCTTCAACCTAGCACTGGAATACGTTATTCGGGCCATGAATTTGGACAACAGCAAGACGCTACTCATCAAGTCGACACAATTAGCAGCGTACGCCGACGACATCAACATCATGTCCCGAAGATTGGCTGACGCAGAAGAACTTCTGCATACGCTTGATACCGCTGCAAAGGAAGTTGGATTACGTATTAACGAGGGTAAAACTAAAATAATGATGCAATCGGTGACAAGGACACCTGCACAACCAAGCATCAATGTGGGGGACCTCAACATCGAGTTCGTGAACAACTTCATTTACCTGGGTTGCAACCTGTCAAGGGACGCCAACGAAACTGACGAAATCAAGCGACGGATACAGTTAGCTAATAAGACTTTTTTCTCGGTTCTCCCCATAATGAAATCGAAACATGTGCACAGAAACACGAAGCTCCGCGTGTACAAAACCATTATACGACCAGTGCTATGCTATGGCTGCGAAGCATGGACCCTAGCTCAAGCCTCCGAAAACATGCTAGACACTTTCGAACGTAAGGTTCTACGGCGAATTTTCGGGGCTGTTTGCGATCGAGATGGATGGCGCATCCGGTACAACCATGAGTTGTATGAAATGTACGATGAGCTGCAAGTCTCGAAAATCGTCAAACTACAACGACTTCAATGGGCAGGGCATGTACAAAGAATGGACGATGATCGCATGCCTAAGAGAGTAATGAATGCAGAACGAGTCGACGGAGCGAGACTGCGAGGACGACCGAGATCTCGTTGGGAGAGCTCAGTAGGTGTGGACGCCGCGCAGCTGCTGGGCTCCCAAAATTGGAGGATGCGGTCACGTGACCGAGATAATTGGAGGACAATGATCCAGGCGGCCAAGGCCCGACGTCGGGCTGTCGCGCCACGATGATGATGATCATATGTATTTTGAGCGGAGGTTTAGTTAAGTGTCCCAGATAGCCAACTGACAGTTTAACCAGACATTGAGATAACCGCTGTATATCTATTAAAGCCACACTGTGCGCGTAGTTATGTGTAATGTCGAAGGAAGGTTCCAATTAAAGTTTTAAGTACCAAAGTGGTAGGCTAAGCTTTCCATTCTTTATTTCCCTGCTTGAATTTTTTGGCAAATATATACAGTGGCGGGCAAAGAAATCCGGCCAGTTAGTTTCAATGAATTTAAAATTTAAAGCGTGGTAGTATTCACTAATGGTAAAATCTGATTAAGAGTACAAGTTTTTTTGTAGTAAGTACGTTCAATAGTGAACCATTTTACGAACGTTTGTGTTAGCTTCAAGTAACAACTGCTTTCAAATTGGACAAGAAGTCAGAATAAAAAACCACTCCAACGATATGGCGACGCATGCAGGAAGCCGAGCTATGTGCTCGAAAACAAGCAAAAACATTTTCTTAACATTAAAAGTGTTCTGATGGTGTATTTCCTACTATGGTGTTGGACAACTGGCCTTGATAGATGGAACAGTGGCTGCCGTCATGTACCACATTCTCTAAGAAAACCGACCATTTCCATTGAAGGGCACTTTTAGCGCATCGATGACCTCATCTTTCAGGATGACTCTACGCCCTGTCACCGGGCGAAATCGTTAAGTAATATTCTTTCAGCATGGCTGATTGATTTATAAAAAGTTCTGGTCTATTACACTTTTGGCCTTTTTTCCAGGCCAAAGATTATTTACCAAAATTAGGATTTCTGTCATTGGTCTGGCCCAGAAATAGTTCGGATCTAAACCCCACCGAGGCACCACATCATGAAAATCCAAGACCTAGAACTTTGTCAAAACTGGACAAAATAATTGAGGAAGTTTGGCGTGAAGACCAGCCCAAACATTACGATCTCTAGTTGATTCACTGCCCGATCGTATAAAAGCCTTGCTAAAAAAAATAGAGGAGGCCCGACAAAATACATATTTAGATATAAATTTTTAAAATCTTCAAAGTTGTTACTACTTATTTACTTAATATTCTGAGATGATTTTTCTGTTGAATTTGCATCTTGTCTGAAACTCGTGTTTGTTGCGGTTTGCGTCTCTCCTGTGGTGTACCGATCTAAGGCCGGCCGCACACATAGGCAGGGCAGCCCGCGCAGCGCGAGCATGGCATTGTTGTTGTAACAATTGCCAAAATCACAGGGACAAAACTCCTGCGATACACGATACCCCTTCTATGGTGGAATGTATGCACGTCTCAAAGCAAAACCATTTCAAGTCTCTTAGAATGTGTTGCGAGAGAGCCATCTCTTATGCGGTTATCCGTGTGTCCTTCCTTTTGTATTGGCGACATCAGGTGACAGCGTCTGAGATAAGTGGCCCCGATTTTTCCCATAGAATGGACATCTATATACTCTGTTTATCTATGGTAAAATGTTCTATTTTCTTACTGTCCGGATTTCTTTGTGCGCCACGGTATATTCATTCAAAACTGTTTCAATTATTAAATGTCCGATTGGACTCAATTTCTATTAATATGCTTTATTCCGACCCTGTACTCGATGCATCATCATAATCGATTAAATCGGGCCATGATATTAAATATTCGGAAAATCATAAAGGAAAGCACAAGGGTCCGGAACCGACCCATTAAGTTGATTTTAATTTAACATTTGTGGTCACGGGAGTAGGACTAGTAACATTTCTAATAGTCCTGTAATTGAGACCACATTAGCCTATCATCACGATGCCGCAACACCGTGAGAATTTGACCACACTTCACAAGTTGTCATGAATCCGAGAAGAAATTCGATTCGAACACGAAACGAATTAACCCCAAAAAATCGACGAGAAGATCGACTCACGATGTATAGTATGTACCTGCTGCGACAGAAAACATTCAACAAACATGCAATCTGTCAGAATTGAGTCGTTCAATTGATGTTAATGGACGCTGATGATCCACTTTAATTTGAGAAAATTGCTGATTGAAAGCTATGATAGAGCACATTGAGAATATTCTCATTTGTAGATTTCGTTTGGTTTTCTTATTTTCCTTGAAAAGCATTTCCAATTAAATTGGTATTTAATTGGAGAGTATTTAAGCATTTATGAGGTATTTGCAGTGGAAAGTGGCTGGCGCCTTAATTCGAAATTGCATTTTGAGGATAATTACACTTGGAGAAATATGAAAAGTAACATATCTAGAATTTACCGTAGACAGGATTGTTTTATTTATAAGAATGTTATGGATTATTATGGGTTTTATCTGTAAAGTGCAGAGTTCGAAAACTTGATTTCATTTGGATCAATTCATTAATTTGCAAGTTAATCAGAAATTATTTTGTTTGTTGATTAGCAAAATTAAATTCTTCGTTCCGACAATTTCTAAAATCAAATTGTCGGAGCGAAAATTTTAATTTAATATTTAATATGAGATATTACAAATACAGTAGAACCCCGTTTATCCGACCTTGAATAATTCAATTCCTCGGATTATCCGACCCAAATCGTTCACTAAATTTCCCCCCTTCGTGCAACTTTTTTCTCGACTCCCTTCGCTTGATCCGACCCTAGTCTAAAATATTTATGTACACGTAATATGTAGACAACTTCCACGGCTTGGTTGTATTTTTCTCCGAATTACTGTTTTATCATTTACATTTCTAAACATTATTAACGTTTACTTTATTTCCGATGGTTTGTAGTTTTGCTATAATAAAACAAATGAATAGCTCGGGTTCCTACAAATAGCAATATCCTAAATCATAACCCTTCCATAGCTTTGTACTGAATAAGGGAGCAAGTTGCTCCCGAAATACTAGAATCTACACGAAATTAATATCTTTGTAGTTGTTTTATTATTAACGAGTACATTCTTGATGTTTTTTCTTTATTTGTTTACCCATCCATGCTATTAAGCTCGCAAGTTGGGGCTCGGTTTAATCCAATTTTTTCACGGGACCGACCTGATGCCCAGTCCCAACCAGGTCGGATTAACGGGGTTCTACTGTATGGGCAGAATTTCCAAATAATCATTGACTTAGCATTGTTCCTTTACGTAGCATTTCCATTTACATCCTTTCGGTGTAGATAAAATACATTTTGTACGCACATAATTTTTACTCCGATATGTGAATTTCAAAATATCCCGAATGGATTAAATATTATCCATCAAAACGGTGAAATTATTCATACGGTGAGTATGTAATTTTTATTCAAATCGAAAAAAAGCTCAGATAAAAGCCGATGCTACAGGTGAATTTGAACCTTTGAATGAAAGGCTGATATGCAGACAAGTGCTTCGGGAGAGCAAAGTCAAAGTGCTGTGTATTCATCTGGGTAATCGGAGTGTAATATATTAGGCGACGACGGGTACTGAAGCATAAATACGCTACCCTACTTACGTGCAAACAGATATCGCATTTACTCTACATAGGTGAAAATTATGTAATCGCGTATGCGGGTCCCGTGTATCAGACGCTTTAAACCGTTTCAATGTTATGGCATTTTTTTTGTAAATTTGCCACTCTCCCATTATTCAATTCGAAATTTGACATCACTTTCTGAAACTACATAACATTTCATATGAAATTATTATTTCCCGGTTGCGAAATTCATCGTTACATCAAACTTTGACGAAATTTCAGAATCTTTTTTTTTCAGCTGAAATCGGCCCACTATTTCATATACCTCTCATAGAAACAATGAAATCGGAACAAGTTTTACTACTAATTTCAAATTGGCAAATGCACCATAGGTTAGGTTAGGTAAAGGGGCTGGCATGCTACCGCACAGCACACTTGGACCACCTCTGGGTCCGTTGTGATACCGCCAAAGTCACCTACTTAAACTTAAGCAACAAACCAGCCTGTGCTAGCAATATAGCGATTGAGCTGCATTACACTCATATCTTTTAGGTCCTCCAGTTCCCGGAAAAACCAGGAACCCAGAAATTTCCTCCGCCTCGCGGCCAGGGCCGGACAATGACAAAGAAGATGGAGAACGCTCTCCTCCTCATCCACGTCATCACAGCTCCTGCAAAAGTCATTGTGAGGAATACGAAGCCTCCACGTAAGCTCTCCTATAGGACAGTGCCCCGTAATAACCCCCACGACTCTGTCAATGTATTTCCTGTTCAATGAAAGCCGTGTGGCGGAGTAGAGGGCAACAGTAGCTTTCTTGGCCCGCTCTTCAATGTTAGGATTTCACCTTAGTTTCCTGTCAAAAATGAGACCAAGGAACTTAGCTTTGTCGGTGAAGACCAGTTTAATGCCCTCCAGTGTAGGAGGTTCGATAGGAGAAATCGCGCGTCTTCTAGTGAAGAGCACAAGCTCCGTCTTGACCGGGTCAATTCCGACGCCGCAGAGGTTAGCCCACTCTGTTAGAATAGAAAGGGCATTCTGCAGTAACCCGCTAAGAACATCAGGAAACTTTCTTATGACAGCGATGGCATCGTCATCTGCATACGCAATAACTTTGTACCCAACCTCTTCCAGTTTTTCAAGCAGTCTGTTGATCCCTACATTCCAAAGAAATGGAGACAGTATTCCCCCTTGCACCATAGGTAAGTCACAATAAATAGTTTACCTTTAATTTTATATGAATGCGATTATCTTAATTTAAAGGTAAATTATTTAATCAGTATGAAATCAGTTCTTAAGACTTCCTCGTGGTATTCGGTAAGTTATGAGTTCATCGCGAAAACGAGGGGAAAATCTTCAATTTTTGGAAAGCGTTGTTTTCTTGAAAGACCGGCTTTTGAAGTAGCTTTAAAAAAGTAGGAGTTCCTTTTTATTTAAGATGCTCATATTTGAGAGATATGGACATATTTTTTTTTTTTGAAAATGGTTTTTTTTTCAGAAATTGGGTTTTGTCATTTTCTTGGTAAGATAAGATAAAATAGTCGAGATACTGTCCCAGCAGGAAGGCACTGCGACCATAAAAGATCTATTGTGCCGTAGCTCATTAATCCAGAAGACCGCCCACCCTTCTAATAAAGGGCAGTAAGTCTTTAGCAGGAATTAACCTGAACTCTGCAGTGCTGATAGTAGCCTGCCCGAGGAGTGACATCCTAAAACGCGCGATGGCGGGACATTCGCACAAGATGTGCTTGATCGTTTCCACGTCCTCCAGCCAAAGACGGCATTCAGTCTCGCTTGACAGACCCATCTTGTTCAGGTGATATCTGACCAGGTGATGGCCAGATAAGTACCCCACTAGGAGTCTTAGGTGGGTTCTACTCATTTGAGTAGTACCCTTGTGAATGAAGGGCATTATCAGCTCCTTTGATTGACGAAGCCCTGGAAGGTTATTCCAGTACTGTTGACGCAATAGTGCAGACCAATCTGTGATCCGCCGTTTGGCCGAGGCCAGTCCAAAGCCACAGTAAGGCTCAGGTCCATTAAAACGACTGGATGATCTTTGTCTAGCAAGCTCACCCGCAGCCTCGTTCCCCTCAATGCCCTGGTGGCCTGGCACCCAACACAAGAAGACTGGGTTTTTTCTTGATAACTCATCATCTCAAACTAAAGCTAAATTAATTATCTACAAACTTAGTATCTAAAGATTTACTCGTGGGATGTGTACTTGTTTTCGCCACGAGTATTAAATATCAAAGACCAACATTTTTTATGTGAAATATTGATCAAATACCGAAAAAAGTCAATTGATAACTCTAGAGTAGGCAAAAAGCCATTGTTTCAAAAAAAAAGAGTTCGGCGGTGGAAATTTTTGTTTGCGAACCACAGAACCCCAAATAAATCATAAGGTGCAAATAATTGTACCTCTCCTTTAAAAATTTCCGTCTTGGCCAGGTTTTTGAACCAAAATTCGGATATTATTAAATCATTTTGAATATGTAAATGTCCTCCTATCGACTACCACCTCAATACGGCCAAAGAATCCCCACGGCTAATGGCTAAGAAACGACCAAAAAGTATCACCGTAAATCTTCCCAACCGTGATGAAACCTTGCTCACGATAGATGAAATCTTGTCCAGCTCAGTGTCATTAAGAACCTAATTCTGAAAAATAATAACAGAGTCGTTCAACATAAAACATTCTCGATATAATCGACCTTAGCCGATATGTAGGCAATAAATGTGGCCACTACATCAAGGAACACACCTGATTTTTATGTCTTGCTACGATACAGCCCAGAAGACTAACCATTATAAGATTATTTTGTCACATTTATTTGAATTACGACATGGCTTTGAGGGTAGAAGACACATAGCATACATGTTGCTTTACCACTCCCCCAACGAATATCTTCAGCATTTTGCCCATTTTAGGGGCGGCAGAAAAATTAACAACTGTCGGGTAAGATGCTGTTTAGTGTGAAAAAATGCGACATTGTCGTCGGGGTCGAATCAATTACAATTTGTTACATTGATGGATAATTGAATGCATGATCCTCGCTTAATTGCATGAAATGGTATGCACCACGCTGATTTATTAAGTAAGTCGCAAATGTGGGGGTGCATCCGATAATTATGCTTGATTTCGGAAAATATTTGAAGTAAACGCATAAGCACATTGCTGTCCCTAAATTCCATTTTGTGCATTCCACAGTTTTGAATACTCTCTGTATAAGCGAAATGCACATCAAGATTCTCATTTTCGGCTTAATTGACTTAATTGCGAGCACGTTTTTATTTCCCATTATTAAGAACTTCACGTATGGGATTGATTTTTAATTGGTGCTCCGAAAAGTGGTCATCAGTTGCATGTGTTTAAGGTCTACGTTTACAATTAATTGTGTACAGGTCGCAGGGTTAATTGCAACTAGAACATGGATATCAGTTGCAGGCACTGATAACAATCACTAAGTAGTATATACTCGTAACTATTTTATTATTTCTGATACTCGTTCTGGATAACTACCGAAAATACTCTACTATAGAAACCATTCTTCTTAAAATGCATCAATTTCGTTCCTTTTTAAGAGATTTAACTGTAAGAAAATGGTTTGGTATTAAAATTTCTGGAAAGTGTTTTTTAGGTATAGTTGCACCCGTTACGCAGGCTTAGTGTTTTTCTGAGATGCGATAACCTTTGACTCGGGCTGGACCAAATGGATAGAACATTACCTTTACGTAGATTATAAGTGTTGCATTTGAACTATTTTACAAAACTGGATCTTCTTTTGAATCACAATGTAATTTTATGTTCGAAACGTGGCAATGTATTTAATGACTCCACCAAAGATTCAGACCGCTCAGATTTATATATAAGAGGCGCGTTTTTTTAACAGTCGTGAGGAGTAGAATAGGTTTACACCACTCAATTACACTAACAATTTGGTCTGAGCTGCACTTTCATCAAAAATAATTTCTGCGCATTGCCTTTAAGAAGCTTTTTTAATACTCCAGTCATTTTCTCTTTTTCTTCACCTGGCGAGAACTGGCAAAGATATTGCTTTGGTACAGGAGCCCTGCTTGGTTCTTATGAGCGACCTAGAATCTCCGAATATGATATGATGTCGGCCAGGTTAGGTCCCGGTTGTGCATTATTGCCAAAAAAGCTCTAACCGCTTTCCTTCTTTCAGAGTTCAGAAACAAGGACTCTAAAGCTATTAGCTCAGAACTTAGGATCAAGCGTTATTAGCTTAAATCGGCTTATATGCCTCGCATGACTACGTTGGTAACTTCCCTCAGGAAAACCTACGAGAAGCTATCGCTACTGCAAATACGTCGAAAATTGTTGTTTATGGCTGCGACTCAAACCCTCATCATGTTATTTGGGACAGCTCTAATAGAAAGGATCGAAGTGAGTTACTTTTTGCCTTTTTCATTAGTACAAACATGCGATTGTGTAATGGTTGATATGAGCCTACGTTCGTTACCAGTTTAAGACTTAATAAAGCATTGTAGGGAGTCGACGGATTACTCGTTTTCCGATCATCGCTACCTTTAATTCAGTATTGATTAGCTTCCTGAGTCCAAGCCTTTCATCATCAATCAGAAAAGGATAATTTGGGTCAAGAACATCCCTTTAGTGGCCATGGATGTGCAGGAGGTGCATGCTAACAACTGCATTCTCCGAAACCAGTTTATGCCAACGAAACGTTAACTGGGCCACATGGAACAGTTGACGCGCTATGCCCCACAAGGGGTTAGGGCAATTCAGTATCACACCAGCCGTCATTCACTGCATCTTCCAAAATAGTTTTGTCACAAATAAAACACACATTGTTTTCAGGCATTTTGAAAAATATTCAAACACACACCGCACAATTTCCCTAAGCTATATTGAAAAGAAGGTTTAATCATGCATAAAAATAGTTGATTTTAATTCATAATGTAGTGAATAAATTTAAAACACACGATACTACACCCACTGTGTCTACGACAAAACGCAAGTTGCGGAGCACGAGAATCTTTCGACCGAGCGCATTTTGTAATGCTAGGGACTCGTCGAATTCTTAAATAGAATATATTTTCGCATGAATATACATATTATATATTTAGTATTTGGAACTTACATCTAGTGTGAAATCGCCTGGATACTCGTCAATGATTCGTTCTGCGTACGGTTTTATACTATGTATTATCCAGAATTTTCGTCAGTATCTTGAAGGACGTACAAACTAGGAAGATGCCTCTGTAATGCTCACACCGCAATGCATCTCCCTTTTTGTTAATGGGACAGATGATGCTCCTGCGCCAATCTTCTGAAATCACCGCGTCCTCTCAGAGTCGCAGAAGTAGTTGACGTATGGCATTTAATGGACCTTTTCCACCGGATTTTAGCAGTCCAGCTGGAATCTGCGCCCGCCGCTGTATTTGGTTTGAGTGACTTTAGGGCGAGATCAACTTCTCCTACTGTCGGAGGTTGTGTATTGGGCCATGATTGATCATACCGTTATCGGCTTCTTGTAAGGAGACGTTATGTGCAGGATTGAGAAAATCTTGAAAATAGAACGCCCATGATTTGTTGATGCTGTCGGTGTAGCTGATGATGTTTCCATCTTTGCAGTGTTGCTGATGATGTTTCCATCCAACTCATATGGTATTTGAATCAATATTGGCTATATCTGCCGATAGTGAGTCGTGAACACCAAATGTAAAACATCGAAGACAAAACATCGGCCACAAGGCAATCGACAGTGAAAAAATCAATGTTTTAAAAACATCGAGCATCGATGATCATCCCTAAATCTAGTTTGAAACAATTGACTAGAAAATTAGTTAAAAATGATATCAAATATTAACAGATGGCCTAAACCTTTTAGCACACACCCATTAAAATAGGTCTGTTTACTGATTTTTTAATAAGATAAAACCAGCCTAAAATACACTACGCAACTAAACTGGGTAACATGATTATTGTTGGCAACTAACAATCGAATAAACAACCAAACAAAACATTGATAAGATTCCCAAGTATCCATATGGTTTTCCTAAGGGCTCTCAAAGTCGAGGACAGGTCAGAAAGTCAATTATCATTAAACAAACGCTAGACAGGAGTTTTTAAATCTACATTTGATAAGTTTGAAACGATGTATAAGGACTCTTTACCATTTTAAAACTCTAACTTGGACAGGTGACCTATCAAAATATTTACATAAAACCCTTTTTGTCAAAATGCTGTCTATCATGGATAAATGCTAATCGTTGTAAAAACATAAAAAAAAATGGGAGAACCTTTCCAATTTTTTTAATGCACACAAATGAGCTCAGTTCCAGTCGAACTGTCAACGAAAAAAAAAAATACGTAGGATTAATCCCTTTAGAGTAAGGGACGGGATTTTTATTCACTGTATGCATAATAAGAGTTTTTACGAGTGTCAAATGTGTCCTCACTATTCAAACACACAGAACATTTCAAAAGACCTCAGGGTAATATTTAATACTTTTTTTGTGCGTGTGGGTCTAAAACTAGTATTCTACGGCAGATACGAGCATCTATAGAGAATTGCCTTAGCTTACGAGCTGATCATCGTACATTGAGGGCACAAAGGCAGAGATACGGATCAATCATGTTAGTTGAAAGACGAGATGAGGATCAGGGCTGGGTAATGCCCCTAGAGAGATATTGTGTCGTGAACTTGTGAATAAAGGTAAGACAGGTAGCCGTTTGGAAGAAAGAAAAAAATTTATGTGTGCACAAGTGTTTCGGTATTAGATCTCTTTCAGATACCTCGATACCGATCAAAAATCACGATCAAATCAAGTTTTGATATGTATGACGATGTGTGCTAAAGACACAAGTGGTCGTTACAAAGGTCGGCTTTTCTGTACAGATATGGACTACGAAAAAGACGATTGTAACTTGGAACATCTGTTCAAAAACTGCGTTGGATATCTTGTTTTTAATATAAACAGATAATAGTTTCTTTCCATCCGATAAGTGTGAGTCTGGAGTATTCCTTTTTGTTATATGTTACACTGCAACCTAATCAACTACTGTCTTGAGTCGAACACGAAACCTTCTTGTTTCCATTAGAAACCTATCATTAAATTTATTTATGGATTTCCTATGGTTATTATGCGCCATCAAACACTGCATCCAACGGATCCCGATCATTTTCTGATGAAATTTTAATAATTTCCTAATGACGCTGTACTTGTGGGAACGGTTTCGTGTTTTTTCTCCTCCTTTTGCCACTTTCTTATGCACCGTCTATAATCAAAATCAACCCTTCGCGTTGACGTACAGTGAAGGCATCATGTGTCACTGTCGGTCGAGATGTCATGCATTGTTGCAAAGTTGCTGATGTTACGTATGAATATAGCAAGGCGAGTATTGTTGTATGGATGCAAAGTAAGCGAAGTATCATTACTTATACCGACTTTAACGGTTTTCAGGTGTTTAGTTGGATTTGGACAAGAAGAAAACTATGGGCCGGTTATTAACCCTTGTGCACTGACAGAGGGTAGAGATTTATTGACGCGCGATGATGTATCAAGTTGAATTCGTCATTATAAATCAATACAAATGCTTTGAAAAAAACATGAATTCAAAATAAGGATGATAATAATTTCAGCCTAAGTTAAATTATTTCAATAAACAAATCCGATTATCCTAGGCATACATAAAAGTAATAAACTGACAGACAGTGTTCCAGTTTTAACATATTTATGTTTATGTTCGCTTTCGGTCAAAAACTACGTTCGATATTCAAGTACTACTCTATTACGTGCTAATTAAGATCTTTCGAAGGCATGGATTGAACACTCCAAGAAAAACAACGGCACTAAATTTTATCCTCAATAGTGCAATGATTATCAAATTGCCAACACACCAGTCGCTAAAGAGTTAACACATTTCGTCTTTTCAAATAGGGAGATGTTGACGCAAAAACCAACTTACCATCATCGTTGCGCTCACTGACGAAGACAATGTAAGGTATATGGTAGCTTAATGGAACTGTTTTTCTTGTATTATTGCCATTGTTGACTCGATCAACAGGATAACATGTCAGCCGATCATTTTTCAAATGTCGAACATGAATAGAAAAGGATAAGATTTCGGAGAACCACAAAAAAAAACTTGCTACGTCCCAAAAGGGGAACACGGCTACTGCAATCACCATACTAGTTAACCTTTTTTTAAGATCTTCTGTGTGTATTTGTGTATGTTTTTTTTAATATGGTTATATTTCGGATGCATGCAAAATTTTCGAGGAAGATTAATTGAAAGGTGATTTCTAGTTAAGTGAGTTTTTTTTTCTAAATATGCCACAGCGATTGACTTTTTTATTATTATTATTTTCTGGGTCTAAAAAGCGTCTACTGTCTACGCCGTTTTTTTCACTTTTAGTAAAAATGATTTGACATATTTGTGGTTTCATTGGGATTGTTTGTGTGTATATCACATTAATATCCTGGATTTTTTTATTTAATACAGTATGTCACCGCCCCGGCGACCGACCGATCCCTCGAAATCAAAGTCGAGACCAAGATAATTAATAGTCAATCGAACAATTTATTATCCTGAAATAAGTACTCGTATATAAAAAGTATAAAGAGTTATAGGTACCTTAAAGGCTACTCACGATTTTAGCTCCACGGCTATGACGTGAGGGTGGTCGCGTGACAATGAATAATGCCACGAGCTGATTAGAAGAGCTGTAACTTTACGAGCCGCAATCCACAGATGCTCAAACCTCCCATTTTTGAAATTTGAAATAGGTGGATGGGAACATCTGTGGATTGTGTCATAGCCGCGCTCACTTTAAATTTATTTTGTTTTTACGATGTCTTGCTCGTCGACACAGTATAACATATCAAGTTGGGCTTAGATGATTAGCGATATAATGCCGATAAAACCTGTCCAAAACAGCGTATTAAGATACGGACAATTTTAATATTTTGTATTTAATATTACTACTACTACTACTTTGCCTTAACCCCTAGCGGGGCATAGCGCGTCAACTACTCCTGCGCGCCATCGTACTCTGTTCTGGGCAATGGGGCGCAACTCCCCAAAAGACTTACCCAGTACCTGACACTCCTTTGCCACAGATCGACGCCATGTGATTCGAGGACCCCCTCTTGGTCGGCCTTGGTTGGAAATGGGGTTCCATTTCATGGCATGCATAGCAATGCAGTTATCACTCTTCCGCAATGTGTGACCTATCCACTGCCATTTTCGCCTGCGTATTAATTCGTCGATTGGCATCTGACCCGTACGCCGACTTAGCTCTTCATTTGATATTGTTTCGGGCCAGAAAATTCTTAAAATTCGACGAAGACATGAGTTGACGAAAACTTGCAGCTTTCTGGTAACTGCTACGGAAACTTTCCATGTACTGCTCCCATACAAAAGCACTGATAGTACCAGGGAGCGAAACAGGCCCAGCTTGGTCTTGATGCTGAGATAACTGCTCTGCCAGATTTTGGACAGCATGCCGTATGCGCGTTTAGCCTGGTTGATACGACGAGCGATGTCCTGCTCCGTACCCCCATTTTCGGCAACAATGCTACCCAAGTAGACGAAGTTGTCTACCTTCTCTACAGGCTGCCCATTAATATTGATGGCAATAGGTGTCGGATTTCTTTTTCGCAACGGCGGGCTAAGCACCTTGGTCTTGTTGGTATTAATCTTTAGCCCAACCTTGCTTGCCTCACTCTCGAGATCTAACGCCATTGCGGACAGATCCATGATTTTGTGGGAGAGTAGGCATATGTCGTCAGCGTAGTCAAGATGTTGTAGATAAGATGTCAAAGTCCATTGAATTCCTCTGTCGAGTCCGGATAGGGCTGCATGTAACACATCGCCGATCACAATGAGGAATAGGATCGGTGAGAGGATGCACCCCTGCCAACTCCACTGCGAATCTCAAAGTCCCCCGACACCTTACCTTTATGCAGAACGCGACATTTCGCACCGTCATAGGTTGCCTTAATAATAGCCACAAGCTTCTCAGGGATGCCTCTCCTGCGCAAGGCCGCCCATATAGAATCCCGGTTCACACTATCGAAAGCCTTTTCGAAATCGATGAAAAGCAAGTGAAGCGGAGAATCGTATTCAGCGCATTGCTCGATGATGATTCGCAAGGTGTTAATGTGATCGACACAGGAGAATCCGGATCGAAAGCCAGCCTGCTCTTCATCAATTGTGCTTTCTAAGTGGGCCTTTAGTCTTTCCAGGACGATTTTAGCTATTATCTTGGCAACGGCAGGAAGCACACAAATGCCTCTCCAATTATTACAGTCTGTGAGGCTACCCTTCTTTGGAAGTTTGATAATCAAACCTTCCTTCCACTCAGTGGGAAAGGTCTCTGTATTCCACGCTTTATCAACAAGTGGGTGCAGCAAATCGGCAGTTACGCTTGGCGCTGCTTGATAAAGTTCGGCAGGGATGCCGTCAAGTCCGGCGGCCTTTCCTCGTTTTAGTGCAATAATTGCAGTGACTATTTCCTCTTTAGTCGGGGCAGTGGACCGTATACGCACATTTTGATGGTTAGCTAAATTATCTATATGAGGGGGAACTTCACCTGAGGTTACACGGTTCAAGACCGCGGCGAAGTGTTCTTTCCACCGCCTCATTTGATCTTCTTCCAAGATAAGTAGCTTTCCATCACTATCTTTCACCGGATGTTGGCAGGAGTTACGACCACCTGTAAACTCCTTGATGACACCGTATACGGCGTTTAAGTTGTTACTTCTAGCGGCTTTAATATTACCTATATACGGTATATTCCTATTTCACCGGACGATGCATCGTGGTTTGCGCATTGGCTAATTATGGCTTTATCACTGTGGCGTATATAGCGAGCGAAGCAAGCGTTCTAGGGCCGTATACTGAGGCTGTAACCTGTTGAGCCGCAGAGCTCGCCTAGCGAGCGGAGTGCAAAATCAACTCAATTTACAATCATCATCATCCCAATTTTAAACCCACTATTAGCCAACGCTAACCACTATGCGTCGCTCGGTGAACTAGGAATGTTCCTCACACACTTATGCGGAAATTTCATTGCCGGCAGAATCAGAACAGCGGCAGCAGCAGCAGCATCGTCTGTGTCTTAGCTTAGTGGCTTTCTTACACCTAGATCGCACCTGGAAAATTTTGTGAACAAGAAGCTTACGCTTTGTACGAAAATTTTCAATGTGCGAGGAAGGTGTAAGAAAGCACACTTATAGTAGCCAAGACATAGACGATGCTGCTGCTGCCGCTGCTTTACTTCTGCCGGCAATGAAATTCCCGCATTATGCTTACTTAAGGGGACCGGTCGCATGACAAAAGTGTTTGCAATATCAAAAAATTTTCTAGTAATATAACCAAACAAAACAGAAGTTACCAAAAACTAGTCATCGGGCGAGTTTTTCTTTTTTCTTTTTGTACTTCGCTATAGGTTAATTTAACTAACTTCGCCCAACGTCCTCCAATTATCGCAAGAAACTGATCTCCAATTTCAAAAACGCGGCAGTTTTTCGGCTTCGTGCTTCCGAACTCTCGGTCTTCCTCGCAGCCTTGCTCCGGTGATGCGTTCGTTTAATATACGTTTAGGTATGCGACTCGGTTATCGTCCATTTATTGTCCATACCCGGCCCATTGAAGTAGTTGTAGTTTGACGATTCTCAAAACTTTCAACTCATCGTGCAGTTCACACAGCTCATGGTTGTATCGGATGTGTCATCCATTACAGTCAGAAACTGCTCCGAAAATTCGCCGAAGGACTTTTCGTTCAAATGTGTTTACCATGTTTTCGGAAGCTCCAAACTCCAGGTTTCAAGCTTCAAGCTCAAAGTGTCGCAGTTATAACATGCTGAGAACTCAATGGGGCAATAAACTTACACCGGATAAATATGATGTCATCAGATGTCATTTGCACCGCTAAATGGCAAATTTATTATGAAGAATTGAAAATATTCGTAATTTCATTTGATTTTTGACACGAAGTTTGTTGGTAAATAGCGTTGATTTCTTTCTGGATATGTTCCATATTTTTAATATCCCGAGCATAATCAAAAACAAGTCCGAAGCTTAAGTACCCTAGATCTGTGCAGACCAAGTGGTGACACCAAAACTTCAAATATGCAGCAGCCATATTGCCATGTTTCCTACACAGTTAAAAGTCCTGGTCTATTATCAGTGCTAATTCGATTTACATATATGACGACACTGCTTCCGTAAACTTCACTGGTTTAAATATAAAACTTTGCTGGCATAATTTTTTTGATCAACTTGTTGGTTTAAAATTTAATCTACAGATATTATAATCTATGAAAAAAATATTAATTTTACTTTGTTTTTTTTTTAACCCCTCTAAGATTTTTTCTATTGTTTTTTGTTTCTCAGTTTTCTAAACTTCCAAATCCTATCGCAGGTTAGCCAGCAAATCTTTTTTCGCCGTGGCGCAGCATCGAACCTGTGAACTCCGTGCTGTAGAGTTCCGACCTAGATCACTTGGCCACGCTGCATAATATTTTCAGCTGACTGCGTGTAGTATGCTGAGACTTGAGACTCAAAAATATACATTGTTTTTGTTAAAAAAGAAGATATCTATACCAAATTTCATATTATTCAATTATATTGACTGGCGAACCAAGTCCCTAAATTTGGTTGAAATCGGCCCACTATTTCATATACCTATCATAAAAACAGTGAAATCGGAACAAGTTTTACTACTAATTGTGGCAAATGCACCATCCAGGCGGCCAAGGCCGGACGTCGGGCTGTCGTGCCACGATGATGCTGATGAAATTTAAATACTGCTCGAAGTGAACTTCGTATTTTCTTAGGACTGTTGGTATACTTGTTGCAGAGATTTAGTGCACAACGTCATGTAACGATATTGCCCGACAAACAATGCCCTAGTTTTTTGCATCGTCGCACTGTAAAATAGCAAAAATAGAAAAAAAACTAGTTTTATATGGTGGCGACCGCCAAGGTGTTAATGCAAAACTTTTGCAATTCAATTGTCAGTGCATGAAATTAAGAGGAATAGGCGAAAATTGAATTATATGTCGAACTTGACTTTGAAAATTATGTCTGGCTCGCTATGGCTCGGAACTGCAGTGTATAACCACGAAATTTGGATCGGTATCATTCTGATCCGCTTCCAAATTGACGCATGTGTGTGTCTACCTTAAGATTCGCAACAGCAAAAAGATTAAGAACCTCTGCTCTATAGAGTAGCAAACATATCAATTTAACTTTCCTAATCTCCTTATCATTATCAATATTATTAATATCTGAATGCAAATTCACTTGAAAGCTGGCTTCTTCGCGTCGACGAATAAGTACGACTATCTGGAGCTTGACTCTACTTGACCCTATAGTGCACCTAATTCCCATTTGTAGATGGGTCGATAGAGATAAGAGAATAATTTTAATTTGATGTTGTGTCTAAATCGAAAATTATGCCGAGATGGGATGGAATCGATTAGTCCACCAGTGAATTCAACAATTACATATTGGATTTTAACGCTTCTCTCTTTCAGGCAGCAAACGAATCACGAAAAAAAAGTCACTTGGATGCTATGGAAATTGATTCTAATCTCTGATGCATGTCATGGGCATTGAATTGTTGAAGTACATTAAGTGGTTGAAATTTAAGAGTCAAGTGGATTGAAGACGACTTTTCCGTGGAGACCCATTTTCTAACTTATCATGATCCTCGCGTCGGACAAGTGATTAGCGCCCATATTGCATTATGGTTACGAAAGTCGTTAACTAGATGTCCAACCGAAAAAATAAATCTATAATGCATCCTCGAAACAAAGATGTTAGTAGCGCGATTGCGTCATTGGGTGTTTTCTTGTGCGTAGTTGAATGCGTTGGTTATGGTCTTAATTTTTTCAATGGAAAATTATCGATACATGTAGGACGACCATTAACTCTAATTCTAGACAATATGTCTGCGGAAACTGCATACATAAGTATATAATGGGATTTAACTATTATCAAAGTTTATGTGTTTTTATGCCCTAGTTTTTTTTATTCTCTTTTGTTCAGAATTTGGAAAAAGAGGAAGAAAAAATGTTAGATAGACATAGTGCAATTTATTTTAATTAGAAAATGCTCTAATTAATACACCTGCGGCCAAAGTATCCGTACAAATTTATATTGGATGCATGGACAAAGGCAATATGTTTTATTATATTTTTGACTGCTAGTACGTACTTTTACTATCAACTAAAACTAATTTTTATTTTAAGCAAAAGTAAATATCTGAAAGGAACTGTATTCTACACATCACCTGTTCACGATATTCATTATGGCATGTCCTCAAGTGTAATCATATTGTGCAACTTTAATGTCATATATCTATGAATTGGATTTTCCCATGCACAATATTTTCCCATTCTTCGCATATCAATCCAGTATTGGATTTTCATTAAAAGAAGGAAAATTTCCATTTCCGCATCTCTTGTCAACTTCAGTGAATGAAAATGTCAACTTGCAGTCAGCACGCTAAAACGAAATGCACAATGATATATGTGTATTTATTTATGTGCGTTAAAGTATGGTCCACGTGTCAACCATTGCAACCGGTGTTTCTTTGTTTTAGATTCATGTCATCCCCATAAACTAACAACCAAACTCGTTCATATCCTTGGCATTTTCGTAACATTTCTTTGTTTTATCCGACCCGACCCTTTGTGAGTCGTTGAATTGACAAAGAGCTGAAGCAAAGTCAATGTCAATGCCGTGTCCTTCGGAAAGCTCAGTGGAAGTTTCACGATTGAATCCTATACACATTTTATAGATGAATGTACAGTACATTGTATGAACACCGAATCTCTTAACCCTACAGACTCAATTGAAAATTTAACACTCTCAATTCCTGGTATAGGCGAGTAAAATTAAGGTTTTTATAGGAAATATTAGGAAAAGATTTGACGGGCGAAAATCCTTGAAATTGGAGCCTTTTTTTAAAATTATCCTTCTTCTACTTCGGATAGAAAAATTTTGTAGTCGTAATTTGAATGTTGAATTTCGGTTCAGTAGAATAATCAAAATCAATAGTACATAAATGAAACCGGAATATAAAGGGCTACGCCCGCAATCCGAGGGTTTTGTAGCAAGCGCTTATTTTGGTATGTAAATATCGGCTCCACTTACCACTTATATAGGTAAAAAAGACCCAATCTAGTACCTTACGCCGGTTTCACATTGTCCGGTTTCCCCCGGACCGGTTAATTTTCATCTGGCTGTAAACCGAAAGAAATGTTTAATGGAACAAAGAATAACATAGCGACCTTCCGGCTGAAAACCGAGAACTCTCCGGATAGAAGCCAAACATTTCGACCATTCTTTCGGTGATAGGATATTCTCTAATTGCCTTGACCCCTCCATGGGCATGGGCGCGTTAACATCTATAGCATTTCTATGCTTTGTTGACGTTTCAATAGCATATCTATTTTCGGAAGTGCAGGGGCTAGCATGCACCTCCTATCCGCGCCGTTTTTATACTGACAAGGTCGGAGCACTGTTAGAGTTCTATTTGTACTCACAGACAGTTTTTGAGCGCGCCGAGATTTAATCTTCGAACTCTAGATTAGTATCGTAGAGCGGTGACCGAGCGATCACGGCCACCGAGCGCGACAAACAGAGAAGAGAACAGTCGTGCATTTGTTTAGATGAATACCTTAATATTGTCCGATCGCAAACCAGGTGATTAATTGCCATTTGCAAGAAAGTAATCGTATTCATCTTGATTGTACTCTGTCGACCACTCGTTCGTTATCTCAAGTAAAATGGAAAAGATAGCTGTAGATTCTGAATTTTTAATCAGCCTCGTCCAAAGCAGACCGGTTTGTTATGTCCGGTTTTAGCCGGATAATGTGAAAATATCCATCTTCCGGTTTCCAGCCTGATGAAAATTTTACCGGTCCAGGGGAAACTGGACATTGCAGAACGAGCGTTACATGCCAATTCATATTTCGTGATTGTAACGAAACTTTGAACAATTGTCTATGGTGTTGGTTATCGTTGGTCGTCAGTACTTTTGACCTCGGACGTGTTTAAGGGATGCACGGGTGTGCTAACTATAACTATTTTGAAAAGATATACAAATTCCATTATTTTCCATTTTATATGCTATCCGGAACCCACCTTCCTGTAAGTTTTCATATTTCTAATTGTAACGGTCTCGAAATACAAGGTTGGGGGGACAAATTACGATCTAAAATTTTCTCCTCCCCACTGTTCCCTTTCTTCAAATTTAAAGAAAATGCCAAAAATAAAATGTGCTCAACATTCTCACGACATCCCACTTCCCTATACCAGTTGAAACTCTGATCACATATTTTCCCCTCCCCATCTTTTCTTCTTTCTTGAAATTTAAAGCAAAAGCCAAACATGGAATGAACTCAACGGTACCTTTCTTACGATACCCCAGTTGCCTATACCAAACGAAAAAAAATGTTGGCCTCCATTTCCCCTTTATGGATCTATTAGTTGGTCTATTACGACGAATCGCTTTCTCCAAAGAATTATAGCACTTCTACATATTTCCACCAAATTTCATGCATATAGCTTCAGTGGTTCCTGAGATATTTCATGAACAGACGGACGTTTGACCGACTTCATAAAGGTTTTGTTTTTACTAGATAGCCCCAAAAAACGACAAACGAGGGCAGGACGCTCCCTAGCTGCTTCTGGTTGGCTACCGTGCTTAATGCGGTCCACCAGATCACCACGCCATACATCAGTATTGGTCGTAGTACTGTCACATATAGCCAGTATACGACCTTCGTCTGTAGACAATGGCCCTGTTTCTGGAGTAGAGTGCTATACTTGTTTTCTTTATTGTTTCCTGGATATTAGGTTTCCAGTTAAGCTTCCTGTCTAGGATTAGCCCCAAGATTTTCGCCTTCTCTATCAGCAACAGCCTCGTTCCGCCTAACATAGGAGTCATCATCGTCGGTATGTCATTTCTCCTAGTGAAAAGGACCAGTTCCGTTTTATTTGGATGCACATTGACTCCGCAGCTTTCTGTCCAGTTGAGAAGTCTAGAAAAGGCGTATTGTATGTTTGGAAACTTCCCGGAGATAGCGATGGTTACATCATTCGCATAGGCAGTCACCTTAAGACCCAGCGTATCTAGACCCAGAATAAGTGTACTGACCACAATGGTCCATAGAAGTTGGGAAAGGACACCGCCTTGTGGAGTAGCTTTGCACACGCGTCATCATTATAGTGTAGGCGAAGTCTTCTAGCAGGCTCTCAAATGGGACTGTGCCCAGTGGCAATGTTAAAAATCACACCAATGTGCTTCCTGTTCAGCGATAATATTGCGACAGAGCGACACGGGTCCGCTGTGGGTCACATCATCTTCGGAGTCTGACACTTAACGTCCTCAGTATTTCTAGCTTTATTTGTCACATTAGACTTAATGATTAGCTTGAAGGTTGCATAAGACACTAGGAACCTCTAACTTCTCGCAATCCTTCTTTGATCGCATATACGATTCTCCTAGGATTAATATTTCAAATTGTCTAGAAGTTAACACAATCTCCCAACCAAGTAGCTGTTCGAAACAGTTGCAATCACTTCGTAGAAAACTTCTCGAATCTTGCATGCAGCTAATATTGATTTCCCGCAGCTTGCAGGGTTGGAAGCCAGCTCACCTTCTTCAAAAGTAAATATTCTATTGGCATACCAGCCACTTTCCGACCTTCGAAGCAGTAATTGTGTGATATTGACATCTGATATCACTTAAACTACTCAGCTTTCTATTCCGTACTCTGCACATTTTCTCTGATGACACATCCACACTAAAGCTCTGTGCTAATCGGGTGTGTGTAGTGAACAATCCTTTTTTAATGTACCTCCTATGAACATTCATTTCTTTTCAAATAGTTATCATATCAGGGATTCTTGACATTTTGACAGTTTCTGAAAGGTTAATATTCCTATAAACTCAAAGCTTATTTCACGCGCCGCGCCGTGCCGTGAGGTCACATACTTGCATTATGCAGGTGAATATGAATCCAACGAACACGAATAAACTTATACTTTTAACTTTTATCAGTGTTAGTGATGGAGGGTTACTCCATCACTCGTGCGATTTTTGGATCACGTAGAGTCGCGTGTAGTATAATATTAATCCACCATGTTTTGCTTATAATTATTAAAATTTTTGACTTGATGGGGTATAATAATAATTTTCTTTGACTTCATGACCTATTTTTATGGAGTTATATTTATAATTATAAATTAAAATAACAAATATAAAAAATAAATAAAATCGTGGAACAAAATAATGACAGTTTTTTTTTAACTTTTATTGCAATTAGATTAGTTCTAAAAAAGAATAAAAAATAGTTCCAACGTTGCGAAAATAAATATGTATTTTCTCTGATAGTACTTGTTAAAAAATATATTCCAAGAAGACTTTCGACCGGTAAATAATAAATAACTCGAAAAACGGATAATATTTTAAACCAAAACTCCCACTACTAAAGGGTAAACCCTCTAAAATCAGCTACATGGAGCTTTACTCCCCTTAATTGCGTGTGAGCAGATTAATATATTTTTTAAAGTGAGTGGGTACAAATTTATGCCGCGCGAGCGTTCGAGTGTTAAAAGAACCTGTGCTTATTATGAAATTGGAAGCAATGAGATTTCTTCGTCATTGATTCCAATTTCATAATAAGCACAGGTTCGACGATCCGACTTCTTTTTTTCCTAAGCAGAGAAGATTTCATCTCTTTGAGGGTTTTTCACCATGGAGTTATTAATGACTTTTCTAATGACTATACTGACCTAAAATAAAAAAAAATATACAGACTTAAATGAACTAAATTCGACGATGTGTAATGAGAGTTGGTGGTTATCGGAGTCAGCGAAGCTGAAAAGAGAAAACTGGAGTTTGTGACCGTGAAGGTCTGAAGGGCGTGGAACACGCAATCTCCATCAACTGGTAAGCGGCGGCATGTGCTAGTACGTAGCTCTGTTCGGGAGAAGTTGGGGTGGGTTCTAGCTACCAGTCGTCCTCGAAATCCTCATCACATATAAAAAAAATATTCACATGCCTTCATAGGGCCACCAATCCAAAACAAAGGGATAGTAAACACACAGAAAAAAAAAACTGGTGGAGACGAACAACCAATAAAAATTGATAGACTAACAAGAAGCAGGAAATCATCTGCCTGAACTGGACCAAGCACCCATTTTTCTTGTGGATCCGTGATGGTTAGGATCCCCGACCTCTAATCTGAAAAGAACAACAATCATGTAAAGCGATCGTCGTCGTCGGCAGTCTCATACACCCGCACGTACATATATAAGTCAGTTCCCCTGAAGCAACGGCATACATATGGACATAGATGGGTACTAGGAGAAAGTCGTGCATTATGCGTCATCGCTTTAATGAGAGAACCCTTTTTGGTTTGCATTGCTGTTCTTGCTAGCCAGTTGCATTCGTTGGACAGTGCAACACAATGCGGAGCTGATGACGTATGAACTCCGAACAAATCTACATATATCCACAGAGATTGCCTAAACATTGGCGAATGCATTATCGGCTCGATGGATTTTACACAATAGGATGAAGTGCACATTTGAGTCTCAGATTGCCTCCACAAGTTGTCAGATTGTAAGAATATGAAAATTCTTAATCTTTGACAACTTGTAGAGACCCAAAGAAACACAAATATTACACCACAGCCCATTATGCAAGATTAAATCGAGCAGAAGAGGCTGAAGTTTACCGCCGAATGTCTTTTGCGTGGAACGTACCCATCGTTTTACCTGACTTGTCTGCCAACAAGTAGCACGATGAACCCACCTTACGGACGACGGTGGCCTGTAGGAATTTGTGGTCGAGTTTCGCGTTATAATGCGCCAGTGCCTTACTTTGGCCGAAGTTCCGTCGATACACTATATCTCCAGGCGCGAATTCTACTGGACGAGATCTCAGATTGTACGTACTAGCATTAGTCTCATACATCCGCTTAAGATTCTTCTGTACCTGCATACGTAGGAGTTCTAGTTTTTCGTCGTTGGTTACGTCAACTCTGGGCTCAGTGAGCAAGTTTAGGTTGCGCAACAGGGCGTATGAAGAACCATGGCTGATCATGTTTTGCCCGAAAACAATAAAATACGGCGAAAAACCTACAGAAGAATGGTGAGCGGACCTTAGAGCACTATTGATAGACGACAATCTGACATCCCAATCTCGTTGGTTAGGGTGAACGTAAGCTCGGATAGCCGCCACCAATGACCGATTCACGCGCTCTGAAGTGTTACTTTGTGGCGAGTACAACGCAGTGAAGTTGTGCTTCACACCATAAGAATCCATTAAGGTTTTGAATACTACGGACTTGAATTGAACACCATTGTCCGTAGTAATGGATTCCGGGACGCCAAACACGTTAAAGATTCTTCTCTCTACATATTCAACAAGAGTGGTCGCCGTCATTTTCCGAACTGGTTCGACGAACGGGAATTTGGAGAGATGGTCAAGAACAACGATTGCCCCCGTGTTGCCGGATTTAGACCTCGGATAAGGTCCTAGAAAATCTATATACAAACGCTGAAATATACGATCCGGAAGAATCAAATTGCCCATAGGAGGTCTCAGAACCTGGTTGGGAGCTTTAGTTTTCTTACACATGACGCAGGAGTTGACAAAGTCTTTAACTTGCTTTGCCATCTTTGGCCAATAGAAAAATGTTTTTAAACGCTTAAGCGTTTTGCCAAAGCCTCCATGTGCGCACAGAGGGTGTTCGTGTGCACGGGCGATCATGGTTGCCGTAAGCTCCTCCGGAATCCAGAGCTTCCAAGAACTCTCCTCCTGGATCTCATCTCCGCTCGCATATTCAGATCGTCTGTATATAAATCCATCTAAAACCTTCAAGTCCGGGAGAAAATGGGGTTTCTCCTTGATCTTTCCAATCAGTGCAACATAAGAAGGTGATTGAAAGTGGGGAGATGTTAAATCTACTTCAATCGTTGTTTCGAAATTTTCGATCGAATGAATTCCCTCTGTTGAATATATTCGAGAGAGAGTATCCGGTACAACGTGTTGGCTTCCCTTCCGATGTTCAATGGTGAACTTGAAGCCCTGCAACTTCAGTGCCCATCGTGCCAGTTTACCGTGAAGGTCTGTCAACGACATTAGCCACTTCAGAGACGCGTGATCCGTCACTACCTTAAATTCATGGCCTTCAACATAGGCCCGGAACTTCTTAATGGCCGTCACCGCTGCGAGACATTCCTGCTCAGAAACAGTATAGTTTCTCTGTGCCGGATTGAACTTCTGCGACATGTAAGCGATTGGTACTTCGGAGCCATCATCCAGAGTTTGTACCAGAACCGCGCCGAGGCCAAATTGGCTGGCATCACAGTGGATGGCGAATGGTCGCGAGAAGTTCGGGCTGTGAAGTACTGGAGCAGATGTGAGAGACTCCTTAAGAGCATTGAAAGCTCTCTTGCCCTCATCGGTCCAGGAGAAACCACGGCTTTTGCGCAGCATGTCTGTTAGCGGTGCAGACACTGACGCGTAGTTGTTGACGAAACGACGATACCAACCACACATTCCAAGGAACCTGCGCAGCTGTTTGACCGAACTTGGCAGCGGAAATTCCACGATGGCCTGCACCTTATCAGTGTCAGTACTAATTGTCCCATTCCCAATGATGTGTCCTAGATAGCGAACTTCCTTCATGACAAATTTGCTCTTCTCTACATTCAATGTCAAACCAGCCTTACGGAAACAAAGAGCTACTTCCTGGAGGAGCAGTATATGTTCCTCGAAAGTCTCCGTAATTAGTAGTAAGTCATCCAAGTAGACGAAGAGCTGATTGCGAAGATGTGCAGGGATGACTCGGTCCATTAGCCTCTGCATAGTTTGAGGAGCATTGCACAATCCGAACGGCATGGTTACGAATTGGTACAATGGCCGACCTGGAACAGTGAAGGCTGCTTTCTCCTTTGACGCCTCATCGAGTGGTATTTGCCAAAAGGCGTCCTTTAAGTCGAGACTCGTTATATACTGAGCTTTCGGAAGTCGACTTAATATACCGTCGATGAGCGGCAAAGGATAGGCGTCCTTAACTGTGACGTCGTTCACTTTCCGAGCATCTAAGCATAATCTGACCTTACCAGGCTTCACTACAAGGGTGACAGGCGAAGACCATGGGCTTTGGGATTCCTCAATGACACCCAGCGCAAGCATCCTGTCAATTTCTGCAAAGAGGAGCTTCTCGATGGCGGGAGAGACTGCGAAGTGTCTCTGCTTAATCGGCTTGCTGCCGCCGACATCGATGACGTGTTGGACAAGAGTTGTACGTCCTAAGCCCTCAGCCGAAAAGGAAGGAAACATTGCGATGACTGCATTGAGCTTCGCCTCTTGTACTGGAGTGAGATGATGTTTATTGGGATCCAGAGCAATTTGTTCCAAAGACAAGTTTGGAGAATATAGAGGAGATGCAAATAAGTCAGAAGCAAGTCCGAACAGACGCACAAAATCTATACCGAGGTACAGATTTTGGTTGAGAGTGGGTATAATTAGTAATGTTAAGGTGCGGGTTTGACCACGGAAGGTTATGTCTGCTGACACTTTGCCAATGGTCGAATGAGAGGTGCCATCAGCGGTACTAATACCCAGGCGGAATTTAACGAAAGGGTGTTTTTGTTCCCTCAGGAATTTCTTTGCCAAGTCCGAAGCCATACTGCTGACACTGGCTCCCGTATCTACAAGACCACACACTTTCTCGCCGAAAAGTGTTACGTCGGCGTAAGGTCTCATGTCGTTTTTTGGGGCGGTTGCAAGAATGGCAGAGCAGTAACGCCGGCGATTTTGGAGGACCGTCTTCCAAAACTGCCTCAATCGGACAGTTGATCGCTTGGGCGGCCGAGTCTTAATTTCGTCCGCTCCGAAAATACGGCGGCGTGCTGCCTGATACTCCTGCAACCTGACATGGTAGGGTTTACAACTAAAGTGTGTTGGCCGGTCTGTATTATCCATGGCAGTGGATTTTAGGGGTTTTGTCTTAATATCGGGGGATTTAATAACGATTATGTCAGATGACGGAGGAAAAGCATTACATGACGCTTGCTCATGCAAAACGGGGTCCTTATTATTGGAATTATATGGAATTGGTTTTCTAATATTAGAAAATGAAGAAGATGAGGCTTGTAATGGGAAGTTTGGTTTGGAGTTCACTTTGGAATTGACGGAGCTATGGGCTTCGCCTTCCAGTTTTTTGAACTATTCCGGCATCTGGGACAATGTGGTTTGTACGTATTAATGGCTCCACAGCCATAACAAAATATCGATCGTTCAGTCGCCAGACATTCATCAAAACGGTGTCCGGGTTCTCTACAGTTCCAGCATATAATCTCCTTACTAAGTACTGCCACAGTCTCAGAATCGACATTAAACATAACATCCGTCCCGCTATCCTCTGTGATTTCAGAAATTCCGCGATGACCAAAGGCGAAACCAACACGGGATGAAATCCTATTACGTGCCTCGAATTCCAAATTTTCACACCTATATACGTAAGACCTAAGTTGTCCTATGGTCTCGATATGAAAATGAACAAGTTCTCGACGGAGCTCAAAACGCAAATTACCCTTCAAAATTTCTAATAACTCCCGTTCTGCAAGTGGCCGTGCAAGACGGTCGATTATTTTTAGGGCACTCTCGTAATACGCATCAAAGGTTTCCTTAGGACCTTGTTCGCGGTTACGAAGCATTTTCATAAGCTCATAATCAGACATGCGCTCGCCGAATTGCTCTTGCAACGCCTCACAAAATGAGGACCATTCTAAATATTCTGTATTACGGTGATACCTCCAAAACCAATCGGCCGCCTTGCCGGTCAAAAGAAGATGGAGGTGGTTTGTCAATGATTCAAAATCATTGCTCAACGTCTTAGCAGTGAGGACTCCAATTTGATAAAGAAAATTCTTCACCGTCATCTGATTTTCCCCACTAAATCGTAAATTCCAGCCAGATATAATTTTAGCAGTCTTTTCGGGATTGTATACAGGTGGAAGGGAAATAAGATGATGATTGTCTTCAGGGACTATCCGCCTGGAGGTAGCAGGTTGATTCATGGGTGGAAGATGTTGAGAAACAGAATATTGTTCCTGTTGAAACATTCCCCGACTACTAGGTCTATTCTCCGGTGGAGGTAATTGTAGGTAACGTTGAGGCGAAGCTTGTTGGGATTGGGATTGATTATTGTTCCATAGTGAACTTCCCGGTGCATCATTTCGAAGTAGGCCGACGTTTCTTGACCTAATAGGTGGCGGAGGAGGTTGTTGATATGATTGTTGCTGATTATTCCCCCCAGAATTTCCATTTTGATTATGTGAATCAAAATAGCGTCTATTTGGTGAAGATTGCTTTTTTTGTTGTTGTCTAGGAGGTGTTGGTGGTGGCTGATTATTTCGTAATAAGTTTCCCAGACGCTTGTTCAAGACCTCTTCGAGTACATCTCGAATCCGCGATTCCAAACTTTGTTCGTCACAAACAGTTTGGCGTTTCCCTGGGACATTGTCCGTCTCTACAGACTGTTGTTTCCCAGACTTAGTTGCAGAAGAAAGTGTGCCAATAAGAGGCTGATCTTTATTTTTCAACAAGTCCTCATTTAGCTGTGGCCGATCCAAAAGCCTTCTTGTTGGAGGGGGAGTAGATAACGATAGGCTCTGGGAGGTCTGAGACCTTGTAATGGGTCCGGATTGTTTAGGAATTGTCCCTGAGTATACCTGACCTTGTTTCAACTTAGATATCGCACCATGCATATTTGCATCTTCTTTAAGATTAAGTGCCGCCATATTCTCAAGACAAAGGGGTTTCTTACATCTTGGACAGTCTTGATTTTTTTCAAGCCAGGCATTTATGCATATCTTATGATAGGCGTGATTGCATATAGTAAGTACTGCAACATCTAAGGGAATAAAATTCTGGTTGCAAACTAAGCAACTTTTCTGATCTTTCTCCACCAGACTAGGGAGATCTTCGTGGCTGTGATGTAAAGGCATTTTATAGCTTTAATATAATAATTATTCTACAGTATATACGCGAAAATAAATAATCAAATAAATATATAATTATATAAATATATAACTATGTTATATCAATAAATACTTAACATTTAACAAATAAACAAAGATATAGAAAAAAATTGAATCGGAAATATTCAAAATGCAGTTAAACTTGCGATAACGTAACTCTTTTCAAATATTGTAAGTTTCTTCTTTTTCTTTCAATATAAATATACAGCTTTTCCTTTCCGAAAAGCAACCCTCCGTTTTCGGATCATGGTAACCCACTAGTTCTCTTTATAGACAAGTAAAGCAATACAAAAAAAAAATTTAGTGCTTGGAACAGTCAGACAGTCGGTATGGGAAGAAAATTTAGCAAAGTTATAAGGGGATAGTAAATATAATTACAGGTTACATCCTTGTGGTGGGCAGTGAGCTACAGCAGAACAATAAGGATGCAAAAGGTGCTAACAAAACGCACACCATTACATAATTCTCAAAATTTTTCCACTGGAACTCACATCCTTCCCCAATGATGTATCCTGCAATGCTGATGTTGAATTGTGTATTTCATTGAAATAGAAGAGGGTCTTTCAAACAGAAAAGTACAGAAGGAGCTTTACACAAAACTTAGTCTCACTTTTTGAGACGCTCAAAAAGTCAGCAATTCTAAAGTTTTGGAAAGGTTTCAGTACATGAAAGTTAATTCATAGGACAAACACAACGAAAGAGCCTCTTGTAGCTATTAAATCTATAAAGTCGGGAAGGAATAATCTACTCTACAGGGATGGAGGGGACAGGAAGAAAGACAAGAACATATACAACACGCAAGTCCTAAAACTCTAACGTTTAAGTGAACCACTTAGGCGAGAGAGGACGCGCGTGTTAGGTTTAGTACTCACTCGGTGTCAGAACTTAAAAAGTCTGTAATGGACCTGAGTGATACCAAGCTGGTGAGAACCCAAAAATATAGTTCTATTCGTAAAGAGTAAAACTAACTTCGGGCCCCACGCGTTGGGCGCCATTCGATGTAATGAGAGTTGGTGGTTATCGGAGTCAGCGAAGCTGAAAAGAGAAAACTGGAGTTTGTGACCGTGAAGGTCTGAAGGGCGTGGAACACGCAATCTCCATCAACTGGTAAGCGGCGGCATGTGCTAGTACGTAGCTCTGTTCGGGAGAAGTTGGGGTGGGTTCTAGCTACCAGTCGTCCTCGAAATCCTCATCACATATAAAAAAAATATTCACATGCCTTCATAGGGCCACCAATCCAAAACAAAGGGATAGTAAACACACAGAAAAAAAAAACTGGTGGAGACGAACAACCAATAAAAATTGATAGACTAACAAGAAGCAGGAAATCATCTGCCTGAACTGGACCAAGCACCCATTTTTCTTGTGGATCCGTGATGGTTAGGATCCCCGACCTCTAATCTGAAAAGAACAACAATCATGTAAAGCGATCGTCGTCGTCGGCAGTCTCATACACCCGCACGTACATATATAAGTCAGTTCCCCTGAAAATCTCAGCAACGGCATACATATGGACATAGATGGGTACCAGGAGAAAGTCGTGCATTATGCGTCATCGCTTTAATGAGAGAACCCTTTTTGGTTTGCATTGCTGTTCTTGCTAGCCAGTTGCATTCGTTGGACAGTGCAACACAATGCGGAGCTGATGACGTATGAACTCCGAACAAATCTACATATATCCACAGAGATTGCCTAAACATTGGCGAATGCATTATCGGCTCGATGGATTTTACACAATAGGATGAAGTGCACATTTGAGTCTCAGATTGCCTCCACAAGTTGTCAGATTGTAAGAATATGAAAATTCTTAATCTTTGACAACTTGTAGAGACCCAAAGAAACACAAATATTACACCACAGCCCATTATGCAAGATTAAATCGAGCAGAAGAGGCTGAAGTTTACCGCCGAATGTCTTTTGCGTGGAACGTACCAATCGTTTTACCTGACTTGTCTGCCAACAAGTAGCACGATGAACCCACCTTACGGACGACGGTGGCCTGTAGGAATTTGTGGTCGAGTTTCGCGTTATAATGCGCCAGTGCCTTACTTTGGCCGAAGTTCCGTCGATACACTATATCTCCAGGCGCGAATTCTACTGGACGAGATCTCAGATTGTACGTACTAGCATTAGTCTCATACATCCGCTTAAGATTCTTCTGTACCTGCATACGTAGGAGTTCTAGTTTTTCGTCGTTGGTTACGTCAACTCTGGGCTCAGTGAGCAAGTTTAGGTTGCGCAACAGGGCGTATGAAGAACCATGGCTGATCATGTTTTGCCCGAAAACAATAAAATACGGCGAAAAACCTACAGAAGAATGGTGAGCGGACCTTAGAGCACTATTGATAGACGACAATCTGACATCCCAATCTCGTTGGTTAGGGTGAACGTAAGCTCGGATAGCCGCCACCAATGACCGATTCACGCGCTCTGAAGTGTTACTTTGTGGCGAGTACAACGCAGTGAAGTTGTGCTTCACACCATAAGAATCCATTAAGGTTTTGAATACTACGGACTTGAATTGAACACCATTGTCCGTAGTAATGGATTCCGGGACGCCAAACACGTTAAAGATTCTTCTCTCTACATATTCAACAAGAGTGGTCGCCGTCATTTTCCGAACTGGTTCGACGAACGGGAATTTGGAGAGATGGTCAAGAACAACGATTGCCCCCGTGTTGCCGGATTTAGACCTCGGATAAGGTCCTAGAAAATCTATATACAAACGCTGAAATATACGATCCGGAAGAATCAAATTGCCCATAGGAGGTCTCAGAACCTGGTTGGGAGCTTTAGTTTTCTTACACATGACGCAGGAGTTGACAAAGTCTTTAACTTGCTTTGCCATCTTTGGCCAATAGAAAAATGTTTTTAAACGCTTAAGCGTTTTGCCAAAGCCTCCATGTGCGCACAGAGGGTGTTCGTGTGCACGGGCGATCATGGTTGCCGTAAGCTCCTCCGGAATCCAGAGTTTCCAAGAACTCTCCTCCTGGATCTCATCTCCGCTCGCATATTCAGATCGTCTGTATATAAATCCATCTAAAACCTTCAAGTCCGGGAGAAAATGGGGTTTCTCCTTGATCTTTCCAATCAGTGCAACATAAGAAGGTGATTGAAAGTGGGGAGATGTTAAATCTACTTCAATCGTTGTTTCGAAATTTTCGATCGAATGAATTCCCTCTGTTGAATATATTCGAGAGAGAGTATCCGGTACAACGTGTTGGCTTCCCTTCCGATGTTCAATGGTGAACTTGAAGCCCTGCAACTTCAGTGCCCATCGTGCCAGTTTACCGTGAAGGTCTGTCAACGACATTAGCCACTTCAGAGACGCGTGATCCGTCACTACCTTAAATTCATGGCCTTCAACATAGGCCCGGAACTTCTTAATGGCCGTCACCGCTGCGAGACATTCCTGCTCAGAAACAGTATAGTTTCTCTGTGCCGGATTGAACTTCTGCGACATGTAAGCGATTGGTACTTCGGAGCCATCATCCAGAGTTTGTACCAGAACCGCGCCGAGGCCAAATTGGCTGGCATCACAGTGGATGGCGAATGGTCGCGAGAAGTTCGGGCTGTGAAGTACTGGAGCAGATGTGAGAGACTCCTTAAGAGCATTGAAAGCTCTCTTGCCCTCATCGGTCCAGGAGAAACCACGGCTTTTGCGCAGCATGTCTGTTAGCGGTGCAGACACTGACGCGTAGTTGTTGACGAAACGACGATACCAACCACACATTCCAAGGAACCTGCGCAGCTGTTTGACCGAACTTGGCAGCGGAAATTCCACGATGGCCTGCACCTTATCAGTGTCAGTACTAATTGTCCCATTCCCAATGATGTGTCCTAGATAGCGAACTTCCTTCATGACAAATTTGCTCTTCTCTACATTCAATGTCAAACCAGCCTTACGGAAACAAAGAGCTACTTCCTGGAGGAGCAGTATATGTTCCTCGAAAGTCTCCGTAATTAGTAGTAAGTCATCCAAGTAGACGAAGAGCTGATTGCGAAGATGTGCAGGGATGACTCGGTCCATTAGCCTCTGCATAGTTTGAGGAGCATTGCACAATCCGAACGGCATGGTTACGAATTGGTACAATGGCCGACCTGGAACAGTGAAGGCTGCTTTCTCCTTTGACGCCTCATCGAGTGGTATTTGCCAAAAGGCGTCCTTTAAGTCGAGACTCGTTATATACTGAGCTTTCGGAAGTCGACTTAATATACCGTCGATGAGCGGCAAAGGATAGGCGTCCTTAACTGTGACGTCGTTCACTTTCCGAGCATCTAAGCATAATCTGACCTTACCAGGCTTCACTACAAGGGTGACAGGCGAAGACCATGGGCTTTGGGATTCCTCAATGACACCCAGCGCAAGCATCCTGTCAATTTCTGCAAAGAGGAGCTTCTCGATGGCGGGAGAGACTGCGAAGTGTCTCTGCTTAATCGGCTTGCTGCCGCCGACATCGATGACGTGTTGGACAAGAGTTGTACGTCCTAAGCCCTCAGCCGAAAAGGAAGGAAACATTGCGATGACTGCATTGAGCTTCGCCTCTTGTACTGGAGTGAGATGATGTTTATTGGGATCCAGAGCAATTTGTTCCAAAGACAAGTTTGGAGAATATAGAGGAGATGCAAATAAGTCAGAAGCAAGTCCGAACAGACGCACAAAATCTATACCGAGGTACAGATTTTGGTTGAGAGTGGGTATAATTAGTAATGTTAAGGTGCGGGTTTGACCACGGAAGGTTATGTCTGCTGACACTTTGCCAATGGTCGAATGAGAGGTGCCATCAGCGGTACTAATACCCAGGCGGAATTTAACGAAAGGGTGTTTTTGTTCCCTCAGGAATTTCTTTGCCAAGTCCGAAGCCATACAGCTGACACTGGCTCCCGTATCTACAAGACCACACACTTTCTCGCCGAAAAGTGTTACGTCGGCGTAAGGTCTCATGTCGTTTTTTGGGGCGGTTGCAAGAATGGCAGAGCAGTAACGCCGGCGATTTTGGAGGACCGTCTTCCAAAACTGCCTCAATCGGACAGTTGATCGCTTGGGCGGCCGAGTCTTAATTTCGTCCGCTCCGAAAATACGGCGGCGTGCTGCCTGATACTCCTGCAACCTGACATGGTAGGGTTTACAACTAAAGTGTGTTGGCCGGTCTGTATTATCCATGGCAGTGGATTTTAGGGGTTTTGTCTTAATATCGGGGGATTTAATAACGATTATGTCAGATGACGGAGGAAAAGCATTACATGACGCTTGCTCATGCAAAACGGGGTCCTTATTATTGGAATTATATGGAATTGGTTTTCTAATATTAGAAAATGAAGAAGATGAGGCTTGTAATGGGAAGTTTGGTTTGGAGTTCACTTTGGAATTGACGGAGCTATGGGCTTCGCCTTCCAGTTTTTTGAACTATTCCGGCATCTGGGACAATGTGGTTTGTACGTATTAATGGCTCCACAGCCATAACAAAATATCGATCGTTCAGTCGCCAGACATTCATCAAAACGGTGTCCGGGTTCTCTACAGTTCCAGCATATAATCTCCTTACTAAGTACTGCCACAGTCTCAGAATCGACATTAAACATAACATCCGTCCCGCTATCCTCTGTGATTTCAGAAATTCCGCGATGACCAAAGGCGAAACCAACACGGGATGAAATCCTATTACGTGCCTCGAATTCCAAATTTTCACACCTATATACGTAAGACCTAAGTTGTCCTATGGTCTCGATATGAAAATGAACAAGTTCTCGACGGAGCTCAAAACGCAAATTACCCTTCAAAATTTCTAATAACTCCCGTTCTGCAAGTGGCCGTGCAAGACGGTCGATTATTTTTAGGGCACTCTCGTAATACGCATCAAAGGTTTCCTTAGGACCTTGTTCGCGGTTACGAAGCATTTTCATAAGCTCATAATCAGACATGCGCTCGCCGAATTGCTCTTGCAACGCCTCACAAAATGAGGACCATTCTAAATATTCTGTATTACGGTGATACCTCCAAAACCAATCGGCCGCCTTGCCGGTCAAAAGAAGATGGAGGTGGTTTGTCAATGATTCAAAATCATTGCTCAACGTCTTAGCAGTGAGGACTCCAATTTGATAAAGAAAATTCTTCACCGTCATCTGATTTTCCCCACTAAATCGTAAATTCCAGCCAGATATAATTTTAGCAGTCTTTTCGGGATTGTATACAGGTGGAAGGGAAATAAGATGATGATTGTCTTCAGGGACTATCCGCCTGGAGGTAGCAGGTTGATTCATGGGTGGAAGATGTTGAGAAACAGAATATTGTTCCTGTTGAAACATTCCCCGACTACTAGGTCTATTCTCCGGTGGAGGTAATTGTAGGTAACGTTGAGGCGAAGCTTGTTGGGATTGGGATTGATTATTGTTCCATAGTGAACTTCCCGGTGCATCATTTCGAAGTAGGCCGACGTTTCTTGACCTAATAGGTGGCGGAGGAGGTTGTTGATATGATTGTTGCTGATTATTCCCCCCAGAATTTCCATTTTGATTATGTGAATCAAAATAGCGTCTATTTGGTGAAGATTGCTTTTTTTGTTGTTGTCTAGGAGGTGTTGGTGGTGGCTGATTATTTCGTAATAAGTTTCCCAGACGCTTGTTCAAGACCTCTTCGAGTACATCTCGAATCCGCGATTCCAAACTTTGTTCGTCACAAACAGTTTGGCGTTTCCCTGGGACATTGTCCGTCTCTACAGACTGCTGTTTCCCAGACTTAGTTGCAGAAGAAAGTGTGCCAATAAGAGGCTGATCTTTATTTTTCAACAAGTCCTCATTTAGCTGTGGCCGATCCAAAAGCCTTCTTGTTGGAGGGGGAGTAGATAACGATAGGCTCTGGGAGGTCTGAGACCTTGTAATGGGTCCGGATTGTTTAGGAATTGTCCCTGAGTATACCTGACCTTGTTTCAACTTAGATATCGCACCATGCATATTTGCATCTTCTTTAAGATTAAGTGCCGCCATATTCTCAAGACAAAGGGGTTTCTTACATCTTGGACAGTCTTGATTTTTTTCAAGCCAGGCATTTATGCATATCTTATGATAGGCGTGATTGCATATAGTAAGTACTGCAACATCTAAGGGAATAAAATTCTGGTTGCAAACTAAGCAACTTTTCTGATCTTTCTCCACCAGACTAGGGAGATCTTCGTGGCTGTGATGTAAAGGCATTTTATAGCTTTAATATAATAATTATTCTACAGTATATACGCGAAAATAAATAATCAAATAAATATATAATTATATAAATATATAACTATGTTATATCAATAAATACTTAACATTTAACAAATAAACAAAGATATAGAAAAAAATTGAATCGGAAATATTCAAAATGCAGTTAAACTTGCGATAACGTAACTCTTTTCAAATATTGTAAGTTTCTTCTTTTTCTTTCAATATAAATATACAGCTTTTCCTTTCCGAAAAGCAACCCTCCGTTTTCGGATCATGGTAACCCACTAGTTCTCTTTATAGACAAGTAAAGCAATACAAAAAAAAAATTTAGTGCTTGGAACAGTCAGACAGTCGGTATGGGAAGAAAATTTAGCAAAGTTATAAGGGGATAGTAAATATAATTACAGGTTACATCCTTGTGGTGGGCAGTGAGCTACAGCAGAACAATAAGGATGCAAAAGGTGCTAACAAAACGCACACCATTACATAATTCTCAAAATTTTTCCACTGGAACTCACATCCTTCCCCAATGATGTATCCTGCAATGCTGATGTTGAATTGTGTATTTCATTGAAATAGAAGAGGGTCTTTCAAACAGAAAAGTACAGAAGGAGCTTTACACAAAACTTAGTCTCACTTTTTGAGACGCTCAAAAAGTCAGCAATTCTAAAGTTTTGGAAAGGTTTCAGTACATGAAAGTTAATTCATAGGACAAACACAACGAAAGAGCCTCTTGTAGCTATTAAATCTATAAAGTCGGGAAGGAATAATCTACTCTACAGGGATGGAGGGGACAGGAAGAAAGACAAGAACATATACAACACGCAAGTCCTAAAACTCTAACGTTTAAGTGAACCACTTAGGCGAGAGAGGACGCGCGTGTTAGGTTTAGTACTCACTCGGTGTCAGAACTTAAAAAGTCTGTAATGGACCTGAGTGATACCAAGCTGGTGAGAACCCAAAAATATAGTTCTATTCGTAAAGAGTAAAACTAACTTCGGGCCCCACGCGTTGGGCGCCATTCGATGTAATGAGAGTTGGTGGTTATCGGAGTCAGCGAAGCTGAAAAGAGAAAACTGGAGTTTGTGACCGTGAAGGTCTGAAGGGCGTGGAACACGCAATCTCCATCAACTGGTAAGCGGCGGCATGTGCTAGTACGTAGCTCTGTTCGGGAGAAGTTGGGGTGGGTTCTAGCTACCAGTCGTCCTCGAAATCCTCATCACATATAAAAAAAATATTCACATGCCTTCATAGGGCCACCAATCCAAAACAAAGGGATAGTAAACACACAGAAAAAAAAAACTGGTGGAGACGAACAACCAATAAAAATTGATAGACTAACAAGAAGCAGGAAATCATCTGCCTGAACTGGACCAAGCACCCATTTTTCTTGTGGATCCGTGATGGTTAGGATCCCCGACCTCTAATCTGAAAAGAACAACAATCATGTAAAGCGATCGTCGTCGTCGGCAGTCTCATACACCCGCACGTACATATATAAGTCAGTTCCCCTGAAAATCTCAGCAACGGCATACATATGGACATAGATGGGTACTAGGAGAAAGTCGTGCATTATGCGTCATCGCTTTAATGAGAGAACCCTTTTTGGTTTGCATTGCTGTTCTTGCTAGCCAGTTGCATTCGTTGGACAGTGCAACACAATGCGGAGCTGATGACGTATGAACTCCGAACAAATCTACATATATCCACAGAGATTGCCTAAACATTGGCGAATGCATTATCGGCTCGATGGATTTTACACAATAGGATGAAGTGCACATTTGAGTCTCAGATTGCCTCCACAAGTTGTCAGATTGTAAGAATATGAAAATTCTTAATCTTTGACAACTTGTAGAGACCCAAAGAAACACAAATATTACAGATGTACTGATTCACTGATATCATAACATAAAAAGAAACGATAATTATATGATTTACTATATTTATAATTTCATACTAACAAAGACATTTTTTCTTTGTTAGGCTGAAATAACAAAAACTAAGGATTATAAATGAGTAGAATCGAAAGTAAACAGGTCGATCGAAACAAATAAAAGGGCTTTCGGCCGGCTAGGAAACCTTCAGCTTAACTAGCAGGCCCATGAGACCTTAAGATTCTCGACCTTCCATAGCCATATTAAAACAGAGAAATCCCATCGTAAGGCCCTCTGAATAGCTCGATTATTTTTCGTCCTAAATAACCAGAAAACGTGGTCGGTAGTTGCGAGGTTCTGCTCACCACTGGTAGTGCTGCTTCCACTGACAGATCGATGGGAGCACCTGATGAGTAATGATCTGTCGGTGGTACGAAACCAGAGGCTGAAAGTCCCACCACACCTGGACTCCGATGCGAGCGTGTGGGCAAGTGAGCCGCCCGCCAACCATCCCATCTTTATCGAAACATCTTTTTTATTCCCCATTTTTACCTCCCCTGTTTGTGTTGTCTTCCCCAGGCCAATAAATTTTTGTTAATACATAAAGGACAGAGGCAACGAGCGGGGAAAACCCCGCCCAAGTCTCCCGAACTAAGCTACAGCAAGCATTGGCCGATGGCACGGCCGACCTTCACTTTCATTATGCTACCTTAGACTCCGTCTCCACGAGCATCTTGGAATGTCCACCAAACCGTCTGTTACACACTTTACGATGCTGCATCTAAAGATTCAGAGGTTCGATCCCCTGCGCGTTAATACAAATAAACTACCTGTATTATTAGAACTCTCAAAGCGTACCAAGCTCGTCAGTAAAAGACGGTTTGGATAGGAGGCGCAATTAGCAACTAGCAACTGCACCATCCGAAATCTATATGCTATCGAATCATCATCAAAGCATGTGGAAGAGAAATATGAAGGGGTCAAGGCAATTAAAACATGTATAACCAGAACACGGTCGATAAAGGAGCAAAACATGTCGATAGCAAACTCTTTTTATGATACATCACAGTTTTAGCTTCTTATTTTGAGGGCAAACGAACCAAAAAGCTCTTAAAAAGTATGAACTCAGTGTTATGTCTGGCGCCCAATGTGGGGCCGAACCGCATCTCATCCTTAGTTTGTCTATATAAATTGCTGCTGGGAGACTTTAACGCGAAAGGCGGAAATGAAAGTTGGCACCGGGGGGGCGGGGGGGCACTGGAGGCCACAGTCTCCATGAAGAATGTAACGACAACGGCCAGCGACTTAGCGATTTCGCCTGCAGCAGGAATCTACTCGTAAGCTCTACGTGTTTCCCGCATCGACGCATTCACAAGCAGACCTAGAAGTCTCCAGACGCACATGCCGTCAACCAAATTGACCACGTCCTCATTTGCAGGAGATGGGCGTCTAGTGTGATGGATGTCCGCTCCTATCGAGGAGAAAACTGCGACTCAGATCATCACTTGGTGAAGACGACCTACAGATGTAAAATTTCCTCAGTGCACCAATCGAGAATCAGCCCTTCCAAAATCTTTGCGGTTGATAAGCTTCTGAGTGATGCTACAGCGGTGGCGTATACTACCGCTCTTGAGGAGAGACTATCACCTGCACCTATGCTACACAGCATCAGCAACACAGGCGTCCATGGGTTCTGGGAAGAACTCAAGGGTACCATCAAGGATGTCGCAGAGAAAGTCGTGGGATATAAAGCCCGGCGAGCGCGAAATGACTGGTTCGACGACGAATGCAAAAATTCACTTGATGCGAAAAACAGGCCTACAGACAATGGACTCAATGAGGAACCAGAGCCAGAAGAGAAAAATATGACGAGCTATGACGAATATCGAATAGAATAATTAGACGTAAGAAACGTAAATACTTTGACGAGCAGTTGCTGAACATAAACGAAAACTTAGCTAATAGGAACACCAGACAAGCGTACACGGCTACCAACCCAGGACTAGCCTTTGTAAGGACAAGGATGGAAACAACATCAGCGACACCGATGGCATTAACAAACGATGGGCCTCTTATTTTGAAGAGCTTCTAAACTGATCATCTAACATCTAGTTTTGTTTTTTTTCTTTGGTTCCCTTAGAATTTTTAAGTGATCATCGCAATGAAGCGAAAAAAAATCGCTCGGCAAATCCGTGGCGAAAATTTCCGCAGTCATAAATCTAACCACGTCGCGGCGTCTTACGAGGATGTCTATAAAGCCCCGCGAATTTTCGCGCTGCGAATGTTTTCGCGTCGGTGTGATGTTCACTCAAATGCTCGTAGAATTTTGATTGAAACTGTTCATAAGAGTAGTGGCAAAGTGATGTGAGGACGAGAGTAGAAAAAAAATTGGACAGTTGCGCCAGTTGTTTATTTATTCTAACACAAAATTTTAAATTTCGAAATTACTTTGGCTTACTAATTTGTCTTAGTAAATAATTCTCATCTCACACGTCTCCTCATTAATTATAAATTAAATATGTATATCAATTTACATCATTTACTAAATCGAGCTATAGGTATAACAATCTTTAACAATAGCAACAATTTGCAGTCAATCGTACACACAATTAAAATTAAAGGACAGCATAATTGAAAATCAGCTACAGCTCGCGCTTGAAACTTAACCACTTTCAGAAGATCATGTGTCCAACGACGTTACAATATTCCACTCGTCAAAATCCACCGAGCGACTAACTGATTGACATTTTGCAATATTTAAGTGGTCATTATTGATTCTGAGCAACTTTTTTAGATCAGAATTTTCACTTTTTTTGTGAGCCCAAGCTCATTTTCTTCACAGCTTCGTAGCATTTGGGTTGCCAATTCTGGAGCGTAATACGTTTGCTTGTAACAGTAGCGATTGTGAGGCCAAGGACTTCTTGTATTTGGTCGTCTTGGTTTTAAATTGAATAGACAAAGAAGCATGTTTATAGGCAGGCTGACATAGTTGCATTATTATGTGAAGTTTGAAAATGCCCATTCAATGAGCATGCTCACGATTTAGCTATCAATTCGACGCGTGTCGCTTAACGTATTTAATGTAATAGTGCATATTGTACATGAGCTTGTATAAGAAGGATTATACTTTTAAATATATACTTGTGTGTAGTCAGAATTAGTGAGAGTATTGCAGAATCCATTTCAGATATAAGCTAGTAGCACCAACTCGGGAGTGATTACGATTATCTCATGGATGACTGTCCTTACTGCTCAAAATTCTGATAAATTTTTTTAGTAAATGTTCGTCTTAAAGTAACTAATAACTTATGAAGAAACCAGAAATATTTTCTAGACTACACAAAAAAAATAATTAGATTCTAAAATACAATAACAAGTAATAATTTTACTTCTATGTTCCAAATTTCCCAAGCAGTATCAACTGTCAGAAATCGAAAGATGAAATTTGCGAATGATCATCTGATTTTCTTCATATACCAGGGCTTCTTTAGAGTGCGACTGGCATCGATTTTCAAATAGAATCTTTCCTTAGAATCTAACTTTATTTTATTTGTGGTTCATAATGGAAAAACTCAATCTTTTTCAATAACTTCGATAAGGACTGAGCAAGACAACTATTCCAGGGAAAAAAGTGAATAAGAATGTCAGTATCAAGACCTTCTTCATATCCCATGACCGGATTTTATTATGACTAATGCCATTTCCTTCCGTCATCTTCATTAAGTGACTCGATCGTCCAATAGATTCAAAATCAAATCGAACTACGATCTTTCATCTTGCATAGAAATATAGCAGGACTTAGCGCATAGGGATACAAAATGTAATCGTATATTTGTATTCGTCTATGCAATTGAAAACCTTACGGATGACGAATTTATTATTAATATTTCCTTTATGCCTCAGTCAATTGATAACAAACTCCACGGCGAATTATTTCAACAATAGCTTTAGTGACCCACGATGGGCGATAAAACTGAATATTAAAATCAAATTGTATTTTTATAATATGCTGGAAGCTTCAAGGACTCGTTTGCCATATTCGGAATCTTAGTCAAAATTTTCGGGAGTGCCGAAGCTTGGATATCCCAGGCAACTTTAATTAGCGTCAACCTTTTGGGAATATAAAGGTCGCCACACACGGTAACCATTTTGGTCGCGAGCATGCGAATAAGCGAATGCTCCTGAACGAATTGAGCGGCGGCACATGCTTTTTACAGATCAGTTCGGGAGATATGGACAGAATTTTAGCCCGCTCGTTGCCCCAGCATCACACATCACCACATAGGTAACATTTATGATATGCCTTGGGGTGAACAAAACACACACGCTCCGGGCCCAGATGCTGTGGACCCTTGGCTTCCAAACCCAAACACAAAACGCAAACAAGGTTCCGTGGCCAGCAAATGTTGGAACCTCCCATAGCGGAACAAGAGATGAGACCTTCACCTCATACCGTCAAAAACCTGATCGGGGGGAGTAGGGGGCTCCTGAAAGGAAAGCCGCTTTTTCCAAATTCAATGCATTATACAACTATTTATTCAATAAAAGAAAACCCGAAGGACAACTGAAAAGATCGTGATAAAAATGCATAACCAAAAATTTACTTGAAAACGAATGTGGGAAAGGAAAAATGAATTGTGAAGAAATTAAATATTTGTATAAAAAAAAAAAAAACTGATATACTAACATACGTAATATTTGATTAATAACCAGTATCAAGCACACTTACCCTAGATCCGCTGTGCCCACCGCTGAACCGGAGTAGCTATAATCACTAATTGTCATAAACGCAAAAACAAAACAAACTAAGAAATAAAAAAAAATAAAACCAAATGCAAGCAAATAAGAAAAAAAATTTTTACTTGACTCGCAAGCCCGGTATGAATAATGCATAATTTGGTTCCCCGAAGGGAGGCGGTAACACTAATATTTTGTGGGAATCGCAATCCACTCTGGAGTATAGCTGACATCTACCGTACTTGATGTTGTTCACATTGGACCCAAACACAGTGACAATCATCGACGGCCGCACCTCACTGCCAAACTTAAATCGCAACACAGCCAAAATTACAAGTATCTCAAGAAGCGCATAAGGAAGCATCGTGCAGACTGTTGACTGGTCTACAGCTTCTTGTTTGTCAAACAAATTCCAAGTACGGGTAGGCGTGTTCCGTTTCGAGAACTTGTGAATTGCAATTCACTACGCGACAAGAGCGCGTCGGAAGCGATCTGTTTCAGTTTCAAGACGATTTTTCACGAATTGCGCGTTTCGGCGGCTCCTTCTGGAGATGGCCATCAATATCCTCCGCATTCAACGCTACCGTAACAGCGATGTCGAATTCTGACCCAGGCGTTTTTTTTATAAGCTCTTATCTCCAAAACCTCACCGATGGTGTTGACGGGTGATGAGCTATACTTGAGTCGCAGTCTCAATATACTCGCGACGGCCCCGCGAAAAACTCTCAAACAAAAGAAAAACTCCTGCCGGGTGACTCGAAACTCCCGATTTGACGGTTGTCAAACTCAACCAACATGAAGTCGATACCAAGTGATGGGTGCGCACGAAGATTTAAAAAGAAATATGGTGTTCATTACAAAGCTTTAAAAATGGTTTCGAGCCAAGGCACAGCAAGGTCCAAAGCATATTGTATATCTGCAGGAATAATCTCATCAGGCCCAGCGGATATAGCCCAGATATATGGCCCATATATTTTTTCCTTCGAAATTATAGAATCGGAGTAACACGTAGTTGTCGCGTTTTTTCGTTGCATGGGTGTACTGACTGATAACGGATCAAGTATCCGGAAAGTGGGTGTCTAGTAAGATTCCCAGAGTCTTATAAAGACTAGCTAATTAAAAATAATATTTAGCTTTGGTGATGAATGGGCGGTCGCCTTCACCACAATAAACAGATTAAGGACGGTGGATACAATACTCATGAATAGAGATGTGATAAATTAAGTCACATAAATGTCTGTAATGAACCATATTATGGTCTAGTAGTGCTGCTCCACCGGCAGGTCTATGGTAGCACCTGATGAGTAAGGATCTGTCGGTGGTACGAAATCAGAGGCCGAGGGTCCCATTACGCCTGGACCCTGATGCGAACGTAAGAAAATCTGCGCCGTCCGCTAACCATTCCATCCTTATCGCCTCTTTTTTTATCATTCCCCATTTTTACCTCCCCGGTTTGTGTTGTTTTCCCCAGGCCTATGAATTTTTGTTAATACGTAAAGGACAAGGGCAACGAGCGGCGACAACCCCGCATAGGCAGCTGCTTAGCTCGTTGAGGAGCCCTTTTCTTCGCCAGATGGCACAGCCCGACCTTCACGGTCAATTATGCTACCTTAGGCTTCGTCCCCATGGGCATCTTCGGATGCCCACCAAACCGTCCGTTACATGTCTTTAATATTTTTTCTCGCTTCAAAAACATCCTCCAAAATCATTCCGAAAACATTTTTCTTGTTGAGTACTTACTATTTTAATTTTTTGATAAAACCCTAAGCTCCCTGTGAAAATCCGATGCATTTCCCTTAGCAACATAGTTTGTACACCAATTTCTAATCTTGGTTCCCCTTTCGATATCGTTAATTTTTAGCCACCTTATAAATTAGCCACTGAAATAATTTCAACTTCTTCTTTTTCTTTCAAAGTACGTACTACATAAATTTAAAAAATTAACAAATATGTCATCAATTTTACAAGCATGACAACAAACGGCTCAAACTGCACATTTTCATTTAAATTTAAACAAGGGTTATGTGTTAATAATAGCATTTATGGACCTTTGATTTCCACGAAGAAAATTATGGAGCGTAAAAATACAATTTCCGTAGCATATTCTTTCCGCTACTTCCTTGATACTAATTAGTTTCAAAATGTTCCACCGAGGGGGTCTAAATTTAAATCTGAAACTAAAGGGGTAGTTGTACGAGTATTTTGTCGAACACGCAATCATAATGTGACTGTGTATATGATTTAAAGAAAAGCTAAACGAATAAGTATATCATTCTTATTCGAGCGGGTGACATTCAAAGGAGATCTATTTGAAGGCGGGACACCATGGAAAGGAAAACAAAATGATTTTAAGGATGTAAGAGCGTGGAAAAATGATTTTCAGCACGAGTGGATTTTAGGGCTGTTAATTTCATTAGCATTGCTTGTCCTATCGGTCCTGCGTTAGCACTTTCTGACGAGCATGTTCAGTTCAGTTCGCGCTGGAGCAAGCTACTTATCTTACTTGAAACGTCACATACATTCAAAATTGGGCCCAAATTAGGTTTTCTTTGTTGCGAATAAGCAGTTGTTTTTATTTATCTAGGACATAATTGCGTTAACTAACCTTGAGCTAAAAACGTACAAAAAATTATTCCCGGTAACCACATTGGTGACATGTTGATTGTAGGTCTGTGTCACATTCACGGAGACCCATATTTTAAAAGAAAACCACAAGGCTGATATCTCTTATCAACGTCAACGGTGAGCTTAAGACCTACCTTCATTTCCCCCAATCTGTCAACAGCATGTTCCAGCATAAATAAATCAACGAAGGTCACCAAACCCCATTACCCGTAATATTTATCGTCACCCCCGTTTTTGTGACAATTCTAAAAATATATATGAAGCACTGGTTGAGGAGGAATATCGTGTTTGTTTGGCTTGTGTCAGGCGCACATTGCACTTATACCGCACAAGTCTCAAAAGGCAAGCGCAGTGTCGGCTTGCTTTTGATTTATCTGCGGTTTCCCATCTTTTGCTTTCATTTAATGCGTACCGTGAACATGAGCATTTGCTGCACGGTAAACTTATGAAGTCAGCAGCAAAAACGCCTAGCGCAATGTGTTGCGTACTTGTTATTCTTCAAGTGCATCCGAATAACAAAAACAACACACAAACGAGTCATTCTCTGTCATTGCGTTTGGTTGCGGTGACAAGAAGGGAAAATTCCACTAACGCGCCAAATTTAAATCTATAGTGTAGAGGGCGCAACTAGTTTATCGCTTCTTATTAATGGAGAGTGTGCATGGTGGATAGAGTTGCGTATGTTTAAATGGGGATATACACAATGTAATACTAATTAGATCTTTTTAAAAAGATTGTTTTTTAAGAGATTTTCTCAGTTCGGTCTTCGTGCAAGGTTGTGTTTAAAAAATTCAAACGGCTATGTTAAAATAAAAATTCATATTTATACAAGATATTTTGAAACATAGTAGATTCAAGTTGAATTACAAATACATAGTGTAGCTCTAACTGTATCACGACGACGACGATACTGACCATCATCTCCTTCCTTAACATCTTAGCTGATCACCTCTTAAATATCCAAGTGACCACCAAACACTGTTTTTGTTGTAATTTGATTTGTTGCACACTGTGTATCATTCTCAGACTTACTGCATATCCACTTTATTTCTGTTATATGAGGCATTCCTCATTTAACTTCAACGACCGAACGAGTGGGGGGTTCACGATTCAATCACGTACTTCAGATAATGATCAACGATGTCCTGAATAATAATAAGATTCGAAATTTTACTAATGATGATATCTTTAAAATGGTTCGACGAATCGCGATAGCAGGACAATTTCACATGATACGCCCAAAGAAGAGTCATCTTTTGAAATATAATTGAAGATTTTTTTTGGGTAGTAATGGTCTTGAATTTTGAAGGCTTGCCCTCTGGTTCGTAATATATTTATTACAGCTCATATGCTTTCAAAATGTCGATGTTCATGTGTCCTACAGTTTCGCCATTACTGTCACCATACACTGTCGAGCTCGAACTCGATCTCGAACATGGTACAAGTGGACCGGTTTTATTGACGTTTATGTGAAGTGTGTGTGTGTCAGAGGCCTTTTGTACCAGGTTCGTATTCGAGTTCGACAGAGTATAGTGACACTTAGCCACCATCGAAAATCGCTCCAACGATTCTTCTTGGGACTCTCCTTTCGGAAGGGGTCGATCATCTTCTCCGATGACTGGGTGAGAGTCCATGTTTCACACCCATGGCATCACACCTGAGTTTAGTTTTGCAAATTTTGAGCTTTGCCTTTTTGTGTACAAGTATGTAAATTCTTTTTAAGATAGGGAGCATTGAGTAATAGCTCCGATTTACTATCTAGATTTATCACAAAAGTTACGTCGCGATTGTTGGTACTATTCGACCCTAGAGGTATGTTTCCCTATCGACAGTCTCTCTGTGCACGGTCACACTTCTCGAAGGGCACCTGTATGACATTAGGACAGGAATGGTGGCCCTACTATCAACGCAAATTCTGGTCATCCTCGTTGTAGGCCTTTGAATGGACTCTGCTGCCATGCGTATAGCATGTAATTTCAACTGGAACACAGTTGCATGAGTTGACAGAATATACGACTGGGTAAGGCCCAGATCTGCCGATTATTCGCCCGAGCCTTCTCCAGTGTCCGTCTTTGAATCATCCAGATTAGAGCGCCACCTTTATTAATGGCTTCCTTGCTTCCCAGTTTCCGCTTGTTGGAAACTTTTGTTTGGTTATGAATGGCCTAGATCTTGGGGATGCGGTGAAGATCTAGGCCATATTGTCTTTAATGTGTTGCAGAATACAAGAGCCGCCTTCTTGATTTGAATCGTGCCATATACGTGAACTTTTAGCGCGTATTGCTGCTAGGCATGCGCATCTGCGGATGAATCGATCCAGGGCATAAGCCTTAGGATCATTTCGAACTCAGCAGTGGGGTAGATAAGGAAATTAAGGGGATCAACCCTATTGGAAAATTGCTGTCTTTAACTTAACACCCAAAATCATTAGAAACTGAAACACAGAAGCATCATCAGTCCGATACTTCGAAGCCACTTTATTTCTTACCCTTTTCTCTGTAGAGCGGTTTATTTTTTTTTTTCAGGCAATCGTTAATGATGACATCAACCAATTGGCTGATGCATGGCTACGTTAAGGCATTTTTAATCGTACGTCATTGAAAATTGACAGTAAAAAACAACCGAAAATATTTGGCGCCCAATGTGGAGTCAGTGGGATTTGATTTAATCAATGAAACAAGATGTTCAATCAACTTTGGTGGACATGGTACCGATAGTCAAAACACACAAAGACCGAAATCTTCTTAGACCTTAAGGCTTTTTTTCAGTCTTGCACCGGAGAAAATTCACAGTTGAATAATGGTCAAAGAAACCTGAAAATACTTTATTTGCGCTAACACCTAGTGCGAGATTGTGCGTCAACGAGCCTCTTTGACGTTTCGTTAGCATATTGGTAGCATAAATCTCCTGCCCATTTAGTCGCATCCTATGACAAGTTGGGAAAGGTTGTAGCTTATTCTATCTTATACCAAGTGGAAAACAACGTGCCAACGCCAGAAAATATTCAACGTAGAATGTGGGGTCAGTGCCATTTGATCTAGACGATAGCTGCGTTCCTAAAACGCCAGCGCTGAGTCTACTTTTCACAATTGCTGACCAGCACGTTTTAGAAAAGGCATGCTGTCTGTGTCATTTGTCAAATGCCATGTTGTTTTTGGCATTGCGACATATACCGGAAACCGACGAGCACGCAACGCACCATCGTGAGCACCTCACAACACACATGGCAACATAAGGTGGCAGCGTACCATAGTATGGTGCACAGACTAGTAAGTACACCGCTGAACGCCGCCCGATACCAAGTCGAACTCGACTACATTAAAGAAACTGCGAGTATCAACGGATACAGCCCTAAGCTCATTGACAACCTGATCCGGAAGAAGCGAACCCAGAGCGATCGAGCAAGTCTGTCTACACTTGGTTCACAGGGAGACGCTACAAAAGAGCGCAGAGCAGGGATAACTTTTTCACCGATGTTCGGTCGTATCAGGCAGGTGCTGGCAAAGCACCGGATCGATGCAGTAGGAACCAGCAGAATGCACCAGCTTAAAGCACGTCTAGGTAGTGCGAAGGACCACCTGAGAAAAACAGAGAGGAGCGGAATCTACAAGATCAATTGTAAGGACTGTGAGATGGTATACATAGGACAAACCCGACGCCTAATCACTACGAGATTCGAGGAGCACAAGAAAGACGCGGAATTAGGACGAAAGAATCCCATACGACATGTTAAGTCTATGGTTGCGAGGCATTTGGTCGAATCGGGACACTCGATCGTTTTTGACGACGTCGAAATATTACGAGCAGTCCGACAACCCTACAAACTCGACGCAGCGGAAAGTCTCGAGATCAGTAGGATACCGAAAAGACGTTTGTTAAACCACGATGATGGAAATTGCCCATCTAAATTATTGAAGGTCGTTAATCAGGGAAAACCTAATGTAATGTAAAGGAAATTTCCCAAAATAAAAAATATGAAATGTTAGGATACAGGCCTAATTAGTGATGTAAGGTCGTGTAAGGATTTATTGCTCTTAATTAGTTTTAAAAAAAAAGTTGTGTAAGGTAGGATCATAATAGTATTAGTATTTAAGGATGTAGTTTAGCCTTCTTTGAGTAGTCAGCACCACGAACTGAGGAAGAGAGCAAGTGTCTCTCGAAACAATTGTATTCGAAAAGGAAAAATAAAGATCTCGTTATGGAAACGCGCTGTTTTAATGAAAATAAGTTTCAACGGGAAAACTACCGACAACAGAAGTTTGACTCGACAACCAAGTCTTCTACGGTATTCAACAGGCTACTCAAACTCAAGAAAAAGATGGCACATATAAGTGAAGATATCAAATTCCTTAAGAAGTGTCTTAAGTACAACGTAGTGCCTAAGTCTCATAAAGTTTATATCAAGTCAGGAATGAAAAGAGCGGCGAATTACAAAAAACAGGTCGAAATCTCCATGATCAAGGAAAGCATCAAAAATCATTATACACACTTGGATGCGATCACCCTAAGGACGTATAGCAATCATCTGTTGTTGGCTGATATGCTAGCCATTGAAGGTCAACCTATCTATAGCACCTTCCATAAAATACAAACGGCATACGCCTGCGAGAAGAACAAGAAGAGGGATAACTTGGAGAAGAAACTGCGGCATTTGCGATCCACGAGTGAAGTCGAGAAAACACAGGTGCACTTGGTCGAGAATTTCGTTGTCAACAAATCAAACGTGGTTTTTTCCAAAGATGAATTAGAGCTGCTCAATAAAGGATTCAACTACGCGGCCAGAAGCAAATTACCCATGGACGACACAATTATCGATGTAGAAGGAGCCATCCGCCACCTCCCCTCAGATGACAAGGAGGATGCTAGACGAGAAGTCGCGACGATAGTTCGTTCCTTCCAAGGGAACCACAGTGAGAGCAGACATAGTGGAGAAGCAGCCGTAATTTCGTCCCTGAGGAGGAAAGACGTTTATTACTTGAAGGCAGATAAGGGAAACCCAATCGTCATTATGGACAAGACGAAATACGACGAGTTGGTCTACGCTAAGCTCCAAACGGGGAACTTCTTTCAGCTCCGAGCCGATCCGCTACCGAATTCTGTAAAACGAGTGGAGAAAACTTTAAAAGAATGCACGGGAGTGGTGCAGAATATTGCGGCATTACGTATGCCGAATCCATCTCTACCTCGTATAAGAGTTCAGCCGAAGATACACAAACCCGGCAACGAGGTACGGGAAATTATAGCGGATACTAACTCCCCGACCTTCAACATAGCTAAGTGGCTCATAAAGGAGTGCCAGAAGCTGGGTAGTTTTTACAGCCCATACGCTATAAAAAATTCAGGGGACCTCATCGAGCGCTTAAAAAGTTGTGGAATCCATCAGTGAAGACGAGGTGATCATATCTTTCGACGTCCAAGCTCTTTTTCCGAGTATTCCAGTGAAGGAAGCATTGCTTAAATTCGAGGAATGGTTGACGAAGTTCGACGAAGTTCGACGACACTACACCGGAATGGCGACTAAAGACGAGGCAATACACCAAGCTAGCGGCCCTCTGTATGAGTGAAACATATTTCACCTTCAGAGAGCATTTTTTCAAAACAACAGCAGGCACAGCAATGGGGAACCCTTTGTCACCCCTATTGAGCGAGATATTCATGGCGTCGATCGAGGAAGAAATAGCGAAACGAGGGCTAATGCCACGATTTTGGGCTAGATACGTCGATGACATTATCACGATCGCACCTAGGAACCAGGCGAGCAGCCTATTAGAGGACATCAACAAAATCCACAAGAACATCAACTTCACCATGGAAGTCGAGGAGAATAACGGTTTGCCTTTTCTGGACCTGAAGATCATGCGAGAAGACGATCAAATACAATTCGACATATACCGGAAACCGACGAGCACGCAACGCACCATCGTGAGCACCTCACAACACACATGGCAACATAAGGTGGCAGCGTACCATAGTATGGTGCACAGACTAGTAAGTACACCGCTGAACGCCGCCCGATACCAAGTCGAACTCGACTACATTAAAGAAACTGCGAGTATCAACGGATACAGCCCTAAGCTCATTGACAACCTGATCCGGAAGAAGCGAACCCAGAGCGATCGAGCAAGTCTGTCTACACTTGGTTCACAGGGAGACGCTACAAAAGAGCGCAGAGCAGGGATAACTTTTTCACCGATGTTCGGTCGTATCAGGCAGGTGCTGGCAAAGCACCGGATCGATGCAGTAGGAACCAGCAGAATGCACCAGCTTAAAGCACGTCTAGGTAGTGCGAAGGACCACCTGAGAAAAACAGAGAGGAGCGGAATCTACAAGATCAATTGTAAGGACTGTGAGATGGTATACATAGGACAAACCCGACGCCTAATCACTACGAGATTCGAGGAGCACAAGAAAGACGCGGAATTAGGACGAAAGAATCCCATACGACATGTTAAGTCGATGGTTGCGAGGCATTTGGTCGAATCGGGACACTCGATCGTTTTTGACGACGTCGAAATATTACGAGCAGTCCGACAACCCTACAAACTCGACGCAGCGGAAAGTCTCGAGATCAGTAGGATACCGAAAAGACGTTTGTTAAACCACGATGATGGAAATTGCCCATCTAAATTATTGAAGGTCGTTAATCAGGGAAAACCTAATGTAATGTAAAGGAAATTTCCCAAAATAAAAAATATGAAATGTTAGGATACAGGCCTAATTAGTGATGTAAGGTCGTGTGAGGATTTATTGCTCTTAATTAGTTTTAAAAAAAAAAAAAAAAAAGTTGGGTAAGGTAGGATCATAATAGCATTAGTATTTAAGGATGTAGTTTAGCCTTCCTTGAGTAGTCAGCACCACGAACTGAGGAAGAGAGCAAGTGTCTCTCGAAACAATTGTATTCGAAAAGGAAAAATAAAGATCTCGTTATGGAAACGCGCTGTGACCGGGTTGTTATCCCAGCGTGCTGGGTTAGCCGATTTTGGAAAGTGAGCTTCTAGTAACATGTCCAGGCACTCATTAGGCTTCTCTGCCTCTCGAAGGTTCTTAATGATTAGGATTATTATTTTTGCTCAGCCCAAAGTTTTGGAATTTTTATTGTCATTTTTATCATGTAAGGTTGGAGGAGTAAATTGAAATTTGCATGCAAAAATTAAATGAAAATTTTGTTTTTTTTTTTCATATAATTTTTTATTTAAGTACGTGCTGATAAGAAAATGATTCAATTCAAAGCAAAAATCGGTATTTTTGTTGCATCAAATCAACTTGTATATACCTATAACTCATTTCAAAGTGTATGGCCTACGTTAGATCGCTTCCATACGACATTCTCTTGAATGATCTTGTGATACGGATACATACATTGAAGCGGATCATAAACGTGGATCATTACCGTCAAGTAGCATTTGGCATCATTTCAAATACCCCCTGTGAGACGGATGTCTTGTCATTTGTTTTCTAATCCTTAAAGACCCAAAGTGTGTACTTGTAATGCATCCACATCAACCATACTTTGCTTCTACACACTTTTGAATTAGATGATTTTTTTTTTTTTTTTGGTTTTGGGTTTTGTCATTCTGACATTCTGAGTTGCATTCAACCCAGCCCGAAGAAGCGTTTGCATTTCACCACTGTCATTTTCCGAAACGAGAGAAAATATCGCAGGAACGTGATACAAAGGCAAATGTTGCAGCTGATGGTTGCAATTATGTGGAGAATTTACTTGGGAAAGTCATTAGTTAAAGTGAAATGTTTACATTTTCGAGCCAATAAGTCAACGTGAAAAATATCCAGATAAATTGAGAAAGTCATATTTAGAATACATTAATATGTTGCAATAGTGTAAATTTAGAATATATTCACATCAGCAAAGGTTTGGGAGCTGACAGTGAAACTGAACGGGCTATGCATATGGATGCGAAGCTTTAAATTGTCAGTCCGCAAAATAAGTTCGGCAATAATAGGATATCAGTTCAATGATTCTTTAATGTGGTCCTCAATTTGGAAAGCACGTCTTTGTTAGGTGCTTCGAAAATTATGTACACATTTCCTATGCCAGCAATGAGAGGTCAAGGGTTCGAACCTTACCCCAAGTATACTCAATTGCCCTAACCCCTTGTGGGGCATAGCACGTCAACTGTTCCATGTGGCCCAGTTGACGTTTCGTTGGCATAAACTGGTTTCGGAGAATGCAGTTGCCAGCATGCAACTACTGCACATTCATGGCCAAAAACGTCGTCGTGGACGGGATTCGAACCCGAAACGCCGGTAATCAAACATGAGACTGATGCCTCAACACACTGCGCTACCGGTCGCCCCCTTACGTATACGTTTTTTCGACTTTTCACTTTTCTCAACGACTTAAACAATTGCAACTAGGTCGGTAAGACCCAGTTGTAAATTGATTTAAGGTGGACTCCTGAATGCCCACAAACATGAACTACATTCAATTTCGAGAGAACATTTTCCCTCGCAACAAGAACTGAGGAAACCATTAAACAATTTGCTGCAAACTGAGAGAGCTGAATATGCATAAACGTGATAAACTCTTGCTTTAATAGATAGCTCCAAAAGGTCAGTTTATATTCTCCTGGGAAAATAAAATTGATCAGCTGAAAACTAGCGGTACTTTTCTTATGAAGAGCCCCGTGCTACCCTACTTTTCATGCTTTTTGTCTATAATTCTTGAACCAATAGACGTAGACACCTGACTTTTGGATAGAATGAAGCTAGAGACTTAAAATTTTGGTCAAATGTTCGTAGTAGAATCTTGTTAGCTCGTGTTGAAAATGGGCAAGATCCGACCGAAGGAACCCCTACCTTCCCTACAAATGAAACCTCAAATAAGCGATAAATTTTGATAGAATGAAGCAAGCAACTTGAAATGTTGGTCAAATGTTTGAAGTAGGATTGAGTTAGTTGGTATTTAAGATGGGCTAGATCCGACTCGAGAAACCCCTACCTCCCCTACAAATGAAACTTAAAATAAGCGATAACTTACGATAAAATAAAGCTAGCGACTTGAAATTTTGGCTAAATGTTTGTAGTAGGATTCAGCTGGCTGATATTACAAATACGTAAAATCCGACCAATGAAACACCTACTTCCCCTACAAGAGAGACTTCAAATAAGCACTAACTTTCGATAGAATGAAGCTAGCGACATGCAATATTCGACAAATATTTGTAGATTAATTGATTTTGAGAATGGTCAACATCCTCCTAAATGAGTGCCAACTTCCCCTATAAACTGGCCGTATAAAAAACTCACTTTTAATGCATATGGTCGTTGCCAATTGGTACATTTCGCATCACCACTACGTCTGTACAAGTCTATGGTATATACGCTTCGGACTCCAAATACATATTAAGTTCTTTTGTACTTCTTAAATGTGTGGGCAGACTTTTATTTTTTGCCATAAAAAAATGCTTGGAAATCAGATATTATAAGAAATCAGAATTTACCAAAACTTTTTTTCTAGTTTTCGAGCTGGTACTGTGTTGAGAAAACGTTTGATTTTGCATGTTTTTCCAACTTGCATTACTGAAAGCCTAGCTATAACGTTGGACTGTCGTGCCACGATGAACAAAGTACTTAAGGAAATGATTTTTTGTCGTGCTCGGTGGCCGTGATCGTTCGGTCACCGCTCTACAATACTAATCTAGAGCTCGGAGATCAAATCTCGGCGCGATCAAAAAACTGCCTGTGAGTACTAATAGAACTCTCACAGTGCTCCGAGCTTGTCAGTATAAAGACGGCCGGAGGTGTATGCTAGCAACTGCACTTCCGAAAAAGTAGATATGATATTGAAATGTCAACAAGGCATAGAAATGCTTAAGATGTTGACGCGCCCATGCCCCTGGAGGGGTCAAGGCAATTAGAGACTATGAAGAAATTGACGGTGCTAACTGCAAATCTTATGTGTTATATATGGCTTCAAGGAAATTGGATACCAACAGCAGGGAGTAGGTCAGCTTGCTAAAGGTCTTAGGTTCGTGGTTCGTAAAGGTTTACATATATTTACAGCACCTCCCAGGACAAAATTCTGGTTGCGCGACTGTCTGAATTTACTTCTTTCAAAAAGTTTTGACTATTTCTAGGGATACAAATAATTTGTGTATACAAATAAAACTTAAGCACTCCAACTATAATACAGTCGTAGTAATTTTATCTAATCAAAACCAGCTTGGTTGAAAGCATCAGTATGGTGAAATTGTCGGAACACTTATAAATTTGTCATTAAAATATTTAATTGAGCTCAAATAAGGTGTACATTGTAATATGTATTTATAAAATTCAATTCAATTCACATTTGAAAGAAATCGCTGATTTTAGATTGCTTAAAAGTGCATTATGCGCACCTATTTATTGACGTGCTCCGTAGTTCTTGAAGTGTCTCAATTTTGTCTACAGAAATTAAGTTTTGCACAGTCCACTTTAAGGCAACATCAAAACATCAAATAGCATCATCGTCTTTTAAGGAGACTACAGACCTTCAGTTTAACTGCGCAGATACCTGTGCTAAATATCTGTTGAAAAATCTGTGCAGTTAAGTTATCTGAAGTGAAGCTGTGTAGGCTACATTAGATTTTCGCTAAATTAGTTCCGATATTTTGTTCAGTTCTATCAGTTTTGACGAAGTGTGCACATCGTACGTGGCTGTTTAACAATGAACGATAGAAAAAAGAGAGCCGCAGTTTGTTGTATAATTGCAAATTTGTTCCTAGAAGAAGAAGAAAGAAAACGGAGAAAACGCCGTGGGAAGTGGTGCAAAGATTGGTATCCAGCCCGATCGGATGAGTATTTCTCACGAAAACAGGGTGGGCATTCTGACGTGGGCAACCCCAATTTTTTTTTATTTTTTGACTTCAGATTCGGAATCAGTGACCCAAATTTACCTAATAGTTCGAACCAGCCCGACCGGACAAGTATTTCCCCACGAAAACGGGGTGGCCATTCTGAGGTTGGCAACACCAAAGTTTTTTTTTTTTATGGCTTCAGATTCGGAATCAGCGACCCAAAATTACCTTGTAGTACGAACCAGCCCGATCGGACGAGTATTTCCACACGAAAACAGGGTGTCCATTCTGGGGTGGGCAACCCCAAATTTTTGTTTTCTTTTTTGACTTCCGATTCGGAATCAGTGACCGAAAATTACCTTGTAGTTCGAACCAGCCTGATCGGACGAGTATTTCCCCATGAAAACAGCCAGGTCGGACGACTGCTTCCCATCAAAATTATCTTCACTTGAAACATACTCGCGCAACGTTCACATTAAAGTGAAACTACACATATGCAATCATGACCGCGAGTACCACTCGAGTAAAAGCACGTATCAAGTCTGCTACAGACAATGGCCCATCGCCATGGTTCGAACTACAAGGTAATTTTGGGTCGCTGATTCCGAGTCCAAAGTCAAAAAGGAAAAAAAAATGGTGCTGCCCACCCCAGAATGAAGACCCTGTTTTCGTGGGGAAATACTCGTTCGATGGGGCTGTTTCGAGCAATAAGGTAATTTTTGGTCGCTGATTCCGAATCTAAAGTCAAAAATAAAAAAAAATGGGGTTGCCCACCTCAGAATGGCCACCCTGCTCTCTAGAGTCACATATGCATACATACACATACGCATATATTGTCATAAGATAAGAATAAGATGTAATTATCTATAAGAATTAATGTACAAACGGATAAGAATATCCATGACTCACAAACAACAAACAAGTGTTCAAAACATGTATTAATGATCAAACATCGGTCAAAGTACAAATCCGACTGAAATGCAACATGATAAGAAGATACTATAAAATGTAATGCATTTGAGTCAGGAGCTGAGTTATATTGAAGGTATCGAAAGATACAGATGTGCATTTTTAATAAACGTTTCAAAAATTAAAATAAAATTCTAGCACATTCCACTCTTTCAGTCGCGTTGAAGTCGCGTTGCATCAGTGGACGTAGGCCCTAACTGTGCCCTGTGTGGTACTGCTTCATGGGCATTGTGAAATTTGGTAGAAAACTGATAAAACTGAACGATGAACTGTGTATTCTGCGCAGGTTATCGTTGCAAAACAGGGTCCAAATGCACAGATCTCAGATCTGCGTAAAAATCTGCCAAAACTGGCAGTTCACACAGATTATCGTTCAGACATGATGTCACACGTGATAAACTGAACGATAAACTGAAGGTGTGTAGTCCCTCTTTCCTTTGGTGCCTCAATGTTATTTTCATTTTGTTCTCTCCCTTGCGAAATAGATATTATCGAAAAGTCAGTCCAACAGTGAATTGAAATGACAGAGTATATAATGTATGTATAATTTATTTAATTGAAATTATCAAAGGTTGAGATTATCGCAGGTTGAAATTATCACGACTGTACTGTACTTCCAAGAATTTTTGCTATAAGGGAATAAAATGGTTTGAGCATTTTTTTTTGCACAGCAGTTTATACATATTACATATATTTCATATCAAATCTCATTTCAATTCCAATTAGGGAGAAAAGTGGTCACGTCACTCACTGATGCAGTGATCTACCAAATTACCCTATTTGAACTTCCACCTAGGAGAATTTCTTAAATGAATAATCCATTTACAGTGAAAACGTATTTACTAAGAATAGCACCTTATTTGACAATGTCGTACCGATTCCAACGGATATTTTCGTCAAATTCTCTCTTACTCATAAAGTCAACAAAAGAAGCCTTCAATATTCCGAAAAACACGATCAAAATAAACAATTAAACGTACCTTTCCGACCCTTCGTGAAATGCAACCACAATAGAGAGAATCGTTCTTCCACACCTATGCGTCACTGTTCAACCACATGGGTAGGTTGCCGACCTAAGGGATAATGCATAAGTACGTTAGTAACGTTGACTTCCATGTAGCCCATTTCGTAGACGATCTCATCGGTGGTTGGTATGACTCAACCTGTATCTTTTATACTGGAAAACAATACTTGCGGGCAACTAGTAGTCGCCGAGAAGATGTAGAAAAAAAGAACACACAAACTGGCCAGAGAGAAAAAAAGAAAATGAATAATTGCCTAGAGAGTGTGCATCTGTGCAGGTGAGTCACTATAACCTGAATAAATTATCATGTTGCATGCATGCGCACTGACCCACACTCAATACTTTTACTGTAAAACGTAAACAAACCATGGATCCACACAGACAATTTCCGATCGTAATTTCATCAAAATCTCGACAATCTTTCGTTGAACATTGTGTAGTTTCTGGAGTTGAAAAGATAAAGATTAGTCCGTTGGTCCAACTTCTCCTGTTGTTCTGTTTTTTTAGGCACAACTGATGCTTACCTGATAAATTAAAGCGTTCATCATAAATCTTCTGGGCAGCATCTTTTGACTTTATTGAGTTTGATATATGTCAGGTCCCGTTAATTTGGTTGTTACAATATTAAAGCAGTATCAATATCATTAACGTATTTAATCTATGACCTACAAATAATCTTACCAGTGATGTTTATTAATCAGTCTGGTTTATTAAGAAGAACTTTGTATTTTTGAGACTTGAAAGCACTTTCGTAGTTTTACTTTTATTTCGAGTAAGTATTCGTCAAATGTGTTAATTAAATTCGGTGCACTTTGTGACATACGGAAGGACAGACAGACAGCCAAAACGCTATTCTGTTCTACTCTGTGTTTGAATATTATAAGATTTTTTTTGTAATATAAAATACACTGGACTTCTGGTTATCCGAAACTCGATTAACCGCTCCGCATTATCCAGGCAGCCATAGACCAGACATTTTTAGGGGAATCTCCATTTTTCACAAAATTTTCTGTCGGGATAGCAGCATTGCTTCAGCTACCTTGTGGTTGTGCATTTTTGTGCAGTTTTCTATTGGTGTCTATAATGTCGAATCACAAATTTGTTTGTCCCTATATAGTTTATATACAGTTTATTAATACATATGTAACATAAAAGTACGAAAAATCAATAAAAAATCAATTAAACATGGATTAATCATATACATATATCGTTCTTTTAATTTAATATCTTAGAATAGTATATGTACATATATATGATAAAATGAACATTTTCTTTGAACATCGCATTATCCGAGTTTCTGATTATCCGAGTTGGGGCCCCCCGACTAATTCGGATAACCAGGAGTCCACTGTATGTATTTAATTCAAAATGGTGATGACTACACAAACCTTAAAATCTTTACAAAACAAATTGAACTCATGTCCATGATATTCAGATTAAGAAAGCAGCAGACAATGTCAGGAATTAATTTTTCTCGTTTCTTTGAAAGCGAATTCGTTGATTATGTCTTCATTCATAGAATAATCATACATAGTAGGCCTAAAGTAAAACGTGGCGCCGTTTCTCTTTTTACCTTTTCCATAGTCTTCCACGTGGGCGGCTATTGGTAACGGCAGTGGATCAAACCGCTGACGGCCAAGTCTTAGCGATAAGACCGTTTGGAAAAGGGCAAGCCAGCTGTAGCCTGAATGGCTGTGGAACACCTAAGCGTCTCAGGTTTAATAGGATGGAGCGATTTATGTATGTACGTAGTTGCAACTACAGCATGGTTGTGTGAACTCCAGCACGTTCATTAAACCATCTGAAGCAGCTATCTCTGAGGTCACCCCCTAAATGGGGTTAAGCGATATGCTGACTCGTCCTTGTAAAAACCACCCCACGTCAAGAAACCTTGAACAAAAGCCTGGGATTGGGCGGATCAACAACGACGAGCACGCACACAACTAACGGATCCTCGAATGTACGCTCTCTGAACAAACCGGGGACCGAGAAGGCCTTCCCTCAATACGTCGAATAGTACAAACTGAGCATTACTGCAGTCCAGGTAACTAATTGGCTTGGCACCAAGATCAATGACAAGAAATCGCACACAATTTTTACAAGTGGCAAACCATTGGGCCAAACCAAGGATTTTCGAGTAGCATTTATGATTGACTTCGAACCCATAAATGGAGGGCTGTGTGAGATTCGCATAAGGACTCGATTCTTAAATCTCAGGCTCTTCAATGTCAATGTCATCAAGTTCAAGAAGACGCAGTAAAAGACGAGTTCTATGCTCGCCTTGAGACTCTTTTCGACTCACTTCCAACAAACGACATCAAACTGCTGCTGGGAGACTTTAACGCGAAAGTCGGAAATGAAAGTTAGCACCGGCGGACCACCGGAGGCCACAGTCTCCATGAAAAATGTAACGACAACGGCCAGCAACTTTCGCCTTCGCCTGCAGTAGAAATCTGATCGTAAGAGCTACGTGTTTCCCGCATCGACGCATTAACAAACTGACCTGGAAATCTCCAGACGCACTTACCGTCAACCAAATTGATCACTTCCTTATTTGCAAGAGATGGGCATCTAGTGTAATGGATGTCCGCTCCTATCGAGGAGCAAACTGTGACTCAGATCATCACTTGGTGTAGACGACCTATAGATGTAGAACTTCGTCAGTTCGCTAATCGAGAATCAGCCCTCACAAAACCTTTGCGGTTGATAAACTTCTGAACGATGCTACGGCGCGGCGGTGTCGTATACTGCCGCCCTTGAGGAAAGACTATTAGCTATGCAACACAACATCAGCAACACAGGCGTCCATGGGTTTTCGGAAGAACTCAAGGGCAAAGAGGTTGCAGAAAGCGTCGTGGGATATAAAGCCCGGCGAGCGCGAAATGACTGGTTCGACGAAGAATGCAAAAATTCACTTGACGCGAAAAACGAGGCCTACAGACAATGGAGTCAACGAGGAACCGGACCTAAAAGGGAAAAATATGACGAGCTACGGCGAATATCGAATAGAATAATTAGACGTAAGAAACGTTAATACTTTGACGAGCAATAGCTGAATATTAACGAAAATTTAGCTAATAGAATCACGAGACAAGCGTGCCATGACAAAGACGACGATGACCAACTCCGCCTCACAGGTCAGGATCGATAATAGAATTACTGATCTATTTTGTCTGAAATAGGGCGATGGACTGGCGCCGACACTCTTCAACCTAGCACTGGAATACGCTACCCGGACTATGAATATGGACAACAGCAATACGCTTCTCATCAAGTCGAGACAATTAGCAGCGTACGCGGACGACATCAACATCATGTCCCGAAGATTGGCCGACACAGAAGAACTTCTGCATACGCTCGACATCGCTGCATCGTTGGACTACGTATCAACTAGGGTAAAACTAAATAAAATAATGATGCAATCGAGGGCAAGGACGCTAACACTATGTGAGGGACCTCAACATCGAGTTCGTGAACGACTTCATATACGTAGAATGAAACTTGTCAATTGACGCCAACGAAACTGGCGAAATCAAGCGACGGATACTGCTAGCTAGTAAGACTTTTTTCTCGGTCCTCCCTGTAATGAAATCAAAGCATGTGCACAGAAACACGAAGCTCCGCGTGTAGGAAAACATCATACGACCAATGTTATACTATGACTGCGAAACATGGGCTCTACTTCAAGCCTCCAGAAACATGTTAGACACATTCGAACGCAAGGTTCTGCGGCGAATTTTCGGGCTGTTTGCGATCGGGATGGATAGCGCATCCGGTACAACCATGAGCTGTATGAATTGTACGAACAGCTGGAAGCTTCGAAGATCATCAAACTACAACGACTTCAGGGCAGGGCATGTACAGCGAATGGGCGATGATAGTAGGCCAAAGAAAGTAACGAACGGACGACGACTCGTCGCAGGACGACCGACACCTAGTTGGAAGAGTTCATTCTATACGGACGCCGCGCAACTACTGGACTTCCAAGATTGGAGGACGCCGTTATGTGACCGAGATAACTCGAAGACAACGATCCAAGTGGCCAAGGCCCGACTTGGGCTATCGTGCCACGATGATGATGATGGTTGCTGATCAGGGCCGGCGAAATTTTTTAGTCCGAGTGGGTAGTAGACTTTCAACTGACTCCGTGTACAAATAAACAGCTTATTTTCAGTTTTCTTTTTATTTTTATATTCACCTTCCCTCAATAGCTTTTCGCATTTCGTCAGTAAAAACCCGAGGTCCGTTTATGTTATCAAGAAATAAACTCGGTCAAAAGTGTGTCTAAGGCGCCTATTACACTATAAAAGTTCTTTTACAAACATCTTCTATAAAAGATATTTTCAAAGAACTTTTGCAGTGTAATAGCCGCCTAACAAAAGATTTGCGACACGAACATTGCTTGTTTCAAGTACTTTTCTTACAAGGTACAAGGTTAAAATATCGTGCTTCAAAGATATTTGTAAAAGAACTTTAATAGTGCAATAGCCGCTTAAGGGTGCGTTTATGTTAGATCTTCGATAAACGATAAGAGCAGCGCTGATATTTATACATAGAGCTGTTTATATTGGAACAACGCATTTTATCATTTTATGTTATGTTGGAGCTTCGATAAACGGTAAGAGCAGCGCTGAGAGCAATTCTTATCATAGGTCGGAAAAAAGAGAGAGCAAATGCTTAGTTCCAACATCAGCAGCACTATCAGCGCTGCTCTTATCGTTTGTCGAGACTCCAAGATAACAGCACCCTAAGTCAGGTTTATCTACTGCATCTGGTTAACAGTGCCAAATGGCTACACGATTTATTCGATTTTGCGCCAAGAAAGATAAGTAATTTCTTCCTCGCACGAAAACAGATAAACAGTTTCTCTCGTTATAACAAGAAGACTCCGCAACAGTCACAAGCAAAACGAACAAAGCACACGTATAATGGAACAAGTTCCATACAACAATAATTTTCGCGCCTGAATTCGACAACATCCTTCAAATTTTCCGAATGTTACCCCTTTTGATAAATTGTATTCAAAACTGCATCCCTATCGCTTTACAATCTGAGGTTATCGAAATCTCCATGATAAAACCCAATATTTTTTTTTTACTGAAAAACTTTCCAAAATTTGAAAAAAAAAATTGGCTGAATTGGTATTGAATCGAGTTGTTAGAGAGCGATTTTCGATAATATTCGTCCGGAGCCTTCAAAATTTTATATTTGGCTTTATCATCGCCTATTTGCTTACAAATTTTACATTTTCGCGAGAAGTTTGTTTTTTCTATGTCAAATTCTCTGGTAAGTTTGTTACAATTCAGCCAAACTGAATCAATATTAGAACCGCCAGACACTTCTAACGCGAAAGTCACAGCTTCTGTTTTACAATTCAAATCTATTAAAAAAGGTTCAAGTTTTTTTTAGATGTCTGATGAGAATTACATCATCATTGTCATCATGGTGGCTCAAAGTCCGACGTCGGGCACTGGCCTCCTTAATCACCATCCTCCAATTATCTCGGTCACGTGACCGCCTCCTCAATTTTGGAGACCCAGCGGTTGTTCGGCGTCCTCATCTACTAATGCTCCCATCCGCATCCGTCTTGTCAATCACCGCCAGCCGGGTCCTAGTAGCAACGGTTGTCGCTTGGCCAACTCAGGAGAGACGTCTGTTGGCCTCTGCCTCTTCGGAACTGTCGTTCTGGTAGATGTACTTCATTTAGGGGACGTAGTCAATTTCTCCTCCTCTCTGTAATAGAATTTATTTCAAATTGGTCGAGGATCCGGTAAACGCTACGTCACTCCCTACAGCGAGCTTTGGAGAGCGGGAGATTTTTCCGCTTGCCCTCGCTCGTACCCGTGTGCATTTGGGTCTCATTTAAGTCCTCCGGATCCTAATGATCCTAACGAACCTAACGACATAATGAAGTAAAAGGACAGTCAAGCGTTGTCGCGGAATATCGAGAAACCAACTCTTGGGGTTAAACCACCTGCAATTGCTATGTTTTATAGTTCTAGTTAGAACGTGCTGTGTTCATCCGTATTAAATAACAATTCTTAAATTTGCCTAAACTTTAGAGAAACCTTTTTTCCGTACGCTTCATACAGAGGGTCCCCAACATACCAACGACTGTCATCATGTGATTTTTCAGCAGAACATTTTTGAGTTTATGTTCTTGCTTCTTTACTTCTGAAGAGATTAGAAAAGAGAAGATAAACAAACGTATCAACCCATATTAATTTCAAAAGTATTTAACACCTCCATTATGTTAATTGCAATTAGAAAATGTTCTTATCTCATACAAAATATTTTTTATTGGAATTTATTCAACTAATAACAATTGTTCTAAAAAGAATTAACAATAAATTCACAAAACGTCTAACATTACCATGTACTCACTTGTGACACATAGGAGAATCCTTTTTGTGGTGCCGGTTCTGCATTCACCAGAACGGGTTGTGTCTGAGCAATGCGTTGATTTACAACTGGCGCGTCAAAGTAAGTCAGTCTTTGCAAAGTTTCAACCTGCGGAAGGCCCAACAAAAGTACAGATTGAACTTCTTCGGGTTTCTTATTTTGGAGTTTCTCAGCACGGAATCGTGCAAGATCAGTGGCTTCCGATTGGTCTTTAGGTACAGATTCCGCTTCGGCTTCAGCTTCTGGAAATTCAGGATTGGGATTTTCATCTTGAGCTGGTGGACCATAGCTGGGAGTTGGTTTAGAGGGTGGACCATAGCTTGGGGCTGGTGTAGCGGGTGGACCATAGCTGGGAGCTGGTGTCGAAGGTGGAAGATAAGTGGCAGCTGGTGGTCCATAGCTAGTCGATGGTGTTGGAGCAGCCTTTTGCTCAGTTGGCAAATTAAAAGCTTTGGCCGGACGGAAACCAGATGGTGGATATGGACCTGACGCTGGAGGATAGGGTGCACCTCCGGGCGCTCCTACATTGCCGGGTTCTGGTCCGCTGGGTTTCGGTGGTGCTGGATTTCCATTATCAATGGCCGTTGAGACGGCTACCTGTTGACGGGCGAAGAATGGTCCAGCTGGTCTAAAGCGTTTTGCCTGGAAACGTGGTGGTTCTGCTCCCGGATACGTAGGACTAAATCTCTGTCTTCCAAACCGCGGGGGCTCTGCAACTACTGCAGTTATTGCAATAGCTATTACAACGAAAATACTTAATTGTACCATTGTATTGCTATCTGTATTGAATTATTTCTTTCGTGTTCAACGCAGAACTGACTGACAGCTGAAGCCAGTTTCACTTTTATATCAACCACAAAATTCATGTGGTCACTGATTATTTATTCAAGACATCGTCTAATAGTGAAGGTGAATGTCATTTTCCAAATAATTAGACTAATAAATCACCTTTAGACTCATTAAAACAAAAACATACAATGACAATTGGTGTTAGTCGATTCATTTTGGGGGTATAGTATTTAAAAAGCGACTTACTTCATTGGAGCATGTGCCGGCGGTGATGCAAGTCTCCTTGGGTTCTGGATAAAATCCATTAGAGTTTTGAAATTTGTTCTACATTTCATACATAAAAGAAAAATTGGGAGAGCATTTATTCATAATGTACTACTCAAAATGCCATTCATAAAATCTGGGATCTCCCAAAAAATAAACTACGGTGTCGGTGACTCAAAAGTATTACATAATATTTTTAACGTGGTAACAATCGAGGGTACGATAGTTTGTACGCATGTATTATATTAATTCTTCCATTGAAGATTTGGTAGGTGTCAATAGTAGTTACAGTTATGAATATGAGTATTTTTAATAATGCAATTCGAATACTTTGCTGATCGGACATTGGTTTAGTCGCGTTGCTACAAGTATCCAGCAAGTCAATTAGTGTGACATGGTTGGTATATTAATTTCAATGTTATCAGTCCGAGGTTTGAGGGTTTCAGTTAAACAAATTTGAATAATTTTGTAACTTTCTTGCGAACGCCGACCTTTAGTATGCGCATCTGGACACAAAAACAGTTAACGAAAACTACTTTATTTTTGATTAGCTACGCGGGGTACGTCAAGTCATCAAGTTGGCACATAACCCAAAGCCGGATAGTTGGGTTATCAGGGTTGGATTACATTTTTTGTAAAAAAAAAACTAGGGAATAATATAAACTAATTGTGATATTTTCATGAAAATCAGCCCAATAGTTTATTCAATGCGCACAGCCCGATAGACTATAGTACATTCATTATAAGGCGCGTTCTTTTGCATATCTATCGAGAGTGTAGTATAGGGTTACAAACACGTATTACACAAACAACAAGATTTGTTTGTGTAATGCGTATTCGTTACCCTACCCTATACTCGATAGATACGCAAAAGAACGTGCCTATTATATTTATTTAGATAAATAGATAAGCACCGATCTATGACAAGGATTAACCAAGAAAATTGCTTAAAGTGTGTTAAAAACAGGAATTAAAATTAGGTGACCCACTCACATCTTAGTGTCTCCGAGCTTTGGATTTGACACTAACCACGATAGTTTATGACTTTACATTTTACACCAAATGTGCATCTCAATACGATGTGTTAAACGCCAACTTAAGCAGCAGGTGGCCACGAAAACTATTGATTTAATACTAATTCGGGTCTTTTAGGACATTTTTTACGCCTACTTAATCCCCGTGTGGAGGGAAGGTGTAAAGGCTATGGCAAATCGAAAAAATTAAACCACCGAAGCCTATTTTGAATTAAGTCGGATATGCACATGAAATTTTCATGAAAATCGAACAAGTCGTTTAGCCGCAAATTGCGAACAAACATACAGAAATTCATTTTAATATATACAGGGTGTATCGCGTTGGACAATACTGGTAGAGTGGATAGGACAGTTTATTTGTGAAAAAGTGGTAAGAAACGAATGTGCATATCCTTTTGTAATTCTCAGCAAAAAGCATGACTTCTCAACTAGCATTTTTGGTTCCCGCCACGTAAAGTAGCAATTACTGTCACTCTGTTCATAATAGGGATGATGTTGGCATCAATATGTCACTAAAATGGGGAATGGACCGATTAGTGATTGCTACCCTTTTGCCACAAATCTTGTGTCGTCTCTTGAGATGTTCCAAACTTAAAACCGCGTATACCTCAAGACGTAACTGGTACTTTATTTTATACCCTTTTTCAATACAAACATTCTTTTGAATGTGTAAGTTAGGAAGGCGAATGCAATTCAACAAATGCAATACTAATGAACTGTATCCTATAAACATGTTAAGTTGATTTGTTGGCCCTAACATGTGTGCTATCCCAGCCGTCAGATGAAAACTTTAGATAGAAATTATTTACCTCATTATCATATAAGAAATCTATTATCTTTTTGACATAAAAATGTGTGTGCCAAGGAAATTTCATTGTGAAAGTTGGCATTGTAGTTACAACGCCTTTCAAATACTCTTTAAATTTCGCAGTATGATAAAATATGAAAAATTAGTAAAATGAAATCATGTTTGTTTTTTTTTTATAATGTAGGGTTTCCTTGCCTTAAATTGCAAGGTAATAATGCCTATTTGCTTAAACAATAACATAGTGTTCCTAATATTTCGAGCGTAGCTATTTTTTAAAAGCTTTTCGATATTCAATTCTGCAAAAGAATTAAAAAGATGGCGATTATCTGGAGACTTAGTAGTAACTTTTGGAACTCTCCAATAAAGTAATTGGTTCTTTATACTCAATTGCCCTAACCCCTTGTGGGGCATAGCGCGTCAACTGTTCCATGTGGCCCAGTTGACGTTTCGTTGGCATAAATTGTTTCGGAGAATGCAGTTGCCAGCATGCACCTCCTGCACATCCATGGCCACGAACGTCGTCGTGGACGGGATTCGAACCCGAAACGCCGGTAGTCAAACATGAGACTGATGCCTCAACACATTGCGCTACCGGTCGCCCGTTTAGCACGTTTATAGTAGAATTAATGATAGTAATGCCACGATTTCGCCACCTTAAAAAATAAAAAATACTTTATAGTTCCTCACTAGGTAGTAACCATATTGTGGTGCCCAACACGAAACACTCACCTGTATTTGTGTAATATATAGTGGCAACATTTTCCTCAAGTCCCAGGTAATGAAAAATCACCACTCTGGAACCATAATAAAATCACAAAATAATGCCACTAAAATGTTCCTACTGCCACTATGCTGGAACGTTCCGCGAGCTACGTTACAGGATTTCTTACGATGAAGTTGCAACTTGAATACCAAAAACGTAGCAGCAACTTATATAGTGGCAGAATCAAAAGCATTGGTATTTGCTACTTAAAATGTTACTTGGGTTGTCAAGTGAAATCTAAATTTACCACTCTTACAATCTTTTCATCCGAGATTACACCTCACTTTCAGAAACCACTTAAGATTTCATATAAACCGAAAACTGGAACCTTTGACCCCCTCTCCCCTGCAGTCCCGAACCTCCTGTCAACGTTGGAGCATATATTCAGGAGACTGTTTTTATAAAATTTGCGAAATTTAAAAACTGCACGATATTTTTTCCACCCAACGCAGGACATACCCTGTATAGAAGATAAAAGAAGATAGATACACGCATAAATAAATGCCTTTATCCATCATAACATTATCGACACATAAGGCAAACTATATTTGCCACCAGCTCGAAAGGATATTTATTAATTTAATACTAGCTGAAAGAGCTCGCGTCGATCGGTCTTTAATCTAAGGTTTGCTACGCTCTCAACATTCACAATAATTTCCATCCTTTCGGTCATTTTTTCACAGTTACTCACCCCGGGTGGACGGGGCTTTGGGAGCGCCGCCATTCTCGCATTTGGTACCATATTGACTTTTATTCGAATTTGCATGTCCTTCATTCCCACTCGAACCAATACCCTTCCGAATAGGCATAGCGATGCAAATGCATGGATATCAGTCACAATTCATGATTTATTCTAGTAAGGTTTTGCAAAAGCTGAAAAACACACTGTGTTCTCCGTTGTCCATGAAATAAATTTGCAAGAACTATTGTCTTGGTCAGGGAGTGGATGGTATATCTGACCCTGTACTGTAAACGTTCCCATGAATTTACTCTCGTTAGTAACTGTTTTTTTTCTCGGAATTATGTCATTGGGAAGCAAGCTTTGTACTTCTTCATATTTCGAAGGAAATGTTTTGGTAGGGGATCTCGTCCAAAATATTTTCAAAACGCTGCTGGGGGCTGTATAATTGGGATCAGTGGAAATTTTCCGTTTGACCAGCATATTCCCCGCGTTTCCTTTTCCAATTTTAAACCGTGGCAGAATATGGGGAGTGTCACCACACATCTTAGCGACCCGAAAACTAATAATTCTGCACTAATCTTGGACATTTTTTCACGGAATGGAAATAGAATGGGATGAGGTTATGAGTTTTGGGAGTGCCTCCATTCATCTCAGCAGCCTCGGTCATTTTGTAAATTTGGAGATGTTGACGCTGACTCACCCCCAAGAGGGGGGGGGGGGCGATTGGTGGCTGTGGCGAAAACAAAAAAAACTCAAAATGCTAGAAGTTTCATAACGCGGATATGCCTATGAAATTCTCATGGAAATCGATCAAGCCAGTTGGCCGCACTTTAAAGTCCAAATGTCGTATCATTTGGGAGTTGCGAACCACCTTGTTTTCATCCTCGACCTCCCGAAAGTACTTATGAAAAATTTCGTTATCCAAAATGACGCCGCACTTTTGAGTTCGATTAAACGGGGTTTTACTGTAAATGGTCGAGAACCACCATATTATCTATTACAGTTCTGTGACAGTTTGGTGACAATCGGGGCAGTGGCATAAAAACACACAAACCTCATTTTCACTTATCATACCTTCAATATTTACCATAACGCTAGCTTCTCATATAAAAAAAGAAGACCATGTGCGATAATTTTGATCCATGCTGCATTTGCCGCTTTGAAATTAGCAGTAAAGCCTGCTTCGATTCCAAAGTTCCTTGGTATATGAAACAGTAAGCCGATTCCAGCCAAATTTAGGTATTTGGCTTGGCGATAGATATATTTGATTACGAAAATCGGTAAAGGTAGATTTAGAAATAAAAAAGTTTCTCTAACAAAAACTTACTATTGGACCAGTCGTTCCTATGGCAGCTATATGACGTAGTGGTCCGATTCCGTTGGTTCCGACATATACCTATACATACAGCGTGTAACAGAAATAAGGCTTTGCTTGGGCTTTGACTTATCTCGTCATATTGACCAAGAATATATTGTATATAGTTCACACTGTTAGAGATGAATCCTTCTGTGTGTTGCAAACTTCATGACAAATTTAGTAGGCGCGTTTTTTTCAACAGTCCAAATCAAGAGCAGAACAACAATCGCACGCATTTCACTAACAACTTGATCTGTATAGAACAATTTTGTTAGTATAAAGGTTCTAATAAACATAAGGCGTAATCACCTCGGGCGCGTCAAATCTACGATACCAGTCTTGTGTGAACAACAAAAGGGTATGCGATAGCGCGTAACTTGTTAGCTGACGACGGGCACCCATCCTCCGTTGATGGGTCGATGAATCCAACAATAAACACACGACAAGATGATTTCAGAAATCGAACATATGCTGTCGAATCGCAATCGCACCTCGTGTAAACAACGACGTGTGCATTATTTCTGTGACAGCCAAATTTGTCATGCGGCCAAGGCCCGACGTCGGGCTGTCGCGCCACGATGTTGGTGAAAATTTGTTTCGATACCCGTTTCTGAAGTTTCGTCCGCGTAAACCCAATTTACGTGGAAAGACGCGTTTACGCGACTAGGGTGAAAATCACGCTATCGCTTAAACGCGTCCCGTGTATTAGAACCTTAACGCGTGCAATTTTTGTTCAGCTCTGATCTGGACTGTTGAAAAAAAACGCCTAATATGTTCTATCACATTCGTGAAGAGTGTAAAGGGGTAATTCCTAATTTGAAATAACACCAACGTCGTTTGGGGACAAAATACCGATCAAAATCTCGCTTTAAGGTTACTTCTTAGTGGTGTGATAATAAATCATATTTAAATAACCTCTTGGTTAGTTCCACCAGAGGGTGGTGGATATTTCATGTACGGATCTCGCTGAAGTTGCAATCCACGGCGTTTTACATCGCAAAACGAAAACTGTGGGCTGTATGTCCCAGCCGCAACTAGGTCTTAAATAAAAGTGTTATTGACATTTCTGTTAATACTGGTGTTTGAGGACATCTTGTTTCGCTTGGAATATTTGCCTGGGTTTGACGTCTCTGGTAGATGGAAGTAATACATTTTCCGCTAAGGGAAAATATAAGTAGATTTCCTTTGCGGCGACATACTCGTAGTGGACTTTAACGGATGTACTCTGCATGCAATAGCAACGCTTTTTGCCATCGTATCTTCTGCAGGGCCTAAATATATCACATACATATTACCAAATCAAGATTCTTGTTAAATTTTTATATGATCCTGCTCCCATGAATTGCATTTCTTTATTCTTGATCGATGGATGCCATAAAAATCCTAATTCGTCTCTCATGCTAATATACGAGTATTTTAAAGTTGGATTACTTGTTCTTGGATTGATTCTAATCTAGAATTATCCGAGAGAAATTTGAATGGTATATTTAAGATACCTTAATGCAAACCTGCCGGAATTCATCCGCACCACTGAATATAGTAAATGCATAAATTCTTAAAAGTTTATGGATATACATTATATTCATTATTATATGTAGTATGAGTTTGTTTCTGAGTGGCATTTGTCTTATTAGTAAAACAAATAATACTGGCTAACACGCGATACCAATGATAATTGGTTGAGATGGGGTTATAAGAAAACATAAAAGTGGTTTCTTGGAATAGCTAGATAATCCTGATAATTTAAACCAGAAATTATATTCACATAGAACCATACGTAAATTGCAATCTAATCTTATGCAGACGTGGTATTTTTATTATAGTAATTTATTATATAAATAGTAAAAACGAAACTGGTTCCATAAGATGATGACTTTAGAAAACCCGAAAAACCAATGGTTAGCTAATTTACAATACAGAAAAAGAAATTATATTTTGAATATACGTATTAACTATAATTCACACAAATTTAATGTTATATACGATTTAAAGTACTTACTACTTTAAATCGCTCCCTTAAAACCTTACATCTTACATCAATTTCTTCGGTAATAAGCCTCGGTTTCGGCCTACAAAAGTAATCCTCGCGCTGATTTTTTTTTGCGAACGCTGAGCAGTATTCCTCTAAAGGTTTTCACACACTAGTGTCCAAAATTCAGTTTGACCCGCGTCCAATCCAAAACTCGTAGTGTTTGGGGTTCCAGTTAAGAACGGAATCCGCCACAATCCAAGTTGGATATTTAACTGACCCAAAATCCACCCGACTGCCACGACGTTTGTGCGCGAAATCCGAAATTAACGGAGTCAAATTTTTGTTTTGTGTTGTCAGTGTTAAATAGCAACAAAGAAAACGTTTTTACGTGCTGGCGACCGCCAAGGCGTCAATGAATTATGCAGTTGTGTGAAATTAAATCGGAAAAGTGAATATTGGATTCGCTATCGAACTTGACTTGCGATGGATTGGATTGCACTGTTTGTCCCTGAAATTTGGACGGGGGACACTTGGAGTATGTACATTTTCTCCGCGTCCAAATGGACGCTAGTGTGTGGTGACCTTAACAGTTTGCACTATTGGACTTCAAGGGTGGTATACTGAGAACTGCAACCCCTAAGTGCCCTTTCATACTAAGAGCCGCACGGCTCTCGCTCGCGAGTTGGAGCGAGGCGCGTAAGACTGAAATGCAAAGAGTTCACGGGAGCTTTCACACGGGGAGCACGAGCGTTTACGTCGCACAAGTGAAAGCCACCACAGCTCGTGATTCTCGAGCCTTTGCGTCGCGTCTCTTGATATAAATACAAAGCGTGGATTGCCGGCATTCATTCGAAAAGAGTGGCAATGGCTCTCGCTCCTTAGTCCCCGTTACACGCTAGGATGGAGCCAATACGCTCTGGAACGTCGACTTTTCTATCCCACTCGTGACCGGGAGCCGTGCTCCTCATGTGAAAGGGCATTTAAGCCGCTGAGCGAGCGGATCCCACGCAAAGGCAGCACGAAACCATCTGAACTTAAAATGCACTGTTGTTCAAAGACACGAACCACTATGCGTCGCCCGATAAACTAGGAATGTTCCAAATGCTTGCACTCTTCCTTGACAATAATGAGAAAAGGGAAGAGAAACTAAAATGTATGCTTCTTTATTTTTCTTTTCCGTTCGATATATTCAATGCAATCGATCATGCACAGAAAGGTTGTAGACACAACTTGTAGAGTAAAATCTTCAAAAAAAAAACTTTTAATCGACCTAGTAAGATAAAATGTACCCCAGTTATCGCGAGTTCTAGCAAAAAAAAAAACACAAATAAAAACATTCTTTAACATTTTTTATTTTTGAAAAAAAAAACTCCCCTCATACCAGGTTCAGATGTCGAAAATTTTGAGGTTAAGCTTTTCTAGACCCACCCTACACCCCTAAAAATAAGGTTCACTTTCTTTTATTTGTAATGTATTTTCCTGTGTATACTCGTATTGACTGATGTATTAAGTGAATAACCGTTTTGAGTTGTAGTGTCGAAACATGTGAAACCGGTAATCTACTCTGTGGACAGTCTTCTCCTGAAGGGTTGTTTATACTCGTATAACGAAGCTATTAACCCTTTCTATCCCAATTTAACAATTATTCATTAAAAAAAATATTTGGCGTGTAATTTCATCCAAAAAAAAACTTACAGACGATGATAAAGGTTAATTTTCACAATTCCGTGTATCCTTTGCGTGCGTAGGACTATGTTGTTTAAAAACAACAATGGGCGGTAAGGGTAATTAAAAAACTAAGAGCACAATAGGGTATAAGATTTATTTTTTGTGGAAATTCAAAAAACAAGATTTATTTTTAGTAAGAAACAAGTGCAGTTTACATTTTGTACACATAATTTTCGAAAAACCGGATATAATTTTTGCATCGGCCTTGCTTTTCCGTAACAATAGGAAAGTGATCAACGTTATCATAGCGAACATCCGCTTATTGGAAGTACACTGACTCTCCTCTTTTCAGGATGAGCTGCTCTTTCTTCTCATTGTCGCTAAAATGTGGGTGTTTGAGCAACTGCTGGAACCTATTCCTACTCAGCAAATCAGCGATGGGACCATACCTACACTCATTAGCTCAATACAAGCGGACACTTGGCATTTTGAAAATTCCCATTTTTAGGAAAATAGCAAATAGCTGTTCGATTTCATTCTCTGTTGCCCCCAATATAATGCCATCCTTTTGAAGCACATAGATGTTGGTGTGTTCGCGGATCAACTGTGTCAAATTGTGGGTCAGAAATTCTTTGAAGTATTCCAGCGGCGTAAGCTCATTTTCAGGTGGTGGAGGTAGACAATCTTTCCCATGTTGTATCTGGAGACTCAAAGTTGAGTCGCCTGAGTCGCCTGAATCGCCTGAGTCGCCTGAGTCGCCTGAATCGCCATTTATCCTTTTTATTTGAATCTGGTTTTTCAGTTCCAGAAGATATTGCTGTCGGCATTTCATCTTCGGAGTCCACTCCTGGCGGAATCGGAACTCCAAGACGCCTATAAAATTCCTCTTCGTCTCCAATTTCTAGAAGCTCGTGAATAGCTTCGTCACTTAATTTTTTGCTCATGTTGTACAATATTTGAGGGCGGAAGCTGATGAAAAGTTATTTATTCTTTTTTATAAAATCATCGTATCCAGTGCAAAATGTCAAATGATTAACTTATCAAAGTCCCACTGTAGTTTTAAAACAACAATAACATTTTCACGCATATCACAAAAACTAATACTCTTTTCAGCTCAAATCTTTTTCACTAAACAAAGGAAATACCGACAAAACATATAATATTTTTTTCATACCTGAAATACGCGGAAATGCAATGTTTTCTGAAATATAAAAATGACAAATCTGCGACCCAACCGATATGCGGACTTGCAATTATACAAATGACCAAATAACGGTAAACGAGCAAATCATGGCCAAGCGCATAGGACGAAACTGTATAGAACACATGTAGTTTTCAAGTAAAATTGGTTAAATGGGGCACAATATTAGATTTTGCCAATAGCATATGTATTGCCGACATGTTGTAAATTTACAACACTGGGATATAAAGGGTTAAAGGAAAGAAGCACTCACATGAGCAGGTTTCGCTGAATCATCACATGACTAAGCACTACCCCATTTACAAGCGCGGATTTTCGCATAAATGTGAAATTCTGCCTAAAGATTATGTGCATGTATGCTCCAACGTGGTAACAAGATTGACCGTACCCCTTAGACAACTCCAAATGTGTAATAATAACTCACAATTGCATCGGACTAACTACTTCTATTTGCTTAATTTATTATCTTGATTTATCGTATACATAGAATTTTAAGAATTAAACATCAAATCTTCCATTTGAGTAAAGTGACTCGATAGCGATAAGGCTAAAGTTAGTTCGTTGACAACCATTCGGTCAACTTTTTAACTATGTACAACCCATCCGTTATCTTTCTTTGTTTCGAATCCAACATAACAATTATGTGTGTTGTGTTACATTGATTGTATGTAGTACAAATCTACGTATACCAGCCCATTTCTTCGTTATCAATAAATATGATGGCCTCCACACTGAAGACCGGTAGCCAGATTTCATATTTTTATCATAAAGCCTCTTTATACTCAATTAGGGTCTCGATAATTATCCGTCACCCGTCCAAGTGGTCACTGTTTACTCTTCTCTCTTATCGCTACTTCACTCTTCTTTCCACTGGTCAAGACGCTTTATCTGTCGTTAGTAGTTGTCGAATAATGTATCTTTTATGGGTTATAGTGTGCACTTCAAATGTAAATCTTTTAACATTTCTGATTGTGATGTTTTTATTGGGGCTCGTTCTTTATCGTTTTTTTCCTAGTGACTTTAACTGAAGCATGACATGAATAGAAGTGGACAAGTCTCCCAACGACTCGTTAGTACAATACATATAATTGAAAGTCAGCATCAAGTGGGGTCAACATGATTTCTCGTTTTCTAAATCGATTTTATAGATTTGTTTCATATTATGACATTTGAATTTAATTAATTATAAACATTTTCCGGAGTTTAACTAAATATTGAAGGTCAAGCATCGTAAATAATCGTTAAGAAAGTTATTGGGCCATGTAGGGCCTATGATCTTAATCTAATATAAGGTACCCTACCCTACCCATAGAGGATTGAGAAAAACTAATGTATGTAAATCAACAACAACTGGTAAGAGAATCGTCCGGATAACTAATAGTACAGATTATATTAAATGACACAAAAAGAGCGGTGTTCATCGGCACTATAGGCCAGTCCCATGTGAATGCATTTCCATTTTGATCCATTTACTTTCAAGTTGCCTGTGATTTGTTATGAAATTGTTGTCTCTTGGTGCGCATCCTTAAGTAAATGTGCTTTTGTCTTTATGTTACCTTCGAGAAGGACTCAAAATACAATCGACAATAGTCAAGTTGATTCGGCTCGTGACAATGACCGGGGTGGATGATACTCTTCTTGAATAAATATCACTTCACTACCAAAAAGGTCCTGTTGCCCTAGCGCACACCTGCACCAGCACCAAGTAGTCACCGGATTGTATGGTGCTTACAATCACCCAAGGAAGCTATATTTGAACTTAGACTTAGGCAAGAAACTCTGATTTGAACACAACAAAATATCCTGTTAGTCCAGCCAATAACCAAAATTGCTTCCGCCGGGGGGTCGTCGTCAAGGTCAGCCAAGGAATCCATATATCAAATTCGGTTAACAGCGAACCACGGGAAGTGCCTGGACAAGCGGATATACGCACAGCATGCGTCGGACTATATGCACGTCCAATATATTTTTAAATGGGACGTGCCAAAAAGGAGCGAGAAACCTAAGTTAGCCGTTCCTTAAAATCAGAAGAACTTTCTAGAGAATGCTAGCAGGCGTTCTTCTATATTCGGTGCTAAGTACAAGTATCTGCGTCGAGTCCTTCCATCTTTCCGAATTGTAATGTATGTATTTAAGCGGTATTTTTCCTCGACTAATAATTTTTATGAGGTTGCACAACTTTGCAAGACGGTCGGTCTAACAAAAATTTCAGCATATTATATACTATAAACATCGGCCTCAGCCTGAAATTTGATTTCAATTTGTCTGACCGTTTTTCAAACCAAACTTTTAGCTTTGGGAAAAGAGTCCTAACTTCATGGCTTTAAGACGTCTTCAGGCAAACGAAGATTTGGCACGAATGTATTGTTGTCAACCATAATTGTCTTGAGCGTGAGGGAAACCAGTTTGGACAGTTTGAGACTCTTTGGGCAAGTCTTTGCTGTACTGTCCCGGCCGTGCAATTCATAGTGATTGTATGAAAATTACATTTGTGAATATTCTGCCGAGCAAATAAACAGGTTAAGTATTGTATGTGGATAGTATCAAAAATTTGATTAAAAGTAATTTTTACAAAAAAATCAACAGTTGGATGCAATTAATGATTTAGCTATTTATTACCACCACCCCCACAAGCACTGCGACAATCAGTCTATCGTGCTATGCCCTGATCCTAAAGAGCAGCTGATCCAATCTGCTCCTTCCGATAAATTGACTGAGATGATCGAGTTTGATAATTGACTGAGATGGCCGGGTTTAATCAAGGCTGTATCCTCGGCCATAGGGTAGGTAATGGCGAAATCTTCTGTTCGACGACGAACAAGATCGTAACATTGACAGAGGATATGTTCTGGAGTTTTATCGTCGGACTTACAGAAACGAAAGCTTGAATCTGAAATGATACGCGCATAGTTTTGAGGTGGCTTCGAAGAAGCCCACAAACAATTCTGACCCTGCTTCTGCCCACCTGGAACAGATCAAGAGAACGGGTAAGGAAGCGGCCCGCGATAAGCAATTAAGTGACCTTCCCTCACCTTGACATAATAATAGCTCTCTCCCGCCCCCAATTCCTGATCTGCTTCCTGACAAGGTAGATTGGTATACCTCAGATAAAATTTAGCCCAAGGAAGGGGGCAGCAGATGCCCGTGTAGCAAGCTCGTCTGCTTGTTTATTGCCTATGTCAATGTCAGAGTTCCCCGGGGTCGAGTAGATTGCGAGGTTATTTGAGGTTCAAACGAAGTTAAAGATATTTTGACAATACTTGACTAGCCTTGAGTATACCGATGTGCAGTCAGCGCCTTGATGACTGGTTGATAATCGGTGAAAATTCCTATGTTTCTGTTGATCTAGCCGATCGCACAGCACGGCTTTTAAGACAGTTGGAAAATTTACGATTGGCATAAGAAATCTGTATACTGGGCCAACAATGCCCGATCCCGATTCCTCATCCATCTTGGGTCATCCGTGAACCATTTCAATGTCCTGGCATATAGAGAGTTGTAGGATTCCGTTTACTGTTCTCCATCCCACACAGTTGGCCGGAAGGAATGCTCAAAGCATAGCTCTCTGCCCAGGTGGTTAAATGGTGTTAGGCATCTTGGAACATTCCTGTTTCGCGAAAATTACGGAAACAGGAATGTTCCGGCATCTTTAAGCCTTGCTATTGAGATTTTCGCCTCTGTTTCGATGTGAATAGAACTGGAGCGCCTTGCTCCCGTTATAGTGTGGCAAGCCTTTGTATTTTTATGGGAGTATCCCTACTAGCTGAGGTGATCGCTGTTTTCCACCAAACAACTGCTCTATATTCAATAATTGATCGAACAATCGCCTCATAGATCCAGAGGACAGGGCGGAGATTGGTGCCCCAAGTCTGCATAAATTCCAATCACCATTGCGCTTCGCGATGATGTTCGTTGTCTCAAGCGAGAGAGAGAACTTTTATCGTTGTGTTCAGTTTTCTCAATTTGAATATCTCCAAGATAAATTCAATTTGTTTTGTAAACTTTTTTATATATTTGTCTAGTCATCACTATTTTGAAGTAAATATTTTATGTTACAAGGTGCGGTTGATGAAAGCCGCAAAGACATGAAAATGCTATTTGCCATGTGAAAATTGGCGATTAAGACCGATGCTGTGGACAGAGCTAATGTAAGATGGCTCTGCGTCAACACATGCCAAGCAACGAGGATGATTTGGCTGAAAATTCATCCTCGCCGTTCTGCCTCATTGCTGTCGCTGAACAGGAAGCACATTGGCAGGATAGCAGGGGTTACCACAGGGCACTGCCCAATAGACGAGCTTACCTGCAGGCTCCGCCTTCTCCATCAAAACTTCTGCAGTTGTATTGTGGCGATGTGGGTGAGGGGGAAAGCGTTCTAGACCTGTCTTTGCTTCGCCTTAAGAAGTTCTAAGATCCAGTGTTTTTTTTTTTTTTGTAGATGAGGGTGATACTTAATTCTTTTTTTGTATAATAATACAAAATAATAATTCAAATTTTGATTACGAACCGTCGCCGTATTAGTATTAATATTTTAAGCACAAGTGATCCATTCGGATTAGACAGTATCTTAAGAAATCATTACCTAATAGAACAAAGAGTCTTAAGACATCGTATAACCTTTAAGATTAGGGCTAATAAAATAGTCGCTGGAGCCCTGATCTATGGAATAAAGGACTTGGTTAATCAATACGACCCTCATGAAAACTAGTGGGTTGTGCGCTGGTAATTTGACTTGATGGAACGAAATTTTTCCCCTTTTGCTCTTAAAAAAATGTAGTGGAAATTTTCCAAATCCCTTCACGATATAGCCTCGTCATTCGTGATACGTCATCCGCTCTAAGTGTCAGCATACACTGTCGAACTCGATCTCGAGCCTGATACAAATGTCCTCTGAATAGCTCAAGCCACGCACGCACTTCACATAAACGTAAAGAAAACTGGTCCACATGTACCATGTTCGAGATCGAGTTCGACAGTGTGTGGTGACACTTAGTCCTAATCACTTGTTTTGTATCTTACACTCCCAAACGAAAAACGTAAATCTAAGGGATCTGTGTGACCAATCTTCGACGAACACCAAGCTATTTTTTTTATTTGTAGTTTTATATCTTCTGTAGATTTATTAAAATATTCTTCTAAAAGGCAAACACAGCAACTCACAATTATTTGTCTTGTCTGCTAATAACAATTTATACGTTGGCGCCAAATTTGGGTCAAGAAAAATCCAAGCTAACACACATTAGTATTTTCTCATAATGCATTTATGTGCTCAGCTAAGCATCATGCAAACAACTTTAGCGGCTATCATAAGTAGTAAAATGCCGGAAGTTAGACATTGCTAAGTACAACCATGTCTCGGGCACAAATGTTAATAATTTGCAATTAAAGTTTCAACAAACGATAAGCAATGACCTAAACCTCACATCATGTCATGTACCATATCATCCAAATAAACATTTGTACATCAGCATTCCCTGCAGATTCAGAATATACTCTCAAGATTCACCGTAGAAGATATAAGATAGTAACTGAAGAAAATCTAGATGATATATCTTGTTGATATTGTCATCACTTGGTGTAAATATTGACTGGATATTGTTCAATTATGTGAAATTGTGCAGATACGCACTGTACTTAAATCAATATTAACTCAATCATGATCAAATGTAAACATTTGCGTATGTTAGTAACATAGGAGCGACACGACTATGCAATTCATAGGCTGAATGCATGCATTTTGTTGAAAGATTGATGGCACAATAACTTGGATTTGCGCATTAAAAATGTCTATCGTAAATCTCTTATCAGTTTGTTATTCGATGAAATCAAACCGTTTGGTATTTATTTCTAGCATGTGGGCAATTTGTAGAGAGAATTGTTATGCGAATTAATAAATGAACACTAGGTAAGCTAAAAATACATACGCTGTCCGTAAAACTTACTTAGATCATTTAACCAATCAATCTATGTGTGTATACAAATGTATTAACAGATTCATCCTTTACAATATTTTTAATTTACTATGTTTGAGCATAAGGACCACCACAAAATCAGTTGGTCCTCTGTTGATCGGCGCAGAACACAAAATCAGATCGACCATTTTGCCATTAGTAAAAGATTCAAGAGTTGCCTCCTGGACGTGCGAAACAAGAAGGGTGCCGATATTGGGATGGGAAGAGACCATTATCTTATGATCGCTAATGTTCGATTGCGTATTGCAGCCGTGAGCCGCCCCAGCGACGAAAGATCCAGGCCCCGCAAATTCAACACCGCTCGACTAAAAAATCCACCTGTCTTACAACAATATAATGACCATCTTGCGCAAAAAGCGGCTGAGATAACTAGTCACCCAGATAGTGACATAAACGAAAACTGGGATGCCATAAAAAATGCGTACATTGATAGCGCAAATACCATCCTTGGCCCAAACCCGGATTGCCGGAATAAGCCCTGGATGTCCAACGCTTCATGGCAGCGGATTGTTGAAAGAAAGGAGCTGAAAGTTCGTTTGGCTGCAGCATCAGACGACAATCGAAGCAGCATCGAACTCCTTTACCGTCAGAAAGCTCGAGAAGTTCAGCGTAGTGTGCGACGCAATAAAAGAGTTTATGCCAATTCTCTTTTAGCGTCAGCAGAAGAAGCCGCTAGAAGTAACAACTTAAACGCCGTATACGGTGTCATCAAGGAGTTTACAGGTGGTCGTAACTCCTGCCAACATCCGGTGAAAGATAGTGATGGAAAGCTACTTATCTTGGAAGAAGATCAAATGAGGCGGTGGAAAGAACACTTCGCCGCGGTCTTGAACCGTGTAACCTCTGGTGAAGTTCCCCCTCATATAGATAATTTAGCTAACCATCAAAATGTGCGTATACGGTCCACTGCCCCGACTAAAGAGGAAATAGTCACTGCAATTATTGCACTAAAACGAGGAAAGGCCGCCGGACTTGACGGCATCCCTGCCGAACTTTATCAAGCAGCGCCAAGCGTAACTGCCGATTTGCTGCACCCACTTGTTGATAAAGCGTGGAATACAGAGACCTTTCCCACTGAGTGGAAGGAAGGTTTGATTATCAAACTTCCAAAGAAGGGTAGCCTCACAAACTGTAATAATTGGAGAGGCATTTGTGTGCTTCCTGCCGTTGCCAAGATAATAGCTAAAATCGTCCTGGAAAGACTAAAGGCCCACTTAGAAAGCACAATTGATGAAGAGCAGGCTGGCTTTCGATCCGGATTCTCCTGTGTCGATCACATTAACACCTTGCGAATCATCATCGAGCAATGCGCTGAATACGATTCTCCGCTTCACTTGCTTTTCATCGATTTCGAAAAGGCTTTCGATAGTGTGAACCGGGATTCTATATGGGCGGCCTTGCGCAGGAGAGGCATCCCTGAGAAGCTTGTGGCTATTATTAAGGCAACCTATGACGGCGCGAAATGTCGCGTTCTGCATAAAGGTAAGGTGTCGGGGGACTTTGAGATTCGCAGTGGAGTTCGGCAGGGGTGCATCCTCTCACCGATCCTATTCCTCATTGTGATCGGCGATGTGTTACATGCAGCCCTATCCGGACTCGACAGAGGAATTCAATGGACTTTGACATCTTATCTACAACATCTTGACTACGCTGACGACATATGCCTACTCTCCCACAAAATCATGGATCTGTCCGCAATGGCGTTAGATCTCGAGAGGGAGGCAAGCAAGGTTGGGCTAAAGATTAATACCAACAAGACCAAGGTGCTTAGCCCGCCGTTGCGAAAAAGAAATCCGACACCTATTGCCATCAATATTAATGGGCAGCCTGTAGAGAAGGTAGACAACTTCGTCTACTTGGGTAGCATTGTTGCCGAAAATGGTGGTACGGAGCAGGACATCGCTCGTCGTATCAACCAGGCTAAACGCGCATACGGCATGCTGTCCAAAATCTGGCAGAGCAGTTATCTCAGCATCAAGACCAAGCTGGGCCTGTTTCGCTCCCTGGTACTATCAGTGCTTTTGTATGGGAGCAGTACATGGAAAGTTTCCGTAGGAGTTACCAGAAAGCTGCAAGTTTTCGTCAACTCATGTCTTCGTCGAATTTTAAGAATTTTCTGGCCCGAAACAATATCAAATGAAGAGCTAATTCGGCGTACGGGTCAGATGCCAATCGACGAATTGATACGCAGGCGAAAATGGCAGTGGATAGGTCACACATTGCGGAAGAGTGATAACTGCATTGCTATGCATGCCATGAAATGGAACCCCATTTCCAACCAAGGCCGACCAAGAGGGGGTCCTCGAATCACATGGCGTCGATCTGTGGCAAAGGAGTGTCAGGTACTGGGTAAGTCTTTTGGGGAGTTGCGCCCCATTGCCCAGAACAGAGTACGATGGCGCGCAGGAGTAGTTGACGCGCTATGCCCCGCTAGGGGTTAAGGCAAAGTAGTAGAATCAGAATCAGATTTAAAAAATGTATAAATCTTGTTTATTTGCACAAAAAATTAATTGAGATAGTGTAATGAACCACCTGTAACAAACCATATTATGGTCTGGTAGTGCTGCTCCCACCAGCAGATCGAAGCACCACCTGATGAATAGTGATCTGTTGGTGGTACGAAACCAGAGGCCGAGGGTCCCATTACACCCGGACCCAGGTGCGATCGCGTGGAAGTTTGATCCGTCCGTCAACCATTCCATCCTTATCGACTATTTTTTTTTATTCCCCATTTTTACCTCCCCTGTTTGTGTTGTCTTCCCCAGGCCTATGAATTTTTGTTAATACGTAAAGGACAGGGGCAACGAGCGGCGAAAACCCCGCCCACATCTCCCGAACTGAGCTACAGCAAGCATAGGCCGTTGCTTAGCTCGTTGAGGGCCTTTTTCTTCGCCAGATGGCACGGCCCGACCTTCACGGTGATATGCTATCTTAGGCTCCGTCCCCACGGGCATCTTCGGATAGTCACCAATAGAATGCGAAAAGATCGCTTTTGAAATTTTCGTCCGTGTATCTGTTTTGTTGTTATTCCGGATGGCGCAACGGTTACCACGTTTGCTTTCTACGCAATGGGCCCCATTTCCTGCTGAATGCTGCGGTTTTCCATAAAAAAAAGTGGATTTACGCGTCGGAATATGAGTCCACCTAGCTTGTAAATAAGAACCCATTTATGGGGTAAATACATAACTGTGTTTAGCGTGCTGCTGATCACACAGCCCTGCATATCACACACCATCACAATCTAGAAAATGAGATGATGCTAACTCATCTCGAGGCCATGGTTCAGATTGGACTGTTATCTGTTTGTCTGTGCACGCACCACGTGAAAACCGTGTTGCTGGCATTCATATCCTGCCTTCTATGATAAATCGAGAAAGGTTGTGATTTATTCTTACGCCCCACACCACAGAGACGAAAAAAGTACTGAAACCTCCCTGAAATTAAATAGATATGTTCCATTGTGTTGAAACCACATCATCTTCCTTTTTCCAAATTGTATCGTATCCATCACTAATATTCAATTGTCCCAACCTCTTGTGGGGCATAGCGCGCCAACTGTTACAGGGCTGGATTAAGCAATTCAATATCTAGGGGCCAGAGATGGTGGGAGCCCTTAAAGTAGACTTGAATTTCTTAATGATGGAATAATTAATAACATTTTAATTTTAATATTACTATACACACAATTTTAATGAGATATAATGATACATACATTCACATATAATTTTTTTTTGTGAAAAAGTTGTTATGAGATATTCAAAACAGAGATTGCAAAGAATATCATTCTCCAAGCTTAGACGTGTTAAATTAGCCAGTCGGTTCAGACCAACGGTCGTTCGCAGTCTGTTTTTAGTAAGCTTCATTTTGGAAAATGACCATTCTCCACTGAAAGCTGCTTCAAATTATGAACAGGCTTTCCCGCAAGTTTGCTCTTCATTATGGCCCAGACATTTTCGATGGGGTTTGCGTCAGGAGATTGGGAGGGCCAGTCCATGGTGTTGATGCTATTTTCCTTCTTCCAGGCGCGGCAGAGGCGGCTTCGATGCTTCGGGTCATTGTCTTCTTGAAGGACCCAATTTCTGTCATCAGGTCCAAACATTTTCTCGGCCGACTTCGTAAGGCTTCGGTTGGAAAACTTTAAGCAATTTCACTGCATTCAAATTCTGCATGAAAAGCCGCAAGCAACCAAATCCCCGCTCTGAGAAGCACCCCCAAACATTACTTACTTTTACCAGATGTTTGCCAGTGCGCTGAATGAAATCGGTACTGCTTCCCAACCAGGCAGGCTTCTCTGGAACCCACGTCCAAAAATTTGCTTCAAAACAGTTTTCGACCAATCACGATTCTTGTTTTCCTCCGCCCAGTTCAGGCGTTTTTCCATGTGGGTTGCGCTGAGAAGAGGTTTCGAGCTCATTGAACGATATAGCAGCTTGCCTTCATGTAAACGTCGCCTTATCGTATTGAGGCTGACATAAATTCCCTTCCTGGTGAGATTGGCCTTGACTTCGCGCAAGCGCAGAGTGGGACGTCTCCTGAACATCTGCACTATCACTTTGTCGCGTTTGCTGGACGTCGCATTGGTTTTCCCGCGTTCTGAGAGATCATCGAAATTTTTTGTCTCTTTGTACCTTTTCACCCACTTCTCAATGAACTTCTTTGACTTTTTAATAACTTTAGCTGCCGCGGAATATGATAATTTCGGTCCTTTTGCATACGTGCACAAAAAGACAGCCTCAAAGCGCTTCGCATACGTGGAACTCATTTCGATAAACGACTGCTCACTTCGACGAGCAACACTGAGGTATGTAAATCAGTAACTGCGTCCTAGCCGACCGATGGTATGATCCTGTCAAGAAAAAAAATTGAAATATTTTCAATTCTACTATTAAAAACTCCGCCTTCTTTACTGTGGAACAGACTATATATACGAAGCGCAATTTCAACATTGGCAAATGTTGTGCAAAAACCACTATCTACAGATGCGATACAAAAGGATACAGGAAAATATTTTTCAAGAAATGATATTTTTGCTTTCGTATAGCGCGCTTGAAGCAAGTATTACCAGTCACTTCAGACATTCTTTTCATTTCCTTTCTTTTATTAACAACTGTTGTACGAATAATTGGAGTTCTACTGTATTAGAAAATGTTTGCGAGTCCAAATACGACTCTTCAAAAAATACAGGTGCATACATATTTGTATATTTGTATGATACAATACTTTGAAAAGAAAAACTGATTAGAGGTTAACAACCCTTTTTTTTAAGATCTTTAGATAAAAAGTGTTATAATTCAAACATCTCAACCAAGTTTGTGAGCTGCTCATATATTTTCAAGTGACCACTCCTTTCACGACGTTCGTCTTTCAAATGTTATAAAATCTTTCAATCTTTAGAAAAAATGTAAACATGCCTGTCATGAGTTTGTCTCTCATCTTTTTAACACCACTGTGCGAAGAGTTATGGCATCCATCACCAAAACCCAATGTATGCAGATCGCTTGAATTGCTTCAGACCCAACCATAACATACATATGTAAATATTACCTCCATTGGTGCGTCGTCACAATGTCTGGCCTGTTCGACTATCACCTGATATAAGCGCAGACAGAATCAAACTTCAAACAAACACCTGATAAGAAAACCGGCTGGAAAGGCTATCGCTATGTGATTGATTAAACATTGTTAATTGAGTTGATAGTAAATCAAGCAACTCAGAGGGTGAGCAAACCAAATGTCCTACACCATTAAAAGTACCATAGGTTATTCATACGAGTAGATGACGAATCGTCTGCGTTGCGATTTCTCTTTTCAAGGTTCGGCGTAAAATTTTAATTTATTTCGTTCTGTACGATGCGTCGATAGATCGTTGATGTAAAACTGGATTAGGTGATGTGTTGTTACCTCGGGCTGGGATCACCTGAAATAGGTTAACGATTGATCTGATGATTCATCTCTACTGAGTTTACGCTTCATATATGGGACCATATTGCATATTGGAATGGAATCCAACATCGATTACTCATACCAACTTGTACGTGTCCGATAGTCATTCTAGGGGAAAGAGTCAGTAAGTAGGTCAATGCTCGAGAACGAGGTGGTTGCACTTAGTTGACAAAAAAAATTGTATATATTGACTTTTGTTTGAATAGCAGACGAGGCCTATGCTTATCGCAATAATTACCTAATTTTATTCGTAATAGTAATAATGGTAATATTAACGACAAGAAAGAAGAAAGTAGGGCGCATTTATTTCACCCGGTTTTGGATCATGAGTGAATCGATCGCCTTGGAATTCAAATGTCAAAAATAAAACATTGAGGAGGAAAGAAGCAGATGAATACTCACGCCAGTAGTGCTGAAGAAAACATAAAGGGCCTTGACTTTCCTACCGAAAACATAATACAACAAAAACAAATCAAAGATACGCAGCACAAAACGCAAATAACTCCTCAGAATGCAGTCGGCCTTATCAGCTTGACGTAGAACGAATTGCGCGCTTTAGGAAAACACTAGCATTACATTCGTACTGAGGAGTACCGGCGCACAGTGGGGCAAAAATACCGAAAAATGGAAACAACTTATATAAGTAGTCAAACCTAATGTATTTTGCCCTCCTAAATCGAATGCGATTATTTTCAGATCGATACAATCACCCGATTTTATGTTATAGCGATTATAAAGGGGGCCTCCCATTCAAAAGTTCCATCTTAAACGCACTCTTTCTCCAACAACAATCAAAAAACAAGCTAGCCTTCGACTTACTTGCCGAAGGTATGATAACTTCTTGTGACTTATGGTGCATTTGCCACTTTGAAATTAGTAGTAAAACTTGTTCCGATTTCATTGTTTTGCTTTTGGAACGGTCGTTCCTATGACAGTTAGATGATAGAGTTGTCTAATTTCAAGCGAACTCGGAAATGTGATTTGACGAAGATACCTTTGATCAGTGTGAAATTTGAAAAAGATATCTTAAGAAATAAAAAAGTTTTTCTCACAAAGACGAATTTTTCGTCCGGTCGTTCCTATGGCAGCTATATGACGTAGTAGTCCGATTCCGGTGCTTCCGACATATTTATAGCGTGCAATAGAAAAAAGGCTTTGTACAAAATTTCAGCTCGATAGCTTTAAAACTGAGGGATAGACAGACGGACAGACGGACAAAGCTTAATCCACTCGTCTCATCATACTGACCAAGAATATATATAGTTTATATGGTCGCAGATGCTCCCTTCTGTGCGTTGAAAACTTCATGACAAAGTTAATATACCCTATCACATCCGTATGAAAGTCAATAAACTCTAAAGTATTTTACCATTCTAAATCGAATGGAACTATTTTCAGATCGATAGAATCAGCTGATTTCACATCACAACGATATTTTAAGGGGGATCTCCTACAAAAGGTCTTACATGTATAGTTTCATCCTAAACGCACTGTTCCTCCAAAGACAACCACAAAAACAGTCAACCCTAAAGTATCCTAGCCATCCTAAATCGGACAGAACTGTTTTCGAATCCGTAGAATCAACTGTTTTCATGCTATAGCGACTTTTTTGGGAGATTTCTCATAAAATATGTTATAATGTACAATACATATACTCCTTTCTTAATTGCACTATTCCTGTAAATCTCTTAGGTAAAAAAACGGATACAATTTTATTTTAAGATCATATACTTTATTACTATTACTTTGCATTCTAAGCATAGGACCCTAATGTACAAAATCATCAACTGAAATCGCTGTCGGTGATCGTGGGTGATGATTTTTGCAGATTACTAATCCTGAGGGTATCTAGTTTCTCACAATTCTTTGGAGGCACGTGGAGCTAGCTTTCAAAACTCAAGCTGAAAAAAATAGGGGTGAATTTGACCTGCGTTCATTGGCAGCCATTTTTCATAATTTCAGAAAACTATAATTTGAATTTTTTGTGCCAATACATTCCTTAAGGCATAACATTTAAGGGTAAAACCAAAAACCAAAAAACATTATAAGCAAATTCAATTCAAAATTTTGAATAAGCCTTTCGTACCAACTCTTTTCACTTTGGAAACCATTTTTTTCTTTGTGGAAAAGAAGCTGGATCAAATCTTTTTGCAGAAAGAAAGTTTGGAATGTATACTATGATGAAACTTAAAAACAAAAACAAAACAAGCATGTCGAAATTTTGGGTTTTTCCACTACGGCCCCACTGTGCGGTGTGGCGTATTGCGTATGTTGCACGCCGCACACAAAATATGCTGCTTAGGAAAACCCGCTTAATACTTTTTACTATCATGAATATGGGACCTTTCCTACTGCTGATCACTGTTCCCTACACTATCCAGAAATTGACTTCACCCAATTCATTCCATCGTAGCGAAACTGCAACTTACCACCTTAGTGGTTTAATGTACAAAAGGTCAAACAAAGCGCAATGTTTCAAAGAAAGCAACATTACAAATGCATGTCTGTTGATACATTCATGTGAAGGCCAATCAAATTTACCTATGTCTTAGCCTGTTCTAACCATACCATAGCTTGGACAATTCGCTTCCACCTGTGTCAAAGAACTGTTTCTTTGTCCCGGTCGCAGGAAGCCAATCCTTTGTCCGGTTCGTTTTTTTACGTGTCGCGTTCGTATCCAAATAGCCATTAGATGACAGATAAATGATAGATGTGAGAAAATGGGAGAACATAACTACGTTGTTAAAAATTTGTTCACCTTCAGTAATTGGAAGGAATACGGGACAATACGAGTATATCAATTATGGGCTGTTCTTTGTCTGAGGTGATTTACCTTTGTTGCATTTGGGAATGTGTTTGATTTATTTCAAACAGGCAATTTTTTTTTTGTCAAGCGTTTAAGGTGGTTTGTCGGGTTACTGATACTCGTATAGTAAAAATTTCTCAGTAATACCTATAACACATATAAATATATACCTTTTCCTTCAAGTTTCCAAACAAAATTGCTAAATTTTCGAATGAAATTGACAATTTTACAAGTTTTCCAGTCCTATTTCAATCGGAAATTTGTTAATTTGGTTAGTAAAATCGTTAATTTCACGAGAAAATTTATCAATTTGGTTGGTAAATATGTCAATTTGAAAGAGTGTAATGGACGGTTTGGTGGGCATCCGAAGATGTCCGTGGGGACGGAGCCTTAGGTAGCATAATGACCGTGAAGGTTGGGTTGTGCCATCTGGCGAAGAAAAAGGCCCCTCAACGAGCTAAGCAGCGGCCTATGCCTATGACAACACAAACAGGGGAGGTAAAAATGGAGAATAAAAAAAAATAGGCGATATGGATGGAATGGTTGGCGGACGGATCAGACGCCCACGCGGTCGCACCTGGGTCCGGGTATAATGGGACCCTCGACCTCTGGTTTCGTACCACCAACAGATCACTACTCATCAGGTGATGCTTCGATATGCCGGTGGGAGCAGCACAACCAGGCCAGAATATGGTTCATTACAAGAGGGTATAAATAAAGTAAAACCATTTCTAACTTCTCATTAGTCCGTTATTAGAGGTGTGGCAAATAACACAAACATACAACGGTGGATAATAAAAATAGTGAATGTACGGTGGTAAGGGGATATTGGCGTCGGCCGGCTAAGGGGCCTCTTTCGAGCTATGGGTCCAGCTTATGCACTCCCGCCCATCTAAAGTTGGTAGACACCCTTTAAGAAAAATATCTTGAAAAGGCAAGGAAATCATCGAAAGTGAAGCCGACAGGCCACGCATTTAATTTTAATTTCTATGCCTACGTAAATACAAATACAACGTGAGGTATGAATAAACTGCACTTGCCCAAAATCAGGAGCTGCCACTATCGGGGCCCAATTGACCAAGAAGGTTCCGCAGGTTTTGATTCAGATAATGGGCGGAGTTTGTTGCTTGCTGCCGCCGACATAACAAGGTTTATACGGATTCAGAGGCTGATGTGCGACATATTTTTTGAAAAGGAGGAATTAACCAGCCAACTGACAGGACCGCGTTGAATATTAAATATTTGATATAAAAGTGAAAAAAGTAAAAAGTAAAAAAAAACAGTTTCTCAAGCTTGCGAGGCGCGCTATGCCCCGCTCGAGGCTTATTAGTAATAAAGTGCACCGACTTCGACTTTTTCAGTACAGGTGTTTATCCTCCACAGTTTTGAACTTTTCTTTAGTTCAGTGAAAAAAAATCTTTCATCCACAGTGATGAGGATGTATACCTAGCCTGCTCTTGCAGGTTGTAGGAAATACACCCTTGGCTCTTATTACTTCACCGATCTGGACGACTTGTTGGAGGTGAGTGCGGTCAGATTCATAGGTTCATTGTTCGCTCCGGATGGTTAGCGGATTAAGTACTGGTCGGAAGGGTAGGAAGGGAACTTAAGAAGCAATGCAATTTTTTCATTAGCGTTCCATCATCCATTTTGCACAGACTTTTCAGGGCGACCTAGTATACATTTTTGCTAAAGTAACTGGCTTCCAGCGGACGGCCCTACTCAGAGATGTTATTTAGTTTTCAGAATATTCTATGTACGGGTTCAATGGGCTTTAAATTTACAGTTTTTAATAAATTTTCTGCTCAATAATTCTTACCTATATGTAAAAATTTTCGCTTCCTTCCCGGTAGTACATATACCTCCCCTCTACAGTTTATATAGTTATCAATTCGAATTTGTGTGTTTCACCAAGAAGCTAGTCATTCTAAACATCTATGCACATATATTATCCATTATTGGGATATGTTTGTTTTTATTGGAGTATGTTTGCGTTTTGAGATGGGAGGGTTGGAATATAGTTCTGTTTTGCTCTTAATAGATGTCTTGCCAATTTTGTATAACTATTATTAATTATTATGTACGAAAAGGGTATACAGTGTACGCTGTCATAACCTAACACCATCGGGACCAAAAGTTTTGTCTGGGGGATGTCCGGTCAAAAGAACGCCAACATTTTTTCTAGGCAACCTTCCATTTTTTTAAAAGAATAAAATAACTAAAACTGGAACGGTAGGTGCATTTAAAAAAATTAATCGTAACCTTGATCCAAAGATTAGCACTCACAGCTTGTATTTGGGGGAAAAACATAATAGTAACTTTGGAATGTTTCAAACTTTTTGGATGCGAACCAGCTATATCAAGAAATAGGAACACTTTCTTATTACGCCATCTAATACCCATTTGGTTGATGGATGTCACTAACCAGGCCCGGCCCTATCATATTTGCAGACTGAGCATTTGAACAGGATGTCATTATGTAGGGGCGCAAGATCTCCTGCCTAATGAAACAAAATGTTACCTTTTGAAAATCACACGGTAGCCTTAAGGTTAAACTTAAAAAGGCTTAGGTTTTATGATGTGTAACTAACTGCACCACGCGCTTATTCGATTGTCATTTCAGTTTTAATGACTGGATAAAATCCTGTTGATTCCACATTGGTTGCAGAATATCTTCGGGCTTTCTATTTTTAACTATTATTTTCTGCTGCTAATTTTTCTTGATACAAGATAAAAAAAAACCTTAGAGTAGCCTTAAGGTAAAAGCCAAGAAGGTTACGTTTTGTTTGTTTTTTTTTCGGCAACGAGAAAAATCACAACCTACATTCAATATTTTCGACATACCGACAGTTTTTCGACTAATTTCTGCTATTTTTATTTACGTGGGACTGAAAAAGGCCATAAGGTGGTTTCAGATAGCCTTAGAAGAGCTTAAAGATGCCCTAAGAAAGCCTTAGGGTGACAATTATATTGCCTATTTTGCTTTAATTGACTGGATAAACCCAACCGATCCCACATTGGACGCTAAATATATTCGGCATTTTCAACCATTTTTCGACTATTTTCTACTGTAAATTTTCGTCGATATGGAATCACAAAAAGCCATAAGGAAGCCTTAAGGGAAGGTCTAGAAAGGTTTCGGTTTATGCGTCTTGTGGCTAACGGTATTCAATTGCCCATTTTAGTTTCGTCGACCAGATAACATTGCACTGATTCCACATTGAGAGCCGAATATTTTCGTTTTTTTTTCGACAATTTTTTACTAATTTCTACTTTTCACTGACGTAGGACACAAAAAAAGCCTTAAGGTAAGCTTAACGAAACTTAAGATACCGTTAGGAAAGCTTGAGGATGTCTTACGATGGTCTTAAGGTAAGTTAAAATCACAATTATCCCACATTGGGCGCCGAATGCGATTTATGCCGGTTTTTGATTTGATTTTCTTGTTTTGGTGGTGCTTTCACGCAAATAAGTGAAATTAGGTTCAAGTTTATCAAGTACACATATGTATTTCGGAGACTCCTGTATTATGTGTAACATGCATTTTGAATGCTATGCTAGATTGCTACGAACCATTTTCTATTAAATGAACAGTGTGCTTAAATAGTCATGGTCGGCACTGTGACTAACCAGGCATTCAGAATCTTGAAATTCATAAAAATACGGTGAAAAACAATTGCGAAACAATCAAGTGGTCCGGTTATTAAAGGATTAGTCTGAAAAATAACAGACTAATGCGTGTCCGTGTCCGGCTATAAGAGCCTCCGGTTAAGGGAGCCCAATTTGTTTGAAAACATATTGTTTTAAAAAATGTCGGACCTAAAAATTTGTTCGCTTATAAGAACTGTCCAGTTTTGGGAGGTGTCCGTACAGAGAGCGTACACTGTGTACAATATATTAACTTTGTAATTAAGTTTGCAACGCACCGAAAGAAGCTTAACCGAACAAAAGAAGCTTGCTCTAACTGCTCGTGCAACTACGCCTTTCATGATTTTAGCTTAAAGCCTGGTACACAGATCACTGTGGAATGGAAATTGTCGTGAAATCTCGCACAAAATATACACCAAATTTTTCACCAGATTTCACGGTAGTGTTCATACCACGGCGATATGTATACCAGGCTTTCGCAGGAACACGCTTCGAATTGAACTTCTAAGTTGATAAATAAAGAGAAAATTCTTAACAGTAATACAAAAAACACTCAGATTATATAGGAGCTTGCAATTAATAGTGTTACATACGCTTTCCCATTCAACTTCATCCAATTCATCCATTACTAGTAATTATACTCGTTCATGTCAGTAGGCTTAGAATGAATGCAAATTTATTTTATTTTATTATATATACATATATGTGTATCTCCCTAGAATTATCATGTGATGCACTTGAACTTATGTTATATGCACGTTTGATATAGAGAAATAAAAAAGTGTTAAATCTACGTGTATAGCATGAACAATTTGTTTAAATTTGAATTTCATTATGATTGCGAAAAAGGTGTTATTGACTGTCGGTTTATTTAAACAAAACTAAACTGATATTCGAAAATGTTAGAACAGCAAGTTATACATCATCTGCATAACAATCAGATCACATATACTCGTATGTAGCAGAAGTTCATCGGCATAAGAGCTGAATATTATTATCAAAAATAAAAATGTTCAAAACCGATGATTTTGAAAACCATGATTTACATAATAAATTAAATTATTTATTTGCACATTTTGTTGTTTTATCTTTAACTCTCTCATATTATAGGACTTTACTATCTTATCTTCATGAAAGCGTTTCTAATCATTTTTAGAGGTGCATCTGGTCAGTGAGTTAATCGCAATAGAGAAAGGACCCCTGCAGTAGCATGGGCGCATCAACATCTCTTGCATTACTATGCCTCGTTGACGTTTCGATGTTATACTCTAGCTGTCGTTTTAATGACCAGCTCGGAACGCTGTGGGAGTTCTAGTAGTACCCACAGCTTTTTATTAACGCGACGTGGATTGAGTCTCCGTTGGTTGCTCTAGATGTAGCATTGTAGAGTGGCGACCGAGACCTCCCGGCTACCGAGCGGCTCAAATATGGTTTAAGAAATACCAAATATTTGACTCCATGACCTACTAACCAACAGTGAGTAATTAAATACAATTTAAGTGCTACCAACATAATAGGCGCGTTTTTCAGTTTAGATCAGAGCAGAACAAAAATTGCACGCGTTACACTAACAAAATTGTTTTACATAGAGCAGGTTTTTAGTGTAATGTGTGCGATTGTTGTTCTGCTCTTGATCTGGACTGTTGAAAAAAACACGCATAATACGTATATATTCTGCCTGTCAAGGCCATCGCACTTCAAATAGTTAACCAGCCGGATAGTCTACGGCTTTAAACTTAAGGTTAGAGATTTTTACTCCGACAGCCCCATTTTAGAACCAACTCGACGGGATTTCTTTTCAGCAAGGTCCATTCATCGAAGTCCTACCAACGGGGGGCTGGGATATTAAGATCCCCAAGAATTGTGCAACATTTCGAAACTGCACGATTTTTCATAATTACGCTTTTGCGGCGTTCGTAGCCTGGGCTCGAATGATCGAACAAAATAAATGTGAGGCTAGCAGTTGATTTGTCAACTAACCGAGTCCATTATATTTGCTACGCTAGGAGAAAGAGATCTGCATGATCACTCAGCATTAAAGCGCATCAATGTTAAGATTATTGACTGAGAAAGAGATCTGCATGATCACATTAAAAGGGCATCAATGTTGAGATTATTGACTGCTTCATTTTGGAAATGCGCGTATAATTCGATAGCGATATTGCAACATTCTAAAGTCTGTCGAAGCTGCAAATGACTTTTCTGGTGAGAACCATTGTAGTCAGAGCTTTGTAGTCATCAACTGAACTTACATTACAATTGCCATCACCAGAAGAGCTCCCGCAATAAAAGTTTTTTAAACAACGAAAAAAACAATTGCTTGGTACAAAAAGGTATTGTGCAAATTCTATTTAACGTTAAGACCACCTTCACAACAACTTATTGGCGATTTGAGGCTGTCGAGACATTTGGCAGCAGCACATCTATAAACGAATCATCATCTTCTAAACTTTCAAGAATAGACGCGATTCGTCAGACAGATCAACGATTACACGATCTTTCTTTTATTCATTTTCATTGAAAAAAAGAAACTGACACTGAATATTGATGCTATTTTGCAAAAAATGGCTTAAAAAAAACAAAAAATTCAGATCTTTCGATTAATCATGTTTACATTGTAAATTACTATAATCATTATTGAATAAATAAATGAAATAAATGTTAATTATGGCAGTAGTAGTACCCATTCCTGACTACGGTAGTGGTTCATTTAAATTAAGCAAAAATTTTACATTTAAGGTTATACTTTATTGATTTCCTTTAGACTGGAAAATCCTTGAAAAAAAAGTGCATAAAGAAAGTCTTAGCTTGGTTCTTAATACTGCGTATTTCATGAAAGTCCAACGAGCGATCGACTAAATGCACCCAAAGCACGGAAAGTTGACATTATAAAGCGTTAATAATACTCAAATCAAATCCTTCTCAAATAATCAAATATTTACAAATATTTTAAAAACAATGGCGCTATACTTACCTGTTCATATCCCACTAAATAAATACGGCATAGTATTTCAATCTTCCACTGTCCAATTAAGTATGCATCCAAAAGGTATTATACGTATTACAATATACGATTTTTCGAGTTGATCGTGTCTTTTAATTAAAATTCAATTGTCACAGTTACGGAAAAAAGACGTTGAATCCATTAAAAGACTAATGTTTATGAATAATTTAAAATTTTATTATGTAAATCTAACGTGTCGTAGTCCCGACAGCGTTCTACAATTTACGTGGCATACGTTTGCATTATGGTAAGATGCTCATACTCGTTACTTGTATAGTAGGCAACTTTATACTCGTACTTCAGAGCTAATGAAAATTGTATGAGGTTCGTAACACGTGTTTCAAAAGGAGTCAAACCTAGAACCTTAGAAATGAACGCCACAACCGGTTACGATGCAGTTTACTTGTAGTTTATAGTATTTTTTTTTCTAAATAATCTATGGGATATACTCGTACGAGTATGTTTGTATTGCAGATGACGACTTCTCTTTGTGCTTATTTTCATTTTAAGAAGCCTTAATTGCCATTTAGATGGGAACGCGGTTTATTGGAATGAACATAAAAGTCAGTTTTACGTTTATTCAATGAATTTATGGTGATTTACTGACAAAATGTATTTAACAAATGATTAGCGTTTCAAACGTGTGTACATTAAGTGAGATTGTGTTAGGAAAGGGCGAAGGGGTTTAAACTGAACTTTTCTGGTACTTCGTTTTGATTTTTGATGTAGCTTTCTCATCAAAATAATTTCATCCTGTGGTTAACTTTGAGCAGACTACCAGCATTTTTCAGCCTAAGCTCGCTGACTAAAATTATCGGTGCAGCATTTTATGATGTACATATGTAATACTATTATTTTTTATCGTGCAGGCGTCTTTTGATGTATTTTACCTATGTCGTCACATATGCGTTTTATCTCTATTTGTGCGGTTTAGAATAAATCAAAATCACCACAATGCAAAACAACTCAGACTCACATGAAGAGAAGAAGTGATTATAGTCGCAGGCTAATTTCCCAAAAATGGATTACACCCTTTAAAGAATATAAAAATAGTTCGCCAGTTGGATCAGTCATAAAGGAATGGAAAGGTAATGGTTAAATGTCCTGAGGTTTGTTCAAGCAAAAGGCGTTTCTAGACTTGCCCCCACCCCCTCCCTCCTTCCCCTTCTTCGGACCCTTCAGACCGGCAATTTTTTTATATGCACATTTGTTTTATGACTCATCAACCCCTACCGATTACGTCATCAACACTTACACCCTTGGGAGTATTATTCGTCTTTCGAACCAAATTTTGGATGATTGGACTAGCTCTGATTTCGCCACAGCTTGAATGAAATAAGTTAGTAACGTGTTTGTCGTAACTACTTTATTATACTTATATCGATTTTTTTGTGTTGCTGTCAAAGCTTAGTGAATATCCTTTGATGCTACAGCACTGTCGCTGATACTTGTTCTTTTCAATCAATTACCTTTATTTATATATATTAATTGCATATGTAAATGAAAGAAGGTGCCACGAAAGCTTAAGGGCAAGTTGTACAAAACGGTCGTACACCCCGCACTCATGTATGCATCTGAATGCTGGACTATGTACATAGACGAAAACAAAATGACTGCGATCGAGATGAAAACGCTATGGATGTCAGCCGGTTTGACCAAAAAGGATCATATCAAAAGTACGTACATCCGGGGCAGCTTGTATGTAGATCAACCGATCACTGAAAAGCTCGAAGATCGTCGTATGGCTTAATGTTACCATGTCCTAAGGCATTCGCCTGAGAACCCACTCATTAAGGCTCTATCAATGAATGTTCCATTTGCTGGACCCAAACCCCGAGGCAGACAGAAACACACGTGGATCGATCAGATGAAGAAGCAACAACAAGGCATTAAACTCGGCGATGATACGATCGAAAGCCTACCTGCCTGCAGAAGGAAGCTGAGATTTTACCGCCAAAACAGGCGAAGTGCCAACACCACAGGCAGAGCAACGCAAAGCCGCAGAGTGAAATGAAAGGGCCAGGAAGAAGAAAAATTACATATATGTAAACAAATCAGCTTTTATTTGAAATTCTCATTTTCGCTTTAAAAATATTCTTCAATTTCACGAGTCAATTTACATTTTCTTATTAAAACTCCCACTCGCCAGTATCATCATTCGGCCACGTTCAAATTTGGAAAGTTCTCGCATAACTTGCGGTTGTAACCAGGGATCAACATTTTACACACTCGTGTAAAATTGCATTTCCTCATAGAACAACTTCTCGTCCTTGGCCAACGAAGACGGATGAACTCGTCATCGTCTTCGTCCTGCACAAGGAGTCTCGATATGGGCGATATTTTCCCTTGAAATTGAAGGACCAAGTGGCAAATACTTCTAACGTTGTGCTGCAAACATAACGGGCTCGTAAATGTTAATAGCACTTTATAAAGTTCCTCACTAAGTGGTGGCACCTCTATGAATGCGAATCAACTTGGGATCAATTTAATACTGCTAATAAATTTTACATCGTTTGCGAAGAACATGCCTGCACCGGCAACTGATTCCCTGGGGCTACAGCATGGTGGGGACTAGCGACCCTTCCGCGTGAAATCTATACAAAAACCCGGAATGGATATTATGTATAATACTATGTATTTGTAAACAAAATACTATAGTCAAAAGATATTTGAAATTACCTACCCAAATAGAGGAAACTAATAAGTCAGCAAAATGTTTTCCAGATTTTCTGTACTCATCGCTTCCGTGTTTCATTGAACATCAGACACTGTAATAGCGTAAGACTCGTAAAACGAGTGCTCCCCTCAATACTAGTAATCCATCGATTAGTTGTTTTGAAACTGATGGCAAATTTTAAACTACAGTGGGCCATTATTTAATAAGCACAACACGAAATCGTAATGTACATAAAATTTTATGTTTCTTCTTTTTCAATAAATTTGAATAAAAGGACCTAAGTTAATTGAGGTTTACTTCTTTTGCTGTCACGTTAAAGTGATGGACGTCACAAATTGAAGGAATTTATCTTGGTGATCCGCCATCCACAATATCGGAAGCTCGACAGTATTCTGCATTTCTCATAAATTGACGCTATTATCATTGTCATAAGAAAAAGTTATCCGCGAACATATTTGTAATATCCGATATATTAGAGCTCAATTTATCATTATCCGATAGCTATCGGCGTCACTTGGCCGTCGCAATAGCTATCTAGAATGCCGCCGCTTTCAGCTCCTATCTGCGGCAGTTCACGCGTCCACGGATCGTTTTTTATTAATCCCGGTCACATACACTCGAACTCGGAACATGAACACGGTCGCAATGTGTAATTTGTGTGAAGTTTCTTAAGCCATTCGCTTGTAGATCACTTTTACTCAAGCGATGCCTTGAAATTTCCTCCGAATGATTCAAGATACTTCACATAAATTTCAAGTTTGTGTTCGACATTGTGTGGCCCGGCTTATATAATACAGAGAGATGCTGCGTCTTATCATATCAAGTGAAAAACGCAGATAGGTATCAAAGATGGAGGAGCTTAAATGACGCGGCGTGCAGCGTCATTTGAACGCGCATGTACACCTGGGCTTAAGCTTCAAGCCCTACCAGCAACTTCTAGTAATAAGTGGAAATTTGGTGGGACAAAGTCTCCATTTACATTGCCGCATGAACCGGATGAACCGGATAAGCAAACCAAATTGGCATATTGGTGACGATGAGGCGTGATTCATATTTTTCGTTTTCCATATTAGGTATTTGCCACATTGCGTACTTTTCATATTTTAATCTATATTTTCCATATTACGCATTTTTAATTTTTTAATATGTAGAATTCTTAAAATGCAACATTACAATTATATCCGTAGGTCCAGGAGTTTCGTTGGCTCCCTGCTCTTCTTGGTACCACTCAGATGGATAAAAACACCATAATTAAAATTTCTTACTCTCTCTCTCAATTGCCCTAACCCCTTGTGGGGCATAGCGTGTCAACTGTTCCATGTGGCCCAGTTGAAGTTTCATCGGCATAAACTGGTTTCGGAGAATGCAGTTGCCAGCATGCACCTCCTGCACATCCATGGCCATGAACGTCGTCGTGGACGGGATTCGAACCCGAAACGCCGGTAGTCAAACATGAGACTGATGCCTCAACACACTGCACATCGGTCGCCCTAGAAAGCGGAAATAGTCTACCTCATCATCATCGTGGCGCGACAGCCCGACGTCGGGCCTTGGCCGCCTGGATCATTGTCCTCCAATTATCTCGGTCACGTGACCGCGTCCTCCAATTTTGGGAGCCCAGCAGCTGCGCGGCGTCCACACCTACTGAGCTCTCCCAACGAGATCTCGGTCGTCCTCGCAGTCTCGCTCCGTCGACTCGTTCTGCATTCATTACTCTCTTAGGCATGCGATCATCGTCCATTCTTTGTACATGCCCTGCCCATTGAAGTCGTTGTAGTTTGACGATTTTCGAGACTTGCAGCTCATCGTACATTTCATACAACTCATGGTTGTACCGGATGCGCCATCCATCTCGATCGCAAACAGCCCCGAAAATTCGCCGTAGAACCTTACGTTCAAAAGTGTCTAGCATGTTTTCGGAAGCTTGAGTTAGGGTCCATGCTTCGCAGCCATAGCATAGCACTGGTCGTATAATGGTTTTGTACACGCGGAGCTTCGTGTTTCTGTGCACATGCTTCGATTTCATTATGAAGAGAACCGAGAAAAAAGTCTTATTAGCTAACTGTATCCGTCGCTTGATTTCGTCAGTTTCGTTGGCGTCCCTTGACAAGTTGCAACCCAGGTAAATGGAGTTGTTCACGAACTCAATGTTGAGGTCCCCCACATTGATGCTTGGTTGTGCAGGTGTCCTTGTTACCGATTGCATCATTATTTTAGTTTTACCCTCGTTAATACGTAATCCAACTTCCTTTACGGCGGTATCGAGTGTATGCAGAAGTTCCTCTGCGTCAGCCAATCTTCGGGACATGATGTTGATGTCGTCGGCGTACGCTGCTAATTGTGTCGACTTGATGAGTAGCGTCTTGCTGTTGTCCATATTCATGGCCCGAATAACGTATTCCAGTGCTAGGTTGAAGAGCGTCGGTGCCAGTCTATCGCCCTGAAATAGTCTACCGGTTCCTGAGAAAATGGGGCAAAAATGGTGAAAAACACAACTCTTGGAAAAACGTGATTGTTTAAAAAGTAGAGTCAATAGGCGTTTTTTTTTGTACTGCAGTGCAGGTTAATTACGGGTTATACGGGTTAACTCGTTAACTTACACACATTACACAAGCAATAAGGGTATGTTGTACCTCCAATTAACCCCCACCGCAGTACAAAAAACACACGCCTAATATCGCCCCAGAAACTAACAAGGAACACTAGGGAGGTGTCCGCCTCCGATTTCGATGAAACTCATATATGTTGTAGAGGACTCGAAACTAAGCGACACATATGTTTTTCATCGGCGCATACGCAGTTTTAAGGGGGGAAACCATGGTCAGAAGGTGACCCCTTTTGGGGGTGATTTTTCAATTCCACCTATAAGAAGTGAATTTTCGTAAATGTTCATTATAAATAGCTCGTGAGAAATTATGAAAATCACAATTGATAGTTCCTCCGGGGGTTGAAATTTAGGGGGTTAACTAGAGTTCATTTTTCAAAAAAAAAAACTATGATTCAGAATTTTTGAAACCAACTACGCTGGATGGAACATGGAAAAAGCGGAATACCTGTTTTTGATTTTTCCCCAGAACTGGAGTTTTCTAGTGTGAAAAAAAAAATAATTTCCCGGCAACATCATCCACCAAGGTGGTCGGGTTATTTATTAATTCCATTGAGGTAATGAATAGCTTATGAGAAATCGTGAGAATATCTAATAATAGTTCCTCTCGGGGTTGAAGCTGACGAGGTGTTCCATCCAAACGCAGTTGGTTTCATAAAATTCTGAATGTTTTTTTTTTAATGAAGTCTTTACAGGGGTAGTTAACCCCCCAAATTTCAGGAGGAACTATCAATTGTGATTTTCATAATTTCTCACGAGCTATTTATTTCCCATAATGAACATTTACGAAAATTCCCTTCTTATAGGTGGAATTGAAAAATCACCCCCCAAAGTGGTCACCATCTGACCATAGTTTCCTTTAAAACTGCGTATCCGCCGATAAAAAAATACGTGTCGCTTAGTTTCGAGTCCTCTACAACATATATGAGTTTCGTCGAAATTGGAGGGGGACACCTCGCTAGTGTTCCTTGTAAGAAGTCTTAATTTTCAAAATCTAGATAAAATACTTCCTCTTATCAGAATTACAATCTTTTTACATGAAAATGTGCAGGAGGACTTATATTTTTCTTCTGATTAAAAAAAGAAAAACAAAAAATTAAGTTTTTGACTCAAATGGGCTTACCCCTTAATGAGATATACCACTACAACTACTAATTGCCTTATTTCCTCCAGTGGGACATGGGCGCGTCAAAATTTCTGTAAACTTCGGATGGTACAGTTGCTAGCATACGTTACCTATCCGTATAGCCGTCACTGAAGGAGTTGTACCTGTACTATCACAGACATTTTTATACCCTAGTTTTTCTTATTTTTTCACTTTATTAACGCGCCGGAGAAATTAAACCCTGAACTCTAGATTCAAGCATCGTAGTGCCGACCGAAACCTCACGGCCACCGAGTGCGTCAACAGAGAGATACAACCGAAAAAAAAAACCTTAGACAAATTAAACAAAAACTTCTAGCCTCACGCTCATCCCTCTAATCTGGGATTTTCTCGTCTGAAGTATTCCAGGCTCCAACGAACTACTATTCCAAATTTCAAAAGTTCTAATTTTTTTTCAATCGATTTGTCTAATTTCGGCTAAAGAAAGCTGCTGGATGCCCACGGGAACTATAGCTAGGGTGTTTAGGAGTTACGATTAAGCTGTGAGATGCTTTAAATACCTCAAAAAAAAATTGTCTGCAACAATTTGCGAAGAAGCCTTACGTAAAATGATCCAAAAACTACCTAATACTTGTCCTTTTTTTTTAGAACAGAGTCTCAAGTTTCTACCCAGGATGGAAGACTATTAACAAGATTTTGCCTAGATAGCCGCCTTAAGAGAAGAGCCTAAATCTTCGTCTTGCTAGACACGACTCTGCGTCGATCGCAGGCGACGATGGAAACAAAAATATACAGTGCTCCGTGCTCTCTGGCTTGATCGCCAATCGCGAACAATGTGCGACGATCGTGTGCCTAGCAAGACGTAACTTCAGAAGTTAATCGGAGAGCTCATCGCGAATACGTAAATCCCAGCAACTTAACTGCAATTTGACAGAAAACATTTTAAACAATGGTAAGTGCTATAGGAAAAGCAAATACAGATCTCTGTGAAGGTCAACTGGAACACTTATCTATATTAAAAGCCCATCAATTAAAATGAGTGTATGTATTGCGAAATTTGTCATCGTTGACGAATAGCATTCATGTCATAAAATCTATCTTTACTATTTTATTGAATTCAAATAGATCTCTACTATTTACATTTAGATTGCCTTTAAGCAAGCATTTACCGATAGATAAGTTTTATAGTGTGCCTGCGCAATTATAGATCTGTTGCTCTTAGCCGGTTCAAGGGCGCTAATAAAAAGACGGTCACCACATATTAAAAGCTTTCTGATTAAGCGAACGTCAATTACAAGATACCAAACTAATTGCAGGAATCATAAAGAACACCAACCGAGCAATTTATGAGTTTGCAATTCAAAATGTTCTCGTATTATGGCAAAGTTTGCACTTAGCGGGACGAGATATGTCTTCAAAATATAAGTGTTCGATTGGAAGCACAGCGACACTCGTGAAGTAAGACTATGAAGGCTGTAAGATAAATATTATGCTAGTACGAGCTACGTAATCGAAATGAATGAAACAACTTCTGGTGCTTTGTCTAAGGTCCTAAAGGATTGCAACTGATTATGTTTCATAAGCAGACTTTCTTTTCAAATTTGACCCTCGAAATCATGAATCATATGAATTTTTACACCAATAAAATATGTACATACGTACTATAATCCACCCACATCTACATACTCGTAAATAAAAAATCAACCCAGAAATTCTTACTATAAAAACAAAGCCTCAACTGTCAAAGGTCTAACGTCTAACCTAATAGGATACGTTCTGCTATAGAAACTGAAACCTCTATTGAACTATTTTAACACCTTCATTAATAATCCCCTACGCTCCTACAGCTGTGTGATAAATGACCATGCTATCAAATTAGCAAATTAAAATGGCATCGTCTGGGAATGCATGTACTGCAATTTTCCATTATTTCCTATTCCGCCCCACACCCAAAATTTCCATGCAACTTTTGCGAGGATTTCGGGAGCTTTTCCATTCAGTCGCCAACAGATGCATATGAATATTCGTATGTACACGTACCAACCTAAATGTAAGTGCTCCACCAAGTCTAAGAACTACAATAGCGCTATTAACTATGGTGGTGCAGCGACCCGGGCAGGATAGTCATTTATCATTTCTATGCAACTCCTCTTGCAACAAATAAAAAGAAAACAGATTTTCCGTGATTATGGTAAACAGTGCCCCATCACCAACGTCAGTCCGTTGCAAGAGCCTTCAATTCTGCTGTTTTGCTATTCATCTAGTAGTACGAAGGTTGCTGGCACAAGGTGGACAAAGGGTGGATAGACGTTGAAGGGAATGTGGAGTCCAATTAATAGCCAACCAAAAATTACTTTGTCGGTAGGGCAGAGAGGTGAATTTCAAAACCAAATGAATTTCAAAATTTTGACTTCTTCAATTCATTCTAACCGTCTGAAGGGAAAGAAATAGGCTACGCCTTTCTAAATTTCACCGGGACCCAGATTCGCAGGCTACACCCGGCTCCTTCACTCCTTAAATCGCAAGTTAATTTATTTCAAAGAAAGAGATGCGATTTGGAAACAAACAATCACTCCTCTGAATGAATAGTTTTTCGAAACTGAGACATCCTTTTGGAAAATTTTTAGGAATCGCAATCTGAATTCGCTATTCTCACTTCACCTGTCCCTCCTTACAAATTATTACTTACCTACATTTTTCATTCATGAAAGATGTCCTCAATAATATTCTCAATAATTGTTTTTTCTGAAGGAGTTAGAAAGCCGATATCCTGAGCCAATAAATTTCTGAAAAATTTAAGCCTTTTTATGACAATTCTTTAGAACTTAATGAACATAAAATATCAATTTCCATTTCACAGCATCATGTGTTGAACATGTAACAACCGTTTACCCTACAATTGGTGACTCTTCACTATTGAACTAAATTTATTCCAATCTTTTTATTTTCGCGATTCTCAAATTTTAAATAATTAGTCATTCTATCAAAATACTAAAGTCATTAACTGGCAGAAAATTGCAAGCACGTCTGCAACGTTCATCTTCAAATCGATAGTGAATTGATTGTTTCTTGAAGAAAGTAGAGCTAATGTCCCGTCATCAAGCTAAGTAATGTTGCTGAGTCGTTGGACAGTCTGTGTCATATTGGCATGTCATTGTCATATTGCATAATAATCGTAGGTATATTCCTATTTCACCGGACCACGCATCGTAGTTCGCGTCTCGGCCAATAGTGGCTTCACTGCGGAAGCGTATAGAGCGAGCGAAGCGAGCGTTCTAGGACAGTAAGCTATCAGTGGCGATCCAGAAATCGGGTTCGGAGGGGGCCCGACTTTTCTACTTCGAAAGTTAAGGGTATATCCACATTTATTCATCTTTCGGTGCTCGCAAGTGATGTGTCTATTGAAAGCGCCGACGCATTCCTTATTGGAGAGAAGCATGTAAAGATGAATACAGAAAACCATGAACCAAAGTAAGATACACGGGTTGCTGTGCCTACCATACCACATATGGACTGAAATAGAGTTCTTTCTGTTACCAATAAAGACTCATCGTCAATCTAATCATTGACCTAGACAGAACTTGCAATAAAACGATGGATTTTGATACCATCAACTTTACCTAACTCATCCAATATAGGGAAGAGATAGTATCCAAGAAATGTTTTCCTGCTTCTTGGCAGAACTGGACATACTCCAGTTTTGTTTAACTATCTATCCATCTGGAGTTGGTCCTGCTAATCGTTTCAGACTCTAGAGATAGTTTGGAAGTAGCGATAGTTATGTAAATGATCCGATAAATTAGTGCTGCATCGCTGGATGTACCCTGTCTGGCGAGCTGGTCTGGTCTACAGTTACCAGCGAAGCCACAGTGACCCAAAATTCAACATAAAAAATCTAAAGAACACACGTATTGGTTGAGGCGTAGTCAGTCGTTGTCGGAATATTTGGGTTTTCCAAATAGCAGCATATCCTGAGATGAACCACTGACCAGCGTCATGAAGTCGAATAATCATTGTCTCGTCCCATGCAGCACAGGAGGCTCGAGAGGATGCATCCTATATTTCTAAAGAGAATAAGCCCTATTTTGCACGGATGAACTTTTACTCCATAGTTACCAGCCCAAATGGAATGTTGTGAGACGGCATTCTACAGCACCTTACTAGGAACATCCAGAAATTAACCAGATGTGGCAATAGCAATGTCATCCGCACAAGCAGATACCTTGCAGCCCGACAAGTTGCAGGTTTAAAAGCAGTCTGATAACAACTTACAATTAGTTCCAGAGAAAGCGGAATTTGTATTCGCCGTCATTTTTATAAATCTTTTTGAGTATTTCCTCGAACATTCCAAGATCAAGCTCAATATGTCAAACATATTGGAGGGGGCGTCTGGATCCGCCACTGTATACTATGGGTTGCAACCACTTACGCTGCTCGTATAACGAGCGGAGCCCACGCAGTAGTACGAAGTCATCTATATTTAAAACCCTTTGTTGATCAAAGACGCGCGCCATTATGCGTCGCCCGGTCAACTATAAATGTTCCCTTTTTTAAGAAGCATAAATTTCTAATTTATAAAAAATGAAATAGAAAGTTCATTATCAATAAACTGATGACGAGTATCTACAGTGCATGCAGATCCATCGGTACTGATATGTCTTATGGCTACCGAATGATTTTTGCCGAATGATTTCATCCAGTATAATTAACGATGCTGGAATCTTGATAGAACCTACGTCGATATCTTCGACAAAATATGTTCCATGTATTCGGTAGCCATAACTGTCACCATACACTGTCGAACTCGAACACGAACCTAGTACAAGTGGACCAGTTTTCTTCGCACCTATGTGAAGTATATGTGTGTGTCAGAGGTCATTTGTACCAGGTTCGTGCTCGAGTTCGACAGTGTATGGTGACACTTGAACCGATGTATCTGCTTGCACTGTAGACACTCGTCATCAGATTACTGATGATAAAATACTAGGTAAGAGGATACGGCGAGGACTAAGCTGTAGACTACTTTCATCGTAAAGCTGAACCTGGTCGTGTCTGTTAATAGTATATTTGTGATCGCCAACCATAGTGGTTTTCGGGGTGTAAAATTTTGAGAAACGGATCCAACAGCACCTTTTCTGCACAACATTCGAATTATAAGAGACTGGACGTACGACACTGGTGACCGATGGTACACAAAGTGTGTGATGAGAATCAAGCAGAACGGCACTGGTTTTGTGATTATATGAAAATTTAATTCAATTTTATGAGGTCAAGGAGCTAGATAGGCAGCACGAGTTGTTAAGAGAAATTGGGCATTTTCCAACGAGTGGTGAACGATTTTCATGGGATGAAAACTAACGGAGTTACACTTCCCTTAACAAAATCGTGGCATATAGTATTACGTGACGGACAAATTTTCAGGATGACCCCCAGCGATAAGACATATCCATGTCAAAATGTATAACATTTCCAGAATTAAGCAAGTACCGATGATTGATCTTGAAGAATGCCATTCTACTGATGCCAACTTGAAGTCAATACCCTGAATCTCACATGAAATCAAATTGTTTAAATCGGCGCCACTTATGCAAATCATTTGCAATTTTATAAATTATATCAAACAGAAATACATAATTAAACGTTTCAGTCGACCAAGAAGAGTTATGACCTGGAGCAGTGACATTATGTGCAGGTGTTCCAAATGGTTTTATCTTTTTCCTCTTGGCTATTATATCTAATCTTCCAAAATGAAGATCATTCTTTTTTTTAGTCAGGGGGTAACTGGCACCATTCTATGGGTCGATCCAATGTCAATGATTGAAACAAGGATTTAAAGGTCACTTTCATTTCAAAAACATTCGACCACATACACCTAAGAGGAAGGGGTAGAGTAAAGTGTATGTATAAGTGAATCCGGGATTCGTTGTATCTTTCAAACAGAACCCAAATTCAATGTTACGAAGTGATCTATTGTGTACATAAATACATTTAGAAACCCCATGCAGAGAGTCGTTCATTTACGCAAACTTTCAAACTTGTTGAAAATGTGTAGTCGCATTATCGTACTACGGAAGATGGCATATCCAGTGCCGGAAAAAATAGTAAAATAACTATGTTTATACAACAGAACAAGTCGTTGAACACATAATCGGCTAAGAAACCACTCTAGGCCAGGCGCTAATTTAGTGTAGCTTTGCCACACTGCAAAGCACCAATCTACTATAACCCCCGCTAAATCTAGTATAATTCTCCCACAATAGTGTGGCACAAGCCAGCGTCCATCTAAAAATATGTATTTCAAAAGCTATAAAGCGTTTTGGATAATAAAACTAAACACAACTGAATAGCTAGCGGGCTACAGTATACATAGTAGGATAGTAGCTAGTGTGCTACTAGTAGTTTGCTTTCAGATCATGTGGATTTGAATAACGCTATATGGTGGCAGTTCTAGATTTGTTTTGACTTATGTATAGTGTAGCTTGTATTGTATTGTGGCACGATATACTCTTTTTAGTAGCCCGCTCCCGCTTGTCCAGTCTGTTGGGAGCGTTGATCATATCATAGTATTGTAATGATATTCAGAGTAGATGTTAACAGATTATTATAATTTGTTGTTCAAAGGCAAGCCTGATACTTACGGACATCATCAACGTACAATGTGGCAAAACCCCATTAAGCACATACTGAAACTGAATCCAACACTTCACAATCATGTATTTTTTAACAAATTTTAGCATCAGTAAAGAACCAACCATCCTACTGACAGATGACAAAACCGTAAAGTAATCTTCCGCTTCCGATTCCGCTGATTGAGTATAGTATTTAACCATTGCCATCTTAATAGACAGGCCTCGTCAATTTGACGTCAAAATAGAAGTTTCGATCAGCTGAGCGGAGGCCTGACTATTAAGATGGAAATGATTTAACATCCAGACATATCGAAAGACAGATTCACTTATGGTTAGAAAAAAGAAGTTACCTTTCTGAAAGTATTGCTCCATGGTATTGCCATAAATGATTAAACCAAAAGGAATAGAAAAATTGTTAGACACTTAGTACCTCAGTCTGTACCACTTACCACTGTCAACGTAGGCATATGATGGTTGACCAGTGGCGTAACTATCGCTGTTCCGTGTATTCCATGGAACACGAGATTCAGTTACGTTTTAAAAACATTGTCGCACATAACTTTGACATTCACGAAAAAAAAACAGAAAGTGATGCTACTACGTTTCTTAAGCTTACCACTCACAATCGAGCCGAACCATTTTTGGTTCGATGTTAACAGTCTATGCGACAAATTGAATAGCAGCGTAGATTTAGCAGAGACTTGAAAATGTTCAACCATCTTTCGTTCAAAAAAAGGAAACGCCGTCCCAAAAGAAATGTTCATGAATTGAGTCAAGATCATCACAATGGCTGCGTTCAGAAAAATCCATCGTGTTGAATTCAATAATCAGTTCAGCAATTGAGATTCATTTGAATCAGAAATAGGGGAAATTAATCAGAAAAACATTATGCTTCATGTCTGCTCTTCATGCTTTATAAAATATGAAATCTGCACTTGAAATAGAATGTAATTGAAAGCAGTGGAAACATATTTCGTTTGCTTCTGAACGCACTCATTGAAAGCGATGAAGATTATCTCAGAGTCAATGTATTTTATTGAATTCTTGATATTATCTCGACGCAGTTAAAAGAGCACAGTACCACAGTACCAGTTTGTGAAATATTGTGCAGGTTTTCTCCTTTTTCATTGCAGAATTCATCTGCCAATACAATTTCTTCGAGGTGCATGCTAGCCACCGCACCATCCGAAAAATATAGGCGTTTATGTTGTTAATTTTCTTGACCCCTCCAGGCGCATGGGCGCATCAACATCTCTAGCAATTATATGCCTTGTTGACGTTTCGATAGCAAATGTACTTTTGGGAAGTGCAGTTGGTAGCATGCACCTCCTATCCGCGCCGTCTTTATGCTGACAACATCTATGGAGGCATCTATGCTATGCAACAAATGTTGACGCGCCCATGCCCCTGGAGGGCTGAAAATAACTAATTTGCAATTTTTGCAGCAGGCCAAGATTTTTGTTAAAAATATATATGGATTATGTATCAGATATAATTCCAGGTCAACTAATGTCCTTTAAAGAGTGCTAAAAAAAGGATATCGAAAGGCTGAATACTGCTGCAGAAATACTAGATTTTATGTTATACAAAGACTACTCCCCGAGCAGTAGTTTTTCTGGGCTGTTTTTAGACGCTGGACGCACTTCCCGCGTTTGACCACCCATTAGACCACCTATTAGACCACTCACTAGACCGCCTATTAGACCCCACATCGGACCAACCATTAGACCACGCATCGGACCAGCTATTAGACCACCCATTAGATCACGCATTAGACCGGCCATTAGATCACGAATTAGACCATGCATCAGACCAGCCATTAGACCGCTTATCATAGCAACTATTCGTTTTGAATAATTATATCCTATACCTTATTGTAAATACAAAATTGTTTTTAATCACAACGAGGAGACTTCATATACATATATAGAATCTACCTATCTAAATCCATATCCATCCATTTCCGTTATTGAACACCATGCGCTCGTAATTCAAGGCGCGATGGATGCTATATCTACGAAGTCTCCTCGTTGTAATAAAAAAAAAACAATTTTGTACCTACGAAATAGGATATACTACGTATATTATTATTAAAAACGAATAGCTGATCTGATACGTGGTTTAATGGGTGATCTAATGCGTGGTGTAATCGGTGGTCTAATGCGTGGACTAATTCGTGGTCTAATGGGTGGTCTAATGCATGGTCTAATAGGCGGTCTAGTGCGTGTTCTAATGAGTTGTCTAATGGCTGGTCCGATTCGTGGTCTAACAGGTAGTCTAATGCGTGGTCTAATGGCTGGTCGGTGTAATATCTAAAAAACCCCTTAACCATTTCAGTTATCTTTGCAAAAGCAGAAAGACTATTCTCAGAATTGGAAGTAATTAATAAATATCTCCATGCGTTGCGTCGGAGCAAGGAAGACTGAGCACTCATAAAATAATTTCAATCGAAATTGGCGTAGCCAAAAGGTTGGTATCCGGAATTTGGTAACGGCGTTTGCAAATGTAAAAGCTCTAAACAAGATTTGGCAATTATTTACTTCAACCTCCACCTCTCCGATTGTCTTGACCTTAACGTATGCCATTCTTGGGGCCATTCTGATCAAAAATATATACCTATACACATGTTGGACGCACTTTTGACTCCATCATATTTTTTTAATGTTAAAGTTTTATATTTTTATTATTTTTATGTTAAATTATATTATTGTAAGATCAAAATAAGTCTAAGGATTTGTCTTGGAAAATTTGTATTTTCTTAGGGTGCCCCTCTTTTCCTTCGAACGCAAGATATTTGCAGATAGTTACGCCACTGGGATTGACAGTTCACTTCATCCTGACTTCTAATAAATTGAAGGAGTAATTACCTTAGCTGTCGATGCGTCTCCTCACCCTGATCGCATTGAGCCTGATTACAGCCTTTAAACATTGAAATGACCATTTAACCCCTTTTGGCTTCACGTACTTTTCGAAATAAGATCTCCCAGACGGTTGCTCCCAAACCACTTGGTATTTATGTGCCTTTGACAATATCGGCCAAACATAAATGACTAAGTAAAGTTAACAATCGCTGTTATACGGGTGGGTTAGTAGCGCCGATAGGTTTTTTTTTTCCGAAAAACATCAATATAATTAGGCGCTTTCTTTTGAGTATCTATCGAGTGTAGGGTAGTGTAACGAACACGGAACAACTCACTTGTTGTTTGTGTAATGTGTGCTTGTTACTCTACCCTGCACTCGATACTTAAAATAACGCGCCAATTGTAATAATTTTCTCGTTTGATTCGTAGTGTTTTCTATCGTTAATGTTTCCTTGTAAAATTTCTCATCTCACTTATCAGGCAGGATGCGCGAGAAGTGTAAAATGGCAAAAACGTAAAAGATTAATAAGCTCGACCACGGATAGCAAAGAAAAATTTACGCATCTTTTGCAATGCATTTGTCCAATTTGTAGTTCTGAAAACGGAAATTTCTAAAGCGCGGCTTCCGGATCCTTTTCCGCCATAGCTGGTAAGAACCCAGAACCCATACACCGTGTGTTTCTAGTTCCAAAAATAATTGTTTTTGCGTGAAAATTGATCATAATGATGTAGAGACTTTTTTCTTTGAACGAAATACGAGTATGTTATTAGTGAGAGAGCAACAAGTTTTCCTGCGAATGCAACTTTTGAAAGTTTTTGAGATTGCGCACGAAAAACTGATCTTAGTACCTAGCTTAAACCGGAAATGAATTTGGGAGCCACAATCAAGACATTGTCGTTCTTACCCCACAATTTTTAAAAGGGGTCATCCGCCAAATTTCACAAAAATCACCTTTTGACAAATTTTCCGCGCGATCAAAAACCGCCTGTGGATACTAATAGAACTCTCACACTGCTCAGAGCTTGTCAGTATAAAGTCGGCGCGGATAGGAGGTGCATGCTAGCAACTGCACTTCCGTAAAAGTAGATATGCTATCGAAACGTCAAAAAGGCATAAAAATGCTAGATATATTGACGTGCCCATGGCCCTGTAGAGGTCAAGACAATTTACAACTTTTGACAGATCCTGTTGCAAACACATAGCCCGCTTGCTTCTGTTATCTGAATCTCGTGTATCATGCGTTTCGGGAGGCTAATTTATCGAATCGATAAATTAAAACGGCTGGCAGAATTTTTAACGTTTGTACATTGAAATGAATTAATAATTGATTAATTAACCCATTTGAATTTATAAACGTAAAAAACTCTAGCTGACTGATTCGTATTAGCCGTTTTAGTTTATCGATTCGATAAATTAAAAATCCCGGTAAGCGTTAACCAGACAATGAGAAAACGGGCCCAAGTATGTTAAGGAACGAATTTTATAAGAAGAATGTAATTTTCCAAAATTCCAAAATGTGATAGATTTCTTGCCAAAATACTTATGGTAGATTTGAACATTTCGAAAAAAGTGGCAGATTCATCAGGATTGTTGTTAAGTTGCAACACTGGTGGTTATTCCATATCACAACGATTCTTTTTAATAATTTCTCAAATATGTTAATGTAGTCACTCTTAAGAAGCTTTAATGTAATGGTGATAAACGATCTAATCACAAATTCTAACGACATAGCGATCAATTAATAAACACGCATTATTGCATTATGCATTTTAACATTTGCATAAATTTTCTTCACATCGCCCAATGTGTAATATAATAAGTATGTAATACATTTACAATATTATACAATACTTAAATAGTAAATAAATTTTTACTCAGGTATTTATAGACGAGAGAAAAAGCACTTGTGTCTAGTGTTTATACGGCAACGTGATGATAAGGCGTCAGAAGTAAAATTTCAGCACAATATTAGAGAATTAAATTCGACTTCCTTCAAGTATGTACAACCATACTAAATATACATGATATTAAAATAAATTTATGTAGATCCTAGCCTTATCTCAAAAATATTAAATAAAATAAATAACTGGCGCAACAGTCGAATTTGAACCATGGCCTCGAGATGAGTTAGCATCATCTCATTTTCTAGATCGTACGGTCTTGTACAGAGGTGTGTGATGAGCAACACGCTCAACCCAGCTATTTACCCCATAAATGGGTACTCATTTAACAGCTGAGTGGGCTCATAGTCCGACACGTAAATCCCCTTTATTATCGAAAACTACCGCATTCAGTAGGAATCGAACCGGGGCCCAGTGCGTAGAAGGCGAACGTCCTAACCATTGCGCCATCCGGACTACACATTGTATGTATACCGCCGTAATTTCAAGAAATTCCGGAAAATTGTGAAGGAAAAGCTGCAAACTGCCACTTCACAAAATGCCTAGTTTAAGCATGCTGGCGGCAACAAATGGTAGACTAAATACCATCTGTTGCCGCCAGGTGTGATGTATGCTAGGTAGGTTCGTACTACCTAAAGTGGAATTTTCGCTTTAGACAGCACAAACCTATCATCATAACATTCTTTTTTTTTCTAGTTTTGATCAAATACTAACAATTAGATGGACATATACCTATATATTATATAGTTTCACAAGATGCCGGCTTATAGCGTAATGGAAATGTTACCATATTTGCCGGCACTGCATGAAATATCGCCGGCAAACGATGTGTTTAAGGTTGTACACTATTTGCGGACGATTTCACAAAATGACGAATTTCGCTAAAATCCTACGAAATAAACATTACTCGGATTCGTACCGTACGCCGATATGCAATCAAAAGCAAGACGAAGGATTAACAACGAAGCTTAGAAAAGATCACGGGATACTCAAATTTCGGATACTCGACTGAACGGGAATGCGGAGACTTTGAGACTCGAGACCCTAATTGCCCGTCAATCACAGTCTGATCACACATGGTAAATCTCTTAGTCGCCGAGTGTCGCAGTCGCTGATAGATTTCAGTATCCCCGTGTGAGTAGTGCCTTAAGGTGTGAATTCCAAGGCGACGATGGAGCGCCTATCGTTTGCTACTATGAAAAAATAACTATCATAACGAAAGCACTATTCAAAATACACACGAATAGTGCTCCGCTATATTAGTTTTTTTCACAGTCGCAAACGCAAGTCGCTCAGTCGCGGCCTTGAACTCACACATTTACTCTACTTGCTTATATCAACTCTAATTATTATATCAACGATTATCTCGAATGTTCAAACATTAAAATGTTTATAATGGAGTTTGTTCTTAATTAGCCAAACATCAATTATTGTTTTCATGCTAGGTTGCACTGCTTATCTTATGGAATTTCGGGTACCAGTGCTTGTATCAAATTAACATCGACTGAGTCAAATCAATGATAGTTAAGTGCTGTTCGCTGTTGTCAAAGATTATGACTTGGTTACGCACTTGTGATCTTAAGTCATCCGTTAAATCCCAAAATAACGTTCTTTGAATTTCTTAGATTCAAACCACCACAATATGCATATCTCATAACGAAGCTTAAATTCATAATTGAAATAGGTATTATAAAAAAAATTAAAGTTCGATGTCAGGACTCCGTGAACTGTGACGCAATATAAACACAAGGTTAAGGTGAGATGAGATTTTTTTTTTCAAAAATTGTTTCTCTTTTTTATTATAAGCAAAAAAAAACTCGAGGGAAAAATTCTATACGAGTCCGATACTAAATATATTTCAACATAGCAAAAGTCCTGTTCCATAGTCCTCCTTATAGGCGCAACCTGAAGATGTAGTAGTTGCGACAGACGAAGTCTTACCTGTAAATGGGCAGATGAGTAACGGGCGAGTTAGTGGGCATCCGAAGATACCCGTGGGGACGAAGCCCAAGGTAGCATAATGACCGTGAAGGTCGGGCCGTGCCATCTGGCGAAGAAAAAGGCGAAAATCGAGCTAAGCGGCCTATGCTTGCTGTAGCTCAGTTCGGGAGACGTGGGCGGTGATTTCGCCGCTCATTGCTCCTGTCTTTTACGTATTTACAAAAATGCATAGGCCCGGGGAAGATAACACACACATGGGAGGCAAAAATGGGGAATGATAAAAAATGGGGTGATAAGGATGGTTGGCAGATGTAATGGGACCCTCAGCCTCTGGTTTCGTACCACCGACAGTTCGCTTACTCATCAGGTGCTATCTGCAGGTGGAAGCAGTTTGACCAGACCAGAATATGGTTCATTACACTCTCCGATGACCGGTATACCGGAGAATGACAATAGGCCTGTACTGTACAGGTATTCCATATACCTGCACAGGCGTCCAGACTTGCACAGGCGACCTCAGAGTTATACCTCTCGGGTATACCAGAACGTATACGGCCGGCCTTAGGGGTAGTTGATGTATTCATGTCCCACTAGGGACAATTTAAGCAAATAGTTTACAAAAGGCACCTGGGTCGTGACAAATAGTTATGCGAAAAACAGCACAGCTTCCTGCAAAAAATTCATTTTGCCCCTTGTATTATGTATTTATAAACACATGCACTCAACTCAGTGATGGGTACTATCGATAGTTTAAAAAACTATCGAATAACTATCGGTAGTTTTTAGTTATTCGATAGTTTAAAAAACTAGTAACTAGTAAAAACTTTCGATGGTTTTGAAAACTAGTAGAAACTATCGATAGTTTAAAAAACAAGTAAATAGTAAAAACTATCGATAGTTTCAAAAACAAGTAACTAGTAGAAAACTATCGAATAACTATCGTACGAAAATTTCGATTGTCCCGATAGTTTCGATAGGCCGGTAGTTTCGATAGGCCGATAGTTTCGACAGGCCGATAGTTTCGGTAGGCCGATAGTTTGCTATCGAATAAATTTTTCGAATTAATTCAAGGGAAATTTGGCTGACGATGGATACATTTCTTACATGAATGAATGAATATGACTGCATACCCATATACAATACATTGAGTAGGTAGATGTGATGTTAAGAAAAAAAGGACATTCTGGACTATGACCAGCGACCCTACCAGTTTTTCCTAGCAAGATTGGCCGTGTTTATAAAAAACAGTATTGAAGTTCTAGATCCCCCATTTGGTTTTTTGCCATTTGGCTTTCTGATTCGCAATCACCGATAAAAAAAACCCCTACCACCTTTTTCCAGCAATATAGGCCATGTTTTTAAAAAAGGAGTTCCGTTCAGGAAAAGATCTAAATTCAAGTCAAGTTTGTAACCAATCACTCACATAATCTGTTTTGACTTATAAATCTAAAATAACATGCACATAATATTGAGCCAGCCAACATGCCAAAGTATATAGGCATTGTTCGACTAAACTTGTACTACAATACATAGCAAACTATCGGGCTGTCGAATAAACTTTCCATTCAAATCCTACTATCGGGCTATCGACGAAACTATCTACCGATAGTCCCGATAGTTACTCGAATAACTTCATATCGGGACGATCGGCCGACAGTTTTTTGAATAACTATCGATAGTAAAAACTATCGAACAACTATCTGGACTATCGGCCGATATCGACGGTAAAAACTATCGAATAACTATCCGATAGTTATTCGATAGTGCCCATCACTAGCTGAACTCTGAAAACAACAATTTGTCTGACCACATGACTGCCAAAAGTGATGAAATCGCCTGCATTGTATTACTGGTTAGTAAACGACGCTACCACTTTTCCAATCCAGAATGCTAATCCGCGAATGAACGTTGCAAATCATTACTTATACATTGCTGTCAACGATCACCCCATATACTGAACCGACGCGACATCTTAATGGCCACGTTTTACAACTTAGCGTAGAGTGTACATACATGTCTTGTATGTAAACAAAAGCGCAGGCTACTGTCAGCCAAGTTATCCTACATACATATCTATGTACTCGTACATAATGTATCTACAAGCATGCATTAAAATACTCCACGAGAGATAAGAAAATACAAACTTTTGAAGCCAAGATCGCATATCAGTTTGTAAATAAACAAATACTTATCATGCCTGCTAATCTCACTGCTGTCTACTCGTATATGCGACAGCATTTTTTCTTTTTTTTATAATCAACTCAATACGTACATGTCAGTGTCGCCACGCTGTCCAGCTGGCTAATTTTCATTTATTTCACATAAAATTGGGAAAAGTAAGGAGATGAACACGTTAAAGGCGTTATTTAGTCGATTTAAAAGAAGATGGACGCTATATTTTGGAAAGTGGTGTAATGAACCATCTGTAATGAACCATATTATGGTCTGGTAGTGCTGCTTCCACCGGCAGATCTATGGCAGCACCTGATGAGTATGGATCTGTCGGTGGTACGAAACCAGAGGCCGAGGGTCCCATTATGCCTGAATGCGAGGAAATCTGCACCGTCCGCCAACCACTCCATCCTTATCGCCTCACTTTTTATCATTCCCCATTTTTACCTCCCTTGTTTGTGTTGGTTTTCCCCAGGCCTCTGATTTTCTGCTAATATGTAAAGGATAGGGGCAACGAGCGGCAAAAACACCGCTTACATCTCCCGAGCTGAGCTACAGCAAGCATAGGCCGCTGCTTAGCTCGTTGAGGGGCCAGATGGCACAGCCCGACCTTCACGGTCAATTAAGGTACCTTAGGCTCCGTCCCCACGGGCATCTTCGGATGCCCACCAAATCGTCCATTACAGTGGTTCGAAAAGATCAACGACGGACCACTGAAGAAGTGGTATATTCCTTTTTCACCGGGCGACGCAACCCGGTTTACGTCTTGGCTAATAGTGGTTTTATAGGCTCCTCAAACTAGCCAAAATTCGCAGAAATCAATGTGGTTTAAAACTTTGTCAGTGGTTTGGCAAAAATGTGAAATAGTCAGCAAAAATTTGAAGTATGCTGTAAAATTTTTAAAACCATTTGAAAATTTTTGCGGTTGCAAAGTTTGCGGTTTAGATATTTGAATTCACAAATTTTTGTATAAGAGTAAAGCTCTTATATTTTTGTATGGCCTATTACGGCTATAGCTTATTAGAGCGAGCGTTTTATGGCGTTATACGGTGGGCTGCAACCCCTTAAGCAGCGGAGCCCACGTAGGACGAGAGCGAAACCATCTCATCTCAACCCTCTATTGGTCAAGGACGCGAACCATACCACTATGCGTCGCGCGGTCAACTAGGTGCTTCGACTGCAAAACGAAAACAGGGACACTTAGAATCATACCCCCAACGCTTAAACAAACCAGGCTCAGGCATAAAAGCATTGATATATATTGTCTTCTTCTTCATTGCATAAAAGAGAGGTGTTGAGTTGACGCGACGTTTGCTGAGGTGAAAAAAAAGCAACCGAGGCGCTGTCAGACAGCACACAAGACGAATTTAAAAATCAACCCAAAATTTTGTACAGAGATCACAGAATGTTATTTTAGTATAGATGCAAAAACACATCCATGTTAAAATGCATATTGTCGTATATTACATAGTGTCACCATAGACTGTCGAACTCAAACTCGATCTCGAACATGGTGCAAGTGGACCGGTTTTCCTCACGTTTATGTGAAGTGTGTGTATGTGACTCGAGCTATTTATTGGGGGCGACCGGTAGCGCAGTGTGTTGGGGCATCAGTCTCATGTTTGACTACCACCGTTTCGGGTTCGAATCCCGTCCACGACGACGTTCGTGGCCATGGATGTGCAGGAGGTGCATGCTGGCAACTGCATTCTCCAAAACCAGTTTATGCCGTCGAAACGTCAACTGGGCCACATGGAACAGTTCACGCGCACAAGGGGTTAGGGCAATTGAGAGAGATGTTCGAGATCGAGTTCGACAGTGTATGGTGACACTTAGTGGATATTTTCACGAAAATAAAACCGCCTCAAAAGTATTAATTACATACTACAAACATACATTAAGCAAAATCTTTTGGTACATTTGTATTTTTGCAAATTTAATAAGCACAACATAACAGTGTCTAATAGCCCCCATATACGATGCAATCCGTCGTCAGATCGATCTGACGATGGATCGCCACAAAATATCTGACGATCTCCGCTGCACATACACGGTACGATTTTCGTGCGATGCTATAACGGATGACAATTCAAAAAATATAGGTTATGTTTCACTCCCAATATAACCAAAATTGATTTTCGTTAACTATTTGGATTTGTGAGGCATTTTCGTATACTACATATTTGATATTTGTATTACAGATCCATTAAAATCACAGAATCGGTCTAATTTCACAATTGAATAATTTGATAATTTGACATTTACTTGCGATAATCACATACACCGTCCAATCGATCGTCAGACCGACGGATTGCAGTAAAATCGCACCAAAAAATCGGCAGATAAAATTTGATCGTCAGATCGGTGAAATCGTCAACGATAGTCACATACACGGTGCAATCGATCTGACGATCAAAATATCGTCAGATCGATCTGACAATGGATTGGATCGTATATGGGGGCTATAAGAACAAAAGATAGTATGCATAGTAGTAAATCGTGATGTACATGTTTATGCGCAGATCCATGCTCTCGAAGTTTATCAAAAACTAGTCGTCAGAAAACTTGAAAACTGCGCAATATTTATATTGTATTTACAATATTTATGATTATAGGAGTTATGTGTAGTACTTGTCCGAGTACATACAATGAAATAAGATTCATGTCCATAGTCGAATAACTTGACATGTAATGATTACGACAATCAATGCAATGAATTATTGCAGAAATAGTGCCAAGAGTCGTGCGATTTTCTAGATAAATTCTGCTTTAAGATGTAATGTAATCTGACTTGCGCACCAATAAGATCGTACATGGTCTGTCCAACGCATAGACCAAATGCCAAGTTACGGTCATCTTACGGCTCTAGGATACTTTATATGAATTCGAAAACTTACCGATTATCTTTCTTCAATTGATTTGTATCTTTGGGATCGGAAGTTGAAAGTTATGCTTGTTATTTCATACTGGATGTGTATGGGCGAAAATCCTGAGTAATGTGGAAGTGTGGGTCAGGTAAACGATATGGTATGGAGCTGAGCAATTAAATTGTCATTGATTCTTGTAATAAATTGTAGATTTTGACTTGTTTGGGTCTTTTTGTGTTTAATTAAGCGCAATAGATCAGAGAAGATAGCTCTGAGTGCACGGTTAGAAATTTTGGCATAAAATGTATACGATTTCGCATTCATATGAATCCTTCCGAAAATTCTTATTGGTTGTATACTATCGGAGCGGATGAGTTTGCTTAATATGAATTCATATAAAACCAATAAGAAAATAATATAAAATTATTTTATATGATTTTGGCATACATTTTATACGAAGATAGTTTTATGCATGTATATGACAACCGGATAAAATTTGGAATATATTCGGATACATAGAAATATCGGAGGTCGTATTCAATATATCCCATTTGAGTATAGAAAGTGGCCTAGTGCCATAGGTTCATGGAGGAAATATGAATTCCTCCATGCATAGGTTATAGGGCTAAGTTACATCCAACACAAGGAGCATTTATTAGAACTCCGCTATATTAAAGTATTAAATAAAAAACCTTTTATCGTTGTAATATGTTTATTTGTCATTTTATCTTATTGCAAAGCAAACCTAACATATTTTAATTTCGCATCTGCAGCGAATATATGCACTATTTTCTTGGAAGATTCATATTCACTTGTAATCACGGACAACACTTCACAGCACGAAACTCTAACAGCGACTGCAAAATTATGCGTCGCTCTTAGAAAATCGTAATGAAGAAAAAAATACACATGCAAACATGTGCCATAACCTCAACGCTGGGATAAACTTTATCCCAATTTCCTATAAGTTGAATACTGTATCAGATAAGTTTGATATTTCTTGTAGATAGAAATGTTTATACTTTTCAAAAGGATAAAATTTTATACGAACTTACGATAAAAAGTTATACGTATAAGATAAATTTTAAACCAATTTTCTGAGATTGAATTATGAATCTGAATTTCGAATAAGGTTTATACAATTTCCTATAATGAACCTTTATACATTGGAATATATCGGGGTTTATATTGAAAATCGAATACATAATTCTATAAATTGGAAAGTATAAAAAATACACCAAGATTTCCAACCGTGATGGATAAAAAAAGTTAAGGCACAAACTCTTAGTAAGAACAAAAAACTTACTTTTAATGCTACTTTAATAATAAATGATGGTGTTTTTGCATTTAATTAAAAGTTTTACATGTTTACTTTAAGAACAATATCGAAAAAACTGGAAACGAAAAAATATCACAACATTACCGTAAAATATTTCACAGAGGATCCAAAATAGCGCAAAAAAGTTAAGGCACAACGTAGTTTTATTTATAAATTTATACATAAATATATATATACATATTTATTTTATTTGTTTTACTCGTATTTATGTAATGTAATATGTAATTTCAAAATGGATATTTTGAAGAAACCGAAGTACTACCATAGGGAAATGGTTATAAAATTCGGTCTACCATCCTTGCCCTCCCTCTCGGGTTGACGTATGACGTCAGCCCTGGATTTACCCTTAAGCAATATAAGCACGTGCATAGATTGATGCCCTATGCACGTGCTTATATTGCTTAAGGGGAGCACCAACATTTTTCATTCTGGAATTTCAATTTCTAAATTTTTCTCTAAAATTTAGATTCTTACAAAATGAATATTTTCTAGGACTATTGAGTTGGGCTCATTTTTAACAGCTCACATTATATGGTGAGCCTCTTTGGAAGCAATTTCGCGCTGGGTCACATTCCGAATGCCTAGAGATAGGTGAGGGTCGTCTTCATTCCCAAATTGGGCAGCAGACCTATGGATGATCCTAAATCCTATCGACATATCAGCCTGATATCGTTCATGCTGAAGAGCATGGAGAAGATCCTCGCACTCACATCAGGACATCGCTTCCTGTGAGAAACTCACTTCACCCCAGACAGTTTGCCTATCAACCCGGCAAATCAACTGAAACGGCTCTCCCCAATCTCGTTGTCGAAATTGAAGCGGCTATGTCAGCTAACGAAACGGCATTGTGTGCGTTTCCTGATATCGAAGAGGCATTTGAAAATATCTCCTTTGAATCTATTGAAAGTGCTCTTCGAGCGAAAGGAGCCGATCTCATCACCACAGTCTGGGTGAAATGTATGCTATCCTTTAGAGAGGTTATCACTACGGTAGGAGACTGCATCCTCTCAGCAAACGTCATGCGTGGATGCCCGCGGGGTGGAGTATTATTTCCCCTCCAATGGTGCATCGTAGTTGACAGTTTGATGTGCAAACTATCCTCAATAGAATTTTCCACACAATGTTACGCGGACGACTTGGTGTTCATGGTCAGGAGCAAAGTTATGGAAATTCTGCCCAATATCATGCATGGTGCGCTACGTGTAGCTCAAGAGTTTTGCGATAACAGCGGCCTACGTGTAAGTCCTTCGAAAGCTGCCGTAGTATCATTCACTAGGAAAAGGAAACTCAGGACACTCAGGTGTCCGCTCATATACAACTCTCCAATAAAACTAATGTCAAACTTTAAATTGGGTGTTATCCTGGTCACTAAGTTATACTGGGCAGAACACCTTAAAATGACTTCAGATAAGGCAATTAAAGCTCCACGGCCGATGCCATCTTGACAATGACAGACCTACGAAAACAGGCACTTCGTGATGAAAATTGTCGCGCGGTTGTGACACTAGACGTTAAAAATGCTTTCAATTCGGTAAACTGGAAATGCATTCATTTATCTTTGCAGAGGATAGGCGTGCCCGACTATTTGACACGACTTATACAGAGTTACCCTTCGTTGAGAGTTCATCAGTGCAAAACCAGCGGAGGACCAAGAGAATACAATGTAACAGCAGGCGTTCAGCAAGGATCTGTACTCGGCCCTTTGCTTTGGGACATCATGTACAACGGCATATTGGATTTGCCAGTGCCTAGAGAAGTAACGATAGTCGGACTCGCAGATGCAATAGCTGTGGTGGTGGTAGCTAAGGATCCGGCATTCGCTGAATTGTATGCCACCGAAGCAATCACAACTATCAAATTGTGGTTGGATAAAGTAGGACTGGAGCTAGCTAAGCAAAAGACGGAAGCCGTTCTCATCAGTAACCGGAGAAAAAGGAACACTCTGAGGATCAGAGTCGGAAACACCATTATCATTTCTAAGCCAGCAATTAGGTACCTGGGAGTGATGATTGACGCGAAGCTGGCATTTGGAGATCACCTTAAGTACATATGCTATAAGGACGCTAAGGCTACTGTGGCTTTGGCAACGATGATACCAAATGTGGGAGGACCACGAACGAGTAGGAGACTTTTTTAAACCAGTTCGAATCGACGCGCTTCGTCACGCCTGTAACAGTCGAAGAAGTAACGGTGTTCATAGAAGGAATGCATTAAGAGTGTGCTGGGCATACCGAACCACATCAAATGAGGTTGCCTACTTTGTATCAGGTATGATCCCCATAAAGCAGACGAAATGGATCCGATTGCACAAAGGTCGATGTTTGGAGACACCGGACGTAGCTAATGCGCTCAAAAAACGAGAAATATGCGAGTCTCTGAGGAAATGGCAACAGCGGTGGAACGAAACCCCGAGGGCAAGCTGGACACATACATACTTATCCCGCAAATCGAATTCTGGCTAAACCGCAAACATAGAGAGGTGAATCACTATCTAACTCAGTTTCTTACTGGTCGTAGAGGATATAGGAAGTACCTGCACAGATATAAGCTGGGCGATTCGCCCGACTCTCCGAGGTGCCCAGGAATAGCGGAAGACCAGAAACATGTATTCTTTCACTGTCCAAGAGTTACAGGAAAGCGTGAACTAGAAGTCGAATTTGGCAGTGAACTCAATCCACATAACATAGTGGAGCACATGATAAGTTCTGAATCCAATTGGTAGGCCGAAACTCTCACAATATGCGACATCCAAAGGGAACTGAGAAAAGAGGAGAAAATACGAAAAAGGTTGCAACGGCTTAACGGCCAAGCATTTGGCGGCTATTTCGGATAAAATTACGAAGGGAAAACCGGTGGGATCGGGAAAATCACGTGTTGTAAATAACGTAAAGTTAAAAACAGCGAAGATTTGGCATGACTCTTTATACATAACAGTGGACCCTGTGTATCTTTTGCGTAAAGCGTTATATGGTCTACGTCGGTCCGGTCTTGCAATTCTTTCAACTATCTAAGCCAATTTAGTTCGAACTATAACATCGAACATTGGAAATCATCAAAAAGAGTTTTACGTTATCTCAAGGGTACTACGAATTACGGTCTTCTATATAAAAAGGATAATGAGGAAATTTTCGGCGTAGTATATGCTGACTGGGGTGCCGATATGAACGATCGGCATTCGTATTCAGGTTTAGCTTATATATTTTCAGGTGCTGCCATTTGTTGGGAAGCTCGAAAGCAGAGGACCATTACCTTGACTAGCACTGAATCGGAGTACCTTGCCATATCAGAAGCCATTAAAGACGCACTATGTCTTAAAGGGCTCTTAGATGAACTTGGACTATCAGGCGGTGCGAGGAAATTGTACAACCACAACCAGAGTGCGCAGAAGTTAATAGCAAGTTTTGGCTACCACCCTAGAACAAAACAAATTGACATCCGCAACCACTTCATACGCAACAGTATCCATTAAGGAGCCATCGTTATAAATTACATGCCCACCCAGGAGATGCCAGCTGATGCCCTTACGAAAAGCCTTACAACTATGAAACATGAGAATTGCATTTTGAAATTAGGAATTGCTAAAAATTAATAGTCAAAGTACTTTAAAAAAAGGTGTTGAAATATAAAGCACTTTGTATTAGTCAAATTATTGTAACACGACAGCCCCATTTTTCTATTTAAATCACCTCATGAAATTAACCGTTATGACTTTGTAAATTTCTGGATTTGTAATAGTTTTAACCACTCTGAATATAGCTATCGTCATATACGAACGTATCGTTTTTCATTATCCGCAACATAGATAGTTTTAGTATTGTTGCAAACAAAAACTCTTCCCAAATAGCACAAATATTATTGTCATATAAAAAGTCATAATTGCGTTTAAACGTTTGCCAAATGGCAAATTTACCATTTTTGTTTGGTTTACAAAAAAAAAATGGAAATGTAAAGTGGATTTACTCTTTGAAAAAGTGTATAGAAATTAATGGAATTTATGTCGAAAACATTAAAAGTTATGAATATTAAGAATTTTATTCCATTAGGTTTTTTTTAGCCCAACTACGTGAATTTTTGTTAGTCCCCGCGAAGTTCTAGTACATTATTTTCGCATTAGAGCGACGATTTTTTTTTCGATTCAGACAATCTTAAATTTTTATCAACCACTAATTACACACTAATAGTTCCCCAGCGACATTTTCTTTATTCATTACTTGACCTAGGTAACGGCTATGTGCATTCTTTACTAAAAATTTATATCATTGGAAGTATCTCCTACTAAACAAAGTAATTACCTATGTTCATTAAAATCTGGGTCAAATTTCCAGTGATCAGATTCATTCAATTAGACACTCGCATGAACCTCAAAACGTAAAATATTTTCACCCTTAAAACTGATAATAACCAAAATCCATTTATCAGTTGACCCAAAAATACTCTCAAGTTAGATTTAAAATATCACCAGCGGCAATTGTCATAAATAGATAGTTAGTATTACTCACTTTTGAAGCCAAATATCTATAGTGAGTACCTTGCAACTGAAACAGTGTCACCGAAAACCTGTACGGCGGCAGATCTTATCTTGGGGCCAAGACCTGCAAACAAACTCTCATTCGTTAAATGTATGTACTCGTATGCTACGAAACGGTCAGATGAAGAAATGAATTTTTAAAATTAGACTTTGTTATTACTCACCTACTAACAGATGCAAAAGATATTTTAGACCTAAATGAAGACTTCCTGTCGAACATTATGAATCACAAACGTGACCGGCATATTTAAGGTTAATATGCTCGTAGAGTCTGGGCATAGACATGGAAATTTAGCCATTGAAACCAATCAATTGATATCAGTACATAACTATTTACATCATGAACAGCAAAGTTTTCGCCTTTTAAATTTTTATGATTCGCTACGAAATAGGTTCTGCGATTAGAACTTGCCATTGCCAACTATTAGTCCTTTCCTTGTGCTTTCATGTCTTCCAAGTTTCGGTTACTTGCTTAGTGGACCTGCTAATCTACTAATAAATGAAGGCATCTAGAGTAAATTAAATTTTCTTAATTTCTTGCTAAATTGTGTGGCTGGGTGACTAAGGTGCGTTTTGCGAGGCAGCACTCTGTGTCGATCGCAAGCGACGATGAAAACGATACACACAAGTAGTGCTCCGTGCTCTATCGGTTGACCGCCAATCGCAAACCATATGCGACGATCGTGTATCTAGTACAACGCTCATGAAAGTGTGAATTCCTAGGCCGCAACTGAGCGACTTGCGTTTGCGACTGTAAAAAAATAATATCATAACGGACATTATTATTATTAACTTTATTCGTGTGTATTTTATGTAACTACAAATTGCATTTGACGATCCCCTAAACTATAATACACACGAATAGTAAACCGTTACGATAGTTTTTTCACAGTCGGAAACGCAACGGAATTCATTCAGTCGCGGCCTAGGATCCCACACCTTTAAATAAATGTTTAAATCGCAAGACCCATTTTTCACAATAATGTTATTAATTGCCCTGACCTCCCCAAGGGTATGGGCGCGTCAACATCTTTCGCATTACTACAATATATTAGCAGGTAAATTTCGGATGCTGCAGCTGTTAGCATGCACCTCCTATCCGAGCCGTCGGGTTCTGACGAACTTGGACCGCAGTGGGAGTTGTAATAATACCCACAGGCAGTATTTTTTTTTATTAATGGGCCGGGGATCGAACCCATGTTTGCTAGATGCAGCATCGTAGAGTGATGACCGAGACTACGCGGCCACCTAGCGTGTCAATAGCACATAATAATATTTTAGTATGTATCTACTGACATAAGGAACAAACTGTTCTGATATTTTTTCAACTTTTTTTTGCATTTATATTCAATACAGTTTTCCATTTCATCATTACACTTACAGCCGGCCGCGGAAGTTTGGTGGGTGGAATGTCGATTTACCAAGCGAAAGGTCGAAGGTTCGATATCTGCCGCGAACATATTCAAACAATTGCTTTTCTCGCCGGCGTCAAGTCAACTCAGCTGTCAGCTATGAATAAGTCCATTGATTTGAAGTGACATTGACAACATTACCTTCCAGTTACCATATTTTCATAAAAACGGTTTTAGAAATCAAATACTCTACTACACTTCGTACTCCCATGTTCCAGGTCAGCACGGAAAGGGGTATACTTTGCTTGCCTTTAAATTAGAAGAACGCTTCCTTATTGTTCAAAATGAACCGATTGAGCGTGAACCCGACCTTTGTTTTCATTGAAAAATCGTAGTTAGTGTTAAAACCAGGCAAATCCAGAAGAGACTGGTAATTACCCGCAAACTACCAGATCTTGAAAGCCAATATTCAGAATTGGTATGATAAAGCCCTTAAAGCCCAAAATTGGATCTGCTTCTTGAAAAACATGCCTGAAATCATATATGTAAGTAAAAAATTTATAAAAATTAAAAAAAGAAGTTCTGTCACCTTAAAAAAACCTTTATAATTACATTACATATTCAGGACTTCGATACTCCTTGCGTATCTATCTTCTTCCTTTCCCTTTTATTTCCTATCTTGCGATACACAAAAATCATAACTACACTACACGTCGATAAAGTCACAGTACCAGAGCATATTAAATCTTTTGATATTGATTTCGGCTATTGTCAAACAAAAATGAAGTATCTGTGTAAAAGACGCGATCACCGTATACTCGTACTGGATCAAAGAAGCCGAATTTTGCCGGTAACATAACACAGGATCGTCTTTGCTTTGATATTAGCAAATATACTGCACAGGTTCCAAAATCACCCTTAGCCTTCCTATGACTCATCATCCGATCCTCTGCCAAAAGAAACTGTAAGAAAATATTCATGGAGGGATCCGGTTTAAGACGATTTTTCAAATCGCCACTTGATGTTGCAAAAGTCTACGAAAATTGTCCGTGAGATATAATAATAATATACAGATATGTATGTATATAGGTAGAAACTTTAGAAATATAGGTACACAGGAGTAGTCATTCATGATAGGTACACGTAAGCACCTCTTTATTGCTGAAAAGCCAAGCCACTGGGCAATCTTGAAATCCAATTTCATCAGAATTGAAATTTTTATTTTAGATACAATGACCCATATGGGCAAGTAGAGGAAACTGGCTAAATGTTGGACACTGGAAACAATGTTTTATTTTGGAGTAGCTTAAAATTGTGAATGCAGGCAGTCACTATGAACAATGGCGCGGCGCCACTAAACATTTTCAACTAAAGAGGCTACGCCAAATGTACGGAATATTCGAAAGAATCGGCAATTGAAAGCAAAGCATAACTTAAAGTTCTATATGTTTTTCATAGCCCCTTCTAGTAAATTGAAAACATCCCCAAGAGTAAAGCATTTAGCCATTTTTTACCATGGATATGTTTTGCTATCGGAACATAGAAGGCGCGTTTTTTCTGACACTAAACTTATATGGGTTAGCTAACAATAAGATTATTACAACAACAACATAAACCTCTAGGTAGACTTGTTGGGTCCGAGTTGAGTTTCCGACTCGGAAAGAGTGTGAAGGGAAGGGAGCGATACGTCGTCATCCATGGCTACCGGAGACTGACGCAATGCTTGATCAAAATTGGCCTAGACGGTCATGCACCCTCGTCAACCGCTTGAGTCAATCAAACTTTCTATCAATCACCGTCAACGCTTGGCTCAAGCGTCAAACCGGTTCCTAGACGTCCCTAGATTCAGTCGATTGACACTCGATTTGATTGGAGGTGCATGCTGGCAACTGCATTCCCCGAAACCAGTTTATGCCGTCGAAACGTCAACTGGGCCACATGGAAAAGTTGACGCGCTATGCCCCACAAGGGGTTAGGGTAACTGAGAGAGAGAGAACCGGATCTTTAAAAATGGTTAAAAAAGCCGAGTTAAAAACCGACTCATTAAGAATCGAGTCTTCAAAAACCGACTTATTAAAAACCAATCAGATTATGGAGAAAAAAAAATGAGCCTTTAAAAACCGACTCATTAAGTCTCCAAAAACCGACCAGGTACTATTAAAAACCGACCGGGTAAGAAAATCGAATCGAAACCCGACAGACTATATGATTATCAGTTGATCTGTTAGAAAAAAAAACTGGCATTTCGTCTTTGCATGGCGGTGGAGACTCACGTACTTTGAATAGTGCAGGTGTTAGTCGTGCATTCTAAGTTAACATTATAAGTATTGCTTATTTTAAAAAAGTCGAGGTTCTAAAAGAACAGTAAATACTGATAAAGAGAAGATCTGGATAGAGACACAGGTTTTGAAAGAACATAATATCCGGAGTAGGTCTGCAGGTTTGCGCAGATTATGTATTTTATTTAGGGCCATTTTCACAATGTCTGTTTAAAGTGTAGCCTACAGACAAACTGTTAACGGCACCCATACTCCAGTTAAAAATTTATCGGACGATAATTCAAAACATGTGATACAGGCTGCTGAGATTTCGACAGCAGTTTACGTTTGCACATTCTAATGAGACAATTAAACTGGTCACAAGGATAAAGCAGCCTTATTTACCACCTGGACGAAGGAAGTCAAGATGCAACTTGAGATCTCAAATAACAATCAACTGAACCGTACTGTACTGTGACTGACTCCTGATGTCATCCTAGGACCATCTTCATCAGGAAATAAGGATGATGCCTCTAAGGGACCACAACAAGCTTCTTGCGAAACAGTACCTGGTGGGTTGTTACCGGAGGGAACACCACAACACCGACCTCATGGACAAGACACCGCCACCAAGACATGTCAGGCGTGATTTGAGGGACCTCGAAAGAGACGTCCAGAGGTACAAAAGGGTTCCCTTTGACAACAACCCATACAGATCAGCCATCGCAGCAATACATCATGAGGATCGACACAACCACCAGCCATTTCTCCCGATGAAAGAATGCTTCTGAGAGCAGGGAGAACAATAGTAGCCCAACTTCAGTCGGGCTGGTGTTCGCGTCTTAACTCCTACCTATCTCGCATTGACCGGAATGTCACGAACACATGCCCCGCCTGCAATGGTACACCTCACGATGTGGACCACATTTTTAATTGACCAGCTGCACCCACACACCTGGCCCCCAGGTCGTTATGGGAGAACCCCGTAGAGAAGCGAGCGTTCTAGGGCTGAATACTGAGGGTTGCAGCCCCTTAAGCCGTGGAGCTCACGCAGCGATCGGACTTCACGCAAGGGGAGTGCGAAATTATATCAATTTAAAGCCCACTATAAGCCATAGTCCGGATGGCGCAACGGTTAGCACGTTTGCATTCTACGCACTGGGCCCCGGTTCGATTCGTACTGAATGCGGTAGTTTTCGATAAAAAAGGAATTTATGTGTCGGACTATGAGCCCACTCAGCTGTTAAATTAGTACCCATTTATGGGGTAAATAGCTCGGTTGAGCGTGTTGCTGATCACACACCTTCGCACAAGATATACCGTCATACGATCTAGAAAATGAGATGATGCTAACTCATCTCGAGGCCATGGTTCAAATTGGACTGTTGCGCCAGTTATTTATTTATTTAAAAGCCAAAGACGCGAACCACTATGCGTAGCCCGGGGAACTAGGAATGTTCCACTTATTACACCCAAGCATGAATATAATGGAAATACATACATACTATCGAAAAAAAAAACAAACAAACGTAAACAACGTAAAAGATCGGCTATATTGAAAATGTCGGTTAATCCAAATTTTAATCGGTTTAAATACGGAGTAGGTGTGCGAACCTAATTGCTTGAGCCTATTCCGGGTTCCGGAGTAGGTTCACCTGATCCACAACATGAGCAGGTCATAACATGACTAATATTGGCTGTTTGAATTCGCTCGTTGCAGACCGGTGGCGTTCGATTCCATTGTCCCTCACCACCTCGATTCATATGATGCCCTAGCCTAGATATCACTTGCCACATTGCCAAGAATGCTCTTTTTTGCCCTCCAAAGAACTCAAAATGCCATCAACGGTAGTCTAGTACATTCGCCTTATGAAAATTCAAAAATCCTGAATTGTATAGCCAGTCAAGCTGCGCATATTAGCCGTGTTCGATTCAAGCTGACGATCGGAAGGCAGTGTCCCTGCCGCATCTCATGCAAGTAGATTGAGACTGACCTCCTACAACTTATGCTGATGATGTGAGATAGAAGATATGAAGTAAGTGCGCTATATTCATATGCGCGTATGTTCTTGCCGTGCAAAACATACCGAATGCAAATGCAAGGTAGACGTTTGTTAATCAGCTTGTCATTTTAAATAAATAACTGGCGCAACAGTCCAATTTGAACCACGGCCTCGAGATGAGTTAGCATCATCTCGTTTTCTAGATCGTGACGGTCTGTCTTGTGCAGAGGTGTGTGATCAGCAACACGCTCAACCGAGTTATTTACCCCATAATGGGTACTCATTTAACAGCTGAGTGAGCTGATAGTCCGACACGTAAATCCCCGGAATCGAACCGGGTCCCAGTGCGTTGAAGGCGAACGTGCTAACCGTTGCGCCATCCGGACTACTTGTCACTTTAGTGTTTAGATATCAAATGTACAAGCAAAATGTGTATAGCTCAATTCCCAGTGATGTGATTCTCAACTTTTTTACATTATATTATTATGCAGTGCGATGCACATCCCCCTATGGGCTGGGACGTAAAAATAAGCCGCAGCCATAGAATAAGGAGAACGAGAACTGAAACTCCATTCAATATCGCCAGTGCCTAATAGTTACATATGTGTTGGTTTCCATAGTCAGTACACAAAGGAGTAATACCAACTAACAAGCAGGTTGCTCATACAATGAAACGTAATGCAGTCGCCGTCTGAGCAGCTGCAGTTGTGATTTGAATAGCTGTTTTAAGTGTTGTCGTCAATAACCGTCTAAAGGTGATTTTCGTTTGAATTATTGCCGCCAATATTGGTACCGCGAGATTTATTTGTGTGCGTTTATTTTTTGTTTTAAGTCTATGGGGCGACCGGTAGCTCAGTGCCTCTACGGCATCAGTTTCATGTCTGACTACCGGCGTTTGGGGTTCGAGTCCCGTCCACGACGACGTTCGTTTCGTAACCATGGATGTTTGTGTTTCCTTCTCTCCGTGGTGCGGGGTGTAATAATAATCCACAGCACCTCCCGAATTGTCGAAGGTAGGCGGCTAAATGGGAGAGCAGGAGGTGCATGCCGGCAACTACATTCTCTGAAACTAGTTTATGCCAACGAAACGTCAACTGGGCCACATGGAACAGTTGACGCGCTATGCCCCACTAGTGGTTAGTGCAATTGAATAATGTGTAATCTTTGTCACGTTTCCCGGTTTTTCGCAGAAGGCGACTTAATTATGTCACTAACGAAACGTCAAATATATCTCTTAGAAGTAGTTGGGGCCCTATGCACCACTAGGGGTTAAGGCAAATAGTAATTATACAGTACAGTTCCTCTTAGCCGGACTCCTCTCAAGTACCGCAAATTATTTTATCATATTAAAAGTCAAAATTTTCCAAACGGTGAATTTACAAATTCATTTGTGCTACTTGGGCCTTTGTTCCGATTCGTAACGGAAGAGACATAGCTCCTCTTAACATTTGTATTTTAATTCTACTGAACAGATATTAAGACCCATTTCTTTTGATAGTGTTTATAAAAAATACATTTAAGCTAAGACACCACTGTAGTAGACTTTATACTAGTGGGGTAATATTATTTACCTTAAAATTCCATTTATTCATTTTAATGTTACCATAAACCAGAAAAACGACGACCCACCTGTGTAGGAAATCTGGCTCGAATTATCAATCAGTACTATAGAATACGTTCATACACATGTCAGCATCGAATATCAATCAACCTAAAATGAGTATTCTCCCCTGCAGAGATACAGCTAGCTAGCACTGAAAATTCTTTGACGCCATTTATATGTGTTTTATTTAATTCAGAATATTCTCGGTTTTGGGGGAAGAAATGTTTACGATGCGTCTGACAATTTCCTGCATGTCGAACTGACATGCCGGATGGAAACACTAAACAGAGATATTACACAGCATCTTAAATTCGATAATCACACAGCAACAGTTTTCGACGGATTAAGATTATACGAGTATGTATGTTTGTTGCGACTACTTGTTTGGAAACAAGTGGCTCCCTTGATCTATTTCTGGAGCATGTGACCCCCCCAAACAGGACTATCCAAACTAGCGCTACGACTTCAAAGTGTTAACCTAAAGTTTATGCACATAAAGCATTTACATAGTGAAAGCAGGTGTTCAAGTATCAGATTTTCAGATCTTCGTATACTCGTTTATCCTTGAAGCACTACAAATTTGGGTTTATTGAGAGCTGTCGTGATCGTGAAGCCCTTGAAATGAACATTTATTCTAATAGAAGACTTTTCTTAGGAATGCACAAATTTTCATTTTACAGTGAGTCACAGTGAAAATGAACAATCTTATATAAAAGAATTACTTAAACAAAATTTATATAAATTTATTGCCTCAAAAGTTCAACAATATATCTCACTGTAAAAATGAACTACTTAAATAAAAGTAAAAAGCATATATAGAGTGCCCCGTTTCAGATGGTAAATACTTTAATGATTATCGTTCATTTGTTTGTGGAAAATTGGCACTAACAAGTGGACACTCTGTCTTTAACCATTACAAAGTTATTGCAGTTTTTGTAAATTGTGTCAAAATCTTGATATTCCCAACAAAATCAAAATTTGTCACTCGCCTTCGAACTTAATCCGAGATTTGACCTCACTTTCTGAAACTCCATAAAATTTCATATAAAACATATACAATTTCCCGGTTTGGAAATTCACCGTTGTTCAAACTTTCAAGATCGATTTTTCATCGAAAGTTCAAATGATAATTTTACAACGGTACTTTAAACTCTTTCAAATCTGCAAATTTTACAAAAATTGCCCCAATGTGTTGGCTGTGCAAAGGCATATTTCCACAATGTCTTAGTGGCCTTTTCAGAGATTTCCCTAAGGTAATTCTACTAAAGAACTTTTTGTCGAGAATGACACCTAGGTATTTGGCCTTATCTACCAAGAGTACTAGAGAGTTGTGCATGATAGCGCACCTGATACGTCTAAGTTTTCTTTTATTTATTAGAGAATACGACAACGGTCCTGGATGGATTTATTCGAAGACCGTTGGCGTCACACCAGTCTTGTACTATGCGCAACATTCATTGAAGGATATCAGGCAGGACCTCTTCAAATTTGCCACTAACCGTGATCAACAATTCGTCTGCGTATGGTTGAACACTTCTTATCGGCTACAATCCACCACAGGACCCACGTATGTCATTAGCTATAATGTTGCAATCTCCAACAGTTGGTTTTAATCAATTTAGAGGAAAGCATTCTCTCACCCTATTTGTAGTGTATTGTAGTGGTTGTATCCGCACCTTAGTGTTACTATCGATGGCTTAGAACGAGGTGTTGTTAAAAAGCTCCCGCAATATTAAGGCAAGCAGTTAGAGCAGTTTCCTGCAGCATTATTGCCATTTCAATCTCTCTCACAATACTGTTGACTTTCCCGCCTTTCCCGCCTGGCACGAAAACTGCTTCTCTTGCTGTGGACTAAGGACACTAAGGAGTGAGCTGAATACGACAGTCCAGAACTTTTTCCATTGCTTTCCGCATAAAAGAAGTGAGGCTAATAAGCCTTTATGATTTCGGATCATTTTTAGGACGATTTCCCAGTTATACCTCCGGAGCCTGTTACATATTTTCGTCATGACAAAAACAATACACCCTATACTTATAAAGTCTAGAGTATCAAAATTTCCAAGACGCCTGAAAAATATTCGGTGCCTAATATGAGGTCAGTGTGATTTTATCAAGTACTAGATTAAATGACACTGAACCCACACTGGGCGCCGATTTTTTCAGGATTTTTCGATTTCCATTGACTAGATAAAATCATATTGGCCCCAGAGTAGGCGCCGAATATCTTTTATCGTGAACTTTCGAACTTTCTCTGATTTATCGAGGCCGAAATAGATTATCGAAAAGCAGCGTGGTGCAATTAGTCACAAAACAGAAAACCGAAATCTTTACAGGCCTTACCTTAATTACATTCTCTTCATCTGCACAGTCTGCGCGTATCGCAGAACCGGGCCTTTCTGCTTAGTGCTGACCATATGATGGTGGGACATATTAACAATGATATCATGATAAGTGCCGGACTAAATGTCGCTTATGTACTTTAGTATTAGAAAATGACAATAAATTTTGCTGTTTCCGCAGCTCCTCCACCGCGAATTCGAATCCAGCTCAATTCTTGTCTTATATGACGCGAGGTTGTTCCCTTCTTCAAACTCATCAACATTTTTTAGCTCAAGTCATGAAGAATATCAAAAAAACTTCCAGATGAATTAGTTGATGATACTAATTGAGCATTTCATCAGCTACTCGTTTTCGATGAGTGCTTCGAAAATTAAGAAACGCATATTTTCATATTTACTTAATTTTCTTTTTAAAAGGCAGTTGTGGTAGGCCTATACGGAGAGGGTTGATTTTTACTCAAGAGATGAAGGGTTCAAATCCAGCCTCGGGCGGATATTGAAAAAAAAATGTAGTGCTGATGCCATATCCTGACAAAATCCTTATTGTTTTAACTTGCATGTAGCAGCTGAAGTGTTAGAATTCGAAAAATGTTCCTTTCATTTTTTTGCTGGAAATCGTATGGGGAATCACGTGGCGGCGCGGTTATATGCCAATTTCTGGAGACTCTGTATAAACGTTTACTAAATTTCAAAATTAAATTGTTCAAAATTTTTAATTAATTAATTGTCCAAACTATTTTCCCAATACTTTTCTGAAATCAGACTATACTACCCTACCAATTTAGTTTCCACAAAAAATTATTTTATTTACTTAATTTTGGTGGTAAATTGACAAATCTTTAGATTTAGCGTTCTGTACAACCTAGGTAGATAGATATAATATAACAGTGTACACATATTATGTGTACACTACAACATATCGCTGGCAAAAGTGTGAAACCTCCTAACCGCAAAAAAGCAAATTTTACAGGAGGGACAAAATACTGTTTATCTCAATATTTAACGTTTTATAAAATATTTGAATAGTTAGAAGAATTGTGTTAAGTGTTAAGTAAAAAAAAAAAGTCTATTTGATGTAAAATAAACAGTGGGTAATACGTAATTGTACTTTCGGAGCCGCAAATAGCAACAATTATACAGAACAACAAGAAGATAGTAGGTTTCACAGTGTGAATTCTCTATGAAGAAATTACATGACCATCGCCATGAAAAGGAAAGTTAAACATTGCGCCACCATGTACAGTGCTGGAAAATAAGTTTCTAAAACCATTTTCCCCTTTACGCAAAAATTCTTAGTTCTTGGAAATAGTTGGAGTGACAATATACTGGATCAGGTAATATAATATTTCCCGATTGAATTAATCCGTATCCCAAATGAAAAAATCCCTTTCCCAAATGAGCGCGTTGGAAAATTAAGTACGAACCCTATGCAGCTACCAGAAATTGATAAATTAAGGTAGAAAGATCTAAATACGATTTGACCATAAAAAAACAGAGATTTGATTTTTAAAATAAAAAAATTCATGATAAAGTGATAAAACGGCAAGGTTTAGGAAAATAAAAAGAAATCCAATCGCTCATGGACCAGAGCCTCATTGTGGCTTGGGACTGGCTTCGGTAAAATTGCAAATCAGATGCTGGTCTGCACTACAGTATCAGCACTGGAATAAACTTCCAGGGCTGCATCAATCGGAGGAGCTGATAATGCCCTTACCAAATAGGGGTGCTAATACTTTCATGAGTAGAAGAAGTAATTATCTAGTGAGGTAATTATCAGACCATAAGGTTCTCATATATCATGTATCTAAACAAGATGGGGTTGTCCAGCGAGACTAAACACCGTCTCTGCCTAGAGAACGTAGAAACAACCAAACACATCTTGTACAAATGTCCCGCCATCGCCGGTCGCTCCTCAGGCTCTGCAGATATCCGCATGATTCCTGCAAAAGCCATACTGCTCTTTATTAGAGGGGTGGGCGGTCCTTTGACTGATTTGTGGGACGGCACAATGGACCTCTCTATTGTCGCAAAGTGCCCAACAGCTGGGTCAGTAGCCCGACTCTCTTACCTTTTATTGCTATTTTTGCTACATAACAATTTAAATTTTGTTGGAATATTTGGCACTACTGAACGTAAAGCAAGCATCTTTAACATTTATTTTCCAGTGCTGAGTGATATTTCGATTTAATAAGAGCTGAAAAGTTATTTTACATAAGTATGTGGTAGTCCCACAATGGCAAAAGAACATTTAATGCCATTTCAGAAATTGCGGGAAATTCATTTCTAGCTCCGATCCAGAAGTCAGTCAACGATTTTTGTGGAATTCCAAGTTTTAAGTTTGAGTCACTCGATAGCTGAGGAAATTCGTTATGGGACCCCATTCGGGGTCGCCACCGATAGTTTGAGTTTCCATGCTCTAGAAGAGTATCCCTAAATGCATTTTGAGTCCTTTGGTGGGGAAAAAATACATTTTCGGCAATTAAGTGATATCTTGGCAAGATGTGTGTCAATAATGTTCTTTCTTGCTCATCAAAGGACCCACAATGTAATCAAAAGTAGTCTAGTACATTCGCCTTAACAACCCCAGTCATATGACACCCATCTTGCCTAGATATCACTTCATTGCCGAGAATGTCCAAAAATATGTGCACTGCACATGTAATGGAATCTTAGCTTTAGATTGTGTTTATGACAGAGCGAGTCATGTCGCGCGACACGACGACAGCAAGTTGCTACTATTGCTATCAATCGTTTAGAAAAAGCTGTTCAACGCGGAGCGACTGAGAGCAACTAGCGACTATGTACCTAAAGGTGTGAGTTCCAAGGCCGCGACTGAGCGACTTGCGGCTGTGAAAAAAACTATCGTAACGGAGCACTATCTGTATATGAAAGTCCCCTAAGGATTGTCGAATGCAGGGTGTAGTTGTACGACGGTATTTTCACATAAAATACACACGAATAGTGCTCCGTTATGATAGTTTTTTCCACAGTCGCAAACGCAAGTCACTCAGTCGCGGCCTTAGAATTCACACCTTAAGCATGACGGTTGCTATAGCATTTAATAAACAAAATCGCTGGCAACGACAATTGCGACTCTCTGCCGTGTCGCGCGACACAACTCGCTCGGGCATAAACATAGCCGCAACAGTCAACTCACTCTCATCAGGACTGATTAATTGTTCTCCAGGTTAAGAAAAATGCGCACGGTTGTCAATTTAATTAATTACATATTAATTAATTCTTTGCTGTCACTATCGGCGCCCCTGGATAAATGTAAATCATATTAATAAATCATTTTCCATAAAAACTAACTTTCGGAAAAAATGTCAGAAGGTTTCACATTTTTTGCAGCGATATGTACCTGAATGATGTACATAGGTATACATAATATAGTATGTACGTCAATCTATTCATGCTCCATATGACCATAGTCCGAATTGGATGAGTCATCGGAAGAAGCGATAAGAAACTCAAGTTTGGAGGCTTTATAAACTTACACATATTTAACGAGATAAAAACACGCAACAGGCATAATTCTTTTTCTCATAGGTAGATTGCGATCGTCGCGAGCATGTTAGGACACGTTTGCGTCAGATTTATTGTGTCCGTTGGGTAATGGGATGGATATAATACGGGCAGAGTGAACCCCGAGGATGGGATCATGGCGCGGCTCGTGAGAAATTCAATAGGACTTTTAAACCCCTGTTTATTTTTTATAGCCATCACCTCAGTCAGTATCTTAGCAAAAGCATGTATCTTTATGTTCATATAGCGGCACCTGATTCGATTTCCTTTTGCTCTCACGATCACCTGATGGCGGATGGTCAAGTGCAAAATTTACCATATGGGGACGTGATCCATGGCGGCGCGGCGGTGAGAATTGGTTTATAACTATGCAGCTAAATATAATATTGTACATAAGGGTATGTATGTTTTTGGTACATAACCATTTTTGTACTCCTATGGTGGTTAGCGGGCAGCTGAGTAAATAAAGGAAGCCAACTGGAATGGGTTTATTTCATTTCATATTCATCTTGAACCGGTGCATCTGCTTTGAAATAGCGGTGAATCTATTGACAAAGTGGGCTTGGCTGTTAAGCGAATTAACGCTTACGATACGCACGATATATGAATACAAAACAAAATAAGATACATACATATAACATATGTATATGTACATATAGTACACAGAATGTACACATTATGGTTATGGAAATAGGATTATGTTGATTACCAAAGTCAATGCGAAACGAACGCTATCTACTCGTATGCTATATGCTTCTACAGTTCACATGATGTAATTTTAAGAGAAACTATGAAATTGTCTACGCTCATTTAAAATCACCTTACCTGCATTCGCGACGCAAAAAAACGATACGCAACAAAACAATCTTCTGAACAGGGCTGGTGAAAGGCTAAGGCAAACCTGATAGTCGGCTAGGGTGCCGAAGAGGCACGCCTGACCCTACCATATGTGTAGACTATGCATTTGAACACGGCGTCAATATGTAGGGTCGCGAAATCTCCCACCTAATTTATATTGAAAAAATTCATAAAGTATACTTAAGGTAAGGTCTAAAAAGGTTTAGATTTTTGTGTCTTGTGGTTGTGACTAACGGTAATTCTTGGTACCATGCGCCTATTTGATTGCCTATTTCAGTTTCCTTACTCAATTGCCCTAACCCCCGGTGTGACATAGCGCGTCAACTATTGCATGTGGCCCGGTTAACGTTTCGTTGGCATAGACTAGTTTCGGAGAATGCAGTTGTCAGCATGTACTTCCTGCTCCCCAATTAGCCACCTACTTGCGAGAAGTCGGGAGACGTTATGACTTATTATTACGCCCGCACAACAAGGGGAAGAAAACACAAGCATCCACGGGCACGAACGTCGTCGTGGATGGGATTCGAACCCGAAACGCCGGTAGTCAGACACGAGACTGATGCTTTTACGCACTGAGCTACCGGTCACCCTGAGATAAAATTACACCTACCCACATTGGGCGCCAAATACTTTCAGGCTTTTTCGATATCTTTCTTTTCAACTATTTTTTTGCTGTCAATTTTCACTGATGTAGGATCAACCAGTTCGGGGTCCGAAGCGGATATACCGTAGATCTGTACAGACCTAGTGATGATACCAAAAGTACCAATTGGTAACGATCAAATGCATTAGAAATGAGTTCACTATATGGTCAATTTGTGTGTATGGATCGGATAAGAAGTTTAATCGTTCATCCATCCGGATGTTATCCCAACTAGCATTTTTGGTTACAGTCACGTAGCTGCCACTCCAGTTTCTCCTTTCAAAGTAGCGGTCACTGTGAATCGGCACGTAAGAGGGACGTCTTTGCCACGGAAATGTTACTAAAAGTTTAGGGATATCCGCGAGCCGCCCCACTAAAAACATATGTGCATACGTATATATTTTATCGAACTTATCAATCCTTTCAAATCACTTACTAAATGGGTCAATACTTCAATCATCGAATTATTTATGTTCAATTACCATGAATATTTATGACACGAGCTGGAAGTGATCACGTCAAATGGTGTTTTATCTAATAAATAATTGGGAATTACAATAATCTTTGCGATCGACAATTGCCAGGCATCGTTGTCTTATGCGCACTAATGAAGTAATACACTCGATGCATTTTCAATTATTGCATATTATTCTGCTGCCAACAAAGTGTTCATGTACACCGACTAAGCCTTTTGTACTAAGGCACCCACGGCCCACCGCCATGTCCACAATTAAGAAGTGAATTTAAGCAATAGATATCTCGAACATCTTAAGTAATCTCGCGTTGCAGTCAATTTCAATAAGTCGGTTATTATTGAAATATGTTTAGCCGCCAATAATAACAAATTGGCCGTTGCACATTGCACTTTGGCCGCTTTACTATAGTTTACTCGGATGCAATGCAATACACGTAGGTGCCACTCATATGCTAACACCTTGTGTAAACATATATAGTGAAACAGGTAAGGCCACGAGAGTCTATTAGAAGTCCAGCATAAGAGGTACGGGTTTATCGCTGATCAACTTCAGGTACACTAGTCAAATTATGCCAAACCTGTAGCAGTTTGTAGGCGATGTCTACATACATATTTACGATTTAGAGTAGCCACGTGAAACAGAGTTTAAGGACATGCATGAGTGCACACCTGATCGTTTGACATGTACAATGGTTAGGCTAGCCTAGGCCTAGATAAAAGGAAATTTGTTCGATAGTAAACTAATAGTCCAGCCATTGCGTGATTTGGGGAAACAAATTCTGGTGGAGAATTTTTTTGCTTAATTTTTTATGTATTTTGGGGTGCTGAACACGAATCCGGAGTTTCCCATAAAATTATTTTGCGGAACATGGTCAAAATCTCAAAAAACCTCGAAATTCCGGTACTTTTTTTGGTTTTTTGATTATAACTTGAAAACCGTGGACCTAGCTAGAAAAAGCTTAAGATAAATTGAAGAGTATAAAATTCTGCGTCGAATTAGCTACCTAAGCGTCAAATTCTGTCCAGTCATCTAGCCGCAATCGACAGTCGAAAAACGTCGATTTTTCTCAACTTTGCGGAAAACTCTGTTATGGTTACATTTGAACGTCTGCAACTTGTCAACGTAAAAACGCCACAAGTGACAGTTGGAGAGCATGAAATTCTCCGTTCGGAAAGATCTTTTTAATTTGATCAAAAGAAAATTCAGAAATTCGAAATAACTAAAATCACTTTCTGAACGAGTGTTCCCTTATAAAATAGCATATTTTTTTCAGTAGGTGCTGGTAATTCTTCAACAGTTTGAATATTGGAGGTTGTATTTACATGTGAATATTACAAGAAGTCGAATAAAAAGTTCACTACAGGTTTACAGCCTTAGTTTTTTGGAAGGACCGGTTTGTGAGAATGGTGGTCTGGGTTCGGGTGGATGAGACTCGTCGACTGACCCTTCGAACATCTCTTCGAGGTCCACGCCAAGCGTGGGTCATTTTCAATTTCACTGTTTCCCATATCCCACCGTATATTGGACCTAGCCCACTCAGTTGTTACCCATGCGTGAAAATGTTGTTGGGTCTGTTGTTTCTTTTGATTTGAACATATGAAATTAAGTTTTTGGCCCGTCCCATATAAAAATATGGGGCACCGAAATAAGTCATAGCGAAATAAGGCATACGAAATAATCCATGGATACTTTAATCGGAAAATAAACGAAATAAGCTTTGCATGGACAATATCGGTTTCAAATCGAAATAAGGCATGCGATGAAAACGAAAATAGTCATGCAGTGTCCAGAGCGAGCGAAGCGAGCGTTCATGTTTGTGCGATACTGAGGGTTGTGATCCCTTAAGTGCGGAGCGAGCGTAGCGAGCGGAGCCCACACATGGGACTGTTGTACCCAGAGCGAGCGAAGCGAGCGTCCATGTTTGTGCGATACTGAGGGTTATGATCGCTTAAGCGCGGATCGAGCGTAGCGAGCGGAGCCCACACAAGGGACTGTTGTACCCAGAGCGAGCGAAGCGAGCGTTCATGTTGTGCGATACTGAGGGTTGTGATCCCTTAAGCGCGGAGCGAGCATAGCGAGCGAAGCCCACACAAGCGACTCTTAATTTCGGTTTGGAACGAGCTGGGCTCGCTCCGGTCCTAGGGCGCTGCGAACCCCCGCATGTAGCCCTAGGTCGCCCGTTTCACTCTTTGTACATGTACCTGCACCCGTTTCGTCCTGGCATATCTGCATCCAGCATTTTTATACCCTAGACTTAGAGTATAGGGTATTTTGTTTTTGTCACGACGAAAATATGTAACACCTTCAAGGAGGCTCCGGAGGTATAGCAATGTATATATATAAATGATCAGGATCATTTCCCTTCCTGATTCGATTTAGCCATGTCTGTCTGTCTGTCTGTCTATCTGTCCGTCTGTCTGTCTGTCTATCCGTTCGCACGATAACTTTCGATAGAATGACGCTAGAGACTTGAAATTGGTCAAATGTTGGAAGTATGATCTAGTTGGATGGTATTGAAAATGGGCGTGGTCAGGCCAAGAGAGCACCTACCTCCCCTATATATGTGAAATGATTAAATGTATCTATAACTCCCAATAAACATGAAAAGCTCTAACTTTGAAAGATTGCTTGTGAGGATATTCTTCTACTCTCCTAGAAAGATAAAATTGATCAGTTGAAAACGAACGGTAATTTTCTTACAAAGAGCTACTACCCTACTTTTCAGGTTTTTTGTCTATAATTCCTGAACCTATTGACGTAGACACCTGATTTTTGGCATGTAACCCTGAGGTGAGAAGCTGCTTGAGTTCTAGTAACTTGGGCATAATCAGATCAAAGGAACGCCTACCTCCCCTACAAATTTAAAAAAATTTAATATTAATTTAATTACGACAACTTTCGATAGAATGACACTAGTGAGTTGAAAATTTGTTAGAATATTGTTAGTAAGATCTACTTGGTTGGTATTGAAAATGGGCAAGATCTGGCTCAAGGAACCCCTACCTCCCCTACAAATGAAACGTCAAATAAGCGATAACTTTTGACAGAATCAAGCCAGCGACTTGAAGTTTTGGTCAAATGTTTGAAGTCAGATTGAGTCAGTAGGTATTCAAAATGGGCTAGATCCGACCTAAGGAACCCCTACCTCCCCTGGAAATGAAACTTAAAATAAGCGATAACTTACGACAAAATAATGCTAGCGACTTGGAATTTTGGTTAAATGTTTGTACTAGGATCCAGTTGGCTAATATTGAAAATACGTAAAATCCGACCAACGACACCCCTACTTCCCCTACAAGTGGAACTTCAAATAAGCGATAACTTTCGATAGAGTGAAGCTAGAGACTTGAAATTTTGTCTAAATGTTTGTAGCATGATCTTATTTGTTCGTGGCAATGATGGGCAAGATCCGACCCAAAGAACCCCTACCTCCCCTACAAGTGAAACTTCAAATAAGTGATAACTTTCGATAAAATGAAGCTAGAGACTTGAAATTTCGGTCAAATATTTGTACTGAGATCTAGTTGGTTGTTATTAAAAATGCGCAAGATTCCACAGATGAAACCTCTACCTCCCCTACAAGTGAAACTTCAAATAAGCAATAACTTTCGATAGAATGAAGCTAGCGACTTGAAAAATTCGACAAACATTTGTAGAATGGGTTAGTTAATTGATTTTGATAATGGTCAAGGTCCTCCTGAATGATTGCCAACATCCCCTATAAACTAGCCATATAGGAGACTCACTTTTAATGCATATGGTCGTTACCAATTGATACTTTTGGTATCACCACTAGGTCTGTACCAGTCTAGGGTATATACGCTTCGGACGTGAAGCTTCGGCCTGGTTTTTTTTTTTGCTGCATGGCTACTTTCTGTTTCAACCGAAATTATCCATTAATGCCTTATTTCCAAATGGCTTATTTCATGGTGCCTAAAAATATAATGGACGGGCATATAGTCTGATGCATGCTATTCGTTTGAACGCTTGTTCGGTTGTTCGCTAGTTCACTTGTTCGCTTTCTCGCATGTTCGCTTATTCGTTTGTTCGCTTGTTCGATTGTACGCTTGTTCGTTGGGTAATTTATCCGTTTGTGCATTTGTCCGGGCGCTTCTCATGTTCTGATCTTAACTAAATTTGGTATGTAGGTTTCTTGTGTCACCCTGATTACAAATCGGGGACAGCAATTTTGATCATCAACTGGACTAACGGTATATTCTGCTTGGTTTAAACCAGAGTTACTCTCCTAAGGCCCGTCTTCTCAATGTCTGGTTAAACTGCCAGTTAGCTTTCCGGGACACTAAATTTAACCTTAGAGCATGCAATCCTCAAAATATGATAATGCAGTCCACAGCGCACCTAATGCAGTAGAAAGTCAGCTGATTTTCTTGGCCGAATTCTGCCACCTGTTCTATTCTATTCTACATATGTGCCACCTTTAAGCATTTTTTTACGGCTGAGTTGGTTTCAGATCCGTTTCCTTCGAATGCATATCCAGAACTCTGTTCCTTCTGACCAGTTTAATTGTCTCATTTGAATGTGGAAACGTAAACAGTTGTATATGTCAAAATCTCAGCAGCCCTGTTTGGAATTATTGTCCGATAAATTCTTAACCGGAAGATGAGTAAACGGCACTCATCATTATCTACTAGACATTGAGAAAACGGCCCTAAGTCTTTTTAAAGGTTACTTCTCCAGGTACATATTTTCCGTTGTCGGATTTCAACCATATTTAGTATGTAGCTTCCTTGGGTTATTATAAGTACCATACGGTGATATTTTGGCCCTCCCGCATGTGAGCATCAGAAAAAAGGACTTTCTTTATCGTGAAATGAAACGGAAACCAAACCTTGTGGGTATAGGAGGTATCTGTTGATTCTACGATCGAGATGGATGGCGCATCCGGTACAACCATGAGTTGTATGAACTGTACGATCAGCTGGAACTTTCGAAAATCGTCAAACTATAACGACTTCAATGGGCAAGACAAGTACAACGAATGGACGATGATCGCATATCAAAGTAAGTAATGAATGCAGAACGAGTCGATGGAGCGAGACTGCCTAGACGACCGAAATCTCGTTGGGAGAGCCCAGTAGCTGTTCGGCGTCCACATATACTGGGCTTCCGAGATTGGAGGACGCGGGCACGTGACCGAGATAATTGGAGGACAACGATCCAGGCGGCCAAGTTCCGGCGTCGGGCTGTCGCGCCACGATGATTATGTTGATTCGGGATGATGAGACCAATACACTCAAATACTGTCGAAGGCATTTTTTAGGGTTTTGTAGTAAAACAAAACCCTTATGAAATCGGTCATGCGTCCGTCTGTCTGTCTGTCTGTCTGTCTGTCTGTCCATGAAATATCTCACGAACCGCTGAAGCTACATGCATGAAATTTGGTGAAAATATGTAGAAGTACTATAATTCTCTGGAGAAAGTGATGCGTCGTAATAGGTCAACTTTAGGGGGGGGGGGGGTCCCCATAGAGGGGAAATGAAGGTCGAAATTTTTTTTTCGTCTGGTATAGGCAAGTGGGGTATCGTAAGAAAGGTACCGTCGAGTACATTCCATTTCTGGAATTTTTTTCAAATTTGAAGAAACGGGAAAAGAGGGAGAGTTGAAAATATGTGGTCCGAGTTTGTCCCCCCCCCCCCCTTGCATTTCGAGACCGTTACACTTAGAAATATGAAAATTTACAGAAAAGCGGCATTTCACTAACATAGAAAACTAAAAATAATAGAATTTCAAAATCTCATCAAAAAAGGTTAATAATAGTACATTTCTATTGTTGCAGTTAGCACACCCCTGCACCCTTTAGGCACACCCGAGACCAAAAATATTAATGGCCAATGATAACCAACACCATAGGCAATAAGGTCTCTAAGTTTCATTACAATCATGTAATATTTAATAATAGTACATTCACTTAAAGTTAGGCATTTTTACACTATTCATACAAAAAATACACCTACCGGCTTCGAAGGTGCGAGTACTACTTGCATGTTGTTTTTCGTAGTGCGAATTGCAGTTATTGTTACATATTATGGTTAATTACATTTATGAAAGGGTAAAGATTGGTAGGGGGCGATGTGTTGTAATTGGCCAACTATAACGAGCCGGGGAGGGGGTGGGGCGAAATTAAGGTCAAATTTTGTTTATCGACTGGTATAGGCAAGTCGGGTGTTGTGAGAAAGGTAATGTTGAGTACATTTTATTTTTGGCATTTACTTTAAATTTGAAGAAAGGGGAACAGTGAGGGAGGAGAAAATATTAGATCGTAATTTGTCCCCCCTTGCATTTCGAGACCGTTACACTTAGAAAAATGAAGGAAGGAAGGTGGGTTCCGAATAGCATATAAAACGGGAAATAATGAAATTTGTATATCTCCTCAAAATAGGTTAATAATAGTTTATTTCCATAGTTACTGTTAGCGCACCCTTGCATCCCTTAAACACGTCCGAGATAAAAAGTACAGATGGCCAAGGATAACCAACATTAATATGTTCTAAGTTTCATTACAATCGCCTAATATGAATGGGCATGTAAGATACTATATGATGGGTCAGACATTTTTATTATGTTTTTTTTTTATCCATCTAAGTGGTACCAAGAAAAGCAAGGAGCCGATACTTGCGTACAAATATAAGTGCTTGCTACAAAACCCTCGGATTGCGGGCGTAGCCCTCTATATTCCGGTTTCATTAATTCTTTGGTCAGGAGTGATACCATTTTGAGTCCTTTGGTGTGGAAAAAAGGATATTCCTGGCAATGAAGTGATATATAGGCAAGCTGGGTATCATATGACTTTGGATGTTGAGGTGAATGCGCTAGACTGCTCTTGATGGTGCTCTGTGACCTTGGGTCAGAATACGAGGACATTTTTGCATACGCCAGGTAGATATGGGTATCTCCTGAATCAGTGCGTTAAGAACAATATTTTTCAAAGCAAATCATAGACAACTTGACGGAAAATTTATTAAAATTGCTTCTATTTGCATGGGGCGGGCCTAAAGTGCCGATGAACATCATCGCTCTTTTTGTGTCACTTTCGGTTATGTTATGTGAAAACGATGGACGTTGATGATTAAATTTAATTACATTAGTTGACTCAAACTGTAGTTGGTACTTCTGTGTAGATATTCATTATCTGGAAATGACTGGATTGTGCTGGGCTCAATATGCGGTAACAGACCCACGCGTGGGCGTGAGGTCGTTCTGAGTTAGCCGTGGGTTGTGCGTGGTGCCGCTCGCCTTAAATGTACCCATCTTTGGATAGCTTAAACGCTGAGAGATCAAACAGGAAAAAGATCAAGTTCTTCACTTTAGTCTGAATTAGGGTTCGGGGTCGTGAACTCGGATTTTCCTCTTTTCAGATAACAATAAATTATGTACTATAGTCTTATTATCCAACAGACAAGGGGAGGCTATACGTAATTAACGCAAGCGGTTTCAATACCACCAAATTTGAACTGAAATACTAAATCATTTGTTTTATGTTTTCAGGCTACCTATCTTCATGAGAAATATATGCTTTCCAGAGATAATTTAGAAAGCGTTTATCTATTTCACTGAACGTAAACATATTCGTAGAACATCTTCTTTTCATAGACTGCACCATCTAGGTGTCACCATACACTGTCGAACTCGAGCTCGAACTCGAACCTAGTACAAGTGGACCGGTTTTTTTCACACCTATGTGAAGTGTATGTGTGTGTCAGAGGACATTTGTTCGTGCTCGAGTTCGACAGTGTATGGTGACACTTACAGTTTATGGAGCGGTCTTCTATCTGATGTTTAGGATTACATAAATGTTTAAATACATACTGAGCTATCTGTGACCTCTCGCTTGTTGCGTTTAAACCCAACATGTTCCATCCGTTGTCGACCATATCACCACATGTTGCACCCTTTAAATTGATTTTTCATTCACCTACATTTCCGAAAAGGAGCCAAGCCCAAAAAGAATCCTACCCCCCATAAGGCCATAATAAAAGGATGCACATTGGGACAAAATTTAACAGGTGACGAAAAGATGAGTTTGTTTTGATAAGCCGCTCCCCTCAAAATGTCGAATGTGTAGTCTAAATCTCTGCCCTGAATTAGTGCATCATTTGGGGGCTCCGCTAAGGTGCACATGGGTTTCGTTTGGCTCGGAGTGAACTTCTTGTTTTTATCTCAGATTTTGTTTTCATTCTGCCGTTGTTATTGTTGTTGTCGTGCTATTGCATCGGTGAAGACGATTCTTCTATTGCTGCCGTTGCAGCCACTGTGCTGCCTACACCAGCAGCAGTGTGAGGAAGAAGATACCCGCGCTGTTGTAGGGCATAAACAATTGCTTTGCAGGTCACTGACCTATCAAGTGATTTCAGAGGTTATATGTAGGCCTGTTCGGTACTGAGATTTCAGTACCGGTACTTGATATTTTCAAATACCGGTACCACAAGCGGTATCCCGGTACTCACAGGTATTCGTTCAGTACCGGTACTAGTACCGGTTTTTTTCAGTACCGAGTCTTTTCAACCATGAGCCGGTTTTTTTCAGTACCGGTACTGAGTACCTGTTCTTTTCAGTATCGAGTCTTTTCAGTACCGGGATCCCGGGATCCCGGTACTCAGTACCGAGTCTTTTCAGTACCGAGTCTTTTCACTACCTGTTCTTTTCAGTACCGAGTCTTTTCAGTACCGAGTCTTTTCAGTACCTGTTCTTTTCAGTACCGGGATCCCGGGATTCGAGTACCTGTTCTTTTCCATAAAAAAGACTCGTTCATTGCTGGACCAATTCTTCAGGTTTTTGGAAATTGTTATTGGAAATGTTCATAGAGTCGTGTCGTGCATTAAAAGATTTTTCAGATACACATCGTAGTATAGTATGTTAGTTAGTACGCACATATGTAGATATACGAGTATATGTACATTGTTCATACATAATTGATTTTGAGTTTTGTTAGGAATGAGACTGAGATGAGAGTATTTATTGTATTGGGAATAGGATATGTAATTGGGTATGATGTAAATATGAAATACATATGAACGAATATGTATATGTACGTATGTATTGTACATAATATAATAATATAATGCGTTGCATTGGTCAATAGCCGGCCATACACACACGCTCTATCATCTGCAAACGTACGCCAATTCGATCGCCCCATTTTTTTCCGAATGATTCGCCGCGTTCCCAATCCCCTGCAAAATCGCGTCACCTGGGTCGCCCAATTTTTTTGCGAATGATTCGCGGTGTTTACAATCCCCTCGAAAATGGCGGCACCTGGGTCGCCGAATGATTCGCCGCGTTTGAACGAGTAGTGAAGTTTAAGTAATTTTGTGCGACCAGACGGTTCGTGGCGTTTTCGGTTTGCAGATGATAGAGCAACAACAATTTGTATGGAGACGATGTCTAGTTGGGTGCGTTGTGATTTTGCAGATGATTCGCCGCGACCGAATTTTTATGGGTTATCTATAGTGGCGGTAGTAGTATGTAGCTTGCATAATAAAATATGAGAAGGATGGGTCCACGCAGATATTTTGGTCCTGCTGCAGGTGGTAACGAAAAAAGACATGCTTTGCAAGGAAAGCCCGATCAGACGAGTATTTCCCCATGTAAACAGGGTGGCCATTCAGGGGTGGGCAAAAAAAAGTGCTGGATGCAGATATGCTAGCACGAAACGGCTGCAGGTACATGTACAAAGAGTGAAACGGGCAACCTAGGGCTACATGCGGGGGCTCGCAACGCCCTATTTCCCCATGAAAACAGGATGGTCACTCAGAAGTGGGCAACTCACACAAGCGACTGCTAATTCACAACCCGCAGTATCGCACAAGTGTGCATGGATAATTTCGGTTTGGAACGAGCTGGGCTAGCTCCCCTCCTAGGGCGTTGCGAACCCCCGCGTGTAGCCCTAGGTTGCCCGTTTCACTCTTTGTACATGTACCTGCAGCCGTTTCGTGCTAGCATATCTGTATCCAGCACTTTTTTTTTGCCCACCCCTGAATGGCCACCCTGTTTTCATGGGGAAATACTCGTCTGATCGGGCTTTCCTTGCAAAGCATGTCTTTTTTCGTTACCAAAGGACTCAAAATGCCTTCAGCGGCAGTCTAACGTATTCGTCTCAGCACCCCTAGTCATACAACACCCATCTTGCCTATATATCTCTCCTCATCGATAAACAAATCCTTTTATCCTGACGCACACCTGCAGCAGGACCAAAATACCTGCGTGGACCCATCCTTCTCATATTTTATTATGCAAGCTACTACTACCGCCACTATAGGTAACCCATAAAAATTCGGTCGCGGCGAATCATCTGCAAAATCACAACGCACCCAACTAGACATCGTCTCCATACAAATTGTTGTTGCTCTATCATCTGCAAACCGAAAACGCCACGAACCGTCTGGTCGCACAAAATTACTTAAATTTCACTGCTCGTTCAAACGCGGCGAATCATTCGGTGACCCAGGTGCCGCGATTTTCGAGGGGATTGTAAACGCCGCGAATCATTCGCAAAAAAATTGGGCGATCCAGGTGACGCGATTTTCCAGGTGATTGTAAACGCCGCGAATCATTCGCAAAATAATTGGGCGACCCAGGTGACGCGATTTTGCAGGGGATTGCGAACGCGGCGAATCATTCAGAAAAAAATGGGGCGATCGAATTGGCGTACGTTTGCAGATGATAGAGCGTGTGTGTATGGCCGGCTATTGACCAATGCAACGCATTATATTATGTACATACGTACATATACATATTCGTTTATTCGTTCATATGTATTTCATATTTACATCATACCCAATTACATATCCTATTCTCAATACAATAAATACTCTCATCTCAGTCTCAATCCTAACAAAACTCAAAATCAATTATGTATGAACAATGTACATATACTCGTATATCTACATATGTGCGTACTAACTAACATACTATACTACGATGTGTATCTGAAAAATCTTTCAATGCACGACACGACTCTATGAACATTTCCAATAACAATTTCCAAAAACCTGAAGAATTGGTCCAGCAATGAAGGAGTCTTTTTTATGGAAAAGAACAGGTACTCGAATCCCGGGATCCCGATACTGAAAAGACTCGGTACTGAAAAGACTCGGTACTGAAAAGACTCGGTACTGAAAAGACTCGGTACTGAAAAGAACAGGTACTGAGTACCGGGATCCCGGTACTGAAAAGACTCGGTACTGAAAAGACTCGGTACTCAAAAGACTCGGTACTGAAAAGACTCGGTGCTACTGAAAAGACTCGGTACTGAAAAGACTCGTTGCTGAAAAGACTCGGTACTGGAAAGACTCGGTACTGAAAAGACTCGGTACTGAAAAGACTCGGTACTGAGTACCGGGATCCCGGGATCCCGAATAAAACCGGCTCATGGTTGAAAAGACTCGGTACTGAAATCCCGGGATCCCGGTACTCAATACCGGTACTAAAAAAACCGGGATACCGGTACTCTTAGTTTTTGGTACCGGTACTGAAAAAAAACCGGTACCAAACCGGGATCCCGGTATTAGGAACAGGCCTAGTTATATGTTCGTCTTTTGTACTTGCACCTCTTTGAGCCTTCACACTCGACTCCTTGGATGGAACGAACCACCGTTCACGACCTCCTTTACTTCGTTTACTTCTTGTCCGCGCACGGATGCACTCTCTTCCAGTTAGGGTGTCGTACCTACATTTACATTGCCGTGCTGTACAGAATCGAGAACGAATCGACTTCTTGTTGTGGATGATGCACAGATGCAGATGTTCCATTTGCATCCACCACCTTGTGTTTCTTTGGTGTTGTTGGCTGTTGCTGCTGGCTATTCACTCGCCGCAATCTAAGCGCGTACGAAACGCATCAAGTGGTCAGGAAATCACTCGCAAAAGACCTTTATCTTTGCTACCGAGGCAAATCGATTTTCTTGTGCGTGAATCATTCGGTTGCAGAGTTGTTCCGTTAATTGCAGAAAGGTAGGACGTAGGAGGGCAGAGCATGGTTTGAAGGTTTGGGCGATGTTTAGTTGCGATTGGGAGTTATCGCAATGGTGATTTTATTTTAATTTATCTGTGGAGCGTTGCAATTTAAATTCACGACTAAAACATGTAACTGATGGACGATCCTTTTCTTCCACTTTTTTTAAATGGTGAGAAACTGGGCGAGGATACTTGAAAATTGAGTCTCATTCTTGATAATGTCTGCATATCAAAATACCCCATTCAATAAGGCTTTTTAGATAAAAATGTCGGTACCAAAATAAAATGAACTATGGGGTTATGTTTGGACTAGTTAGAAGGTAAATATACTAAAAGTCCCCGGACCTACGAGGTGTGGAAAAGAGGGGAGGGCGGCGGACAAAGAATGTGCCATTTTTCAGTTCTTAGTAAAGTGCATCTCTAGTCTTTTATAAGGCAGTGAGCTTTATAAAGGAATCCAGGCGAGAAGACAGTATTTAGCATCAGAGCTTAAGCTTACAAAGCTCCTCGCCAATCAGCATTAAAAGAAATTAACCTAATTTAATCATGATTCAATATGCATACCTTAGAGCGAGGCGCAAAGCTGCGAGCACTTTGACGGAATTGTGTGCTTCTCCACGAAGAACGTCGACTATATAAGCGAATCAATCATAAATATCATCTGGTACGGAATGTACTGCTTCGTCCCGCATAGCATCAAGAGAAGAACATCAAACCAACTACCGCCTCTTGGTTTAACAAAGAGTGCAAAGAGGCTATTAGGAAAAAAGAAGCGGCGTACCGTACATACAAACAACGCCCTTGTGTCGAACTGAGAGAGGTCTACAACTCTGCGCGGAACACTTGCAAATCTGTTGTCAATAAAGCTCAATTTCAGTTCGATAGTAAAATCAGACAAAAAGTTTTCGTTGAGCGAAAAGGTAGCAAAGGCTTCTGGTCACTTGTTAAAGCTGTGAAGAATAACTACAGCTGTTATTCCATTCCACCACTTGTACATGATGGGAAAATATATAGTGAATCACTAGAAAAGGCCAATTTGTTTGGTGAAATCTTCGGTGCAAACTCTTGGCTACTGCCCACTACGCAAAATCCACCAGCTACACCCTTATGCGTTTCACACCAGATGTCTTTACATTTCCGCACTTGGGAAGTATTCAAAGTACTCTCATCTCAACTCAAAGCTCGATGTATCAAAATCGGCTGGACCTGATGGCATCTCCCCTTTAGTTCTCAGACATTGCGCTTCCTCATTAGCGAGACCTCTTCGAAAACTATTCAATCTATCCTACTCGACAGGAGTCTTTCCATCAACATGGAAACTGGCTCATGTCCAACCAATCCCAAAAAAAGGTGAAGCATGTGATCCCTCTAACTATTGACCAATAGCATTGACTTCGGTCCTGTCAAAAGTCTTTGAAACCCTTGTCAACAACCAACTTTTGAGCTATCTTGATTCACACCATCTCATCAGCGATCGACAATACTATTTCCGTTCCTCGCACTCAACCGGAGATTTAATGACATATCTCACCGAAAGATGGAATCGATGTATTCATCAATTTGGTGAAGCTAAAATCATTGCCCTCGACATTTCGAAAGCTTTTGACAGAGTTTGGCATCCGGCTCTTTTAGCTAAACTCCAGGCTTTTGGTCTGGGCCCAAAATTAGTTATATAAAGTTTCCTCCATGGCCGTTCGCTTCGAGTCGTCCTTGATGGAGTTAAATGAAATTGCCATACCACCAACGCAGGGGTCCCTCAAGGTACCGTCCTAACACCAACGCTTTTTCTTCTGTTCATCAACGATCTTTTAAGTGTGACATCAAACCCAATTCACAGTTTTGCAGATGACAGCACTCTTGATTCTATTTATACTTTTAACTCTGCAGCTGACCCCTGCCAAAATGCTACATCTTTCAACCGAGATCGCATGTCTGACTCACTAAATAGGGATATCTCAAAAATTATTGCATGGGGGAAAGCGAATCGAGTAGAGTTTAATACCAACAAAACTCAATGTTGTCTTATTTCCAATAACCGCCGTGCCCCATCTACCGCCCAACCCATTCTTGTCGATTGTGTCAGCGTTACTGATTCACTCACATTGAACGTACTCGGTATAAACATATCTAGTAAACTAAATTGGTCTGACCACATCTTCAACATTGCAAAAAATGCAATGAAGTGTCTGAGTTTCATGAATCACTGTAAAAAATACTTTACATCATCTAATTTGGCTCAAATTTATAAGGCCCACATAAGACCGAGACTTGAATATACATAATTCCCGCATATGGGCAGGCGCAGGTCGAACTGCCCTATCCGCATTAGAAAAAGTTCAACGGAAAGCCTTCAAGCTTATTGGCGATGAATCCATAACTTCTCATATAGAGTCGCTTGAAGACCGGCGAAATGTCGGTTGCTTATCACTTTTTTATCGCTACTACAACCGCCGTTGTTCTGCCGAAATATCCAGTCTTATTCCTGAGCTTGCTCTTCTTTCGCGCAACACCCTGCTAGCCTGCCGTGTCCATCCTCATTTTCTTGAACTCAGTAGTAGTCGTACCGTTAAATTCTATGATTCATTTGTATCCAGAACAACGCGAATGTGGAACAACTTACCATCTTTTGTTTTCCCCTGCAGTTATAATCTGCAAAAATTTAAACGAAACGTACACGGTACTTCATTCAAACTCAACCCATCCTAGCCCCACTACCCTAATTTCCTTCCCGCCAAGGCTATGCTCTCGCATCAAAGGGTATCCCCTAAGCCTTAGCATAAACATAAAAAAAATATCAATCCTTTTTTTTGGACTGATGATTTTTTTTTTCTTTGGCGGGAATTTTTTTTACAACAGAGTTGCTTTTGGGAGATTTGGTTTATTTTAAAAGACTCACACAGTCGACTGTTGTTGACTTTCAGGTTCATACGTATAGATCCATGATTCGTCACCTGATTAGATATTATTGACGGCATTTGACCGGCCCCGATTGCATTTTTACAGCATTTGTGTGCACCAATCTACATGAGCCTTTTTTGAGCTTCTGTCAAATTATGTGAAATCCAGCGAGAACAAATCTTTTTGACAGCTGACTAATTATGTAAAATCGTGTGTATGCTTCTCATAATAATGCCCAAGTATGCCTGAATCTCACGGTATGTCACATGGCGATCTTGAATTATCAGGTCCCGTACAGCATCAATGTATTCCGGCCAACAACCGATTTTGGACGACCTTCACGTAACAAATTCGTTATACCAGCGTGTCAAACTGGCGAAATGTGGTGCTTCAACACCAAAAGTGGAAGTAAGTCGATCAATGCACTCTTATCTCGATACTCCATGTCGAAAATCACAGTAAATTATCGTACGAAAATGTTCATGATTTAATTCCATTTTTTTGTCGAGATAAATTGTTCAAGTCACTGTTAATAATACAAACGGTATCCGTATGGCGAAATGTTCTTAGTACATTTGTGCTAAAAAATGTCAATCTTTCCAATGGAAAAGTCAGATTGCCCCTGGCAACACTTGGTATTGTCAAGGCGCACAATATATGGAGCAGTCTCCGTATTTGCGAAAAAGTGATGGTTGCCCGGAAACCTCAATTAAAGTTGAAAAACATTTCCGAACTCACTAAAATAGCCTCACAGTCCCCTGGGCAAATTCGTGAAAACAGCGGTTTTTCTTTTAATTCATTTTCAGGAGATGTCGGTATAGGAGGGTAGAAAAATGGTGGGTGCTGGCCAGAAAAGTGTATAGGGAAGTTCAGGACGGAGATGAGAGGAAGGATGGGAGGCCCAACACGAGAAGAGTTCGTTACTTGACAAACGATCATCGTAGAAAGCTAACTATTATCATACTTGCGAAAAAGTGTAGTTTCCCCGGAAAATTCAATAAAAGTTAAAAAAATATCTTTCAAATCTTTTAAATGCAAATATCGTAAAAGATAAATTTAATTTTTTTTTATCCTTTAAAACAAGTATGCGCTGGAAAAGCGCTGCCCTGTGAGTTAAGATTTTATTGGGAAATTGGATCAATTGAAATTTCGTAATAAACATAGGTATAACCTTTTTTATTTGACGGCAAAAGACCTCTTCCATAGTCCTCCTCGTGGGCGCCCTCTGGAACGGCTAACCAAGCCAACCGAGTTTTACACTGCAAAACATTTGGTAGAGGCACATAACGGTGATCATCCTGAATGGCCAATAACACCAGTGCGTCTCAGGAAATAGGCGAAAGGTGGAGTTGCAACATAGTTGTGAGAGCACCAACACGTCACGCCCAGCTGAAAGATCATCAAAAGAACGCGCAATTAAAAACACCATTGGAGAGCTACCTCCGTGCTATATAAAAAATAGGTCCCTGCGACTCTTAGGACACCTAAGGAAGAAACCCTTCTCCTAAGATTGAGTATGTAGGCTTGTAACCTGCGAACCTGAAATTAATTTACACTCGAAACATTAAACGAGCCGCGGATACCACGGACTGATTCACCGGCAACGACATTCGGCTACAAACAACGGACCACGATCGGTTTTTGGAACGTTCGAACGATGTGGGGCGAGTGCAGTAGTACAAGTCTCGCTGAAGTCGAACGGAAAATGACCGCATATAACATCGATATACTAGGAATGAGCGAAACAAGATGGCCTGGATCGGGAACGAAGTTATCAGTATCACCATGCTCCCAAACAGTGCTGCTCTAGTGTGGAGGGGAAGACGATACCTCACCTCGAATGGCAGGCGTCGGTATCCTGTTGACTAGCGAGGCACGCCTATCTCCAATTGACTGGAAGCCCATCTCCGCCAGCCAGATTTAAATCCAGGGTAAGAAACATCATCAGTGCTACGCCCCCAATGAACCAGCGGATCAATCAGCTAAGGACGCCTTTTAGCAACGGCTTGGCGACACTTTCGACAAGGCTCCCAAGACATAAAAATTACCACGAGGAATCTCAACGCCAAATTTGGGTCTGACAATGTAGGCTTAGAAGACCTAATGGGCAATCATGGTCTAGGCAACAGGAACCAAAATGGCGATATGTTCGTGGAGTTTCGCAACTCTCGTCAGCTCGTTTTCAATCTGGATTTCTCCGAATGGCAGAACAGAAAACCAGGTTGACCATATAACCACTTGCAAGATATGGAGGAACTGTCTCTTAGACGTCAGGTCGAAGCGGGGTGCTGATATTGGCAGCGATCACCAACTTGTTGTCGCAAAAGTACGCTTACGAACGGCAGCGGTCCATTGCCCTCAAAACGCAAGAATCTTGCCACATTTCAATGTGCAAAAGCTTAAAGATCCATCTATAAGACGTTGTTTATTCCACCGCCTTGCATGAAAGAGCTAATGCACCACCACCTTATAAGACCCCTACAATTGTTGATATATGGAACGTCGCTAAGGACTTATTTATTTCGGTGAAACTTTTGCGGGTCGATTGGAGCGCGGAAGAAGGCCATTCATTAGTTACTCTACATGGTCTCTAATCTTGGCACGCAAGAGAATTAAAGAACAAATCAACTCAGCTAATGACGACGCAGTCAAAGTTCAACTTAGAGCTGAACACCGTTCTCTTCAGAAAGACGTGGAAAGAAGCGTAAGACGGGACAAACGCACCAACATCAATGCATTAGCGGAGAATGCAGAGGAAGCGGCTTACCGTGGTGACAGTGGAACCCTTTACAAACTTATCAAGCCATTAACTGGCAAATCTTTTGCAACTGAACATCCCGTGAAAGATAAAGACGGGTCCCTACTGGTCACTGACGAAGATCAACTGCGACGGTGGAGAGAGCACTCCATTGAGGTCGTTAACAACACCTTTAGTTTGGACATTTGAACTCATCTCACCAGAAGTAGAAAATATTCCACAAATAGCCAGTTGATACCAGCCCACCATCTAAACAGGAATTAACTAAATAACGCTATTAAATCGATGGGAAGGTAAAGCCCTGGGGATAGATGGAATTCCGGTGGAACTCTTTAAGGCGGATGTCAACGGATATTCTCCTCCCCCTTATCCAAGAGTGTTGGGAAACCGAAACTCTCCCTAAAGAATGGAAGAAGGGCGTCATTATTAAGATCCCGAAGGAAGGTAACCTGAAGGAATTTGCCTCCTCCCCGCAGTCTCCAAACTGGTGGCAAACATAGTCTTAAACCCGATTAGGCATTCAGTTGAACGCGCACTGAACGATGAACAGGCTGGTTTTCGCGAGGGCTTTTCATGTAGCGACCACATCAACACTCTCCGAATTATTATTCAACAATCCGCAGAGTGGAGATCCTCATTACATCTCATGTTCATCGGTTTCATGAAGGCGTTTGACAGCGTTGACCGGGAACACATCTGGAAGGCTTTACATAGAAGAGGTAGATAAAATCATATCCATCATCAAGGAGTCCTATAGCGGAGCCCAATGTCACGTCTTACACAAGGGTAAGCTTTCAGATCCCTTCGAGGTACATAGCGGAGTAAGACAAGGCTGCATTTTGTCACCTATATTGTTTTTGATTGCCATTAACGACGTACTCTGCAGTGCGCTTCATGAACACCAGAGCAAAGGTATCAGATGGAACCTGTTCGAATACCTTCAACGCCTGGATTACGCTGACGATATTTGTCTTCTTTCGAATATATCGGATCATCTTGTTCAAGTGACGGATGCTCTGCACCGCGAAAGTCGCAATGCGCGGCTTAAAATGAACACTGCCAAAACTAAGTACTTGAGCTTGGATCCAGGAAGACAGTGCGAAATTTGTGTTTCGGGGCAGACGGTAGAAAGGGTGGAGAATTTTTATTACCTCGGAAGAGTAGTTACAGCAGATGGTGGAGCGGATGCTGATGTACTGTCTCGCATCAATAAGGCTTTTTCAGTTCGACTCCTTTCTGGCAAAACAACATCTCCAGAAGTACCAAACTCAGGATCTTCGAAACCAACGTAAAATCTGTTCTTCTTTATGGCTGTTCAACTTGGAAGGTGACCAGGGCGATAACAACTAGATCGCAAACTTTCGTGAACCAGTGTCTACGGCGCATCCTACAAATACGATGGCTGGAGGTCATTTCTAACGACGACGTTCAGTTGATTGCTGGCCAGGACAGGATAGGCACCTGCATAAAAAGGCGAAAGTGGCAATGGATAGGTCACACACTTCGAAAAGGGCTGGAAAATATTGCTAAACAGGCCTTCAATTGGAACCCACAGGGAACCGATGCAAGTCGCCGCATTGGACGACCTAGAAACACCTGAAGGAGATCAGTTGAGGTCGAGGGTTGTAACGGACGGTTTGGTGGGCATCCGAAGATGTGTAGGCCGGACCGTGTAGGTCGGGCTATGCCATCTGGCGAAGAAAAAGCTAAGCAGCGGCCTATGCTTGCTGTAGCTCAGTTCGGGAGATGTGGGCGGGGTTTTCGCCGCTCGTTGCCCCTGTCCTTTACGTATTAACAAAATTTCATAGGCTTGGGGAAGACAACACAAACAAGGGAGGTAAAAATGGGGGAAAGAAAAAATAGTCGAAAAGGATGGAATGGTTGGCTGATGGATCAGACGCCCACACTTTCGAATTCGGGTCCGGGTGTAATGGGACCCTCAGCCTCTGGTTTCGTACCACCAACAGATCACTACTTATCAGGTGCTGCTTCGATCTGCCGGTGGGAGCAGCACTACCAGACCATAATATGGTTCATTACAGGGTAAGTCATTAGGCAAATCGTGGAGTCAGTTGAAGGCGATGGCGGCGAACAGGACGAGATGGAAAGTCGGCTTGGTTAATGTCCTATGCCCCACAACGGGTTGACAGGATCCAGAGAGAGAGAGATGTAAATTCTTTTAAGCTGAATTTTTAATGCAAAAAATAGTTATTGAAAATTGCATAAACTTTCCGAATTCTTTCAAACACGAAAAAAATGCGTGCAATAACTTCCATAATGTCATATTATGGGGCGCCATAAAAGTTGAGTCCCGGGCCCGGATTTTCTCTCGACCGGCCTTGGTCGCTTCATCCATTCAAAAATACAATAATATTACAATAGCTTCATTTACCAACGGAACTGGCATCATCAGCCGTATCCCTTACATCCCTAGTACGAACAATCAAAGAAATGAACAATTAGATTTTGTTTCTAATAGCCGCCATACATTATTCGATCCGTCGTCCGATCGATCGGCCGATGGATCGCCACAAAATATCTGCCGATCTCCACTGCACACACACTGTACGATTTTCGTGCGATGCGATAACGAATGACAATTCAAATGAAACCGGAATATAGAGGGCTACGCCCGCAATCCGAGGGTTTTGTAGCAAACGCTTATTTTGGTATATAAATATCGGCTCCTTGCTCTTCTTGATACCACTCAGATGGACAAAAAAAAAACATAATTAAACTGTCTTACCCACTTACATTTTACATGCCAATTCATATTACGTGATTGTAACGAAACTTAGAACATATTATTGCCTAAGGTGTTGGTTATCGTTGGCCATCAGTACTTTTGACCTCGAAAGTGTTTAAGGCATGCAGGGGTGTGCTAACTGTAACTACAGAAATAAACTATTATTTACCTATTCCGAGAAGATATACAGATTCCATTATTTTCCATTTTATATACTATTCGGAACCCAACTTCCTGTAAGTTTTCATAATTCTAACAGTCTCGAAATGCCACGGGGGGGATATACGAACTAATATTTTCTCCCCCCCCCACTATTCACCTTTCTACAAATTTCAAGAAAATGCGAAAAAATGGAATGTACTCAACATTACCTTTCTCACGACACCTCACTTGCCTATACCAGTCGATAAAAAAAAATTTGACCTTAATTTCACCTCTATGTGGACCCCTCCCCCTTCCACCCGGTAAAGTTTGCCAATTACGACGCAGCGCCCCCAACTAATCTTTACCCTTTCAGAAATGATTAATTAAATAACTGCAATTCGCACTACGAAAAACAACATGAAAGTAGTGCTCACACCTATTAGGCCGGTAGGTGTAATTTTTATGTGGATAGTGTCAAAATGCCTACTACTACTTTGCCTTAACCCCTAGCGGGGCATAGCGCGTCAACTACTCCTGCGCGCCATCGTACTCTGTTCTGGGCAATGGGGCGCAACTCCCCAAAAGACTTACCCAGTACCTGACACTCCTTTGCCACAGATCGACGCCATGTGATTCGAGGACCCCCTCTTGGTCGGCCTTGGTTGGAAATGGGGTTCCATTTCATGGCATGCATAGCAATGCAGTTATCACTCTTCCGCAATGTGTGACCTATCCACTGCCATTTTCGCCTGCGTATCAATTCGTCGATTGGCATCTGACCCGTACGCCGACTTAGCTCTTCATTTGATATTGTTTCGGGCCAGAAAATTCTTAAAATTCGACGAAGACATGAGTTGACGAAAACTTGCAGCTTTCTGGTAACTCCTACGGAAACTTTCCATGTACTGCTCCCATACAAAAGCACTGACAGTACCAGGGAGCGAAACAGGCCCAGCTTGGTCTTGATGCTGAGATAACTGCCCTGCCAGATTTTGGACAGCATGCCGTATGCGCGTTTAGCCTGGTTGATACGACGAGCGATGTCCTGCTCCGTACCACCATTTTCGGCAACAATGCTACCCAGGTAGACGAAGTTGTCCACCTTCTCCACAGGCTGCCCATTAATATTGATGGCAATAGGTGTCGGATTTCTTTTTCGCAACGGCGGGCTAAGCACCTTGGTCTTGTTGGTATTAATCTTTAGCCCAACCTTGCCTGCCTCCCTCTCGAGATCCAACGCCATTGCGGACAGATCCATGATTTTGTGGGAGAGTAGGCATATGTCGTCAGCGTAGTCAAGATGTTGTAGATAAGATGTCAAAGTCCATTGAATTCCTCTGTCGAGTCCGGATAGGGCTGCATGTAACACATCGCCGATCACAATGAGGAATAGGATCGGTGAGAGGATGCACCCCTGCCGCACTCCACTGCGAATCTCAAAGTCCCCCGACACCTTACCTTTATGCAGAACGCGACATTTCGCGCCGTCATAGGTTGCCTTAATAATAGCCACAAGCTTCTCAGGGATGCCTCTCCTGCGCAAGGCCTCCCATATAGAATCCCGGTTCACACTATCGAAAGCCTTTTCGAAATCGATGAAAAGCAAGTGAAGCGGAGAATCGTATTCAGCGCATTGCTCGATGATGATTCGCAAGGTGTTAATGTGATCGACACAGGAGAATCCGGATCGAAAGCCAGCCTGCTCTTCATCAATTGTGCTTTCTAAGTGGGCCTTTAGTCTTTCCAGGACGATTTTAGCTATTATCTTGGCAACGGCAGGAAGCACACAAATGCCTCTCCAATTATTACAGTCTGTGAGGCTACCCTTCTTTGGAAGTTTGATGATCAAACCTTCCTTCCACTCAGTGGGAAAGGTCTCTGTATTCCACGCTTTATCAACAAGTGGGTGCAGCAAATCGGCAGTTACGCTTGGCGCTGCTTGATAAAGTTCGGCAGGGATGCCGTCAAGTCCGGCGGCCTTTCCTCGTTTTAGTGCAATAATTGCAGTGACTATTTCCTCTTTAGTCGGGGCAGTGGACCGTATACGCACATTTTGATGGTTAGCTAAATTATCTATATGAGGGGGAACTTCACCAGAGGTTACACGGTTCAAGACCGCGGCGAAGTGTTCTTTCCACCGCCTCATTTGATCTTCTTCCAAGATAAGTAGCTTTCCATCACTATCTTTCACCGGATGTTGGCAGGAGTTACGACCACCTGTAAACTCCTTGATGACACCGTATACGGCGTTTAAGTTGTTACTTCTAGCGGCTTCTTCTGCTGACGCTAAAAGAGAATTGGCATAAACTCTTTTATCGCGTCGCACACTACGCTGAACTTCTCGAGCTTTCTGACGGTAAAGGAGTTCGATGCTGCTTCGATTGTCGTCTGATGCTGCAGCCAAGCGAACTTTCAGCTCCTTTCTTTCAACAATCCGCTGCCATGAAGCGTCGGACATCCAGGGCTTATTCCGGCAATCCGGGTTTGGGCCAAGGATGGTATTTGCGCTATCAATGTACGCATTTTTTATGGCATCCCAGTTTTCGTTTATGTCACTATCTGGGTGACTAGTTATCTCAGCCGCTTTTTGCGCAAGATGGTCATTATATTGTTGTAAGACAGCTGGATTTTTTAGTCGAGCGGTGTTGAATTTGCGGGGCCTGGATCTTTCGTCGCTGGGGCGGCGCACGGCTGCAATACGCAATCGAACATTAGCGATCATAAGATAATGGTCTCTTCCCATCCCAATATCGGCACCCTTCTTGTTTCGCACGTCCAGGAGGCAACTCTTGAATCTTTTACTAATGGCAAAATGGTCGATCTGATTTTGTGTTCTGCGCCGATCAACAGAGGACCAACTGATTTTGTGGTGGTCCTTATGCTCAAACATAGAACCACCGATGAAGAGACTGTGAAAGTTGCAGAACTCTACAAATCTTTCACCGTTGTCATTACGATCACCAAGACCGTGTCTCCCCATCACATGTCTGAGCCCATAGTTATCAGCGCCAACTTTCGCATTCAAATCAGCCATAACCATTATAATGTCACCTTTAGGTGTTCTGCTCTGAACGGCGTTTAGTTCTTCGTAGAAGGAGTCTTTTGCCAAGACATTGTCGGGTTCAGTAGGGGCATAACATTGTATTATTGAGATGTTCCTCATTTTGGTCCGGAACCTGGCGGTCAAGACCCTGTCAGAGACCGGTTCCCAGGATAAGAGACAGTTTCGCGCGGCTCTGGTTAAAAGGAGCCCCACACCTGACTCACGACGACTACCGGTAGCTTTACCGGAATACAACATTACAGTGCTGCCCGTTGGAGAGATGAATTCTCCGCTGTTCCACCATCTTATCTCACTAACTCCTAAGATATTTAATTTGTACCTCAGAAATTCACTCTCTAATTGAAGAAATCGTGCGTTCTGGGGACCTTCTGATCCATTGTCCAGGAGAGTACGCACATTCCAGAATCCAATCTTTGTCATTGTACGATAGCTAAAAGTCGTAACCGTTGAGTCAGTCCTTATCCGAGGCATAGTTGACGTTTCGTTAGCATATAAAGATTTCGGATAGTGCAAGTTGCTGGCATACACATCCTGTCCTTTGATTGTCGGTTTTAACGACAGGCCCTCAAAGGGAAAGGCCGTGGTATTTTTTTCACACCCCACACCACAGTATGGTATTTCAATTGCAGTGCCATTTAAATCATTAGAATCCTTCAAATTTCATCATTTAATAATTTGGTAATTTGACATTCACTTGCGATAATCACGTACACCATCCCATCGATCTTCACCGACGGATCGCCCGAAAATCGCACTAAAATATCGGCAGATCAAAATTGATAGGCCGATCGGTGCGATTTCCACATACACAGGCCGATCCGTCGGCCGATATCGATATCGGGCGACGGATCGGCCGATCGATCGGTGTGTGTATGGCACGTTTACGGAGCTCACAACAGACAGTTAATTCTCAAAAATAATCTTAACAAGACAATTGACAACCATTACGCAACCAGCAATGCCAATTATACGGATATACATACATACATAATTTGTAGTAATTTGAAATCGTTGGAACATCGCCAGGAAAGTACCCCCCGTAGTATCCACCGCGTTGGGCAAAACGGCTATCGCACCCAATTTTAATTTTTGCCACTCTCCAACAATGCTCACGTCTCCATTATCCGCACTAGCAGTTTCGCTGTCGCTGCCCATTCAATCGAAAGTGGCCAAACACTTCCCCCGTGAAATTTGCACCAGAAATAAATCGGCTACTGCGGCTATCAAAATGCACTTGACGCGATCTGGGCCTCTGACGACGTCGCGACGGACAGCAACGCGAATATCCTTTGTGTTTCATCTCGCGCCAGACACACTCCGACGTCATCAGCCAAGCGGACAAATAGATCGATGGACGTGCGGGTCCATTGCACCATCGCATCGTCGCGCCAGTATCCAAATCTGAAATCCATCTCAAAGACTCACTCACTTGCTGCTCTAATTGCGGCCGTCCGTTGGCAAATCGCCGAGCCGACCTCATCCGCCTCCGCCCGCAGAGCGCAGACAGCACCTGGCCAACGTGTCCGTGTCGTCCCTACGTTGCTGGACTTATCAGCGTCTCACGAACGAGTTTCGACTTGCAACGACGCAATTTCCAAATTGGACCAAACGTCTCCCGAAATCCCATGAGGAGGTAGCCACGACACCACCTGTGCCCTGAGACGAGCCCAGATCCCAGAGGCTGCGTCAAAGGGTCGCCATCCTAATCTCCCCGCGGGGCAGAGACGCACGCAACGGACGGAGGACAAGAACCCGACACGATGGCTGACGACCAGGCAGCATCCACCAGCAACAAAAAATCACGCCATGCATTGGATGTCAGCAGAGCGGGCTCGGTGGAGGGACATTCAGCGCACTGCACTGCACACTTTTCGCTTTTATCGCCTATGTTTCCATTTTTCCAGTGCTCAGCCTGCGTTGCGTCTTTTCAAGTTTTCTTGTTGCTGTTTTCGTTTTGTTGCCGTGTTCCTCGCCCGTGTGCATGTGCCTGACATCGTGTTTTTTCTGATTGTTTTTTTTTTTAGTTTTTTTCCCTCGGAACCGAAGCCTATGCTTCTTGGGTTTTGTTTTGGTTCAGTGTTTATCGACCTCTTTGTTTTGAGGTTGATTTTCGCGCGGTCGAGCCCGCACCACTACAAGTACAGCGACAAGTAGCGCACAAAAGCGGGTTTTCGTTTTGTTTTGGTCTCTTTCGCATGGAAGCGTGGCCGCAGTGGAAGCGGGCAAGTGACAACATTTCTTTTGCTAGTCCATGGGCCTTATGTATTCGCCATCTACCGACTTGCCTATTTGGGGAAGCTGAGCACGGGCTGGGGCTGCCGTGATACGACATTTCGAGGGGCTCCGTGGGGATTGGTACGATGCAGAGCTACCGTTTTACATTTATATTTAATAATCTTTAATTGAAATGTATAGCAGGCAGGTTAAATTACGGAGTAAAATCAATGAGTTTGATGAGATTTGACGACATAAAGGCAAAAAACCGCCGAGTATTAAGTCGCGGCAAGTAAATTACACAAGTTTACAATAACATCGGTCAACTTTGGATCCGCGAAAACGAGAGTGCATTTTAACGTACTTTTGCCCTCTGAATGCAAATATTAGGCGCGTTTTTTTAAACAGCTATGCAGAGCAGAGCAGGTTAACACCATACAATTACACTAATTATTTGATGTAAGCTGCTCTGGATAGAATAGACCAAGATCCCAGGGCTCCCAGATGTTACTTATTTTCGTAAGTATTAGAGAGAGTAACAAAATGTGCGGGTTGGTACTACTCAATTGCCCTAATCTCTTGTGGGGCATAGCGCGTTAACTGTTTCACGTGGCCCAGTTATTGGCTTCAGAGGATGCAGTTGCCAGCATGCACCTCTTGCACATCCATGGCCACGAACGTCGTCGTGGACGGGATTCGAACCCGAAACGCCGGTAGTCAAACATGAGACTGATGCCTCAACACACTGCGCTACCGGTCGTGTTAGTATATGTATACTTTGAACGTATGCTTACCTGCTAGCTTGGGCCGATGACCAATTTACAGTAAACAGGTGCCAAAGGTGCGTAAAAAAATTATTAATTTTTCTTAAATTCTGAGTGCTTACAAAAAGTCTTGAAATAATTCTCAAAGTGTCATAATGTAAAAATTAAGACTGAGGCAATTAGTAACGTAACGATTTTTTTTGCGAGCTTTAAAGCATCTGGCGGAAATTACCGCCGACGGGAAGTGTCTGGCAGTGTTGATTATTAACTTTTAACAATATTCTGTAAAACATACGTAAAAATCAGCACTCAGAATTTAAGAAAATTTAATAATTTTTTTACGTACCTTTGGCACCTGGTACCTTTGGCCCTGGGATCTTGGACTAGAAGGCTAGTACAAGAATGCTGCTCTGTTAGTACAATAGACGCTCACTTCTATTAATAAATAAATGCAGGACCCGCGATATTTTGAGTTTCCGAGGCCCGGTGTCACAAAATCACTTCTCACTGGGATTTCTTGTCAATTATCGCTCGCGTCACCCTAAGACTCTTAAATTTGCAAAAAAAAAAAAATAATTTTAATAATTTTTTAACTATATTTTTAATATTCATTTTTATTTTTTTTCGTATTCTCGTTTTTTTTTGTTTTTGTTTTAATGATTTGTACTGAATGTTTGGTATGTTTAAAACTGGTGAAAATATTGTTGCACGCAGAGCGAGCGAAGCGAGCGTTTATGTTTGTGCGATACTGAGGGTTGCGATCCCTTAAGCGCAGATCGAGCGTACCAAGCGGAGCCCACGCAAGGGGACTTGCGAATATTACAATTTGCCATGCCTTCAATATACCAAACATTCAGTATAAATCATGAAAAAATAATTAAAAATAAAAAAGATATAAATGCTTAAAAAAAATTAAAAGTGACAAAGTGAAAAGTGACAATCCGAGTGAAAAGTAATTTCCCCACCGCGGGCCCCGGAAACTAAAAGGTTGCCCATTTTCGCCCAAATACACACAATAGCCCTAACCCCTTGTGGGGCATAGCGCGTCAACTGTTCCATGGGGCCCAGTTAACGTTTCGTTGGCATAAAATATAAAATTAGTTTTGGGGAATGCAGTTGCCAGCATGCACCTCCAGCTCCCCCATTTAGTCGCTTGCCTACGACAAGTCGGGAAATGCTGTGGCTTATTATTACGCCCCGCACAACAGGGGGGAAATATCACAAACATCCATGGCCGCGAACGTCGTTGTGGACGGGATTCGAACCCAAAACGCCAGTTGTCAGACATGAGACTGATGCCTCTACGCACTGAGCTACCGGTCGCCCCAAAATACGATGTTAAACCAAAAGATTTGACGTCCTCTTTTCGAAAAATGAATCTTGCCCCGTCCTCACTTGTCGGAAGTAAGCTGAAGAAGCGTGTAAAGCTGATGTTTCAGGTCGACGAACCACTCTCATCGAAGTGGCGGCCTAGTGGCGTGCACTGAATGTGGGACACTATTCTATACTGGACAACTGGATCTCCCCGGGGAGATGTGCTACATTACTCCAAAATATCATGTTGGCAGAAACTTCACTAGTCTGATTCCGTCGAGGAATCTATGGTCGGGGGATATGCCCTTGACCATCGAACTCATAATCATCTATGGATCTAAGACCGACGAAGGGGTCGTGGTTGGCATATACTCAACACGAATGGGGTCATTGCGTATTCCCGACTTTTCAAGTATCTTACAGGTGGAGGTTCCGGCGATCTCCGAAGTCATGTCACTACTGTGGCGGACATCACTATTTACGCGGACATTCACGCATTGTCCGGCCTTGGCTGGCAGAAAAAGGAGATTTTCGTCTTCTACGATCTGGATAATCCTAGGAATATGACTGCCACACGGCTCATTGCCAGTACAGGCTGGTTTAATATGTAAGTAGGTTCCAATGGAGGTGATTTTTTTGTGGTACGACAACAGACGCAATGGAAGTTCAAGTGTGCTGTGATGCATCATGGCAGCCCTTGCACCTAACTGTAAGTTTTTCGTTAACATTTTCGTAAGAAAATTAAAAATATAAATATAAGTTTCGAGCGGTGATTAAACACTTATATTTAAAGGCTTAACACCGAAAGAGATCAAAGCTGAGTTCGATGAAGTCCATGGCACATCTGCTTCTGTGTTTGCAACTGTTTTTAATTGGGTAAATGAGTTTAAACGTAGCCGTACATCCACAAAAGATGAACGTTCGGGACGTCGAGTGGTAGTGACTACTCCCGAAATGATTGAGAAAATCCATGATATGGTTTTGAGTGATCAACCGATCAAAACGGGAGAAAAAGTTGAGGTGACAGGCATATCGCAAGGTGCAGTATTTTCAATTTTGCACGGAAAATTGAATGTGAAAAAAATCTCGTCAATATAAGTGCCGCGTTTTAGATTAATAATAGTATGTTTCTATAGTTACAGTTGGGACACCCGTGCACCCTTCAAACACATCCCAGGTCAAAAATATTGATGGCTAACGATAATCAACACCATGGGCAATAATATCTTCAAGTTTCGTAATAATCACGTAATATTTAGTAATAGTACATTCATTTGAATTTGAACATTTTGATACCATCCATACAAAAAATGCACATAACAGGCTTGTACTATATTCTAGTACTACGAGTACTACATACTTCAATTGCATATTGTTTTTCGTAGAGCTACATAATTGGAGTTAACCATTTTTGAAAGGGTAGAGATTGGTGGGGAAAGGGAGGGGGAGCTAGGCTGGTCGCTGACTCTACTTTCTATAATTATTCAAACAATTTATTTTTACTATCAATTTTTTACGCAAGCTTGCAATGTCGTCTTAAGATGAATGGCTAAGCATCTCCAAGAGTTGGACAGTTTATCTCCTATTGGCATGGGACACTACAAAACCCTCGGATTGCGGGCGTAGCCCTCTATTTTCCGGTTTCATTAATGGTTGACATCGAAGCAGAGTCCCGGTAAACTTTTGTTATCTTCGGATGAATTTCCATCCAAAGCGAAGAATTTTCTGACTGCACGATATTCAAGTTTCTCCATTTTAACGAAAACGTGACTTGGGTAGTAGGGTAATAACGTTGAAAATCTCTAGATTCACAATTCGCTTGATTAAAAAAAAAATAGCTGACGCAACAGTCCAATTTGAACCATGGCCTCGAGATGAGTTAGCATCATCTCATTTTCTAGATCGTGACGGTTTGTCTTGTGCAGAGGTGTGTGATCAGCAACACGCTCAACCGAGAGTCAACCAGGTTGCACTTAAATGTTAATTTGTAAAACGGGGGGCTCCCGCAGATTGGTTAAACGCGGCCTTTGCAACAAACACTTCCAGAAAGAAAATAAAAATCAAAAGTAGTGTAGTGAAATTTCAAGATTTTCCAATTGCTCATATATCTATTACAACACCATTAACGCAATCGGCCCAAATTATCGGAACAGGTGTTCAACAAAATGCACTCGAAGTATGTATTTGCTTCTCCCTATTTCCCACACGAAAGACTAAATCCAAACAATACTGTCCGGAGAAAAGTCTCAAATTTCATATACATTATCTTCTCGTACGGCAGCTCCGACACTCAAGCAACCGCCAGCCAAGAAAAGATAAATCCGTGGTGGCTACCTACGACCATAAGAAAACGAAGAAAGCGCGACGGGCACGAGAGCAGCAGCCCACTGACATATTGCAATTGCATGCCACTTCCCAATCATCGCGTCTCAACCGGTTCCCCGCTAGTTGCGTCGTTCGCTACACATGGCCATCGTCGTCACCTCATCCAAGAACTTGTTCTTTTCCTTATGGCCTATGTACTAGGCTCGGGTGGGAGTTGAATAGTGCATTTTCCCCGCCACGGGTTCTTCTCGGTGCAGCAGGGGAATTTAGAACTGCAACGATCCGCGAGCGATCAGTCCATTATATACTATTTATTCTCAGACGCTATCTACTGGCGACATACGTGTCGTGTACATAAACGAGCAGTACATAAAATAATAGTTTTTGGTTAAACTTGATCGGTGAGAGCAGGGTGGTGGCCTGAACGGAGCCTGATAGGGTGGCAGCAGTTCTGTTATTGATGCTTTGTGTTCTTATTTATGTATCGTCTCTCGTTATGTATTTCTTTATTTATTTATTAGTTACTTGGCTGGGTCGTGGTACAGTTCTCGTCGCGGCACTGGCTCTCGTTTTGTTCTTGCACTTGGCGCATCGTGTCGTATGCTAGCGTGGATGTACAGACATGCGGTTATATACTTTCCGTCGCTATCCGTGGCCTGTGTAATACATAGAACATGGGCCCCGACACATATCCCGCGTATGATTGATGCGTTGCTGGGCGTTTGCGGTCGCGGTATGTTGGCAGCCTTGTTGTTTGTATCCTACACTAGCAACAAGAAAGAACCAACGTTGGTGCATCGGCCCGCGTGCAAGCGAGCGCTGGTTCTGCTGCTCTAGCCGCTGGATCGGATGCGGAAAGGGAACTTGAAACGGGCGGCTGGGCCGCAATCAGTTGAATCCAAACAACGAAGCGAGTTGGACGTGTCCTGTGTGTTGTGGCTGCCAGTTCTAAGCGCGCGACGTTCCCAAATCACTGAGTGTGTTGTTGGCTGTGTGTGGTGACTGTGGCTGGTGTGTGCATTCTGAGTGAGGAACGTGTGGCCTAGAAAATTTGCCCGCCAAAAACTCGGAACAGCATTCGCGGTCGAGTGTCGTCGGCGTATCCGTATCAAACGAGATTTGTTAATTGGCCACTGATGCGTGCAATTTGTTTATGTTCCGCCAATTGGTCGTGGAAATTTGGCTAGCACGGTGCGCGCTCTAAAAGCGACTTTCATTCAGAATTTTTGGTCAGAACGCGCGAATCGTCTATTGGTCAAGTGCGCGTGACACGTCCCAAAGTGCTCGACGCCAAACCACCGCCACCCGAATTATTTGTTGCGTGTCAACAAGTGCACAAAACTTTTCGCTGCAACAATTTCGCAATCGCGCTTAACAGGCGAGACGAACGCGAGATCCTGAGGGATGCGTGAATATGTTCAGGAAATGGATAGAACCTACTTCAAACGACATCCTGACTAACACTCCTCGCGAGTTAAATCAATTAGTGCATTAACAGTCGTCGAAAGATGTGCACCCAATAAGTGATTGTATACAAATGTTGCATCATGTTGCCGAAAATGCAGCGATTTTGTTAACACACTTTGCTTAACCCTTTCGATGCAATCATGCGCCGATTCAATAAACGCGCACTTAATAACTAACAAAATAAGAAACGACTGAAAACTAACACTGAAATCGCACAAGTCAATTAGAAGTGTGTGGTGTCGTGCTAACATTTTTGTTGTAGTTACGAAATATAGAAAAAGACAAGTGTTCTTTTGCTTACAAAGAGCAAGTTGTAGTTATTGTGACTAAACGAATTAAAATATTATAGTGCTAAATAGAGTTGACAATTTTTTGTGTAGCTATTCTATACAAGTCAAAAAATGGCTGTGCCCTTTTACCTTCCCGATCAGGATGATCAGGGAGCTTCCGGCGGCAGTAGCAGTGGGAGCAGTGCCGGAAGTTCACCAAACACAACAACCTCAGCGACGCAAACTCCTTTACCGAGCCCGGCAACGGTTAACGGTGAGCAATTGGTGCAGGCCTTCATGGAGGTCCTGTATCGTTGCTCCACTTCGCCATCATCGACAGGAGGTAAGTTTTGGATTTGTTTGTTTTTTACCAGGTGTCCTTTTTGGGTGGGATAGTAATGATCTATAATATACAAATATTATGGATCATACTTTGGTTAGGGACGACTGACGCGCCATATTTTATGGACGACTCATTTACGATAAATCTAAAATACGAGTGGCTTGAAAATATAAAAAATTAAATGATGATGCATCATAGTAGTACCTAAAGCGGAAATTTATTGTACATACAATTCTAACGCTGGATTTCCCCACACAAAAGTTTCAACTTTAAAGCTAAATATATATATAAAGAGTTCCACTTTCTCTGTGTTGGATGTACTGATACTAATTTTCGTAAACTCAGTAAAGAGAGAAAGAAAAAACTTTGATTGCGATAATTGCAAAGAAACAAATGAAACAATGCTTGTCACAATTCAAAAAGAACTCTCTAGCTATAAAAATGAGATTCAAGAGCTAAAAAATTTCTTTAAAAATGGGTTGGAAGATTATAAGAAGTCTCTTGAATACTGTTGTTCGAAAATTTATGATTTCAATATCAAAATAGAGAAGTATGAAGAGAAGATAGTTAACAACTCAAGCGTTTGCGAGAAATTGACATCTGAAAATAACACACTTAAAAAGCAAATGAATGAAATATCTTACCTTGTCAACCAGCTGGAACAAGAAAAATTAGAAAATGATATAGAAATAGTAGGTATATCAAAGACACCCAATGAATAGACCAATAATAGTACGATTTAAATCGAAGGAAGAGGGAAACCTTTGGTTGGGAAAGTCTCAATTGATTAAATACAGTCTACGTTGTAATAATTTATATAAAAGCTTGCCTACAACTAAATTTTACATAAATAGTAGTCTTACGAAAACATTTAAAAACTGTTGTACAATACGAAGCAATTTGCCGAAGAAACTTGGATAAAAAATTACGATATACTTCTTCGTAAATCCGAACAATCAAAGTCAATCAAAGTCTTTAAAATAAAATCTGATTCAAACTTGAATATTAATTTCCTGAAGTACAATAATTTATTTGTATATTTTTTTTAATTTTTTTTCTTTGGTAAAAAACTTAAATATTTTTAATCAGAATAGTGGCAAATTTCACTCATACAAATAATATACTAAATTTTGGAGAAATTAAAACTAATGAAATCAAAGCAACAAACGAATGCAAAGCATTATTAATGAATGGAACCAATAACATAGGAAAAAGAATTCTTCATTTCAATATAAGGAGTGTTAAAAAAAACTTTGAAGAATTATTAATATTATTACATGAATTAGAACTTAATGTTGATATTATAGTATTTACAGAAACCCAACACTCAACTACACTTGCGAGCAAAAATACTGAATCAAACCGGAAAGCACGTGTATTTGTATGCATATTTTGAAAAGTACATTATGTATCCCTACAAATCGTATATCATTAGAAAACTTGAAATCTTAGCTTTACATTAATACCAGTTTTAACAATATTTGAAGATAGATTTTAAAAGAGTGGGGCTTGAAATCAAAAAGTAGGTGAAATGGGGATTTTAGAAAATGGAGTGTGGTCAGGTTTTTGTTAAATAAAACAAATTAAAAAAAAAAAAACAAAATTGTTTATTTATTAATATCTGGTATTACCACCTCTTGCTCTAATCACAGCTTGTACTCGATTTTTAATTGAAATTATTAATTTTTTAATGGTATCTTGAGGAATTTTGCTCCATTAAGGCCTCCTTCAATTCGTCGATAGTGGAAGGCGCGGAATTTCTGTGTCGGACTCTTCTTTTGAGCTCGTCCCACAAGTGCTCGTTGGGATTTAAGTCTGGACTGCGTGCAGGCCAGTCAATTGTCGCAATATTACCTTCGTTCAGGAACTGCTGTGCTTGACGCGATGTGTGACATCGTGCATTGAAGTAAAGTTGTCGCCAATAGATGCTGCGTAGGGAACAACATGGCCACGTCGAATACCGGTAATATACCGTTCGGCTATCAGTCCTCCTCCTCGGCCTCCAGAGGGCATGAATACAATTTCCGTTTTTGAATCCACAGAGATATCGGCCCACACCATACACGAACCGCCCCCGTATACTACCGTTTCTGTGATACAGCATTGCGCAAATCGCTCACCTGGACGCCTGTATACCCGACCTCTTCTGTCACTGCCATGTAGACACACTCTGGTCTCGTCGGTGAACAATACGGACCGCCATTGCTCGAGGGTCTAATTTAAGTGATTCCTGACAAACGTGAGTCGCGCTTGTCGGTAATGTGGGGTCAATTTTGGGCCTGTGGCGGGCCGTCTTGGAGTCAAATTCGCTTCCTTTAGTTGTCTCCTCAATGTCCACTCGCTTACAGCTACTCCGCGAACGTCTCTCAGATTCTGATGCACGTCAACTCCTGTGAGGTGCCGATTTCGTAGCATACTTGTCACAATAAAACGATCGTTTCTATCGGAAGTGCACCTAGAGCGACCGGGTCGGGGTCTCTGATTGTAGCTACCTTTCCCCCGAAACACTCTTGACACAGTAGACTGACTCATTCCTAGCTGACGAGCGACTGTTCTCTGAGTAAGCCCTTCCGAAAATACGGCGACAACTTGAGCCGCCTGCTGAGGCGTGGTACTCATGAATGACAAAATTGTGACTTTTATTGCTTTCAACTTATTCAATCGACCTTCCAGATTCAACAGACCATAGAAAATCCTTTGCGGATGCATTTATAGGGTTAGTTTGCCTTGTAATAACCAATTCATAAATGTTCAATTTCCCGACTTTTTAGCTCCAGATAGCGTTCATTCATAAAACACTCATTAAATGGTGATAAAAAAGGTATCATTGTAAAGCTAAGATCTCAAACTTTCAAATGACATACGATTTGTAGGGATACATAACGTACTTTTAAAAATATACATACAAATGCACGTGCTTTCGGTTTGATTCAGTATTTTTGCTCGCAAGTGTATATGAAATTATTCCGACCACAAGACAATGAAATTCAAATCAATCGATTTAATAATAGGGGACTGGTTAACATAGACATTCTTAATAACTCGCACATAAGCAATGACTATACAATTACAACAATGAATAGCTTAGGATTTATTTCTTTTATTAATGGTTTCACCGTAGCAGATAACGTAAACCGATCTTATATTGACCACATATTGATAAGACAGCAACAAACACCTGCAAGTACTAATAATAAAATATTATACCTATAATTTCACACAACACAATAACTGATCACTATACGATTATAGTAAAAATTGACTTAAAACATAGAAATAAGTACAAAAACAGATATAAAAATTATAACAAAAACAAATTGCGAAGAGCTTAGACAAGAAATTAGAACTGTAGATATCCTACGAAGAACCTTTCATTTGACTTAAGTTAGGTCAAAAACAAATTTCCTCAAAAATCGATTGCGGAGAAAAAAATCTAAAGAACATTTAATAAATCGAAAAGTTTGTGTCGCGCAGAAAAATAACTTACTTCTTTTTGAAAGTACAATAACTTATCTAAAATATAATATAGAAGTCGCTTCGCACGTCTAGGTTTTTCTGAAAAATATCTCTTTAAACTGAAAATTAAAACAGAAACATATGTTCCTACTACAATTCTTTATTATTCTGCAGATACAGTATTTCGCAAGCAACTTACTTCCTTCTTCAGTGCTAATGTTTAGCACTGAAGAAGCATACTTTTAAATTCAACGGTGCACAAATTTTAATAAGCCAGCATAATAAGACCAAATTAAAAATTCACGAAGTGAATCAAATTATAAAACATGAGCACATATCTTGCAACGATAATATTGATAAACAACATTATGCAAATACGAGTATATATATTAATTTAATTAAGGGGCTTTGAACTTTCACAACCAATATTCACAATATGTATCTATTTTTAAGCATTGACACCTGTAAAATTTTTGTTTACATTTGTTCTGACATTCTGAAAGATTTTGTTGCTGTTGTTGATTCATTTAGTTTTTCATTTATTGGCGATCTCACATTTAGAGCCCGCGCACACGGCAATCTTTTTAGTTCACAGATAAACTAAATAGTTTAGTCAGAACCAACCAATTTTCGTTACGCCTGTTTCTTAGTAATTGCAATAGAGCGAAAGAGACAGAGAGTTCGGTAGATGTATTTGTTTAGAAATCTTGGACTGGGGAAACGAACCAACAATTTTTTTCGGTCTATTTCTCCTCTAAAGATCCTGTCAGATAAGCGACACTCTCTCTTTAACTTACGGATATACAATACCTCACATATCTTTTACTCATTATCAAATTGTTTGATCCTATCAAGTTTCCTAAAGGCAGCCATTGAAATTAGGCGCGTTTTTGCATTTTTTTCGTACAGAGCAGAGTAGAGCAGGTTAAGCGACGAAAAAAACGATCGAGAGCAAATTAGCGTAAAGAACATAAAATCGGGGCATGTCTTTGCTGGTGTGTCTTGGTTTAGTTAGAATTCAAATGTCAACTCAAATTTCAAGAGAAATCTTAAATCCTTAATACATGTACAATCGGACAAATTTCCTTTAGGCAGCAAAATTATTTTGTATGTTTACTATTCTATAAGAGTCAAGTTAAATGAAAAGATAGATTTAATTTTTTTTTTTTATTATTTTATGTGAAAAAGCATGTTTATTGGGCGCTATGCTATTATCGATCGGTGTTCGGGCAACCGGTCTGGAAATAAAAGATTTAAAATACAAATTAGTGCACTGTAAATCACGAGCACACATAACAAAACAAACAAGCACTACTAATTTTGCGGAAGTGAACTGCTGTTTAGAAACGAATCATTCAAATTTAACAAACACACGAGTCAGATAAAAAAAGGTCTGGATTAGGAGGAGCACCATCACCAACCATTATGAGGAGGAGAGCCATCCCCAAGACCACCAATTGACTAGGGAGGAGCACCGTCCCTACGAGGACTAACCATCCTCGGAACCACACAAGGAGGAGAACCATCCCGGGGCTCAGTCAAAAATAATTTGTTTGGTTTGGGAGGAGAACCATCCCACGAGAGTTAACCACCCTCGGAACCGCCCTAGGTGGAGAGCCAACCTGGGGTTCAACCAATACAAATCACCACGATCAGGGAGGAAATCCCATCCCTGCGAGGACTAACCATCCTCGGAACCGCCCAAGTGGAGATCCAACCTGGGGTTCAATCGTAACACCTGACTCGCGACTTTAATTATTATTAAAAACAAAGAACGCGCCACAGTTCACCACTCACAAAATATAACGAAATATTCTAAATACATGCGTACAATGCACTAAGTAAGTTAGACTTACAAAATTGTTCTTCACTTATGGTCGACCTTGGCGACGAGGATGGAATGAGAGCGCGAGGGACACGAGGGGGTGGGCCAATTGGCCTAAAAACACACTCACACAATTATTTACGCTCACAAGTTCAAACCTCACTAAAAATTTGCCGGCACGAGGACTTTCAAGTAGGGTAATATAAAACGGAAAACTCGGGAGTTGCACAATTTCCTCCTGTTCCGTGGGAAATTAATTTAAATCCGAAGACGACAGTGGAGGACCACTACCGCGATACGCGATCACGAACTCACTGATTACTCATTCAATGATCATCAGCCCAAAATACAAATCAATATATCCCTCTGAAACTGTACAGTTCAGAGAAATATAAAGTAAACAACGATAAATCCTTCAAAAAGGTCTAGGTCATCAAAACGTATCTGAATACGCAGACCAATTTCATAAGCTATACGAAATAATCGTATAGCGAAGCAAAAGATCGTTTGTGCATTCTAATCTAGGCAGGCACATACTTGAATAGATGGAATGGTCGTAAAACGGCACATGTGTAAACAATCATAAGTGATTTCTTGCGTAGGTGTTATTATTTTTTTTTTGTATTGTTTATTGAAATTGAAAAATAAAACTCATGCAACGAACCTTTTCTTACAATTCCATATATATTAATTACACAAAACGAACATTTTATTGGCAAGAAATGAACTTTATGTGCTTCTCAAACTGTAAACAGTTCTAAAATTTCGACGCCTGCGCCGCCTGCATTTCAAATGTGGAACTATTTAACAGAGTGGAAATTCTTCACTAACGTTCTATCGAGAGCAACACAGATCAAATTGTTAGTGTAATTGTGTGGTCTTAATCTGCTCTGCTCTATATGGATCTTGAAAAAAACCCGCCTATTGATGGCAAAAAGAATTAATTTTTTTTTCGCAACGGCTGGCTGAGAACCTTGGACTTATTGGTGTTATTTTTTAGCCCAACCGTGCTCACCTCCCTATTGAGATCTAAAGCCATTCCGCTCAGAGCCATGATCCATGATTTTGGGGTGGAGTATGTCTGTGTCGGCAGCGTACTCGAGATATTGTAGATAATATGTTCAGGTCTATTGAATTACTCTGTGTGGTCCGGATAGGGCTGCATGCAGCGCATCGCCAATCACTATGTGGAGTATGATCGGTGAGAAGTCCACTCTGAACAAGGAAGAAGCTAGGCTCTATAATAAAATCAGCAGCACAATTACACTTCCAATGTAAATGTAAAAGAATAGTTTTTTCGAAGTCATACGCAATTCGCATAGTTGTTCCGTTGTGTATAAAGGCAAAAAGCGGTGTCTCCCGCAGCGGTTTACAAATACATACATGGTTTTAAATGGAAGCTCGTTGATCAAGAGGTTGCATTTGCATAAGGTGCAAATATGTAAACCGCGCTCTGTGCCTTTATACACAGAGGTGGCCTCTGCTCAAACCACTTGTGAAACCGCGCATTCTAAACGCTGCCTGACAGCTGAACCTTGCATACGGCTTTGACACGGGGAGTTGAAAACCTTTCGATAAAAGGAAAACCACTAAAGGTCCGTTTTGTTAGACGGTACTCTGCGTCAATGATTAAAAAAATAAAAAACAGTAACCGAACGAACACGGCCACCGAGAGCGTCAAAAACGTGTCGCTTGCGTCGAAATATTTGAATTCGATTCGAAATACAGTACAGTACGAATTCGTTCTATTCGGCCTGATGTTCTTGATTCCGCGTTTGCCGCGTAGCTGAGAAATCTTAGCCCTCTTTTCAATAAGTGCTGTGTTCCTTTTAATTGATTGAATAACAAAAAATCGCTTCCTTTGGGAAAGTCCATCCACCAACTTGTACAAAAAATGGTAACATTATTTTAATATGGAATATTCAATTGGATCATACTATACATGGCTTATCTAGAATAATTGCGTTTTTACAAAACAATTCACACTTCTGATAAACAAATAATAGTTTTTATTTTCTTTATAAAAATCGAGCCTGTGGACTGTACTTTTTTAATTTAGATAAGCGGTAGAAGAATTATTTATTTGCGGAAATAAAGGATTTTGAATAGAGCTAGTGGCGAATTATTAAAGGCATGTTTTGGCATGAATTCAATTGAATGCGATAGCAAGGCAGAAATAAGAAATTCATCAGGATTCTTAACTTTAGTACTATATAGACAGATTGGATTTTAGTTCGGCTAGCTTGCTGAAGTGCATTTGCTACTTTGAAACTAGTAGTTAAACTTGTTCCGATTTCACTGTTTCTATGAGAGGTATGTTAAATAATGAGCCGATTTCAACCAAATTTAGGAGTGTGGTTTCACGGTAATATGATTGAATAATATGAAATTCGGTAAATATACTTTCAGAAATAAAAAAATTTTTCTAACAAAAACTAACATATGGCTGTCATAGGAAAAACCGTTGCCAAAACGGTTGTTCCTATGACAGCCATATGATAAAGTATGTATTCCAATTTCAACCAAATTCGGGAAGGTGATTTGGCCAAGGATACTATTGAATAATTTGAAATTTGAGGAAGATATCTTAGAAATAAAAAAGTTTTACTCACAAAGACCATTTTTTGGACCAGTCGTTCCTTTGGCAGCTATATGACGCAGTGGTCCGATTTCAATGGTTCCGTCATATTTACAGCTTGCAATAGATAGAAGGCTTTGTGTTCGATAGCTTCAAAACTGAGAGACTAGTTTGCATAGAACCAGACTGACAGACGGACAAAGCTTAATCGACTCACCTCGTCATACTGACCAAGAATATATCTACTTTATATGGTCGGAGATGCTTCCTTCTATGCTATGTAAACTTCATGACAAAGTTAATATACCCTATCACATTCGTGAAGGGTATAAAAAAGCCAAACGATGAAAATTGTTGGCATATGCGGGTAGATTTTAATGTCGGTTTGATATTTTTTTTTATGCAATTGTCAACGAAACCCAGCTGAATTAACAATCATTTCTTGGCCAAATCATAAAGTAACAACTACTAGCGATGGAACTTCATACGATTTAAGCAAAAGCGCAGTGCAAATTGGTACGCAAATAATCAAATGAATGTTGCCTTTAGAGAGATAGGGACGACAACATTTTAAAAAGCTCTTCAAATGCCAACTTCCTAGTACGTTTCGTCGTATGAGTAACATACTTGCTATTCCGCATAACCCCTCCGTGTATTGATACAATCCAACACATATAAAACCACTAGGCAGGCACTCTTAATTCGTATGGAGTCCCACTTCTTGTTAACAATAATCTCTATTCTTTGGCCAAATTATTGGGAATCCTAAGGCTAAGGTAATAATCAATTATGTCCGAACCAGATTGCCAGCAGAACCAAAGCGACTTCAGCAGCATCGTCTGTGTCTTGAGTAAATGTGCTTTCTTACACCTCACTCGTATCTGGTAAATTTTCTGAACAAAAAGCTTAAGATTTCTATGAAAAATTCTCAGGTGCGAGGTAGGTGTAAGGAAGCACATTTACCCAAGACACAGGGTTTTTTAGCTGGCAGTTGGCAGTTTTCCCATGTTATTTTGCTATTAGGCAATAACAAAATAAAATCGCCAACTTCTGGTATAATATGGCAAAGCTCATAAATTTGCGTACCAGCTCGATACTCGCGCTCTGATTCAAATCGATCACCTCATTGGGCCGAATTGGCAGCATTCTAACGGCTGACAGTGACATGTTCGCAAAGTTAAATGGATTCGCGAACGCTAAATCGCCGAGGTAGAACCTACGAGTAATATCGCCACGGGTAAAGGTGTGAGTTCCAAGGCAGCGACTGAGCGACTTGCGTTTGAGACTGAAAAAAACTCATAATTGAGTACTATTAGTGTGTACTTTATGTGAAAGTACAGTCAGGGGGGTGGCACTTCATACGATTTAAGCAAAAGCGCATTGCCAATTGATTCACAAATAATCAAATGAAAGTTGCCTTTAGAGGGATAGGGACGGCAACATTTTAAAAAGCTCTTCAAATGCCAACTGCCTAGTACGTTTTATCGTATGAGTAACACACTTGCTATTCCGCATTACCCCTTCGTGTACTGATGGAATCCAACACATATGCAACTACTAGGCAGACACTCTTAATTCGTATAGAGTCCCATTTCTTGTTAGCAATAATCTCTATTCTTTGGTACAGTCGTACAACTACAGCCTGCATTCGACAATCCCGTAAACTTTAAAATACACAAAAATATTGCTCCGTTATGATAGTTTCTTTCACAGTCGCAAACGCAAGTCGCTCAGTCGCTGCCTTGGAACTCACATCTTAACACCGGTAATGGATATCACCGCTTTAAGTACCTGATGGTATAAGGAAAACAGACAAATGTATACTTGTGCATATGTGTAGGCTAATTGAACGCATTCTCTACAGTCATCACTTTTTGCGCAATGCTATTTAACAACAACTTTCTTTGCTTGAGTCATATACTCGTATGTACGGCACATTCTTTTCTTGTCCACTCATCATTAATTTCTTGGACAAAACCAGTTTCGACAATGTTTTGATAAATTCGACAGACATTTTTCATCATTGTAATGATGTGACTAATATCAGTCAACAGTAATGTGAATAATATAATACAGAAAAATCATATGGTAAAGTGCACTCATCTCTCATATGATGATATTCAAATTTTGGGAGTACATACACATGTATGTACATAAAGGATGTTTTTAATGGTGATAGAACCTCTATTCCAAATATAAACGACATGAATATTGTTTGAATATTTTTTTTTTTACTAGTTCTGAAGAATGATTTAAACCATTTTGTTTCTAACATGATTTGTGGCATATGACCTCCGCTTTTTTGACAAAGTACATCATGTGGTAAAATTGTATGCAACCTTTTCGAGCATTTGGAGGTCTATTTCACCAGTAACGCTTTGAATATTGGCTCTCAATGTTTGAAGGGTTTGCGCCAGTGCCGGCCTTAAATATTTTATCAACCCGTTCAATACTCATAAATGTTGGCATAGTCCTTGGTTCGGCCGGTAGCGCAGTGTGTTGAGGCGTCAGTCTGTTGTCTCATGCTACCGGTAAGCTACGGGTTCGAATCCCATCCACGTCGTGACCATGGATGTTTGTGCTGTCTCCCCCCCCCTCTGTAGCGTAACAATAAGCCAGAACATTTACCGACTTGTCGCAGGTATGTATGCGGCCAAATGGACACGTGGGAATACATAGTTGACGCGCTATGCCCCACTAAGGGTTGAGCAAATAGTATAGTCCCACTATATGGGAACTGCACAATCTGGTGTGTGGCGTCGTGACGCCCAGAACGTATCAGTTCACACCTTGTCCCTCGTTCTTTATACTTTATTCAGTCCCAACGAGTTAGTCGAGCATTTTGTTGTCTTCACTTTTCGCTTAGCTTTCCTGTGATCCCTATTTCCCCACCGTTCTCCTCTGATCTCTATTTCCCCACCGTTCTCCTCTAGTACTCTTTTCAACACATCAATATAAAGATAATTTTTAAGTTATAAACACAGAATTCGTATACCCAAAGTTGCGGTAATAAAATAATTTTCTGCACTGGAAGGTGCATTGCATATAGAGCAACCGAAAAAAATAATGGCAAAGGAAGAATGAAAAACCCATTTGGTGTTATACACATTACATTTGTATTTCAAAAAGGGGGTATATATCCCGAATTTTCCCTCTTTTCGAAATAAACCCCATTTTTCTTCGTTAAAAACGAATTGAATTTGCCGGTTTGTGAGCCCAAAAGATGCGCGTTGGGGTTAGCAAAAACGTGGCAACAAAAAATCATGTTCGAAAAAAAGTCAGATTTTACTCCTTTTTCGAAATAACCGATTCAATTATTCAACCATTATAGCATTTATAACGCACAATAATCTTACACAGAATGCATATCAGACATTTTACTGTATGTATATCTATTTTCATCCCCCTTCCCTCCACAATACCCCTCAAACACACCACATCAATCACATAACTCCACTACTCCACCCTACGTATAAATCCAATGTCTCATTCTCGTACATGCTAGCGAATCTCTTTTGGGATCATGTCACTTTCCAGATCGCTTTTCTGGTCGGTCGCTTTTTATATGAATAGCCTCCCAATAACCATTTTCATGTTAAAATGCGATTTCAAACATTTACTTAATAACTTCCCTTGGATCAACGTTCGACAACATATTAATAACTTAATGATAAGGCGGTGCATAATTATTAATGACAGACATGAAATTTACAACTTCGATATTTCCCGAAAGATAAAATACGTGTAATAAGAAATCCTAAGGGAATCAAGAAACAAAGATGAAAATGTTTCAGCAATAAAACGCTTTGGATAGTCTACGAAAAATGCAAGCGTAAAAGGATATTTTTTTTGGTTTCGTAGTCATTGGAGTCAATTTGCAAAAAAAAAAAACAATGGAAAGCATGGTGATTATTTTGTAAGTTATCATTAATTTATTGAGGATCTTTGCTTTTGTTTTCACAAATCGTATGCGACCTTTTTGCTAATGGGAATTTTGACTTTACCGAGAACAAAAATTAATTCTGTGAAATCCGCACCTTGCGGTCATGGTCATAATTTCCCTAAAAATAACTTTCGTATAAATGTATAGTATGTATCCATCTATATATCTACTACGCATCCTTTCCAATTAACATCTTCTTGAACATACTACGGTACTATACTCATTTCCACCAATTACAGAGTGTTGTTTGCTAACAATTATTCTAATCGCACTTTATCAACAAAAGTCGTAAATGTCCATTAACTCGAAATAAACATAACCAATCTTCAACTTTAGTTCGCTGCCTGCCTCCGCAACAGACTTGATGGTCACTGAAACAAATTAAAGATTCAATTTCAGGCCATTGGCCTATTATCAGATTCGTCTTCTTTTTTTATTCAACAATGGCGCGTACATGGACACTGCAACTAGAATTCATAAATTCGTTCGTACTCGTACTACACAACACAGCAAAAGATCGTTTACGTATTTCACCATATTGCATAAGATACTCGATAAACGACCATAAAACATCAAATAAATAACTTTTTTGCACAAGCAGTGTTTAGAATGTCATCGATCGTTTACCCGTTGGTTGATGATGATGATGATCATGGTGGATGATTGTTGATCTTCAACTTCTATGAGGTAAATCAACTGAAGAGAAAAAACCAGTTTTGTTTGGCACATGCACATAAAATGGGAAGATATGGGTAAAGACGAGCAGATACGTTTATGTAGCTTGCGATTAAATGAAACTGAAACTACACTATGTACATATGTACATATACTCGTATGTAAACACATTATTATTATTTTATGTGGGTAGATTGGAGTAAAAAAATGTATTAAAACAATTAGGAGATATTGATCAGTGAATGGGATTAATTAATCGTTCGACGTTCGTGTAGGTTAGGACACAAAAAACACTATTCCCTGTTAGGGGATATAAAATAGAAACTAAGCCAGAGTACAGAGGGCTGCGAACGCAATACGAGGGTGTTGTAATGACGAGATCCTATGCAAAAATATCTTTAACATTTCCCCTCCTCAATATTTGGCTTGTCAATATTTTAGCTGCCGTAAGTCAGAAATGTTTCTTTATTTTATGCTCAGAGAACATTAAGAATTCTTACATTTGTCTTAACTGATTTTGTTACATTTATTTTTGCGTAAAGCTATTCTTAGTCTAATTATACCCTAGATCTTATGATGTATGTTAATTACCTTAACGAACCCCTCCAGGGGCATCGGCGCGTCAACTTCTCTAGCATTTCTATGTCTTGTTGGCGTTTCGATAGTATCTATATATATCCAAATGAAAGTCAGTAGCTCTCCTAACTACAATATATTTTATTTCTGTAAATACGCGTATTTCGGGAGCGACTCACTCCCTTCATCAGTACACTTGCTACTAAATCTATGGGGGCGACTACAGGGTCTTATATTACACAATTTTTAAAAACTACTAGTTGCAATACTGAAACAATATTGCATCTGAACCATGAGTAATAAAAGAAGTAATTATCGTCGTCGTCAGCCGTTTACTTTCCCCGTCTACATGCTAAGAATTTGACCAACTTTGAGGCACAATTTCCCTCATCGGTGTTGAGTAAATTGGCCCGGTTTTCCCGCAATATCTCTAGGCTTTCCCAAGCATCAAGGGTACTCTGACTCTTAACGTGTCGCAACAGCTCTAGATTATTGATGCCGACACTGTGATTCTCGTCGATCATATGTGCGGCTACCGATGATCTTATTATCGTCCTTCCGTGATTAGCTGCCTCTTTTACGTGCTATCTCATGGTGATGAGACGTTTCGTTTGGCCGATATATCGTTTATCACAATCGTTGCAAGTTATACGGTAGATCCCGCTCTTCTCAGATGTCGTCAGAGGATCCTTTTCGCGACCGAGACACCGTTTTAATGATGTCGGCTTACTTGATCCAATTACCTGAAGGTTAAACTTCTTCAAGTATGACTTTATCTGGTAAAAGTTGTTCGATATAGGGATGCCTGATATCGATATCTTCGGTGGGTCGGTTGAACATTGTAGAGTGTGTCTTTCTATGTTCAAGATAGGTTTTTCTCCTGATTAGGCGTTCGATATCTTGAACTCGGTATTCATTTTTGGTCGCAGTGTCAAGGATATAATCTTTCTCTTTTTGGAACGCTTCGTTTGTTAAAGGATATGTCGTCAGTCTATGCACCATACAATTATATGCTGCCATTTTTTGTCAAAAAATGGCAGCATATATTGATGTGTTGAAAAGATCTATTTTCTATTTATTTGGTGTTCAGGTTAAGGGAACATTAAATAACAGTTCTAAGGAAATACGAAGCTCACTTCAAGGAGTATCTAAGAAAAACGAGCTCGAGTTTTTTTTTAGGCACAAAAAAAAACGTTGCGAAAAGTTTGTTCACAATTTTTTCATCATCATCATCGTGGCGCGACAGCCCGACGTCGGGCCTTGGCCGCCTGGATCATTGTCCTCCAATTATCTCGGTCACGTGACCGCGTCCTCCAATTTTGGGAGCCCAGCAGCTGCGCGGCGTCCACACCTACTGAGCTCTCCCAACGAGATCTCGGTCGTCCTCGCAGTCTCGCTCCGTCGACTCGTTCTGCATTCATTACTCTCTTAGGCATGCGATCATCGTCCATTCTTTGTACATGCCCTGCCCATTGAAGTCGTTGTAGTTTGACGATTTTCGAGACTTGCAGCTCATCGTACATTTCATACAACTCATGGTTGTACCGGATGCGCCATCCATCTCGATCGCAAACAGCCCCGAAAATTCGCCGTAGAACCTTACGTTCGAAAGTGTCTAGCATGTTTTCGGAGGCTTGAGTTAGGGTCCATGCTTCGCAGCCATAGCATAGCACTGGTCGTATAATGGTTTTGTACACGCGGAGCTTCGTGTTTCTGTGCACATGTTTCGATTTCATTATGGGGAGAACCGAGAAAAAAGTCTTATTAGCTAACTGTATCCGTCGCTTGATTTCGTCAGTTTCGTTGGCGTCCCTTGACAGGTTGCAACCCAGGTAGATGAAGTTGTTCACGAACTCGATGTTGAGGTCCCCCACATTGATGCTCGGTTGTGCAGGTGTCCTTGTCACCGATTGCATCATTATTTTAGTTTTACCCTCGTTAATACGTAATCCAACTTCCTTTGCAGCGGTATCGAGCGTATGCAGAAGTTCTTCTGCGTCAGCCAATCTTCGGGACATGATGTTGATGTCGTCGGCGTACGCTGCTAATTGTGTCGACTTGATGAGTAGCGTCTTGCTGTTGTCCATATTCATGGCCCGAATAACGTATTCCAGTGCTAGGTTGAAGAGCGTCGGTGCCAGTCCATCGCCCTGTTTCAAACCAGTGCGTGTTTCAAATAGATCAGTAAGTCTATTCTGGATCCTGACTTGTGAGACGGAGTTGGTCATCGTCATCTTTGTCAGTCGCACTAATTTCGCTGGTATACCAAATTGCAGCATGATGTTGTACAGTACTCCACGATCGATACTGTCGCATGCCTGCTTGAAGTCGACAAAGATTTGGTATACGTTTACGTTGTATTCCCAGCACCTCTGGAGTATCAGTTTGACTGAGAAGAGCTGATCGGTTGTGGAGCGACCAGGTCTGAAACCGCTTTGATATTCGCCAATGACTCGTTCTGCGTACGGTTTTATTCTATTTTCCAGAATTTTCGTCAAAATTTTATAGGACGTACAAACTAGTGAGATGCCCCTGTAATTCTCACACCGCAGTTTATCTCCCTTTTTATGAATTGGACAGATGATGCTTCTGCGCCAATCGTCTGGGATCTCCTCGTTCTCCCATACTCGCAGGAGTAATTGATGTATGGCATCAACTAGACTCGTTCCACCGAATCTTAGCAGTTCAGCTAGGATCTCGTCAGCGCCCGGCGCTTTATTTCGTTTTAGTGACCGCAACGCGAGATCAACTTCCTCTGCTGTCGGGGGTTGAATGGGTGGGCCTAGATCAACAATATCATCGAGAGCTTCCTGTGTGGGGATGTTAGATGGTCGGTTTAGAAGCTCTTCAAAATAAGAGGCCCATCGTTTGTTAATACCATCGGTGTCGCTGATGATGTTTCCATCCTTGTCCTTACAAAGGCCAGTCCTGGGTTGGTAGCCGTTCTTAATTGTATTTACTAGTTTGTACGCTTGTCTGGTGTTCCTATTAGCTAAGTTTTCGTTTATGTTCAGCAACTGCTCGTCAAAGTATTTACGTTTCTTACGTCTAAATATTCTATTCGATATTCGCCGTAGCTCGTCATATTTTTCTCTTCTGGCTCTGGTTCCTCGTTGAATCCATTGTCTGTAGGCCTCGTTTTTCGCGTCAAGTGAATTTTTGCATTCTTCGTCGAACCAGTCATTTCGCGCTCGCCGGGCTTTATATCCCACGACCTTCTCTGCGACATCCTTGATGGTACCCTTGAGTTCTTCCCAGAACCCATGGACGCCTGTGTTGCTGATGTTGTGAAGCATAGGTGATAGTTTTCCCTCAAGGGCGGTAGTATACGCCACCGCTGTAGCATCACTCAAGAGCTTATCAACCGCAAAGATTTTGGGAGGGCTGATTCTTGACTGGTGCACTGAGGAGATTCTACATCTGTAGGTCGTCTTTACCAAGTGATGATCTGAGTCGCAGTTTGCTCCTCGATAGGAGCGGACATCCATGACACTAGACGCCCATCTCCTGCAAATGAGGACGTGGTCAATTTGGTTGACGGTATGTGCGTCTGGAGACTTCCAGGTCTGCTTGTGAATGCGTCGATGCGGGAAACACGTAGAGCTTACGACTAGATTCCTGCTGCAGGCGAAGTCGATAAGTCGCTGGCCGTTATCGTTACATTCTTCATGGAGGCTGTGGCCTCCAGAGGTCCCCCGATGCCAACTTTCATTCCCGATTTTCGCGTTAAAGTCTCCCAGCAGCAATTTGACGTCGTTTGTTGGAAGTGAGTCGAAGAGAGTTTCAAGGCGGGCGTAGAACTCGTCTTTTACTGCGTCTTCTTTAACTTCAGTGGGGGCATGCACACAATCACAATTTTTTAACGATCTTTAATTTTGTAATTTTTTAGCGTTTTCAAAATATTTTTCAAAAACCATCGAAAACTCATTAATACCAAATCTTGAAGATGTTTCACGTTAAGCTTCGTATACATATGAGCATTCGTGCGCGAACGAACGCTGTGCGCGCACGAGCAAAATGAGAATCTGGTCCAGACCAAATTGCACGCACAACACAAAGTTGTGCGTGCACGGAGATCCACTACCGATGGATCGTGCTCGTGCGGATAAAACTGTGCGCGCACGCATGCTCCTACCGTACACATATGAGTATTCGTTTGCTCACAGCGTTCGAGCGCGTACGATTGCTCATACGTATACGAGGCTTTACAAAATTGATAAATCATTAATTCGATAAATTATTCTCTGACAAAAACATACATGCCATCACACGATTTAAATCGTTTAAGGGGCTATACCCGTGTGTCACTTTGAAAAAATCGAAACTGTAAAAATTTCAAGGCCGTATCTATAATACTCCCCGAATGGCAGCCTTATAAAGAGCAACCGCTCGCAGGTATACAATGCTCCATCTGCCTGGAGGCGGAGCTCTGACGTATTGTTACCTGAATCATTCGGCATCATAAACGGTACATAATTCCAAAAAATTCCCGAAAATCACCAAAATTTTCAGCGTTCATACTGGTATAGCCTTTTAAATCGTTCAAATATTTTTTCGATAGTTTTCTATACATTTTTGGAATTTTTCCTTTAACTTTGAATTTTTGAAAACGTCTTCGTGACCCACCGGAAATAGCTTGGCGACCCCCAGGGGTCTAGATTACTATTGTTCTGTTCTGGGTCCTTTGCATTTGCAATGAAGTGATATCTAGGCAAGATGGTTATCATATCATATAACTGGGGGTGATGAGGCGAATGCATTAGACTACTTTTGGTGGCATTTTAAGTTCTTTGGTCAGGAGAAAAGGACCTTATTAGGCATGAAATGAAACCTCGCCAATATGGGTATCTTCTGATTGGGGGTGATCTGCACTGGATTACCTTTACAGACATTTTGATTCCTTTGGCCAGGATAGAAGGATCCTTTTGGACATGAAGTGAAATCTAGCCAAGTATGTTAACAGTACATTAACATTGTCTTAACATTGCATCAACAGTACATTAACGGTATGTGAACAGTACGTTAACATTATGTTAAGAGTACATTAAGTGTATGTTAACAGTACATTAGCAGTGCATTATACTGTCAACCGTGCATTAACATGATGTTAACAGTGCATTGACAGTATATTAACAGTAAGGTAACACTACATTAACAGTGTGCGAACAGTGCATTAACAATGCATTACCAATATGTTAACACTGCCTTAACAGTACATTAACCAGGCATTATCGACATATCAACAGTGCATTAACAGCATGTTAAGAGTTCACTAGCAGTATGTTAATAGTGCATTAACAACAGTCCGTTAACAGTTACTACCCAGTACATTGACGTTTAGAGTGCACTAGCAATAAGTCTTCAATGCATTGGTAGTGTATTGACAGTACAGAAGCAGTGCATTAATCGTGCATTAATGGAACAAGCCTTACCAACACAATGAATTGTGCCAAGCCACATATGATGTGCCACTTCCACCACCCCGAGCCATTAGTTTGGAGCAAAGCAATCTCCAATATTTTAGGCTGTGCTTAGAAGTTGTTAAATTACCATAATAAACTCTGAAGGTTTTCTAGAAAAGCATGTGTAGTAAGAATTCGTATCAAATTTGCCAAATTAATAATAAACATTTTGACGTTAAGCGTTACGGGCCCCGCTCGAAGCTCCAGAATTTATTTGCTTGGGGCAGAGTTATGAATGTGGATAGGTCAGCAAAAAAATCGGAAAGAACTACATATTTGAATGGAATTCATTGTCATTATTAAACATTGGGTGCATTCGGGCGTCACGGAAAAAAGCGTAATGCGCTGCATGGAAATAGCGAATTCCTAAGCAGCACATAACAATTTTTTTTGTGACACCCGAATGGTATGCTGGCTCACCTGTCAAATGACAAGTTCAGTTTGGCAATTACACGCAATTCTCCCTCTCGTAATTATGTGTTGTTCTTTTCTGCATTGTAAAAACTATGAAAACAATGGACAACGCACAACTCAGTCGACTAGGAAATGCCATCTTGTAAATTGACTTGCCTGCATTCACAAATCGTTATCGCTACTTGAGCGCTCCCATTTTCGTTCCAATTTGGCACTGAATTACAACAACAAAAATGGGAGACCTCAGGTAGCGCTATGATTTGTGAATGCAGGCAATTCGTTCGAACTGTCAAATCTCCGCTAAGCCAAGACAGCGAACAAATTTTGTGCTGCCTAAAAGTGTTAGCGCCTAGCTATTTGCGCTAAGTTTAGCAGTGGTTTAGCGCAACATTCGGAATACAAATCACGAGGCAGCACTTAAAGCTATGTAGCTAGCAACCGTGACTCCCGAATGCACCCATTGTCACTAGTTGTTCGATGAATCTGCCAATGCCAATGCGATTTGTATGTTCCGCATTTTTGAATTGCTTTGATATAAAGGCCCCATTTGATAATGTATATTTCCACCACAAAATATGACAAGTTTCCAAAGCAAGAATGCGATTTGTTCGTACGTATAAAAATCGAGTACATATGTCAATAATACTGTAAATTCAACCGACAACCACAAAAGCTACTTTAGCTGACCTTGTACTAAAAAGTTGCAAGTGGGCTTTTCACTCTTGTTTAGGTCTTCGTCATCGTTGCTTTGTTGTTGTTTTATAGCCAAACGGTTATATACGAGCTCTGGATCTATTAAACGGCATCTTGTACCTAGCCCCAAAAGTGGACTCAGGTCGTGTAACTTAAAATAACGCTACAGATAGATACCATCGGCATCTTAATGCGAGGCACACGTTCTTTATACAAAAACCACACACTTACATATTCTTAATATGCCCTCGTACGTTTAAATTGCAATCTTGTAGGAAAATCTGAAATCGGACAAAGTGTGGCACACTCCACTTATAATTTTTGGATTGTGAAGTATTACCGCGTTGAAAAAATTTCGTGGTGTTCCGCAAGGTTCCGTGAGCAGGCTGTTGCTGTTTGGAATTCATCGGGTCCTGATTTATTATGCGTCTATAGTATACTCTCGTCGAATTCTTCTAGGTTCCAGTGGAAATAGTGTGAGCTTTGCCAAATTCGTTCTTATTTAAATTGTATTTAATAAAACATCCGTCAAATAGTTGAATTTTGCGGCAACCCACAATCTTTCAATTCTAGTTACATCTGGATCATGCACAACAACCGCTCCCCTCGCTCTGATCCAGCTCAGGCAATTCAATTCCGATTGTCAGTTTTGTCTTTTTAACTCTTGATGATGGTAAGAAACTGGTTTAGATATACATATTCTTAATATGGTGTCTTTTTGCATTGTTACGGTTAATGCACTTTTACTTAATATAAGACGCCGTACACAGTACGCTGTCGTGGGCATTGAAAGTGGATACACATAGAGTGGAAAAGAATGACAGAGGCAAGCCTCCCATGTCCCCAAAGGGGCAATGTTAAGTTAATTTTCTGAGACTTGGGCTGGTCTGGTTTGGCCCTCGCCGAGGGCAACACCTTATAAAGTATACGATTAAGTATGCTATGCTTTTGAGTACATGTAGATTAAGATATATGTATGTACAATACATATATTTATATACAGCAAGATATCTTTTTAATTCGTTTTATTTTATACTGAAGAACAGCAGCACTTATCAGTTTCACAAGAATCTTATTATGGTTGAATTGTGGTGGGCGAAAAAAACTGTACAAGAGTTTGCTGTGCATAGCTGTGTCGTTGTCATTGGCACGAGACAAAATAATATATACATATATATACGTAGATACATATTTTATTTTGTGCCGTAGCACATTTGGCTTGGGTGTAAAACGAACCAGGGCTATGTTTTTTTTTCTTTCATTTTTGGAATCACATTGACTAGGTTCATGATAGAAGTTGGTTAAGGGGGAGATTGTGTCGGATTTTTACTTGATTTACATTTTCTACATTTTGGATATTTCTCTAAAAGCTGTGTAATTGCATGTATAAAAATAAAATCAAGTTCTGTTGATAACCACATACATACATATACAGTGTATGCTCTCATGACCGGACACCATCGGGACTAAAAATGTTGTCCGCTTAAGAGAAAGTCAACATTTCTTCTAAGGCAACCTTCCATTTCTTTAATTTAAATAACCAAAACTGGATCGCTAGTGGAATTGTAAAAATATAATACGCTGATCCAATGGTTATTACTCATTGGTTGTATTAGGCGGCAAAAACACTATCAAAACCCAACAAATCGACAGGCGAACCAAATTCATATCGTCCAATTTGCCTGCTAGGCAATGCGGGGAAGGTTCTGGAACGAATTATTTTTTAGCTGCCGTCGTATAGGAAAAGGGAGACCGGTCGGAATGACAGTTTGGTTTTCGAAGAGCGTGCTCCAAGGGCGGTGCGATCCTGACAGTGACAGACCTAGAGAAACAGGTGCTGCGCAATGGAAAATGCTGCCTGGTTCTGACACTGGCCGTCAAGAATACTTTCAATTCGGCAGATTGGAAATGCATTTATTTGCCTTTGCGTGTAAGACCATATTAAAATATGGTCAGAAAAATATCCATACACGATTTTTTTTTGATGAAAGCCATTTATTCATATACACATACATATACCAGCATATATGTACTAACGTCGTCAGGAGGCTGGATCGGGTGTGTGTCGTTGGTGGACCGAGCCTGCAAATATATTAAAAAAACAACCAATGAGCTTGAATTCTACCTCTACTACTCGTTATTTAACTGTTCTCGCATTTACGTACATATTTATAATTACTAACTTATGTCTGACTCCACCCAGCCTAACCGGTAAATCACTCAAGGCTCGGCCTCACGCTACGATCTGGGATCCCGCCAATCAAACCATTGACTCCCCCAGCCTAACCGGTATATCGCAACGGGCACAGCTCTTACAGAGTGATCTGGGTTACATCAGCCATACTAATTGGCCAGTGTATCACAACATTGACTCCCCCAGCCTAACCGGTAAATCATTTAAACCTTGACCTCACATAGCGATCTGGGATCCCGCCAATCAAACCATTGACTCCCCCAGCCTAACCGGTAAATCGCTACGGGCCCGGCTCTTACAAAATGATCTGGGATCCCGCCAATCACACTGCCAATCAGTCAAACACATCAAACGGCAATTCTTACCAATATATCATCAACATCACCAGGAGATGACATATCGGCTTGCCACAACAAAAACAAAGACGCGATCACAACCTCTGGGGAGGATTCTCACGAGCACAATTTACAAGTTTACGTCACTTGATAAATAACGAGTAGTTAATTTAAGATTCCATGCTACAGGCTCATGCACTACCTATTATAATTATATCTAGCACTCAGTAAGTCTACTTACCAAATTGTCAATCTACTCGAACCACAATTCACAATGTCTTTTAGTTTTTCTTTTCTTTAACTAACTATTTAACTATACACCACACTACACTGACTTGGGAACAAGACTGACCCAAGTCAACTTAAACTACTTGCGATTCGACGTATCCTTCTTACTTTAGAAAGAGTAAGAAAAAGAGTACGTCTACACTACATATGCGTTGTATAAACAAACGCATAACTAATTTATGTGCAATATGAGGAGACCACATAGCGCACTTTCTTCCCAAAGATGGAAAGATACCCTTTGGTCGGCCTTCTCATAAATACTTTTACGCAATAGAATTTAGGTGAAAACTAACCTTAGTCTTACATGCGGAGGATTTCTCTCTCTCTCTCTCTCTTAATTGCCCTAACCCCTTGTGGGGCATAGCGCGTCAACTCTTCCATGTGGCCCAGTTGACGTTTCGTCGGTATAAACTGATTTCGGAAATTGCGGTTGCCAGCATGCACCTCCTGCACATCCATGGCCACGAACGTCGTCGTGGACGGGATTCGAACCCGAAACGCCGGTAGTCAAACATGAGACTGATGCTTCAACGCACTGTCCTACCGGTTGCGGATGATAAGTGTACCTTTATATATAATTCTGCAGTACGAAACCAGCGAAGAACCAAGATCGTACAAGGATCCCTACTCGGTCCTTTACTGTGGAACATCATGTGCAACGGCATATTGGACTTACCAGTGCCTAAAGAAGTAACGATAGTCGGGTTCGCAGATGACATACATAGCTGTGGTCGTGGTAGCCAATGATCCGGCACACGGAATTGTACGCCACCGAGGCAATTACAACTGTCAAGTTGTGGCTGGATAAAGTAGGATTGAAGCTAGCTGAACAAAAAACAGGAGCCGTACTTATCAGTACTTAATCAGAGAAAAAGGAAAACACTCTGAGGATCAGGCTCAATTTAATTGCCGCATGAATCGGACGAACCGGATGAGTTGCATGAGCAAACCATATTGGCGACCAACAACAAAGTAGATGGTTGTGGCGTGAGAGCATGCGGTTCATCCGATTTGGCAAGGCTGATGCTAAAAGTGGGAGGACTACGACCGAATAGGCGACTTCTATTATCTAGAATGGTCCCCTCTATTCTTCTGTAAAGGCTGCTATAGACGATCCGGAATTTCACTCCGGGAAAACTGATCGGGCCTGGTCTTGAAGAATTCCGGATCGTGTATGTCGAAATTTGGCCGGCCGGATGCGGTAAAATTTTTCGGATCGAATTTTCGGAGGAGTTTATTTCAATGCATGTACCATCTAAATGGACGAGCGTCTGCGTCGTTCATTAACATTAAGAAAATCCACAGACTCATTCATTGTTGAAATTATGTACGTGCGCACATTACATCTAGTCAATTGAGTTTTATTTTGTTGTGCATCCGGCCGCCTGAAGGCCAATCCGGCCGCCTTAAGTCCGCCTGAACCGACCAAGTTTCGACATACACCATCCGGAATTCCTCAAGGCTAGGCCTGATCAGTTTTTCCGGAGAGGAATTCTGGACCGTGACCAAGTATATTATTTGGTGAGTATGACGAGATGAGTCGATTAAACTTTGTACGTCTGTCTGGTTCTGGTTCTGTTAACTAGTCTCTCAGTTTTTAAGCTATCGAGCTGAAATTTCTATTGCACGCTGTATAAGTATATGTCAGAACCAACGGAATCGGACCACTACGCCATACAGCCAAGGGAACGATCGGTCCAAAAGTCCGTCTTTGTGAAAAAAACTTTTTTATTTCTAAAGATATCTTTCTCAAATTTCACATTATTCAAAGGTATCTTTTGCCAAACCAAATTCCCGAATTTGATTGAAATTGGACTACTCTATAATATAGCTATAGGAATGACCGTTCCAAGAGCAACTTTTTGTTAGAAAAGTTCTTTTATGTTTGAATGTATATTTACTAAATTTCACATTATTCAATCATATACTATACCTCTCATAGGAACAGTGCAATTGGAACAAGTTTTACTAATTTGAAAGTGGCAAATGCACTATAAATAAAAATTAAGGTTTCATACCCTTCACGCGAAGCCTTCGGCTAGTTTTTTTTTTTAATAAGCATTGCCTAAGGAGGCAGTACCTGTATATTAAACGAATGAGTGCTATGCACTATAACCTTAAACCTGCCTAAACGATATTAAAAGGATTCATCAGTGGAGCAAGTCTGAGTGGAAAACCAAGATTTTGTTGGGAAAACTTAGTTGATTAAGACATTGAATATTTGCTGGGCTTCCGAAATGGAGGGAATAATTGGAGGAGAAGCGTCTAGGCGGCCAAGGTCGAACGTCAAACTATTCAGGCAAGATGATGACAACCTAAAACTTAGTGTTATGTTTTCCTATTTAACATATGCTAGTAAAAAATTTTGTTTCTTTAATGAAGTGGCTTCTGTGCTTGTTTTTATCATAAGTTTGAACATCAAATGTTGAGCTCCCCTCTAAGAAAAGTTTACACAAAAAATTGGTGATGTTCTTGACGATGTATATCTCAAAGATTTAAGAGCAATGATTGATCTTAAAATTGACTAAGATTTCCTAACTCATGTAAGACTTCTTCTCATATTTTATGGTTTTTATTATTTTTTACAACGTACCATAGTTAGCTCTCCATCTCCATCTGCATCTTCTGTTTTTATCGTCTTATTGCTGCTGATTATTGTGTATTGTCTTTACTCTCGGTTTTTTGGTTTAACATTTTAGCGTTGTGCAACGACAGTAGCGCGTTGCTTCAAGGCGTTAATCCAGACGAAATGGGAGTTCAGCGTCAGTTGTATCAGACAAAAGTATCCCGCACTGTTGTACTATACTACCTCGGTAACAAAGAAACAAGTTAAGATTGGCCAGACTTTCGAGCGACGGTTAAGTTAACCAAGAGTTCGAGAGACTGCTGTGGTTTCGGTTTGGTGCTGGTGGGCGATCGTGCCAGACAAGTTGCGGACAGCACGAGCCAAGATCGAAATTCTGAAAACGTAAAGTAGTTTTTTTTTCTTCTCGAGATTTATTTCATTTTACCGTTTTTTGATTGATTATTGCATTTATTGCCTGCGGTGTAGTAAATTGTCCAATAAAGGCAAAAGGATCATATCACTTTTTGAGTCGGACCTGGGACGCGAAATAGGTGATAGTAGAGTGATTGTGTAGAGGGAGACTGATCGTGATCCGAGAGTGCTACAAGAAAAACTTGTCTTCATTTCGTCTTTACGTTAATTTGTGCTTTAAAGTGCTCTTTTTTTGTTCTTGTCGTTGTGGTTATTATTGTGTACGGTCATTTGGTGGATGATTATTTGTTTTGTCTGAAAAGTTGTCAGAGATGAAGATGATGATTGGGATGTGTGACACGCTGATCGAGATTTCTACTTAATGGGGTATGTGAAAATATGGTTTCATTTTGATTTATCTTTTAAGATTGATATCGCAGAGTTTCGTACCTCGTCGGAATTAATTTGGTGGAGTCATGTAGACTACGAGCTTTGTGTGCATGTGGCGTCTCAATTGATTAACCTGCATAATTTTGTTCATTTTTCCTCCTGCTCAGCTCGTTTGTATCTTTTGTGCATTCTCTGTATCTGTAACTTGATATAATATTCCTTTGTTGAAATCTTGCTGAAATCTGATCCATTCAGGGATTGCTTCTTCTATTATTACACTAATTAGCTGTCATTCTTGAAATCACACAATAGCGAAGGCAATTAACATCTCATCGCTGCTTGTGACAATTCAGCAAAGTGTACACTGGAAGTTATATCTAATCGTCTTCTTAAATGGTGTAAATATCATGATGACTATAAAATTGTCTGTAAATAAAAAAAGTACGAGACAATAAAAGAAAATCTGCAAACCGTAAACAAAAACGATAATTACAAGACTTGAGCTTTATGTGCTATCTAAACTAATTACAGTAGAGTCTTTAGCTTCTTTGGTATACGACTACGTAATATCTATGCAAAGTTGGTATGCCATGCTGCAACCATGCTGTATGGTGCTGCACAAATTATGTATTTGCAGCATGGTATGTGCATATTTCATAATTATGGTCTTTTCTATTTTTCTCTATTTAAAATAGGCATCTGGTAGGAAACTTAAATTCTTGCCTGCAAATTAAAGTGGAGACAGATACGAAGAAAGCAAGCGTGTAGTAACGGATCGAGGAATGCCTTATGAAGGGCCAGTTTGTTTCATATTCATTTTTTTTTCGTCGACGAATGAGTCATCCGTCCATGATACATTCATCCCTTTATGCATATATGTACATATGTCGGAAAAGGGGAGGGCAAGAATGTAGGTACGCAATAGGTTTTTGCGCGTCAACTGACGAATGCACTTTTTTTCTGGAAACTTTGTCAACTCGTGTCAGTCGCCACGGGAAATGCGAATTGTGGGTATAGTTGATGCGACCACATCTCCTTGTCAGAGTTGCCTATATTCGGGTATTTTATATTTACTTATTATACCATACCTATTTATTTTTTATTCTGATCGCCTTGTTCTGAATCAGAAGTTTCATTTATATCGCCTGAAGTACTCAACAAATTTAAGTTTTCATTAACATTGAATCTTGAATCGTGACAATTATATTTCATTAAAGGCGGTTGACGACAATAACAGACGAACCTCATGGCCAGAATCGTATGATTTACAAAACCGCCGGGAAAGGTCTAAAATGGGAGTCGTACGAAACGTCAACTTTCAAAATCTCGATTACCAAAGTCGAGATTTTTTTTTATGGAAAAATTTTCCAAAATCTCGACTACAAAATATGTTGACCTGATGAAAATATCGTCAGAAAAAAATCTGGACTAATTTAAAATAAATTCAATGGTGAGATGTAATAATCCATCTCAAAAGCGACAATGACAATTGACTTTATTTCCCTTTTGAAAAAAAAAAGATCAGAGCGCTCTAGGACCATTTCCTGAGGGTCGTGAAAGATCCCTTAATATCGTAACCCACACAAGAGCGAGGGTAGCGAGCGCTCATGTTTGTGCGATACTTAGGGTTGTGATTCCTTAGCGCGGAGCGAGGGTAGCCCCCACAAGAGACTGATGATTCACAATAGTCTCTTGTGTGTGCCTGTGCTTGGGAGATTTAAGAGAAATCAATCAAATCAAAATGTAACTGTATGCACAATGAATCAAAAAATATATATTTTCGATATTTTAAAAATCGAGATTTTGAGACTCTGAAACAGTCGAGAAATTTCCAGTCATTGTTTCGAAATCGAGATTGTGTTGATGGAGATTTTAAAAGTCGACGTTTCGTACACCCGTTTGATATTTGTAAATTTTTTACTTACCTAATTATCAGTTTGCCATATCGACTATTGAGGTGCATGCCAGCAACATGCATAGTCGCAAACAAGTTAATGCTAATAAAGTAACAACTTTCGTATTAGCTAAGCTTGCTGGTTGGCAAATTAGCTGTTAACCAAATCAACTAATAACCAAATTAACTCATTCATAACATACAGCATACAACACGCTAATGTGTTGTAGGTAACAGTTTGTAAATTTAGCGGCGTTCCAAATTAGCGGATGGGGCAGCTTTTCTCACTAACATCGCTGGTGTATTGTAGCTGTACAGACAAACAGCGTTTATTTTGATAAACGAATACATAACAAGAAAGTCAAAGTAAATCTCACAATAAAACGAGTGAAATTCAAATATTACATAACACAAATTGGCCTCGATTGTGTATGTGTATGATAGCATAACGAATTCGCAAGTAATATGACGAAACGTGTAAATACACTTATTTGTTAAATTTTTATTAGTAATTAGCAGTTATACTGTTATTTTTAGCTGCTAATAAATATCAACATTAGCAAGTTTAGCTGTTGATTTCAATAAATACGTTTGCCCATCACTACTGACTGACTACTGGAGTACTGACCATCAACAATAGTCGAACCAAATTAGCGCACTAGGTTTCACTATATATAGAGAAAAATTTATCATCGAATCTCCTTTCACTTTCTGGCGTCGTTTGACGAAAAATATGAGTAGATATTATTTAATAAATGATAGCCGAGTTTTGTTTTTGCGACACTGTGCATGGCTTAGCAGAACACACTGGGGTCAAAACTTCTCAGTATAAATACAAAACTTTAACGATCAAAGACCAGATGGCGCATTAGTCATGTATGTGTTTGATCTACACAATTCGCAATAGAAAATTAATTAAATTAATTTTAATTTTTTTTTTCAATTCCTAATTTTTCATTCTTTGAATTGAAATGTGCTCCGACTCATACAAGCGGCACCGTTATTTTTTATTACATACTTTGAAGTGATCTTTGTATTCTTATTGCATTAAAATTGGAGAGAACAGCTCCTGCTTAGTCTCAGCACATTAGTGATTTAAATGGGTCAGTATTTATATTCGACAGACCGAAAGAGCGAAGGAGGTGGTATTCACTATTAATTCTCAGCGCTAGTATACACCGAGCGGTGACAGTGCAGAGTATACTTAACTTTAGGCGCGTTCTTTAGCAAACGGGTGTAGGGCAGAACGCAAAAAAACGATCCAGATTTATAAATAAAATAAAAAATAAATAACTGGCGCAACAGTCCAATTTGAACCACGGCCTCGAGATGAGTTAGCATCATCTCATTTTCTAGATCGTGACGGTTTTTGTGCAGAGGTATGTGATCAGCAATACGCTCAACCGAGTTATTTACCCCATAATGGGTACTCATTTAACAGCTGAGTGGGCTCATAGTCCGACACGTAAATCCTCGGAATCGAACCGGGGCCCAGTGCGTTGAAGGCGAACGTGCTAACCGTTGCGCCATCCGGATCCAGATTTATATCCAGGTTAAATTTCGAAAGTCTAATGTTGTCTACCCTGAAGTGAAATTGCTTTGCAAAAGTGACAGTTGCATTAAAGTGGAGTGTCAGATTCATGCAAAAGTGACATTTTTGCGTGGAAATAAACGAACTAGGATTCTTCTTTCGGCTAGCTTGTTAAAAAATATTGGAAATCTATAGCCATAAAGGAAGATTGTCAGATCACCCACCAAAGTCCAGAGAACTGCTTGGAAATTGAATAAACTTGGATTCGAGCCTGAAATCTTCGATATTTTGCTAAACTCAGCGCGATCACAAATTTTCGGGAAGTAAGTAGTTACAGTTTAAACGTTATGGCTCCTCAGGGATCCTATCATGTCATCATATCATCTTTACGTAGTTCACATAGTCGATAACCTGAACCTCTAAGTTTTTATTGACCACGAATGCAAATCAGCACTGCGGTTTCAATGATGGTGTTGCTATCCTCTCTACATCTCAGCAAACAATTTCGTATCATTTGGACGATACATCGCCCAGATAATACGATGAAGATTCTCCCAGACGAAAAATTTATCGCGAATTTATCACCCAGAAGAAACATCAATTTTTTATCCCAAAGGTGATACGATCGTCGCTTATTTTTCTGTTTTTATCTTTTCCAGTGACTATGCGGGCTGTGTTCTCGATGTCTCCGCTGATGATCGTCGCTTATTTGTAAACAAACATTTGTATACAAATGAAGTTTGCCATGTTCACTAATGTCAAGGTTTCTTCCGAGAATACCAACATTATATGTACATACAAAAATTCATCACTTTAGCGATGTACTCGCCACCTAGTTGTCATGTTATCCAGGTTAGGGTAGCTAACACGGAAATTTTATCAGGTTAAGGTGTTGTTGTAATTACATGTTATTCTTCTACCCTACACTATAGAGTGTAGGTTAATGGTGCAAAAGAACGCGCCTTTTGTTGTAGAACTGTATCCCAAAGCAGCTGTCAGTCTGTTTTCCGTCTTTGAATCTTATGTCCCAACCGAATTAGGATGTTCTGTAACAATGCTGGGCAACACACGTTCCGTCACGATTTAGCCTGATCGGTATACTGTACATCAGCTTGAAGAGCTAGGCGGTGCACTTTAAGGTTAGGTAGGAACCGCAATAACTACTACTACTACTATATCTGTGGCAGGCATTGACCTCCATTAGCTCTTCCTTTTAACAAGTTTGACTTCGTGACATGTCCTTGCCCTGCTTATCTTGTTCTGACGATCAAGGGGGAACAAGACAAAGTAGCTCATCGACAAGGAATGAATCCGTACTCTTACGCCTTCGGTAGGAAAGGACCGGCTAAAAGAAGGCGTCACAGGTCAGTAAACTAAGGAACAAGTACAGACATTTCGAAGCCATCCTGTGTGTGTCTCAAATTCATTTTTATGGACTATGCTAACATGTCACGAGCGATTTTCTATTAGTTGAACACGTCGCTAAAATATTGTACATAGTAGGGGAGGCAATGCAATGCAATGGGGAGGTGCTCGTAAATCCTGAGAAGTTGGAGGAATGGTACGACCATTAGGTTGAATATTGGTTAAGACTGATCAACATCCAGTATACATATTTCTGTTTGATCGGGCGGCGCATCGTTGTTCGCGCCTTGGCTAATAGTGGTTTTATCGCTGTAGCGTAGAGTGAGCGTTCTAGGGCGGCATTCTTAGGGTTGCAATCCCTCAAGCCGCATGGCTCAAATAGCGATCAGAGCTCACGTAAGAGGAGTGTGAAATGAATGCGATGAAGTGATTTGAAAACCAACTTAGTCAAAGACGCGAGCCACTATGCACCGCCCGGAGAACTGGGAATTTTCCCAACATCCTTGGGTTTTTTTGTGACCAGTCTCTTCAGTTTCCTTGCGAAAGGCTGCATGTAATATTAAATGTGAGCATAGCATTTATAATTTTTGTTATGACTATTCTAGATGGCAGCATGTGTCTCTCACAGTGTGCAGTAGAAGTATGCGCTTCTTTAACCCTTAGTGAACTGTCTATGGCCGCGATTGAGGTATTGTCATGGGCACCTTCAATGCCGAGGAATGCGCACAGGGCTTTCCTTTTCGTGAAGATTTTACAATGGTGCCGGCTCAAAACTGAATCCAATTTTGGAGATATCAATTCGAGATGACAGTGTTAGTGTTTCCTAGACTTTAATAGTCCGAATGACGCAACGGTTAGCACGTTCGCCTTCTACGCACTGGGCCCCGGTTCGATTCCTACTGAATGCGGTAGTTTTCGATAAAAAAGGGGATTTACGTGTCGGACTATGCTTTTAAATGAGTACCCATTTATGAGGTAAATAACTCGGTTGAGCGTGTTGCTGATAGTGATAAGATAACACACCTCTGCACAAGACATAAAATGAGATGATGCTAATTCACCTCGAGGCCATGGTTCAAATTGGACTATTGCGCCAGTTATTTGTTTATTTTTTTTAGACTTTAATCTTTAAAAGTAGGAAATCAGATTGAAAAAATTTAACTGCAGAGTGGTATAAAAATCGTGTAATCTACTTAATTGCCCTAACCCCTTGTGGGGTATAGTGCGTCAACATTTCCGTGTGGCCCAGTTGACGTTTCGTTGCCAGAAACTAGTTTCAGAGAATGCAGTTTCCAGCATGCACCTCCCTTCATATTCATGTTTTGTTTTGACTTTATTGCAGAGATGGTAACTCTTTACGTCATATGACTGCGACTTCAAGTGACTGCTATCATTCATATACATATGTACGTTCCCTTGCCGTGTTTTAAAGCAACAAAAAAGAAATTGAAGAAAAAAATCCGCAACGGAAAAAATCGATAAGTTACCTTCACGGGAACAGGGTTTGTTTTCATCGCTGTTAGTGTGTTGTTGTCATCATCTTCACCACCGTCATCATCGTCACCACTACCATCGTCATCACCATCATAATCATCATCGTCATCGCTTTCTTTCCTTTTTTTCCACCTATTCTTATATGTGAAAAAGTAAAAGCCGCTTTGATCCCCCTTTAAAATAGCGTGCACGCCACACAGCCTCCGGTCGCTTAAATGTCTTAGTGGACGTTCACACTGCGTGCGATGCCGAGCCGAGCCGAGCCGGGTCGAGCGATGCGATGTGGTGGGTGTTCACATTGCACGCCGTGCGATGCCGAGCCGAACGATGGCTTGCGATGCAAAGATGATCCGAGCGATGGCTTGCGATGCAAAGATGATCCGGGATGTTCACTGCACGCAATGATGGAGAGTAGAGACCAATTTAGTTCAAGGAATAGAATCTGTTTGACATCATGTCGTTTGTGCTTGACCCAGTAAATTTACATATTTCTGTTTCAAAACAGTGCTCTAAAAATGGAAGGGCGTCGCCATTGGGTGCATCCCATTAATGAAGAAAGGCGCAGTGTTGGTGAATTTCATCATCTCTTCCGCGACCTCAGACGAGAGGTTTCACAAGCGGATTGAGCAGCGGCGCACCGCTGTGTATAAACGCAAAAATCGGCAGCCGCGGCGGCTTTAGGACGATGAATGCATAAACCACTCGACTAGCCGTTGTGGCCACCGCCGCGGTTTGTGGAGCGGCGAGATTGCATTTGAATTCAGTGTACGAGCCGGTACACATGGACGTCAAAATGACGCCGGACGCCTCGTCACTTAAGCTCCTCCCTCTTTGATACCTATCTGCATTTCAATTCACATGATGCGATAGGACACAGCGTCACTCTGTATTATATATGTAAGCCAGGCCACATAATAGCGAACCTGAATTTACAATTTATGTTATTTTTAGTTTTAAATAAACTGTTTTTTGGCCATAACTTCTAAAATATAAGGATTATCGCCTTTTTAACACCATTTTCACCCCCCTTACAAACCCCCGTCCGAGCTGAGAGCTCCCTCCCCACCATTTTTTTTTCAAAATTAATTGTCAATTGTAGTAGTCACGATCAACGATTAAAAATTAATTAATTGGCACTTAAAAGTGGTCCTCAAGCGAATGGTTTAAGAAACATCATACAAATCAGACATTGTGACCGTGTCCGTGTTTCGGGTTCGAATGTATGTGGGCCGGCTTATTAAAAATTGATATCCGGACGCGTGAAGTGACGCAGATAGGAGCAGAAACCAGCATCATCCCAGATAGCTATCGGATAGCTATCTGCGGCCATGTGCATCGCTTCATTGCCCGTAATGTATTTCTTCCTATCCGATTGAAAGTGGCGCAGCGTCAGACGTCATTTGGACGTCCATGTGCACCGGCACTAAATATGTAAACCGCCGCTACTGCTCTATGTCTTTATTGGCAGCGGTGTCCGCTGCTCAAACCGCTTGTGAAACCACGGCTGCTAAACGCGACCTTATTACGGTGGTAATAACCTTTCATTTGAGCCATACTGAATCGAAACCGGAGTCCAAAGCGTATATACCCTAGACTTGTACAGACCTAGTTGTGATACCAAAACTTCCAACTGGCAACGGCCATTGCATTAAAAGTGAATTTTCCATATGGTCAGTTTGAGCTGTGGGCGTGGATCCAATGAAAAGTTTCATCGTTCATCCAATCGAATTTTGGATATTTATGTACATTTGAACTAACGTTTATAGCGAAGGTTGCCGTTCATTCAATAGGGTCATGCCCATTCTCAAAATCAACTAACCAACCCACACTATAAATATTTGTCGCATTTTGCAAGTCGCTAGCATCATTGTTTAGAAAGTTATCGCTCATTTGAAGTTTCATTTGTAGGGGACGTAGGGGTTGCTTGGGACGGAGCTTGGCCATTTCCAATACCAACCAACTAAATCTAAATCTAAATATTTGAACCAAATTTCAAGTCGCTAGCTTCATTCTATCGAAAGTTATCGCTCATTTGAAATTTCATCTGTAGGGGTTCCTTCGGTCGGATCTTGCCCATTTCCAATACCAACCAACAAGATCATGCTACAAACATTTGACCAAAATTTCAAGTTTCTAACTTCATTCTATCGAAAGTTATCGTGCAAACGGACAGACAGACAGACAGATATGGCTAAATCGAATCAGGAGATGACCCTCATAATTTCCATGTATACACTGCCACACCGCCGCGCCTAATAGTCTAGGGTATAAAAGCAGACATACATGCATTTTTTCCAGTGTGATCTTACATCAAATATTACTTTACAGCTCGTACTTGCACCATACTGGCTCCAAAAAGCTTCACATCGCAAAGCATCGCAAAGCCCATAAACTCCATCGCAAAGCCCATTAAATTCCATCGCAAAAAATCAGCAGCCGGTACTCGCACGAAAAAGCAAAGAAGTTTGTGAAAACATCGGGCCATCGCTCGGCTCGTCATTGCATCGCGCGCAGTGTGTACACTCAAAGCGTGATTCCATTTAAAATTGAAGACTTTCCATTTCCTTGCTTTAAAAGCTTGTAATCGCATTGCATCGCTCGACCCGGCTCGGCTCGGCATCGCACGCAGTGTGAACATCCACTTAGGAGACAGAGAGTGTAAAACATGGCTAGCTTCTCGCTAGCTCCAGCCGTTGTGGCCGCGCTTTGTCGTAGCTGGTCGTGTGGAGCATGTAGGACACAAAAGGAAAACATAAACAAATCACAGCTGTAGTGCACAAAGCACCAACGCGACACACTACGACAATAGTCAGAGAAATGATGACGACGATGACAGCATGAGGAAAAATGCGTCTGCTCCGTCACTATATATACTTTTTGTTCAATGTCAAGAAATAAAAAAAAATCTATATATTCCGTATGTGTTCTCAAAGTGATGCAATTGCTCGCATTTTCAACAGCATCAGTATGCAGTATTGACGTCGTCATCGCAGTCATACCTATAGTCGTTGTTGCAGCACTGATGTCAACCACCTGAAAATTTGTTTTGCCTCGATGACGTAATCAACGCGCAATGTGCGATGCTGTTGCCAAAAGGCTTTCGTCCTCTCATGTACCCAACATCTGAATGCGAGGCGGCTGCATCGCATGCTGAAATTCCTGCTGCCACATTCAGGGACTGGGTTGTGGTGAATGCACCCAGCATGTGGAATGCCAAGCGAACTTTCTGTTACCAGGATGATGCGAAACAAAGGATTCTAGTGTGTGCTCTCCGTGTAGGGTTGACACTCGACATACTCTCGAATGGCTGTTTTGTAGATCTGTCTATGCACTCGCATATATCTATCGCACCGGGGTGATGACTAACGCCGACCTTCCAAACAGAAGCGAGGCATCAGGAGGACGCGGAGAATGCTGGTGCATACTGAAAATGACTAATGCAGGGTGGATGGAGGCTTGTCGTTAGCCCGCTTGAGCGGAGCAGAGAGCTTTGGGGATATCGCTCCATCTGATGTGAATAGTCACGAAAAAAAAGTTACAGTAAGAGGCAAAGAATGTGCATCTGCTGCTGTTCACCTGGCAAATATCTCGCATGCACTTAAGCCTTAAACAAGTGCTCTAGTGTCAATTTTCCAATTATCTTTGCCTTGTCCGCTGAGTTGTGTGGAGCAACTTGCACTTTTGCGTCGTCGCCCTCGCCGCCACCGCCGCAATTTGACACTTTTACGCTTGTTTTCGTAACCAATTTAGTGCTATTAGCGAGCAATAACTGAACGATGGGTGTGAAGTGTGAACGCATGCAAACGGGCGCCACCACCTCTAATATTTTCCCCTGTCATGTTTAGCTCGGCAAATGGCCACACACAAAGTGTTTCGACTGTTTGCCTAGCGTTTTTTTTTTCGTCCGTCATATCCCCCTGTGGAAGGATGGTGCTTCAACCTGAACGCATCCTCGATTTCTGTGCATCCATCATGTTGTTGGTCGCTGGCGTTTGTTGTTGTACCTCGCCCTATTGCACCGCTCATCTCTGATCCAGCTTAACTGACAGAGCCCGAGTGTATGCATCATCATTTTGTCAACTTGGCATGATTCTTCTATTTATTGAGGCGAATGGATGATGGTGGCCTGGACCATCTTATTCAGGATAAAATTTTCTTTTGACAAAGTACTCGGAATTTCAACTAGCCGCCTTTGAAGGAACGCCCTAGGCTGACGACTGCAGCGTCGCTGGGCGGATTGGGGGCATCGAGATAAATGGCGGTGGCTGTAGAGTCGGTAAATTTCATAATTTAAATTGCGCCGCTCGGTGAGTGGTGGGCCAGATTATTTTTTTTGGGATGAGGTTTAAGATTTGTATATGTTGCATTGCAACTTTGTTTGCATCCCCCCCTCGGAATTGAATTGGCCTCAAAACTGTGCTCTCCTTACAAGCGAAAAGATACATAGTTCAACGTATACATGATTCAGTGGTAGTAAAGTTGCACTGCATGTCAGAGGGAGCAGCAAACAAAAAATACATTCAACAACAACAGATACGAACTTTGAATGGAGAAAAGTCCTTTTTTGTTTCCACAGGGATTCCCTCTATGTATGTACTCTTTTTTTCCTAGAAATCAAGTAAACAACAAATATGGCTTGTGTGCAGGTTTAATTTTCTTTCTGGTTTCTCTGGTCGGTTGTTCTTTCGTCATGCAACTTCAGTGATGTTTTTTGTTTGCAAGGGTTGAAATTTAATTGGCTTTGACCGCATTCAGCAGTGAAAAGTTTCTATTGATAACTTTGGTTTTCATTAGTCGTAAAGTAATTTCGAAAGTTTTCGAATGGATTGTGCATTTCATAAGCTTACATGTTTAATGCGATTGCTGAATTTACCCTGGCGTCCGTCACGTCGCGTCGGTGTCGGGTCATTCCTGCTTAGAACACATTTTCGAATTATTAAAGTTTTAACTCTCAACTTTTTTTTGTACATACTCCTTAAGCTCCAATTCCTTCCAACAGATTCTCAAGACAGAATCCAATGGGAGCAAAACAATATACCAATCGATGACCCTGAACTTAACAAAGGGAACAATAGAGGAACTCCAACTCACGTCGATAGCATAAATATATAATCCTGTCTTTCCATCTTCCACGTGAATTAACATTGAATTCACGGTGGCTTAATAATCGATCGGTAGATGTGTGGATTGATGAGGCTAATCTGTATTCAAACGGCGTAAATGATCGTTGGGCGTCGGTAGATGAATTTCAACAAGTCCATTGTCGGATTGTACATTCATAAGAGCATGATTCCTATGCCAATGATGGGAATAATCAATATTGATTTTAAATATAAAATCCGAAAACATATAACAAACAACACAAATCGATAAATATGTTATATGCACGCGTGTACATTTTTTAGGAAGCAAAACTCAACATGATTGAACATGATAGTTTGATTGTATGCACTTCATGTTTTTCTGAAATTTTGGAGTGCTTGAGAAGTGTGTACGTATGAACGGATTATCGGTCAGGTACACCAGTAGATAAGACGTTTGATACGATTGAAAAAAAAGAAAGGTTTGTTAGCATTTAGGTACTATCTCCAAGACGGACAAAAAAATCGTCTGCGTGGTGCCATTGACCTTATTAACTCAGATTGGCTTGGCTTTAAGTCACTGGGTTGTGATATTAGGTACCGACATGAGCTTGGAGACGTGAAAGAACATGCCTCGCTATTGGGTTTTTAATCCTGACCTAGGCTCCTATCGGGTAGTGACTTGGCATTTGATAGCTTTTAGATATATGTAGTATCTGTACATAAAATTCAGTTCTATTCAGTTCCAATAGATTAAGTTAAATATCCTACATTAAATTTGGATCAAACCTCTCTACAAATCCATGTTTTTCAGCATACCCAAACCCTCATTTGTATTTCACCACACATTAACAAACCCATATATCGATGAAGAAGAGGAAAGTGTAAATTTCCATAAAATTACCTATCAGTTGACGTCTTATCAGTATTTCATTTGAAATTATGATTAAATTAATATGGTATATACGAGAGCGTAACAGTTTATCGCCACTCTACGATGCTTGCATCTAGCGATCAGGGGTCCTTTCTCTGGCATTGATAGAGATGTTGACGCGCCCATACCCTACTGGAGGCGTTAAGGCAATTAGTAGTAGTAGTATATACGAGAACATGACAAATTCACTGACGTGTCGAAAAAAAACTTTTTCCGGCAGCCGAAAATGGGGATATTAACAAAATTTACAAATTAAATCTAGCGCAGCTGATTGACATAACAGTGATCTGATAATAAATCTGCTTCTTCTTTTTATCATTTGCATCCTGCACTGGATCTGCCGCTTCCGCCGAGGATTAGAACACTTTACAACACTTGGCATTCCCCATACCTCGTCTATTAAGGAAGGAAGGATTCTCTTCGTATGGAGTTCCTCTGCCTTCCTCTAGATTTCCCAGTTGTGTATTGGGATGGCCGGGTTCTTTAGGCGTAGACAACAAATTTGCATTGGCGACTTTCACTTTGGGCAACCAGATACGATCCTTCAGCTTCGTCGGAATTCAAACCTTCCACACTGTCACACATCCTGTTGGCACGAGTTCTCACAAAATTCAGAGAAGACCCGTTCTCGCACCTGATCACCCGGGAACCCCGAATGATAATCTCGCTGTCGAGACGCAGCACTGATTTCTCCTCGTCCGGGTGGTCTAGCCCCATCCTGAACCAGGTTCCAGCTGCTAGCTTGCCATTCGTTTAGTAGTATATTCCACAGAACCACTGACAGGTGGTCCTAAACCACCTCGTTGAAGAGTTTTGTTTTCGTTCCGCGTAGTTTGGTGCTACTGCTACTCAATTCATCCTGAGATCGATTTCATTTGACACCCCTTATCGTGGTTTCTGTTTCCTCTCCTCGAGGTTCGTGTGTAATCGTTGTGCGAATCAAAAACCGCTTGATAGTTGGATGGTACGCTCTTCTTCATTCTTCGCAATCTTGCGTAGAATGAAAAGCGCCCTCTGTTATTTCAGGCATTGGAGCTAGTGGGTGTACTATAACTACCCACCATACTTGTTTCCTCTGCTCCGGCAAGGGTTTGACTCTTTGTACGCTTTGAGTGCCTCATGTGACACTCGCGACATTCCCCCACGCAAACTTCGTTGACTGCGGTTCAGGAGCTGGTGTTCCAGACCTTTAACCAGCTGACGTCCCGTCGGGAACGGATGTGTCCTTCAAGCCCATTTGAATAGGACACAATTACGAATTTAAACCAAGGATAAGACAGACTTAGTAGTTATCCAGGTTTCAATCTTTTCTCACTAGGTTTATGTTTATAAATTGTAATGCTCAAAAGCCAAGAATATACTTAGAGCAAATCCGTTTGTTAAAATTAACGTGCAATGCTTCCAAACCTGGACCGCTGACTTCGATGAAAACGTCAAAAATCCTGATAAAATATTTCCAAATTCCACTAGTCACAGAAGCACATTCTGGTGTCGTCGACTGCACGCACAATATCATCGAGAAAGCGCAGCCTCGTTGGGGTATGCACAATCAAAGGCCGCTTTAATACTATCCGGTCTCCGCCGGACGGCTAAAAACCGATACGGCCGATTTTTTTAGTCGACTGAAGAAGAGAATAGCCGCTTTTGCATTACACAGTCATGGCTAAAAACTGAAATCTCGCCGTATAGCAGCCGTCTGCTGTCACTACAACTCAGGGCAGCTGAACGGCGACTGATGATACAGTGGAATACGAGATCAAATGCGTGCTTTCATATTATCGGAAGGTTAGTAGCCACGGTTGCAGTGTTCAGTCGGTAATTAAAATAATAATGGATGATCATTTTGACACGGAAGTTTTGATAAGCCTTGTTAAAAGCAGATCTGTGTTGTGGGACAAGTTTTTAGAAATGCATCAAAAGAGGCTTGGCGCGAAGTTTGTATTGAATTGCGACCTGAATTCGAGTCACGATAAGGTTAAAAATTAATTAATTTTTGAATTCCGTTGTCTTCTCTTTCGGCGCTGACAATGCAACTATAATGCGATAAGTTTCTTCTGATTCTTTTTAGTATCACAGCTCTCAACACCTAGGTTGAAATGAAATGTAAAATTCCAGAAACTATAACTATGTTCCTCTTCCAGATTTACGTCGTTTAGGTTTAGTGTTAAATATGCGCTCCCTCTGGATTTTCACCGTTCCGGTCTTAGCCGTTCATACTCGACATTCGCATTAAGGTCTAAACACATAGTGTAACGGACGGTTTGGTGGGCATCCGAAGATGCCCGTGGGGACGGAGCCTAAGGTAGCATAATTGACCGTGAAGGTCGGGCTGTGCCATCTGGCGAAGAGAAAGGCCCCTCAACGAGCTAAGCAGCGGCCTATGCTTGCTGTAGCTCAGTTCGGGAGATGTGGGCGGGGTTTTCGCCGCTCGTTGCCCCTGTCCCTTACGTATTAACAAAAATTCGTAGGTCTGGGGAAGATACCACAAACAGGGGAGGTAAAAATGGGGAATAAAGAAAAATAGTCGTTAAGGATGGAATGGTTGGCGGACAGATCAGACGCCCACGCGGTCGCACCTGGGTCCGGCTGTAATGGGACACTCGGCCTCTGGTTTCGTACCACCAACAGATCACTACTCATCACCAGGTGCTGCTTCGATCTGCCGGTGGGAGCAGCACTACCAGACCATAATATGGTTCATTACAGGTGATTCATTACAATAGTCCCCGTACCAGGGCAGCGTCGTAGTCGCCCGTATACTGGCGATCTACGGTAGGCGAATTGTACAGTATAAAACAGTCTGGCTGGTTCACACTTACCAATACATAGGGCGGGACGTGGATTTCCTCTCTCCCACCCGAAACCACTTCTGCAGCCTACAAAAATGTTCTTTCTGTGATTTTGCACTGAATTTGACAGCCAAAGACCAAGAAAGTGGTTACAAAAAATTTGGCCAAAGGGGAATTCCAAATGTCTTGTAATTTTTTGGAAGGGAGTGATTTGGACAGAACAAGTGGTTTGGCCGCTACTTTGAAACTTATGTTATGTACTTGTATCAGCGCCTAATATGCAAATAGTTGTACCTTTTATAAGCACCTTATGAGTAGTTGATGCGCTATGCCCCGCTAGGATTTAGAACAAATATTTACAATTTAGAATTTACAAGTATTTTTTACTATGTATTATGGTTGACTAATGTACTCGTAGTATCTAATATTATTATAACTGCTAAATATACTATCTAAAGTACGAGGAATGTACCTTCCTGATCATGTTTCGATTCATCAAAATATACGTCAAAATATTCATAACCCGCTCGGAAAATATTTTCCCATTTTTTTCCCACGCGACCATAGCAATTAAAATTTGCAAAGTCACTTCAACTGCAACACAGAACCAAAACTCTATTCAAATTTACGATTCCAATCAAAAATCCTATAAATATTCAAGAGTTCCCTCCTCTTACCGATTCTACTATATTGCAAAACCTCAATGACTCCCCTGTGTGTTGCCTGTCGCCAAATGAACACGTTTATTTTCCAAAAACTCCAAACAATGGTCGGAAGCGATGTATTCGGATACATTAGCCCCGGTGTGCGTTTTTCGATTTCAATGGATCTTCCCAATCAAACAAGTGGCAAATTTAAAATGCATTCTACACCAACAATCAGTGTTTTGTTTTGTTGTTATCACAGTTTACAACTTTTTTTTTTTTTGTATCTTTTCATCGCATCAAGTATCATGTGTTGCATGCGTAGTTCGTTTTGTTTTATAATCGAGAGCTCATGTAACACGTTCACTTGCATTGTGTACAGTTATATGCTCGACAAGTTGCAAGTGTAATTTTAAATTCATTGAACAATGAAATTAATCGATTAGGTTTCGTGCTGACTTTTTATTCATCTGGGTATAATGCCTGCTACATACAATGGCCAATCCATGGCAATTTGAAGCCATTGTGTAGACGAGCGGGTGGTGTTCAGTGGCTGATGGTGCGTAATCGCAGCGGTGGGCTATAAACGGCATTTTTCACCACGCAATGGCCCATCGCGCGTCTGTCACTTGAAAATCAGCTGCTCAAAAGGAACATTATGGATTTGGTATTAATTGGTGAATTATTTCTATTTCATTAGAGAGAATTTTCAACAAAACTCAAGAAATTTCTGCTTTAGGACCTACATATTTCCCTGCGTGGGTTCTAGGTTCTTACCACCTAAAGCGGAAATGGACTACCTAAACCGGAAATGCCGCAATTAAGGATTCTCTGTAAATGTAATAGAGAGAATCCTCCCGTTGGCCAAATCCTTAATGTTCCATCGTTTCTTGACTGGCCCATCGAAGACCATTGTTTGAATGAAGAACATTTGAATTGCTGGGCCATTGTCTATAGCAGGGATAAAAGTTAGGCAGTGGTGTGCTTTTGACTCGACCAATTTGGGCCGCTATTGTTTTTCAGTTGCAATAAATGCTTCCAAATATGGATCTCTTTTTCATAACGGATCGCTGCAATTGCTAGAAGCTAGAACCTCGTTTAGAATATTGATCTATCTAATCAGTGTGATTGAAACGTAGTTATGGTGTTTTCTTTTGTGTGGGAACAATTGTGAATGACTTTCTCTTTATGGTAGTCGGGCGTAGACGCGGTAGCTAAGCGACGGAGTGTGTAAATGCATAACAATTACGTTCTATAAAATTAGTTCTTAGTGGCTGATCGGAATAATCGGAATACGGTTAACATGTATAATTAACACAGCGTTAGTATTAATAAAAACCATTGTACCAGTGATTTATTGTGGGGCTGAAATTAATCTCGTATATTTATTGTTAATTGCCCTGACCCCTCCAGGGACATGGGCGCGTCAACATCTCTTGCGTTACTATGCCTTGTTAACGTTTCAATAGGATGTAGATTTCGGATGGTGCTGTTGCTAGCATCTAAAAGACACATTTTCTTTCATAAAATGATATCAACAAGCCTAGCCCATGGTAATAGTGAATAATTTTGAATGACATGAAAGATGAATTAATTTTTACATTTTTCTTTTATTTTATTTATTTATTATAAAATTAAATAATAATTTTATAATAAATGTTCAAAGTGTGCACCTTCCATCTTATACAATAGGTGCGTTTTTTTCATACAGAGCAGAGTAGAGCAGGTTAAGCAACGAAAAAAAAACAATCGAGAGCAAATTAGCGTGCAGAACACAAAAACGTCTTGGCTTAGTTATAATTCAAATGTCAACTAAAATTTCAAGAGAAAACTTAAATCCTTAGTACATATGTATACAATCGCACAAATTTCCTTTAGGCAGCAAGATTATTTTGTATGTTTACTATTCCATATAATTACACAAAACGAACATTTTATTGACAGGAAATGAACTTTATGTGCTTCCCAAACTGTAACTGCCCTGAAAACTTTGACACCTGCGCCGCCTGCATTTCAAATGTGGAACTATTTAACAGAGTGGAAATCCTGCACTAACGTTCTATCGAGAGCAACTCAGATCAAATTGTTAGTATAATTGTGTGGTCTTAATCTGCTCTGCTCTATATGGATCTTGAAGAAAATGCGCCTAATATCTGGCTCTTTTCGTAAAGCTTCATGTATAGCTCTTCCCAACATTCCTCTTGTTATATTAGCACATTCATCATTAATTTTTCCGCAAATTTCATCTAAACTGTCTGGATTCTCTTTATAAACGAGTTCCTTTAAATAGCCCCAGAGAAAATAATCCAGAGGATTTAAATTCCATCGGGATTTAAAAATTTTTCATTCATAAGGTCACAACAGCCAGAAATCAAGCAATTAATTAAGAATGATCTAAGTATCGTTTGATCGTAAGAAAATAGAGACTTGATTTTTAAAACAAAACCATAGTTTGATATACGGAAATGCAAAGAAATAGAATACAAGGTAAGATTTTGGAAAATAAAAAAAAAATAAAATAATTTACAGATGTACAATACAACTCAAAAACTTTATTTCTGATATTTGTGGGATAAATTTTTAATTGAAGTCAAAAATAATATCTGAGATTTGATGTTTAATTGACAAATCTAGCGTGCGTAGTTTTTGAGTTATTGCGTATGTAGTAAGGAAATATCGACACGGTAGAACTGTACTAATCAAGGAAAAAAAAAACAGTTTTCCTACATTTAAACTCCCGCGACTACTAGAATTTCAGAATTTAGGATAAAAGAATGCTAACGAGATTTGATCACTAGAAAATAAGGAAGTCTTCTCTGATGTAAGACAAAACATTATGTATGCCAAAAATTTCAGAAAAAAAGTGTTCAAAAATAAATTTTTTGTTTTGAAAAACATTAAAATTTACTTTGAAGTATTATAACATTTAAATCCTTCATCTGATTTTGGTGAAATCTATTTGATGTAATAGGGGGAAGTATTAGCTGTGTTATAAATTTTATTTGAGTGTGCTACTCTCAGTGGGTTTGGAGATATGGTGTTTTTAGTAACGCCAGTTAAGCATTTTTTGAAAAAAAAAAATGTAAATGGCTGTAGCGGCTAAAGGGTTAAGATTTCGGCAAAATGCCGCATTGTTGGAAATTGCATGAGGATTCATGTGGCACTGCCCCTGTACGGTCATTACGGGACACCCTGTATATGATAAAATACGATAATACCTTGGACAGACATAGCAACCGAATGATCATTCGGCGAATGATGAATTGCTGGCAATGACGAATTGGACACACACACTTTACTGTGAACGTCATTCCAACTGTCATTGCGAAATCGGCTTAGCACTGGTTTTTCGAATAAATATTGTTTATTTCGGTTAGCAACGAATATATCGGTTAGCAACGAGTGAATATTATTTCTATTGCATAGCAACGAGTGAATATATGATAGGTGGCACTGCATACACAAAGAAGGAATTACGTTTACTATGCCAATTGTAATTCGCGGATTATCATTCGGACGATGTTCGAATGATCATTCGCAAGACACACATGAAATCGAATTATCATTCAAGTGGGAATGATCATTCGAGTGCGTCGTCTGTCTAAGGTATAACATACTTATTAGAATGGTTTCAAGTTTTTTTTTTATAGCGAAACCCATTACGGGTTGTCGTAAATATGGCATATATCTTCGACACAGTTGATATTATTTTCTATAACTCTATTCTATTTGTTTTTGGTTGTTCATAAAATAAATATTTTCCATCATATTGTAACTTATCACCGAGTTGATTGATTGATTACTCCGGCTAAGCCGTGTCAAAATAGATGCTCCTATAATTATAACTTCTCGGTGGGGAGATACCCAAATTAATAATATTCTGTCTGCTCGTTGTCTACAGATCGAATTATCTATTTTTGCAAGTTAAAATCGTAAATTTGCTATGCTTACAATACATATTGACGTTATAGCTGACCCACTCTCTATGCATTCTAACCATAGCGAATTCATTGTGGATTAGCCGAAATCATCATCCAAGCCCAACCCAAATCCGTCCTTTTGTCTACCATGCTATTATTACGAATTATTACAATCTAATATCTGGCCAATCATAATTTATTAAGAAAAATTCCACTGAAGCGTCGTCGTCCGTCTACTGATGTTTTGGATGGATGAGAAAAACCATGGGAAAATTCGCTAAATCATTCGACTACTGTTGGGCAGGCAGACAGTGCGCCATAAAGTCTACTCCACTGCTCCATACCACTTAAGACATTCATTCTCGTCGTTTTGTGTTCTTTTGAAGACGAAAACGAAGGAGTGAAAAAAATTCGCTCAAGTCATGCAATTACGAACTGCATTTAATGCGATTCACTTTGAACTGGGTCTGCAAAATGGATTAAGTATCTGCTCTGCTCGTCCAGCCAGTTGGATGATGATAGAATGAGGATGATGGGGTTCGGGATGGGTGGTTAGGCCAGTAATAAATGCAGCAGTTAGTTAGGCTTAGTCATTTGTGCTGAATAGCAAAACTACGGAATAATGCACATTCGATAAAAGTACAGTTTCCATAATATCTATGGATGCAAGAGTAAGCTGAGCAGTAGGTACATAATTGTTACCTGACTGGGTGATAATGTCGGTGGTGATAATTTTTTTGTATGCACTTGCCTAACCACCCCCTCCCTATTAAGTCGACGGATTATATACTCGTATAGTGGCTTATCAAGGTGAAGTAAGGTAGTAAGAAAAAAAAGTGCTGTCAAGTCCAAGGACAAGCACTTCAAATTCTCCACGGTTAACTATGTCGTGAGTAATTTTATTTCGTTTTTACTGTGTATAGACAATTGCAGTTTTGTGTAATCGGATTTAATATTCAGCGGTGATGAAGCTTCGGCTTAGTAAAAAATTAAATCTACAGACATCAATGTGCTCATTATGAAGGCCTGAATGAAAATCATCATGCTCATTGTCTTAGCTGCGGCACTAAAGTCGCCTATGTACTTTTCAAGTATATGATGAAACGATACATGAGCTTCATCGACGAATTCATCAAACATAGTTGATGAAAGCCGTTGACGAATTTATCATTTGTACTTGATAAGCATCGTTGTCGAATTCATCAGTGTTACTCATGTAGCAGGTCGCGAGTGGTCATGTGTAGTTTAATTATATACTTGGAAAGTACATAAGTGACTTTAGTCTCGCGGCTAGAACAATGGTCATGGTGCCTTTCATCCAGGCCTTCATAATGAGCGCATTGATATCTTCACCATGTCATATTTAGCAGGGAAAGCGAACGAAGTGGGTATGTTTATGTCTACACTAGTGATGGGCATAATGAATCTTTTCACTGTGCCTGCACATAAGCTCTGACTCTTTTCAATGAGTCGTTCAAAAAGAGTCATCCAAAGTGTCAGAACTTGGTTTATACGAGGGTCACTATTTATATTCGGCGCCTAACAATGCAAAAACAGTAATTTATTTTCGGAAACGGTTTTATTGTTTATCAAAGTATTCTCAATGAAAATCAAAACTTTAGGAGGCGCTTGAACCAATTCTCGAAACACTTTTCCACTCGAATTGAGGTAGCTCAAAAATTTTCGTTTTGAACCCATTGACTACTTCTTTGGGGGTCGAAAAACGCTGACCACGCAGTTAGTTTATTTTTCATGTGCGGAAACAAGTAGAAATCATTGTGGCTGAATCAGGACTGTACGGCGGATGGCCCATCAATTCGATGTTTTCGGCGCTCAAAAACTTGGTTGTGTGAGTCAATAAGACCTCGCCTTATCGTCGTGAAGAACAATTCGCCTTCGGTTGTCAGTTTTCCTCATTTCACTGAAAACTTCTGGCAAACAAATGGTTGTATACTATTCATATGTGACCGTACTACGTTGCTCAAGTGGTACGGTGGCGATAAGACCGGTTATTGTGAAGAAACAGGCGTTGTTTAGTTTCGGGGTCATACGCATATGCATAAATCCAAAATTCGTCGCCTATCACGATTTTACCTATATAATCGTCCTTTGAAGCACCGCGGTTGTATTTCTTCAACATTTCTTTACACCAAACGACACGAGTCTTCTTTTGAGCGATCGCCAAATTATGCGGTATTCAACGCGAACAAATCTTTATGACGGCCAAATGTTTATGAAATATTGTATGTACGCTGGTGGAACTAATGCTCAGGACCGTGTCATGTTACATGACGATCTTGCTTTATTATTTCGCACACGGTATCGATGTTTTCTGCGATTACGTCGGATTTTGGACGAACTTCACGACATTCGTCGGCGAGCGATAGGCGGCCGCGACTGAATTCTGCAAACCAGCGTTTTACCGTGGCAAAATGTGGAGCTTTATCACAAAAAGTTGAAGGAGTTGATCGTTGCACTCTTGTCGATATAGTCCATGTTCCAGTTGTGACTGTGACCAATAGTGACTAGTAATGACTGTGACTAATAGTCACTGTGACCATAAGTGACTGTGACCAGCAGTGACTGTGACCAACAGTAACTGATCAGTTCAGTTGTCGACTGTGACTATTGGGAACTAGTATTTTTGTTTTCCGGGAACAGGTAGTCACAGTGATAGGCGCGAATACTCGGTTCCTAGTCACTGCTACCGGAATATCAGCCCATCCCTACATGTCGACACTCGTAAAAAATCATGGCACGAAAATGTTTATTTCCTTTTTTTGTCCGAGATAAAATTTTCAAGCCACTGTAAAACAAAATAAATAGCGCTCGCACGTCACAACGTTGTGAGTACGTTTATGCTAAAAAATATTAAACTTTCCGATGGAAGTGTCAAATTGGATCTGGCACCATTAGTATTGCCAAACCGCAAAATATAAATAGCGACATCCGTAACAGATTCAATAAAAGTCGTAGTTTTTAAAAAAAGTCAGTTTCATTCCTTTATTTTTTACCCCCGATTTGAAGTCGGTAATCCCCAATACCCTTTAGTTCGAGCCAGCCAAATCGGACCACTATTTCAATGAAAACGGAGTTGCCAATCTGGGATGGGCGGCCCCAATTTTTTTCTCTCTTTTTTTTTTGATCCTAGATTCGGAGTCAGCGACCCCCCAATGCCCTTTAGTTCGAGCCGGCCAGATCGGAGCACTATTTCCCATGAAAACGGGGTTGCCAATATGAGGTGGGCTACCCCAATTTTTTTTTCATTTTTGACCTCAGATTCTGAGTCAGCGGTAATTTCGACTAAACAAAATGTAGATGTAATAAGTCGACGTTTCGTACCTCCCCCCATTAAAAAAGACATACATACATGACCATTTACTTACATGAATAATATTGACGAATTCGTTAGGTCAAGTACTTGATGAGTGTCACTAGCAAAGTCAGAAGGCAGTTTACTAATCGTCTAAGTTCAGGTCTTTAGTTAAATTAAATATCCAAACCTATCCAAATAAAATCAACCAACGTCTTAAACTCGCTTCATATCTTGAAACTCGTAAATTTTACACTCCTCAAGTACAATTTCTGCACGGCTCACGATACACCCTCAACGTAAGAATCTTCTCATCAGCACTTTTAGCGCTTCCTTTGCTTAATTCAACTTTTAATATTTTTTCTTCCTCTTTATTTAGTTTTTTCCCATAAGCACTATACGGTTGCAATTTCAGTTTACATCATTATGGCATTTAGCTTTTAAATTGAATGTCGGGGGCGGAAGGCGGCGGTAAAGGTGGTAGTTTAGCGTAAATGGACGTTGCTGCTGGTGTGTTGCTATCAAGTGAGAGGGTCTACAAGTGCAATACTGTCGACGAACAAGTTGCACTTGGGAAAATTGAAATGTAACCTCAAGCATGTACTCATCTATATTGCATATGCAGGAGCACCGCGACTCTCCTTCCCCTGCAACAAGGTAAGATACTGAGATAAACGTACAACACAGTGACGCCAGTCAACGTGAAAAACTTTATTTTCCGTACAGAAACAAAGAAAGTTTTCTTGCTTCGCTTCGCCGTTCTGAGTGAGGCGTAATGCAAGAACAAGCGAAATGAAACCGGAATATAGAGGGCTACGCCCGCAATCCGAGGGTTTTGTAGCAAGCGCTTATTTTGGTATATAAATATCGGCTTCTTGCTCTTCTTCATACCACTCAGATTGATAAAAAAAAACACAATTAAAATGTCTTACCCACTTACATTTTTACGAACTAATATTTTCTCCTCCCCCACTATTCCTCTTTCTACAAATTTCAAGAAAATGCGAAAAAATGGAATGTACTCAACATTACCTTTCTCACGACACCTCACTTGCCTATACCAGTCGATTAAAAAAAATTTTACCTTAATTTCGCCTCTATGTGGACCCCTCTCCCCTTCCACCCGGTAAAGTTTGCCAATTACGACGCATCTAATCTTTACCCTTTCAAAAATGATTAATTAAATAACTGCAATTCGCACTACGAAAAACAACATGAAAGTAGTACTCACAACTATGAAGCCGTGTATTTTTTGTGTGGATAGTGTCGAAATGCCTAACTTTGAATCAATGTACTGTAAGGGGCCGTAACTCACTCGTACAAAACACTCGTTTAGAATAAATAGGCACAGCAATCAATGGGAACAACGTTTATTTATTTGTTAATTTGCGATATAAACTAGACGCGTAGGTGGTCGGCTTACAACTAACTCAACAATTTGTTTTCCGGCAGCCTCTTTCTCTCTCTACGCCTTGTCGTTTTTGTGTGTGCCACTTGTTTTTTTTTTTTTTTTGTTTATGGAGTTGCCAACAATTCGGCCATCCTAACACTCAATCGTCCCGATTGACCTAATACTATTAAATTCTTTCGACCACGGTTTCATATTTGCCACTTCCCATACTCCCGTATAAGGTATCTGACTTAGCTGTAGGTTATCAGCATCCTTCACCAAGTATCTATCATTAGATAAAACTTTTGCAACGACATAAGGTCCTTTGTATTTGGGTGCAATTTTCTTACAGACTCCTGGAGTACTTATAAAATTTCTCACCAGCACATAATCACCCACTTTGTATACTTTATGAATCCTATTTCGATCTATCTTTTCCTTATTATATGCTTGATTCTTCCGAATATTTTCATCTGCCTTTTCCCTCAATTTTACCAAATTTCTCTCATTTACACTTTCATTAATCTCTTCTAGTTTCTCCTTTAAATAATCTATCACCACTCCTTTCTGCTGGACTCCAAATAGTAATTGACTCGCGGATATCCCTGTACTTTTGTGTATCGTATTATTCATCGCAAACTCAACATCTGGTAACACCCTGTCTAGCGAATAATTTATTCCAGCGCTCGTCATTTTTGCTATCATAGGTATCATAGTTCTATTGACCCTCTCAACTTGCCCATTGGCTTGTGGGGAGCCCGTAGCTATTTTAATGTGTTTGATATTTCGGCTATCAATAAAATCCGAAAAATCCTTTGAAGTAAATGCGCTTCCTCTATCAGAGATTAATACTTTTGGCCTACTATATGCATTAAAATAATCTTTCAAACAACTCAGTACTTCCTTCGTTCCAGTTGATCGAACTGCATACAACCTAGTGAATTTTGAAAACGCATCTATCACTAGAAAAACATATTTTTTCTTAGCCTTTTTCAGACTTATTGGACCACAATGGTCAATGTGTATTATTTCAAATGGGACATCTCCTTTGGGTATATTATGTAGCAGTCCTTCATGTTTCCCATTCTTCGAGGAATAGACTATACATTTTAAACAATTAGCAATATGATTTTTTACTTTGCCTCGCATATCCGGGAACCAATACACCCTCATTATTGCATTCACAACTTTTTCACAACCCATATGTCCCATGTCATCATGATATTTCTGTATAACATTTCTTTCCATGCTACTTGGTACATAAAAAAATATTTCCGATTTAATTTTTTTATATATCAATCCATTACGCATCTCGTAAATACTACTTTCTTTCTTTTCCAGCTGGTCTCTTATCTTCTTTATCGTTTCATCTTGGCCTTGACATACTGCTAAATTCTGTTCAAATGTATTTTCTTCTAAAACCAATATGCTCATCATTCTACTTAATGCGTCTACATGTTGCATCTTGGACCCATCTCTATGTTCAATTACGTAATCATAGTTCTGTAATTCAAGTGCCCACCTAGCTATTCTCGGATTTACCTCTCTTTTGTTCAATGTTAGCGTCAACGAATTACAATCAGTCACAATTTTAAACTTCGCCCCCATAAGATATACTCTAAATCTCTTTAATGCGTAGATTATTGCCAACGTTTCCAATTCAAAACTATGGTATTTGGATTCTTGCTCTGTTGTCCGTTTTGAAAAGTAGAATACAGGGTGAAACTTTCCATCGCCCTTCTTTTGCATTAAAATAGCTCCAAATCCGAGAGAACTAGCGTCACAATGAAGCTCTGTCTCATCCCGTGGATCAAAAATAGCCAATATAGGAGATTCTATCAGTTTTAGTTTCAAAACCTCAAAACAACGTGCTTCTTCCTCACCAAATTTAAAGTTAACATCTTTCCGGATTAGCCTGTACAATGGCTCAGCCAAGAGCGAGAAATCCTTAACAAACCTTCTAAAATAAGAGCATAATCCCAGAAAGCTATGAACTGCTTTTACGTTCTGTGGTATTGGAAAATTTCTTACCGACTCAATTCCCTTCTCATCAGGTCTCAACCCCTCTTCAGAAATGGTATATCCCAAATAATGCACCTCAGATTCTAAAAAGTGACATTTATCCAATCTCAGTTCTAACTTATTGCGTACCAGCCTGTCAAAAACCTCTTTCAATATATCCATATGTTCTTCAACGCTTTCCGTTGCCACCATAATATCATCGAGATATATTGCTATCTTTCCAGCTCGGAGTAGGTCATAAAAAACTTCATTAATAAACCGCTGAAATGTGGATGGTGCATTCTTAAGTCCGAATGGCATTTTTACAAACTCGTACTGCCCTAATGGTGTCACAAAAGACGTATACTTTATCGCCTTTTCACTCATTTGAACATGGTAAAATGCACTCTTTAAGTCCAATAATGAAAATACCTTTTTATTAACCAACCGATCAAGCAAATCGTCTATAAGAGGAATAGGGTAATTGTCCTTCAACGTTACCTTATTAAGATTTCGATAATCTACACATAACCGAATATCCCCAGTTTTCTTTCTAACTAACACAATTGGAGATGTATATTCCGACTTGCTAGTCCTTATAACTTCTGATTGAACCAATTCATCTAAAATAACCTGTAATTTCCCTTTCTCTTCATAAGATAACCTTCTAGGGGAGCAATAAAATGGCTTTTCATCAGTTAATCTCAACTTCATTTCAAATCTAGTATCAGGTAAATCAGGACGCCTGTAACTCAAATAATTTTCCTCAAATATCTTCATAAATTTTTCTTTACTTTTGAAGTCTAACTTTTCATTATTAATAGTAATAGTCTTTTCATCAGTTTCAATGTTCATCAGATTGCGACACTCTTCATTATACGTTTTTTCTTTCGCCACCTGTTCCTTCACATCATCTATTTTTACTATTTTTAAATTACATTTTCTCAGAAAATCTCTTCCAATAATTACTGGCGTATGCATCGTTTCGTTCTTCACTACGTATACATTTAAATCAATTTCATCTTTATTAAATAAAACACAACAATCTAATTTACCAACTATGTGCAGAGGGCTTTTATTAATACCAAAATAATTGTACGGTACATCTTCCTTATTAACTAATGCCTCTGGTACAAATTTTTGACGAATAAGACTTACTGGGCTGCCGGTGTCGATTACTGTTTCTAAACAAGTTTCATACATTAATTTTCTATTTTTAAATGTAAATGTAAAATTTCTTACGTAATCATCTTCATTGTCGTCCTGAACTGTCAATACTCGATTAGCTGGCTTCTTCTTCGCACACACTGCTGCGTAATGCCCCATCTCGCCACAGACATGACACGCGCCAATTGGTCGTTTATCCTTCCGGCATTCACTAGCGATGTGTCCCAGCGAATTACAATTATAGCAGCGAATTGCCTTTGCTGCCTCTCCTTCCACCGTATTCGTATGAAAAGTTGAAGGTGTTGATTTACATGATCGCTGAGGAGGTTCACGAGGCTGACGAACATTAACAAAGGCTTCCAGTAAATGCTCCTTTTTGGCAACACGGAGCATCCTCGCCTGGTGTCGCAATACCAAATCGGAAATTCCCTCGATGATATATTCCTTTAGCTCGTCTTCGCTAACCATGATTTTATTTGCCAGGATTACTTTATCATGGTAGTATTCTTGGAAACTTTCATTTGTCAACCATTTTCTCTGCTCGAAGTGACGTTTCAACATTAACACGCTCTCACGGTCTTTGAAAAGTGTTCCCATTTCATCTAATAGAACGTCGACTGGTACGGTAATCATATCCGTCTTGCTATGTAGCCACTTCAATGCTTTTCCTTTAAGACGGCTTGAGATTAACGCTCTCTTATTGTTGTCATCCAATTCGTAAAGAGAAATTATGTTTTTCAATTGTTGCAGCCAATGCTCAAAGCTGTCTCCGGACCCAGTGAATTCCGGCAACAGATCTTTAATAGCAGTAAAGTTTATCGCACACGCGCCATATGTTTTTCTATCTTCAGTATGCAGCTTCAACAATTCATTTTCTCTCTTCAAGCACTCGTTTTCCTTTTTCTGCAACTCCAATTCGCGTTTCATCAGTTCAAGTTCTCTTTTCATCAGCGTCCACTCCCTCGATACCTTTTCGCTCCTCTTCATTTCTTTCATTCGTTGTCCGCGTTCTTTTGCACTTGTTTCACGTTCTTTTGTATGTGAATCGTTTTTTCCGTCGTCGTCATCGTCGTACATTTGATCGTCACTCGTATTGTAGTCACTCTCTTCATCTGCTTCTTCATTTGATTCGTTATTTGTGTTCGCTGTCGCGATTAACTTCTCCCTTTCTTCTTCGGGGACAGTTAGCAAGCGCAAAATCAGCTCACTTTTATTGCCTGTCGTTTTATGGCCAACTTCCGCCAACCATTTCTTTAGCTGCGCCGCCGTATACTTCTTAAAGTCTTCTGCACTTGACATTGTCACGATTAGTTTTTTTAAAATTTCACCAATTTGACACGATACTATCCCACTTCTGATTTGTAAGGGGCCGTAACTCACTCGTACAAAACACTCGTTTAGAATAAATAGGCACAGCAATCAATGGGAACAACGTTTATTTATTTGTTAATTTGCGATATAAACTAGACGCGTAGGTGGTCGGCTTACAACTAACTCAACAATTTGTTTTCCGGCAGCCTCTTTCTCTCTCTACGCCTTGTCGTTTTTGTGTGTGCCACTTGTTTTTTTTTTTTTTTTGTTTATGGAGTTGCCAACAGTACTATTATTAAATATTATGTGATTGTAATGAAACCTAGGGATATTATTGCCTATGATGTTGGTTATCATTGGCCATCAATATTTTTGACCTCAGGTATGTTTAAGGGGTGCAGGGGTGTGCTAACTGCAACTATAGAAATGTACTATTATTAACTTTTTCTGATGAGATTTCAAAATTCTATTAATCTAGATTTTCTACGCTAGTAAAATGCCGCTTTTCTGCAAATTTTCATATTTCTAAGTATAACGGTCTAGAAATGCAAGGGGGGGGGGACAAACTCGGATCATATATTTTCCCCTCTATCTCCTTTCCCCTTTTTTCAAATTTGATGAAAATACCGGAAATGAAATGTACTCGGTGTTACCTTTCTCATGATACCCCACTTGCCTATACCAGATAAAAAAATTTTTTGACCTTCATTTCCCCCTCTATGGGGACATCCCCTTAAAGTCAGCGTATTACAACGAATCGCTTTCTCCGGCGAATTATAATAATTCTACATACTCCCACAAAATTTCATGTATGTAGCTTCAGCCGTTCGTGAGATATTTCATGGACAGACGGACAGACATTTGACCGATTTCATAAGGGTTTTGTTTTTTATACAAAACCCTAAAAATTAGCGAAGAAGATTCAAGTGTGTGACTTTAGAGTCTTTTTTTTTATTTGACGGTAATATCTAGTATGTTTTTTTTAGTGGCATCTCTTGTTATGGGAATCCCAGCACATTTGTCGTAACTTTTGTGAACAAGTCGAGAGTTCCTCTTTCACGATGAATGTCCTGACTAAAGGATTCGTACGAGACAGATTGGAAAGTCGCACAGACAAGTTTTGTTGTTATTTTTAAATTGTCCTGACTTAACTTTTAGATACTTGGAATTTGGGAAACTTATGAAAAGCCTCGCCCCGATAAGTTTATCATAATTTTAGTTGAGCGATGAACAGACGAATTGGGGTTGACATTTGGTCCTTCCAATATTATGCTCTTTTCGGCCTTCTTCGAAGCGCAATGATTGTTTGGAAACCTTCTAGCGGTAGATGGTCGTCCTTTTGGATGGTTTTGTTATTGCCATGCATTTTGCACACCACCCCACTCTATCCCCCGGCCAGTGTCGGTATCTTTTTTCACCTTGCAGGCGTTCTTGTTTTCGCGAAAATTGTCGTCCATCTGACAACATCCTAGACTCTGCTGCACGAACCTTGGGTAGGTATGTTTGTAGCAACTCTATTTCACGTGCTACTGCTGTAAGCAAGCAACGACTTGAATTGTCTTTGTCTCATTGCATAGAAAATGTAAACATTAAATAATGTGCACCGGGGTGTATAATGGGAGTAGATAATGCTCACTGTCGTCGTCGTGTTACATTACAAGTGTATGTACAGTTGGTAATTTTACACAGAATGGCACAAGTAAATATACAATGCTGATTGCGCTCCGCTAGTGCTCAAGGATAGTTGAATTGCTTAGAAAAACGCACTCAATCTTCCTTGAAACAAAGCAATGAAGCTCAAGCAGCCCAGCCAGCCAGTCATTCGACCAAGTCAGCCAGCACATACTATACATCCAGCAAGGTCTAATTATCTTAATTAGTGCATTTTTGATGGGACTAGTCATCGTCAGAGTCGTCGTAGACTAGACATACCTCGTATACATAGTTGCTAGAAAATCTTTAAGCTCTCCTTAGTTCATTTCCCCGGAGGTGTTAAGTCCTGATATGGCGTGAGTTGACGGTTGTCAACTGAAAACGACAAAATACGGCATGGATAGATACAGTTGTTACTTACTGCCTGACAGTGTTAATTAAATCGTATTACTGTCGATTTATTTCATTTTTATGCCCTTATACGGTTAGTGCAATTACACATTTTCTGACGATTTTAGAAAATGTTTAAAACGCATACGGTCGTATCGAATTTTTCAGAGTTATAGGTCGACAGGGCGGCAGTAGGGGTATTTGTCGGGGTTGATTACTTATATCCGCAAGTGCAAACAAAGGATCGACTGATTCGGAAAGCTCACAAATGACAGTAATTTGTCAGAGCAAGGGGATTATATAGTAAAACCATAATCGGAAATTTTATTCGCTGTACGAGAATGTTGAAATCGACGCAATATAAATTGGTCTACAGGTTTGGAATTATGTACATTTTCATTAATGGAGACATGAGGCAATCATAAGTGCAGGTTTAATTACTTGATCATTGTGTCGGCGATTATGGCCATCTGGAAAAGAGCTGATAGCTTTGATAGTGTTTTTATTTGGTTGTGAATTTGTCTTATACGGAGCAGAAATCCGGAATGTTATTCCCACTTGGTCATTCACAATGACTGATTGTTGGAATTTCGATAACATGGTGGTGTCAGTTCCACGGTTTACACAATTATTTCTCATAACATGTGGTAGTACACCTAGCAGACCAGCTCAGCTGTCAGGAGTCGCGATTTGGTTCTAGGACGTCATTGGTTTCATCTATTACTAATTAAAATATACAAAAACTAATCTAGCTTGCCAAACTAAAAAAAATTGTACGGTCGAATATATGGGGTTTTTTACACGTTATATTCGGTTCACATTATTCCAGTAACCAATCCAGTGCAGTAATCCAGTCCAGCGCTGGAGTGCTACTGGAATAATCTGAACCGGCACTGGACAGCAATCCAGTCCAGTGACTGGATTGTCGGTCTACTTTTTCATTCCAGCTCGCCCAGAAATCATTGTCACTATAGTTACCGAATCAACAACACACTCGCTGGACTATACTGGACTGGAATCATGTAGACGATATGATCCAGTCCAGCACTGGATTGGATTACTGGACTGGAACAATGTGAACCGGGCATTAAACCAATCAGCCGCTAGCTAGACCACGTATCAGACCAGCCATTAGACCACACATTCAACCGCCTATTAGACCACGCATCAGATCAGCCATTAGACGACATATCAGAGCAGCTTCATAGGTAGTCTCACGCGTGATCTGATGGCTGGTACAATAGAGCACAATAGACTTATTGTCGCAGTACTTGTGGCTCTTTTATACACGATCTGTCATATACTAATGGCTGATCTGATAGGTGGTATATTAGTCTAAACACTACGTGCTCCAAAAGTGGAAATAAAGGGAAGTTTTGATTGTTGGTACCTTTATGTTTTCGGGGTCGCTGAACAAGAATCGGAGGTTTTTCAATTAAAATTCTACCGAGAAGTATGTTTTTTTGCAAAAAAAAGTGCAGAAAATCAGACTTCTTTCGATTTTTTCAATATAACTATGCATTTTACATAAAAGATGGCTATGAACAAATTAAAGAGTGTAAAATTGAATTCAATAAGTTTTTCTCTCAGATTAATGGTTTAGCAGCGAGAGTGTCGCGAAAGTTGGTATCAAGCGCAAAAAACTCTAAAAGCGGAAATGATACGAATACAAATACTAATACCATACAGTACAAATGCACCTCCAACAACACCTCCATGCTCCAACTACAGTACAAATGCACTCAACAGAATGAGCGAAATATTCGGCACAACGACAAAGCCTCCGAGTCGTTCAATTTAAGAATGACACACTGTAAAATGAATACGCAAACTACACTCCGCATAAATACTACGCAACGCATAGAAAATCCACGCTCATTTAAAATTTCTGATTACATATATGTATTACATTCATATTCATTCACATCTCATCCTAATATCTATCTGAAACTAAAACCACCATTATCTATCTACCAAACCAATCTCATCTAAATCCATCCAAAATCATCTCTATGCAGTAATACTCAATTGCCCTAACCCTTTGAGGGGCATAGCGCGTCAACTGTTCCATGTGGCCCCGTTGACGTTTCGTTGGCATAAACTGGTCTTGTATCATCATCACAAGTTCAACTTTAGATGAAAACGATACCAAACCAACAACCAGACAATTTCCTCTGTATACTGTGGCACGAAATGAGTTATTCGCAATGTGAGTTTTGAGTTTTTAACACAAACACCACACTTCTATATTTCACTCACTCTGTTTTGTTAGACATACTGGGCGGTGGTGAAAAACACAAACATTGATTATTTGTGTAATTCAGTATAGACTCAAATTCAGATGTTTCACTCACGAAGCGCATACTCCAATTACTCAAATTCTCTGCCAAATGAGGAATTCATGGCATGGAGCTTTTTGAACAGAGTGGAATGATTTGACTGATTCCGAATATAGGGTCAAAAAAGAGAAAAAAATGGGGTCGCCCACTCCAGGCTGGTAACTCCGTTTTCATGGGAAATAGTGGTCTGATCTGGCTGGCTCGAACTAAATGGCATTGGGGTCACCGACTTCGAATCGGAGGTAAAAAAATAAAGGAAAACACTGAATTTTTAAAAACTGCGACTTTTATTGAATATGTTATTAACCAAGTTTCAGACTCTTTCCATGACTCTTTTTGAACGACTCATTGGAAAGAGTCAGAGCTTATGTGCTGGCATAGTGAAAAGAGTCATTATTTTTAAAAATAGATGGTTTTTCCCTTTTCTACGCAACTGTCATACCTACGGGCATTTGACTTAGCGTAGTTGTTTTAACGTGTAAAAATCCCTTAAACTGTGGAAAATCCATCCAAAACACGTGAACGGGACACGCGAACGTGAGCCGAACGTGCGCTCAGCCTTAGGCTGATGTTTCGTCCTCAGGCACTATTTATATATCAATAGGCTAACATCCGAATTAATGGAGGTCGCTGAAGACATTTGCACAATAACGAATGAAATTGTAGATTGGAGATGATCTTGACAATAACCTCCTGGTAGGTTTAGTTACAATTGGGAACTAATAAATTTATTTTATTATAACTTGCGTAGTTAAAAATAGTACTAGACCATACGCTAACGTATTTTAAATGACGTTACTCCTGCTTACAATCACAGATCGCGCAAATTAATATGCCATTAGTTTTCTTTATGATAATTACTACATTATTCCCACACACGTTTTATAGATATCATACATCATTCATACAATGTGGAACTGTAGAACTCTTTAGAATGTAATTTATTAGATTCACACTTTATAAACATTCAAGATTCTTCTCTCTGGCAAAATATACACACTCGTACATAATTTCGAAATTGAATCGATTAAGTTCAAGCGTTGAAACCCCTTTTGTAGCAGTTAATCTTTACTTTACCCTTGACATGGATAAAACATAAGATTATATCGTAATTTTTCTACATTTATTCTGACATATTCGTTTGTGCAAGCATAAATGTGAAATACTACTCGTACTATTTTAGTACTACATATATATTCTATTCTGTACTAGTACCATATATTCTGATTTTTTTTTGCACTGTAAGTTGCATAATTGTAAACAATATAAATTGTACATAATTGCAATATGAAGGTCAAGAATTCACAGGAAAAAAAACCTTCCCAGTGTGTGTTTACGAACTGGTTGAATTTGATCAGGAAAGAAGCTCTGCTTATATCGTGTAATTGTCATAGATTTTAAACTTTTCAAATGCATCGAATGTTTGAGTTTTCCATCATGCTGTGCCGTCGTACAAGATTTCCACAGAGAAGCACAGCTGCTTGTTGCAGCGAATTATTTGCCGATGGCATAAAAACTTCTTCATCGTGCGTTATATGTCGATCAATTTATACTCGTATTATATACAATAGTAAGGAGCTTGTCTGTTTTAACAATTATTCTGCGGTCAAACGGCTTCAACAAGTAGTTGCTGTTATAGTATTCGTATGTTGCTATTCCGGACAATTTATTAGCTACAGAACTTGTGAGGTATTATTTTTTTGTATCTTTATGCATTTTGTGTGCCTAAGGGGGTAGCAGCTGTTGAATTTGCTAATAATTAATACTCGTATTAACATAGTGTGGTTCTGCTTTTAGACTTGTATTCCAATTATGTATTTTAAATCTTTTCTGGGTTTCTAACTCCGAGCTCCAGACTAGTGACGTCAAATTTTTCGATTACTTGTTAATTGCACTGACCCCTCTAGGGCCATGGCCGCCTCAACATCCTTTGCACTCCTATGCCTTGTTGACGTTTCGATAGCAAATTTTCGGATGGGGCAGTTGGGGCATGCATCCCTCCTATTCGAGCGGTTTTTTTACTGACAAGCTCGGAAGAAATTCTAATTGCACTAGTGACTAGAAATCAGCTTCGTATCGCTTAAAGTTTTGTATCATCAGATTATACTTTCCGTATTATTTTAACGCCCTACTATGAACCCCGAGTCGGCTCGACTCTGTTGTCTTGAAGAAATATTTAGATTTCATATTATCTAAGTTAACTTTTTTTCTGAAATTGCCAAATGTTCTTATACTTTTCATCGTCCTAACCCATAGTGGAGCATATAGCGTCATGCGCCACTCTCACGTCGCTTAGGGCGACCACAGAGTGAAAGCTGGTGCTGGCGCTTCTGCTGGTGTTTTGATTGTGAATACTCAGCGAAGAGAAACATTCATGTGAAACGTGCTCATGGAGCTTCCCCTCCCAATGTTGCTGAAGATAACATTCGTAATTGTCCGGTGTAATCGTTTCATTTTTATGTGTGTTATTAAAGGATTTTATATGTTAAATCACCGGACAATTACGAATGCGATCTTGAGCTTTAGCGATAGCATTGGCAGAGAATGCTCCATGAGCACGTTTCACGTGAACGTTTCTCTTCACTGAGTATTCGCAATCAAAACACCAGCACAAGCACCAGCACCAGCTTTCACTCTGTGGTCGCCCTTAGTTGACGTTTCGTTGGCATAAACTGGATGCGATTATTTAGCGACAACATATACCGCATCCAAAAAGCTTTCGTTCTAGCCTACACAGTACACGTTAGAATGTTTTACAATGAGTATTAGAATTTTAATTTTCCTCTTTAAATTTGAGTTAAGGTTTAAAGGCTAACTAACTGAAGACACATCACTGCATCCTGACTATTCGTGTATATGCTGATTTCTCTAGAGGTTACGATGCGACGTTCCAACCAAGCCAAAACTTCTGATTTCGTCGAGACTTGCGCCTAAAAAATACTGATCTGGTACACGAAATCAAATATTGATTTTTAGGCTTTTCTTTACATTTCAAAAGCCTAAAAATCAATATTCACTCCTTCATCAGTCCTACAGCCGATGATTCCGCAAAGGAATCAGGCTTCCAAAGTTCTTTGCGAATGTAAGCTGCATTATTTATTATTTCACAGTGGACATTTGGAAATTTTTCCGAGATGTCACTGACAATGTCGTCCGCATAGGCAATCACCTTACACTAGTCTAGAAGTATCATAGTTTGTTCACTGCCAGATCCAAGAGAAGAGAAGAGAGAACCCCGCCCCAACTTACATGCCTTCGCTTAGACGACACACCCTGACTAGCTTGTATAACACTAGATGTAAGCATGAGGTTGATGAATCTGCAAAGTGAATCTTCTATATTTAGACTTGCGAGTGCATCAGTGATTGCGATTAACAAAGAGAATGTAGGGCATTATCTACTGACCTACCTTTCTAGTAGGCGTGTTTTGACGTAGACTGCTGGTTCCTATCCTAGGTGAATAACAATCCACCTCCTTAGGACCTTGGTGAAGTCGATGAAAGGCTGATAGGTCGGAGATCAGTTGGGCGCGAGTGCGAAAACTTTACTTATTTCGGAACAAAGACAACTTTAACCTCTGTTCACAATCGTGGTATGTGCAACAATTCCAGGCATGTCTTAAAAATGGATGCAATCCAAGGGTAGACTAAATCCAACGTGTTTTAAGTCCGGGGTAATACCATCCGGCCCAGCACACTTAAACGATCCGAAGCTGGAAATCGCCCATAAAAACTTTCCGTCTGTAAGATGGAGATCCTGGGAGTTGCTGAGCAAATTGGGGTATTCGTATCAGTCGAACTTTCAAGGGGAATGTGTGTCTTGTAAACGCTTAATAGTTCCCGCATTCGTTGCAATCCAAGATCCGTTATGCTTAAGTAAGAAACTCGGAGCAGGTGAATTTGTAGATAGGATCTTGCGAAGCGTAGAGGGCGCGCTTGATTCTTCTATGTGCTCACAACAAGTTGCCAGGAACTTTGTTTAGCTATTCTTAGTTCCGTTTTATAAGCACTGAGATCCTTTTTGTGGGTTGTCCAGTCTGAATTTTGTCTCGAAACTTGCACATTGTTGAAACTTCTCCTGTAGGCCACCCGTAGATTAGAAATCGGAGTCCATCACCAGCTTGGCTTCTTATCGCTGATGGAAAATTGAAACGAATTAATGAAAGCACCCGTTAGAGTGTAAACCATGTCATCCAATTCTTTCTTGCTGGCTGACACGGTAACAGCGGTAGCACCATTAAAACAATTTTTCGTTATATTTGTCAGTCCGCTTTTTTCGATTCAGGGTTACTGGGCCCCGTTTCATAAAACGTGACAATTCGAAAATTGTCGAAAATTGACAGTAATAATTTTATTTTCCGAAGAAAAATTCGATGAAAAGCTCCAATCCCGTACCATATGCCGGCTATCATTGGAAACAACTGATTGTTCAATTCTTCTTGCCTATTCTTGGTAACAAAGGCAAGCTCGCAACGTACATTACAAATTATGAGATTCGATTCTATTAAAAGTCGATCAAGTATTCTCCTCGTTCATTTGTATCGGAACTTACCATCCATACGGTATTACGCCAATCATATCGTACACACGTTATTAGGGCCCAACTAGATACTATGAATCCGAATTTGCAACTCTGAAAAAATTGTGCGAGTGGAGATATAGCCCAAAAACCGCGAAATTTTTCCATTTTTTTCCGTTTTTTTTTGCCAAAAAAAAATCACTGAAGGCACATTTTGATGAAAAAAATCAATAGTAGCTTTTTAAAGTATGTACAATAGATAAAATTTCCTACAATTTGAGCTAAATTGGAGCGGTGTAGCTCCAGTAGTTACTGAGATACGGCTCATTAAAATTGCGTTATTGTTTTCAAAAATTGCAAATTTTTACTTTTAAGTTCTTATTTTCAAGTGATTTTTGGCAATAATACCCATTATGACCTACTGTACGACTGGGGTTTGCCCTGGTATTTGCCGTAAAAAGGTATAATGGTAATGCCACATTATTTGTTACTCGCCGAGTCCCGGGCAAGATTTATCCACGTCGACTCAATAAACCACTGGGCGGGAGAGACGCAAGGTGCTTGGGTGTGCACAAGGTGCGAGGTTCGACGTCATTGTTCGCGACTTGGGTAATAGTGGATCTATCGCTGTTGCGTATAGAGCGAGCGAAACGAGCGTTTTAGGGTGGTATACTGAGGGTTGCAACCCCTTAAGTCGGAGCACGTGTAGCGACCGAAGCCCACCCGAGGGGAATGTATAAATTTCTCAATTTAAAACCCACTATTGGTCAAAGACGCAAACCACTATGCGCCGCCTGGTCAACTAGGAATGTTCCTAATAAAAATAACCATTAAACCATTTTTACTGTTTAACAAAAAATCATATATGTACATGACGTTTTTTTTAACGTTATGGATAAACTAATGTGTCGTCGCTTCCGCAATAATTAAAGAGAAAGTCTTCAATTTTATTTTGAATCGCGTGGTCAACTGACACAATGCGCGCGACGTCGTGCGATTATTTGCGATAGCGTACGTGGGAAAAAAACAATCACAAACCACTTTGCGATTTGAAGCTAGTGTGAGTGCCTTTGCGACTTTGTGCGATGAAGTTCGGTGTAGTTTGCCGTTTCATGCTAGTTCGAGTGGTAACTATTGTACTTGTATTTGCTACTTTGCGCGAGTATGAGCAGTACTTTGTGATTCAGTGAATGAAAATTTAAAAATCGGTATTTTCTAAAATGAGTCACAACATGTTGTCGAGCGGATTATTCACCGGTATATTCACCTAACCATGCTTCGCGTCCATCCATAGCACTTATCACGTCGCATTCATCATCGTATCGAGCATGTTGGCACACCATCGCATTCGTCAACGCTTGTAGTGTGAACACTTCTCTTTCGCATCGCATCTTTATTGAAAAAATCGCAAGGCATCATAGCAGGTAGTGTGAACGTCACATAATTTGTAAGTTTAGTACGTATACGTATTTAATTGGAAGAACCCCCTTAAAAGACATACTCAACTTAACACTGACCATTCTGATCTGATGTTATGGCAAAATCACGATTTTTCTTGATATATTGCTGCGTTGATCGATTAAACATGAAGTGTGGTGGTATAAATTATCTGTTCGATATCGTACAGAATTTTTCAATCTGAAGATAATAGAAAATAATAGTAGTACCTATTCCACGACACCTATTTCCAAGAAGGACAATGTATTGTAGTCATGAACGGCAATTCTAGCTGTTTAACGTATTTTGATTTTCGATCATTTCCGTCGTGTAATCAGTTGCGATATTGCTGAGCGTCTGCATATTTAACATCAGCAATACAATCAATTAACTAGAGTTTTACAGTGGAATTGTAGTATACTCGTAGAGTAGAATTCAGTGACATGTGTGTATTATTTGAAGAAGGTGTTCAGTCAGTCTCTTGCGCGCTGTGATCTAGCCTTGGAGGAAATGACACAAAATTGCTTAGATTTTGTCAGACATACGTCAAACAGTTGATGGTGCAATAATTGTATAACAGATGGCTAAAGAGCAATTGTGTTCTTTTTTTACGTTTGAGTATAGAAAATCCTTCAAATGTCGCGTAGAAAATGTGACTGGACATTGAAAAAATTTCATTGTTTCTGTTTTTCGTTTTTATTTTCAATTTTTCCTTCTCTTCATTTTTGATTAGTTGATTTCTTATAAATTAGCGTTTTTCAAGATTATTTCACTTTGCATCTAGGTTTTCCAATAAAGCTACATATCTGCATAAGTATCGTCAATTTTATCTTTGATATTCACAAATTTATGTGCATACAGATCTGTGTCAACAAGATTTCGATTTTTCATCAATATAAGGAAATAATTGACTTGCGGCTGCACATTGCACTTGCATCCATGCATGCATATATGTATCTCAATTTATTTCTTGGTTTGCGCCTATAGTACTAGGTATCTAACAACTTGTCGTACTCCATTATACTAAACTCGACGATATGCTTCAAGATAAATCGACTTGAATTTAACAAGTCTGCTTCACTTTTTTTTGTTCTACTATTAACAACACGAGTTTTGTAGTAACTCCATAGTAGCTGCAGCAGCGTCTCTAGCGAAACAACAAGAAATTTTAAAATTGAAATTGAAAACTAGTTTATAATAAACTTGAGCCTATTAAAAGCGTCTGTCAAAAGTGAAAAATAAAGGCCACATCATGAGATGCTTTTGAAGAGGAGCTGAAGGGGAGTGCCGGTGACAGTTTGATATCAATCACGCATGATGAGGCTGGATATGTTGGGATGCATGCATGCATATCATGCATTGTGCCAGCAAGCCAGCATGTGTACTACTTTGCATCTGAGAAGAATTTACATGATAGTTTCTTGATAAGCACATGTACCGATTAATCTGTGTAATGATATTTGAATGCAAATGCCCAACAACAATAGCCCTGTAATATGTGTGTCGTGTTTATTAAGATGATGTTAAGATGGCAAGTGATATGTTTATTAAATTTATTAGAATAGTAAACACACACAGATATAAATGCGACGGAATCAATTGACCGAAGATGCTGGTGCTTTTTATGATCACAACATGATACGTAAAATATGGGACAGTGGGCTTGCAAATTAGAACAAAGATATGGGCTCCAATAGTAAATTGCATAATTTTGCATTCTAGACGCACAAGCAAATTGAGAATGGACTAATTTGATTAAATTGTTTTGTTTTGACTATTGCGACAGCTTTACGTAGATGTAATGGAGTCGTTAGCCAGGCAATCTTTACAGATTTAATGGCCAATTAAAAAAAAAAGAAAAGCGAAAAATAGATAAGTGAATCTGAGATTTACATATGTACAGTGTTACCTCGGTAATCGCAAATGAAGACAGCTGGAATTACCGAGTAGTTGTAATAACCTAAGCAAAGTCAAAAGCCAGATGACAAGCCACAAACTTAATTAATTGATTAAATGATGTATGTATTGTATATACTTTAAATAAAAGCATAAATCATTAAATTTAATTTAATTTCACCTAAAATTAAAAATAATTAAAATGTACGGAACTTTTAATACTGAATGAAGTAATTTCATGTCAAAGAAATTTACAATTGCTTACTGCACTTTCGTTTAAATCTAAATTTTTAAAAGCCACATTTTCCCTTAATTTTTGAAAAGTTAGAATATATTTGACTGAAGGATGGTTCTTTCAATGAATCCCTAAAAAAAATTTAAATAGTCGATATATCGGACCAAAACCATTTACCGAGAGGTCAAAAACAGGACTGGATGTTGATGTTGGAGTATTTGGTTCAAACACCAACACTTCAATCGCCATGGTTGTCTGACTAAGCGTGTTTCAAGGCGAGGTCCATGTCATTTGGGCCAGGCAATGGAGATTCTAGCTCAAAAGTTTGTCGTGCCACCTTCATTATTATCTTGTGAGCTGATCAAAGAATGTTTTGAGATCCTTCAATGTCTTGCGAACACTAAATGGGTTATTCTTTATTAGTAATGAAAAAAAAATCCATAGCACTGGAATACTTCTGGATAGGAAAGATAGTTATGTGTCAAAACTCCAGATTATAAGTACAATAAGTGCACATGCATTTCTTTACTTTTTCAGAAATTTTCAAAATTAACATCTTCTGCATTCAAGCTTTTCTTAGTATCCATCCATCCGATGCTGAAGACATCCTTCATCATTAACAAGACCATAACAATGTTGACCTCGCCATGGACAAATTTGTCTCCATTATCAACGAATCGCTAATGAAGTAACCAGACCGTGAACACAAGAATTTTCTCGACTGTAACGAGACCCAACCTCCACTCGAATTTTGTTGTTATCCTGCGGTTGTGTTCAAAACACAATTGAGTCACAATATGTAGTGTAGGGTACGCGACGATTATGCTGTAAATTATATTTTTTTTTCACTATACAAATACTCCGAAATAAAAGTATACGAGACGCCATTTTGTCGGCCTTGAATACTAGGCCCCCTAATGACTGCTAATAGTAGTCGCTCGTCATATCGGTGTGTACGAGTATAATATCACCGGCATTCTTTCGTTGATGAATTGAAATAAATTTCCTGAATTCATGCACAATTTCCTCAATTGTTCGCGATTTTTTTACCTAAAGAAGGAAGTCGTGAAAGTATACCCATTTGGCTTTCTTTTTTTCTGTGCACCTCTTGTTCGAGTATATTTTTATTTTATCCTTTCGGATTGTTGTCTTCCTTTCGGGAAAATGGTTCGTTCTTGTCCTAGAAGGATGCTGATGATATCATTCGTAAGAGATATTCCAGAGTTCAGTGAAAGACTGTTTGTGGAAATTTGTATTGTTGATTCGATAATGGATGATTCAATAATCTGTGATGTATTGCTTTTCAAAAGGTTCAGATTGGGAGAAACTTTTCTTAGGAGGAAGGGATTTTATTTAAGCTGGAGCTGTGAATAAGTTTGGTTGGTTTTCGTAGTATGTATTTCAAAATTAAAATTCTTGAATCATTGATGCGATCTCTAGACCAAAGCTAACTTTGGTAGTCTATTCCGCTTATTTTCTGCCCAACTTATGTATGTACACGTATATCATTGCATTACCCGAGTTTGTACTTCTCCCTTCTAAATTATTCTAATGCGATTACTAGCTTCGACCACAAAAAGGCCAAGCAGGTGCTGTCCGGTTCACATATCGTGCATGCCACGAAAATCCAAATAAAGTGCGCTGATACTCTCGGTGCAATTAAACTAGATTGCATCCTCATTGAATTAAATGCAATTAGTTAATTAATTAAATGTTGAGCGTATTGCATTTTCACTGCATTTTATTTAAATTTGAGTGTCCGACCCGCCTGCGAAGCAAACTCGCAATTCGACCACACTTTTCCTATGTGCGCTTCTCTTACTCCCGAACACAATACGAAATTCTTGCATTAATTTGCGATAATCCCACACTAAATCCCGATGTAGACTAGAAGGTATACGCCGTCGATGGACATTCTTCTGTGTGTTTCTGTGGTGCTGCTGATTATCCTGTTTGCTTCGTACAGGGTAGAGAAATTGTGTGTACTAGGGTCTATTTCATTATTCAATATTCTATGTTTAGTATCGTGTCTGTTTGTCGTTCATTAACGCGCTCGCGGTAGTTCAGGTCAGTTTTATTGTGTTTGCAAGAATAAACATTAAATAGTTCCTTGCACTTTTACTTGCTAACGATGACTCTATATAAATGACTTCTTTAGCCTCTGAGCTCTGACTGATGGTGTGGCAGAGAGGCCAGGTTGTAAGGGAGGTTGTCTTGATGTATAGTAGGTACTCGGCTTCTATTCTAGTTACGTCTCTTGTTTATATTAACACTTCATCTCGATTACTGTTCGTGTTAGCATGTTCTAAAATTAATTTGTGTTTAGCTCACCGGGGATAATAGCGGAAGAACGGGGGGAGGACATATTTGTTTGCATTGATAATGATCGCAAATGTGAAATGCAATTGCAGTGGCAACAGTCAAGAGAACCGTTGTATTTTCTTATGTTCTAATGGTCGCGGTACTGAAAGCGGCTCTGGATTTGGATCTGGAACAGACTTTTTCGATTTCTCCTCCGTATGCTTCCTCCTCCGGAAAAATATGTGCCGTCAGCTGTCAATTTTTGGACTTGAAAATTTTTGAAAGTATTCTGATCCAAAAATTTGACAGTTGACGGCACGTATTTTACCGGAGGGGAAAGCATATGGATTAGAAATCGAAAAAGTCTGTTCCAGATCCGGCTTTCAGGACCACGACCATTGTCGTTGTTCGGATGATGGCAAATTATTAAATTTGGCACATTCCTAGTCGACCTGGCGGAGCGTCTTTGACCAATAGTGGGTTTTTAATTAAGATGATTTCGCATTCACCTAGCATAGACTGCTCGATATACGAACTCCACGACTTAAAGAGTTGCTACTCCCAGTACACTTTCCTACAATGCTCACTTTGTTAGCTCTTTACGCTACAGCGGCAAAGCACTATTAACTAAGACGGGAACCACGATGCATCGCCCGAAATAGGAATATACCTTAAATTTTGAACGGAAATCGGGCCTGTATTAAATAATTTTACTTTGCTTTTAATGTACGCTTAGGTGTTAGATTCAGATGCCATTTCTTTTACGGATTCACATCACATCATCATCAATGTATGTAGAGAGTTCGTCGGTTCGAACCTGGCTCCGGCAGTGTAAAATTGCTGCTTTTCTCAGACTTTAAGTCGGCTCAGCTCCGAATAGGCCAATTGATGTGGTGAAAATCGGTAATAGTGAAGTCGGAACGAATCGTGATCGACTATATTACTTCATTGGAGCCCTTTAAAAGGTCTGAGAAGTGAAGTGTTTCACCAATTTATATGTGTACTCTGCGCAAGGTCGTTTGGTAGATGTTTTTTTTTTATTCTGGATAACTACGAGCTTTGAGCAATGGCGCCACGATCATGATCGTATGATCGTGTCCACGATATGTGGGTAGTTGCTACCCTGCAAACCATCGTTCACCAGTCGACTTTTTTTTTCGCGGAGGAGCAGCGAGGGAAAAAAAATCATGCAAAGATATGCGTGTAGACATGCACATTCCCACTTCGATCGCTTTTGTACCTTCATAAATTGCTCACGCTTTATTAAGTTTTCCCCTCGATGATGCAATACTTGACAAAAGTTTCCATCGAGGGCATTGATATTCGCTTAAGTACCTTCAGAAGAAAGTGGCTACGGTGGCTCAATGGAGATTTGATCTTATAATTCGTGCGGGCTGGGATCAAACTCTGCCATGAGCAAATACTATTTCCCCACCTTGATAGCTGTCGGTGAAACCATACATGACCACCTAAAAGTTCATTCATGAGTATCATTGACGAATTCATCAAGCCGGCTTGAATGAATTCGTCAGTGATACTCATGTATAGACTCGTAGATAGTCATGTATGGTTTCATCATTATGCTTGAAAAATACATAAGTGACTTGACTTTAGTCCCGCGGCTAGAACAATGGTCATGATGCCTTCCATCCAAGCCTGGATAATGAGTGCATTGATGTCTTCATCATGACTTGGTTAGCAAGGTACATATCAAATTTGATTCGTTGGTGATTGATTCATGTTACATTGATAAAAGATAAAAACGATAAAATATTTTAGACCCGACGGACTTTGTGCCCATTCTAATCGATTTTTTATACATATACTTACACATTTATAAACAATTACAACTTCATCAATTTATATAAATATTTTTTTTTCCGTTTTTTATAATTGCAGGATCGCCAGGATTCCAATTTCCACCAAGCCCACTATGCAGTCCCAACACTCCAGGTGGAGTTTACAACGATAATGTGTTTTTCCCGCGTAATCGAAGTACGCCGCGATCACCACGTGGCAATATTCACGATGATGAAGTCTTCTTTCGACATCCCATGCCAACACCGTCAAGATCGATGCGAAATGGCGCGCCAGAGACAGTAACAAGACGGTAAGTATTCCTTGCCTGGAAACAATTTTTTTTTGTCAGAAAATATGTATTCGTTTTTATTTTAGTTTAGTCTAATTAAAAAAAAAAAATAAGTTTGGTTTGACCATTAAAAAATAATTAATCAGGTGAAGTATGAAACACTATTTTCGTTTAGTGCTCAAACTTAAACCTTTTTAAATAAAATGAAAAAACGCTACAAAAGTGTAACGTCAAGGGTGGCGTCAAATGAAATCCGCATTTCCCATGCGTATTATTTTGTACTATAAATCTCCATTATTCCTTACTTTGTATTTTCTTCATTTTCATCTACCATTTTCCATATTTTCCATTGTAACATTTTTTATTTCTGCTATTTTTCATTTTATAGATTTTTCTATTTTATTTATTCCCCATTTTCGTTGTTTTCTGTTTTCCGTATTTTCCGCATTATCCACTTTCGAACATTTTCCATATTATGCATTTTCCATATCATGTATTTTCCCTTTTCCATGCGACACCATAAGAACTCTGTACACTTCACCGTGAACGTGGAAATGAAAAAACGTTTTCTTGGGAAAATATCTATGAAAATGACTTTTTATGTACGGGAATTATATTGGAATAAATGGAGAATTCGATAAATTACATTTTGAATATACTTTCACAGTTTTACATTTAGATTTCATATACTTTTTTTTAATTCCCCGTACGTTTCACTGTGAAAAAAAAAATCATCGTGGAATGTACGGGGAATTAAAAAAAAAAGTATTTGAAATCACAATGTAAAATTGTGAAAATATATTCAAAATATAGTCTGTCGAATTCTCCATTTATTCCAATATAATCCCCGTATGTAAAAAAATTATTTTCTGAGATATTTTCCAAGAAAACCCTTTTTTTTTTTAATTTTCACGTTCACGATGAAGTGTATAGAGGCCTTTAGTGCATAAACACGTTAAGTAACATTTGCAAAAATTAGGTTTAGGGTGTATCTCACCTGTCTCAGAGCTCTGGCTCTCAAAAAATTATAAAAAAGGCCCCATTTTGGTTGGTGGTTTTTTATTATGAATTCCCTTCAATTTAAAATGAAAAACACCAAATAAAGATGATTTTTGTAAAAAAAAATGCAAAATTCCCCCAAATGTGGAGTTATAATCCCGAAAATCGATTATGAACAATGCCTCCAAAATTGTACTTCATAAAATATATTGATATTTAATATTGAAGTGGCGCTTTTTATGATGGTTGTTCTAATAACGTATACACGGTAGTTTTGTACTGCCTGAAGCATAGTACTAAAGTCGGCTTTTCGCGCCAAATCTCATACAGTAACTGTCAAAAGTTTCTTAATAAAGAAGTGGAGTGGAATCTAAGTCCTAATGACTTAATTTAGCTATCCACTACCACTTAGATCCCACTCCACTTCACTCTTAAAAAAGGTATTTATGCGCTTATGCGTGATTAATGAGAGAGATTTTCATTGTCAAAAACTTCGTTCGCACGAAAAATTTTCCCTCAGTACGAACATATTTCATTCGAGGGAAAAATACTCCCCATCTTTATGAGCAATTTTCACGCGAAAACGATTACTTTGCACTTTATTTCGCTTGAAAACCGAGCATTTGAGTAAGAAGGGAAGTTCAAGTGTTGTGTAGAGCGCCGCGGATATGTACTGTGTGCAAGTTTACCCTGTCACTTTTTCGTGGGATAGATAAGTGCAACATTTTTGAACGAAAACGTTAGTACCATCCTTAAAGTGGACATCCAGTAGAGGGTGGCCCAGACTGGATGTCCGCTTTAGGCAGTACAAACATCATAGCGGTACATTCCTAGTTTACATAGTGATTCTTGTCTAAATAATACCGGCACCGTGGCTCATACCAAAATGACAATTGTTGGACAATTCTTTAACAAGTCCTAGCCAAGTTGACGAATTTGCGTTGGCCCCATCGCAACGAGAGCGATCGTTCGTCTTTGCGCGATACTGAGAGCTGTGATCCCTTAAACGCGGAGTGAGTACAGCTAGCGGAGCCCACTCAATAGTAACTTGTGTGTTATTAACAATAGTGACTTGTGTGTGTCCTTGGAATATTTACTATTAATAATTACATATAGTCCGGAATAGTCTCTTTTGTGAATTATTATTGTAGTGCGTATGCTGGCTCTGCGCTTAAGGGATCACAACCCTCAGTATCGGACAGAAATAAACGCTCGCTTTGTGTCAAAGGCGACAACTCGGCCCACTCCGAACGTAACATTAAATAATTCCAATGGATCCATATTACTAGAGCGGTAATATATCAGGTGTGTGTCCTTGAAAATTTGGTGGGACTTATCATCAGACAATTAATTATATGTATTTTGGGATCATTATTCATCTGGAACTTTCCCCTCAAACTAAAATTGAGTTTGGTGGAATTTTGCGAATTATCACCCCAAATTAACAAAATCACTCCAAATTCCCTACAAGATTTTTAGAAGAATAATTCATTTGTTCATTCGTTCTTGGGAGGATAGTGCGCAGAGCCCCGTCTCAGGTCTACTCGGTCTTCTGTGCATTTATGTCAAGTGCAATATTATCATTCAAGACCTTTACTGGTGATGTTGAATGATTAAAATTAAAAGTTTTTAGTTTAAATTTTTAAGGCAATTTTGCAGAATGTCACTTTACATATTTCTGAACTAAGGTAACGATAATTTCCAATTTAATTGTGTTGCACCAGTTTGCATTGCATGATATCACGCACACAAGATCTTTATCGGCGTTAAAAATGATGAGATTTTTTATCGGTTTTTCGTAACATGCGCTACTGCTGATGAACCTGTTTACTCGGAAGGCGGTGATAAGGGTTTAACTTCATTAAAAACTGAAAATAGTACGATAAACTAATAACAAAACATTTTTTTCTATTTATTTATTTATAGTTCACGGTTAACATCAACGGGTGATGATGCTAATGAAGATCACAGTGAACATGAAACCAGTTGGGATGAGTTGGATGAACGCTACGAGTTGTACATGGCTGCCCGCGAGCGTTTACAAGAATTTCCCGGTCGAATACCGCCACGAAAGAAGAAAAGGGACTCGAAAAAATCTAAGGTAAGTTGAATACTAAAATTACTACTTTCCAACTACTACGAATTTCGGATTAACCAATTTAATTATTATTAAAAAAAAATGGAAATATGCATCTGACAGCCTCGTGCAACAACACGTGAGACATTATTTTGACTATCCGTATTCAGGGAATATGGTTGTATATATCGAGGTTCAAAGGCCTCTAATTATTTAATAATAATTTTTCATACTTTGACCAGAGCTCTTTTTCCTAAAGTGTGGTGTAGCTTTGCAGTTTTTTGTGTCTTGTTTACTCCTTCACAGAAGTTCGCCCAGCTGTATTTTTTGCGATCCTAATCGTTTTGATATATTCAACGTAGCTTCCATTCACAATTAAGTATGCTTAGTTCTATTTAACAAGTACTTTGAAGGACCTGATGGTGCTACTGACGGTAGTAATAATCCTCTCAAGATTTTGCCTGCCGGACCCTAACCTGACCCTCTCGATAGATAGATGGAGTAGTAGGCTCAGTTTATCTCATTGTGGGGCATGATTCTATTTCCTGGCATTCTGCCGTCCGAAGATATCGATGGCTAGAGGTAGAGTTAAGTTGGAGCTCGTTCGGTAAACGACGTTCATACTGCACTGAAGAATATAATGAAGCTGCTTGCTAGCAACTTGCATTGTCCGATACCCGTATGTATGTTAATGAAGCGTGAATTAAGAGCCTCTTAGTAGTATTTGATGCGTTATGCCCCTTAAGACAAATAGTATTACTGTCGCCTGCATGAAGCAATCCAATCTCCATACGCTGTTGCTGCTAAAAGGTTTCTTTTCTAGTAGCAGTTGCAAGAGTCGTCAAGTCTTGAGAAAAAAAGGAGCCTTCATTGAGCGCTTATCGTTCTGGGAGAGTCTCCGAGACCTCTCGATAGAATTGGGTGAGGAAGTTTTGTAGAAATTTTCTTCTTGAAATTATTCTTCTTATGGGCGGAAGTATCTCTCTTTGTTATTGTTTTGATCGTAGATCTTCCGGGTATAGATTGTCTTTTTTTGAGAGGATCAGCTTAACCGCAGAATACTAATGAGGAATGGCTGAGTGAGCTCCTCACTCTTCCTTTGGCCTTTTAAATAAATGTAACGATTCAAATTACGGATTTTTATCCCATGACCAAGCAAACATAGCCCGAAACGAACTTCGAATTGAAGTTCCCTACAAGGAGAGACTGGGAGAGCAGAGAAATCATCAATAACGGTAGCGTGCTGATTTATGTGGATGGTTCAAAGACACACTGGGGTAGGCGTCTACTCGTCGGATCTGGGTCAGTGCCAGTGCTTCGGAGGCAGACTAGTGAATCACGCGACCGTATTTCAGTCGGAGTTACATGCTATACGTATTGCGATAGAGTCCGTTCAAAGAACTTCAACGAGGATGACGACGATTTACGTCGACAGTAGGGCGGACATTCTGGCTCTAGCGTTATGCAGATGCTCTTCGAGAACTGTAAACGTATGCAGAGAGGCTGTTGATAGAAAGCCTAAACATACTCCTATAAGGATTATATGAGTGCCCGGTCTCAGTGGTGTCGCAGGCAAAGGCAAAGAGAAAGCGGATGAACTGGCAAGGAGAGGTTTGAGAGCCGTGAACAGCCCACTGGTACCCATGTCACTTGCGGACATCACAAATTAAATAAATGGAGCCATATGGACTAAACTACAATCTGACTGGACAAACAGAACGGATAGTAGAGTAGCCAGGACCTTGAGGCCATCACTTGATCTGAGCAAGAAACACAAAAGCAATTGGCTGACAGCGACGGTAGGTTTACTCACAGGACACAGCCTTACAGCATCTCATGCAAAAATATTGGGACTGACCTCCAGCAATTTATGCAGAAAATGTGAGATGGTAGAGGACACCATCGAACATACTTTGTGTGAGTGTCGAGCTCTTAATTGGAAACGCCTCAACGTCTTAGGTGCTAACAGCTTTCAAGAGCTACAGTCATTTCCACAAGACCGTATACCTCACAAAATAAAAACAAAATGTTACAAGTAAGAAATTTTATTTTTTATTGAAAGTAAATACAAAATACATTTTCGCAATTATATTTAATACATGGTCCAATCGCCGTCACTATTGATTATTGACTGGCATCTTCGGTGACAACTTTCGGCCAATTTTTCCGCGTAGTCTGTCGATAAGTTCTTCCAAATTTTTTGTAGCGTTCGCCTTAAATGTGCTGCTCCTTTTATTTGCTTTCCTTGAAGCTTCTGCTTCATTAATCCCCAAACATTTTCAATAGGATTGGCATCCGGCGATTGCGAAGGCCAATCAAGTACTTCTATGTTTCGGATCGTTATCTTCTTGTAGAAACCAATCGGTGTTGTCGTTGCCATATAGCATCCTAGCAGACTTCAATAATCCTTTCTTGTACAAAATGATCATCCTTTCAGCAGTAAGAATTCCGGTAAACGTTATTAATTTTCCGAAACCGCGTGCAGAAAAGCATCCATAAACATGGACCTTCACAGGGTGTTTAACGGTTCGGTTCACAACAGCTTCTCCTTTTTGTGACCACACTCGTCTCCTGAACGTATTTACAGCAAAACTTGATTCATCCGTAAAGATCACGTTGTCCCAATCACGATATGTTTTCCTTAGCCCACTCTACACGTCTTCGCTTCTGGTTTTCGGTAAGTAATGGTTTCATCAAGGCATACCTGGTTTTGATGTTTTCCTCTTGTAATCTTCGCCGAATCGTATTCAAGGACACGTAAATATTCTTCTTCGATAACATTTCCTTTGCTTGCACTAAGGTAGTAACGGACGGATTTTTCTTAAAAATATCAATGATGGTCTTATCCTGGGTTTTTGAAGTGCTTCGGGTTTTACCCCTACCAGGTAGATCGTCTACATTTCCAGTATCTTTAAAACGCTTTATCCACTTATTCACAAACTGTGTCGAAACTTTCAGGTACTTTCCGGCCGATGCAGGTGTCATTTTTGGTCCTTTCGGATGACTTACTAAAAACACAGCTTCGAATCGTTTTTTGTAAATCGCACTCATTTCACTTGACGTCTTATCACTCTCCTACTTGAACTTAGAATGACCAAATTTATACAATGCGAAAAAGAGGAAAAATGCAGGTAACTAAAAGTCCCCCATCACTCTTTGAGAAATGCTGCATTAAAAAGTTACAAAGTATACGCTCTTGTGGAAATGACTGTAACAGAGGTGACAAGTGTCGTCTCGTTGTATCAGCTGATTCAGTTTAGCTGAGTGGTCATCTTGTAGCTCTAATTAGCCAACGGTGGGTGGCAAAAGGGGTCAAAATCGGAGGACTAATGCGAGCTGCTCAATCGGCAACCCTTCTATCTAACCTAACCTATCCCATGTGGGTTGAAGTTTTTGTTGTTGAATGATTCATTCGTATCTGAGGAGAGTACTGGCGATCCACTGCAACAGAGCCCAGCCTTGTCTGCGTCACACTTTCCGAAAATATCATTGGCGCCTCTGATTATCTTTGCGGGATGGACACGATCCACGAAATACCCCGAGGCTTAGGGCGTAATTAACATCTGGCTGCCATTGTTACAAGTTACTTAGACCGTCCCTAGTTCGGCGTGGTAATCTGCTATTTTGTTGTATGCCCAAGGAATGAACAATACTTGAAGAATACAGTTTGTGAATGAAATAAATGGCGCATCCGATGTAACTGTGAGCTGTACGAACTGTACGTGAGCTGGAAGTTTCGAGAATCGTCAAACTACACCAACTTCAATGGATAGGACATGTACAACGAATGGACGATAATCGCATGCCTAAACGAATATATAAAGGACGCATCAGTGGAGCAGGCAAGGTTGCGAAGAAACCCGAGAGCATGTTGGGAAGACTCAGTAGATGCTGACGCCGAGCAACTGCCGGGCTTCCGAAATTGGAGGACGCCGTCACTTGACCAAAATAATTGTAGGACATTGATGCAGACGGCCAAGGCCAGACGGCGGGCTGAAGCGCCATATTGATGATAAGGAATATGTACTTAGATACACGTCCAATTTGATTTTTTTTAAATTCTACTACTATGAATTCCTTTGTCCCAGGTCAGTTCGGTAGAATGACAAATTGTCCATTCTGTCCGAGTGCATATGCAAATAATTGTCTCTTCGTAGGAAATATGATACATCGTCCATGAAAATATTCTTTGATTTTTTTTCGTTTTATATTTGGTGTACATATTCTATTTCAATAATTTTTCTACCTACAACAGAGTCTAGTGTCAGTGCCACAACACATCCCATGCATTTCCATCGTGATTGAAATTCCCTCATTTTGCCCGACGACGATAAAAATGCAAGTCGTTTGCCGTTGTCTTTTGAAACAAGAAAACGATTTCATTGCAACATTCAATAACAATTGCCGTCCGTTCAGTAAGTAAATATCGCGTGTGCACTTGTTTAATAAATTTACTGATGCGAGAACAATAACATATTCTTGTGTTTCATGTTGATTTCAAATAACACGTATTCGAAGATATTGACATCGAACACGAGATCGGTGTGGGTTCTACGCTACTAAACTGGCCATATAATTTTTCGATGAGGTTTATGTTTTTGGGGAGGATATTGAAATTGAACTTTTTTGTGATATTTTTATTCATTAATTCTTGTTAAATGGAAAGGGACTGCAGAAATGTACGGAATGGTTCTTTTTATTAATATCATATCTCAATTAAGTATCTTTCGCTTCATTCTCATTCGTTAAAAACGTTATCAATCAAATCGTATTGCGTCAACTACTTCTAAAAGGCTTAGAGCTTATGTACACTACAGGTGATTTGGATTAATCTCGAGATTTAAGCAAATCTGCCCCCAAATCTCCTAGATTTACATTTATTAAGATTTCCTAATCTAGATTTGGAACAAGATTTATGACAAATGTCGTCTTAAATTTTATATTATATTTTCTCCTGAAATTGTATTTAACCACATTTCGCCACAGTGTATGCAATATTTTCTAGCGAATTATCCAATAAAAAGAAGAAGAAGAAGATAAAAGGATCATATGACAGTTAGTTGTTATGAAATTCGGGAAGGCGCACTTGCATGTATGTATAGTACCTGGGGACCACCATACCATAGACTACATGTTACCATGTAAGTGAACGACAGCACAACTGCTAGCTTAAGCTTGGTGGCAGAAAAGAAGAAAACGAATGGTGTGCATGGGTTTCGGGATTTGCAAATCTATCTAGACTTAAGGTCTCTAGTGTGCATATGCTATTAGTTGACGTTTCGTTAGCATATAACTGATTTCGGGCGATGCATGTTGCTAGCATATGCCTTCAGACCATTGAGCCTGCTGCAAATCAGGAATGGCTCTGGCTTATTTTTACGCCCCACATTGGAGGGGCCACGATATGATGACACGTCAGACGTAGCACGAAGCTGCGGACACCCTCTTAATAAAACACCTAATATAAATCGATGTTCCAAGATAGCCCAAAAATTAAATATGTACATAAATACTCGTAAATAAAAGCTCAATTAAGGCTGAATTCTCTTCTATTATTTTTTTGTGTTCATAGCGGATGCAGAATATTTTTGCCACGTCTTAGCTAAAGGCCGATCTGGGAATTGTGACCCCATGTCACACTGCCATCTTATGACTCATGTACTAGCACGACTCTTGCTTCTTGATTCCTAGGTCATCTATAATATCTTAGCGAATGTTTTGTGAGATCTTGCCAGAAAATTTGCCAGTGTATATTACAAACTATACAAATGACATTGGGCCGTTTTCTCAATTTCTTGTTAAACTGCCAGTTAGCTATCTGAGACACTGAATTAAAATTAAGCGTATGCAACGCTCAAAAAATGATAATGCAGTAGAAAATCAGCTGATTTTCCTGACGGAATTTTGCCTCCTTTTCTTTTCTATTCTACGTCTGTACTGTGTCTCAGCGTTGCTTTCAAATCCTCTTCCATCGAATGAATTTCCAGATTTCTGTTTTGTATGACCAGTTTAATTGTCTCACTTGAATGTGCAAACGTAAAAAGCTCTAGCTGTCAAAATCTCAGCAGCCCGTATCAGCTGTTTGGAATGGACGTCCGAAAAAAATTTTGACTGGAGGATGGGTGCCGTTTACTGTTTATCTATAAGATAAATTTCAACCAGCCCTATGGCCCTGTCTGGTTAAAGTTTATGCTACAGATAAATGCTAGGCGGCAGAATTCCGTCAAGAGAATCAGGTGATTTTCTACTGCATTAGCTGATTTTTCTACTGCATTATCATATTTTGATCGTTGCATACGCTAAGGTTTAATTTACTGTCCCAGATAGCTACCTGGCAGTTTAATTAGACATTGAGAAAATGTATTACTGTAATTGAACACCCTTGTTACATTGAGAAAATGTATTACTGTAATTGAACACCCTTGTTACATGTATTAGTCATTCGCATCTCCAATATATTGCACTGCTTTTATTCCTTACTTTAGGTATGTACCGCTAAACACAGGATCAATGTCCCTGGCGATCATCGCCAACACAATGTAAACGCAATCACCAAAAAAGGGACTCGTTTCTATTGTAGGCATTCGTAGTACCTACCCCTGCACACGTACTCGTATATTGAAAAATAATTCCTCATATTTATTCTCCTTAAATTCAATTGGAGTATGCACCTTTAATCACTACATTGTATGCACACTGGGATTATTACGAGGATGTCCCTTAGTTCTTACCCTCCGACCTTTCACCCTTATCACTTTCACTCCTTGAACGACAAATAGTTTTCACCCAAAAATCGAGGACGACAAAAAGGGATTTTGTATTTATTTATGTGAATTTCGGTCAAGTGTTTTGATAAGTGTTGGGCTTTGTTAGGTTTTTGTATACATTTTTGGGATGTTTTTTTGGAGACTCCCGGATTATTTATGTTGCAATTGTAGGACAAAGTACAATTAAAGATTATTTGTTCGCAATGCATTCCATTATAAGACGACAATGGAGGTCACTAGATATTGGTGTTGTGTAGGGGCTCTCGGTGGTATGATAAACTTTGTAGGGGATGCACTAGAATGTAGGTACGTGGTCATTATTTTTGCCTTGGGAATTGATTTAGAGGTATGTTTAGCACTTGTCGATAACCTGTCGGGACCTTATTGAGTAAAAGGTGATATGAATTTGAATTAGAGTACAGGGTTGGATGTATTTTGTGAATATTGGAGACATATCAAATTTATGATATCTGCATCTGTTGGGATATAAATTTACGTATATTATATTATAATTTATTGGTTTCTAATAACGAGGGTTAATTGCAACACCCCACCCCTGCGGGTGTATGGGGCTTAGAAAATTTATTTATTTATATGTCACTGAACAGGATACATAATTCCCAATAAAACAGCGAATAGAAGAATTCATGATAATAGAAGAAAAAATAAAAAGATAAAAATGAAAATCACAATTCAAAAAATAGTAAAATCAAAATACGAAAAAATTGGGCCGACTTCTCAATGTTTAGTTAAAGTTTATCCTATCGACAAACGCTAAACGCCATCTATCCTCCAGTTAAAAATTTACTGGACGATAATTCCAAACAGCCGACGGGCTGCTGAGATTTTGACAGCTAGAATTATTTACGTTCGCACATTCAAATGACAGTATTAAACTGATCACAAAGAACAGAGTTCCGGAAATTCATTCGATGGAAGATGACTTAAAACCACCTCAGCCCCAAATTAATATGCTGAGTGACGGTACAGACGTAGAATAAAATAGAAAAAGTGGTAGAATTTCGCCAAGAAAATCTGCTGATTTTTCTACTGCATTATCATATTTTGAGCGTTGCATACGCTTAGGTTTAGTTTAGTGTCTCAGATAGCTAACTGACATTTTGACCAGACATTGAAAAAACGGCCCTAAGAGAAGTAAAATTTTAGGAACTGAATTTATAAAATGATAAATAGAGTTAGGTAAAATATAAGAAATCAGGATTCATAAAAATAACTTTTTGCAAAAAAATGGAATGCAGGATTCATAAGAACAGCTTTCCTCTGTAAAGACGTTTGAAAGTTAAAAGAGATGTGAGTAAAAGACCAAGCTCCAACCTGTTGGAGTTTCGCATTATTGTAACGAGTCCTGTGTTCATATAGAATGAAAGTTCGGCTAGCAGTAGTACGGACGTTACTACTCATTTACCCTAACACCTAGTGGGGTATAGCGCGTCAAGTATTCAATGTAGCATAGCTGACATTTCGTTGGGATAAACCAGTTTCAGACGATGCACGTTGCCAGAATGCACCTCCTGCTTCCATTTGATCTTGACAAGTTGGGAGATCTGGCTTATTATTATGCCCCGCACCACAGAGAGGAGACAACGTAAACATCTATGGACTTGAACCCGTAACGACCGTAATCAGACATGAGATTGTCGGCTCTACGAACTGAGCTAGCTACCATTTCGGTACTAAATGCTCTCGGAAAGTAAAGTACAAAAATAACCACTACATATTCGTATCTCTAAAAAAAAAACGCTCGTCAACGTCAAGGTAAACTCATCTCTGAAACAGGGAGATATGTAGGACATTTAGACGATCCGCGATAAGATGGATATGGTAACTAGAATTTAAAAATTAATGCTCGAGAATTTTTTTTTTTAACTGATTTAAAGCCTTTCATGAGACACATGTTGAGAGCGATCACACAACTGATGCGTATTGCTGTGCACAAGTGAAATAAATAAGCTAACACCGGTATCAATGGAGTTAAATTCATGGGAACATCATAATACAAATGAAGCTAGTTTGGAAGCACGTTTGATAATAAAAAATAATCTCTCTCCCTCTAATTGCCTTGACCCCTCCAGGGGCATGGGCGCGTCAACATCTCAAGCATTTCTATGCCTTGTTGACGTTTCAATAGCATACTTACTTTTCGGAAGTGCAGTTGGTAGCATGCACCTCCTATCCGCGCCGTCTTTGTGGTACCACAACGGATCCAATGCTGGTCTAAGTGTGCTGTGATACATCACGGCAGCCCCTGCTCCTTACCTAACCTAACCTTATACTGACAAGCTCGGAGCACCGTGAGAGTTCTATTAGTACTCACAGGAAGTTTTTGATAGGGCCGAGATTTGATCTCTGAGCTCTAGGTTAGTATCGTAGAGCGTAGTATCGTACCGAACGATCACGGCCACCGAGTGCGGCAAGAAGAAACGAAGTGTTGAGTCAAACACAACGCCGGATCATTAAACGTCGAAACGCTCTCAGCTGGAGAGAGTTTATTTGATTTGATTCGGGAAAGAAATTGGAGGTGATTTGAAAGAATACATCACAACAAAGCGTATGGAGACATTAAGGTGCAATTTATTCGTATGGCACCATGAAGATAAAACATATTTATTTTTCCTACATTTATGATATTCCTCGGTCTCTACGGCCAATGCGCAACCTCGTTCTACGCGCTTCTATTACATCTTTGGCGCAAAACGTATAACCCAAAATTTAACACCGTTGATTTTCCTTGAGTTAACAAACACCAAGTCCTATTGGGTGTACAACTTTGCTTTCGCCGTTTTTTCCTGGAATTAAAAGCTTAATTGTCAAAAAGTACTTACAGATGTATTATTTAAAGTACTGTCCATCGCTAGCGAAAACTTTCGCCCATCTCTCCGGCAGTTTTCGGATTCCATCTCGGAAAAAGGAGGCAACTTTCGACGCGATCCATGATTGGATCCATTTTTCGACTTCCTCGTACGAACGAAAATTCTGATCAGCCAGGCCGTTCGCCATGGAACAAAACAGGTGGTAGTCGGAAGGAGCGATGTCTGGGGAGTACGGTGGATGGAGCAAGATTTCCCATTTCAGGGTTTCCAAGTATGTCTTGACCACTTTTGCGGCATGTGGCCGAGCATTGTCATGCTGGAGGATGATTTTGTCGTATCTCTCTTTGTACTGTGATCGTTTTTCCTTTAATGCTCGACTTAAACGCATCTATTGCGTTCGGTACCGATCTCCTGTGATAGTTTCATTCGGTTTCAGTAGCTCGTAGTATATCACACCGAGCTGGTCCCGCCAAATGCAAACCATAACCTTGGCGCCGTGAATATTCGGTTTGCCGTCGACGTTGAGGCATGTCCGGGCATTCCCTATGACTTTCTGCACTTGGGATTATCGTAACGGACCCATTTTTCGTCGCTGGTTACGATGCGATGTAGAAATCTCTTCCGATTCTGCCTTTGAAGCAGTTGTTCGCATGCAAATAAACGCCATTCAATATCTCTCGGTTTTAGCTCGTACGGAACCCAATTTCTTTGTTTCTTAATAATGTCCATGGCCTTGAAGCGTCCATTTGCAATTGTACAATCAATTCTTCAGTATTTTTCTATTGAGCGTGTTGACTAAATCAGAGCCCTCTTTTCTCACGATACGGTGTAGTCTAATTGTCTGCATTGACATTAACAAAAATATTTAAAAAACACGAGCTCTAACACCGGATAGTATCGCACCCCGTTGAAATCGGACAATTAAATCAGACTCCAGTTAAACAGAAATTGTTTAATAAAACTATTAAATAAATTAAATAAAAACAAAATCTTTATACAATATAATCTCTAATTCATCTTTCATTTATTCACTTTACAGGAACAAAGTTTTACCTGGCCAACCGTTGTAACTGTCTTTGTTTTTGCCGTCGGCTGTGGATTTTTAGTGGCTCGATGATTTCCGTTGTTTATGAATTTTGTCGATTTCAACGTCTTCGAAATTTTCCACAAAACAACATGAAATACGTAGATAACAAAAATGCATCACAAACAACAACCACAACGAAAAGACATCATCATGCGTGCGATTCAATGGAAAGCAGACAAGGAGATCCTCGGGTTGCCGAAAATAATGTAGTTTCTACTTAACAACAAAATTCGGACAAATAACATGCCAGCGAAAACCGTCAAAATGCGCAAATAAAATATACATTTTATCACATGGTCTACATCCTCGATTTACTGGTGGGCGAAGCACACAAAAAACAAGAACAACAACAAATTACAAAAATCAAGTTCCAGAACTATATACATGAAGGAAATCTGTTTTAAAGAAAATAACAACTAAATATATATTTTCGAGATACAATTTTAAATACTTTTTTCGATGTATTGTACATTTTAGCTGAAAAAGAATAGTGAAGCAAAAATTATAAAATAAGTCAAGTGCTCGTAACTAGATTGTCAGGACTTGTTTTCTTCAGGAAATGGAAAAAAAATTATACTAAATATTTACAAAACTTAAAGACAAAAACATAAAACGTTAAGAAAAAATAGAAACTGGAATTTGTTTTTTTTTCTACAAAGCACAAAACAACTACTGAAATTTGTAAAAATTTATCCAAAATTTATTTACAGAAACTTTTAATCACTGCCATATTTTATAAAAATATACAACAAACGAAAGAAACAAATACACATATACATAAATTATTTTAGTAAACTAAAAGTAAAATCAATTAAATCAATAAAATTATTCAGTTAGGCCAATTTTGTTGTTATAAGTAGAAAAAAAAAGACAAAAACAGTATATATGGCCGAGTGGCCAGCAAAAAAAAACAGTACTCTATCGGGAGAGTGAAGAGATAAATAAAAGACGCAAAATAGACTTATTCAATATACAGGATAAAATGGTAATGTAGAGTTTTGTGGCATTTTGCTGCTGAATATATTTATTCACAAGACAGAGTAAAGCCACAAAACGGATTTTTATATTCTACTCGAGATAACATGCTACAGCCGAAATTTTTATTGAGAATTAAGAAAGCATGTTTTTTTTATTAATATATGAAAACCCAAAGCGATTGTGATTGTAATGAAACATAATAAAAACGAAAATTTTTATATATAATAGAAAGCAAGAGTAGATAAAATGAAAGTAGCGATAAGCAGACATTTTTTTTCTGATAGATTCTTTCAGATACAAATAATTCTAACGTAAGTAAAAGATTCGTATAGTAGTGAGATTTTTCTTGTAGATTTTTATTTCTAAGGTTAGTGCAACTGGCAGTGGGGGTTGCATATGGCAATATTGCATTGGACTTTGTGAGCGTTCGGAGGGTGGTAATGGATTGTCATTAATGCCAATTGAATTCACATACGTCCAGGATTCTTTCCCAATGAAGTCTTGTTACGGGCAACGTCTGTCAGCATTTGCGCTAACCTTTGGAATTCAAGTAAGCAAGTGCTTTTTTTTAGTTGTGCTTGTGTTGTCCTTTGCTTACGTTTTTTTTAGCTTTTTTTACTATTGCATCAATTTGTGTGTCACAAGACAATGTGCATTGTATTTGTGGAAGTATTCGGTGAATATTTTGTGCCTTACTATCTATAGACTTGTAAACGTAATGTGAATGTCTGTGTTTTTGCGCTCATCATAATTATAATATTCGAAATTACTTTGAAGTTTTGCGATTTGTTTGAAGAGGACTAACTGTCGTTACCATTTTAGTTATTGCATTAGCGTCTATTTTTCTCTACAAAATATGAATTTTATTGGCTGTTATTTCGATGTCCTTTCAAACGAATTGTAATCATTTTTTCTTTTCTGCCGTTCATTAATTTTATCATCACTGCCCTTTGATGCATTTTAATTTGTGTGGATACAGCGAGTGGCAAATATCTCTCGTTTTTGAGGTTTATTTCATCCTGTACTCGCCACAATATTATTTTCCATTTGGAATGTTGCCATGACAAAACAATATATTTAATACCAGTAACCTGTCAAACAAAAATATTCGGTATATTCCTATTTTATCGGGCGAAGCATCGTGGTTTGCGTCTGGGTTAATAGTGTTTTTACCGCTGCAGCGAGGATTTATTGAGGGGTAGCAACCCGTTAAGACGCAGACCTCACGCAAGGGTAGTGCTCAAGCAAGGGGAGTGCGAAATCACCTCAATTTAAACCTCAGTATAGTCAAAGACGAACCACTATGCGTTGCCCGGTCAACTAGAAATGTTCCAAAGATTAAATTCGAAAGTTATACTTAAAAATATATGCACACAAAATATTCATCTCATTTTTTTTAGCATATTACTTTTCAATTTTTACTTAAGCAAAATTGAGAAAATCCCAAAAATTAAAAAGGAGAAGTGGAACCACAAACTCTAAGCTTGATTTCATACAGCTTCCATGAAATTTTAATTTCATTATTTTAAAATATCACAAGACAGTCCCGCTAAAAGACGGGGATACGGTCATAAATAATTATTGTCTTAGTTAATTTTTTTTCTCAATACTTTTAATATATACATTTTTTTCGTAATGAAAATATATATTTTAATTTTATAGAAATTTAATAGCTTTAAGATGAACATTTAATGGAAAAATTTTCATTGTGATTTTATATGTTTAGCTTTTAAGATATTATATATATACATATACATATTTTTATTTTTTTATTTTTTGTCAATACTACTTTCAAGTTGGTCTCATGATTTCGTTTGTTATAGCATCATTATACTGGGTGGCGCAAAAGAAACGAAGGGGTTTGAATAGTCTATAATTTCTTTATTTTTGAATCAATCGTTTTTTTTTTCTTAGTACACTTCATAAATGGGGAATTTTGTTAATTTAAACGTGAAAAATAACATCGCGTAAATGGTGCCCATTCTCAGCTTCGCATAGTCGCGCTCTTTTTAAAACATTTTCCATGATTTTTTCCAAGATTTCATGAGGTATCACTCGAATTTCTTCTCGAATATTAGTTTTTAGTTGAGGTATGTTCTGTGGCTTATTCATATACACATAATGTGGTTTCAACAAGATGGAGCCATAGCGCATGCAGCAAGGCAAACAGTGTCGTTACAGGATATTTTTGGGCAACGCATTATTTGAAGAAACAGCGATTTTAATTGGCCGCCGATTGGGGCGACCGGTAGCGCAGTGTGTTGAGGCATCAGTCTCATGTTTGACTACCGGCGTTTCGGGTTCGAATCCCGTCCCGTTCGTGGCCATGGATGTGCAGGAGGTGCATGCTGGCAACGGCATTCTCTGAAACCAATTTATGCCAACGAAACGTCAACTGGGCCACATGGAACAGTTGACGCGCTATGTCCCACAAGGGGTTAGGGCAATTGAGTATATGAATAAGGTACAGACCATACCCCAACTAAAAAAATAATATTCGAGAAGAAATTCGAGCGATACTTCTTCCTGAAATCTTGAAAAAATCATGGAAAATGTTTGAGAAAGAGCGCGACTATGCAAAGCTGAGAATGGGCACCATTTATGCGATGTTATTTTTCACGTTTAAATTAACCAAATTCCCCATTTATGAAGTGTACTAAGAAAAAAAAAGAAATTCGATTGATTAAAAAATAAAGGAATTATAGACTATCTAAACCCCTTCGTTTCTTTTGCGCCACCCAGTATTTTATTAGTAAATAAAATTCTATCAGCTTGGCTTAACCTTTGAACTACGAGTATATCAACGCTTCCATTCGCTTTCTTTTCATGATAAGATTATCTAAATGTGTTATAATTTTAATTTAATTAAATTAAACTTCACTAATTGTTAACATGCCGTTTTCGGGTCTCTGAATAATTTTTAATGCACCTTTTTAACACTTTGAATTCATTGAGAGCTCATTAAAGCGTATTGTGATTAAAAAATAAAAAAAAAAGAAGTATACGATATGATTTCTGGACAAAAAGACAAGATGTGATTTTATGTGAAGATTAGCTCCGTTGGGATAGTTTGGTAATGGTAAATTAACATATTATTTGCTGTCGGAAATCCCATTACATATTTCTGTAAGAAGGAGACAACTATCGCCAGTTGTTCTCGAATTATGGACACAATAGTGTTCTGTATACTGTATCAGCTAGCGCCCGTTCGCCTTCTGCGTATTCTGTCCCTGGTTTGTAGGTTACTTACATATATTACCCCTTGTATTTACATTTCATTTTTGGGGCGACCGGTAGCGCAGTGTGTTGAGGCATCAGTCTCATGTTTGACTACCGGCGTTACGGGTTCGAATCCCATCCACGACGACGTTCGTGGCCATGGATGTGCAGGAGATGCGTGCTGGCAACTGCATTCTCCGAAATCAGTTTATGCCGTAGAAACGTCAACTGGGCCACATGGAACAGTTGACGCGCTATGCCCCACAAGGGGTTAGGGCAATTGAGAGAGAAATTTACATTACATCTCGGACCATGAGCCATGGGAACCATACGACATACCTAGTGACAAAATTTTCAAATTAAGAACATCCTCAAAAGGATAAGGTTGTCGTTTTAGGCTAGATGGAATCGCGTTCGTGTGTTTTCTGTCGAAACTGATTGAATCTTTGCTTCGTAAGCAGAGATGCGACTCTGTCGATTTGGCAAATACACGGCTTTTATCGTTTCAACGAATTAGTTTGATTTGGATGCTTCAAAACAAATAATAAGAGAAGATATGAGCGTTAATTAAGTTGTTTAAATATAAAAATTAACAGAATTGATGATACGAAAAGAACCGAGTACATATTTGCCAAACTGACAAGAGTGGCATTGTGATTAAACAAAACAATTGTCTTTTTAAATCATATAAAATATTATGATATTTTTTCCTGGTTTTTCTATTTGTATTATTAGCAATCATTAGTAATCCTTGTAAGGAGTTGGTTGTAAATGGATTCAATCAACTTGTCTATGCGAAATCAAAATTCTTATACTAAAAGAAATAAATGCGTTTGTTGATTTTTCCTACGCAAGTGAGTGATGTTGATGTTAATTGCCTTGATCCCTCCAGCGGCATAGGCGCGTCAACATCTCTAGCATTTCTATACCTTGTTGACGTTTTGATAGCATATCTACTTTTCGGAAGTGCAGTTGCTAGTATGCACCTCCTATCCGCGCCGTCATTATACTGACAAGCTCGGAGCACTGTGAGGCAGTTTTTGATCACGTCGAGATATCAACTCTGGGCTCTAGATTAGTATCGTCGAGTGGTGAATGAACGACCACGGCTACCGAGCGCGATAACGCGATACTCACGTAAGTGAGTAGTTATAGGTAAATACGAATTTCAGATACCAATTGTGCCCTTCTTCAGTGCACCTCAACCACTTTCCTAGACAAAATGACTTACACTTCTATAGTACTCTACACTTTTGACAGCTTTAATTACTTTTACAGATATGCAGATTGATTTAAGACTAAATACATTTCACGGCAGTTACATTATATTGGGCAACAAAAAAAAGGAGTAGTAAAGCAGAAAAAAGTAAACAGAATAATTGTAACGATGGAAAAACCGGTATAAGGAAGGAAAACGAAACAAAAACCCAGACTTCATACTTCCTGGACGTTTCCTCTATTGTAAATTTCCGATATCGTAGTTCAGGCTTCGGCCTATCGGGTGCGTTGAGTTTCCTGATGTTTGTAACCCTTGGATAACTGTCACGTCGTCCTATGTTTCGCTATCATCGATTTTAGCGGGGCGGGTTCTGTTACTTTTTTGGCCTGTTTCCGCTTCTCTTTTATGCTCCCCCTATAATGCGGAGACTAAACGCTTCGTTTGTCCCACGTACGTTTTGTTACATTCTGGGCATGCGAGCTTATATACCCTGCTTTTTCCATGCTTTTGTTTCTCGTCCTTCGTGGACCCAAGTTTGTTTTTGAGCTGTTGCATCCTGTACGATGAGACCATTTCGATTTCGAATTCCCTCATCACCCGTTTCAACTTAAAGGATGTGCACGAATATATGACCCCTATCCTTCTCCTAGGTTCTTCATTGTCATGTTGGAGGCTTGTCAGTTGTCGTTCTTCTGGCCGTTTGCCTTTCTTCCGGCTGAGATCCGATATTGCCCGTGATATTAACGCCCGGTGTCCAGGATGCAGCTCCTTTCCTTGTCGGATCGCTCCGTGTGACGCTGAATAGTCGGTGGATCATTGAGTGGAACGGAGCCATCTTCTAGGAATACGAATTTTTGGAACTCGATTGGATCGTTTTTTGTGTGTGGGTTGGTTTCCTGAAGATGTCGAATTCGATTAAGCCTGTATTCCTGACAATACTCAAGTCCACAATTGGTAGCTCTCTTTGTTCCTCCAAGTTGTTGTTGTGGTAGCGATGCTTCGAATACTGCATAGTGTTTCATGCATCGATGTGGTTTGGCAGCTCTTGGCCATTAAAAAACGGGTCGTTCCGGTGCGAAGAACCGGCTGACTCCACCGCATGTTCCGGTGTACCGTATTCAGGTTGGAGGGAATTTCCTCCCCCTTCTCTTTGTTGGCAATGGCCAAGACGTCTTCTACATATCTCACCCAGAATCTCAGCAGTAACCCCCTTCCCTCTAGTTCTTCCTCTATCCTGTCCCTAAATCTCTTACTTATGAAAGAAGTGAGTGGGTTTTCCATGGCCACCCCTCTGGTTCGCTTGTAGAATTTACCCCTGAATGTGAGGTAGTTCTCCGCCGTGCATAGTGTTGGCAGCTTCATGGAAAGTTTAATTTCCTTCCTCCAAGCCGTAGAAGCGTGGAAGTGGGATACTTGTCGAGTAACAATTCCTCCAGATAAAGGAAGGCTTCCTTGACCAGGACGCTTGGGAACAGCACTTTGACGTCCAATCAGACAATACGTTTTTCGGGCGAGATAGGTTTTTGGGTGTTCAGTTTGTCGATTAAAGCGTCCTGTTCCTAAGAGATTTGCGCGAACTTAGGCCGCCTAATCCGTTGAACTTATCTAGAAGTCATTTAGTGATGTTTAGGTTTGAGGAAGGGGGGAGGAGGTTGGTGGCGGATACGATTTCCCGAAATTTATTCCCGAGTTTGTGAGATTTGAGTAGCCGTTTTATCCTCGGAAGAGTGGGATTTGGCATTTCGAAGGGTAATCTACTCGTATAATAGTTGCGGGCGATCGGTAGCTCAGTGCGTGGAGGCGTTAGTCTCATGTCAGACTACAGTCGTTACTGGTTCAAGTCCCGTCTATGGCGTCCGTGGCCATCGATGTTTGTATTGTCCCCCCCCCCCCCCCCCCCCGTGGTACTGGTCGTAATAATAAGCCACAACATCTCCCGACTTGTTGCAAGTACGCAATGAAATGGGAGCAGGAGGTGCATGCTGGCAATGTGCATCGTCCGAAACTGGTTTATGCGAAACTGGCTTATTAACGAAACGTCAGCTAAGTCACATGGAATAGTTGACGCGCTGTGCCCCACTAGGGGTTAGGGCAAATGAGTATCTATAACAGATTGCCAACCCTTCAAAATTTTTCAAAAGTTTTTCAACCATTCTAGTAGCTCGAAATACCCACCAGTATTCAGTTTTTCAATCATTGCCTCATCGTAGTCCATGATCACCACTAAATGACCTTTGTCGGCTCGCAGATAGAACACCCCTTTCTCCTGAACCTCCTTGACGATCCTTGATTGAATTTTCGCTATTTTCGATGGATCAGAATTTAAGTCTGTCACGACAGATTACTCGAATTAGATCCCTGCCTCGATGTCACGGTGTTCTCGAAAAGGGAAGTTCGGCCTCTTATTAAGCACTTTTTCCTGTTTCATTTCGAAGTCCTTGTTTCGATATATTGATGATGAAATTTTTTAGTAGTTCGACTCGGCCGGCTTGAGCATTTCTACTCTTCCAATCTCCTCTCTATTTTTGGAGAGCATATGAAGCTTCTTTGACCTTTCGTATTGGCACGCTTTTCCAATTTTTTCATATATTTCCCAAAAGTCCCCTTTGGTACCATTCACTTGTTTTCCTAATTCCAAATTACTTTTGTAAGCCTTGAGAATTTTTTCAGCTATTAAAATTCTTACTCAATTGAAAAGTTTCAATTTCAAGTGAAAATTATTGGCAATATTTGTTTGGTATATTTCCGCTCCGCATTTAACAGGTGAGTGGGCTCATAGTCCGACAAGAAACTCCTCTTTTTTCCGTTACGTGTCGGACTATGAGCTCACTCACCTGTTAAATAAGTACCCATTTATGGGGTAAATAAGTCGGTTGAGCGTGTTACTGCACAAAACACAACGTCACGATTTAGAAAATGAGATGATGCTAACTCATCTCGAGGTCATCGTTCAGATTGGACTGTTTCGCCAGTTATTTATTTTATTTCTGTTGGGATCATATCCTCTCCGATCTAAGATTGAATAAATTGGTTCGGCTCATTAACTGTGTCTTCCAATTCTAAAATCATCTTGTGTTTAAACCCGCGAAATCATCGTCGTTTCCATCAAGATTATTCGAAATATTTAAAAAGAAATGCAAATAAATAAAGTAGTAAGATTTCCTTATCTAAAGAAGCGGATGTTAAAAGAATAATTTCAAGATTTTTTCATAACAAAATTCTTAAAATTAAATCAATACAATCAATTTTTTTAAACAAAAGTTGGTAATTTTCAGTTATCAGTTGCTTATTCCAAAAAATGAGAGCAAAAAAAGTGTTTTTTTTTGTATGTTTAAAACGCATGTTTTTTTTATTTATATATATTATTTCTGAGATAAAAATATAATTTTATTACGTGTATACACTACTAAAAACAATATATATATATTTTTTTCATATATAATTCGATATTACTGTAATTGTACTAATAATTAACAAAACAATTCCCAAAAAACTCTTGATCTCAAAACTGTTAAAGTAAATATTTTACAAGTGAAAATATAATTTAAAATATACACAAACATTCAAATATATATATATATTTTTATTTTCGTTCGCTTAAATGTTTTGGTCGTTCGTCTGAAGACGACTTCATCAAATTTATAGTTTACTCTCTGATTTTTCTACATGCAATTAAACCATGATTTTGTTTGTGCAAAACGAGCGAACGGTTAGGTTAAGATTTTTGTCATAAATGAAAGAAAAATTGCCTGTGGTTCGGAGAGTCTACATTCTAGTTGAATACGAGGTGCTGCCTTTGGTGACGACCTGTAGAGTCACGTTTACAAACTTTGGTCGACATCAGAGAAGACCAAGGGCTAGTGATTTTGAACCGAGTTCTTTGATATTATCAATGGCTGGCTGGTTGATATAAAAAAAGGACCAATTGAGCCTGTAATTTTCCCTTATCACCTGTGCACACTCAGAGATGTAGGCTTTTCTTAGACGAGGGCGAGAGCGCCAATTATATATCTCACTTCAAGTGATCATTTGTAATATATTGTAGATACATTTAATCTTCTTATCAATAGACCTACGAAGCGGATCACAATAGACAATTTAGTTTGTAAAAATAAGACAAGAAATGCGTAAGGACATGCTTTATTCAGAATTTAGTTTATAAACAAGTATTAAAATGTGTATCTCTGAGGACTATGCATTTAAGTACTTCAATTATTGTATCCAGTTAATTTTTTAAATACAAGTAGTATTAGGGTAATTTTGTATTGTCAATCTATTAGTTGCCAAATTTGTATTAAGCTTTTTTTAATACAATAGTTAATATGTACATATATTTTTATTAACAATATCTTACTTAGAATTAAAAAAAAACATGTAGTGTTGTAAATTTCCCTACGATTGGACTTAGCACTACAGTCGTCGATTGTTTAGCACACAGAAAATAGAAATGGTAAATACTAAATTGATTCCTTCATCACAAAAAAAGAAAAATCAGTTTGTGCCATTTATATAATTACTGTTCATGGGCGCAAAGAAGAAAAGATTTGTTTCGAAGGACAAAATTGTATTTTTTCTCAACAATCGACGATTATATTTTCATAGTTCATGTAGTTTTCAGAGTTTTCACATGATCTCCTGGTTAATTTCTTGTTAACAAAATGACAAAAATTAAAAATGACAATGTTGTTTTTTAGTAATTGAAAATAAAGTCTAAAAATATTGTTTAGCACAAAAGTGTTTTATTTTTTGGTTTTGTTTTAATCTTTTCCTGTATTGGTTGCATTTGAAATACGGCCTATATGCAAATTTATGAAAAAATAGCTGAACTTTTTTCACATTCTACATTGTAATAATTTCAAGTTTAAGAGAAGCGCATGAACATGTTCCGTACTATCGTAAATGTGGACAGCTATTGGTTTGTGTTCATTTTTGTCTAACACTTTTTTATGGAACATGTTCGTAAATTTGATGTTTATATTTTGTACTCTCAATATTATGAATAATAACAGATATATAGAATATTGTCGTAATTTTAAGTGGCCGTAGTTTTTTATGATAAAAGAATGTATGTAAATAATAATACTAATATGTATTGTAATAAAAAGTGTATGAGTTTAGTTATATGAATCGTTTAGTCTAATTTCCCATTTGATTTCAAGATTTCTGTAGGTGTAATTTTCAAATCAGTATAATGTCTTTTTGATTTTTTTTGTTGATCATTTCAATGTTGTCGATATCTAGTAGTATGATTTTATTAAAGTGAAAAATTGTATTCAAATATTGTACTCTATAACTTTTTTATTTACTTTAATATATTATGATCTCATCAATGTTTATAAAATATATAAAAAAAAAAGTTTTTTTAATTGATGATTTTTATTTTTCCTCTGTGAATTGAATTTAGTGGAAGTATGGTAGGAGCAAGGTTGGGGGAAAGCGGAAAAATCCGTTTACGCTGGTTAAGGCATGTGATTATGAATAACCATTGTATCTACCACTCCAGCCGGGTAGACTTTCGTGATAAATATCTGTCTTTCAGTTTTCGGTCTGGAGCCGTATCATGTAATTCAATTCGTATCGAAACGTATGCCTACCAGGGCCGTTGAGAGAAAATCCGGGCCAGGGACTCAACTTTTATAGGACCCCATAATATTGTAATGTTTCCTCTGATGAGCGAAACCAGGTTCGTTAGATAATCTTATGCTGAATAATGAAAACACTTCGATTGAAAACACACACACTTTATTTACAAAACGAACTACACACGCGTAAATAACAATTAACGTCAAACTAGCTCCAACTATTTGTAACGGCGGATAACGACTACTCTCTTCCTACTTTACAGCGATCCGAAGGCGATTGAGTGTCGAGTCTTACTACTTCTTCTTGTTCTTGGTGACATCTGCTTTTATATAGCTGCTAACCCATATATCCACCAGTTAGCGAAGATTCTAGACGGTTCGAGGTGTTTTAGTGTCGGGTTTCCACAGAAGAAGGTTCGAGAATTCGCCAGTGCCCATTCAGTTGGTACTTGTCATCGATCATTTGAGATTATGATGGAGCTTAGTACAGTGTGTGTCGTAAGAGAGACGTACTTCGTACATACAACAATATGATATAGTAAGATTAAGAATAAGTTGTGGTCTATTGTGCTATAGCCCTGTAAATCTAGAGTGGGCGATCGACTTCGATCGATCCCACAAATCTGCTCAGCTGCCCAAGTTTGAAAGAAGCGATCGTTTGCGCTTCAGGGAATGCCTCACCGAGATTCTCCAAGCGGCAACGGGCGAGTGCCTCACACTCACAGAGGATGTGCTGAGAAGTCTCATCATCGCTTTCGCAAAAACGACAGTTGGGGTTAGAGATAATCCCCATTCTGTATAAGTGACTCCTCAGGGTTGAATGCCCTGAGAGGTGACCGCAAATGATTCCCACTCTGCTTCTTCCAAGGCACACCAATTCCAGGGAGCGCTTGGGTGAGTGAGCTGAAATAAACAATTTCGATTGTGTGAGGCCAGGGAGGCTTTCCCATGTGCAGTGGTTTCTAACTGTTCCTGCTCTCATGTGTAATTTTACCCTACATAGAGGGATACCACAGAAGGGTTTAGGCCCTGTAAACGGACTTGCAGAAGCCGTCCTGGCTAGCTCGTCAGCGGTTTCGTTACCCGCAATACCAACATGTCCAGGGATCCAATATTAATTACATTAGCAGTGCCAGTTCTTTGTACAGCTTCAAAGCAGTTCGGAACCAGTTTCGATGAAAAAGAGAATTTGTTAAGCGCCTTGACTGCAGCTTGACTATCAGTGAAGATTGCAATCCCACTGCCACGGTAGGCAGCTTCTAGACAAAAGTTCGCACATACCTCAATCGCATGAACTTCAGCTTGGAAAACCGTGGTGTACTTTCCCATAGGAATAGACACTCTAATTGAGGGGCCTGCGATACCTGCCCCTGAGCCTTCTTCAGTTTTGGAGCCATCCGTAAACCATTTAACAGTACTGGAAGGAAGGGTTGTGTACTTCATTTCCCCTTCTTCTCTGCTCCATACAGTTGTAGAGAAGAGGTGATTGTAGCGGAGTTCCCTTGTTATGTGGTCTGATGGCAAGCCTAATTCAATATCCTCCTGGAGCCAGTGTTCCTGCTTCGAATTAAAGTTGGTGTTAGTCTGATTAGCTTTAAGCCTAGCTACTGCTGATTTTGCCTCTGCCTTTAGGTGAATGTGGAGCGGCGGAAGATCTAACAACGCCTCAAGAGCAGCCGTGGGGCAGCTGCGAATTGCCCCAGTAATTGCGAGACATGGCCGCCTTTGAATCTTTCCTAATATAGCCATTCGTTCCTTGGTGGTGGCTTTTTTCCACCAGATGATAGCCCCATATTCAATTATGGGTCTCATAATTGCCTTATAGATCCATAGTACTATTCGAGGGCTTGTTGCCCAAGTCTTACCTACAAAGTGCCTACAGATTCACAGAGCTTTGGTGGCTTTATCCGAGATTATCCTCAGGTGTGCCGACCACAGTATCCGCCAGGAGCACTGGGGTGTTATACATAGTGGAATGCCTCATTGGCCTGATGTTTCTTTGCCTTGAAAAGGGACGATAACTGCCTTGGCCGGATTAACACGTTGGCCGTTATCATTGCACTGTATTCAGCGCTGACTGGAGGATTTCCGTTAGCACTTCTTCGAATTTTCCTCGGACAATTATTACCAAGTCGTCGGCATAACCTTGTGTAGAAAATCCCATAGTGGAGAGTTTCCACAGCAGGCTATCTACTACGATGCACCACAGAAGGGGTGATAGTACCTCTCCTTGCGTGATGGCCCTTCTACATAGATGATAACATTCCTTTCACCCATAATGCAGTTGTGCTATCTCCTCCCTTTGTTCTGAGTGCTGAGTCAATAAAAGAGAAAGATGTATTACCGAAGGCTCCTTCAATGTCAAGAAAGGCACATATCGCCATCTCCTTAGCTGCTATTGCAGACTCAATTTCTCTCACTAGACAGTGTAGAGCAGTTTCGGTTGACTTTCCTGATTGGTAAGCAAACTGCTTAGAATGCAGCGGAAATTTCATAAGGAGTGTGCTTCTGATATGCTCATCAATGATTTTCTCCATGGGCTTAAGCATGAAGGAGGTAAAAGCTAATTGGCCTATAGGACTTAGGGTCGTCCTTGGAACGATTTCCCATTTTTGGGATGAAGACTATTTTAACTGATCTCCATGAATCTGGGATATAAACAAGAACAAAACTTTCTCTGAAGATATTCAGGAGGTAGCTCTGTGAAGTTGGCACCGTCACATTCGTTTTTTCAAATTTAAATTGTGCAGTTCGTTTGCCCATCGTAGGTCCACGTTTGCCTAGGAAAATTTTTCGTTTGCCCACCCTCACAAAAAAAGTTACTAACAAAATACTTTTTTTCAAAATGCAAAAACCCATGAATTTTTTATTTCCAAAATTGGGAATTTTTTTCCCTATTTGGTTTGCCCAACGTTAGCCCAGGATTGCCCACCCAAAATTTTCGTTTGCCCACTCCTCAAATTTTTTTTATTCAAAAAATACAATTTTTATCCCACATTGGGCGCCACATTATACACCCTCAAAACGATAATATTTAATTTAAATTGTCTAACCCATTAGCCCATTATAAGCCCTCGTTTGCCCAGTAAAAATTTTCGGATGTCCACCCTTGCAGAAAAAGTTATCAGAGAATTAAATTTTTTGGATTGCAAATACTTATATCCTTAATTTAGCTCCTTAAAGGATAATTTTGTAGTGTAAACTCATCAGTTCGATTGCCCATCGTGCACTATCGTTTGCCCAGGAAAAAGTTTCGTTTGTCCACCCTTGCAAACAAAGTTATTAGAGAATAAAGTTTTTTGGGCTGCGAATACTTATATCCTTAATTTGGCTCCTTAAAGGATAATTTTAAAGTGCAAACTCATCAGTTCGAATGCCCATCGTGCACTATCGTTTGCCCAGGAAAAAGTTTCGTTTTCCGTAACTTGGAACAATCCAAGTCGGATATTGGATTGCCTTATATTTGGTGACGAACGCGACAGGGGTGTGAATGGATACTGGACATTTTACAGCGAAAAAATGATCTTCAAAATGATCCGAAACTGCGATCCGGATCCGATCGTAGGATCACGATGATCCGATCCGGATCACGAAAAAAATGATCGAGACGCAACACTGATCATAACCTAATTTTTTGAATTGTCATTCGTTATCGCATCGCACGAAAATCGCACGGTCTGTGTGCAGTGGAGATCGGCAGATATTTTGTGGCGATCCATCGTCAGATCGATCTGACAACGGATCGCACAGTATATGGCGGCTCTAAGAAAAACCCATAAATAGTCCCACTTACTATATACGGGGGTCTGAGAAACGGTTAGTCCACCCCCTCCCCTAAACAACAACACACAATAACGGCCAAATTAATTGGTGTTCAGCGTTTGCGTTCGTTGCTTAAAGTGACGAAACTTCGCGTCAGTGTGGATATCCATAATATACAATAGTAAGACGCCGTGAAGACTTCCTAAGTGGATTCGCGGTGCGAGTTTCTTCGCGTCGGTGTGAGGACCACTTTACTTATTCACAGCTGAGTGGATTAGCAGCTGCGTCAGAGAGAGAAGCGATAATTGCCCAGGATAAATTTCAAGCACACCAACTCTCGCTTGATGGATCGACCATCGGACTACTATGGCTACAAATAAATTTACTCTATACTAACTAAAAGGGCAATAAACACGTAACCTGAAGAAGAATCTGAAAATGGCATTCTATTACTAAAAATATTTTTGTTTGAATTACATAATTTAAAAAATATTGTCTAAGTATTCATTAAATGAACATCGTTATTAATCATGAAATGGCTAATCTGTATACTGACAAAAGCTTTCGTTAAGACTGGAAATAATAGCTTCTTTCATTTCGCATCCCATGCGTGTCCACACAGATCAACATCAAAGTCCTCCAGAACAGAATGAACTTGAATTGCTGATAACACAAGGAGCTTCTTGTCACCAATGGCGTGACAAAGGACACTTTCATCTCAATGAATGAGTGCGATAAGCCCATCGAGTACATTTTGCGGTGAAGTAATTAAAAATTCCGAGAAAGGTTGTTTTATTCAGCTCACCACCATGAATGGAAATTCTCCCCTAGTTTACCTTTTGGCCTGCTATTCAGCTCGTACCATTGTTACATCACCGAAAACGCCCGCATCATGTTAATACGAATGTCCTTATCGAACTCGATACATCATCATTCATAAAAATTCAAAGGACTGGCGTTGTCGTGAAAGGTCACGTGGCGTCTTAAACGGAAATTATGCTCCAGTTGGCAGATATATCAATTGATAGATGCGGTAATAGGCGAGCGATTGAGCGACTGTCGTTCGGTTATAATCACCTTCAATCTTTGTATGACGTGTTTCGATACTAAATGTCGAAATATGGTTGTCAGATTTTCTCGATTTGATTGAGAGGAACGGTCATGGGTGTTTCATATTCAGATTATCGTATTATGCGATGAAGACGGGAGATTTAAGGTGAGAGTTCCTATGTAGCTACTGAGCGTCTTGCGTTTGCGACCGAGAAAAAAAAAACTATGATAACGGCGCTTTATCAGTCGCGGTCTAGGAATTCACTTCACTCCTTTAGACGCTTTTTCGGGGATAACCGCAACGGTGCTATAATTCGAAACTCCACAGACAGCAATAATGCGGTAGAACATAATAACGAAAATGAACCTCACGTAAACGTGACTTACAACGAATGGACGATGATCGCATGCTAAAGACAGTAACGAACGCCAAACGAGTCGACGGAGCGAGACTGCGAGGACGACCGAGATCTCGTTGGGAGAGCTCAGTATATGCGGACGCCGCACAACTACCGGGCTTCCAAGATTGGAGGACGCGGTCACTGGACCGAGGCAATTGGAGGACAACGATCCAGGCGGCCAAGGCCCGACGTCGGGCTGTCGCGCTACGATGATGATGATGAAACGTGACTTCCTTAATGAGTACTTAATTGCCCTAACCCCTTGTGGGGCATAGCGCGTCAACTGTTCCATGTGGCCCAGTTGGCGTTTCGTTGGCATAAACTGGTTTCGGAGAATGCAGTTGCCAGCATGCACCTCCTGCACATCCATGGCCACGTATGTCGTCGTGGACGGGATTCGAACCCGAAACGCCGGTAGTTAAACATGAGACTGATGCCTCAACACACTGCGCTACCGGTCGCCCCAATGAGTACATACCAGTATATTGTTCTTCCCAACTACTCTTTAGATGCTTGAATGTTGACCAGGCACTAAAGTCATACCGTCCCTGTTTCTATTTGGCGCTCCACTACCAGGACCGTCGAGAGAAAATAGTCCGGAGGTTAAGGGACAGAAAAACTCCCACCTTGCATTTTATGATCCCGTAATGAAACCTTATTTTAAGATATGTTGCCAAGGTTGTGGTTCGCCTGTATTTCAGTGGTAATTTCAGTTATTTCGCGATTCCCCCGCTATTTTTCGGCCGATTTCGATAATTTTTGGTACGCAACCATTTTGTGACACATATTTGGCCCCCTCCCCCAAAGCAGCATAGGCCGCTGCTTAGCTCGTTGTGATCGCACGGGCCAACCTTCACGGTCACTATGCTACCTTAGGCTTCGTCCCCACGGGCATCTTCGAATGCCCACCAAACCGTCCATCACATATTTAACGCCCAACGTGGGGCCCATTTCTGGTTAAGAACAGGACTAAAAAGGACCTCATCGGTTTCTTTTTAGTCTTTCCACCGTTATGCATACCCACAAGCACATTAAGGCTACTTGCTCTAAGTCTTAGGACTTAGCCACCTTTACTTCACGTATTTTTCCTTCAAGTAGATGCGCTTCCCTCTGTAGCGCCCCATCCTTCCTATAGAGTATGTAGTTTTTCCTTTTACAGTCAGTTCAAGAAGGCAATCCTGTTGTTGTGTTTGTATTTTGTGGTTTAGCCACGTACCAACCATTCCATCCTTATCGCCTCATTTTTTTATCATTCCAAATTTTTCCCCGCCCACGTCTCCCGAACTGAGCTACATCAAGCATAGGCCGCTGTTTAGCTTTTTGAGGGGCCTTTTTCGTCGCCAGATGGCACGGCCCGACCTTCACGGTCACTATGCTACCTTAGGCTCCGTACCCACGGGTATCTTCGGATGCCCACGAAACCGTCCCTTACATTACAATGTTTTATATGAAATTTTCTATAGTTTCAGAAAGTGAGGCTAAATCTTGGATTAAATGATTGGGGAAGTGCCAAATTGAGATTTTATTTCTAAAGTCAAGCTTTTTGACGTAATTTACAAAAAATGCTATTGCTCTGTAACACTTAAAAACAGAGTGTCCACTTTGGTGTCAATTTCCCACAAATGAACCGTACTATCTACCATTAAAGTATTTACCATCTGAACCGGGGCACCCTGTATATGCTTTTTACTTTAATTTAAGTGGTTCATTTAGACTTTGAACTTTTGAAGCTTATATCATTTTTTGTGTACTAACAGGAAAAAACAATCATGAAACACACTGAAATAAGAGACTTAAATGTTGAGACAATAAATTTACTTAAAAATAATTTTAATATGAATGGTTTTTCAATAATTTTTAAGCAGTTCTTTTTCTAGCATAAGGTGGCTCATTTTGACTGTGACTTACTGTATATTCTTGGTCAGTATGACTTCTGTCTGTCCGTTTGTTTTTATGTAAACTAGTCTCTCAGTTTTAAATTTATCGAGCTGAAATTTTGCACAAAGCCTTCTTTCTATCGCAGGGTGGACATATGTCGGAACCAACAGAATCTGACCACTGCGTTATATAGCTATCATAGGAACGACCGTTCCTAAAGTAAGTTTTTGTAGAAAAAAAAAACTTTCAAAATTCCAATGATATCTTTACCAAATTTCACATTAATCGGTCATAGTTACTGCCAAACAACATGGGTGAAAACAGCCCACAACTTCATATACCTCTCATAGGAACAGTTGAATCGGAACAAGTGTTACTGCCAATTTCAAGAATGGTTGATTCATTCTGCATTTACCATTTATAGCAAAACAGACAACCTTTTTTCTCTTTTCATGTTTCAAATTTCAGGACCCCCTTAAAATCACGGGCACGGGGTTTCTCGCCCCCTCCCCTTCTCGACGGCACTGTCCCCTACTAAATATAAAAGACTTACTTCCAAGTCTCCAAAACCTTAGGTTTTATGCAGGCTCCTGAAAGAATGATAAACGCCTTTGGCAGAAGAGCTTCCGACGAATTATAGGTGCAACAAATATTTGACGGAACCGTGGTTGTCAAGTACATACGAAGACATGGTCAAAAGTCGAACCCTCCAAATGGTCATGTCACGCTCAATTTGAATGTTGTGCGTAACTCACACCATCGACTTTCCAACGGAGACAAACTACATACAACGAAGAAGAATAAACACAAAAGACTGAACTTCATGAAGCAAATTTACAAAAGCATTTCTAATTAGCTTCACAATAAAAACTTTAACCGACAAAGTGATGATCCCTTTACAGTTGTTTTCCAAAGCAGATCAAAAGACGCAGAAAATGCAACTAAATTCCCTGGGGATTCTCTTTTACATAGTGAAACAAAGCTAGAAAGAAATCCTGATTACGAGTACTCCCCCTATTATTATTAGCGAAAACTTCTGAAGATACCTCGGCCTGGTAAAAGAAAAATTATTGTAAGTCCTTTATAACAACAGACTAAGGACACCCCATTGGCATTATGTCACGCACCAACGACAAATAATTGTGTTAAAACCGCCAACAAACCCGACACTAAAGGTGGAAAAATGAAATTAAATCCCTCGTTTCAATGATTCGCTTTTAAGTAGTCAAAAGTCTGGAAACGAAGGGATTCTTTTTTCCGTGGCTCTGTTTATTTGAGCGAATTAAATAAACGTGAAGCATTGAGGTTTTGTCTTCTCCTTTTACGGATAGATAAAAAGGACGAATAAATGAGAGGGGTTCGTGTTCACTTCAGAGATGACAAAGTGTCTCTCTACGGATATAAGGTCATTGACAACTGTAAAAGACGACCAAGAACACCTGCTTATTTTATGCGATGAGATACTAATCAGAAACTATAGGTGACAGGATGGGATTACAGCTATCGACAGATTAGCCCACAGTATAATTATTTTAATTTCAAACAAGCACTCACTCCGAATGGTTATGGTCACGGCAGGATATTTGTCCTGTACCCGTTGCGATGTTCAAGCCAGCCGCAAATTAATCAATAGGGATCGAATGTAATAAGAATATTGTGTGACCCCTTGGGGAGACAAATCACCTGCATCCCGTAACATTGATAGCTTGTAACGCTTGAATGGTTGAAAACGCTCCAGGGGCTTTTAGTTTATGACGATTATTTGGCATATATTTTAATTAGATTGAATAATATACACGTACCAATGTTGGGACCAATTTCAATTTAATACTCTCCGGGTTGTATGGATGAACGCATCATGACTTAAAGTTACTCATATTAAATGCAAAGTATTTTTAGACTCCTTTATGGTTTGTGCCTTAACCCTCAGTCGGTGTTGTGGGGTACCAGAATACCCCAGCCAAATTTCTTTTGCACAAATCTGCACCATTTATCATTGTACTCATACGAGACTCTCAGTACCTTTCAGCTAGTCAGTCACGAGTGTTACCAGTGAATATTGGCTATTTTGACTTTGTTTGTGTTCTACTAAGTATGTACAATTTGTCGCTTCGGGGTATGACAAGATCCCACGACGCATTTTACTATACGATAAAAAAAATGAGCACAAGCTTTTTTTTCGCATTTCCAGGCGGATTATTATGTCAAATAGTGAGAATTTGCTACTCTATTGGAGAAACAGCATGTATTGATAAAATGCTTCATGGATTCCATGGACGATGCAGATATCTGCTTAATGCTTACATACTACATACGCTGGAAAAGGTAGTGGTGGGATGGGGCTGTCGCCTAAGGAAAGGAAACTGCAGATACCATCACAAAGCGTAATACAACTCGCTAAACCTATTGAAGGTAGTTGCAGAAATATCACAGCTGACAATTATTTCAGTTCAGTACAAGTTGTTGACGATCTAATTAAACTAAAAATTACTTATATTGGAACAATGAGGAAAAATAAAAGAGAAATACCTTAAGAGTTTTTGTCGTATAAAAACAGTAAAGAGCAATCAACCGAATAGGGGTTCAGAAAGGGAAAACCCCTTGTTTCATATAATATTTGACTTTTTGAAAGGCCTGCCCCAACAATTATGTGAGTCGTATTTAAATGAAAAGCTAATCAATACAAGACTGCCAAGAGAGCTTAGAGTGGCTATTGGCCGCATTCTTAACAAACCTGTAAGTCCCGAAAATCAGAAGGAAGGCCCTGCAAAAATTAAAAGATGTGCACTATGTCCTCGTTCATATGACAAAAAGACAGATGTTTGTTGTGTATATTATAGTCGACCTATTTTTGTCAGCTGCAGGCGACCGATTTGCTCCTAATGTGGATCACTAAAAATTTCCTCATATTCCGTCGTTGTGAAATCTAATCAAATAGAGATTATCTGATATTTTTATCGTTTTATTGTCTATATTAATATCTCAACTTTTTGCAGTTAGCGAGTTTTGAACCAGAAAGTTAGTTTTTACAATGTTTGTTAACGAAAAATAACTATACTATAAAAAAAAACGTCCAAAAGAAGAGGACACGTTAATATTCTCATTATCCGACTATTATCCTCAATTAGTACACATTAATCAGTCATTATCATTAGAATATAATTAATTAAGCTGACCGACTTCATTCACTGACAATACTATTTTACAAAAAGCTAATATAGTATAATATTAGTTGGGGTACGTCAATACCCCACAACACCACTTATTTCATAGAAAGTTCACCACACCGACCGAGGGTTAAGTTGCGACATATTATTAAAGTCGCGTTCTTTTGTACTCCAGTCTATTGAAGGTTGTTGTAGGCTAAGACGAAAAAAAAACCGTTTTTATGCACACCAATAAACTGGATATCAAAAGTCAGGACATTCTTAGTTGACCGGGCGATGCATAGTGATTCGCTTCTTTGACCAATAGTGAGGTTAAATTGAAATGATTTCGCCCTTCCTTTGCGAGCTACGCGAGCTCCGCAACTTAAGCGGTGGCTTCCCTCTTTATATAGCCATAAAACGCCCGCCTTGCTCACTCTATCCAAGGCTGTCCAACCCGCGGCCCGCGGGCCGCATGCGGCCCCAAGCAGCTGTAAATGCGGCCCCGGAAGAGATTGTTGCGAAAAAAAATCATTTAACTGTTGGGATTAAGCGACAATAGCAAGAAAAAACAGTCGAACCTACGAGTTGCATTGACTGAATATGACTGTGCACGTGCACAGTTCTGATTCTGATGAATTTCTGTCTCAGTGGATAAAAAAACAGAACTAGTATTTCGGATGAACACCTTGAGAACACACTTAGGATTGCTACCTCTTCAATCGAACCAGATATTGAAACATTGGTTTCCCGAATTCAATGCCAATCTTCACATTAATTTTATGATTTATTTATTTTATATTTATAAATATTAAAATTACAAAATAAGAAATGTAAAAAAATATAGAACATATAAAATAAAATGTTTGAAAAAAAAAAAAAAAACGGTTTCTAATTCTAATTTCATGTTAATTTTTTTATATTTTACTCATAAACTATCATAAGATCTAAGTTTTTTTTGCGGCCCGGAGCAACTCGTCTTCTGTCAATGTGGCCCCGGGAAGCTAAAAGGTTGGACACCTATGCTATACACTCCAGCGGTAAAGCCACTATTAGCGAAGACGCGAGCCACGTTGGTCGCCTGGCGAAATAGGAATACATATGTATACCCAAAACTCAAATTACATTACGGAACTCCAATACTTTAGTGGTGATTACACCGGGCGGAAAAATTTGCACCGCGAATCCGCGGCGGAACCGCGTTTTCTCGCGTCGACTACCCGTCCTCTTGTTCACAAGAAATTTTGCTGTTGCTTTTAAGGTTGTTGTTTCGGGAAACAACATTAACATTAACAAAATGCACAATAAAGGGTAATTTTTGGGGAAGGTGAAAAGTACCCCAACTCGAAAAATCGTAAACTGGAATAATACGGAATACAATTAAAATTTCCGGTTTATACAGGGTATACCGCTTCAGATGACAAATACTTTAATGGTAGGTAGTACCTTTGATTTGTGGAAAATTAACACCAAAATGGACACTCTGTCTTTAACTGTTACAGAGTTATAACATTCTTTGTTAATTGTGTCAGATAGTTTGACTTGCCGATCAAAATCAAAATTTGCCACTCTTCCAATTAGTTCAATATTGGGGTGGTTTGAGTGAGAAAAAATATAGAAGTTTTTTTTTTTAATTTTGGTTTTTGCTGAGCCCGAATTTCAGATTTGCCACTTCGAAAAGTGATGCATTCTAAGAACACCACCCGAAATCTCCCAAAAAAATTTCCTTTCCCACTTTTTTGCCTATAACTTCGAAAAAATTAACTTTTAAAGTATAAGCAAACAGAGTAAAAATAAAGTACATCGAATTCTCTATCAAAAAATGCATCTCGTTTTTTCGTCAAATGCATGGTTTCGGAACTAGAGGGATTCAAATATGACGAAAATGTCAAAATCGATAAAAAAAAATTGTTTTTCGCTTATAATTCGAAAACCAATTTTATAAACTTCTGAAATCGAAAGTCATAAAAATAACATAAAATTCGAAAGCCAATACATTGAGATATTTTTCGAAGAATTCTCAAATTGCTAGACCCGATGGCCGTTATAAAATCTGCATTTATTATTATTTATCTTTTATTTTATCTTCCAAGCGATACATTTTGTATTACTAAATAATTACAATTTTAACTCCACATTTTTATGATGTTTATTTGGTATCTTTACTTATCGGTTTGATTTTAATAAACTACTGTCTCTGTATTACCCACTTCTTCCACTCGCTGCAGTTACTGTTACTTATTTTCGACCCCCTTCTAATAATTTTGACTGAGTGTGTTTAAATTGGAGACCTAATTCAAGTTATTAGTACCGTATGCACATAATATTAACATAATACACCATATGAATAAAAGTGCTAAAAAATGACGAGTATCTATACTGCATGCAGATACATCGGTACATGGATATGTTTTTTTTTCTTTCGCTACCGAATGCGTGGAACGTCTTTTGTCGATGAAATCGACGTAGGTTTTATCAAGATCCCAGTATCGTTAATTATACTAGATGAAATCATTCGACGAAAATGTTTCACGCATTCGGCACCCATAAGCCATATTCACTTACCGATGTATTTGCATACAGTGCAGACACCCGTCATCAGCTTACTTATGATGAACTACTATGTAAGAGGATACGACGACTAAAGGCCCTAAATACATGTAGACGTGGACGGACGGACGCATTTTCTTTTGGGTATTATGACGGGGTTAGGGGCAGACGTGCATGATTTCAATTGAACTAATTTGTTTTCAATTTCATTCAATGACAATCAATTGTTTACCAACAACATTTTCCAAAAGTTCATTATGTTTATAGATGCGCGGCTTTGCGAAGTATGCCACTTCCGAGCATTTTAGAGCTTTGTGCTTTACCACCCACTATTGAGAAACTCACTCTTGCTCATGATTCAGGAATAGAAGGTTACGGAAAGGAGTGTGCAACTTTTTCGCTCTCTTTGCGTATGACGTCACCTTTTCACAATTTTGAAAGCTTTCAATGCATTTGTATGAAATCACATACTTTTTGAAAATCTGCAGTTTTGATCCGATTTTCATGAAATTGAACCTACAGAATTTGACCTCTAGCTAAGGGGAAAGCGACTGTCTATATGGCGTTTTGAAAATCCACCCCAGCCCCTCTTAGAAGAAATTTACATTTTTGAGTGCAGTTTTATTCCTATGGTAAGGAAATTTTGTATATTGAACCTCCAAGACTGTTGATACATTAGCAGATTTCCTTTTAGGGATGAGGGTGATTTTCCAAAATCAGATGCAAAAAGTCGTCTTGCCTTGTCTTGAAGGTCTCATATACAAAATTTCATCAAAATCGGAATAAAACTGTAGATAAATTCTCAGATTTCGTTCTAGGGGTGGGAAAAGGTAGAGAGTGGTTTTTTAAATCCTTAATGGTCAATGGTCTCGAGTCTTGGAGGTCCAATATAAAAATTTTCGTCAAGATTGGAATAAAGCTGTGTTTTAAAATGTAAATTTTCTTAAAGAGGGATTAGAATGGGGGATGGGCGTGGGTTTTTCAAAATGCCGTAAAAACATTAACCTTCCCTTTGTTCTGGAGGTCCAATATTCTAAATATCATCAGAATCGAAATAAAACCGCAGAACTGAAAGAAATTTTTCTTTCGAAAACCATGAAATTTCATACAAAATGCACGCGCGTGTATGAAAAATTGACATTGACGCTTTCGCTCTCGTTCGCTGGCTGAATAACGCACCTGCACATTGCATAACCTTCTAGTCATGAATCATGACTGTTGCTTATGGGGAAATAAATCTTCGGAGATAGTATCTAGTATGAACTATGCATGAACCGTGTTCGTCAACTTTTCGCATAGAGCAGTGAAATTTGTAAGCTTTGGTTTGCAAGCACTAACTGTTATGAAATTTGCATAATATGAGAAAAAGTTCGTACATTTTGTGTGCATAATTGACTGCGAATGAGAATAATTGAGCAAAAAGATGATCAATCGAAAATTACCGTCCGTCCACGTCTACTTGTATTTTGGCCTTAAGCTGTAGACAACTTTAATCCTAAAGCTGAAGCTTTCGAATGATACTGAAACGGCATTCAACGGCAATCAATTACAAACCGACATGAGGACAGTGCCACGCATTTTTTGTAGTTCGTTAAAGGACACTTCTGGCAAAATCTGCACAGGCAGGATTGATATTCCGTGATTGCACATATTAACTCTATAGGAAAGAAACGTAACGAGGGTAGTAAATACGCTGCAGTGTCCTGGACTAACTGTAAATTGAAATTTGTTTAAAATTTCTATCGAAGTAAGTGGAAGCATAAAATCTGGATAGACTGTATTTGAATTTGCAACATACTTGCTACCTGACAATCTATGGGTAGGGGTAGAAACTAACAGACTGAGAATAATACTAAGTTTCATGCAGGATTAATAATGAGTTTGCTTAATCAGGCGTTTAACTATTTGGAAGACTAATATCATCCGAAAGATAATATTGACAATGTGAAATGAAGTGGAGGATGAGGGCAATGTTGTTCTTGCAATCTTACAATTGTTACATGTTCGTAATGCCTTCCGGACTATTTACACTTAAAGACACATAGTGTGCGGTTAAGGCATATAATTAGTGTCAATGGTATGGTTGAATGCATAAAACATTATGTTACATTAGGCGTGTTTTTTGTACTGCGGTGAAGGTTAATTGGGGGCTATCCGGGTTAACTTACACACATTACACAAACAACATACCCTAGTTGTTTGTGTAATATGTGTAAGTTAACCCGGATAGCCCCCAATTAACCTGCACCGCAGTACAAAAAAACACGCCTAAAGTTATAACTACGTGTATGCAATGTCCCACTTACAGAATATCACTAATCGTCACGGATCAGCATCTTTTCTAAAAAAAAACATTCCTCCTTTATACAATCGATCAATCCTGAATCTGGTAAAGTCCTTGAGTCCGGCAAAGCTAACTTTCATTCAAGATATAAGATAAAATTCAAATTCTACAATTAAGTATTTAGATTTTTAAATTTTTGTTCTTGTTGCCTAGTCCATGATTGCCCATTAGGTGTTTTAAGCCTAAATTGCCAGACCCAACTTAGGCGTTGAGATCCCCCATGATAATTTTAATGTCACCTTTGGGAGCTTTGTTGAAGGTGTCGCCAAGCCGTTGATAAAAGGCGTACGTAGGTGATTGATCCGCCAATTTAGTCGGGGGCGAAGCACTGAATTATTGTGATGTTTCTCACCCCGAATTTAAATTTGGATGTGATGATAGAGTCGCAGATGGGCTTCCAGTTAATTAGAGATAGCCGTGCATCCCTATTCAACAGGATTCACTTCCAGAGTAGGACAGTACTGTTGTGTGTGTGTGTGTACTGGGAGCTTGGTGGTAAAGTCGATCCCAATCCAGGCCATCTTGTTTCGCGCAGTCCTAGTATAGCGATATTATATGCGGTCATTTCCCGTTCGACTTCAGTGAGCCTCGTACTATTGCACCCACCCTACATTGTTCGAAAGTTCCAAAAACCGATCGTGGTCCGTTGTTTGTAGAAAAAATTCGTTGCCGGTGAGTCAGTCCGTGGTATCCGAGGATCGTTTAATGTTTTGAGTGTAAATTAATTTCGGGCAGGCAGCCTATATACCCTATCCCTTTAGTCGCCTTTTACGACAAGCCGGGAGTGCAGTGGTTTATTCTAACCCCCGTACCACAAGGGCTGAGATAACTAGTCACATAGATGGTGACATAAATGAAACTGGGATGCAAAAAAAAATGCGTACATTGATAGGGGAAATGCCTTCCTTTGCACAAACTCGGATTGCCGGAATAAGCCCTGGATGTCCGACGCTTCATGGTAGCGGATTGTTGAAAGAATAGAGCTGAAGGCTTATTTGGCTTCAGCATCCGACTATAATCGAAGCAGTATCGAACTGTTTTATCGTCAGAAACCTCTAAAAGTTCAGCGTAGTGAGCGACGCATTAAAAGATTTTATTCGAATTCTAGCCTCCTCAGAAGAGCCCCAAGAATTAACAACTTCAACGCCTTATACGTTGTCATCAAGGAGTTTACAGGTGGTCGTAACTCCTGCCAACATCCGGTGAAGGATAGTGATGGAAAGCTACTTATCTTGGAAGAAGATCAAATGAGGCGGTGGAAAGAACATTTCGCCTCTGCCTTGACCCGTGTAACCTCTGGTGAAGTTTCCCCTCATACAGATAATTTAGCAAACCATCAAAATGTGCGTATGCGTTCCACTGTTCACATACTATTACAATTACACTATACCTAGATTACTTCATCAGCGGCGTAATCTGGGTGTGGTGAGTTTAAAATTGCATGCATTTGACAGTTGTAGATTAAATCAGCCGGCGTAGATGAAGTAATCTGAGGATAGTGTAAGCGTAATATTAGCAATCTCACGGTCTAAGATGATCTCGTCATTTGTCAATTTTTCACTTGGAATGATTGTTTATTTTAAATTTTCGATGCCAATCATCCAAACCCATTTAGATCACTTCCTCGATGCTTTCAGTAGTGGTTGCTAGTTTGAGCTTTCGCATCAAATAACCTGGTGGGATCCCAATTAAACTCAAACCTCCGATTGGCATTGACAAAAATAACATTTAAAAATTTCATCGATATAACCTTTCCCGAAAAAGTTTTCCGACCTTTTATCAAAGGATTTGGCTGATTTTGTAATGATATAAAGGGTGACTTACAGGAAACTTATGTTTTTCATTGCTCAGTCAATTTTAAAGAAAAAAAGAAAGAAACTATTTTATTTTGACAAAAGAAAGGTGAGCGTCGATCATTTGACTTAACGCTGTCAGGTGTGAAAGATGACATCAGGCCGTAATCTTTTTGAAAGCAGACTTCAAGTCTCTCCTCTCCAGTAGACGAAGTCGCTTTGTTTAATGACACAGATTCGCCCATTACATATTTTTATGCTGTGGGTTCATTTCTATTTATGCACATATATATTTACAATTATTAATGAGTACAAACGCCATAATCAAGCATTTCAATATCTATTATTTTTTATTGAAAAACATTGTTACAAGTATAGTGCATCCAACCAAAAGCACCGTAAACATGAACACCAATAATGAAATTGTTTGAAATGAGAATATTCGAGCCTTTTTGATTCTTATCATTGTCACCATTTTTTCAACCTGCACTGCTGCATCTTTCTTATCGTGCACCGCCTCAATCATGATTTGGGTGGAGATTTCTTTTCCAACCTGCACTCCAACATCGTTCTTATCGGACTCGATATCAGTCATGGTTTTCGTAGAGACTTCATTGCTGGTTTTGTCTTTAATTTCACTTCCGGTTATTTTGGAAGTGTGTTTTCCATCCAGCCTAGTCCCGAAACCTTTTATTTCGTTGTTAACATTCTGCTGATGTAACTTAGTTCTACTTAACACAAACTTGTCACTGGATGAATCAGAGGGCGTTGGAGAGTCATTACAGAAGTATACTTTAGAACTATTGGTGTTGATGGGTTGTCGGTACGCCATATTCATCTGAAATCCTGAATGAAATTTTTTGTCTATCTTCATTTTCAAGAATTTAAGTGTGTATTTATAAAGATATTACCTTAGAACGGATCCAGCCCACAATTGTTGGTTGCTCGATCAAAAATGCTAAATATTGTTCACATGCATACGGATGGATATACTGGCACAACACTATCCCAATTCGAGCATTCAGCAAACTTGGTTGGGAGAATATACTTACAGATTTCTGTTTACCATTTAAATTTTTGTTTATGCAGCCAGATTTTTTTGTTTATGTATTGGAGCTTTGTGATCGAAGGCATTTACTTGATTTAGTACTACGCTACCCTTTAGCATATAGAAAATAATATTAAAATAAAATAAAAACATATATAGATTCATATTACAAATATAGATTCATATTACAAAGGCCAAAGGTTGCCATTGAAGATTTTCGCAGAAATAATCGGGATGATAAAAAATATGTGCATCAAAACATATTTCATATTTTCCTATAGATAGCCGACACATACCCGTACAGCTTTTATTGAGTGTCCCTGAAAAGACGCTAATATATCTCGTAAGCTTGTGCCTCTACTTAACCTACTAAGCAAGTGGAAGACTCATTAGTCTCCATTAATCTATCCATTGACTAAAGTTCGTACTCAACTGATGCAGCTCAATTCAACTTAATGTATGTATCTACCCCTCTCTGTCCGGTGCTGCGATTTGGTAAGGCCTCCGTACAGAGACGGTAATTATCCAACTGCCCCCGGATCGCCCATCATTGCACACCAGAAGCAGAACCGTGACTAGAGGGCCTACTGAGGATCCGATACTGCGATTTTGGCGAAGCCTGCGCACGAAGACGGCAGTTATTAACTGCCTCAGGATTGCTTGCTGCTAGACAGCAGTATCGGTCGGCCTTCACACGGAGATGGCAGTAGGCTCCCCCTACTGCCCCCGAGACCCCTATCTGTCCTATCACACACTTCTGTCCTACTGAGGACCCTATACTGCGATTCGGTGCAGCTTGCGCACGGAGACGGCAGTTCTCAACTGCCCCAGAATTGCTTGACACTGCACACCAGTATCGGATGGCCTTCGCAAGGAGATGACAGTAGGTTCCACTACTGCCCCCGGATCGCCTATCCTCCCTATCACACACTACTGTCCTACTGAAGACCCGATACTGCGATTGGGCGAAGCCTGCGCACGGAGACGGCAGTTCTAAACTGGCCCCGGATTGCTTGCCACTGCACACCAGTATCGGACGGCCTTCGCACGGAGACGGTAGTAGGTTCCTCAACTGGCCACAGATCGCCTATCCTCCTTAACACACACTATTATGATTTATAATGCCAGTTAATCTCTTTACTCTACGTTCGCCTGTTCCAACTACATCATCAAACACCCCGATAAGCAGTTTCGTTTCCTCATACGTCGATTAAATTACCAAGCCATAAAGTGTGGAACTTATCTCAGACCACAATTATGGCAAAATTTATTTTCTTGACGGAATTCTACCGTCCATAAATCTATTTGTATTAGCACAGTCTATCAGTATATTCATTTGCGGCTGAGTTTGTTGCAAATTCCCTTCTATCGATTGAATTTGCAAGAACTCTGTTCTTTATGGCCACTTTCATTGTTTTCATTTGAATTCGCAAAAGTGAAAAGTTCTGGCTGTCAAAATCTCAGCATCCGGTATCAGCTGTTGGGTTCTTGTTTAGGATAAATTTTCAATCGAAGACACAGAGACATATAGAAGGAGATGAAACAACCATTTACTGTACACTAAATTCTGGAAGTAATTCCACCACATACGAACTAGTAAAAAGTAAACAGAGAGGCACACGCCCTCCAACAACATTCCGCAACATTCGCGCAGTCCATATAGAAGCACAGGAAGCAAATGAGATGTCATTCCCTCTCATACTTCTCCTTTGTTAACAATAACATTCCATTCTGTCTCTCTGCCGCGGAACACCCGCCCGGTCCATATAGAAGCAAAAGAGATGTCAAATTTCCATCCCCCTTCCTACTTCCTCACTTGTGCCGAATTACTTCATTTCTTTCGCTCTTTTTCATTTCCTCTGATTCTCTCTTCTGTGATCGGAGACTAAGGCCGGCCGCATCTTGGACGTAGGCAGGGCAGCGTATCGCAGCGCGCACATGGCACTGTTTTTATAACAATTGTCTAAATCTGATTTTACAACAACAATGCCATGTGCGCGCTGCGCTGCCCTGCCTACGTCCAAGATGCGGCCGGCCTATGAGTTGGGTTTTGTTTTGGACACGAGATTAATCGAAGGTTAGGAAACGGTTAGCGTTTATACTATTAATAACTCTAACAGATATTGAGAAAATCGAATTGTGCTAAATGGGTATTTTCGAAAATATTAAATATTTCCATGTTCTGATTGCAATTTACCGTATTTTTTCGCCTATCTCGCCCTCACTACACCGTAGCTACTTCAAATTGGGAACGAAAAACACAAATGGAAAGTACTCATTATTCCCTTTGATGACACTCAACATGTCGAAGAAAAAAAATGACGCCCCTTTTTTCGTCCTTTTCGGACCCTCTCAGGGTCATCGGTCATCATCAATGTTTTTGTAGCATAATGAGTTTCGGGCTCTTCGACCACTACAGATTACTTAAACAAAGAAAAAATTGCCTTCGGTTAATTTTACCCAGCTCGAGCGTTTTATCGAATACATACATATTTTTATCGTAATAGCAGTAGATTTGTATGCTGATGTGCTTCTCATGTTCGCAATTAGACCTATCAGTCTAACGTCCTTTTTGCTAAAAACAATGGAAAAGTGCATAGATGGATACATTAGGGAAACCATCCACCCTTCGTACCTATCTAGAACTCAGCACGCTTACATAAAGGGGAAATCGGTAGAAACCGCTCTACACGAGGTGGTCTCAACGATCGAAACATCCCTTCAATATAAAGAATTCACTCTCGGTACATTCCTGGACATAGCAGGGGCTTTCAACAACGTCACTATGGAGGCTATAGTGGAGGCCTTGGAACTTGCCGAGGTGAATGCTACTCTAAGGAAATGGATCGAAGCACTACTCTCGAACAGGCTAGTAACGTCTGAATGGGGAGGTGCTAAAGCCACCAAGAGTACGATGAGAGGCACTCCGCAAGGAGGAGTGCTATCACCGCTCCTTTGGATACTCGTACTGAACAATCTACTAACATCCCTCGAATCGTCCGGAATACGACGATGTTGTGATACTCGTATCAGCACCCGAACACACTGTCAGAACTTACAACTATGGCCCTCAGGCCTCAGTAAGATACTAAGGTGGACGGATAGAAGAGGTATAAGTGTAAATCCTCGGAAAACTGAACTAGTCCTCTTCACAAGGAGAACCAGAATTCAGGAATTTATCCTGCCAAAGATGGGTGACACCGAGTTAACTTTGTCAACCCATGCAAAGTACTTTAGGATGATCCTGGATAGTAGACTTAACTGGGGTCGTTATTTCGAGGAACGAAACAGGAAAGCCAGCATCGTCTTTTACACCTGCAAAAGCATGCTTGGTAAAAAGTGGGGTCTCAAACCAAGAATAACTCACTGGATATACACGGCTGTCGTAAGACCGATACTAACGTACGGAGCTGTGGTCTGGTGGACAGCACTCAACACGAAAAGAATCCTACAGAAAATGGAGAGGGTACCGAGACTATGTTGCTTAGGGATCACTGGTGCCTTAAGAACAGTATCTTCGCTCTCCCTGAACACCCTTCTAAACCTGCCTGCGATCGGCCTATATCTGAAGAATGAGGTAGCTAAATGTGCCCTAAGGCTTAGGGAGGCAGGGCACTTCAAAGAGAGGCCATATGGCCACCGTAGCATTAGGCTGCCATCTATTAATACTGACTATATGAAACTACAAGTAGGTTTCAACACAAACTTCGCGGTCAATATACCCGATAGGGAGCAGATCCCGGTAGTTGATCATGGACGCAGGAAGGCGCTGAACTTCTACACGGATGGCTCCAAGATGGAAGCCGGAGTCGGAGTAGCAGTCTACTCGTCGGAAATTCCATGCAACCTTTCCAACAGTCTGCCGAATGAGTGCAGCATTTTCCAGGCGGAGGTGCTTGCGATCCAAAAGGCAGCTGAGGTGATGATTTCATCCCGGAAAAAGGGAGGAATCGTCATACACTCGGACAGTCAAGCAGCACTAAAGGCGCTACAGTCCGCCACAATCAAGTCGAAGATAGTGCATAACTGCCTAACAATTTTACAAGCTTTGGGATCAGCTAGGAGCCTGGAACTCTGGTGGGTTCCGGGCCATAGCGGAGTTCTAGGAAACGAAATAGCGGATGGACTAGCCAAACAGGGAGCTATCCTCGAACGAGAGGCAGCTCTAGTGCTGCCGACGCCAACACAAACATGCAAGAAAATAATGGACGACAGTATGCTTCAAAAGGCCACATCTAATTGGCTCAACACAAACGACTCCAGAGTAACGAAAATATTCTGGAATTCTTACGACAAAAAGAAAACTGAAAGTCTCTTGGGACTGCCCAGAAGTCAGTGTTCACTATTAGTGGGCATACTAACGGGCCACTGCCTGATAGGGGAACATGCCCACAGACTAAATCTAATAACTAGCGATGGCTGCAGGAACTGCCAATTACCAAACAAGAAAGAAACTCTAAAGCACCTCCTATGCGATTGTCCTGCACTCGCTAGAAGGAGATTAAAGTGCCTAGGAGCTCACTTCTTCAACGATCTTGAAGGAGTCGCAGGACTCAGCTGGAGAAGCCTCTTGAGCTTCGCCAGCGAGTCAGGTTCCTTCAAGCTCAACGACGATCTTCTGGTAGGGCCTGCAACGACACGGGATGAGTACCTGTTATATGTGGTATGGACCTCAGCGGTCTATGCGCAGTCGTCTAGGCTGCCACCCTACCTAACCTAACCTACATCCCTACCCCACGATATGCTATTAGAATTACGATTTTTTCAAAAATTGCACGGATGGTTCATGTTTGACTCTGCATTTATTGTACTAGTAAAAGTGTTTGTGTTGATGAATCGGCAGCAGTCAGTTATTCGTCAGAAACATTTGTTTTTTTGAAGCCTGGTGTTGCAAGTGTATTCACAAATCAATGTACATATGCTATGGAGGAAAATACTCCTCAGGGTACATACTCTGTTTTTTAGGCTTTGTTTTTCTGTTCTGTATGGTAGCACATAAAAAAACACGGCTATTTTTTCACACATACTAATTTAAATACAACAACGTTCTATATTTACATTACACAAACTAAGCAATTTAATTCTGACCGATCGACCGAATATGAACATACTCGTATTTATACTTTGCAAATTAAAATTGTTGAATTTAAAATTATGTAATATAACAAAACTTCACGATACAGTACTACGCGGGATTTCCCCGTCATTGATGATTCACTGGTATAATATGTTGCAATTATTACGAGCACATAGTAAACAGGATATCTTGTAAATAAAATTTGGTTTTAATCTAATCTCTATGCATAAGAAAATTAATCTTCTTCCGATTACAAACCACACATAACTTTTTTGCGAGATAAATGTAAGCTGATATATGAAAATTCACGTAAATATTAATTTGAACAATACATAAAAGCCTTCAATTCCTTTTGTCAAGTAAGGCATGAAAAAAATCCACACTATCACATACACAACAAACAGCAACAAGTACAAAACAACGAATGTAGGCGTTTCCGTGCTGCTAGGATCTTGTATCATCCTTTCAGAATATTGCGTGTAGGTGTCTCTTTGGAGCATCTTCCCCGTTGAGGGCGCTGAGTTGATCGAATCTGTTCGTTGGCGACTGAAAGCGCTCCGTATTGCAGATATATCACTGAAATTTTGTTTTATTACTCGTATAATTATATTATGTTATGCAAATTAATTTAGATCTTACTCTGCCATTGTCAACGCAACCGGCTGGAGATGTTTCGATGAATCCAACCGAACTAAATGACTACGTTCGATTTGATGTGCCTATCGATTTGAATTTGTTTATTTCGAATGTTCGTAAACAGAGCAAAGTTTATGTTATCATTAATAAGTGATTAAATTTCCAGTCCAGATAAATGAGGAAGAATTAATGATAAGACCGTGAACACTTGAGTGAAAAAATGGGAAAGACTCAGCACGATTTCCAGTAATTTTGAATATTCAAGTGGTACCAATTTGTATCTCGGAAATTTCTTACTTGGGTATTCACTTCCGACATTTGATTGGAGAATTTCTTACTTGCCTGGATTCAGGGCCATCGAAGGGGCGGAGAAAATTTTGAGAGAGGCACGTAACATTGAGCATGAAAATTTCAATACTATGTTCATGTTTTTACACAACAGTTTTCGAATTCCTACTTTCTGTTTTGAATTTTCTATGTGTCCCGGTGCAAGGCTTCGTTCATACTCGGTCCGTGCTCGGCTTGCTCCGATTACTGAACTCCACTGATCTGCGTCGGTGCAGATAAGTATGAGCGCGAGGTCTCGGTGCGGTGCTGGGTAGACTAGGACATAATTATATATTGCGCAAATTGCTCACCTCGTTACAGATAAAAAATGATTCTCTTATACCACTCTACTCTTCCGTGAAAAAGTGGACGACTAATGAGCGATGGCTTGGGCTCAACGAAACCCCGCTTTTAAGGGATCACCCTCAGTATCGGACATACATGAACGCAGAGTGCAACGTCAGTTGACAGTATTCCACTTGACGTTATTAAGGAAACAATTGTTTCTGAAGCAACATACTTCCTTCTTCAGTGTTAATTAGGATCAGATTTGCACTGAAGAAGGAGGCTGCTTCCGAAACAATTGTATGCTAACAAATAATAATGAAACCGGAATATAGAGAGCTACGCCCGCAATCCGAGGGTTTTGTAGCAAGCGCTTATTTTGGCATATAAATAGTCCTAGTCTTCTTGGTACAACTCAGATGGGTAAAAACACCATAATTAAAATGTCTTACCCGTGATATAGTATCTTACAAGTCAATCCATAAAAAAGACTCCATCTCTCACCTTTCAAAGTAATAGTTTTAATACGAGAAGCTGTACTGTAGATAGTATGTATCTTTACGAGATAAACTCCCCTACTCTTGGAGATGCTTAACCATTCATGTTAAGGTGACATTGCAAATTGCAAACTTGCATAAAAAAAATAAAAATAATTGAGTCAGCGACCAGCCTACACCCCCCCCCCCCCTTCTTGCTCTCCCACCAATCTTTACCCTTACCAAAATGTTGCAACTACAATTGGCTCTACGAAAAACAATCTGCAAGTATGTAATACACGAACCTATATACGAGACCGATAAGTGCATTTTTTTGTATGGATAGTGTCATAATGCTCAAATTTAAATGAATGTATTATTATTAAATATTACGTGATCGTAACGAAACCTAGAGATATTATTGTCTATGGTGTTGGTTATCGTTGGCTTTCAGTACTTTTGACCTCAGACGTGATTTAAGGGATGCATGGGTGTGCTAACTTTAACTATAGAAATAAATTATTATTAACCTATTTTGAGAAATTATTCAAAACCCATTATTTTCCATTTTCTATGCTATTTGGAATCAACCTTCCTGTACGTTTTCATATTCCTAAGTGTAACGGCGTCGAAATGCAAGGGGGCTGGGACAAATTGCGATCGAATATTTTCTCCTCATCCTCTGTTCCTCTTTCCACAAATTTCAAGAAAATGCTAAAAATGGAATGTACTCAACATTTTTTCCCACGACACCTCACTTGCTTATACAAGTGGCTAAAAAAAATTGACCTTAATTTCTGTTAGGGATTTATGGAGGGTGGATCGATCGAAATAAAAAGAATCGATTTAATATAACACGTTTACATTTATTGAGAAAGAATGAATGTAGTCACATCGATCTACAGGAAACGGAAGTTAGTATTAGAGTGAACCATAGATTTAAATAGAACAGATCGCTAATAGTACTATCCCCACTCTGTGCTTCAGGTTATTTTCGAACCAAGCCGCGCATGCGCACTGCTACCCATTTGCACGCGGTCGCCATACGTTCGGTAAATGTTCAGTGTGCGTTCAGAAGATACTGAGCAACTTACGCTCAACTGATCATGATCTATTGATCACCGAGCAAGAAATATTTCTGCTCACCGCTCGCACTTTTCTTCTTCTTCTTTCTCCTTGACTTTCGTATGAAGTGTGTGTGACAACGAGAGTCGCGTTCAGCAGGCTCAGACTGCATAATCGACAAGTTCCGGAACTGCTCGCGAGCAGTTCGTGCTCTTCGGTAACTTCTGAACGCAGGCAATGTCGTTACGCCATCGGCCATTCAGCCGCAATTTTGACATTTGCGAAGCATTTCGTCCCTCGCTTCTCGGGCCCCTGGGACAAATATTAATACGTGTTGTGCGCGTTTCATTGCGCAGGCGCGGATATGTCAGCCATAACTCGATATTCAAATTTTTACCCCCACTCTGTGCCTATTTCATGTCTGTTTAATATATATCTATGGAGTGAACTGTTGTGTGGAGAAATGCATTCGTTAAGAGATGCATATGTAGACTTCGAGTTGCTACGTGTGGCAGCACTTGCTTGTGAAATTTCGTATGATTGTACAGTCCCAACAATTTCGCCTCTATGTGGACCCCCCCCCCCCTCCTCTAATTGGGCAATGACAACATAACGCTTTGTCCAGCGAATTATAGCATTTCTACATGTACTCACAGAATTTGATGTGAGTAGCTTCAGCCGTTCGTCACACATTCTATGGAAAGACGGACAGGCAGGCATTTGACTGATTTTGTAAGATTTAAAACACAAAACCCTAAAAACAAGAAATTGTATGAATAATTATTGTCAGAATCACCGCTCCAACCAATCTTTACCCTTCCAAAACTGGTTCATTAAATAACTGCAATTCGCACTACGAAAAACAACATGAAAGTAGTGCTCGCAACTATGCATGAGGCCGGCAGATGTATTTTTTGTACAATAGATAGTGTCAAAATGCCGAACTTTAAATCAATGTACTATTATTAAATATTATGTGATTGTAATGGAACTTGCAGACAGACAGACGGACGCATGACCGATTTCATAAGGGTTTTGTTTTTTACAAAACCCTAAAAAGGCCTGTATAAGGAAAACACCACACGAACGGACATGTCGCGGGAGTGTTTTAGCGTGTATCAAAAAAATCCTGCGAAATTTTTGCGGCGAATCATACCTGGGTAAACCACTGTACGCCTGAATCAATCATTTCCTATTCTCGGATTTTAGTTGCCTTATAATCCAATTTTGGCAGCTTTCCATGTCATCTTCATATTTTTCGAAGTCACCGCAGACCAGTTAAAGATCTATACGTACAAATCTGCAGTTATTTGAAGTTGATATGATCCTGTATCCTTACCTGCTCTACCAGCCGGGATCATCATCATCATCGTGGCGCGACAGACCGACGTCGGGCTTTGGCCGCCTGGATCATTGTCCTCCAATTATCTCGGTCAGGTGACCGCGTCCTCCTATTTTGGGAGCCCAGCAGCTGCGCGGCGTCCACACCTACTGAGCTCTCCCAACGAGATCTCGGTCGTCCTCGCAGTCTCGCTCCGTCGACTTGTTCTGCATTCATTACTCTCTTAGGCATGCGATCATCGTCCATTCTTTGTACATGCCCTGCCCATTGAAGTCGTTGTAGTTTGACGATTTTCGAGACGTGCAGCTCATCGTACATTTCATACAACTCATGGTTGTACCGGATGGGCCATCCATCTCGATCACAAACAGCCCCGAAAATTCGCCGTAGAACCTTACGTTCAAAAGTGTCTAGCATGTTTTCGGAGGCTTGAGTTAGGGTCCATGCTTCGCAGCCATAGCATAGCACTGGTCGTATAATGGTTTTGTACACGCGGAGCTTAGTGTTTCTGTGCACATGTTTCAATTTCATTATGGGGAGAACCGAGAAAAAAGTCTTATTAGCTAACTGTATCCGTCGCTTGATTTCGTCAGTTTCGTTGGCGTCCCTTGACAAGTTGCAACCCAGGTAAATGAAGTTGTTCACGAACTCGATGTTGAGGTCCCCTACGTTGATGCTCGGTTGTGCAGGTGTCCTTGTCACCGATTGCATCATTATTTAAGTTTTACCCTCGTTAATAGGGTAAAACTGGGGCGACCGGTAGCGCAGTGTGTTGAGGCATCAGTCTCATGTTTGACTACCGGCGTTTCGGGTTCGAGTCCCGTCCACGACGACGTTCGCGGCCATGGATGTGCAGGAGGTGCATGCTGGCGACTGCATTCTCTGAAACCAATTTATGCCAACGAAACGTCAACTGGGCCACATGGAACAGTTGACGCGCTATGCCCCACAAGGGGTTGGAGCAATTGAGTAAAGTGAGTACCCTCGTTAATACGTAATCCAACTTCCTTTGCAGCGGTATCGAGCGTATGCAGAAGTTCTTCTGCGTCAGCCAATCTTCGGGACATGATGTTGATGTCGTCGGCGTACGCTGCTAATTGTGTCGATTTGATGAGTAGCGTCTTGCTGTTGTCCATATTCATGGCCCGAATAACGTATTCCAGTGCTAGGTTGAAGAGCGTCGGTGCCAGTCTATCGCCCTGTTTCAAACCAGTGCGTGTTTCAAATAGATCAGTAAGTCTATTTTGGATCCTGACTTGTGAGACGGAGTTGGTCATCGTCATCTTTGTCAGTCGCACTAATTTTGCCGGTATACCAAATTGCAGCATGATGTTGTACAGTACTCCACGATCGATACTGTCGTATGCCTGCTTCAAGTCGACAAAGATTTGGTATACGTTCACATTGTATTCCCAGCACTTCTGGAGTATCAGTTTGACTGAGAAGAGCTGATCGGTTGTGGAGCGCCCAGGTCTGAAACCGCTTTGATATTCGCCAATGACTCGTTCTGCGTACGGTTTTATTCTATTTTCCAGAATTTTCGTCAAAATTTTATAGGACGTACAAACTAGTGAGATGCCCCTGTAATTCTCACACCGCAGTTTATCTCCCTTTTTATGAATTGGACAGATGATGCTTCTGCGCCAATCGTCCGGGATCTCCTCATCCTCCCATACTCGCAGGAGTAATTGATGTATGGCATCAACTAGACTCGTTCCACTGAATTTTAGCAGCTCAGCTGGAATCTCGTCAGCGCCCGGCGCTTTATTTCGTTTTAGTGACCGCAAGGCGAGATCAACTTTCTCTACTGTCGGGGGTTGAATGGGTGGGCCTAGATCAACAATATCGTCGAGAGCTTCCTGTGTGGGTATTTTAGATGGTCGGTTCAGAAGCTCTTCAAAATAAGAGGCCCATCGTTTGTTAATGCCATCGGTGTCGCTGATGATGTTTCCATCCTTGTCCTTACAGAGGCTAGTCCTGGATTGGTAGCCGTTCTTAATTGTATTTACTAGTTTGTATGCTTGTCTGGTGTTCCTATTAGCTAAGTTTTCGTTTATGTTCAGCAACTGCTCGTCAAAGTATTTACGTTTCTTACGTCTAATTATTCTATTCGATATTCGCCGTAGCTCGTCATATTTTTCTCTTCTGGCTCTGGTTCCTCGTTGAATCCATTGTCTGTAGGCCTCGTTTTTCGCGTCAAGTGAATTTTTGCATTCTTCGTCGAACCAGTCATTTCGCGCTCGCCGGGCTTTATATCCCACGATTTTCTCTGCGACATCCTTGATGGTACCCTTGAGTTCTTCCCAGAACCCATACACGCCTGTGTTGCTGATGTTGTGTAGCATAGGTGATAGTTTTTCCTCAAGGGCGGTGGTATACGCCACCGCTGTAGCATCACTCAGAAGAATATCAACCGCAAAGATTTTGGGAGGGCTGATTCTCGATTGGTGCACTGAGGAAATTACATCTGTAGAACGTTTTCACCAAGTGATGATCTGAGTCGCAGTTCGCTCCTGGATAGGAGCGGACATCTATCACACTAGACGCCCATCTCCTGCAATTGAGCACGTGGTCAATTTGGTTAACGGTATGTGCGTCTGGAGACTTCCAGGTCTGCTTGTGCATGCGTCGATGTGGGAAACACACACACCAGCCGGGATGCAATGTGCAATATTCTGGTGCAACCACTTTGATAATGCCCTAAGCACGTGGTTATATTGGTTGACGGTAAATTCAGCACTGATGCAGATCAAAGGCTAACTAAACAATTCATTGCTGATGATTTCGTCTTGAATGCCATGGCCTTATCACGAACCTTACATAAGAACATGCAAATCCTGTTTATTAGGCTTCGTTTACACGCGAACATTGAGCAAAACATGGAACATTGAAAACTTGCATTGAAAAGACCAACAACAAAAAGACACCTTTCGGTTCTTACATGGCCTATATGAATTCACAAGCATTCAAGTCGTTCCCACAGGAGATGGGATTCTTCAATGCTGTGTGCTTGCGCAATATTTACGTGTAAACGAAGTATTAGATACAGCTCCTAAAAATAAAAAATAGCGGGTGCAATCAAATGTTGTTGTGTTATCTTATTTATTTCGAATTTTCACCTACGTATCATTTCAATTTTATTAGAAAATAAAAGTCCCAGTATTGTGGTAAACAATTTATGCCAAGTTTATGCTATCCTAGTTTTTAAATTTAGGACAGTTACCGCGCTGTAATTGAAAAAAATGACAAAAAAAACACACTTGTGCACTCATTTGGTTTCTATTTTCAAAAGCTGTACCCATTAAATACGATAATTTATTTGATTTCTACAGAATATTTTTAATTATCAGGGCAAGTATGAGTATATTTCAAGTAGGGTTAGCTGCTATTCCGTCTTAACTGCAATGTTCTACCTGCAGTGGTTTTTGAGTTATTATGTTTTTACCTGGCAAAGATTGATTTTAGGAACCAAAGTCTACAGATTATTTATGTAGTAAATTTTAGAGCCTACAAATTGGGACCTTATATTTTTTGTAGAAAAATGGATAGTTTTCGCGAAAATCAAGAAAATCGCGAAAAATCTCATCACCTGTCGTCGTTGTCAATCGGTACTTTTGAGGAGTTGCTACTTGGAGGATTCGCCAAAAATCCGGCTTGCATGCAATTTTTTCCTAGTCCCTGTGGGTAATTTACAATATTCCTGGGCTAATTTTGATTCGGATTCAACAGACCCGAAAAGCATTTCAGAGAACGTTCCTACCTTGCCTGGCTTGCCCAGAATATGTTGGTTCTGAGTTTACCATGCGAACTCCTCCAGTCCCCTCAAATATTTTTGATTTTAATCCTGTCAGTATTTCTTAGGTTTTTTCGCACAAAATCGATAAAGGCTGCAAGTTCTCAAATTACATTTTGTTTTCTAGGAGAAAAAAAATGTTTCAATATACTCTACCAACTATTTAATTTGTATTCTCCTCTCTATTTGCAATAGATTATATCAATTACCAACAAATTGTGCGACCGCCGTTTCACACCAGGTATTCTCTCTGAATGTACTCTTACGAACAAACTCCAGACGCCCATGTGCCCTTTGTCTCCAGCATTGTCCTGAAAAATTCCCATGAACTTACAATTACTGATATTGGTGAAGTAAGTGCGGTTACGATTTGATGGATGGATCAAATTACAACCAGTGGTCGTATTATAAATCGCGCGACAATAATACCGTACCCAGTACTTACGAACATGTAAGCCACAATCAGAATCCACCCCCATTGCATTGAAAAAAATATTTCAAGTGCAATATTCAGGCGTAATGATGCGGCAGACATTGTCAGTGATCCTGTACCAGTCTCGTGTAATTATTGGAGCTAGGAGTACGTGTGCCTGAACGCTTGTCCAGGCCGCCTTTACAAAAAAATGAGCTGTTTTACATTGGATAACACATACACAAAAAGCGAGTGCACAAAAAGAAATGTCAATCAAAAGATAATTTGACACCCGTTTAGTATCCCATAACAATCATAATCGGCATATTAAAAGGACAAAAGAATTGCCAGGATATGGTTCTTACTTGGCTAGTCGTGGTAAAATTAAAGGGTGTGAGATTTCATTTGAAGATTAGTGTCACTCAGATTACAAATGGAGTGTACAATCAAATGAAGGTGCGTTTAATATGGTTAGGTATTTTTTGACGAGTAAATCAAGAGTATGGGAAAATGTGAATATCGCTTTAATAAGTAAAAATGAAATAATTGAGTTTGAGGTTTTTTTTATTGTAAAACCATTTCAGATTGAAAAAATTATTAACATATTCGATAAACATAAAATATTGAAATATTTATTATTTTGTTAATTTTGTATACTCTTTTGATTGGACCCATCTTTTGAAGTAACATCTCTTTATGGTTTAATAAGGCCACATCTTCATTTGATGCCAGAATAAAGAAATTAATTTTAGCAATATTCTCTTTCCCCAGCATATGGTAGAAAGCGGCTAAGGCTACCGGTAGTGGTCGTGAGTCAGGTGTGGGGCTATTTTTAAGTAGAGGACGGACAAAAGCTATATTTTTCCTGGGATCTAGTCTCCGACAGAGTCATGACCACCAGGTTCCTAACCAAAATGAACCCGACAATGTCGTGGCGAAAGATTCCTTCTACGAACAACTTAACTTTGTCCAGATCAGAACACCCAAAGAAGTAATGGTCATGGCAGATTTGAATGCAAAAGCGGGTGCTGATAACAATGGTCTCAGGCATGTGATGGGGCGACAGGGTTTTAGTGATCGTAACGATAAGAGTGCAAGATTTGTAGAGTTCTGCAACTTTCACTGTCTTTTCATCGGTGGTACTATGTTTGAGCATATATATTGGGATGGGAAGAGATCACTATCTTTTGATCGCTAATGTTCCATTGCGTAAAGCAACCGTGTACTGCACCATCCTAGTGATGAAAGATGCAGTCGCCGAAAATTAAACGCCGCCCGATTAAAAAATCCAGATGTCGTACTGCAGTACAACGACCATCTTGCGCAGAAAGCAGCTGAGATTCAAAATTCACCCAAGTAGTGATTTGAACGAACACTGGGATAGCATCAAAAATGCGTACATTGATAATGTAAATACCATCCTTGGCACAAAGTCGGATCGGTAGTAGCCTTGGATGTCCGATGCATCATGGCAGCGGAATCTTGAAAGAAAGCAACTTAAAGCCCGTTTGGCCACATCATCAGAAGACAGTCGAAGTAGTATCGAACTTCTTCACCGGCAGAAAGCTAGGTTGAACTTCAGCGTAGTTTGCGATGTGGTAAAAGAGAGTATACGAACTTTTTGCTGACCTCGGCAGAAGAAGCCATAAAAAACAATAATCTAATCCATATATGGCATTATCACGGAGTTTGAAGTGGTTGTAGGTTAGGTTAGGTTAAAAGGGTTGCTTAAGCACACTTAGACCACCACTGGGCCCGTTGTGATACCCCTGGACTCAGCAGCTGAGACCAACTCACTCGTTAAACCAGCCTGAGCTCACAATAAAGCGATGTAGCCGACCAACATTAACCTTTTTCAGGTCATCCAGATCGGTGAAGAAGTAGGAACCAAGGAGGTCCTTCCTAAAACTCGCCAGGGCCGGACAGGTACACAGAAAATGAGACGTGCTTTCCTCCTCTTCCTCGTCCCCACAGCTCCTGCAAAAATCATTATATGGAAGACGAAGTCTCCTGGCGTGCTCCCCAATTAGGCAGTGTCCAGTGTTAGCACTCCTACGACAGTTCTTAGATTATCTCTGTTTAGCATTAGCAATCCGGAAGAACGTTTGGTATCCAGTTTGGGCCACATCTGTCTAGCCACATTACATGTACTGCTATTGCTCCATCTGATGCAGGCCCTTTCATACGCTGCTTCTTTGATGGCCAGTTTACAAGCAGCCAACGGCATCCTGGTGCTACGTAACTCCTATTAACATCCGATGAAGGTATAGTGATGGAAAGCTACTCATCCTAGACGAAGATCAGATGAGGTGATGGAAAGAACATTTTGCCTTTATTTTGAACCGTGTAACTTCTCGTGTAGATAATTTAGCTGACCATCAAAATAAATATGCGTATACGGTTCACTGCCCCGACTAAAGAAAAATAGTCGCTGCAATTTTTGCACTAAAACGAACCAAGATCGCCGAACTTGACGGTAATCTTGCCGAACTTTATCAAGCAGCGCCAAGCATTACTGCCGAGTTGCTACACCCACCTGTTGATAAAGTCTGGAGCAAAAAGACCTTTTCCACTAAGTGGAGGGAAGGACTAATAATCCGTTTTTGGTAATAGAAGGTGTAATAATTAGAGAGTCATTTGAGTGCTTCTTGCGGTTGTCAAAATAAAAATTGTATGAAATTGTCCTGGAAAGATTAACGGAGCACTTGGAAAGCATAGATGATGAGGAGCAGGCCGGCTTTCGATCCGGACTCTCCTGTGTCGATCACATTAACACATTATGAGTCATAGTCGAGCATTGCGTTGAATACGATTCTCCGAAGCAAGTGATGCTTTCATTGATTTCGAGAAAGCTTTCGGCTTTTTGTCAACCGGCATTCTATGTGAGCGGATTTCCGCTGGAGAGGCATCACTGAGAAACTTGTGGCTATTATTAGGGCAATTTATGAAGTGTGAAGTTTAACATCTTATCTGCAACATATCGACTACGCTTACAACATATGCCTGCTGTCCAACAAAATCATGGATCTAAATGAAATGTTCTTAGATCTTTAGAGGCGAGCACGGTTGGGCTAAACAATAGGCGCGTTTTTTTTTTCAAGATCCATATTGAGCAGAGCAGGTTAAGACCACACAATTACACTAACAATTTGATCTGAGTTGCTCTCGATAGAACGTTAGTGCAGGATTTCTACTCTGTTAAATAGTTCCACATTTGAAATGCAGGCGGCGCAGGCGTCGAAATTTTAGAACAGTTTAAAGTCTGGGAAGCACATAAAGTTCATTTCATGCCAATAAAATGTTCGTTTTGTGTAATTATATGGAATAGTAAACTTACACAATAATTTTGCTGCCTAAAGGAAATTTGTCCGATTGTATATGTACTAAAGATTTAAGTTTTCTCTTGAAATTTGAGTTGACATTTGAATTCTAACTAAACCAAGACACACTTCCTTAGCAAAGACAAAAACTTACTCAGTTAAATTGCTCTGGATCGTTTTTTCGTCGCTTAACCTGCTCTGCTCTGCTCTGTACGAAAAAAAGCGCCTATTAACACTAACAAGACCAAGGTTCTTAGCCCGCATTTGATTATGTTTGTTAAAATAAAACCTGCTTTCATAAATGAAAATTTCATAACGGCGATTTCAGAAGTTTCGTAATTTCCTTTATAGATTCCTTAGGCGTTATTACAAAAATCCCTTTCCCACATAAGCGTACTAGAAATAAATATCCACTCTACTATTAATAAAAGAGTGAGAAAATACATAATATTGTCTGTACCGTCAAGTAGTCATACATTATGAATGTGCATTGCTCATAACCAACATCTTTCATAATAAAACATCTTGTCTAGGACATTATGAGGATGGTTACGTCCGACTTATGAGTTATATGTAAGCTATTTGTTCATGTTCCGGTAGACAACATGAGTTCCAACATGTACACATAATCTGTCATCCAATTCTATCGTTCCTCACAAACTCATATTATTGCATTGACAAATAGTCGGACTAAGGACGTTGTAGACATACGGCCGGACAACATCCTTTTTGTCGTCCATGCCCAGCTGAAATGACGGCATATTAGTTTCATATTAGATACGCGTACTAAAATTCTACTCGGTCCAGCTTTATTAATAAAACGAATCCGTGAAATCCTTGATGAAAGTGATATCATGCGTAGTACTCTTTTACGAGATAGATGAAGGTTGGCAATAAATATTCATTATTAAAAAGGTGACCTGTAAAGATGTGAGAGTCATTAACTATAGTGGTAAAAGATATGTGAAAGATGAAGAGTGAACGTACATATTTATTTAGGACACATTAGAATATTTAATGATGTGCAAAAATTACTAAATATTAGAATTTGCTGGAGAAAAATTGTCATGTTTTAAACTACGTAGTGACTCAAATTTTCATAAAGTTTTCGTCAAATATTATTGAAGGAATTCGTTGAAAATGCTTCTTTTACCTTTGAAGAGGATGCGCCGATACACCCACATGGACCCATGTCGAAATTTCGTAGGTAGCTTCCTTGCATTATGAAAAATACCACTCGGTGATATTTAAGTCCTGTTGCACATGTCCGTCAGGACAAACGGATTCTTCTGACCATGAAGATTTACTGAGCATTACTCCTTCATTATCAAGAAGGCATCCAAGCTTTCTGGATTTGTTTTGCGTTGCTCGGGTAATTTTCGTTCCTTACGCACTGGTGTACATCTATTTGTTTCACTTGTCCGCAGCATTCTTGAACACGTGTCAGTCGTTTGGTCCCCTTCTACCTCAGTTTCATCTGAAGCCTTAGAAACCGTCCAACGTAAGCTCACCAGATTCTTATTGTTTAATTTTAAATTACCATACCTTCCATATCCTGATCGCTTGAACTTACTCCAAATGTTGTCTTTGCGTAAAAGAAGAATTTACCTCGACAAATGCTTTCTCTTTAAGATTTGTCAGCGCCTTTTACTTTCATCACTTTCTGTCGACATTAATTTCCATCTCCCTTTTTATAACACACGATCGGTAGCCATCTTCGAATCTTCCAATGTCCAACATTCTGTTTATATGAATTCTGCATTACCTAGGACCGTGCGTAATTATGATAGACTAGGTCTTGGTGCTTTACCCAATTTTTTTATACTTTTAAACGCTTACTGTTCCTTAAAGTTTCATGACATGAATTAAATGGCTGAATTAGCTTTGAATTAACTATTTGTGATTTATGTTTTTCTTTTTGCTTATACCTTTGAAACTTCTGTCTGTCTGTTTTTTCTCTCTCTCTGTTTTAAATCCTTTTTGTTCATATTCATTACTTTTTCTTATCAAATAATAATACAGTGGGATCTTATCCTGTTTAGTAAATAATTGATATAAATAATAAATAAATTAATTTAAACAGAAAAAAAACCTACCCATCTTAGTATTTCCTAATTTGGGGTAACGAAACTAACGCAATATAGCGTCGTCAAATTAAACTTGTAGGTGGAAACAATTTTCCTGTTGATGAAAGTCATATCATCGTGTCGGTAAAACTTCCCCGAACAACATTCAAGTTCTATCGGGCTTAAAAAAACACCCTTTATAAAAGTTGTCACTTATAACGTTACTAGCAGATTATGTAACTTAATTAAACACAAATCGTCAAATGGCATCATAATGCCTAAATCATTCGCAATTCCATATTAGTTCCTCCATTCGACGCAAAAAAATGTCATTTTACACGGTACAATGTTAATTCCCACGATTTTTATTTATTGAGTAATTAAAAAAAAATCAATAAATAATTTCAAATGTTTCGCGGCAATAAACATTATCCCATAAGCAACAGTGCCAACAACGCCTCTTTAATTTGTGTATACAAATCCAAGGTACGTAGACATTCTTATTTTAGATTGATACTTACGCTAAGGACAATATACGAGTACAATAATATAATGACCATTTTCCGCAAAAAGCAGCTGAGATAACCAGTCACTCAGGTATTGACATAAAAGTAAACTGGGTTGCCATAAAAAATGCTTACATTGATAGCGCAGATACCATCTTTGGCACAACCCGGATTGCCGGAATAAGCCCTGGATGTCGTCCGACGCTTCATAGCCACGGATTGTTGAAAACAAAGAGCTGAAGTTTTGTTTGGCTGTAACATCAGACAACAATCGAAGCAGCGTCGAACTACTTTACCGTCAGAAAGCTCAAGAAGTACGGCGTAGTGTGCGACGCGATAAAAGAGTTTATGCGAATCCTCTTTTGGTTTCAGCAGAAAAAGCCGCAAGAAGTAATAACTTAAACGCCGTATACGGTGTCATCAAGGAGTTTACAGGTGGTCGTATCTCCTGCCAACATCCGGTGGACAGCCACTTATCTTGGAAGAATATCAAATGAGGCGGTGGAAAGAACACTTCGCCGCGGTCCTGAATCGTGTAACCTCTTGTAAAGTTCCCCCTCAAATAAGTAATTTAGCTAACCATGAAGATGGTCGCTGCAATTATTGCACTAAAACGAGGAAAGGCCGCCGGACTCAAAGGTATCCCAGCCGAACTTTATCAAGCAGCGCCAAGCGTAACTGCCGATTTGCTGCACCGACTTGTTGATAAAGCGTGAAATACAGAGACATTTCCCACTGAGTGGAAGGGAGGTTTAATCATCAAACTTCCGAAGAAGGGTATCCTCACAGACTGTAATAATTGGAGAAGCTTTTGTGTGCTTCCTGCCGTTGCCAAGAAAATAGCTAAAATCGTCCTGGAAAGACTAAATGTCCACTCAGAAAGCACAATTGATGAAGAGCAGGCTGGCTGTCGATCTTCTGTGTCGATCACATTAACACCATGCGAATCATTATCGAGCAATGCGCTGAGAACGATTCTTCGCATGACTTGCTTTTCGACGATTTCGAGAAAGTTTTCGATAGTGTGAACCCGGATATATGGGCGGCCTTGCGCAGGAAGCAATATCCAATGAAAGGCTAATTCGGCGTACGGGGCAGATGCAAGTCGACAAATTGATACGCATGCCAAAATGGCAGTAGATAGGACGTAAAAACTATTTTTTTTTAGACTTGATCGAGGCTTTTTCCAATCGTAAATCAGTGATTAATTACAGAAGAAAATAAACATAGCCAAAAAATTATCGAAGAAGCCAAAAAAATATTCGGCGTCTAATGTAGAGGCAGTGTGACTTTATCTAGTACTAGTTCATTGACTAGGCAAAATTACACTGACACCATATTGGGCGCCGAATTTTTAAGGATTTTTGGATTAGTTCATTCATAAGATGAAATCATTTTGAACCCATATTGGGCGCCGAACGTTTTCAAGATTTTTCGACAATGTACTTTCATTTTCTACTGTAAATTTTTTTCCGACTTACCGAAGCCGAAATGGACTATCGAAAAGGATCGTGGTACAGTTAGTCATGAGACAAAAAACCGAAAACTTTTTAGGCCTTACGTTAGGGATACTTTATAATTTAAAAAAATATAAGGTATGATTTAATTAAGTACGAAATTTCGCACCCTTACATAATAATATTAATTTCATCTGCACAGTCTGCACATATGACAGAGCCGGGTCCTTCTGTTATGTGCTGATCATATCATGGCGGCCCATATTAACAATGATCTCATGATAAGTGCCAGACTGAATGTCACTTACTTACTTTTGCATTACAAAACTACCATAAATTTTGCTGTCCTCGGTACTCCTCCGCGACGAATTCAAACCCTCCTCAATTCCTGACTTATCTGACGTGAGGCTGTTCCCTTGTTCAAACTCATCAACACTTTTTAGCTTCAATCATGAAGAATATAAAAAAAAAACTTCCTGATTAGTTGGTGGTACTAATCGCAGATTTTATCAGCTACTCGTTTTCTTTGAGTAAAGTTTGATATTTACTTAATTTTCTCCTTAAAGGTAGCTATGGTAGGCCTGTGCGTAAATTTTCAGTCAAGAGATGAAATATTCAAATCCAGCCTCTAGCGAAAATTGAAAAATATGTAGTGCCAATGACATATTCCCTAACTCAGAATAAAGCTATCCACGCCACTGCAGCCGTTCACTGGATATTCTCTGCACAGACGGACGGACGAACATTTGATCGATTTCATGAGGGTTTTGTTTTTTTTTCCGCAAAACACTGGACCCAATTTTCCATGACTCGAGCACACAAATCGGCCGACCAGGAATTTCGCGATCGATGTTGGCTGCAGCTCTTCTAACGTTGCTGGCTTATTGGCATAGACCAGCGATTTAATGTAAGTGTCACCATACACTGCCGAACTCGAACTCGAGCACGAACCTAGTACAAGTGGACCGGTTTTCTTCACACCTATGTGAAGTGTATGTGTCAGAGGACATTTGTACCAGGTTCGTGCTCGAGTTGGAGTTCGAGATCGACAGTGTATGGTGAGACTTACCCCAAAGAAAAAAGTCCAAAGGAATTAAATCGCACAAACGAGGCGGCTATTCGCGAGGACCGTTGCGTGAGATAACTCGCTTGCCGAACTTGGTCTTCAATAATTGGATTGTGTCGTACGCTATATGGCACGTTGCGCCGTCCGGTTGGAACAACGTATCGTACAAGTCCATAGCGTCGAGCTGGTCCCAAAAATATTCCGATATCATGGCCCTGTAGCGATCGCCGTTGACGGTTGTTGGCGCGCTGTTTTCATCAAAAATGAAAAATGGGCCGATGAGGCCGCCGGCATGTAAACCGCACCAAACTGTTAATTTTTTTCGGATAAAGTTGTGTCTCGTGCATCGCTTCAGGCTGCTCACTCGACTAGATGCGGCAATTTTGCTTGATGACAAAACCATCGAGCCAGAAGTGAGCTTCATCCGAAAAGATGATTTTCATGTGAAAGTCGTCGTCGGTTTGCATCTGGTCCAGGTCCAGGGCCCAATTAGCGATTGGGCGACGCTTAAAATGGTCAGTTGACTCCAGTTCTTGAGTCAACGCAATCTTATACAGGGGGAGAACCTAATCCCTCCGAAAAATTCGCCACAAACTGGTCACACTGATGTTCAACGCCTGCGATCGGCGTCGATTCGAAATGGAAACGCAAACATTGTTGAAGAGTGTATCTCTTCACGATTAAATGGCATAGACTTGCGTTTCAAAATATGAAAAAATTGCGAAGCCAACTTCACTCCTATTCGAGAAATGTCAAAAACAAAATGCGTCGTTCCTACTATATTGAAAAACCCTATACTTGACTGTGAGTTTAGTATCAATTTGTTATCTAACATTTTAAAGATTATAATTCTTTGAATTCTCCATAAGCAGTACGAGTATAAGCCCAGCTGCAATTCTTTGTTTTTTGATAATTTATGAGTATATCTATTAAGGGATTGTTTATGAAATTATACGTTTTGGCATTTGCAAATGGCATAGAAATAATATACAACGCGAATACGATTTTTTTCCACTAAACTCCTACAGTCCTGTAAACAATCAAATATGTACTGATAAGTGGACGCGAGGGTTCGTCAAATATTGTCATTGTGGAGAAATAGGCCAACTGTAAAAGCGAAAAATAACTCAATTTCTTTATTGTATGAGTCCTTGTGTCATTTTCATGTAACAACGAACAACTGAAATCACATACTTATCGTCTTACGGTAACTGAGTGTTAAGAGAATATTATAAATATGGATAAAAATGATGTGAGTGAAATCCTTAGAATTAGTTAAATACATTTACATAATTTATACAATAAACATAGATTAAAGTATAGCAATTCACATATTAGAGATTAGATTGCGTTAAAAGGTCTAAATGTAAACCTTTTGACCATTCGGTTTAATGTAATATTCCACGACGCCATTTGCGTTGGTGATGTATGTGTTTCCTTCACCTCCTGACGGGCGACTCGATGATGAGTACGTATTCGAATAACGATTTCCATAGTCGTTATCATTATAACTGGGCCTTCGAGTGGTTTCATAGCGACTGTAATAAGGACGACGTGTTGTAGTGGTTTCATACCGGCTGTAATAAGGACGACGTGTTGTAGTGGTTTCATATCGGCTGTAATAAGGACGACGTGTAGTTGTGTAGTCATATCTGTTCGAATTATGGTAATCGTTGTTGTGAGCATTAGAAGAGTAGTAGGGCTTTCGTTTATTATTATTATATAATTCATCGTAATCATAATATTTATCGTATTTACTATAACTGGGTTTAGTTAGAATTTTTCCATCTCTATGTGTATATCGATCGCGATTATAGTCACGGTCATCATTACGATAACGATCGCGATTGTAGTCTTCACCCCTATCGCTGTCACGATCTCGATCATCCCGATAGCGATTGTAGTTTTGATCACGGTTTCGATCGGGATAACGATTATAGTCACGGTTTCGATCAGAATCGCTTTCTAATTCAGTACTGTCAAATCGTAGATTTCCCGTTCCAGTGCGATCGGGGAATATCATTTTTGTATGATAAGGCCTATCGTTTTGATCATCGTATCTCTTGTCCTCCTGTTGCGAATAGTAGCTGCTCGAACTGGGGTGGTCATCATTCTTGAAACTGATTTGCTTTCCACCGCGATAGGGTCGACCATCATCATCATCATCATCGTCATCATTATTAGGATATTTTACATAAGTGGCAAGATTCTGGGTCTTATAATCTCTAAAACTGAATTCCTTGCCATAACGATAATTATCGGCATAATTTGATTGATCGTCGAATGGAAACTTAACAGGCGGTTCATAGTTATTCGAATCTGATAGAATGCCTGCTTTATTATTTAAAATGCGGCCTTCTATTTTGTCGTTGTTTTCATCTTCAGTTTTTTCGAGCTTCGTTTCCGATTCGTCAACAGAATCTTTTGCATTAACTGTTGTATTACTAGAATCTGCATCGTTTAAAGTTTCGACAGTATCTAAACTTCGTCTCGTCCGTTTTCGTGATTTCGTTCGTTGTGGCACTACTAACCCACCTAGTAAATTGCCCACCATTGATACTAACCCGTCAGATCCGCTGTTTGCACTTTGCAAACTAGGCATGAAGAATGACGCTAATGTTCCCAGAAGGTTCAGGCCACCACCGCTGCTACTTGCACTTCCTTGATTATCTCCAAAATTACTTGATTGAGGACGTGTACCAGTATACTGCGGCGATGAATCATCAAAATTGCTGCTGACTTCGTTAAAAGATCCACCGCCGTTGAAGAATCGGAAGAATCCGCCACGATGATTGTTGAGATAATAAAGTAAATCGTCCTGAAAAATAAGATATCCCAAAATTAAATGAATTTAATTTTTTTTTTGCTCGAGATATTTTTTATACAATATATTTTGTTCCGTCCTCACAGGTAGTTAGTATACGTATGACTACTAACCTCATTTCCAGGACATTTGTCATAAGTGCTGGCGCAGCTTTCTTCACCTCCCGTGAATCCTAATAGAGCCGCTCTTCCGAACACGAGCACTGGTGAAGTGGCTGGCAAAGCAGCTATCAATCTAAAATAATATTCGTCATAAAAAAAAACTCACCCTATATTTAAAAAAATAAAATGACTTACGATGTGATCGCAGGTGCTGTCAGAAAACTTGGCAATTCGGCACGACGTTCAGGATTGCCCGCCATTTGACACAACAACTTTGGTACGCAGTTCAAATCATCGTTGGCCGCAACATCTTCCAACGCCTTACTAATTTGCGAACCCAGTGGATTTGATGGTTTTCCGCTACCTCCAAACATACCGAAAAGGCTTGTTAGAGGATTCGGAAAACCTTGGAAATTATTGAAGAGACCGGCATAAGACGTATAATCGTTCGGAGATTGTTGCTGTCCGATATTCGGATAGGGATGTGGATAAGGATATGGTGGCCTTGGACGGGCATTTTGATAATATTGATGCTGATACGGATAGTCATAGGGTTGTGGCGGTGGTGTTGCTCTGTGATTGTAAGTAGGCCTCTTGTTTCCTGGGTAATTATAATTATGAGCGTAATTGTCCTGGTAGTAATTAGGCTTATCATGGTACGGTTGATAGTTGGCAGCGATATTGCCTGTATCGTATACACTGGAAGGGTGTTGTCCACCATACGGGCGATTAAAATTGGAAGACGGGTATCTTTGGTGGTAATTGCCTGAACTCTGGTAGTGTTCGCCGCTGTTGTAAACAGAATTTAAAGGATTTCCGCCTTGTCGACTCGCTGTCGAATATTGAGAATATTTTCCCCGCTCATGGCCTGGCGTCGGCTGTGTTGGACTGTCTACGGCATTTTGGTGTTGATTAGTATGAAAAGTGAATTTATTCTGTTCGGCTGTAACTGTATTTCGTTGCTGGCTTTCAAAGGTTTTACGGTGTTCGTTCGTTGTTTCCGGCAAAGCTAAAATTGCATCGGCCTCTGAAAATTTAATCATATTATGATTCCTAAAAAAAGAATGGATTATGAAAAGGTTATTGCTGTTGTAAAAAAAAACTGTTTAATGTAATATATAGTATATTGTACGTAAAAGTGAAGATGATTTGTGTACGAGTATGTTTGTCGTTAGGCGACCGTTAGCTCAGTGCGTAGTGGCATTAGTCTCATGTCTGACTACCGACGTTTCGAGTTCGAATCCCGTCCACGACGCCGTTCGTCTCTCGCTAATTGCCTTAACCCCTCCAGGGGCATGGACGGGTAAACATTTTTAGCATTTCTATGCCTTGTTGACGTTTCAATAGCATATCTACTTTTCGGAAGTACAGTTCCTAGCATGCACCTCTTATCCGCGCCGTCTCTATACTGACAAGCTCAGAGCACACTGAGAGTTCTATTAGTACTCACAGGCAGTTTTTGATCACTCCGAGATTTGATCTCCGAGCTCTAGATTAGTATCCTTGAGCGGTGATCGAACGATCACGGCCACCGAGCGCGATACACACGTTCGTGGCCATGGATGTTTTGCCTTCCCCCTATGATGCGGGCTTAATAATAAGCCACAGCATCTCCCAACTTGTCGCAGGTAGGCGGCTAGCTGGGGGGCAGGAAGTTAGGTCAATTAAGTACTGGGGCGATTGTCACTAAGTTTTGAGTATGTTTGGAAAGCTGGAATGGTTAATAAAGTGATTCGGGATCACATACAGTAAATACCCGTTTAACCAAATCCAAGATTGTGGCGTCATTTTGTAACGAAGTTTTTCGGAAGTACCTCCGAGAGACCGGGGAAGAAAACAAGGTGGTTCGCGAGCCAATAATGATGCTGAATACAGTAAAACCCCGTTTAACCGAACCAAAAAGGGCGGCTTAATTTCGGATAACGAAATTTGACACGAGTATATTTGGGAAGGCGGCGATAACAGCAAGATGGTTAGCTACTTTACAATGTTTTCCGAATCGTATTGGATCGAGTGGGAACGGAGGACATGCAAATTCAAATAAGAGTCGATATGAAATCAAATAAACCCTGGAGTGAATTATAGTGCAAAAATGTCGAAAATTTGCGAGATTGGATAATGGTTTTCGGGGTCAGTGAGATGAGCGGTGATGCTCTCGGGGAGATAGACCATGAAACAATGCCAAAAGTGTCAAATTGTGAGCGAAGCGAACCCTTTCTACAATAAGAATCTAAAAGAAACTATAAATTAATGATTGTATCAAAAGAAATAAAAAAATCGTTGCTATCCAAATGATACTTAAAGAACGCAAGGGCTTATGCTTCCCTTATAATTAGCATTGAATAAAATTCTCTCTGTATATTCATGATAAATAAAAAAAATTGTACTTAACAATTCTTTAACAATTTGACAAGTATTCTGTCATCTCAACATTATTTGCTTTTCGGTATATGTCAACACTGACCACTGAAACATTTTTAAATGTAAAATACACTTGACATATGTGACATAATCATCAAAGAAACCGTCAATGAAAGAAGAATAGCATTGGCTTATGGTTAAGGGAAATGTAAAAATTTTCAGAAATTGTGGTTTGTGCAATATACTTCTCAAATATTGTGGCTTCTCTGATCCTCGGGAAACATTTCTTAGATCAAAGAGTTATAATGAATAACTAACTAATTATTGTTGAATTTAGTTTTTGAACACATGGCAAAAATTGTGTGTGTTTGATGAAAATGTGTTACAATTAAAAATATGTATTGCAAAATATTATGACAGGTGACTTTTGCATGGAATGGAGGAAAACAGTGAAAATGTGCTAAGAGCATATTAAATATTATTTTGAATGCAAATATGGCAAGTCCGTTCCTTTGACAAATTTTGATTGCAGTAAGGTCCAGCAAGTAATTCAAGATTACAAAGTATGTACGCATTCAATCCAAACCAGTTGACAGACAGCAAACAATGGGCAAAAGATATGCTTACAAATATGTTTCCGATTTTGACCACATCGTTGCCGATCATAATACAGGAAAAATATTGAAAAGAAAAAGTACTTTATGTTCCGTTTTCGTTGTTGATCCGTCCAATCCGAGGCTTTTATTCCAGGTTTCTTGACGTGAAGTGGTTTTTACAAGGATGAGTTAACAGCATATCGCTTAATCCCATTCAGGAAATGGCCTCGGAGATAGCTGCTTCAGATGGTTTAATAAAAGTGCTGGAGTTGACACAACTATGTTGCAGGTCCAACTACACAAATCATTCCATCCTACTAAAGCTGAGACGCTTAGGTGTTGGTCAGCCATTTAGACTACAGCTATCTGCCTTTTTCCAAACTGTCGTATCGCTAAGACTTGGCCGTCAGCGGTTTGACACACTGCCGTTACCAGGGGGCGTCCAACATCCAGGCGGCCAATGCCCGACATCGGGCTGCCGCGCCACGATGATGTTTCCTTTTGCAAAAAAATGAATAAACAATTATCGCTAGCAAAATATAGTATGATCCGATGCGTGTTACTTTCTTCATTTCCGTTCCAGTAAAAGGCGAACAAGTTCACACAGCCAAAGACAATTCAAGATTGTCTTGCAGCTCGATTTTATTAGCAAACTATAAAGTATCGATAAGCTTAGGTTAGGCTGAAAGCTCTGCCGAGATACACAAATCAAACAAAGACCATTCCTGGGTCCGTTGTGATAACATTATAGACTTTAAAACCACATCATCATCATCGTGGCGCGACAGCCCGACGTCGGGCCTTGGCCGCCTGGATCGTTGTCCTCCAATTATCATGGTCACGTGACCGCGTCCTCTAATTTTGGAAGCCCAGTAGCTGCGGCGTCCACACCTACTGAGCTCTCCCAACGAGATCTCGGTCGTCTAGGCAGTCTCGCTCCGTCGACTCGTTCTGCATTCATTACTCTCTTTGGCATGCGATCATCGTCCATTCTTTGTACATGCCCTGCCCATTGAAGTCGTTGTAGTTTGACGATTTTCGAGACTTCTAGCTCATCGTACAGTTCATAAAACTCATGGTTGTACCGGATGAGCCATCCATCTCGATCGCAAACAGCCCCGAAAATTCGCCGTAGAACCTTACGTTCAAAAGTGTTTAGCATGTTTTCGGAGGCTTCAGTTAGGGTCCATCCATGCTTCGCAGCCATAGTATAGCACTGATCGTATAATGGTTTTGTACACGCGGAGCTTCGTGTTTCTGTGCACATGCTTCGATTTCATTATGGGGAGAACCGAGAAAAAAGTCGTATTAGCTAACTGTATCCGTCGCTTGATTTCGTCAGTTTCGTTGGCGTCACTTGACAAGTTGCAACCCAGGTATATGAAGTTGTTCACGAAATCGATGTTGAGGTCCCCCACCTTGATGCTCGGTTGTGCAGGTGTCCTTGTCGTCGAGTGCATCATTATTTTAGTTTTACCTCGTTATTACGTAGTCCAACTTCATTTGCAGTGGTATCGAGCGTATGCAGAAGTTCTTCTGCGTCAGCCAATCTTCGGGACATGATGCTGATGTCATCGGCGTACCCTCTCTTAATTGCCCTAACCCCTTATGGGGCATAGCGCGTCAACTGTTCCATGTGGCCCAGTTGACGTTTCCACGGCATAGACTGGCTTCTGAGAATGCAGTTGCCAGCATGCACCTCCTGCACATCTATGGCCACGAACGTCGTCGTGGATGGGATTCGAACCCGAAACACCGGTAATCAAATATGAGACTGATGCCTCAACACACTGCGCTACCGGTCGGTGTCAACTTCAATTGATGATGAGTAGCGTCTTGCTCTTGTCCATATTCATAGCCCGAATAGCGTATTCCAGTGCTAGGTTGAAAACCGTCGGTGCCAGTCCATCGCCCTGTTTCAGACCAGTGCATGTTTCAAATAGATGAGTAAGTCTATTATGGATCCTGACTTGTGAGACGGAGCTGGTCATCGTCATCTTTGTCAGTCGCACTAATTTGGCCGGTATACCAAATTGCAGCATGATGTACTGTACTCCACAATCGATAGTGTCGTATGCCCGCTTGAAGTCGACAAAGATTTTGTATACGTTCACATTGTATTCCCAGCACTTCTGGAGTATCGGTTTGACCGTAAAGAGCTGATCAGTTGTGGAGCGACCAGGTCTGAAACCGCTTTGATATTTGCCAATGATTCGTTCTGTGTACGGTTTTATTCTACTTTCCAGAATTTTCGTAAAAATTTTATAGGACGTACAAACTATTCTCACACCGCAGTTTATCTCCCTTTTTGTGAATTGGACAGATGATGCTTCTGCGCCAATCGTCTGGGATCTCCTCGTCCTCCCATACTCGCAGGAGTAATCGATGTATGGCATTAGCTAGACCCGTTCCACCGAATTTTAGCAGTTCAGCTGGAATCTCGTCAGGGTCCGGCGCTTTATTTCGTTTTAGTGACCGCACCGCGAGATCAACTTCCTCTACTGTCGGGGGTTGTATGGGTGGGCCTGGATCACCAATATGGTCAAGAGCTTCTTGTGTTTGGATGTTAGATGGTAGGTTCAGAAGCTCTTCAAAATAAAAGGCCCATCGTTTGTTAATGCCATCCGTGTCGCTGATGATGTTTCCATCCTCGCCCTTACAAAGGCTAGACCTGGGTTGGTAGCCGTTCTTAATTGTATTTACTAGTTTGTATGCTTGTCTGGTGTTCCTATTAGCTAAGTTTTCGTTTATATTCAGCAACTGCTCGTCAAAGTATTTACGTTTCTTACGTCTAATTATTCTATTCGATATTCGCCGTAGCTCGTCATATTTTTCTCTTCTAGCTCTGGTTTCTCGTTGAATCCATTGTCTGTATGCCTCGTTTTTCGCGTCAAGTGAATTTTTGAATTCTTCGACGAACCAGTCATTTCGCTCTCGCCGGGCTTTATATCCCACGACCTTCTCTGCGACATCTCTGATGGTACCCTTGAGGAAATTCTACATCTGTAGGTGGTCTTCACGAAGTGATGATCTGAGTTGCGGTTTGCTACAAGAGGTTTCACAGTATACATTTTTGGAAAGTTTAGATTTCAGGAGTGATTAAACATCATGCCTGTAGACAGTGGGAAAAGGTACTCGTATTTACCGTCGAGTAAAAACAAAAAGCAAACAAAAACTGTAGTCCTTTAAGTTATCGAATTAGTCTATTAGTAATTAAGACTCCAATGAGTAGAATGTGTTTTTTTTCTATTTCCCTATGCCCACTCTATTTATTTATCTTAACAAAATATCCTTGAATTCTCATTGAAACCAGGATTTTTCAAATTAAATTTCCTTACACGTCGCACAATAATTATATGACAAAAATTTCATTATTAACAAATTCTTACCTTTCTTCTGTATCAGGAATCGTTCCCCCATTTTGAATGCAGAATGTGAAGTTTGCGAGTACAATGATTACGAAGAACAAGCGAAAGATGAAAATCATTTTCGTTGACATCCTGTCTACAGACTTAATAACATATTCCAAAAGTATGAGCAGGAGGGACTTGTCACAGTTTTAATGAAGTTTCTTGCAGTTTGCACGTTTCGGTCCAATGTTTTGTTCGGGAGCTATTTAATAATCACCGACAGTCACTATATTGCAATAGTTTTAACACCGCACCGGTTTCATTTAAATTATAATAACTAAATGAACTGCTCAAATTTATGCACTGAGTCGCAGGTCTTGTAGCTGGCACTTTCTGAAATATTATCCACCTTTGGAGAAAATTTCCGTGGAGGTCATATGTCACAACACATTAACACTTTAATACAGAAAATACGTGCTGCGCGTCTTAATAACTTATTGCACAAATTTCAACGAAATGCTCTGCATGATTGGTTACAGAAAACTAAACGAATGATAAAATGAAAAGCACTTTAATCCACTTGAAATCATCTAAATCTCTCCCAAATTTTTACTTGAATATGATGAAATTTGCGTAGTCTTTTCCTACGGTCAAAACAACATTTGGCGCGAATTTACATCCTGGAAAAGTCAAAACACGCGATTACGTACATTCACTGCGATAATTTTCCAAGTTATGGTACGCCGTAACTACTGAGTGGGTTTCCCAAATAGCCAAAAAGATACGTACAGTTTGTGTTGAAAAATACATCTGCCGGGGGGAAATAAAAACTTTAGCGTTAGGCGCGCTCTTTTCTACTTGAGGTTAGGTTAGTTAAACACCACGTTAAATTTAATAAACCTGGAGAGCTCTACGGGTTAATAAACCTGCACTGGTTAGGAATGTCAGCAGATGTCGCTTGCAAGTGGCGAATTTATTATGGGAAACTTGAAATGATTTTTGATATCAAGTTAATTAGTGACAATATCGTGGATATTATTTTAAATATTTTATGTTGAATGATGAAAAACAAAATTGACGCCAAAGTTCATTGCACTTTGACACTTAACCGAATAGTTGACCCTTTTTTTTTTTTGGACGACGTTAAACCTTCACCCGAATTCCTCGTAACCTGCATTAAAATGCAGAAGAATGCTCCCATTATTTTCTGATTGTGGATTTTAATCTGGATAAACATAAAGATATGCATTCACAGAAAATAACTTTTTGCATAATTATAAAATATATATGCATGTATGAGTATATCTATTATATATTTGTACTCGAGTTTAGCTTTTTAATTCACTTTTATTTGTATTCGAATATACCTTATACTCCATTACCTATTATATTCAATATAAATTAGCGTTAATAAAAATATTTATAAATTTACAAATAATTTAATTTAATAATTTTACGGTTATTTTTTGGTCTAGACTTTTCATCGTGCCCACTCTATTGTTACGTTGTTCGCTGTTTGTGCGTTGCTTGGTACCGGCCAGAGAAAGTTGTAAGTGCAACGAATGTCTTAAGGTAACTGGAAGCCGACTAATCAAGCTTAACGCCGCATCATCACGGTTGGGTTTAGTTGTTGGTGGTATCGAGTTCAAAGCTTAATTGGATGAATGATAGATTCCACAAGCAGAAGATCATTCATGAATGTTGCATTTTTTCGGAAAATTTAGATTAATCAGCACAGAACGTTAATTAATTATTCATTTAATTTCAGCGTGGGTTTTAAAACAATTAAATTGGGATACTTTTCATCATCATCTAACACTTATGTACATAAATACAAAGAGCAATTAAAATAGAGATAATTGTATTTTATTATTATAAAAAAGTTTGAATTAATTGTCACAATTAATTATAATTTTATGTAGGTTTTCTTCATCATTTCGAATTTTGTACAATAGCCTAGTTATGACGTGACGTGCTTATAGAAACTGTTCTAAAACAAATTGTGGTGTAGTTTAGATTTTTCCTATTTATGCTTTTGGGGTGATGATTACGAGTCTGAACTTTTGCCCCAAAATTTTTTTTGTGGAATTTGAGTTAGAGAGAAAACAAACTTTTTTTTTTTAATATTTTGAAAAGGGTTAACCCCAGCGGAAAAATTTCTGAGGCAAAAGATAGTAAAGTGTTTTCAAATATGTGCGTGTCGATGTTGACAGGCTGTGGCGGCCATGTTGTTTTGGCGGCGTCTGCTAAATCAGTTGCTTATCGTTCAGTCACTAATGCCAAATCAATATGACAAGTTACACGATTGAGCAGTCTTAATAACTTATTGCACAAATTTCAACGAAATGCTCTGCATGATTGGTTACAGAAAACTAAACGAATGATAAAATGAAAAGCACTTTAATCCACTTGAAATCATCTAAATCTCTCCCAAATTTTTACTTGAATATGATGAAATTTGCGTAGTCTTTTCCTACGGTCAAAACAACATTTGGCGCGAATTTACATCCTGGAAAAGTCAAAACACGCGATTACGTACATTCACTGCGATAATTTTCCAAGTTATGGTACGCCGTAACTACTGAGTGGGTTTCCCAAATAGCCAAAAAGATACGTACAGTTTGTGTTGAAAAATACATCTGCCGGGGGGAAATAAAAACTTTAGCGTTAGGCGCGCTCTTTTCTACTTGAGGTTAGGTTAGTTAAACACCACGTTAAATTTAATAAACCTGGAGAGCTCTACGGGTTAATAAACCTGCACTGGTTAGGAATGTCAGCAGATGTCGCTTGCAAGTGGCGAATTTATTATGGGAAACTTGAAATGATTTTTGATATCAAGTTAATTAGTGACAATATCGTGGATATTATTTTAAATATTTTATGTTGAATGATGAAAAACAAAATTGACGCCAAAGTTCATTGCACTTTGACACTTAACCGAATAGTTGACCCTTTTTTTTTTTTGGACGACGTTAAACCTTCACCCGAATTCCTCGTAACCTGCATTAAAATGCAGAAGAATGCTCCCATTATTTTCTGATTGTGGATTTTAATCTGGATAAACATAAAGATATGCATTCACAGAAAATAACTTTTTGCATAATTATAAAATATATATGCATGTATGAGTATATCTATTATATATTTGTACTCGAGTTTAGCTTTTTAATTCACTTTTATTTGTATTCGAATATACCTTATACTCCATTACCTATTATATTCAATATAAATTAGCGTTAATAAAAATATTTATAAATTTACAAATAATTTAATTTAATAATTTTACGGTTATTTTTTGGTCTAGACTTTTCATCGTGCCCACTCTATTGTTACGTTGTTCGCTGTTTGTGCGTTGCTTGGTACCGGCCAGAGAAAGTTGTAAGTGCAACGAATGTCTTAAGGTAACTGGAAGCCGACTAATCAAGCTTAACGCCGCATCATCACGGTTGGGTTTAGTTGTTGGTGGTATCGAGTTCAAAGCTTAATTGGATGAATGATAGATTCCACAAGCAGAAGATCATTCATGAATGTTGCATTTTTTCGGAAAATTTAGATTAATCAGCACAGAACGTTAATTAATTATTCATTTAATTTCAGCGTGGGTTTTAAAACAATTAAATTGGGATACTTTTCATCATCATCTAACACTTATGTACATAAATACAAAGAGCAATTAAAATAGAGATAATTGTATTTTATTATTATAAAAAAGTTTGAATTAATTGTCACAATTAATTATAATTTTATGTAGGTTTTCTTCATCATTTCGAATTTTGTACAATAGCCTAGTTATGACGTGACGTGCTTATAGAAACTGTTCTAAAACAAATTGTGGTGTAGTTTAGATTTTTCCTATTTATGCTTTTGGGGTGATGATTACGAGTCTGAACTTTTGCCCCAAAATTTTTTTTGTGGAATTTGAGTTAGAGAGAAAACAAACTTTTTTTTTTTAATATTTTGAAAAGGGTTAACCCCAGCGGAAAAATTTCTGAGGCAAAAGATAGTAAAGTGTTTTCAAATATGTGCGTGTCGATGTTGACAGGCTGTGGCGGCCATGTTGTTTTGGCGGCGTCTGCTAAATCAGTTGCTTATCGTTCAGTCACTAATGCCAAATCAATATGACAAGTTACACGATTGAGCAGTAGGTACGCGCAAATTGTAAAACTGTATTATTAAAATGAGTGTTTGTTTTTATTTACTACTGTGTTCAAATATAACTTAAACTGCATGGGTATTTCGTTGGGCACAAATTCTTTTTTTTTTAAGTTGGTAGAACTGTTACTGCCATCTGTGTCAAATTTTAGGTTAATATCTTGATTAGTTGAAGATTGACGCTCGTTTTCGTAAACAACCAAAATTAACTTTTTCGATTTTTACCATGTCAGAAAAGGCTCGGGCAGCCTTTTTCAGTTTAACTCCTTTCTGGCAAAACAACACCATTTCCAGACGTACCAAACTCAGGATCTTCGAAACCAATATAAAATCTGTGCTTCTTTATGGCTGTTCAACTTGGAAGGCGACCAGGGAGATAACAAATAGATTGCAAACTTTCGAAAGCCAGTGTCTACGGCGCATCCTGCACATACGCTGGCCGGACGTAATTTCTAACGACGACCTCCTGTTCATTACTGGCCAGGACAGGATAGGCACCTCTATAAAAAGGCGAAAGTGGCAATGGATAGGTCACACACTCCGAAAGGGGCCGGGAAACATTGCTAAACAGGCCCTCGATTGGAACCCACAGGGAACCGATGCAAGTCGCCGCGTTGGACGACCTAGAAACACCTGGAGAAGATCAGTTGAGGTCGAGGGTAAGTCAATAGGCAAATCGTGGAGACATTTGAAGACGATGGCGGCGAACAGGACGAGATGGAAAGTCGGCGTGGTTAATGCCCAATGCCCCACAAGGGGTTGACAGGATCCAGAGAGAGAGAAAATATTCAACAAAGAAGTTCGATTAAATTTTGTGTTAGAAATGATATTTCTGCTGCGGAAACGCCCAGAATATTACAAAAAGCTTTCGGTAAACAAGCTATGTCTAAAACATAAGTATACGAATGGCATTAAATCTTCGAAGAGGGTCGTTGAAGACGAACCATATCAAAGACGATCAAGAACATCAACCGACGAAAAGCACGTCGCGAAAATTAAGGAATTGGTGCTCTAAAATCGTCGATTGACAACTAGAGAGTTGGCTGATATCGTTGGCATTTCAAATGGATCAGTAAACACCATTTTGAAGGAAGTTTTGTGCCTCAAAAAAGTCAAATCTCGTTTGGTTCCAAAATCCCTCAATTTTTTGGAAAAACAGCGTCGCATTGATGTGTGTGAAACAATGCTTTTCGACTATCAGGACAAGATAAAACGCATTATTACGGGCGATGAAACTTGGATTTATGCTTACGATCCCGAAACAACCAATCAATCAAGTGAATATCGTGCCAAAGGTGAGCCAAAAATTAAGGTAATTTTGACGGTTTTCTTCGATTATCGTGGTGTTGTGCATTACGAATTCCTTCCACCGGGCCAAAATGTCAACAAGAAATATTTGAGTGTTATGCGTCGTTTGCGGGAAGCTATTCGCCTCAACAGGCCGGATTTGTGGAAAGAAAACTCTTGGTTTTTGCACCATAGCAACGCAAAATCTCACACTGCACTCGTTATTCGTGACCATTTCGCCAAAAATTCCACCCATATTGTTCCGCAATCGACGTATTCGCCTGATTTTGCTCCATGTGGCTTCTGGCTATTCAGCAAAATGAAAAAAACCGCTCCGGGGACACCGTTTTGACACGATAGAAGAGATTCAAGCCGAATCGAAGAAGGTGCTGAAGGCCATACCGAAACAGGACTTTTCAAAATATTTTGACGAGTGGAAAATTCGCTGGCATAAGTGCATTGCCGCCGAGGGGGATTACTTCGAAGGCGATGAAATCGATTTTTAAGAATAAACAAGGATTTCAAAAATTATAACAAAATTCCGGGTGATAGTTGTACACTGTAGTATTTATTTTAGATCGGGGTCTCTTTACTCATCTGGTGGGCACTGCGACCATTGTGCCATAGCCTGCATTATTTCAAAAGACGCTCCACCACCCTTACGAAGTGGATTATATCTATTGCGGGAGCTTTCCTGATAACTGCAGGGCTCACTTTGAACTGTCCCAAAACATGATTTTGGTCAGCGCTATTGCTGAGCATTTGCACAAGATTAGATATGCATGGTGTTTTCATCGTTTTCCATGCAAAGACGACATTCAGTTTCGCTAGATAGGCCCATTTGATTTAGGTGATAGCTCACCCAGTGATGACCCGATAAGTAGCCTACAAGAAGCCTAAGATCGGCTCTACTCAAGCAAGTTGTGCTTTTGTATTTGAAGGGCATTAGAAGCTCCTTTGATGATGCAGGCGTGGCAGGTAATTCAAGCATTCCTGCCTTATCCCCTAAGACCATTTTCTAATTATAATTTTGGCTGAAGTAAGACCTAGACCACAGTAGGGCTCCGGCCCAAGAAAAAGGGCTGAAAAACCCTGCCTTGCAAGTTCTTCCGCAATCTCATTTCCCTCGATGCCATGCTGGTCTGGCACACAGCACAAGGAAACTCGGTTTTTTGAAGCCAGAGTCTGCAGAAGCTCAAGACACTCCTTCACCAGCTTCGAAGAGAGCCTATGCGAAGAGAGAGCCATTATGACCGCCTGGCTATCTGAGTAGATAGCAATGTGAGCACCATGAAGTTTCTTGTCTAGACACAGACCTCAATGGCATGGCTCTCGGCCTAGAAAACGCTGGGATAAACACACACACATTGCAATTGAAATCCTGGTGTTTGTTCCATAGGCTCCAGCAGCAACTCCCTGTTCGGTTTTAGACCCATCGGTAAGCCACCTAGGGTCTTGGCAGGGATCTACGTTGTCCCATTCTGTGCGGTTCGGGATGAGGGCTAAGAATTTTCTGACGAACCAAACCTCCGTGGTAATGTAATCTGATTTTAAACAGATCTGAATACCAGGAATTTTTTTCAGAATACTCAAATGGCTGACGAGATTAATGTGTTCGTCGGAAGATAAGTATACTCTAAGAGCATTTATAGATGCTGATTCTTGGATAAAGATATGTAGCGGTGTTAATTCATTAACCGTCTCGATAGCAGGTGTTGGGTTAGTTCGCATAGCCACAGTAATACCAAGGCAAGCAAGGCGTTGCAGTTTATTTAACTTTAGTATGGTTGAAGACTGCTGTGTGTTAGGCCACCATACTAGCGCAGCGTATGTCACATGAAGTAAAGTCATTCAATTATCTTTGAAATGAGCCCGTAGGTCCATCCAAAGAAATTCCTACAGGCCCACATTGAGCGAGTAGCCTTGCTTGAGTGTTTCTTTAATGCAAACGTTGCGCATATTTTACAGTAGACGCGGTGGCCCTTTAAAGTTGACTCTCCAACGTTTGGTGGCCACATTCAAGGTAAACAATCAGCCAATACCCGTACGTCTAAGGAACGCCAGAGAGCCCGAGGTAGTCAATTCATCACCGTGTAAAAGAATTCGGCCTTTCACAAACTTCAACTTGGCGAATTTTTCTTCGGGACTTAAGCCTCCACCCCTTCAAAATCCAACTGACCCAGGAGATTAAAGTTAATGACCATAAACATAAACAACGCCGTTTTTCACTGATTGGGCTTCGAAGCATTCGAAAGAGGACTCCAATTTTGCCTGACAAATCATCTTTAGCGACGAGGTGCATTTTTGGATGAATAACTATGTTAATAAGCAAAATTGCCATATATGAAGCGACGCCAACCCACACGAGTTTCATCAGATGGCATTACATCCCCAAAAAGTTACAGTGTTGTGCGTATTTTGGGCCGGCGCGGTTGGCGTCATTGCTCCGTGCTTCTTCGAAAATGACATTGGTGAGGTCATCACCGTCAACGGTGAGCGCTACAGAATGATGATAATCAATTAATACCTGCGACCCTTGGGACATGGCGAGTTTTGACACCAACTTTTCTGGACATGACTTGACATGGATAAGTTTTGTAAGTTACCGACGCTTTAAGTTTGAACATGGACAATAAAAATTAATACAGTTACACAATTTATTTTAACACTTTATTAGAATAATAATAATATAATAAAAACAAAAAGGCGTTTTTGTTTTACATTTTTAATTTTGAAAATAATTAAAAACAAGCTAGCTTTCGGCTAGCTTGCGCAAGATATGGTGCATTTTGCACTTTGAAATTATTAGTAAAATTTGTTCCGATTTCACTGTTCCTATAAGAGGTATATGAAATAGTGGGCCGATTTCAACCAAATTTAGGACCATGCAATGATTCTGATGTATGGTACGATCGTACCGCCAAAAGAGGAAGTTCATTTAAGAGCGGACGCATAGTCTAATGTGGCTAACCTCTAGACTAGAAAGTAGGTCCACAGTGGATCTCCGCTTTAGGTAGTACGAATCTAGAAAGCGGTTAGCTACTTTCAATGAATCGACTGACATTGTTCAGGTATGATTAAGGTAATATCCTCGGCGAGATAGAAAGGCAGGGTTGAACACTTGATTTTACGGTGGGCAATAGTTTCACTCCTACAAAAAAATGTATAGGGAATTTCATTGTCCGTCTCGAAATAAAAAGCATAGCTTTAAAATTTCCCCGTTAATTGCAGTGTCCTGTGAAGAGTCGATTATTATGACGATGTCAAACATAATAAGTTTGAGCTGTGGTGGCTCAACTCGCTATTGTTGTTGAAGCACGAACAGGTACCGGCCAATAAGAATCCGGCGGGAGCATTGGTCTGCTTTTTTATTGTTTTCATTGCCTGAATGTCTACTACACGAATTTCGTATGACAAATACGATTATTTTTTTTTAGTTTTAATAAAGGAAGCTCTTCGATGTATGTATTTGAAATTTTTCTGGGAGTTGCTGAATTCTCTTTTCACTCAAATAATAGGTGATGCTGATTCAGGAGACAGTTTTGACTACCTGACCAGTAAGCAACATCGTGTTTAGTCAAGGAATAATTCAAGACTAGTACATACTAAAATATATAGCGTTTATTCAAATTGCAGGAAATTTTCTAAAAAAAAAAGTGAAATTTATAATTCCATTTTCATTTTTACAGGATTCAGTGCTGAATTCAATTTTTCCAATGAGAAATTTCAGCTCGATTGATTTTTTGTGTTTTGACACATGCCTAATATAAACTATTTTATTTTACGTATACGAACTAGTAAATGGAAATTTGAATATCTTTATCTTTCTTAGGAAATAATTTATAATTTATGAGAACTTGGTAGCCTGACTAAGTAAAGTATGTATATATGTATGTGTCCTTACCTATAGTGTTTACACTCGAATGTGATGATCAAATATTCGTCAAATATAATGTAACTTAAATGGTGTGTACCCACCAAAACCAATAGGTATTTGCGCAAGGCCATGGAATTTTACTAATAATTTTTCCAAATTTGTACTTTTTTGTGTAAGTCAAAATCGGCACATCGCATTTGACCATACTTATGTACATCGAAATACTTTTTAGATGATAAAGAAATGATGATATCATGAGAGGTTACTGGTATGGGCGTATTATTTGCTATGGAAATTATTTTCACTTTCTTGTGTCTTATCCATGGATGCTTGATACAGATGATACATATGTATTTATGACTGTCGCTGACCAAATAAAAACGAATAACCTTTTCGGAAATGTTTTATTACATACACATTTTATACAATAGTACGGGTACTCTTTGACATTAAAAATATTTCATGTTAAATATTAACGACTACTTGATTCTATCTACATGTGTGTGTACTGCTTACAAAAAGAAATACCTTATAGCTACAAAACAATTAACAATTCTTTCAGGAACCGGGAGGCCCGAAAATAAAAAAAAAACACAGCAGCAAAGCCAAAGCCTTTTCGACCAAATACTTTGAACAAACACATTTCAGGCTTTTGGCTAGAATTAACTACTCTAGACGATGAACGGATGGACATCATTGCACTTATGCAGATTTGTTGACTTAATGGAAAGATGAGAATGAACGCGAGCCAAATTGCCAAGTATCAAGGACAGGATCAGAATATTTGAACATTTGCTACTGGAAATAATTCCACAAGTTCTAATCCCTGATGAATAGAGGCCCCAGATGAGATGGCGTTCGTCCACACTCGAGTCGTTTTGCCAGTTGCTTGCACAAAGGAACATTTCGAATCACGTCGCCGAGAAATACGGACAGCAGATACCATTGTTTCATCCCGGTCGATTGCACTTTGTAATTCCTGCAAAAGAAACATGCAAAGAGGTGGATTTTAGTATATCATGTACATGTATTGTCGAATGGAGAAAATGACGACGTAGTTGTATTTCCAAAAAAAGTCATTTGTTACTGTCCAGAGTGAAACAGGAACCAAGAGTTAGCTGTTTTGCTGAGTCAAAACAATGCTTTCGGGGTAGACGATGCAGGTCTAATCTTAAACACAGTAAGGGTTAAGATTTTTTATTCAACGCTCTCGAATTTCACAAAGTTAAGAACATTTGTAGAAGATATTGAAGAAAGAAAGAATCCTCTCTCATTCATTACAAATAAACCAGATGCAGAAACGAAGATCTACTATAAAATGGCTATCTCTCAATTGCCCTAACCCCTTGTGGGGCATAGCGCGTCAACTGTTCCATGTGGCCGAGTTGACGTTTCGACGGCATAAACTGGTTTCGGAGAATGCAGTTACCAGCATGCACTTCCCGCACATATTACATGGCCACGAACGTCGTCGTGGATGGGATTAGAACCCGAAATGCCTGTTGTCAAACATGAGACTGATGCCTCAACACACTGCGCTACCGGTCGCCCCACTATAAAATGGTTAGCTGTTTTTTATTAGTATCATAGAAGGAAGTGAAAAAGGTTGTTAAGCTCGATGCACATGGCGAACCAAATGGTTCGAACCACATCAAAATCAACAGAACGGTGGGAATCTGGCGATTCTTTTTTCAGCACGTTTTATAGAATTTAACAAGGTTCGATGGTGGTCGCCATGCATGCCATTTGATTCGTCATGTGTGAGTAGGTAGTCGATCCATTAATCAAAATGAGATAAAGTAAATTGTTAAGTAAAACAGATTCATTGTTGAAATTTCCCGGAGTTTCTTTTTTGTACGGCTTGTGTTGAGCATAAAAAAACATCAATGCAAGTGTCAAAAATTGTGCACGTCGCACTGTCCATTTCACTAAACGCCTTTCCAAATCATGGTTTCTTTGCTCCTTCTAAATATATACGGACGTTGCAGGGAAATCTCTACTCACTGTGCTCAATTTCAGATGTGGAAAAGGTTCAGCTTTTGTCTTCCGATCACAAGTGAAAATCGCTGAAGAAGATAGCATCGTAAAGGATACTCTCGGGGACAACCTAGACCTGTCGACGACGTGCATTTGCTTCACATTCAAGCATCCTTTGCTTAATAATTGGCTGATTACCTGTTCAATGCATTCCACTTTATTATCCTTTTTACTTAGACATGGGTACTATATGCACAGTATGCCATTCTGGCTTTGCTACTTAGGTCTGCAAGATACAATGCAAAATGTACACAATTGGAAATGTATGTAAAATTAAGGCAGTTTTGGGATAAAATTTATCGGTGAATAGCATCTGTGCAACGTTATAATCGGAAAAAAAATCTTGAAGGCTTACTTTCTACATTGGAGTGATTTTTAGGGATTATGCGATATGCTAATGACTGGTTGAAATGATGGTAACGGAATTTAAAATTTAATTTTGTATTACTTATGAAATTACGTCGTACTTCGAATATGATCACAGGCACATTGAGCTCGGCTGTATTAATATGTGCAAGCCAGGTATTTGGGCGTAGTCTCCGACCTAATCAAATATTACATACCATTTTAAAAAGTATAAGGTGGTCTTAGGGTAAGGTCAAGAGAGGTTTCCGCTTTTGAGTCTTGTGACTAGGTTAAACTAAAATAGGTCCAGGGGCTGCTGCGATATGTCACAGCATATAGATCGCATATGAGTCCGTTGTGATGCCGGCAAGAGTACTATACCTCACTCTAACATCTAGGTATCAAAACAGCTGGTGCTAGCAATGAAGCGGTTGAGTAAATAAACCGCTGAGTCGCGCTAGCACTGTTAAGGTCCTCCAACTCGTAGACAAAAGAGGAACCAAGAAATCTTTTCCTCCTACCAGCCAAAGTCTCACAATCCTATTATTCGTGGACTAAATAAAATCAAACACATATATTATTATTTACATATATGTACATATATATATTTTATATATTTTTCCTCTTTCAACTATTTTCTCGCTGACCAACAAAAAGCCTTAAGGTATCCTTAAGGTAGCCTTAATTTTCCTTAAGGTAGATTAAGACAGCCTTTGAGTAAGGGTTTAAGGGGTATCTGTGGACTTCACATTGGGCGCCTTATTTTCAGACTTTTGCATCACATTTTTCAACTCCCAACTAGCATTTTTGGTTCCCATCACGTAGCTTCTTCTCCAGTTTTTCCTTTTAAAGTAGCAATTACGATAACTCGGTTCGTAATAGATATAATGTTGGCACCAATATGTCACTAAAATGGGGAATGGACCGATTAGTGGAACGTTCCGCGAGCTACGTTACAGGATTTCTTACGATGGAGTTGCAACTCTAGTACCAAAATTATAGCAGCAACTTCATATAGTGGCAGAATCGAAAACATTGGTATTTGCTACTTAAAATGTTACTTGGGCTACTATCTACTGTAGATTTCCACAGACGCAAGGTCAGACAAAAATCCGGATAACACTCCACATAAATCTGTTTACCTCCGACGAGGCGACAGTTCAATTTACAGAAGAACGCCTACACGCGCAGAGCAGCCTAAGGTCTAGCAAGGTTTTTTGTTTTGAAGTCTGGGATTGTAGATGATTGAATGAGCTGGAGTTGGTCAGGGATCTGTATTTGGCCGTCTACTGTACTAACGTAAGGTTTAACCAGGGGTGTTTTTATTTAATACTTGGCCAGCCTTAAATATCTGGTTATTGATGATAACTGAAACTTTAGGGCCTCGATATTATCTTTTGTTTCCGGACTTTATCCATTATTTTTTTTCTCTATTTCTTCATTTGAGAGCCTAAGGTTGCTTAAGGCAGCATAAAGCCCAAAAAAGTTTCGGTTTATGTGTTGTGATTAACGCTACTGTGCGCAGATTCGATTGCCCGTTTCCGTTTCAATTATAAAAAAAAACCATTTCACGCTGACCCCACATTGGGCGCCCAGTGTCGTTGGAATTTTCAATTTGGGTACCCATTTAATAGTTGAGTGGGCTCATAGTCCGATACGTAAATTCCCTTTTTATCGAAGACTACTGCATTCAGTAGGAATCGAACAGGGGCCCAGTTCATAGAAGACGAATGTGCTAATCGTTGCGCCATCCGGACAACTAATAAATCAAAACCAACCCAACTCAAAAATCTCCAATTTGGTGACTAAACTGAGTGTGGAAATTATAATTTCCGCATGGAGAAAATGTAAGTAAATGCGGAGATTTTTATATCGAAATCGGATAGAACATAATTCGTAAACTTATCTGAACGAAATCTACAGCTCGCCAAAGCTCTTCAGAATTGGATTGGATGCAAATCGCAAACAAATTGGGGGGAAATCTGAAACGATATCGTATTGGAGGCAAATCGCAAAGAAATCAGAGCGGAATCTAAACCGGATCTTATCGTCTAAACTGATCTTAAAATTTAGTTCACGGTGCTATAAGTACAGTGAGCGTATGGAGGATCTGAAGTTTGATAAACAGATACAGTCATAATTTCTAAAAAATGTGAAACACAGTAAATAATTACCTTGGGAAAATTCTCTGATACGGTGTGCCATTATGGCGGTTTTTTCTCGGTGTAAAAAAAATACCTTTTGTGCGGATACTATTTTCACACCTACTATATATGTGAATTTCAAAATATCGCGAATGGATTAAATATTATCCATCAAAGTGGTGATTATCTATACGGCGAATGTGCAATTTTTATTCAAATCGAAAAAAAACTCGGACAACAACTGATGATACAGTTGGATTTGAATCCTCGAATGGAAGAATGAATACATCGTACTGACGCCTCAACCTACTAAGTCAACGACTCACTGATATGCAGATACGAGTTTCGCAAGAGCAATAGAGCTAATAATATGATATAACATCACGCATTCAACTGATAACTCTGGTTCGGTTTCTTTCGATTATGTTTACGAGTTTTCGGTAACCATATAGTTTTTACACCACCTGTGAAACAAATACATCAAGTAAAGGTATTGAATTTTAAACCCCAATTGTGCGGTGTATTCTGGGAGTATTGATTCACCGAATTATATTATCCAGCAACTGATGTTAAAAGGAGACAACATTTTTTTACAGTGTATCCTCTAAACGAATGTAATAATTACCTTAAAATGTCACTCCAATCGGGCTGCTGGAAACGTGCTCCCGGTCGTGCTGCATGCAATCGGCACGGTTCCTCAACTACGCACGCTTTTGGTCCGAATTCAGCTACGATTTGTTTCACCGCAACGGATGCATCTATTGCTGTATTTGATATTTCATCGAATGCAACATCCCGCCGAGACCTTGATTTGTATGTATCTGAAAAAAAAAATGAAAAAGCAATTCAATCGTTTTTGGTAAATTTAATGATAAATTTTAACTAATATGTAGTAAGAATTGCAACAGTAATCCAGATCGTGGAATTTCGGTTAATCTTAGCGTGACAAAATGAAATTAAATTTGAATTTTCTATTATATGAATTTCAAGATGCTGGAGTTTATTCGAACTTTGTCGCGGGTTTAAAAATACTAATATTAAGCTTGAAATGCCAGGTAACATCTCAAATATTACACTTGTACAACCATTAAACATGCGAACTTCAACGGAAGTGCAGAAAGCAGAAATGAAAAGGTTACAGCAGTAACTAATGTTCGTATTATTGATTTTCTTTTTATATTTATATATTGAATGGCTTTGTACTATTAATTTTTGCCTATTCTGCCTTTTAGGGTTGGGTTTTGTAGTAAAAACAAAACCCTTATGAAATCGGTCACACGTCCGTCTGTCTGTCTGTCAATGAAATATTTCACGAATCGCTGAAGCTACACGCATGCAATTTGAAATTGGGGGGGGGGGGGGGGGGTCCCGTAGAAGGAAAATGAAGGTCAAAAATTTTGTTTGATTTGGTTTAGGCAAGTGGAGTATCGTAAGAAAGGTCATTTTCTTCTTCAAATTTGAAAGCAGAATAAAAGAGGGAGAAGGAAAATTATGAGATCATCAGTTTGTAATGAACCATATTCTGGTCTGGTATTGGTGCTTCCACCGGGAGATTGAAGGTAGCACCTGATGAGTAGTGATCTGTTGGTGGTACGAAACCAGAGACCGAGGATTCCCTTACACCCGGGCCCCCATGCGAGCACATCCGCGCCGTCCGGCAACCATTCCATCTTTATCGCCCAATTTTTTTCATTATTCCCCATTTTGGCTCCCATGTTTGTGTTGCCTTCCCCAGGCCTATGAATTTTTATTGATACGTAAACGACAGGGTCAGCGCGAAAACCCCGCCCACGTCTCCCGAGCTGAGCTACAGTAGCATAGGTCGCTGAATAGCTCATTTCTTCGCCAGATGGCTTGGTCCAACCTTCACGGCCATTATTGTTGTTAATTGCCTTGACCCCTCCAGGGCCATGGGGTCGTCATGTCCCCCTTTTCTGCATTTCGAGACCGTTACATTTAGAAATATGGAAATTCACAGAAAAGCGGCATTTCACTAGCAAATGGAAACTAATTGGATTTTGATATCTCGTCGGATTATAGTACATTTCTATGGTTGCAGTTAGCAAATTTCTGCACGCATTAAACACATGTCAGGTCAAAAATATTGATGACTAACAATAATCAATACCATAGGCAACAGTATCTCTAAGTTTCGTTGCAATCTTCAGGTACAAGATGAAGTAAAGTCGAAAGGTTGTACTATACATAACAACTTGTTTTTCAACCCTTTCAGACCCCATGGTCATAATTATGCACACCAACTTTAGGCCTCCATATCTGTCTTTGCATTGCATATTCAACATTTCGGATAAATTGTGTCGAATCATGACATTAAAAAGACAATACCGTTACGAGTTGCCAATTAAATGCAATTGCTTTAGAATTTCGCTCATTTATGGTGTAGCAGTAGGGTGTCAAGCAGCAGGTTAGGACCAAGTAAGTTCAATTAAAGCTATTAGGAAATTAAACTAGTAACTGGAACTAAGGCGTGGATATGATATTAGAAAGGATAAAAGTGTTTGAGAAATGATAATAGTGGCATACTGGTGTGTTGGGGTTTTGCATTTTGATGCAAACCAACCCACAATATATATGTGCACAATTATACACAATGGTTCTCAAACGTCAATTTCTTAGCAAACTTTTTTGAAACTTTTGCTCTTTATTCCAAAAAACCAGCAATAAGTTTAGTTGGGATTCCGACTCTAAGTCGCGGAATTTTTGTGTAAAGTCGGGAAAAACTCATGCAACAGGAAGAGGTGACGTCCAAATAGTACTCTAAGTACACCATAGCCTACAACGAAAAAAAACCATAAGATACAAAAAGGAAGTTCGGCCGTTAGCAGACATCCAATGTGATATAATAAGTCATCTTTCATATTTAGATGGAAACACAGAAGCAAAGCGTTGCAAAAATGTACATTTCTATTACAGCAAATAGAAGGTACATCTATCTATACTTATAAAATGAAACCGGAATATAGAGGGCTACGCCCGCAATCCGAGGGTTTTGTAGCAAGCGCTTATTTGGCTATAAATATCGGTTCCTTGCTCTTCTTGATACCATTCAGATGCAAAAAAAAAACATAATTAAAATGTCTTACTCGCTTAAATTTTACATGCCAATCCATATTACGTGATTGTAACGAAACTTAGAACATATTTATGCCTAAGGTGTTGGTTATCGTTGGCCATCAGTACTTTTGACCTCGAACGTGGTTAAGGCATGCAGGGGTGTGCTAACTGTAACTATAGAAATAAACTATTTTATTATTGACCTATTCTGAGAAGATATACAGATTCCATTATTTTCCATTTTTTTCGGAACCCACCTTCCTGTAAGTTTTCATAATTCTACAATAAGTATAACGGTCTCGAACTGCAAGGGGAAGGGAACAAGTTACGAACTAATATTTTCTCCTCCCCCAATGTTCCCCTTTCTACAAATTTCAAGAAATTGCGAAAAAATAGAATGTACTCAACATTACCTTTCTCACGACACCTCACTTGGCTATACCAGTCGATAAAAAAAATTAACCTTAATTTCGCCTCTATGTGGACACCGCCCCCTCCCCCTCCACCCGCTTAAGTTGTATTAGTCAGCGCCCCAACCAATCTTTACCCTTTCAAAAATGATTAATTAAATAACTGCAATTCGCACTACGAAAAACAACATGAAAGTAATACTCACACCTATGAGGCCGGTAGGTGTATTTTTTGTGTGGATAGTGTCAAAATGCCTAACTTTAAATCAATGTACTATTATTAAATATTATGTGATTCTAATGAAACTTCGAGACATTATTGCCTATAGTGTTGCTTATCATTGACCATCAATATTTTTGACCTGTGATGCGTTTAAAGGGTGCAGGGGTGTGCTAACTGCAACTATAGAAATGTACTATTATCAACCTTTTTTGATGAGATATCAAAATTCTACGATTTTTAGTTTTCTGTACTAGTAAAATGCCGCTTTCCTGCAAATGTTCATATTTATAAGTATAACCGTCTCGAAATGCAAGGGAAGGGGGGGGGGGACAAAGTCGGATCACATATTTTCCCCTCTAACTCTGTTCCCCTTTTTTCAAATTTGACGAAGGTACCAAAAATGGAATGTACTCGGTGTTACCTTTCTCATGATACCCCACTTGCTTATACCAGATGAAAAAAAAATTTTGGCCTTCATTTCCCCTCTATGGGGACGTCCCCTTAAAGTCAGCCTATTACAACGAATCGCTTTCTCCAGCGAATAATAGTAATTCTACATATTCCCACAAAATTTCATATTTGTAGCTTCAGCGGTTCATGAGATATTTCATGGACAGACGGACAGACAGACGGACGCACAATTTGAAAAATAATTTCTAAAAAAAAAAGAAAATTTGACATTTGGAAATTAGTTTGTATTTATTTACAGCCGAATAAAGGTAAATTTTGAATTATTACAATTTTGTTTCTATTAATTTCAGTGACGCTTTAGTAGAATTGGGCTTAATTATGCACATGCCTTAATTTCTAAAAAAAACACATTTCTGACAAAACAAAAGCTCTAACGTATATATTATCTCCCAAAAACAACTCTGTTGTAAAAAAAAATCCCGCCAAAAAAAATCATCAGCCGCAAAAAGGATTGAAATGAACATAATTCCGCCAAAGGGCTCGTAGCTTTTCGCCTCGCTCTATGGTATGCATATTGAACCCTGATTAAATTAGTTAATTTCTTTCAACGCTGATTGGCGGGGAGTTTTCTGAGCTTAAGCTCTGATGCCAAGTATTATCTCCTCGCCTGGATTCCTTTATAAAGCTCCCTGCCTTATAAAAGACTAGAGATGCACTGCAGGCAAGAAGTGATCAATGGGCAATATCTGTATTGTGTGCGAAGCACAGATCAGAGCAGAACAAGAATTGCACGCGTCACACTTACAAAATTGCTCTGAATTTTTAATGTAATGGTTATGATTATTGTTCTGCACTTGATTTCCACTGCACAAAAGAAAAAACCAGCTTATACATAGTTTTTGCTCCGTTCTTCTCTTTAATTAATTCATTTTCCGTTATATTGAGCAGCTTTTGTTTAATTTACTTAATTTTTCAATTCAGTAAAATCATTCCATGTTCTTAAGATCTTCCTATTTATCTGTTTTTATTTTAAGCAATCTCCCCGCCAAACAGCGTTAAAAGAAATTGACTAATTTAATCAGGGTTCAATATGTATACCCTAGAGCGAGGCGCAAAACTACGAGCACTCTGGCGGAATTATGTTAATATCAATCATTTTTACGGCTGATAATTTTTTTTTTGGCGAATTTTTTTTACAACAGAGTTCTTTTTGGGAGATATCACATCTTTTTGCAATAAATGGATGCAAACTAGCCAAATGTAATTACTGATTACATTTTGCTTCACAATTATACTGGAATTGAAAACAACGGCATTCATACTCCAAACGTGTACTATCTGAAACGATTTATTTTTAAAATTTTACTGACTTTTATAAAACTCTCCTAGCACCCTCCACACATTAGAAAAAAATCATCTTACATCATAATTCGTATCTCATATGCCATAAATGAAATTAAATACTATATAATACCACACAGCATGTTTTTTTTCCGGACATCCAAAGATGAAACCATAAGCATTCAGTTTCAATTTTTTCATCACACTTTTCATACATGCACTTGTCACAAGCCACGACCACAACCATGAACTCGTAGTGATCATCGCACAATTTTGTATGGATCTCCTCACCCGCACGACGCACGGACTATTGCATCCGTCGTCGTCACTACTTACATATATAATCAGTTGTTTGCGTCTCTCTCTGGTAAATCTCATGTACATTTGCCAGAGAGGGACGCAAACAGCTTTTCGTGGACATCCGTTGGCACGCGATCTCTGCGAGTAATTTGCTGTTGGCTCATTGAAATTATCAAAAAAACTTAAGCGAGAAACTCTGAATTGTTACGAGAAACTATATAAAATTTCACATTTTCGGATGTATCTTTTTATATACTATACTGCACGGATCAGAGCAAATGATAGCCTATGCACACCTTTGGCACACAGTCAATCCGTGGGAAAAGAAGGCCGACCACGATACGCTCCATACGAGACTGTAGCCCTGTCAAAGGACAACAAGAACAACGAGAACAAGAAAACAAAAATAGGGATTGTTTTTCCTTGTATCGAAATCAAATTTGCAAGATTTCGTAAGACGACCGGAAACAATAACCATATTAAATTTGAGCCCGAACAATCACCCGGGGCCGGAGCTACAGAGTTCCGAAATCTCGTACTTGATGTGTGGCGTAAACATAGTCTTGGTCACTTTTCCTTTTATTTTCGATTTTTTCGTGTTTCTTTGGCGAGCGGGACGCTCCCGCGTCTCCAGATGCACTAGAAACAATACTATTCAAACAAAATATTTTTCCCATCGCTAGAAATAAATCGGGTCTGAAGGGGTTAATTGCTGTAACCAACCAGTGAATAGAAAAATTCTGACAGATTATTTTCTATTTACGGTTCCTAAAAAATTACATACATATGATCGCTATCTTTAAAAATTTGTACCACTTACCACCCATGAATTGTCTAAAGACCCATATTTTTTTTTTTGTCTAAAGTCATATACACTCCACACAAGATTTTACAAAATCTCGGGATTTGACCAAATCTACCTCCAAATTAACTAGATTATCCATACATTTGAGAGATTCTCAAATCTAGATTTGGGGTGAGAATTTGAATAAAACTCGTTTCAAATCTCGCCGAATTGCTCTCTCTCTGCCATTAGCTGATTAACAATTATCTCAGTAATCGAATTTCCTTCTCCTCCAAAAATGTTAAGGTATTCATCGGTTTCAGGATTTTCAAATCGATCTAGATTTGAGTGTCTGGTGTGTGTATGGTATAATGAACCATATAATCTTTACCTAAAAACTTCTCACAATTTAACGAGGAAGTTTTCTCTCGGGTAATGATCAACTGTTTGAATTCATATTTCAGCACAAGTCGTAAGTATTAACATTTTTTGTCTTCCATGTACCGGTAATAGCTATGTAAACTGCGATTTAAGATATGCGGGCAAACTACTTTCCCTGAAAGATGAACTGCACGTACAACAAAGCGCTTTATCCCCTGTCAACAGATATTCCAAAATGTTATAATAATGTAGACATTATGTCATCTACTGTATTGCTTCACAACATTTTCACACATTGGTAACTACTCGTACTACCTATATGGTCGCAGTGGTCAGTCAATATGGAATGTCTGCAATCAGCCTTGAACTACCTAGTCGAATTCATATTCAATGACCAGTGCAAATTATTTTCTTCGATACAATATTTCGGTGGCTACGTGATTTGTGTATGGTTCAATGAAAATTTGTTAAACGAACATACGGGTGCACATTATAATTTGAGCAATTTGTCTGATTTAATATGTTTATGTAATTATACGAACTTGATCGATCGTTGAAATGATATGATATACGAAATGGATATACCGATCAAAATGTGTCTTTTGTTTTAATAGTTAAGTAACTATCTGAACTGTGTTTCAAGTTCATAAAAATTTCGTTTGTTTGGGATATAATATTTACCAGTATTTATTCAATATCGCATATTAAAGGCAGCGCTAAGATATTGACGTAAGGTTTGAATACCGTTAGAAAATCTATATTAATTTTTCCAAGTACTCGTAGGAAAAATTGACATTTTACTATTTTATTTTTATTCCAATGGTTGTATGAGAAAAAAAAATAGTAATCATTTATTAAATTAAATTTATATGGGCATTACCCCGGCCACACACTATCGAAAACGAACTTCTAACCCAAGCCACACACACACTTCACACAAATCTGAGGAAAATTGTCCACTTGTACAATATTCGTGAGTTCGTGTTCAACAATGTGTGGCCGCCATTAGCTGCCCTAACAAGTTTGTTATTAAGAAATACGTGTAATATGAATTAATAAGGAATCATTCGTATTTTTAATAGGCAGCTAATGTCAGTTAATTAAAAATTAGTTAGTTCTAGAAGTTGCATTCAGTCGTATCGGTCGAAGTTGTTGTAAGTTGTCAGCTATTGATTGGATCTACAATATTTTCGCAAAAGCCGTCAATTTACTATAAATATAAACGCTGCAAACATATTATAATTAGATTATAAGAAGGCGCATACCTACATCTTTACATTTGTGGGCCCAACTGCATCTTTACTTCAGTCCAAATCTTTGCATACATTGTTTACTCTCGGTTCGAGGTTAAAATATATAATGGTTGCTCGCCATTTCATATTAACTTCGTTGAAATTGCTCTTAAATTTACTTGTGGGCCGTTTTCACAATGTCTGATTATCTGTAATGGATTTGGGAATTGGTTCTCAAGATGAGCACCAGAGTATGCTTAAATTACTTCCCGAAAAGTAATAATTATTTAAAATTTAATTAAATTAATTTAATTTTAATTTACTGATACTTTACGCTATATAGGAAAAGTAATTAACTATTTTGATTTTAATTACTCAAAAATTTTGAATTAATAAATGCTCTCTTAATTACTTATGAAAAGTAAGTAAATAGTGACCATTACTTTTTAAATACAATTCTTTTCATGAGAAAGCAATTACTACTTATGAATTACAATTGCTATTTCTAAAAAAGTAATTATTACTTTTGAGTTACGCATAAAGCTCCACCGACTCAAGTTTTCATATTGTGAATTGATTTCATTATTTAATTCACCTCGAATCCGGAACTAGTTCAAGTCTCGCAATACATGCTAGTTGAGAGCACTAAACTCACATCGGCCCATTTGCTTCCCACACTATGCAGAGGCCGGTCGTCAATTCGGCGGTGATTTTCTAAATATTCTCACATTAAACGAAAAAAAAATCTCTACAGACTTTTAGCATCGACAAGAACTACTTGAGTTGCATTACGCCAACTCCAGATTTTTGGCTTTCGCATACGACGGAATAAAATAAATAGGATATAAATTTGCAGAATTCACAGATAAATTAGGAACAACACCGATATATTTGAATTTAAAATCCGCCGCTGGAACTCGCTATCCCTGGGATTATGTGATAAATTAGTATTTCTCTGAGAAAGTTATGAAATACTATTAATAATTAAAAGGGTTAGGTCACATATTGCATAAAAAATATGTGTATCTATCATCTATTTGGCGCCACTTAGACCTCAACGTTGTCGGACTTTGGCAGCTTAAACACATTAAAATTATTTGAAAGCCGTGAAATAGTGAAATGGAATGTTTATTTAAAAAGAAATAACAACGAAATAATAATAAATAAAATGGCATGACTCGTGACATGTAATCCGTGGTGCACAGTGCTTCGGATGTGACCTTAAAATCGGTGCAGCACTTTTACCAAATATCTTCGACTATCCTATCGGCATGAATGTGTAATTGCCAAAACTTATTCTTAACTCGTATTAATTAAATTACAAATTAAAATTTCGGCACTGGCCTAGGCGCGAAAAGTTTTATTATGTTGCAATTGCTAACCTTGGGATATCAGTTCACTAGTGAATATGTGTACAGTGCCTGTATATGGTGGCCGCCGCTTATTGGAATCATTTCATCTTTTTTATACCCTTCACGGATGTGTAGGGTATATTGACTTTGTTATGAAGTTTGCAACGCACAGAAGGAACCATCTCCGACCATGTAAACTATATATATATTGTATTAAGCTTTGTTCGTCTCTCTGTCTGGTTCTATGCAAACTAGTCCCTCTGTTTTAAAGCTATCGAGCTGAAATTTTGAAATTTTACAAAGCCTTCTTTCTATTGCACGCTGTAAATATGTTGGAACCAACGGAATCGGACCACTACGTCATATAGCTGCCATAGGAACGACCGGTCCAAAAATTCGTCTTTGTAAGAAAAACTTTTATATTTCTGAAGATATCTTTTTAAAATTTCAGACTAATGAATACTATCTTTAGTCAAAATACATTTCCGAATTTGTGGTTGTCTTTGGAGGAACAGTGCGTTTGGGATGAAACTATACATGTAAGATCTTTTGGAGGAGATCCCCCTTAAAATATCGTTATGATGTGAAATCAGCTGATTCTATCGATCTCAAAATAGGTCCATTTGACTTAGAATGGCCAAATACTTTAGAGTTTATTGATTTTTATACCCTTCACGGATGTGATAGGGTTTATTAACTTTGTCTGAAGTTTTCAACGCACAGAAGGAAGCATCTTCGACCATATAAACTATATGAGACTAGTCGATTAAGCTTTGTCCGTCTGTCCGTCTGGTTCTATGCAAACTAGTCCCTCAGTTTTAAAGCTATCGAGCTGAAATTTTGTAGAAAGCCTTCTTTCTATTGCACGCTGTAAATATGTCGGAACCAACGGAATCGGACATCTACGTCATATAGCTGCCATAGAAAACGACCGGTCCAAAAAATAGTTGTTGTGAGAAAAACTTTTCTATTTCTAAAGATATCTTTTTCAAATTTCACACTAATCAATATTATTTTCAGCTAAATCATATTACTGAATTGAAATCGGACTACTCTGTCATATAGCTGTCATAGGAACGACAGTTCCAAATGCAAAATTTTGTTAGAAAACTTTTTTGTTTCTGAAGAAATCTCCACCAAATTTCATATTATTCAATCATATTGACTGCGAAACCACGCTCCTAAATTTGGTTGAAATCAGCCCACTATTTCATATACCTCTCATAGGAACAGTGAAATTGGAACAAGTTTTACTACTAATTTCAAAGTGGCAAATGCATCATAAGTCATATCTTTCACGCGAAGCGTGAAGGGTATCATGCAGAAGGCTAGCTTGTGTTTTTATTGTACGAGTATTTTTATTATTATGCGGCGATCGCATTGAGGACATCTTGTTCCGTATTCGGAAAAGAAAATCCATAATCTCAGCGAATCATAAGAATAAAATAAGGAAAACGCCGAAGTGCTGCTCATTCAGCTCATGTACTATATTTGAATGGGGCGACCGGTAGCGCACTGTGTTGAGGCTTCAGTCTCCTGTCTGACTACCGTCGTTTCGGGTTCGAATCCCGTCCACGACGCCGTTCGTGGCCATGGATGTGCAGGAGGTGCATGCTGGCAACTGCATTCTCTGAAACCAATTTATGCCAACGAAACGTCAACTGGGCCACATGGAATAGTTGACGCGCTATGCCCCAAAAGGGGTTAGGGCAATTGAGTATCTTATTCTATTTGTGAGTCGTCACTATAGATTCCAGCAAAGACCTGGATGGTTTCTTTTTAACGATTCAAGCATTTTGCAATTATTTCACTCCATTAAGCTGCTGATTCTAAAAAACGAAATGCTGTTCATTCATGAGCAGCAACCATTGCCGTTATACTTTTTTTATTTGACTTTTAATCGCTTCTAAAATAAGTATTGCATCAAGCGTCATAGATTTAATTTGCTGGTAAGTTTATGTCAGCCATTGGGCACAACCTCGACTGGGCAGTTAAATCGAGTAATATTAGTGTGTGTATCAGTTGAAACTGCAAGAACTTAACCAATTATATTATATGTACCCATGTATGAACGGCCAAGCGGCCAAGGCCCGACGTCAGGCTGTCGCACCACGACGATGCTGATGTATAAACGAATCTCATTGTCCCTGACAATTAATAGAAAGTTTATTTATCTATTAAATATTTGAAATCTTCGAATGAAATTTGAATTTAGATATTGGAACTGAATTTTGTATGTATACCTTTAATAATTATTTCAAAAAATAAATATGTACTATAGGTATATGTCTGAATAAACTGTAACACTAAAGTTTTCAGCCACCTAACCACCATGTCTTTTTAATACGTAATGGGTAAGTAATTTTAGTAGATTGGGGAATCTCGAATATAATTATGGTGCAGGCTCCAGGTTAATGGATGGGTTGGGTCTAATAATGCGCCCCAGTCATACAAGTCCCGTGACTCACACTCTCGTTCCATGTAGCAATAATGGAATCTTGTAAAAAAATTTTTTTGACATGATGGCATCTATCTCTCTCTTTCCTTGTATTCGAATGTAATCTCTTGGGCTGATGTGTGATAACTAATGTGAAGTCGTAGTGCAGTTGTGCTAGGGAGTAACAACTCTCCCAAATCTCGCCGTAGCTGACTAGCCAACAAGCACACGTTCCCTAGCTATATAACTGCGAGGTACACTTCAGCTTTTGGTGGATTTCTAACATCTCTCCGACACCCAAACTACCAAGTTCGTTACATATCCTATAGGTGAACACTAAGCGGCACACATCCTCCAGTTAAAAATTTATTGGACGATAATTAAAAACAGCTGATACGGGCTGCTGATATTTTGACAGCAAGAGCTGTTCACGTTTGCACATTCAAATGAGACAATTTAACCGGTCATAAAGAACAAAGTTCGGGAAATTCATTTGATGGAAGAGGATTTGAGACCAACTCAACCGCAAATTAATGCTGGGAGACGGTACATTCGTTGAACAGAATAGAACAGGCAGCAGAATTCTGCCAAGAAAATCAGCTGATTTTCTATTGTATATTTTGAGCGTTAAAAACACTTGGGTTTATTTTGTGTCCCGGATAGCCAACTGGCAGTTTAACCAGATATTGAGAAAACTAGCCTACATATGTCACAACTATTGACACATTTGGTGGCAACAACTTTCATGATTCTAAAAAGTGTCCACTCCTCCTTTATTTTTTGTATGCCTTTTATGCCAGTTTACCAGACCTCATAATATCTAGGCTGCAATTCCCTTATATCTACCTTTCTCAATGATTTGAGAAACAACAACCCAGTGGTAAAAAATTACCCGCCAAGTAAGGCTCCATAGCCGAAAAAGTGATTGATACACTGCGTTTCACTTGAAATAGCACACTCTATACATTAAATTTCTTTTCTCAATATCTTTTGAAAAAATGAAGACAACAGATATTTTGTATTTTTTATTTGTAGTTTGATTAGCAATCTTTAATTTAAAGTAAAGAGAATTTGAATTTGTTAAACAGTTATTAAAATCTAAGAAAGTAAAACACCAAAGAAATAGAAAAGAAGAAATGGAAAATGTTTGAGGATGACTGATCAGAAAAGTTTATGAGTCTGGTAAACAGTTTTCAACAAAAACTGAACTAATTGAAGCCATTCAGCAATCGTGGCTACCATTTCCCTTGCTTACATCAAGAGTTTGTATGATTCCCTGCCTTATAGGATCTACGAGGTTATTTCAAACAGGGGAGGCTCAGCCCATTACTAAAATTGCTGATTTCAATTCAAATTGATCTCAAATTGCATTCTGAACAATAATAAATTATCTTCAATGCGTAAAAAGTTAATTAATATAAGTTAAAAAAAAAGTGTCCTATTCAAGTGAAACAGAATTCATGCGCTATTTCTTTGGTGTTTTACTTTCTTAGATTTTAATTAAAAGACTGTTGAACAAATTCAAGATTTTTATTTCAAATTAAAGATTGTTAATCAAACTACAAATAAAAAAATAAAATACAAAATATCTGTTGTCTTCATTTTTGCAACAGATATTGAGAAAAGAAATTTAATGTATAGAGTGTGCTATTCAAGTGAAACGCAGTGTATGTATACAATCACGGTCACGGCAAGGAACCCTGATTCCTGTAGTAAGTGCCTTAAATTGTTATGTATTTCCTTTTAACGTTATTTGAAGGGCTTTGTGAGCTAAACATAAGATGCCAAGTAATCTAGTCTTTTCGTCTGGGTTTTTGCGAGAGTATCCTGGATGTGTAGATGCGTTATAGAGCCGATAACTTGCCCACATGAAGTCAAGCTTCGGCTGGAGGGCAGGAAATATTCACTTTCATAGAACACCAGAGTGTTTCAAGCCGAGATCCCGTGGCCTAGATAGCTTTTAGCGGAGAGAGGTGATATGACGTCGGTACTAATTTTTTTTTTGTGCTCGAGGCAGGAATTGAGCCCCTCATCTCTTGAGATAAAATCAAATCTCAATGCGTAGACCCACCACAATTGTCCTTTTAAAAGAAACTTGAGTATATATCAAACCATATTCCCTGTGATTTAGCTGATGAATTTTTCAATATACACGGTGTCCCCTCGGGCGGAAAATACTGATAGGGTGGATAGTTTAGTTTATTTAAAACTACAAGATTTTTTTCCCATTTTTCATTTATAGCCTGAACTACCTGTTAAGGCTGAATTAAATTTGTTTCATCTCCAGACCATGTTTTTTCCTTTAATGCATATTGTTCAAAAAATTTTAAATCCAAGTGTGGGGGTTGACACTTTAATCCTCCCTTACCTACGTCCCTGCCGAGATAAATCCAATTGAATTTTTGGGAAGAAGTGGCGTTCTCTGTGCTATCTGCATGAATGATATAGTCAAGTAACTATAATAGTAGAAATTCGTGAATGAATGTAGAAAGGACACTGTCCTGGCAGTTGCCAGATTTTCTAAAACATTTCTCAAAAGGGAACATGAGCCTACATTTTTGGTGCTCGTTTACCCACACTGTGGAGCGGCGCTGCAGCTGACAACACCCCGCCAATTGACAATACCCGTTTTCTCTTTCCGGTATGGATATTGTTCTCGAATGTTGAAAATATGAATTGTCGTAGTTTGACTATAAGGCCGCGTTTAGCTAATATGCGGCAGCCGCCGCGATTTACAAATTTACATTGAATTTAAATGTAATCTCGCCGCTCAACAAATCGCGGCGGCTCCATGTTCCATTTAAATTTAATGTAAATTTATAAACAGCAGGCAGCTTCTAAACGCGGCCTAACAAAGTCCCAGTTCCTAAATTTGGCTTGTACTATGTATATTTGAAAATTAAGCCATGCAAATTTATACTTACTTGGATTTAGTGAGTAAGCCAATTTTTTCACAAAATTCGTTAACCTGACGGACAGAGCAATGACGGGAAATCCAATTAATTGCACAGGCAGCTCAAAAGTTTGCTCTTCGGCAAGAGCTCTTCCGGTGCTGTCTAGCGTAAGTAGCAGCATACAAATGGCAGGCATAGCCAGTGTCGATAAAATACTAACTCGCATGGTGTACGCGTTAATCAAAATATTATAATGAAGAGAACACAATCACAGGCACACACTTTATGAATAAATTTTAATTGCTTTTTGTCCTTTTTCCCCACTGAAATTCGGCCACAATATCGAAGCACGTTTGAAAGTGTGAAATTAAAGGAAGAACGTAAAAAAATATGTATCTAGCACGTATGCCAGGACAATTTGCATATCACATAGCACAACACAGATTGGTTTTTAGTTAATTTATTTAGCAATACGCCAACGCATCGATGGATTTAACCGAAAAAAACGTAAAACCAAATTTCGCGCCTTCGCTAAGATCACAGTACCGCCATATATGAACTTCCAATTTACTATGGACCCGTCACTCTAACCCAACTGAAATTTTTTTTCTGTATACCGTCCGCTGAAGAGTAAACAACAAAATAAAGTCGTCAACAAACAGGTGAAAGTAATTTAAACTTCTTATGCGTCAAAGATTGTTGGATTATGAAATCTCAGGGTGGTCATCCGGATATGGTACAAGTAAACCAACAGCAAGCAGTTCGTCTATTCGCGCAGCCTGCTTCTGGTGCCTTGTGTGCAACTGAGCGTCTTGAGAAACCTGTTCACAACTTGGATTTGACGAAGACATTGCTGGCCGGGTTTTTGGTACCACGGCGATCAGCGTAAATTCCATAACAACCAACCGCCGATGGTGGCGCTTCCAACTTCATCTGGTTTCTTGTATATCAGCGGATCACAAGTCACTTGACTACGACTCCCCCCCAAACCGGTGGCGGACGCAATCCTCAGCAAATAGTAAGTATGTAAGTTGGTCATCCATGACTAAGTATGTATGTATGTCTTCAACCTCGTCAAGCCAAAAGGCATTTACCACCAATTGCTGTGCAAGAAGAGATTATGTAATTTTGGCAAGGTAGTTTGCCTAGTATTTTATCGTTGCTGTTGGTTACAGTGAATATCATTATTTATGCTGCATTTTAAATCCAGATCACCGGCATGTGAGCTGGAGGCAATTTCAATAGAATGCAAACGCAACTGCAACCTGAACTAAAACCAGACTTTGTTGAAAGTGAGTTTATGCGTGTTGCATGTTGCCTTTTAATTATTATATGGTATACTGATATCAATGGGAAATATTAAGATAAATTATGAATATTAACCCTAGAGAGACATGCTTATTTTACATAAGTGGTAATGCCGGAAACGACACATAAAGTTTCACATTCAACCGCGGTGGCGTTGCCGTCGCAAGTAGGCTCTCGATAGCAAAATCTCGTATATCGTGAATACTCCAATTGGAGACGTCATCAAGTACATATTGTCGTTCATAATTTTGTGCGCAATAAAATTAAGTGTTATATCTGTAACCAGTAGTGTAGTGTTTCTCTTGGTAAACTACATAACTTTTCGGGTCATACATTGTCGCTGTCCAACAATAAGTAGCATATCTCTACACTGACGCACTTGGTGACCGTGTCCGTTCGGTCACTGCCCAACGATCTAAAGAATGGAGGTTCGATCCTCGGAGAGAACAAAAACTGCATATGGGTACTAATAGGACTCCCACCGCGCTCCGAGCTTTTAATCTATCTTTACATTGGTGATCCCGACGTGAGCCCAGGGTTTTCCTCAACAAAATATGTCTACGCTTGAGGGAAATTCGTAGTAGGGTCATTACTCATCGGAAAACCGAACATCGTTCGTTCACAAGGAGCTAAAGTTTTCCTCGCATGTTTTTGTCAGAGAGGACTTCGTAAAAAAATCATTGGAAGGTCGTTCATTGGTCTCCACCGTATCATTCAACGGATTTCGCCCACGGTGTTCAAGGTCGATATCAAAAGACGAGAGGCTAACATCTCCACCGAATGATTAAAGACCACTTTCTTGGAATGCTATTCTGACAATCTGCCATCGTGACCTCAACATATTAAGGCGCAGACTTTTCAACAGCATACCAACGCATCACATCTTTGGTCAACTATATAACTTTTCCGGTTGCACATTGTCGCTGTCCAACAATAACTAGCGTATCTGTACATATGTATGTATAAAGGACATGCAGAGTTTTGAATGGTGACACTTGTTCATTACCTAAAAGAAGTCTTAAATATACGATTAATTTTGATTATTTCGTTTTCCTTCATATTTAACAATACATATATGGGCCTTGGCGGTCTAGGTAATTTTCCTCCAATCATCTCTCTCCAATGACCTCATCGTCCAATTTTGAAAGTAGGTCTATGTTCGCACGAGCTCAGCTATCCCATCGAGGTCGCGGTCTTCATCGAAACCTTGATCCGTGGATGCTACCTTTCAAAATTTGCCTAGGCATTCCGATGTCGTCCATGCGTTGTCCATGTCCTACTCAATTCAGACGTTGTAATTTGATGATTTTCACCTCATTGTAAAGGCTATACCGGATACCACCACACGTTGATATTTGGGTCCTGTTGCAGATGTGCGTCGACTGACTCTCATGATCATGAAATGAAGCAGAAACTAAACCTGGTAGGTTAGATATGAGTATCTCCTGAATTGGGGCGATGAGACCAATGCAGAATGCACTGGAGTAATGTTGAGGACATTTTGACTCCTTTGGTTAAGACAAAAGGACCCTTTTGAGCATGGTATGAAAACTTGTGATTCGGTATGGTGAGACCAGAGCACTAGAGTACTGTTGAAAGCACTTTGAGTCCTTTGGTCAGGACAAGAGAACCTTTATTGATAGCACTTTGAGTCTTTTCGGGAAGTAAAAAGGACATTCCTGGCGAGAAAGTGATGTCTAGGCAAGATGGGTATCATATGACTGGGGGTCATGAGCCGAATGCATTAGACTATTGTTGAAGGCATGATGAGCTGCATGCTGGCAAAGTGCATCGCCCGAAATTGGTTTGTGCCAATGAAACGTCAGCTAATGGAGTAGCTGACGCGCCATGCCTCACTAGGAGTTGGGGCAAATGAGTAAATGTCGGTAATTTCTAGATCGAGATGATGACGCCAATCTTGTGGACGTAAGGGAAGTATAGGATATATCAAAAGTTCGTCTTATGGTTATTTATTCTAGTAGCGTAGAATAAGGAAGTGTGACTATTTAGCCTAATGGTGGGCACTGCGACCCTGGAAGGTCGTGTCGTCGTAGCCTTCAGACCATTCCTTAATTATTGGCTTGGCTGAAGTCTAAACCAGAATATGGTTCCAGTCCTATAAAGTTAGACGTTGAGCCTTGCATATCAGGTTCATCCGTTGGTTCATTTCCCATAACGCCGTTGTAACTGGACACCCAGTCCAAAGGGACTTGGTTGTCGGTCGCGAGACATTGGAGAAGCTCACAACACTCTTTCACCAGCCTTGAAGAAAGCCTTTGTGAAGGTTGCGCCTGGCTATCCCGTGTAGATTTCAATTTGAGCGGCTCTAAGTTTCTGCTCCGGAATTATCCTGCCTGGCGCAGACCTCTATGGAACTGATCCTGGCTTGAAAACCATAGGTCAGATCTAATTGTAATTGTGTGGTCTTAACCTGCTCTGCTCTGTATGCATGTTGAAAAAAATCGCTCCAATTATTTTAATTTGACTTCAGTTGCATAGTAGGCAGCGTTTGTAATTATTTAGGACACTTCCTGTCAGCTAGGACCACTGCTGTTACATGCGAGCGGACAAGAGCAAGGCTATAATAGAGTAGGTCTTCTGTATTCCTCACTTTAAAATACTATAATCTTTAGTTAATTTTAGAATCGGTTATGTTACCGTTAAATATGCTGAAAAAGCCCTAAGTGTACGGAAGTTAATACGTACATATTGCAGTGGCCACATACCCTCAACTAACACTGTCAATGATGATCTTCTCATACACATTTGACTTAGCAGAGTAATGTGTAGGATGAATTGCATGGAAGCTATTCGTCATCAAGAGCTATTACACCATTATCGTGTGCACTGTTAAAGACGGAAGTCATATGAAGAGGAAGAATTTACGTTTCTGAGTAGCGCACATCCAACTTACACCGCTGGTTCGAAGCCGCCGTTAAAGGAAAAGTGATCTCCAGTAATGAAAGAGGCAGAGAATTAGATACCTGGTTGGCTATGACTACAATTTTATCTCTTTTGGCAGAAAATATATATCGGCTACCGCAATGACATCAGATGGCATACTTCTGGTATGTGAACCAACCACTAAGTCAGCGAACGTGTAATTCACACTGGCTGCACAACAAGTTCATCGCTCAAGCCACCTGTACGAGTAACAACATCGCCACAAGTATACTACGTGATCGGTTAAGTGTCGGTTTTGCCGGCCTATACCAATATTTATTACATAATATGATTGTTAAATGAATTCATACTCAAATCATGTATTTTGGTTAAATTGATCTTACATCAATTACTGGTATGTAGTTTAAGTTTACGGTGTCGTACGATTGAGTAATTGATGAGCTAACAGCTAATAGAAGCGAGGGCGGTCATTGCACAGTGGTAATTTTTAACAGAAATGCTTAAGCCCTACTAGGTTAGTGTCATTATTATTTATGGGCGTGTGAATGTCAAATGCATATTTGCATAATCTGAATTACTTTAATTTATTGAATTAACTAACAGTAGATTCATGATGTAAAAAAATGTTTCGGAATTTTTGAAACCATATTTGAATTTGACTGACCAAAGTAATTTAACCTTTGCAAAATCACCGACTTTTTTTTAAATAAAAACGCAATAACTCAAAAACTATACCCGGTAGTACATTCTCGTAAAAACTGATTCGTAGCTAATATCCTACCCTAAAATTGGAAAATAGCCCGTAGAAATCAGATGCTTTGTTCACTAGATATAGCTCCAAAAAAAGAAAGATTTGTAGCCCACGATCAACATTTTGCTGTTTTATCTTATTTTCCTCGAGTTTTCACCTATATATTATATTAATTTTATTAAAAATAAAAACTTCCTGTTTTATTGTTAACAATTTGTGTCAACATTATATAATACTAATTTTTACATTTCGGGTCATTTACAGCCTTTTAATTAAAAAAAATAATTTGTTCGCACTTTTCTTATTTGATGTTCCAAGGCCATATCTAATAAACAGTTTATCTGATTTCCACAGGCTATCTTCTATTTTCAGGGTAGGATATTACCTGCGATTCACTCTTTACTAGAATATACTAGCTGGTATAGTTTTTGAGTTATTGCGTTTTTATTTTTAAAAAAAGTCGGTGATTTTGCAAAGATTAAATTACTTTGGTCAGTCAAATTGTTATAACACTATGGTTGCTTGAATTAAGGTAGTTTAGATTCTTGATATATTGTTTCAGTTTGTACATTGTTTAAAAATTCGAGTTTTCTATTTCCCCCCTAACACCACGGACCCCGCCACCATGTTGAAAATGTGCCTAATTGTTTGGCTTGTCCTGTTTCTTTCTAGTATCTCCTGAATTGGTCTTACAAGAAATCTTGTAAATTGTAATGTAATTTATCTACAATTTGAGAGTAAAATAAAGCTTTTAGTTGGTATACTTACCGAGATAGAGCTTTTAAGGCATAAATCGATGCGCAGGCATTTTTAAATTTTTGCTCATAACTACTCTAAAAATGGCCTGAATTGAGAAATACTGGCCACATTAGGCTAACAATCAAATTATCCCCAACTTTTACAGAAAAGCTTTACCAATTGGAGCTTACGTTGCAAAGATCTGTGAGCTTGAAAAGTGATAAAGTGTGATTTTTCTCCGAAGCCTAGAAAATTGTAATTTTTTGATTATCGATTTTGACTACGCTACTGAACCGAATTTCAATTTTGAGCAGTGCATTGAACGCAGAATTTAACAAGCAAGTTAAAAAAAGGGCTCAAATTTCTCGGATTTTCGCCCTCCAAAAGTTAAGCTCACCTTCTACGAACGTGCAAACTCAGTTTGCATGTATTCAGTATCTATAAAAGGAATTAAAATTATTTTCAGATCTTTCCCTAATTATTATTAAAAAGCCCCAAAATTGGCTCAATTTTACTGGCCTATCTGGTTTTTTTTTTTAATTTACTTTTCTATAAACGTCACGCAGGTAATTTCGAACACACTTGCAAAAGGAGTCTTCACTTCGAGCATTATGTTGTCGCACATGTACTGGGACATTACGCAATGCATAAGTTGTTTCGAATTGTTGCACTAAAGGTTCAATAGTCCGTCTTGTTAGACGGTTTCGTCGACTGAAAATTGGCGTAAGCGCGCGCAACGTAGTCGCGATAGAACGTGAACTTTGAGAAAAAAGTCGAATAATTTGCAAACGTTGTTGTTGCGTGTATCTCCCCATGATTAAATGTGAAAGAATTGCGAAGCCAACTTCATTCCTATTCGAGAAACGTCAAAAACAAAATGCGTCGTCCCTATTGATGAACCCTATGTAAGTATGGTATGGATAAAAATAAGATCCTTCAAAGTTCAAGTATTGTCATTACGATCGTAAGAATATTGAATTCGGGTTTTAAAAAAACCGCACCAATACAAATTCTGCTTAAAACAAAAAACGTTTAAATTACTACTCATTTGTCTTAACCCCTAGTGGGGCATAGCGCGTTAATTATCCCATGTGGTTTAGCTGACGTTTCGTTGGATATAAACTGGTTTCGGACGACGCGTTGTCAGCATGCTCTCATTTAGTCGCCTACCTGCGAAAAATCGAGAGATGTTGTGGCTTATTTACTATTACGCCACGCACCACCAACGCCATGGACGGGACTTGAATCCATAACGACCGTAGTCACACAGCCTCTATGCACTGCGCTATCTTTCGCGACTTGACAATAGGCGTGTTTTTTTGTACTGCGGTGCAGGTTAATTGGGGGCTATCCGGGTTAACTTACACACATTACACAAACAACTAGGGTATGTTGTTTGTGTAATGTGTGTAAGTTAACCCGGATAGCCCCCAATTAACCTGCACCGCAGTACAAAAAAACACGCCTAATGTTTATAACGTTCAATTTAGGGGTATAAGCTCGTTGCCAAAATAGTGTAAAATCGAAATCGTGTAAAAAAGGTATCGTGTAAAGGCCGGGCCACATATTTCATGCACCCATCCGATCATACTCCTGTCCGATTTTGCCCCAAGATTCGGATCGGTGCGTGATCGGAAAGCGGTGAACACACATATCATACACCGTTTCGACTCCGCTCAGATTTGCGGCTCTATCTTGATACAATGCGCACTCGCCAGTCTAAATTCATACAATATCTCGGAAGGTTTTGTGTGCAAAAATCCCGCACGAAACTGAAACACAAAGAGAAATACACAAATACGCATCGATCGACACATCATGCAGTCGGAAAACGAATAGTCTACACAATCGGAGCATGATCGGATGCTGGATCGGAGTCTGGTGGGATTATGATTGGTCGCGTGTCGGAAATGTGTGAACTAACGCATCTGAAATCCTATATCATTTCCCTCTCATACACTCGTCCGACTGTATGATCGGATGGGTGCATGAAATATGTGGCCCAGCCTTAAGTCGGGGACAGTGTACTGCTAAACATCGTCAATGGTTTTTATCAAACTAAAAATATGTATGGTATAGTAGGTTAAACCCACTGAAACCTTGGATACCCAATGGACTTGTACGAGCAATCAGAGCTAGATATTAATTAGCCTTCCCAGCTGGAAGAGATTCTTTTAATATTCGACTAAATAAACTGGTAAATTATTCCACACACTACAAACACACCACAAAATGAATTTGAGTCCCTTCATTTGCACACGAAATTGATTTAAGCTTGACAATTAGAGAGAATTTGGACTGTCCCTAATACTTTCACCGCATACTGTATATGAACATATCCACCAATAGTCAGCCAACTACATCTATCACAATTAACACAGATTATTAACAATAATTGCATCACTGCTTTCTCTCGTTCTTAATTTAACTAAATGCCGCAACTACATATAACTATTTAACATGCATATGTTTTTGTTATATTCAAAAGTCTCTCTAGTGTCAGACATTACTAGTATAGTATTATTGTCAAAATTATATCTGCATCAAGAAAAATGACAAAACAACAGAAATACGCAAAATTAAAATTTTATTTTGTGTACTCGTGTTTCATCGTTTTGTTATTTGTGTGTAGATACTAACATAGTAATTTAGTTTGCACGAGTATTTTTGGCCTTTTTCATTAAAACAATTCCGGAAGAGCGGTTAGCATTAATAGCCTGCGGTCTATGGCAATGTTTATAGCATCTGATAAAAAATTGTAAATTTTTCTTTAGCATAATGGAAACAAAATCGTGGTATTGTATGTTTATGCAAATTTTAAATCCACTTCACGGAAGTACAATAGTTTACTTCTTTGTGGCAGATGCTGTACCAACGTGGTAATTTTTTTTTTTTGGTTTAGCAAGTTAGCAGTATGTAATATGTACGCTCCAAACACATTTTACAAAGTTCTTTTGTTCTCAGAATTCGCATATATCTCTCTCATGTTCTTCATGGTTACCTCTAATATAGAGGTCTGGTAGCTCGACATATTCCTTGTAAAACGTTAGAGTCAAAATGTAACAAATATAAGCCACAAATGTTCTACCGATTTTCAGTTGTTACTGAGATATCTGAATTTTCAGTGTTTATACCCTATTTTTTAATAACCACGGATTTAGCCATTTAAAGCAAGAATTTAAAAAAACTGCTTAGTTAATGGGTTGAAACTTTTTCCCTTAGCCAACACTATAACAGACATTTCCCAATCATTCAAACTTTCAAAAATACTTCACATATCGAAATTTTTAATCAAGAAAAAGAAAAAGAAATGAGATTCTTTTTATTGATTTAAAATTTAGTATTACCCGAAAAATGTATATGACACAAAGCGTACAAAAAAAATTATTATGAAAACATATCTGTCTTGTCAGCTTTTTATAAAGTTATAAATGTCAATACAAATTCTTCAAATAATTGAAGAAGCTTGCTGTAATGGAGAACCGTTATTCGATTTGAGAAAAAATAAAACAAATGCATACAGTACAAGCTCGGAAATTTGAACACTCGGAAATTTTAATTGCTTGGAAATCTGAACAGAGGATATAGTGCACATGCCGCTCTGAAATTTGAACAGCAAGTTCAAATTTCCGAGCGATGGTGAAATTTCCATTTCTCTTTTCTTTTCTGTGCCGCTCGATTCGGCGGAAACCGTTACAGTAGTCCCTCGTTAAGACGAACTCGATGGGGGAAAGAAATACTCAGTTCGTGTAAATAAATACGTGTTATCCGAATTCGTTTAACACGAACTGCGTTCGTGTTATCCGAACCCGAATATTAAACACATACTGCATCCATCTCCACGCAGTTAAACACAGTTTACATCCATTCTGTCCAAAAAATTTCAATGAAAAAATGGATCATGTACAGAAAAAATACAATATATTTTTTTGATAACACTTATACATATAATGTACATAGGATACGATGACATACGAATTTATATTTCTACCTGTGTTTCAGAAAGTTGATAATTGTTGTTTGTTGGTAAGTTTTTGGAAATTGTCGAATGCACTCTCTTCTTATCTTGTCCAAATTGTCTTCAAAACTTACATCTAGGTTTTCGGTAGAAGTTTTCGCAGGCCTTTGTAAAATCTCCGATGCCGTTATGACTTCACTTCGATTGGGCTTCTTTATTTCCTCAACCACTTGTTCTTCCTCTTCTTCTTGGTTTTCTCTTTCCTGTTCTTCTTCGTTGGACAAACTACACACTGGTAAGTTTTCGTCCAGTGAAAGGAACTCCGAAAAAGTAAGAGCTACAGGTGGTTCAGTTGCCACTACGAGTCTCTCCCAGTCTTCTGGTCCGTCGATCATAATTTCCAGGTTTAGTAGAGGCGAAGATGTTAGTTCAACTTCCATGGGATTGTGCGAGTTCACGGTGGTTCAAGCTTTTTTGAAACAATTCGATATGGTTGTTAGCGAAACGTTGTTCCATGAAGCAGTCATAGCTCTCATCGCTTGCAAGATGTTCCATTTTACAAGAGCCTGGTCGGATTCAATGGAAAATATGGCGTTTCACACAAGTCGCGTTTTAAAATGGCACTTGAAAGCATCAATGATTCCCTGGTCCAATGGCTGGGGACGACTGGTGCAATTTGCTGGGAAAAATACGACTTTTAGATTAGGCAGCTCCAAGTCGTAGGTGTTATGAGCGCTGCAGTTATCCATTGTTAGCAGGACGTGTCGATTTTCCCCTGCCATTTTCCTTTGAAATTTCATTAGTCATAAACGAAATGAGATCGAATCAACCCAAGCATTTTTCTGGTTGGTGTTTTCAAATGGCAAATTCTGACGATTTATTTTGTTCATACATCTTGGTAGTCCGGATGGCGCAACGGTTAGCACGTTCGCCTTCAACGCACTGGGCCCCGGTTCGATTCCGGGGATTTACGTGTCGGACTATGAGCCCACTCAGCTGGTAAATGAGTACCCATTATGGGGTAAATAACTCGGTTGAGCGTGTTGCTGATCACATACCTCTGCACAAAAAAAACCGTCACGATCTAGAAAATGAGATGATGCTAACTCATCTCGAGGCCGTGGTTCAAATTGGACTGTTGCGCCAGTTATTTATTTTATTTTATTTTATCTTGGGTTTTGGTATTGTCCAATAATCCATAATTTCAGCTTTTCGGAGCCTGTAGCATTGCAACATATGACTACAGTTAATCGTTCTTTGTTTTTTCCGCTACCGTGGCACTTGTTTCCCTTAAAATCGAGAGCATGATCTGGCAGCAAGTTGTAGTACACCCCTGTCCCATCGATGCTAAAAATATCTTTGCCGCTGTAGTTTTTCTTTACTTCTTCAAATTCATTTAGCCATTCGCTTACGGTTTTTTCACTGACCTTCTTCAGTTCTCCGCTCACCACAAGAGACTCAATTTTAAATCTTTTTTGGAATCTCCAGAGCCACCCATCACTACATTCAAAATTTTTGAACCCAAGTGAATCACTTATTTCTTTAGCTTTTCCTTTAACTAGTGTTGCCGAAATCGGCACATTATTGTCTCTCACTTTTGTAAACCACTTCAAAAGTTCCTTTTCCACGTCCTTGTTCGTAGCTTTACGGAGCCGCTTTGATGAGCCGGATGATCCTGAAGAAATAGCAGCGTCTATTTTTTCTTTGTTTTTGATGATTGTCGACAAAATTGATTTTGGGATGATTTTTCCGCTATTTTCGTTTTCGATGTCAAACCACAGTCCATTTCTAAGAGAATTTTTCTCTTTATCGAAAGATCAATAGATCTTTGGACACTTTTCTTAGCACTCATTTTCCCTTCATAAACTCAAGAAAGACGCGATAGAAACTAGAGCGAATCATCAAAGTAAATACGATAAAGGGCAGATCGCAAGTCTAAGCATAAAAGCATAAACAAAACTCCCCGGTAAACAAAGACTCCTTGGCTTTTCTTTTTTTTCGTTTCCATCGTCAATCATAAAATTCGTGTTAACCGACATTTTCGTATTGGCGTTCCAAAATTGAGTTCGCAGTTCGTGTTACCCGAATAATTCGTGCTAGCCGGTGATTTTTGGTTTGAAACCATTGGATTTAATGGGGAAAAGAAATGGTTCGCGTAAACCGAATGTTCGTGTTATCCGGGTTCGTATTAACGAGTGATTACTGTATTAGTTACATAACATTCTGCCTATGCTCGTGTGGTATGAGAGCTTCGCTGAATCTTATATTGAAAATTTTGTTCGTAGTGTATTAAAGAAGCTTGAAAGTAAGATTGTTTAAAGTTTAATTTTGGTTTTGCCTAAATCGATTTTCGTTTAGATTAAAAATGTCTCCCAAGCAGTATAAAAAACAAGTGAGGTTATCCCTAGAGAAAAAAGCAGAGATTATCGATCAACTGAAGCGAGGCGTTCGTCCTGGTGTTTTGGCTGAAAAGTATGGTGTTAGCAAATCCGCAATTTCATACATTAGAAAACAGGAAACCAAAGTTTTAAATAAAGTGGCAAGTAGCTACTTGGGACTTAAAAAGAAAACACTCCATAAAAGCGAATTCCCGGAAATGGAAACAAGACTTTACGATTGGTTTTTGACTCAAACACAAAGAAATGTCACCTTGGATGGAAACATAGTCAAGGCAAAAGCCAGGCAAATTTTTGAAAGTCTTCCAGGTAGAAGCGATGGCTCGAACTTTAACGCCAGTGATGGCTGGCTTCAAAACTTTAAACGGCGTTATGGCATAAGATGGCTGAAGGTCCCCGGGGAAAAGCTATCCAGTAATGTAGACGCGGTAATGCCATTCCAGCTTCAGCTACAAGAGAAGATAAAGGAAATGGAACTAACACCTGAACAAGTTTACAACGCGGATGAAACCGGTTTATTTTATCGACTTTTACCCGAGAAAACGTTAGTGTCAAAAGACGAAAAAACTGCGCCTGGGTTGAAAACGTTCAAGGAACGATTGACAGTGATGCTCTGCTCCAATTCTACTGGAACGCATAAGCTTGTCCCATTGGTGATAGGCAAATCAAAGCAACCACGTTGTATGAAGAATTTCGCTAACCCCTTGGAATACGCTAATTCTAAGTCAGCTTGGATGACCAGCTCTATCTTCAAAAACTGGTTCCATTTTTCCTTTATAAGACAAGTTAACGAGTTTATGGAAGAGCATAACTTACCGAAGAAAGCGTTACTTTTACTAGATAATGCTCCAAGCCATTGTCCTAGTGATCAAATAGAAAGCGCTGACGGAAATATTAAAGTGTTATTTCTACCTGCCAACGTTACTGCATTAATCCAGCCTATGGATCAAAATGCGATAAGGCTCACAAAATTACTGTATAGAAAGAGTTTGATGTCGACAATTATTTCACATCCGGAAGAATAAGTTTCAGCTCTGTTGAAAAAAATTAGTGTTAAAGATGCGATCATCAATTTGAAAATTGCTTGGGATCAGATTTCCGTTGAGGTTCTACGTAAATGTTGGAACAAATTATTTAATACCACTAACATAGAAGGAGATGAAGAAAACGATAATCCTCAGCTTCAAGTCGATGATTCCATTCAATCTGATGTGCAAGAGGCCATTTTGCTTCTGCAAAGGATTGGGTACGAGTCTATTCAAGAAACTGATGTTGTCGCCTGGAATCCAGATGAACTAGAAATTGAGGACGACGGGGGCGAGTCCAATGACGAATCAAACGATGAGGAAGTATTTCCTCCGAGAAAATGTTGTCACACAAATGCAGTTTCCTATGCAAACGGACTACTTCAATGGGCTCAAGAAAATCAACTATCTTTTGCGGAAATTGCAGCTATACAAAATGCTCGTGACAAAGCAATACGCTTAATGGTCGAAGAAGCTAATCGTAAAAGACAAAAATCCATAACAGATTATTTTCAAAATAAATAAGAATTTTGATATCCTTTGTGATGTAAATATAAATACATAGTATACTCGTATATAAAACTAATACAGTAAACTTGCAAAATAATATAAATTCTATGTTTTTTTATGTACTTTTGGGAGAAAAGTTGACGCTCGGAAATTTGAAAATCTTAGAAATTTGAACAGGCAAAAACTTTTTGTGTTCAAATTTTCGAGCTTGTACTGTACATTCATACTAATTTATTTATTATCAAATTTTAATTAATTAACTTATTTTCAAACATTTTGCTCGATATCACTCCCTCGGTTTCTAATGTATTCACTTCCGTACATTCGTCCTTGTGATCCTTGAGGTGAACTCCGGTCTCATTGTCGCTGCCGCACTGATTATTTTTTCTCTCGGCATTTCTATGGAACGGATTGGGTTTTGGTACACTAACTCCTGCATACGACCTCAGACGTAAAAATCTAATGGTGTCGAATCTGGGCTTCGTTCAAGCCACGGATTGGATCCACCCCTCCCAATTCACTGGTTTGGATAGTTTTCATCCAGCCACTGTCTTACATTTATTCGATAGAGTGCTGGACATCTATCGTGCTGAAAAATTATGCTATTTCCTGTTTCTTCGGGAATATCATGAAGTAATCACTGTAACTCGTTTCAGAAAAAAAATATTCATAGGGCCGTTTGTACAATCACTAGTTAAAGTTTATCTTATAGATAAACGCTAAACGGCACTCATCGTCCAGTTAAAAAGTTATCGGACGATAATTCCAAAGAGCTGATACGGGCTACTGGGACTCTAACAGCTAGAACTGTTTTCGTTTACACATTCTAATGAGACAATTAAGCTGGTCATAAAGTACAGAGTTCTCGAAATTCATTTGATGGAAGAGGGTTTAAAACCAACTCAGCCGCAAATGAATGCTGAGAGACGTAGAGTAGAATAGAACAGGCGGTAGTATTCCACCAAGAAAATAAGTTGATTTTCTGCTGCATTAGTTAAGCTACTGCATTATCATATTATGAGCTTTGCATTCGCATAAGGTTAAATTTAGTGTCCCGGATAGCTAGCAGGCAGTTTACCCAGACATTGAGAAAACTGGCCATAGCCTTCTCCCTTTAGATTATCAGGCAGAAAATGTGCTCGGATTATTCTGTCGTCAATGACACCCATCCACACAATCACAGAAAATTTGCGCTAAAATTAATTTTCCCTGACACTTTTTGGGTTTCCGTAAATTTTTGGAGACCAGTAGTGCTGGTTATTATATCAAATTTCGACTGATCAATTCGAAAAATATTTTTTTTAAAAATCAGCTCTGTGGCATCGGCGCCCAACATGAAACGGCAAAATTGCAACCGCATTTTTGGGTATCACTCTTCGAGTGTGTGCACAGGTTGATAATGGTAAAGGTGTTGCCCGGATTGATGGACAACAGACCACGAATTCCACTGAGACACCACAATGTGACGAGCTACGACGTTGGTTGATATATTAGAATCCGCAATAAAAGCCTCCAATATCTGATCCTCTTGATAGGCCGTACCTGGTCTACCGCTTTCATGTTGTCTTCTTTGCTTGTTTCCCGTTTCAGCAATACGACGATAGGTACCTCCAAAGACGCTTACATGGGACATTATATTATTTGAGGATGGCATGTCGCTAGACTAAAAAGAGCGCTTGGGGCTGCACTGAAAACGTAAAGCAATAAGAGCCTTATGTAGAAACCATTAGTTTGAGCAAGGAGAGGATAATATAGAATTGGGTCAATTTCGCAAAGGTAGCGGAAAATGCCGTCATAGTCCGGATAGCACGCTCGGCTTCTACGCACTTGGCCCCGGTTCGATTCCTACTGAAAGTGGTAGTTTTCGATGAAAAAGGGGATTTACGTGTCGGACTATGAGCCCACTCAGTTCTTAACTGAGTACCCATTTATGGGGTAAATAACTCGGTTGAGCGTGTTGCTGATCACACACCTCTGCACAAGACAAACCGTCACGATCTAGAAAATGAGATGATGCTAACTCATCTCGTGACCATGGTTCAAACTGTTCAATTGGACTGTTGCGCAAGTTATTTATTTATAATATTCTTGGATTTACTTTTTTTTGTATGGATTAGCTGGATATTTTGCAAATCGAATACAATACAATAGTCAGTTATGATTAATATACATACATAATCTTATACTAAAATATGTATATCCGAACACATGATCAATTTTTGGTGTCTTTACTGTAAAAAGTAACTTTTTTTTTAATAACGCCTAGCATTATGCTTGAAAGAAATATAAATAAAAATATATAAAAGCTAAAGATACTAACTAAATCTTTCGTCAAGTTTAATTTGCTGTCTGCAGTTTTTTTCTTGGAAGAGAATGATAAAAGGAAGCGAAATTGGATGAGATAGATGAGACAATTTTGCACATGAGGAGAATGTGGGTTTGAGATAGAAGGCGGACTATGTGGACAGGGCGTGTGTTCGGGGGTAGAGGAACGAAATGAAATGAAATTTTTGCAAGGGGGAAGTACTATATGAGGAGAATGTCAGTTTGACAGGTTTGTGCTGACTACATGGACCGGACGGTTCCTCCGGAGAAGAGGCCATGTCTCTTTGTTTGGTAGTCCAGATGGCGCAACGGTTAGCACGTACACTTTCTGTGCACTGGGCCCCGATTCGATTCCTACTGAATGTGGTTTAGAAAGTAGTTTTCGATAAAAAAAAGGGGATTTACATGTCGGACTATGATCCCACTTAAATGCTGTTAAATGCAATATTTGCCGCGTCTTTTTATAGGGTGCAGATCATACCAGAACAATAATTGCACGCGTTTCACTAACAAAATTGTTCTGGATAGAGCTGGATGTTAGTGTAATGCGTGCAATTGTTGCCACTGTACAGAAAAAAAACGCGGCTGACATCCCGAAATTGGGACGATATTTCATTTTGGTTTCGGGGCAAGAGGTCCTCGAGTGAACATTCATGGAGACTAAATTAACACTCGATCGCTCGCGCGGCGTACATTTGTACTCCACTCGCCTTTAAAATAATCATAAGTCTGGTCACATGCATGTGAGGGGGTTGGGGTTTCGTGTAGCTGATTTTTTGGGGATTATGCTTAAGCAGTAGAAGTTTCGATTTAAGCCGTTACACGGTTTTCGGGTTATTTCAAGTTTGTTGGTTGAAAGTTTTTATTTAGTAGTTTTTCTTTTAAAGTATTCTACAAAAAAAAAAAAACAATTTTTTTTAACAACATCGTTATTATAATTTTTTTTCTTTTGTAGAACTTACATAATTGCAATAGAAGTTCAAAAACGGTCATTATTTTCGTTTTTCATGTTTTTTTTTTAAATATACTTCTGTTTAAATATTTATTATTTTAATTTATATAATTAACTTGTGTTCAAGCTTAACCTCTTAATAATAGGTCATGAAGTCAAAACCAACTATTATTTTATCTCAACGAGTAAAAAATTTCAAAATTATAAGTAATACTTATTGGAGTACTATTGTACTCCGCGCGCCTATTTGTGTTACCAAATTTGCGCGAGCGATGAAGGGTCAAAGGGAGTAATAACCGAGAATTTTCTTTATTGATGTGTAAACATCTTATCGCTCGGTACGGGGTAAAACCATAGAAGCTGCGGAATGCGTAGACAACTTTAGTGTGTGTGTATGTGAATTCTCAACTTTATGTATTCAAATTTAGTGTGCACAAATAATAGTCTTCGTTTTGAGCTGCGTCGGTAGCGTGGTGGACTATAAAAAATGCCCGGTGCGGCCCAGGGTTCTAGTTCCCGTCGTATCGAGCGTTTCTTTTCTTTTGTTTTTTAATATGAAAATGTACATTGGGAGGCGTTCAATACAGAAAGCGACCAGAAAAACGACGTGGTTCTAAAGGAAATTCGATAGCTTGTACGAGAAACAGACATTTGATTTATCTGTAGAGTGAAGTAGTGGGGTATGTAATTGATGTGGAATAATGTATTTGAGGGATATTGTGGAGGGAAGAGTGATGAAAATATATATTTTACAATACAGTTACATGTGTGATATGCATTCTCTATATGATCCTTGTGCGTGACTGTTTCTCTAATGATGGTTGAAGAGTTGGCTGGATGTTGATGACTTACTATCATAAGGCGAATGTACTAGACTATCGTTGATGGTATTTTAAGTCCTTTTGTGAGGACGAAAGGACATTCTCCGCAATGAAGTGATATTTAGCCAAGATGGGTATCATATGACTGACAGTGGTGGGCCAATGCTTTTTTTCATCTTGGTGAATTTGGCCAGTTTCTTGCAATTTCTCTCCAAAACGAGTGGTGCAGATCAATAGGTCGGGATCTTTGGTTCGAAATCTACCTCGAGCGACTTTTTTCAGCGTGTTTATTTTTTCGAAATACATATTCATCAACTAATATTATAATTTCTCCTTAGTTATGACTTTTGGATACCGTTTAATTGCAAAGATTAGTTTCTGGAAAATGCGCACTCTCCAAGACAATGGATCAGGACGTCCCTGGGTTGAAATATGTGATATGACCGTAAACAGAAAACGATGCCACGTCGGAATAGTTAGCAAAGTAGTAATGTTCACATACAGTATTTATAGTTGAGCGTCGATTTATAACGTGATGTGATGTTTACACATAGTCCCACCCTCAGTGGGAGGGTTTTAATGACAACCTTTTAAAAGAAAAATAACGTCAAATTAGCATGTGGAGCGGAAATTCACTTGTACTACTACTCAATTGCCCTAACCCCTTGTGGGGCATAGCGCGTCAACTGTTCCATGTGGCCCAGTTGACGTTTCGTTGGCATAAATTGGTTTCAGAGAATGCAGTTGCCAGCATGCACCTCCCAGCCCATGGTTAATATCCGCTTTAGGCAGTACAAAAATTACACATTTGGCATATGCAATTAAAGTACCATTGAAACAAAATTTTTCAAAAAGATTGACGATTCCCAGAAATTTGAAAACATATGCATTTTGGGACACTGTTCAAGTCGAACTTTCCCCTCAAACTAAAATCGGATTTTTATTGAAATTTTTGCAATTATCTCGCTTAAAACTTGGGGAGATTTCACATTGAAAAAATCACCCCAACACTATACAAAATTGGAGGGGATAATTTCTTTGTTCTGGGGAGAAGTTCATTGGGGAATAGTTAGCAGAGCCCTATAATATCCAAATATAAACTTAATTATAGCAAATTTCTCGAATTGTTAAATTTTATCGAAAAAAAATCATACAAACGATTTATAATTGGAGGGGCAGGGCGGAATTCCTCATCCTTAGTCCTCCTCGTGGGCGCCTCCTGCAACGGCAGTGGTCATTGATCATTGCTCACCAAGTCAAGCCGCCATTAACGGCGGTGCGATGATTTGGTTCAGGGAAACATTCCCTCTGTGGTGCGAGGCGTAAAAATCATACCACGGCCTTCCCTTCTGACGGCTTGTCGTTGAAACCGACAAACAAACGATAAGATGTGTATGCCAGCAACTTGCGCTATCCGAAATTTTCTTTATGCTATCGTTACGACTTTCGGCTATGGTACAACGACAAACATTGTATTCTGGAATTTGCGTACTCTCCTAGACAATGGGTCAGAGGGCTTCCAAAAACGCACGATTTCTTCAATTAGATAGTGAATTTATGAGGTATACTATAAATTAAACGTCTTAGGAGTTAGTGAGATAAGATGGTGGAACAGCGGAAAATTTATCTCTCCAACGGGCAGGTAATGTTGTACTTCGGTAGAAAGCCAGGGCCATCAAGGGGAGACGGAAAGGGGCGATACGCCCCGGGCCCGTATTTTTTCTCGGGGCCCGAAAATTTTAAAAACTGAAAAAAAAAACGGATCTACGCAATGAGTTTTTTTTTTGCTCCTTGCCCTTTCATACCACTCTGACACACTGAGCTACCGGTCGCCATATATAGGCAAAACAAGAAAAAAGAGAAACGTACGACCTTTTTTTTGTCTCTTATCCTGGGATCCAATCCCCGACAGAATCATAATCGCCAGGCTCCAGACCAAAATGAGGAGCATCTCAAAAATACAATGTTATGCTCCAACCCGACAATGTCTTGGCGAAAGACTTCTTGTACGAACAATTAATCGCCGTTCAGACCAGGACAACTAATGGTGACATTATAATGGTTATGGGTGATTTGAATACAGAAGTTGGCGCTGATGACTATGGACTCAGACATAGTTATTCACTGAGTGGAAGGAAGGGTAGCCTCACAGACTGTAATAATTCGAGAGGCATTTGTGTGCTTGTTGCCGTTACCAAGGGAATAGATAAAATCGTCCTGTAAAGACTAAAGACCCACTTAGAAAACACAATGGATAAAGAGCTGGCAGGCTTTCGATCCGGACTCTCCTGCATTGATCACATTAACACCTTGCGAATCATCATCGAACAATGCGCTGCTGAACACTTCACCTGCTTTTCATCCATTTTGAAGAGGCTTACGATAGTGTGAAACGGGATTCTATACGGGCGGCCTTGCACAGGAGAGGCATCCCTGAGAAGCTTGTGGCTATCATTAAGGCAACCAATGACGGCGTGAAATGTCGTGTTCTGCATAAAGGTAAGGTATCGAGGGAAATTCGCAGTGGAGTTCGGCAGTGGCGCATCCTCTCGTCGATCCTATTCCTCATAGTGATCGCCGATGTGTTGCATGTAGCCCTATCCGGACTATACCGAGGAATTCAATGGACATTGACATATTTTCTACGCTGACGACATGTGCCTACTCTGCCACAAAATCATATATTTGTCTGCAATGGCGTTGGATCTCGAGAAGGAGGCAACAAGGTTGGACTAAACATTAATTCCAATAAGACCAATGGTCTAAGCCCGCCATTACGAAAAACAAATCCTACACCCATTGCCATCAACATTAATGGGTAGCCTGTGAAGAAGGTGGACAACATCGCATACTTGGGTAGCATTGTTACCAAAAATGGTGGTACTTAGCAGGACATCGCTTGTCGTATCAACCATGCTGAAGGCGCATTACGGCATGCTGTCCAAAATCTGACAAAGCATTTATCTCAGCATCAAGACCAAGCTGGGCCTGTTTCGCTCCCTGGTAGTGTGTGTGTTTTGTATGGGAGCAGTACATGGAAAGTTTCCGTAGGAGTTTCCAGAAAGCTGCAAGTTTTCGTCCACTCATGTCTTCGTCGATTTCTAAGAATTTTCTGCTCTGAAACAAATGGAGAGCTATGTCGGCGTACAGGGCAAATGCCAATCGACGAATCGATATGCAGGCGAAAATGGCAGCAAATAAGTCACACATTGCGGAAGAGTGGTAAACGCATTGCTTTGCATGCCATGAAATGAAACGCCATTTCCAACCAAGGCCGACCAAAAGGGGGGGTTCCTAAAATCACATGACGTCGATCTGTTGCAAGGTAGTGTATGGCACTGGGTAAGTCTTTTGAGGGTTGCGCTACATTACCCAGAACAGAGTACGATGGCTCGCAGGAGTAGTTGACGCGCTATGCCCACTAGGGGTTAAGGCAAATAGTAGTAGTAGTAGTAATGTGTTTTTTAGGGTTTTGTATTAAAAACAAAACCCTTATGAAATCGGTCAAATGTCTGTCCGTCTGTCCGTCTCTCCATGAAATATCTCACGAACGGCTGAAGCTACATACATGAAATTTTGTGGGAGTATGTAGAATTTTTATAATTCGCCGGAGAAAGCGATTCGTTGTAATAGGCTGACTTTAAGGGGATGTCCCCATAGAGGGGAAATGAAGGTAAAAAAAATGTTTTCATCTGGTATAGGCAAATGGGGTATCATGAGAAAGGTAACACCGAGTACATTTTATTTCCGGTATTTTCATCAAATTTGAAAAAAGGGGAAAAGAGATAGAGGGGAAAATATGAGATCCGAGTTTGTCCCCCCCCCCCCTTGCATTTCGATACCGTTATACTTAGAAATATGAAAATTTGCAGAAAAGCGGAATTTTACTAGTGTAGAAAACCAAAAATCGTAGAATTTTGATATCTCGTCAAAAAAGGTTAATAATAGTACATTTCTATAGTTGCAGTTAGCATACCCCTGCACGCCTGAAGCACACCCAAGGTCAAAAATATTGATAGCCAATGATAACCAACATCATAGGCAATATCATCTTTAAGTTTCACTACAATCACATAATATTTAATAATAGTGCATTCATTTAAAGTTAGGCATTTTGACTCTATCCACACAAAAATTACACCTACCGGCCTCATAGGTGTGAGTACTACTTTCATGTTGTTTTTCGTAGTGTGAATTGCAGTTATTTAATTAATCATTTCTGAAAGGGTAAAGATTAGTTGGGGGCGCTGCGTCGTAATTGGCAAACTTTACCGGGTGGAAGGGGGAGGGGTCCACATAGAGGTGAAATTAAGGTCAATTTTTTTTTATCGACTAGTATAGGCAAGTGAGATGTCGTAAGAAAGGTAATGTTGAGTACATTCCATTTTTTCGCATTTTCTTGAAATTTGTAAGGTGAATAGTGGGGGAAAAGAAAAGATTAGTTCGTAATTTTAATTTTTAATTTTTAGACATTTTAATTATGTTTTTTTTTTTCATCTGAGTGGTATCAAGAAGAGCAAGGAGCCGATATTTATATACCAAAATAAGCACTTGCTACAAAGCCCTCGGATTGCGGGCGTAGCCCTCTATATTCCGGTTTCATTTTTTTGATGAAAAGGAACAAAGTTTTTATCACCTTTTCCAAATGTTTTATATACACAATGTACTTTTCATCATCATCGTGGCGCGACAGCCCGACGTCGGGCCTTGGCCGCATGTAAAATATGTAATGTACTTTTCCTTTTTATAAAATTAATTCTCTATTTTATTATCTCCAAATCCAGTGAACATCATTTCATCTTTATTTCGTAATTTCTAAAGGTTGTAGTTGTTTAAATGTGAGAAGACAGACGTGTTTGCACGTTGGAACATCTAATACTACGCCAATCATACAGTACTAAAACGCAATAACTGGGACCGTATGTCGGGCTGACAAAAACACAATTTAGGGCCGTATTTAGAGTCAGGCACCACCTTTGAAGAGAGAGAATCCGAGGAAATGAAAAAGAGCGAGAGAAACGAAGTAATTCGGCACAAGTGAGGAAGTAGGAAGGGGGATGGAAATTTGACATCTCTTTTGCTTCTATATGGACCGGGCGGGTGTTCCGCGGCAGAGAGACAGACTATATATATTTATTCTTTATTGCAGCTAAAATACATTACATACAATATAAAATTCTGAGTATTAGATTAGCTCGCGGCTCGCAAAAGTGTAAACTTGTGCGCGAGCGCGGTGACAATGTACAAAAAAGTTCAAATGCATATTTCATGATTAATAGAAAAAAGTTATAGGAAGTATATACATAATGATTATTTAACTTATATTAATAAAGAAAAAAAATTAGAGAGAAATATGAGGAAAAAAATATAGATAAATAAATTGTAAATGTTGAAACTTCAAATCATTATCCAGTGGAAAAGCGGTTTAAGCTTTCATTATGTTACAACTTGTAATATTGATTCAAGATAGTTATTTCGCTGAAAAGTGAAGCGTTTAAGTATAAATTTATAGTTAGTGTCATTTAATGCTATTTTGACTTCTGAGGGAAGGGAATTAAAAAGTCTAGGTCCTAGGACACTAAGGTGCCTCATAGAAGCAGTTCTTTTACATCTGGTTGTTGCAATTGGAGCCAAAACTTGGCTTCTAGTTTTATAAGTAATTCTACGCATATCAAAATTATCCTTATTCAAGTACATATATTTTAAGGAAGCATATAAATACAGTTGCCGGATATTCATGACTTTAAAATCTTCAAAAGCTTGTGAAGTTGAATAGAATTTCGATTTCTTCAGACAAATTTTTATAATTTTGTTTTGTAGATTTTGCAGAGGTGCAATAGTAGCTGTTAGAGTTGCGCCCCATATTATGATACCGTACTGTATTAAGGACTGTGCTATAGCAAAATAGACCATTCTAATCGTCTCCAAACTTACGTTATGCCTTAATCGTGAAAAAGCATATGTTGTTTTTCGTAAACTTTGAACAATATTTAAAATATGTTTTTTCCACGTTAAATTGTCATCAATAGTTACACCCAGGTATTTAGTTTCTTCTAGGAGATTTAATTTAATATTGTTCATAAACAAGTTAAGTTGCTGTATGTTTAAATCGTTTTTATTTCCAAAAGCCATGAAGTTTGTTTTATTTAGGTTGCATGCTAGTTTGTGAGAAGTAAGCCACTGATACACAATGTCGCAACCCTTTTGAGCTTTGGATATAACATCAGTCCAATTACTATCCTCAAATAATAAAACTGTGTCATCAGCATATGCAATTACACTACCTTGGAAGTCATTGACAGTCTTATGAATATCACACAGTTCATTTAAATATATATTGAATAGTATTGGACCGAGCACTGTTCCTTGCGGAATCCCGCAAAATAACTCTGCTCTTTCACTCACATCAGTGCCAACTTTGACTCTTTGATGTCTTCCTTTTAAATATGATTTAAACAAAGCAACTATGTTAGCGTTAAGCCCAATTTCCTTCATTTTAGCATTAAGGATACCATGGCTTATAGTATCAAAGGCCTTCTTGAGGTCTATAAACACGGCAATAACTTTATTTTTATTGTCGACGGCTTTATTAATTATACTTGTAACCTTGTATATTGCATCAGTGGTACTCTTGCTCTCTTGAAAACCAAATTGATTATGCGATAAGAATTGATTGCTTTTAAGAACTGTCATTAGTCTAGATTTAAGACATTTTTCGAAGATCTTCGTGAAATTGGAGATTAATGAAATGGGACGATAATTGCTCAGCTCTTTTTTGCTCCCGCTTTTGTGTATAGGCACGACTAATGCGTTCTTAAATATATTCGGAAACAGACCGTTCGTCAGACATAAGTTATAAATATGACAAAGAGGATCAACAATATGTTCAGCAATTTTTTTTATTGTTTTGGCTGATATGCAATCTTCACCAGGAGATTTGTTTTCGGCAAGCTTACTAATATGCTGCAGTATTTCCTCTTCGGTAATAGGCATAAATTCAAATGTTGACCTTGGCCTCACCTTAGGGATATGAAGCAGAGGTACGTTTTGAACTTGGTTTGTAATTTTGATTCCAATCTTTGCAAAGAATTCATTGAATTCATTAGCGATTTCAACAGGTTTTTCAAGCGTTTTGCCATTTTCAGCGTCAATCTCCGAAATTATCGTTCCACATTTTTTGTTTTTTGACATAATCTCGTTTATTGTTTTCCAGAGTTTTCTCGGTTCACTTCGATGTTTTTGGGTCTCCTTCAGATAGTAAAGCGACTTAGCGACTTTAATGGCATTGCTAAGGATATTTCTATACGTTTTATATCTTTTAACCAGGGTAGTATTAAATGGTTGTTCTTTGACCTTACTTGCAAGAAAATTTTTGCGGCGAATCGAGGTAACAAGCCCTTTGCTGCACCATGGTTTTAAGGCAAAATATTTTCTTTTGCAAATAGATTCTGTTCTGGTTGTAAATTCATGTAATATTTCAGTGATTGTATCTACAAAGATATTTGCGGAGACATCAGGGTCGCTACACATTTTAACTATGCTCCAGTCTTTGTCCTGGAGTTTTCGAGTTAAAGCAGGATAGTCAATTTTGTTCTCAAAAATTACACGGCGGTTGGAATTATTAGCATTAGAAAATGAGAGTTTTGCAATGGTTGTAAAATGGTCCGTTATATAAGACTCAAAAATGGCCGGAGAAAAACCTAAATCGCTTTCTTCTTTGAAAAATATATGATCAATACAGGACCTCCCATTCGGTCTTGTAACACCATATAGATATCTATTAAAACCGAAATTTCCGATCGAAGTTAGATATTCGTCTGCAATTGCTGAAGTTTTGTTTTCCAGTATATTTATATTTATATCTCCTATTATTATATGGTTTATTTGTTGTTTTACCGTTTCCAGAAAGTTTTCAAGGGAATTTATAAATATATAAGGCTCTAAGCTTGGAGAACGATAGATGGCAGTGACAAGAATCTGTGTCTCATTTGATAAAGATATCAAAATATTTAACATATTTCCATTACTTAAATTGAAATCAATCAAATCAACGCAGTATTCATTTTTTACATATGCGATTACTCCATCACATTTAGTATGTCGATTTGGTTGAACAAATTTATTATATCCATTTAAATCAAATAGATTGCTTTCTGAAAGCCATGTTTCAGTTAGGACCAAAACGTCAAAATCGCATTTAATGCACCCTAATGTAATTTTTAGCTCGTCAAAATTTTTTGAAATACTTCTTACGTTCATATGGAATATTGTAAACGATGGTTGCTTGTTTTTAGATATGAAGTTACGACAATCACTAACATTGGACAATGTAATAGTTTTAACGTTATTAAAATCAGATACTAAATCGACCATGAAAGAGAAAAAAAAATAAGAGAAAATCAAAAGAAAATATCAAAAGCGAAAAATTTTTTCAAACGTTGGTAAGAGAGTCTAGAGTATCAAAGTTTTTGATGATGGTTGGGCGGTCGTCATCCGTTCTCTTCGCATATACTATACCATTTCTAGTCCAAATATATTTATGGCTCTTTAATGATATTTTCGCCTGTCGCAAGAGAGAGAGAGAGACTGGAATGTTATTGTTCCAATAGGAGAAGTAGGAGAGGGGATGACATCTTAAGTGCTTCCTGTGATTTTATATAGACTGCGCGGGTGTTGCGCAGTGGAGGGCGTGTATCTCTCTGTTTACTTTTTACGACTGGAATTGCTTCAAATAGTTTAGTGTTGAGTATATGCGGATTGCTCCTCCATAGTTATTCTCTATGGGCACCACATATTCCGTCTTCGGAACCAAAGGGGGATACTCTATAAGTGTTTAATTTTTAAAATAAATAAAACACTCAACTGAATGTTATATTTTCTTAAGAAAAAGATGAACTCCGAATAAAGAGAACAAATCGTCATATTTTGAAAAAAGAAAGACAACACGATTTCTTCAATCCAAACAAGGACATGTCCTCTGAAAAGAGGGCGTCTGGTAACTCTAATTATGGCGTCAGCTTGATGTTTCGCCTTCGAGAGTTCCAATCCCACCGCAGCCATGTGTTGTTTTTTCTCCTACAACCTTTCCCGACTTTCGCAGGGACGCGGCCAAATGAGCAACTGGCGCATCCTGCAACATCATCGTCCGAAACTAGTTTATGTAAACGAAACCTGTACTAAGTCACATGTAAATAGTAGAAGCTATGTTTCACAAGGAGTTACGGCATATATAGAATAATTTCTTTTGCTATTCCATGTTATTATTACAGATATTTTGCTGGGCTGTTAGCGAAATCGTCGAAAAAGGATCAAGTCTTACATGACGAATCCAAGGACGAAAGATTTGAAGAAACCATTCATCCATACTACTGGCGTCAGTAGTTATGGAGAGATATATTGCTGGTGAATTTGGATGTATACGCCACTTCACTGACATCAAACCTTTCCAATTCATCGTATTTCAACTTTTTATCCAGCTGTTTCAATAGTAAGGACATTAAATATTTCTTACATTTCCAAATTTTATTTTTAATAAAACAAATACAAAGTAAAAAAACGCAAGCTTAAAACTAAGTCTACACTTAATTTAAATTTCACAAAAGACAACGCATTCACAAATAACACGCATTGGCATATTTTTTTTTGTGTTAGCAAAAAAACATAAACGTGGTATTGGCAAAAATTGTTGACAATTGTAATTGATATACTTAAAATATAAATCAACTAACTTTGTACTAGTACTTAAATACCACACTGAATTGAATTGCCTTAATGCAAACAATGTCGTAGTCATCAGAGACTGCATCAAATACTGCGGATTTGATAGTTTCTTGTGTACATTTCGTCTATTAAACTACAATAATAAGAAATAATGTTCACTATGCTTAAAAATTCTTAATGCCATTATATGCTTAGTTTACTTATAATTTAATTATCACTTCGAAAGTTCTGTCGTTTATATCGAGGTCAGTACAAACTTCCATATTGCATTAAAAGTGGATTTAGTTTTGATAGTGGCGGATGACTTTTTCCCGGTGTACGGATAAAATATTAAATCTTAACGAGTTTATCAACAAATTGAGGGGAAATGTTTAGTCATTCTCATTACAATGCAGTTAACCCCTGAAACTGCATACGAGTATATGAATTCGGGGGATAGGAGAAATTCAATTTTTTTTATTGTGCAACTTAACATGTTACATAAAGAATAATTTCATTAATTTATTAATACATATTTCTATATAAGAGGGGCTACTTAGTAATGCATATTTCGATTTTTTGGACTAGTGCACTTTTACCATCATTAATCAGTCAAATTTCAAGTAGACATTATATACAAAGACGCCGAGGAAGGCGACTGCCTCGCATAACAAACATTGATGCAGTCAAGGACCTTAGTTTTGTTTGAAGATTCGCTATCGACTCACTTTAAATTTACTTTGTAGGTAAGTTTCATGAGCTTTTTTGAACTGAACGGGCACTGAGACCATAAACTTGCACAACCCATCGGTCCGCTATTGGAATCGCCCGTGTATTTCATCAATTCGCCCATGTGAGCTGCAAAATGCCATTTGGTGGGTGGACTATTCATCGCCAGGGACATTGTTGTCGATCTAAAATAAAAACGTGAGGAGAATTTGAATACTATGTTAACTTTATTCAGACATGAAATTAAAAATAGTAGTAAGCAATTGAATTATACATTACACAAATTGAAATGAGCTAAATGATGATTTGGATAATATTGTTTTTGAAAGTATATGACAAATAAAACTCATTAACAAACAGCTTTACCTTGATCTAGATGTAATGCAACACGATTACCGATCCTAGAAGGTGTACCTACCATTGACACTAATGTCACCCCCAAATCCATTCCCCGTAGCCGAAATATAGGTATACAGTACATAAGTAAATAAATAATCTGACCGAAAAATTAATCATAGAAACCTGATGTAAATGCTGTAAGTACAAGAGTGCTTTAATAAGATTTGGCAATTTAAGGTAGATTACAACATAATACTCTGAAATTTTTAAGCCAATTTGGCAACAAATTAAACTAGTAACGTTGGTTTTATCTAAATTTTTATTTATTGAAGGAAAGAGCGAGTTATTTCTTTCTAGAACGCTATTGTTTCTTGGCGAAAATCACTTCCGAATCAAAAAACATCTTAACAACGTAATCATACAGGAGTTTTCCTTTGATATGGCACTCCACACTATATGCGTATATGAGGTGTGTTCAAAAAGTAAGGTGACTATATATTTTAATGAAAAAATATATTTTTTTATTCATCAATATTTATATTGTCTCCTTCAAAGTAATCCCCCCTCAGATACAATGCACTAGTGCCAATGCTTTTTCCAGTCCTCAAAGCACTTCTCATAAGCACTTTTTGGTATAGCCTTGAGCTCCTCCAGCGATGCAGTTTTTATTCGTCCTTTCATAGGTCTTTTCAGTTTTGGGAACAGGAAAAAGTCTCAGGGGTCAAATCCGGTGAATATGGTGGCTGAGGATCATCACTGATGTCATTTAAGAGCACCTGAGCGATGTTTATGCGACGGTTCTTCTGATCAAAATTTCAAAGTTTCGAAACAAACTTCGCTGTTACACGTCTCATGCCCGAAACATCCGAAAAAATTGCATGACACGAGCCGACTGATATGCCAACATACTCAGCAATTTCTCTTATGGTAATTCGACGATTTTCAAAAACAATTTCTTCACAGCTTCGAAGATATCTTCTGTGGTTGACGTGCTGGGGCGTCCAAAGCGAGGTTCGTCGTTGGCATCTTCTCGGCCATCTTGGAAGAGTTTATACCACTTGTAAACATTTTTTTTACTTAGAGCAGACTCACCATACCCCACTGTCAACATTTCAAGTGTTTTTTTTTCACTCAAAAGTGAATGCAAATTCTTTGCTCCATTTTTTAAAATAATAGAAAATCGCAGAGCACAACAAAATACGTCTAACCTTTTTATCTGTCAAAAACAAACAAAGCTATGTACTTGAAATTGTGAATATATGTTCGGGACATGTGTACCAACACAACAACGATAAAAAATCGATAGTCGAATGTACGTTGTCCAAGAAAACATGTGAAAGAAAAGTCACCTTACTTTTTGAACACACCTCGTACGTGACGAAAAAAATTTTGATTACTAATAACATACAGGGCTACTGGTACCTCGACGTATTTCTTGCAACACGTGATTCCCCAAGCAATTTCCAGCAAAAAATATTCTGGATTTTTTTTTCGAGTTCTTAACACTTCAGCTACCACAGACATTAACATTTTTCTTGAAGATTCTCCACCTCACATGTCTCAAATACATTATCTGTTAAACTACGGTAGCTGGAACACTTAAATAAAAAGTTAATCGCAGCTAATCTTCTTTCATGCCCTTTCATACCACTCTGCGTCTTCGCGTTGCTCTGCCTGTGTTGTTAGCACTTCGTCCATTCTGGCGATATAAAATCAGCTTCCTTCTGCATGCAGCTCGGCCTTGGACCGTTGTTGTTGCTTCTTCATCTGATCCATCCACGTGTGTTTCCGTCTGCCTCGAGGTTTGGATCCAGCAGAGGGAATATTCATTGATAGTGCCTTCATGACTGGGTTCTTAGGTCCATCCATAAACACTATCTTCGAGGTTTTCAGTGATTGGTTGCTCAACAAACAAGCTGCCTCGGATGTAGGTACTTTTGATACGATCTTTTTGGTCACACCGACTGATATCCGTAGCATTTTCATCTCATTCGCAGTCATTTTACTTTTGTATGTTTTGTACATAGTTCAGCATTCAGAGGCATACATGAGTGCGGGACGTACGACTGTTTTGTGCAACTTGCCCTTAAGCTTTCGTGGCATCTTCTTGTCGCAGAAAACTCCAGAGATTTCTCGCCACTTCATTCAACCGACAGTCAGCTTCCTTGATGACCATCGAGCCCAGGTAGTTGAACCTTGTACAGGACTTCAGCTGCGCTCTTTTAATGTAGATATCATTTTATTCCTCCTTATTCCACTTTTTCCATCATTCTATAGGCATATGCACAATCCTGGTGCATTCGTCGGCGTCAGGCGTATGGTATTTTTTTCTTCAGAGGAAATTGAAAATAAAGGTCCTAAATACAAATTAAAAAACTCGAGATTTCGCGAAGTTCCATAACACATCTTATTTTGTTATTTATTTATGTGGTATTGGTATGCTGGTATATGGCGTCGTGTTCCTTTTGCTCTTGGTCCGCGGTACCTCCCAGACAATTATTCGTTGGTATAGGGGATGGTACTTACTGTATACATGCGCTGTTCATTGATCATTAATTCAGGATAATCACATTGCTCTATTCATAACTATTATCGTGGGATTCATCATTAGTTAGTATGTATTCTTTAAGCTTTGTTTTGAAGGCCATAAAGCTTTTAGATTCCTTAATGGCAAATAGTATTTTATTGTAAAATAATGCGAATTGTATTGTCGGGTCTCTCCTCATGCACTCAGTCCTTAGAACAGGTATAGTGAGGTTTTGCGCAGTTCGTACTGGATAGGTGTGGGTTTCGTTCACTTTCGGAAGTTTAATATTACGCTTTGTCTCTCAATGGCAAGTCTTATACATCATTTTTCCTCTTTCCATCAGAATCATTTGGTCCAATGTCAGTGTGGATGCTGTTTAAGACTGTCTCAGGAGGTGTCAGTACGATGCACATTAATGCTGTTTTCACACGCTAGACCAACTACCTGCATTACACTACGCATTAGACCACGTATTAAACCGTCCACTAGACCACGCATTAGACCGTCCATTAGACCGCCCATTAGACGACGTATCAGAGCAGCTATTTGGTTTTTGTAATGATAAATCACTATATTCAGGAATTTTGACCCCCTCTACCCTACACATTCTACGATAATAATCTAGAGATCGGAGTTCAAATCTCGGCGCGATCAAAAACTGCCTGTGGGCACTAATAGAACTCTCACAGAGCTCCGAGCTTGTCAGTATATAGACGGCGCGGATAGGAGGTTCATGCTAGCAACTGCACTTCCGAAAAGTAGATATGCTATCGAAACAACAAAGCATAGAAATGCTAGGATTGTTGACGCGCCCATGCCCCTAGAGGGGTTAAGGCAATTAACAACATTCCCAACACTACCTGACCCTCTTTTAGTGGCGATTTTGGAGCATCAATTCAGAGGACTGTCCCCAACAATTCTCCAAAATTTCAAAACTACACTATAATTTTTTTCTATTTTTCGTTCATTGCCTGAAGTAAATTGCATCTTTGTTGTTACATTATGATCAATTGATTAATAGTGTTGACCTTGCATCTTCCTACGCCAAACTTGTAAACACGATCGTTCATTCACCTCATATCTAACAATTTTTCATTTGATCGATGTATTCTTTCTACTCATATTGAAAATACTAGACAATAGACAAACGCTGTGCTTATGAAGTAGACACAGTTTTGTTAATCCCAAGATCACTTTTTTATGATTTACATACGTACTTACTTGTATGAAAAATAGAAACACGTATAGCAAATTAGATCCGTCTTTTTCATGAAGCGAATTAAATACAGAAATTAAATTTCAGTGTCTCCATTAAAAGTTGTTTTCGAACTTCTACTAAGAGTGATTCGAGCATTTTCTCAGGGTTAACAAGTACTCATATTAAGTGCACTTTATTTACGTGTATTACTCGCATATAAAATACATAAATGCATACTGAAAAGCTAACTTTTTTTATCGAACCGGAAGCAAATTCCTTTCTGTTTCTGTTCATAGCGTATTTGTTTTTAAGTATCATCTGCACTGTAATCGAATAATATCATCGACAGTATCTTATAGTAGTCTATATTAACAATGCTCGAGCAAATTAGAGATTATTTGGTACTTCATTACAAAAAAAAACTCTCGAAATTCAAGTACTATAATTGTGGTTATTACCTAAGAAGCTGCAACAATTCCTTTTCCCTATCCGAAAGAGTATATTCTGGCCTAGATGCCATTTCGCAAAGCATTTTGGGTAGACAAGACTCTCGAATTGCGCCGGCAAGTCGAGCTTTAACTTGATTCCGCTCTGGTACCACTGAAAAGAAAAAGAAAATTAATATTTCATGCAAATAACATATTTCTTAACAAATTTAAATAAGCATAAAAATAAACCAAACAATATTGCAAATTTTTTATTAAGCAATCGTGGGCGCACCTTTCCACAGATATCTATCATTAATTCTTCTGTCAGTACGAGCTTTTGCAGACATTCATAAATTACTTGGTGATGGTAACGTATTTCTACAATGCTCAGATGAATTGAATTGCAACATGAACATTGCTGTTTCTGATCTTTGAGATCAGCGATTTCACTCTAATTGATGATGTTTTAATTGCTTATTCTGTGATGATATTGCAGCAGAAGATCGTGTACTGAAGTATGTATGTATACTGGAGCTGTTATATGATAAGCCTTACATTGCGAAAGATATTCAATTTCGCATAATAATTTGCGGTTTTCAATGGAGCCTAGTTTGCCGAGAAACCGATTTAAAATCTTCAACAATTAAAATTTGAATATGGTTTAATTGCCATATTCAAATTATAATTACACTTGAAATTATGGCTTGATTACATATAGTACAAATAAAAATTTGCAATGCCGCACCGCGCCGCGACCCTCTTCTATAAAAAACAACACCTTTTCTATCAAGGCAAAACTGAATCAGAATTTAATTAGGATCGGCAGTTCCTCCTACATTCCCCATAATTTCGTTTATCACGGAAGACCAATTTAGAATTTTTGATGCATATTCAAGGTCTTAAATTGCATAGACAGAGTATCAAGATCTTTTAGGTTATACCAAAACCAGATGGTAGAGCTTATCTTCAGCTGTAGTATGCATTATGAGTATTTGGAGCATTCCTGTTTTGCGAATAAGTGGGAGAATTCTTTCCGTCGCATTTAAAGAGTATTTCCATCACACTCAAGGAATTTCCGCTTAAGGACTTGAATTGTATATAGCAGAGAAGTCACGACCGCTTCCACTGGTATACATGTTGTCTGGCTGAGGTGAACGTTATACAGGTCAAACAAAATGCGATTGCTTGTGCGTGCACGGGGTCGGCTTCTTGGGGGTACTTGTGTTGTACATCTCTGTCTCTATTGCTCTAACCCCTTGTGGGGCATAGCGCGTCAACTGTTCCATGTGGCCCAGTTGACGTTTCTTGGCATAAACTGGTTTCGGAGAATGCAGTTGCCAGCATGCACCTCCTGCACATCCATGGCCGCAATCTTCGTCGTGGACGGGACTCGAACCCAAAACGCCGGTAGTCAAACATGGAACTGATGCCTCAACACACTGCGCTACCGGTCGCCCCGGTGTTGTACATAGTGTTGAGAAAAATCACTATTTAAATGAGTTGCCTCTTTACGACTCACGCACTACAGTGAGCCAATCACAAGGAGTCGTACAAAAGAGCTGCCAAAAATGATTTCCTATTATTATTCTAGCTAGTGAGAAGTAAAAAAGAAACGAAAGTGATAATGTAACTGCGAAAATAAACCTAAAATTAATATAATTGAATATAAAACAATTATATCAGTAACATTGTTCGTTCCAAATGTTCAAAACATATCTTAAAAATTTAAAATTATCGAATAGTAAACGCCGGCAGAAATTATACATACTCGTATATCCATCCCACACCTTTGCACATAGACCACTAACGTCTCCATAAAAATTCAAATTCTTCTTCAAGACATCAACGTTACATTCAAATGCAAGCGCACAGTGCACAACGAGTCACAATCGGTCAACCCCTATAACTACAATACATTATGCAGCTGCAGACATAAAGCTATTCATTGCTTACAGCTTAAAATACGCATTACATAGAGTTAGTCGCAGACTTATGTTGCTGTAGCCTGTAGCGTGTAAAAAGTGGCGATGGCGACCGTCAAATCAACTAGCAGCAGAAGAACCATATACAGAATCGCGATGCGATCGATCAACCGCATATTCAATCAATCAGCACATCGAATGAGTTGCAGAGTGACGGCATTTGCTTGGCTCTGCAAAGAGTAATTGCGTATGAAAGTGCAAGTAAGCGAAGTGAGTGGTGAGCGATCGTCGAGTCGACTCTCTTAGTTCAGTGTGATGATTGACTGGTTTTGATTGCCTCACTCATGTGCTACTCATCACTAGGAGTACATGGCAGGCAAGTCGCTGTCGTATATACCGTAAACGTGGTGATGTTATTCTTGCTTGCGGACGCGCAGGGTCGGGGATACATGGGTTTAGCATGGTAGGCAAATCGGGATCGTGTCGTATATACTATATAGTATAATCAATTTAACATTTTACTGGGAATTTTTTTTTTAAACCGATGAGAGATATGCCAAATGATAGCTAATGGTTTCGCTATTAGCATATTGATTTAAGGCCAACTCTAACCGCGGGGGCTATAAGTAACGAAAAATCACCCAAAATTTGCATCCGACCAAACTGCACTCATCATTTCTCAAAAATTTCCCACTCAATCGCAAAACCAAAATTTTTCTTGGCCATTTTTATATCCTTGACGAATGTTATAGGGTATATTAAATGTGTCATGAAATTTGCAACGCACAGAAGGAAGCATCTCCGACCATATATGTATATATTCCTGGTCAGTATGACGAGATGAGTCGATTAAGCTTTGTCCGTCTGTCCGTCTGTTTCTATGCAAACTATTCTTTCAGTTTTAAGATAGGCATAATTACTAAAAAAAAAAATCGAGAAAATTAACACCCTGTGATGATCTTTCAAGTACTGTAACTGCAAATCTTTACTTTTCTTCGATTTTTTTTCGTGATGTAACCCTGAATAATAAAAAATAATTAACTGGCGCAACAGTCCAATTTGAACCATGGCCTCGAGATGAGTTAGCATTATCGCATTTTCTAGATCGTGACGGTCTTGTGAAGAGGTGTGTGATCAGCAACACGCTCAACCGAGCTATTTACCCCATAAATGGGTACTCATTTAACAGCTGAGTGGGCTCATAGTCCGACACGTAAATCCCCTTTTTTATCGAAAACTACCGCATTCAGTAGGAATCGAACCGGAGCCCAGTGCGCAGAAGCGAACGTGCTAACCGTTGCGCCATCCGGACTACAACCCTGAATAATAGTTCTGTAAATGAGAGTATAAAATTAAAAAATAACTGTCTCAGCTTTACTCGTAAATAAAATATTAATTTTTTGCCCAACCAAGTACTTGAAATCATGACTTCGTCTAACTTCAACTGACTGCACTATAAAAAAAAGTACCACGCTATTTTGGCAAGTAACTTTAAAAGATGGCGTATTTAGTCTGGACTCCGAAATAGTATGACACTTGCTAGATTATACCTTAATTGAGGAAGAAAATGTTGCAACGCTTGTGTATTTTCTAGCACAAAGGTTAATTTTTCACCAAGCGTTTTTTAACGCAAGCGTTACTTTTTTACCGCATTCATTCGTTTTTTCGACGCAAATACGCAAGAGTTGCAATTCTAGTAGATTGCGGCTTCAGAGCATTGCTTTGAAAAAAGCGCGTGAGATTATGGAACCAATGTTAAAAGATTTGGTTTATGGCGACGAAACCATATGTCGGAGTATGGTGCAGGATTTGTATATAGGTAGATACATTTTCCATACATTTCATATCGTTTCGAAGTTTGTCGCATTGTGCACGTGCAAAAAGTGTGAAAAGGAGCCAAATATTTTTTACTGAGTGAGGGTAGCATCTCTGAAGCCGCGGAGCCCACGCAAGGGGACTTTGAAATCATATCAGTTTAAAACACACTATTGGTCAAGGACGCGAACCACTATGAGTCGCTCGGCTAACTAGGAATGTTCCGCACTTGGTAAGTTTTGGTAAAAATAGAATAATTTTCATCCAATGGATTAAATATTCGATTGAGAAAATATGTTACAACGGGTGACATTTTAAGTCATGTTTAGTTAAAATGCAAAGTATACTCGTAGTTTGCAAATGACTAAATTTTAGCATTCGTCGCATTACATATAATAAATCTCGGTTTAAAATAATAAACTAAAATTTTAAATAAAACAAACCTATCGATATGCAGTGTGTGTGCCTTAAATTTTTCCAACACAACTTCTCAACTATCTAATCTTAACAAGATTGAATACTAAAAAAGTGCGATTATTATGCACAAATTCGAATTGGCGCAAAGCGAGCGGCTCTATTACATCACGGAATAGTCTCTATTTAATTTTATTTGATAGTAAAAAAATATATTTTCGACATTGCCGTTTTTGTAATTTGAATCGCTGGCAGCTTTGTTCGCGACTGCGACTCTAATTAAACGTTCAGGTTATCTTGATGCTTTTTGCGAACTATTTAAAGTTAATTGCATTTTGCTAGTGTGCTTGCATTAACATTTATAGAAGTCCGTCTTTTAGAGATATTAACTGATTTTACCGTCTTTTAGAGATATTAAGTATTATTTTTTTTTTGCTGAAACTTACTTGATGCTAAAGTGAGTATAATAAAAAAGATTTAGCCTATTTTCCACTAACGTTGCGTATACCCGACATTAGTTTGGCATTTTTTATAGGAGCTCCAAGAAAGGTTTCTACCGTTTCTTTCCTATCATAACATAGTAAAGGGTACAAAGGTTGTGGATAAAAAACAATCTTTGAAATTTTTGTGATTTTGAGTTAGAATGAACATTTATAAGGAACGCATATTTTCGCTGCTTGACATTAGATAATCCTTTTACCATTTCTGAAGTACCAATGTCAGTTATTTCATTTCGATCAATGTTTCTATTTGTTAAAACTTTCTCGGGCATAAATAAAGTAAAATGAAGCTTTGCGTGAGGGGTACCATACCTTCATTATTTGCTATTTTATAACACTTACTTCTCATATATATAAAAAAGAAGACCGTATGTTATAATTTTGATCCATTCTGTATATGTCGCTTTGAAATTATCAGTTAAGCTTGTTCCGATTCCACTATTTCTAGGAGTGTGTATGCAATTTTGAGCGGATTTCAACCAAATTGCGGTATATGGTTTGGCGACAGTTATGTTCGATTACCTTGAAAATCGGTAAAGATATAGGGTTTTCCAATAGGGACGATGCATTTTGTTTTTGACATTTCTGAAATAGGAGCGAAGTTGGCCTCGCAATTCTTTCACATTTTGAAACGTCAGTCTATCCCATTTACTCATGGAGAGATACACGCTTCAAAAACGTTTGCAAAATATTCAACTTTTTTATCAAAGTTCATATTCTATGGCGACCACGTTGCGCGCGCTTACGCCAATTTTCGGTCGACGAAACCGTCCAACAAGACGGACTATTGAACGTTTGGTGCAAAAATTCGAAACAACTTATGCATTGCATAATGTCCCAGCGCCTGTGCGACAAAGTAATGCTCGAAGTGAAGAAAATATCGTGGCCGTTAGAGAGAGTGTGAGTGAGAAGTCAAGGATGTCGATTCCACGCCGATCGCATGCGTTGAACGTCAGTGTGACCAGTTTATGGCGAATTTTGCGGAAGGATTTGGCTTTTCGCCCGTATAAGATTGCGTTGACTCGAGAACTGAAACCAACCGACCATTTTAAGCGTCGCACATTCGCTAATTGGGCTCTGGACCAGATGCAAGCTGACGACGAATTCACAAGAAAATCATCTTTTCGGATGAAGCTCACTTCTGGCTGGATGGTATTGTCAACAAGCAAAATTGCCACATTTGGTTGAGTGAGCAGCCTAAAGTGATGCACGAGACACAACTTTATCCGAAAAATTCACTGAACGTTTTTCTTTTTTGATGAAAATGGCACGCCAACAACCGTCAACGGCGATCGCTACAGGGCCTTGATTTCGGAATATTTTTGAGACCAGCTCGACGTCATGGACATGGGCAATATGTGATTCCAACAGGACGGCGCAACGTGCCATACAGCGTACGATACAATCGAATTTTTGAAGACCAAGTTCGGCGAGCGAATTATCTCACGCAACGGTCCTAGCGAATTTCCGCCTCATTCGTGCGATTTAACCCCTTTGGACTTTTTTCTTTGGGGTTACATTAAATCACTGGTCTATGCCAATAAGCCAGCAGGCCAACATCGAACGCAAAATTCCTGGTATTTCGGTTGATTTATGTGCTCGAGTTATGAAAAATTGGGTCCGGCGTATTCATTCGTGCCAGCGCTTCCGCGGCGAAGATTTTAACAATATCGTATTTCATAATTAATGGCATTGATTGTATGAGTACTTTCATTTGAAATAAAAATTATTTCCATAATTAACCCACAAGTCTTTTAATTGTAAAAACAATCACATTCATCACATTCGTGAATGGTATAAAAATAATGTGTCCTATATTGGGTTCTCGCAAATGTATAAAACAAATAATCTAGCGTGAGCACAACGTTGACAGGATGTGATATCTATAACGCCATACAGCTAAACAGTTGCAATCGGAAATTTGGGGGTGACCGGTAGCGCAGTGTGTTGAGGCATGTCTTATGTTTGATTACCGGCGTTTCGGGTTCGAATCCCTTCCACGACGACGTTCGTGGCAATGGATGTACAGGAGGTATGTACATGCTGGCAACTGCATTCTCCGAAACCAGTTTATGCCAACGAAACGTCAATTGGCCCACTTGGAACAGTTGACGCGCTATGCCCCACAAGGGATTAGGACAATTGTAGAATTAGAAGGTCTGGTTTTTTTCCGTTTTCTTCGTTGCCCAAAATAACGTAACTGTCGTAAAAAGCAGTTATTGTTAATTCATAATTAATAATTAAGGCTGTTAAGTAGACTGTATTTAGACATTGGGCATCCTGTGGAGGAAAGTACGTGAAGCGTATTGAAGAAGGGCACAATTGGTATCCGGAATGCGCATCTACCAATAAAAAGGAAGCATCCCCTGGGGGTAGTTGACCGTCATGACAATGAGATTATCTCATTCAAATTCGTTGGAGAGAAATTCGGTGGATGTTTTTATTAATTTGATAGACAATGCAAAATTTTGCACTTGGTGTCAAGTCCCAAACCGCGAGTATTTTGGATGCATTTTGACAACATTGATGTCATAGGGAACCGCTTATCAAATTCCCAGCTAAAAAAACGCTCTCTCAATAATCCTGTGCTGGATTAAGTACGAAAGAACAGAGTTGGACACGTCATCAGGCCACGGTTATAAAAGTCGAACAATTGATGTGTGTCTAAGTGTCTAAGCTGCGACATCCCCTCACGTCCGGACTGCTTCAAAGCTTTCAACTTCTATTTTATATTAATTTTTCATGTTTTTCCTTTCATTTTTATCTTTTATGTGTATTTTTTTCATGAATTTCCTTTAAAAGTAAGAATAAAGTATCATACCTACGACTCAGTAGTTCCGGCTCTATTAGTACCCTTAACCACCAGCGTTGGATGAGTGCAGCATTTCCCCGCTCAGCTATGGTAATACTTAAAAAATATCTAAAACCGGTTTTCTCTGAATTTGTATTAATCTCTCTCTCGCTCTGGATCCTGTCAACCCCTTGTGGGAAATAGTGCATTAATCACGCCGACTTTCCACCTCGTCCTGTCCGCCGCCATCGCCTTCAACTGACTCCACGATTTGCGTAATGACTTACCCTCGACCTCAACTGATCTTCTCCAGGTGTTTCCAGGTCGTCCAACTCAGCTAGTTGCATTGGTTCCCTGTGTTCCCTGTCCCTGTTCCAATTGATGGCCTGTTTGTATTTGTATTAATAGAATGATCGAAAAGAAAAAAATGAAAAAAAATCTCCATTTTTCATAGTATGGCTGTAAATGGGTTAATGCGTGTCTCATGGCCCCAATAAACGTAGCATGGTAATTTATCTAAGTGTAATCCTTTAAAATAGGTGTCTATCAACGTATTCGGTAGAGTAGTACTGTGTAACATTCTAAATTCTATGAATCTATTCTAAATGAAATTGGAACTAAATTAATTCCATAAATCACAAAATGTTAAAAGTTAAAAAATATAAATTTAAACTCACTTTCATTTGAATTTTACTTTTGAAGAATATATTTTTAATGCATAAATTAAAGGACGATAATTTATACGAATTTCTCCCTCTTCCCCTCGTGAAAGTTGTATTGACATTTTTTTTAAATTGTAGTATTAATTAATCTTATGACCCCTCTGAGTAGATTTTTCACGGTAAAATTAACGTTTTTGTGTGGTGTTTTACAATGATCAAACACAAGAATTAAGAGCAATCTAACGACAAGACGAATTAATTTGGTACTCGTGTTTTTAATGGCTTACATAAATGTTAATTAGCCAATTAGCCAAAAAATATAAAAAAAGGTGATAACTTTAATGATTGTCTTAGTAGTATCGGAGTAAAATTAATAGTACATACTAGTTTTTAAATTGGATATATAAAATAACCTTTGAGGTACGCATAATGATCATAGGCATACATATGTATGTATTTCATTATAATGTTAGCCGTAAAAGCGAACGCGACCATGGACTAAAGGTCAGTGCGAACTTCCGCTTTTCGTGCGAAATCTCATACAAAAACTGTCAAAAATTTCCTTAGCAAGTAAAATTTTGGCTACTTCGGTACTAACATATTTCAGACGAAACCGCACATATAGAAAAATTCTACACGCCGCTCTCAGCAAATTCCACGCGAAAACAATTCCTTTGCATTTTATATCCTGTGAAAACCAGTCCTAACAAGTTGATTGTTTACTTTTGAGTGAGAATGTAAAATTCAATAGGCGTATAGAGCGCCGCGGTTATGTGCTGTGAGAATGTTCCAGCTGTCTCTTTTTTGTACAATAGGAGAAACAAGTGTAATATTTTCGCACGAAAAGGATAGCACTGGTCTTAAACCGAAAGTGCACATAACGTTGAAATTGCTGGGACCTTTGAAGAAAAACGAATCCTCCCAGGTAGTCGTGAATTTATACCAGGTGAGGAGCACAGTCGTTATTGGTCGGCGTTCTGAAGGCGGGATCTGGCCGGATCTGGAACAGACATTTCCGATTTCTCCTCCATCTTTTCCCATCTGGTAAAATGTGCCCTCAATTGTCAATTTTTGAATCGGAATACCATTCACAAATCCGGAGGGGAATATTTTCAGATCCAAATATTGACAGTTGACGGCACATATTTTGCAGGAAGGAGAAGTATATAGAGGAGAAATCGAAAAAGTCTGTTCCAGATCCAAATTCAGATCCGCTTTCAGAACCGCGACCATTGCCTATATTACGTTCGGTTCGATTTCAACTGAAGCCTGTTAGTTGTTGTTTGGAAAATACATATCATATCGTTGAAACCAATCGTTAACACCGAAATTAAGGAGTTGATAAATATTCGCTTTAGTTAAGTTTGCAGATAAGCGTCAAAAAATTATCCTCCCTATACTAGTAGAACGTTGATGTATACAAAGTTTTTAGCAATTTGAAGTAAGCATTTGACAGCATCGATCGCAATGAACTTTCCAATATAATGATGTATTTTGGTATTTCAGCGGAATTCGTGCACCTAACAAAGATGACGATGACCAACTCTGTCTCACTGGTCAGAATTCAAAACAGGCTGCTTGAATCCTTTGAAATGCGTACTGGATTGAAGCAAGGCGATGCACTCGCTCCGACGCTCTTCAACCTAGTATGTACTAGAATATGTTATCCGGATGCTGAAAGCTCATACCAACGAAACATTACTCGTTAAGTCAACACAATTAATAGCCTACAATAATAGCCAGACAATATCAACACCATGTTGCGAAAGCCGCCTGCCGCTGAAGAATTATTACTACACCTTGACAGTGCTGCGAAAGAATATGGACTCGAATTAACGATGACAAAACGAAGTTTATGCTACAATCAAGATGTAGGACTCCTGGGCAACCGAACATCACCGTTGGGGACCACAATATTGAGTTGGTAGACGACTTCAAGTACCTCTGTGACAACCGGTGAAAAGAAGCCAGTGCAACGGAGACATCAAACGACGGATACAACTAGCTTATAAGACATTCTTCTCGATTCTTCCGATCAATAAATCAAAGCATGTACGTATGGAAACGAAGCTCCTTCATGTCTTCGAAACGGCTATATAGCCACTCTGGTTCTCTCTTCTGCCATCCGGAGAAACCCAGGTTGTTAAATGGCAACGTTTGTGCTTGAACAAGGTATCGCCGATGATGTGTTGACAAGAGTTGCAAAACTCCACTAACATCTCGCCATTTTTGTTCCTGTTGCCCAAACCATGATTGCCCGTTAGGTGTTCGAATCCTATGTTGTCAGACCCAGCCTTAGCATTGAGATTCCCCATAATAATTTTTACGTCACCTTTGGGAGCTTTGTCGAAGGTGTCGCCAAGTCGGTGATAGAAGGCATTCTTAGCGCATTGATCTGCTGGTTCAGTCGGGGCATAGCACTGAATTATGCTGATGTTTGTTACCCTGGATTTGGATCTGGCTATAATGATACGGTAATGGGGTTCCAATCTATTAAAATTCGTCGTACTTCCTTAGTCAACAGAATTCTGGTGCCTGCCAATCTAGGTGAGGTATCATTTTCACCTCACTCCACTTTATCGCCAAGCTCTCAAACCAGCACTATTTGAGAGCTTGGCGATAAAGTCGATACCGATCCAACCCATTTTGTTTCACTCAGTCCTAATATAGAGATGTTATATGAGGTCATTTCCCGTTCGACTTCAGTGAGCCTCGCACTACTGCACTCAACCCACATCGTCCGAACATTCCAAAAACTGATCGTGGTCCGTTGTTTGTAGCCGAAAGTTTTTGCCGATGAATCAGTCCGTGGTATCCGAGGCTCGTTTAAAGTTTCGAGTGTAAATTGATTTCAGGTACGCAGGTTACAAGCCTATATACCCAATCTTATGGGAAGAGTTGCTTCCTTAGCTGTCCTAAGAGTCGCCGGGAGCTATTTTTATATAGCGCAGTGATAGCTCTCCAATAGTGTTCTTGATCGCGCGTTGTTTTGATGATTTTTCAGCTGGATGTGACGTGATGATGTTCTCCCACTATGTTGCAACTCTACTGTTCGCCTACTTCCTGAGAGGCAACGGTGTTATTGGCTATTCAGGATAATCATTGTTATGTTCCTTTACAAAATGTTTTGAGCTGCAAAATTTGGTTGACTTGGATAGCCGTTCCAGAGGGCGCCCACGAGGAGGACTATGGAAGAGGTCTTTTGCCCCCCCCCCCATTAATTGTGTCACAACTCGAAATTCTCACTAAAAATATTATACTCGTATCATATTATATTTAAGAAAATATATTATTTTATAACTTATTGGAGGTAGTTGCCCTGGCATCTGTCATCATTTGTATACATTTTGATACATCAATTGAAAATAGTCGGATGGCGCAATGGTTAGCACGTTCGCCTTCTACGCACTGGGCCCCGGTTCCATCCCTACTGAATGCGGTAGTTTTCGATAAAAAAAAGGGGATTTACGTGTCGGACTATGAGACCACTCAGCTGTTAAAGTGACATAAACGAAAACTGGGATGCCATAAAAAATGCGTACATTGATAGCGCAAATACCATCCTTGGCCCAAACCCGGATTGCCGGAATAAGCCCTGGATGTCCGACGCTTCATGGCAGCAGATTGTTGAAAGAAAGGAGCTGAAAGTTCGTTTGGCTGCAGCATCAGACGACAATCGAAGCAGCATCGAACTCCTTTACCGTCAGAAAGCTCGAGAAGTTCAGCGTAGTGTGCGACGCGATAAAAGAGTTTATGCCAATTCTCTTTTAGCGTCAGCAGAAGAAGCCGCTAGAAGTAACAACTTAAACGCCGTATACGGTGTCATCAAGGAGTTTACAGGTGGTCGTAACTCCTGCCAACATCCGGTGAAAGATAGTGATGGAAAGCTACTTATCTTGGAAGAAGATCAAATGAGGCGGTGGAAAGAACACTTCGCCGCGGTCTTGAACCGTGTAACCTCTGGTGAAGTTCCCCCTCATATAGATAATTTAGCTAACCATCAAAATGTGCGTATACGGTCCACTGCCCCGACTAAAGAGGAAATAGTCACTGCAATTATTGCACTAAAACGAGGAAAGGCCGCCGGACTTGACGGCATCCCTGCCGAACTTTATCAAGCAGCGCCAAGCGTAACTGCCGATTTGCTGCACCCACTTGTTGATAAAGCGTGGAATACAGAGACCTTTCCCATTGAGTGGAAGGAAGGTTTGATCATCAAACTTCCAAAGAAGGGTAGCCTCACAGACTGTAATAATTGGAGAGGCATTTGTGTGCTTCCTGCCGTTGCCAAGATAATAGCTAAAATCGTCCTGGAAAGACTAAAGGCCCACTTAGAAAGCACAATTGATGAAGAGCAGGCTGGCTTTCGATCCGGATTCTCCTGTGTCGATCACATTAACACCTTGCGAATCATCATCGAGCAATGCGCTGAATACAATTCTCCGCTTCACTTGCTTTTCATCGATTTCGAAAAGGCTTTCGATAGTGTGAACCGGGATTCTATATGGGCGGCCTTGCGCAGGAGAGGCATCCCTGAGAAGCTTGTGGCTATTATTAAGGCAACCTATGACGGCGCGAAATGTCGCGTTCTGCATAAAGGTAAGGTGTCGGGGGACTTTGAGATTCGCAGTGGAGTTCGGCAGGGGTGCATCCTCTCACCGATCCTATTCCTCATTGTGATCGGCGATGTGTTGCATGCAGCCCTATCCGGACTCGACAGAGGAATTCAATGGACTTTGACATCTTATCTACAACATCTTGACTACGCTGACGACATATGCCTACTCTCCCACAAAATCATGGATCTGTCTGCAATGGCGTTAGATCTCGAGAGGAGGGCAAGCAAGGTTGGGCTAAAGATTAATACCAACAAGTCCAAGGTGCTTAGCCCGCCGTTGCGAAAAAGAAATCCGACACCTATTGCCATCAATATTAATGGGCAGCCTGTGGAGAAGGTAGACAACTTCGTCTACCTGGGTAGCATTGTTGCCGAAAATGGTGGTACGGAGCAGGACATCGCTCGTCGTATCAACCAGGCTAAACGCGCATACGGCATGCTGTCCAAAATCTGGCAAAGCAGTTATCTCAGCATCAAGACCAAGCTGGGCCTGTTTCGCTCCCTGGTACTATCAGTGCTTTTGTATGGGAGCAGTACATGGAAAGTTTCAGTAGGAGTTACCAGAAAGCTGCAAGTTTTCGTCAACTCATGTCTTCGTCGAATTTTAAGAATTTTCTGGCCTGAAACAATATCAAATGAAGAGCTAAGTAGGCGTACGGGTCAGATGCCAATCGACGAATTGATACGCAATCGAAAATGGCAGTGGATAGGTCACACATTGCGGAAGAGTGATAACTGCATTGCTATGCATGCCATGAAATGGAACCCCATTTCCAACCAAGGCCGACCAAGAGGGGGTCCTCGAATCACATGGCGTCGATCTGTGGCAAAGGAGTGTCAGGTACTGGGTAAGTCTTTTGGGGAGTTGCGCCCCATTGCCCAGAACAGAGTACGATGGCGCGCAGGAGTAGTTGACGCGCTATGCCCCGCTAGGGGTTAAGGCAAAGTAGTATTTATGGAGTAAATAACTCGGTTGAACGTGTTGCTGATCACACATCTCTGCACAAGATCGTCACGATCTAGAAAATGAGATGATACTTACTCATCTCGAGGCCATGGTTCAAATTGGACTGTTGCGCCAGTTATTTACTTTATTTAATTGAAAATAGAAACCCTTGATATCGTAATGATAAGTTGATTTAGCTTGCAAGGGAATTGAAGAATTCGGAACTAGAAGATCGTTTAGATCTTTCGAATCACTAAGTAATTCGCAAAGACGCTGTAGATGCTCCTAGAATTTTGCAAGAACTCCTATTCAATCACTTGATGAAAGGCTTCGCCGAAAACAGATAACAAAAATAGATACGAAATGTGTTGATTGATATCTATTGATTTGGAATGTTTTTGAAAAGCCAGACATGCATGTGATACTTTTTCAAAAATTGCTCGCCCTTTTCACATGCGCAATAACTGCCTGAAATCGCAGCCAGAACCACCTACACTACATAATTGATTCATCAAAATTTTTTAACTTTTAAGGTAGTTTTAAATTAATTTTAATTAAAAATCGTTCGTTCGTGAATTTTTTCGTGTTAATTTTATGAGAATTTTTGCAATCCATAAAGGGTCAAATACTAACAAAGAAAGATAAATCAGATTGCAAACATGGTTTCATGTGAGATAAACACACATAATGTTGAAAGACGAAATGGCATTAACAAATGCTTAATCGCGAAAATAAATTCACCAAACAGTACCCAATGAAATCGAGTCTTACTCCAGTTAAATGTTGATATACTACATGCTCGTACTTCCTTTGCATCATATTCATTTCAACAGTATGAAGCATGAATTTAGTGCCAAATACAAAAACTACCAACAAAACCAAATTAATGACTCTAAAAATTACGCCAAATACATAATTCGCATTGCTGTAACAGCGGCAAAACAGACAATACCCAAGCAATTTTTTCGCGGATTTGAATAGCGTCTTCTTTTTTTTTGCGCAAATGTTTCTAACAAACAAAACTCACTGTGATATTCACGTCTCATATACATTACACAACGCAATTTACTTGACTTCCATTACAACAAGCAGCACGCACAAAATCGACTTGAGAAAATCTTCTTAGCCTTCAAAACGAAATTGAAGGTCTTCATTTTACTTTCGAATCAAAACAAAAGACTTGGATGAGTTCTGTAAGACGGAAACTTGAAAAGAGACATGAAAAATGTTCTTCTATTTTTTTGTGGCTTTCTGAAAATGGATCAAGTTTATAACTTTGCTTCGAGTCAATGTTGGCTGGATTGTTTTGTTTTGCATTAGACTTGTTGACATTCAATCGCGTATGGAAATTTCTCTTCGCAATTGAAATTTTCCCATTGGTTTTGTTTTTATTGTACATTCGGATGAACGTTATGAATTTCATGCACATTTTCAGTTGTGTGAATTTATGTATTTAGTATACCATGGTGAATAAACAAAAAAAAAAAGGAAAAGTGTCGAAGGATTCAAGATGATAATATCAAAAGTCAAAACTGCATTTTGTATTCATAATATGCAACTCGTACATACATATCCTAAAAATGACAGCCGCTGATACGAGTATGTAAATTAATATTTTGATATAAAATATGCAGATACTACTGGAAGAAGTACGTTGATAAACAAAAGACATTTTTGTTTTTTAAATAAACTGCCACGTATGGGTTTGAAGCAAAACCATCAACAGAGGACTCCCGAAAGCGAATGCCAATCGGCCTACTTTCGTTAACTTTACCATATTTTTAAGGGAAAGGGAGTGTACTCGTATGTTCAGATGTACTTCGAATCGACGATGACATATCTTTGATCGCAAAATTGCGGAAAATTCGCTGATTCAAAGTCAGTGTGACAGAAATGTAAATTATTGTGTATCTCTGTGAGAAAGAGAAAAACGTGTTATTTGATCTCGAATTACGTCAACTTTTGCAGGGAAAATTGACCGAAAAAAAATTATGATTCGTATATCCAGCTCATGATCGCAGCTATCTCTCTCTTTCTCACACTCACGAATGAACCACAATTTATGTATATTTTTGTCATACTGATTCCAAATCGGTGATTTTTCTGCAATTCTTTAGGAACGCGGCTTATGATTGCTGTTTGGTAAGCTTAAGACCATAGTAAAACGACTCATCCGGTCGAAACAATTTTAATATTAATATGTGCCTTTAATGGATTAAATACATAACCATGAATCAGAAATATAAATGGTAATAATTATAAACGACCATTTTTCTCATACATATGTATATTCTATAATGAACGGGCAAGAGCATAATAGTCCTATGGTACTTTCCGTGGTCCCATCGTAACCAAATTTGGTGTACAGATTTCTTAGAAGAGCCTAAGAATAGTCTATTCACGGTCATTTGCATAATCGCCTTCTCTAACGGGACTTTGTGTTATGTTCAAATGAGACAGTTTCCCCCTTTTTTTAGACCAAACAAACAAAAAAATGTCTTACCGTAGAGATTTTAGTGAAGGGTTAATGGTGGGTGCCACAGTGGCAGTTGATGACGGAGGAGAGGAAAGTGGAGGAAAGGGGAGAAATAAAAAAATCCCAAAAGAAAAAATATCGTGCTTTGTCTTTTCCACTTTTATTTTATTATTCCTAACGCGTTTCGCTCTTTCGAGCATCATCAGATGATTAAAATGAACTTCCACAAAGTCGATAAGTCGTCGATCGAGTCAGTCAAGAAATAAAAAAATACTTGCCCGGAGTGCATAAAGGACAAAGCGGGAACGTCAATGGACGAGGAAACGAAGAGATGAAAGAACGAGGAGAAAAAAGGATAAAAAGACAGAAGAAAAAATAAAGGAAAGCGGAATACTGGACTAGAGTGTACATGTGACAAAGGGAAAGTGACAATGGATGAAGGGACGGAGTACGAGGAGACAAAAGGACAAACGGACGAAGCAGCAAAAATAAAGGCAACGAATATACGAAATAATAACTACTAAAATGCAGCATCTAAATGGTTAAGGCATTGACTGATTTGTTAATAAAATATTTTGCTAAGAATTTCACGATAATTCGTGGCTGTGTGCTTCACTTTTGATTCATTCGGCATCTGCCACTTTGAAAGTAGCAGTAAAGTCTGTTCGAAACCCAATCTTCCTATGTGTGGTGTATGAAATAGTGAGCTGACTTTAGCCGAATAGCGGTATTTGGTAAAGATATCCTTTTTCTTACAAGAACTTTGAACCAGTCATTCTATGGCAGTTAAACCGTGTTGAGGTCCGGTTTCAGATTTCGGTCCGACAAATATACAGTGCTCAATGGAAAGAAGGATTTGTGCAAAATTTATATTTGCATAGAAACATACGAACAGACGTATGTAAATGGCTAAATCAACTCATCTCCTCATTCTAACCAATAATATATGAATATATACGTATATTAATTTTTATGGCCGGATATCCTCTCTTCTATGCGTTACAAACTTCATGAAAAAGTTAATATACGCTTTGTTGCGAAGAACATTATAAAATACTGGACTGTACAAGTGACAAAGGGCCAGCGGCAGAGAACAAAGGAACCAAAGAACGAAAAAGAAGGCGTAAAACAAATAGGCCCAAGGGCGAAAATACAAAAAGGATGAAAAGGGTAAAAATAAAAAAGGACTTAAGCTTATGAGTAACGAATCGCAAGCGACGAATAGACCAAAGTACAAGAGGGACTAAAGGACGAAGGGGCAAAAAGACGAAAGTGAGAAATAAAAAAAAATAATAATTAAAATGTTGAAATTGAGGTAAAAAAAATCCTTATATACTATATCATTATTATTATGCCGGTGTTTTTACAGAAGGAAGGATAACTTTTTGCTTTGGTTTAAATTGCGGGAGAAGTAAAAGCCACTAAGACGGTTTATGTGTGTTTACATTTAACCCCACTTTATAGCAACAGTGCGTGTTCATATCAAGGGCAGCCCCCATCACTTCAGAGACGGCGAATTCGAATTTGCCCTTGACGATAATGATTAATGATTATGTCATCAGCGTATCTGATTGCATAATATCCAAGCACGTGAATCCTCGACAACAATTCGTCTACAACCAGTGACCACAAAAGCGATGAGAGGACCCCTCCTTGCGGACAGCCTTTAATAGCTCTGACGCTAATCGTGGTGCCGCCTAGCGTTGAGTAGATCTCTCTACTGCGTAGCATAGCATCTTTCCATTTTATAGTAGCAGAAGGTAGCCGCTGAGCTCTTGGGCTCGGGATATACAGTCAAAGCCGGTGTTATCAAAAGCACCCTCAATGTCAAGGAAGACACATAATGTGATTTCCTTGTCATCAAAAGATTTCGCGATAGACCCTATAAGATTGTGTAGGGTGGTCACCGTAGATATGCTGCGGGAATAGGCTAACTGTGTTCCACGCTGAAGCATCCAACATTCCATCACGTGCATGATATGAACGTCGAGCAGCCTGTGTATGATTTTGAGTAGGAATGAAATTAAACTATTCAGTCTATAGGATTTAGGTAAATCCTCCGGCTTGTCACCATGCTTGGGTATAAAAACAACGTTAAGTTTCTTCCAAAGACGCAGTATGCATCCTGGAGTGTTACTAGCCCTGAAAAGACAGATTAGTGGAATTGGGATAGTGTCACGACATTTCTGCTAAGGTGCAGGAAAGGTAGCAGCCGCTCCAGGGGCCTTGAACGGCTCAAAGGACTCCATTGCCAATTTAATTTTATCCTCGCCGGATATAATAGGCTATAGAGTCGATCATCCCAGTCCCGATGAATTTCCGGTGTGAGCGTCGGACTATATTCGGAGAGGACAGACCCCGAAAAATGGGTACGTATGTAGGAGAAGCTCGAGGGTTACATCTGAGCCTTCAGTGTAAGCACCATAGTCTTTTAAGCAGGCCGACCACATCTACAGAGTCCTTGAAAAGAACCTTTAGAAAGCGTGCCGCTTACGGCAGGGAGTGGATGCCTTCACATGTCTCTTCCAGCATTCGCGTTTCGAGTGCTTATAAGTTTGTTATACTCCGCGAGGGGTATCCTGTTACCGTGCCACAGATTAAGACGCTTCGCTTTATTAAACTTCTTGTTAACTTGTACACGTTTGTGAGCATGCTATTTATATTTATTCCACCAGGGCACCCTTCGACCTGCCCCGATGTTGCGTGCTAGGGTACAGTCTCTATAGGAAGAGGACAACACTTGGTTGAGTTTGAATTAAAGGTAAAACATTGTGTTATTATTTTGGGTTACCGCAGAAATCCAATTTAATCCATTAGGTTGCAAAATATTTCAATGCTATTACTGCACCCACCTGATTGTATAACCAAATGATATACTCGTAAGTAAAAATATTCGTAGGTGACTGCCTATTAATATGATAATAGATGTTATTCAATTGAAACTGGAGACAATACTTGAACTCGATAATGCAAAGCCTCTGTTCCATATTTCAAGGAACCACACTAAAACAATGGGTTAACAGACATATTTTATAATAAATTGGCGCCACAATAAGCACTTTCCATGGCAGGCGTTTTGGATTAAGTAGCAATCAAGAATTCATGTCGGCATTATCTCTAATTTTGAAATTTCAACTCCCGCGACCACCTACAATCTGAAGGTGTTGTGGAGTGATGTAATGTGATATGAATATTATGCTTATCGGTTTCACTCATGTAACCGTTTTTGAATCACTCGAATGGAACGCCACGGATCTGCGACGAGCGAACTTAAACAGCCACCATACAGATACTTAGCCGCATGGGGGCGAACTGCGGACTCAGTATACTAGTACATTTAGATATTGGCGACATAAGTTGACGTTCAACCGATTCACTTTGAACTTTGATCCGATGAGATCTCATACGAAACCTGGATCAAAACCGGTCTGTCGTTTTATATGAAAATTGATCTGAAACCCGGTGAAACGAAACGGCTACTATTCATGGAATTCCACTATTTCATGGTTTCATATTTTCAGACATATATGTACAGTGTTGTTTGGTGATTGTAATTGTAAATTTTTCTAAAATTTCGGAAGCATAGGAATTAAAAGGTCTTATCCTGAATAACAACCGAATGAATTTTCAGTACTATTGATTTGCATTTTTTTCGTATAATTTGTACGTTCAGTAAGGACTGTATGTATGCTTTCAATCGTATTCTATCCTAATTTCAAATCAAAAGCTATAAAAATTGGAAAATTAATTCTTTCCACTATTTCAAATCCGAAGAAGCAGCGACTAAGAAAAAGAGGAGTGTATTATTATATGACTTACTATACTCAACCCCTTGTGGGACATAGCGCGTCAACTGTTCCATGTGGTCCAGTTGACATTTCGTTGGCGTAAACTGATTTCAGAGAATGCAGTTGCCAGCATGCACCTCATATATGTATTTATGACTTAGCTACTGTTGATTGTAGCAAATGTCATTGTTTTACTGGTTAAGTTATTTCTGGTTCAATGATTAGCCGCCAGAGACTCATTGACGATTGTCCGTCAATGGCTGGTGGCTACAGAACGAACCCCATTGCAGCCCATGTGTGCTGCGGTAGACACAGCAGCACTTGTACCTGACCCAACCTAGGAACGAGATTTTAGACATCTTCGTTTGCTTTTCTTATCATGAATAGGTAAGTGAAATAACACCCAATACAACAAAAATGCTACCCTATAAAGGTAAGCGTTCAACCCAATAGTTTATCCAGGGCCGATTCTGACCTGGATAGCGCACAAGTAAAGCTTTTATTTAGGGCGCATCTAGCGGTTATTAGAAGTTCGTTCATTCCACGATGTTCCACTCTTTTTTCAATTCAGTTTACCTCAATTAGATTCAATGTAATTCCACATTTTTTTCCAATTGGAAAAGTAATTTTGGTCGAAATATTAGAAAATCAATTAGTTTCTTCTAACAGGTTCAATACTTGCTCTTGATGTAATAGGATGAAGTTTATTTTTAATATTTACAAAGAGTGGGGTTATCCCACCACTTAAAATCCAAACTATATCTGAGACAAAATCCATTTCATGTCAAACACATGCTTTTACTCTGTATGGGCCATATACATCATTTGTTTTACCACAAACACTCGGGTTAACTACCTTTAATCTTGTCAGCTGCAAAAGAACGCGCGTTTTGTATGCTCATCATTGCATGTTTCTCTTCAATGAGGAACACATTCGCGCTTTCAAAACATACACGCTTTTTGGAAACCGAAAGTTGAATTAATCAGGCCGCGATTTCTAGATTCGCAACTGCCATGGATGCATTATATTTTGTTAGTGTAAGGTATAGCTTAATTTATTAGGCAGGAGATGACACCCTGCTCAAATGCACATGGTAGAGCCGGATTGCCTATATTTTCGTATTTTTATTTAAATTAAAACACATCAGCCAAACAATCTGAATTGTGATACAAAAAAGTGTAAAGTGTCATTTAGTACCCTGATGATGCCGATATAAGGCAAAACATGGGATAACAACATAAAAATGAAACAAGCTGGAAACTCGATGAAACAAAGACTTTCAGCCAATTGAATACCAGTGAACAAATTTAAACACAACGTTTGCCGGCGGTACTACACGAGTACCGGCTAATATGGTACATTACCATTGCACTATAAGCCGGCATTTTGTGAAACTATATGTCCATCGACTGCCAAAAGCGGAAATTCTCGCTTTAAGTTATGTAGCTACACTCGACAACCATTTTGCTCGCGAGCCATAGTCAAACCACGTCAAAATCAAAAGAACAGCGGAAATGAGGAGATTCTTTTTCCGCTCGTTCTATTGATTTTGACGTTGTTCGATGGTGCCTCACGACCAAAATGGCTGTCGTGTGTGATGACACTTAGGTAGCAGTAACCTGCCTTGTATACATCTCACCGGGCAACGAATAAATATTCCAGTAAATAACTATATACCATGCTTAAATTAGGCGTTCAGTGAAGTGACAGTTCGCAGCATTTTAGCACAGTTTGCCGAGATTTCCTGAAATTACGCCAATGTGACAATGTAATTAAAGTCAGTACTTTTTTGCCGGGCAGTTCGCGAAATTACAGGTTTCGCTAAAAGCCTACGACATGTATAAATACATATCTGGTTTGTTGAAATTTAAATCTTATTAAATTATTCCAAGTTGCAGTAGCTCGCTCTTGCCGATAATGCTAATGATAATCCATTTAAAAATGAAAGTATGTAAATGTTCGAACCGGTTTAACTAAAATTTTACTCAACCAGTTTGAACATACGTAAAAGTTGCTTAGAATCGCAATGTTTATAGGTACATTGTTATGTTATGCATTGAGTATTGAAAATGCTCATACTCGTTGGCTTTAATGGCATTGTTTTCTTTAATTTTAGATCATGTATGGGATATTACGTAAATTTACTAGTATTCCACTTTCAGTATTTGCTGAGTTACCATTGCGTTTCATTGACAATAAAGTTGAAAGAATTTCAATTTAGCAAACTGATAGAATGCTAACATGAGCAATGAAATTCATTATATTTGGCCTCATTTTACTTATTTCTGGATTTTTTTTATCTTAACATTTATGTAATATTCTTCAAATGCACATTCACCCGTTATTGTATGATTTATAGTATCACTAGTTGTAGGGAATGATTTGAGGAATCTAATTTTATATTTCTATCTCTGGATCGTGTAAACCCATAGGGCGTTAACCACGACAACTTAACACCTCGTCCTGTTCGCCGCCATTGCCTTCAGCTGGCTCCACGATTTGCTTATTGACTTACCGTCGACCTCAACTGATCTTCTCCATGTGTTCCTAGGTCGTCCAACGCGGCGACTTGCATCAGTTCCCCGTGGCTTCCAATCGAGGGCCTGTTTAGCAATGTTTTCCAGCCCTTTTCAAAGTGTGTGACCTATCCATTGCCACTTTCGCCATTTTATTGAGGTGTCTATCCTCTCCTGACCAGTAATGAACAGGAAGCCGTGGTTAGAAATGACCTCCAGCCAGCGTATGTGCAGGATGCGTCGTAGACACTGGTTCACGAAAGTTTGCAATCTAGTTGTTATCGCCCTGGTCACCTTCCAAGTTGAACAGCCATAAAGAAGCACAGATTTTATATTGGTTTTGAAGATCCTGAGTTTGGTACTTCTGGAAATGTTGTTGTTTTGCCGGAAAAGAGTCAAACTGAAAAAAGCTGCCCGAGCCTTATTGATGCGAGACAGTACATCAGCATCTGCTCCACCATCTGCTGTAACTACGCTTTTGAGGTAGCAAAAATTGCCCACTTTTTCCACCGTCTGCCCCGAAACACAAATTTTGCTTTGCCTTCCTGGATTCAAGCTCAAGTACTTAGTTTTGGCAGCATTGGTTTTAAGCGCCGCATTGCGACTTTCGCGGTGCAGGGCATCCGTCATTTGAATTAGATGATCCGATCTACATGAAAGAAGGCAAATATCGTCAGCGTAATCCAGATGTTGAAGGTATTCAAACAGTTTTCATCTGATACTGATATATCTGGAATACATGAAGCGCGCTGCAGAGTACTTCATTAATGGCAATCAGAAACAATATAGTTGACAAAATGCAGCCTTGTCTCACTCCGCTATGTATCTGGAAGGGATCTGAAAGCTTACACATGTGTAAGACGTGAAATTGGGCTCCCCTATAGGACTCCTTGATGATGGATATGATTTTATCTGGTATACCTCTCCTACGTAAAGCATTCCCAATATATTCCCGGTCAACGCTGCCAAACGCCTTCTCAAAATCGATGAACATGAGATGAAATGGGGATCTCTACTCTGCGGATCGTTCAATAATAATTCGGAGGGTATTTATGTGGTCGCTACATGAAAAACTCTGGCTAAACCAGCCTGTTCATTGTTCAGTGTGCGGTCAACTGTATGCTTGATCCGGTTTAAGACTATTTTTGCCATCATTTCGGAGACTGCAATTATTACAGTCCTTCAGGTTACCTTTCTTCGGGATCTTAATAATGACGCCCTTCTTCCATTCTTTAGGGAGAGTTTCGGTTTCCCAACACTCTTGGAAAAGGGGGAGAAAAATATCCGCACTAGCGTTGATATCCGCCTTAAAGAGTTCCGTCGGGATTCCATCTATACCCGGGGCTTTACCCGCTTCCATCGATTTAATAGCCACAGTTACTTCCAGTTTAGATGGTGGGCTGGTATCAACTCTGGCTATTTGCGGAAAATTTTCTGCTTTTAGTGAAGATGAGTTCAAGTATCCAAAGGAGTTGTTGAGGACCTCAATGAAGTGCACTCCACTGTCGAAGTTGGTCTTCATCAGTGACAAGTAGGGAACCGTCTTTATCTTTCACAGGATGTTCAGTTGCAAAAGATTTGCCAGTTTGATAAGATTTGCTTGATAAGTTTGTAAAGGGTTCCACTGTCACCACGTTAAGCCGCATCCTCTGCCTTCTCCGCTAATGTATTGATGTCGTTGCGCTTGTCCCGTCTTACCCTTCTTTGCACGCCTTTTGAATTCATATCAGTATTTGCATTTTAAGGTATGAGAGAGTAGGTTGAATTCCAAAAATAATTTAACTAGTAGAACAAAAAAGAATGGCTAATTCTAAAAACTACAAGAATATTTGCAAAGGCAGCTTTGTACTGAGGAACAGAGCAAGTTGCTTTTTTGCTGGTATATATAGGTAGTTCTTTTTTTATTAATTAAACATCTTTATTACCTTCTAGGAGTAAATAACATCGAAGAATAGGCTGCTGTCGTTTGCCGACTAAAAGCTCGAAGTGGGGACTACAGTATGCAATAATAACATTATCAATATAAGATATGCAAAATACATTTTTAATGAACAATTAATACATTAAGCAGTCTTTTACTGACAAGATTATATTAGATAATAAATGGGCCGTGTTGCTCAAAAGAATCACAATCAGCCTATTGTGCTATGCCCTGATCCTAGCGAGCAGAGTTAAATCTGTTGATCCAACTTATTCCTTTCGATAAATCGGCTGAGATTGCCGAGTCTAATCGAGGGTCTATCCTAGGCTATAGGTTGGGCAATGCCGAAGCATTCTGTTCGACGGCGAGCAAGAGCTTTTCATTCACAGAGACTGTGCTCCGGAGTCTTACCGTCGGCCTCCAAAAAACGGTTGTTGTATACTATGACGGCAATACGCATGGTTTTGAGGTGACCTCGAAGACAGGATCTGACCCAGTTTCTGCTCAAGTTGAACAAATCAACAGTAAATTATTTAGATGGTCTCAGACCGGGCAGAGTGAAGGTTCTGATTCAGGGGCCGCGTATACGCGATCGCGTGATTTTTACGCAATTCGCGTTAACGACACTTTCAATGTGAATTTGCACAGAGTTGGGCATTTTAGCGCCCTTTAGGATACGGCTAGGCATTGAGGATTTGAAATTCTGGACTTATGGCTACTTCTGGATAAGAACTTTTTTTTTAATAATTTAAATACTGATTGCCTCTGAGATAAACACTGTCGATACGATTAGTACAAAGGTCAGGCCATTTCCTAGCTCAATGTTCCTTTCAACAAAAAAATTCGTTTGTTTTTCGTGAAACGAAGTTTGGGGCATTATCTAATTGGAAGGTCCAGGAATTACACCAAAACTTAGTTTTTTGTTTTTGTTTTGATTTCGTTGGATTTTGTTCACTAACTTATCGGACCAATCACCAACTCGTCGGCTCATGGGCTTAACTTGGGTTAAAATAGAGGTTCGAAGTCCAAACCTAGGCACGATGAGTGGGTGAGTCGAAGTAACAGAATGATGATTTCATTATTTTTTTTTATGTGAAAATCGGTAACGTGACAATTTCATTATTATTGTATTTTTATTGATGGAGTCTTCGCCATGTGAAATCGCTCTAAATTCACAGATCAATTGTTCAGTTCACTCAGCTGGAACATCATCAACTGGTCACTGGAAGTAACCATAGTTTCTTTTGATTTTTTCTATAGATTTTCTTTTTTAAATTAAAGCTTTAATTTGAGATAAGTCAGATGCCTGTAGTTTCAATGGTTGCACATACATTGGTCGGTTCTACCCCGACCCGGTCTTTGCACGACTCGTTCTCGACATATTTCTATATGGTCTCGGTAATATCATGCAACAGAATTGTCAAGGGTGACTTACGAACAATAATTGTATGTGCGACCCTGAGATTTTTCCTTCTTTTCTTTCGTTTTTTGGTGGCTCGATGTAAGCTTGGATTTACAGATCGAGTGGTCGCAGGTTCGATTCCTGCCACGAAATTTTTTAAACAGGCGCTTCTCTCACTAGCCTCTAGTCGAGTTAGATGAATGAGTACATTGATTTGGGGGAAATAAATACTGACCAGACCATTTTGCCTTAACCCCTAGTGGAGCATAGCGAATCAACTACCTTTGCGCGCCATCGTACTCTGTTCTGGGCAATGGGACGCAACTCCCCAAACGACTTACCCAGTGTCTGACACTCCTTTGCCACAGATCGACGCCATGTGATTCGAGGACCCCCTCTTGGTCGGCCTTGGTTGGAAACGGGGTTCCATTTCATGACATGCAAAGCAATGCAGTTATCACTCTTCCGCAAGGTGTGACCTATCCACTGCCATTTTCGCCTGCGTATCAATTCGTCAATTGGCATCTGACCCGTACGCCGACTTAGCTCTTCATTTGATATTGTTTCGGGCCAGAAAATTCTTAAAATTCGACGAAGACATGAGTTGACGAAAACTTGCAGTTTTCTGGTAACTCCTACTGAAACTTTCCATGTACTGCTCCCATACAAAAGCACTGACAGAACCAGGGAACGAAACAGGCTCAGCTTGGTCTTGATGCTGAGATAACTGCTCTGCCAGATTTTGGACAGTATGCCGTATGCGCGTTTAGCCTGGTTGATACGACGAGCGATGTCCCGCTCAGTACCACCATTTTCGGCAACAATGATACCCAGGTAGACGAAGTTGTCCACCTTCTCCACAGGCTGCCCATTAATACTCATACTCAACTCATATTTTCTTCGATACAATTCGAAGAAAATATGAGTTGACGAAAACTTGCAGATTTTTGGTAACTCTTAAGGAAACTTTCCATGTACTGCTCCCATACAAAAGCACAGACAGTACCAGGGAGCGAAACAGGCCCGGCTTGGTCCTGATGCTGAGATAACTGCTTTGCCAGATTTTGGTCAGCAAGCCGTATGCGAATTTAGCCTGGTTGATACGATGAGCGATGTCCTGCTCCGTACCACCATTTCCGGCAACAATGCTCGTTGGATAGAAATTTATTATAAATACAGTAAAACTTGTTAGAAAAAACTAGAAGGGGATTTTTTTGTTCGCTGATAGCAGATTACAAAAAATGCATTCCATTCCCATTCCTCGCTCGGTGGCCGTGGTCATTCGGTCACCGCTTCACGATACTAATCTAGAGCTCAGAGTTCAAATCTCGATGCGATCAAAAACTGCCTGTGGGTACTAATAGAACTCCGACAGTGGTTAGAGCATGTCAGTATAAAGTCGGCGCGGATAGGAGGTGCATGCACTGCACTTCACTTCCGAAAAATAGATACGCTACCGAAACGTCAACAAGGCATAGAAATGCTAGAGATGTTGACGCGCCCTTGCCCCTGGAGGCAATTAACATCATGAAGAAAATAATCGTTCCAAAAGATGTCAGACAATACTCTGCAAGAGAATTCATAATGTGCGTTCAACTTCTATCATGATTTAACTTTAACATTCTCTCGAAACCCAAACGAGCGTGAATATTAAAAAAAAACTGAAAAATAAGAGGATGATATACTGGATATTCGCATCTACTGTGCTGCTGTGTACTTGAAGAAGTTCGGGGAAATGGGCACCGCGCCAAGAGGAAGAAAGGATCTGGACCGTCAAGAAAAACTACTCTAGTGGTAGATCGTTCCTTACTTTCGTCGGAACCGCTTCGAAACTTCAGCTGATATTAGGAACTATCTAGTTCGAGGAACGGGTAGGCAAATCTCATCAAATTTGGTAAGAAAAAGGCTTAGAGAAGCTGGCTTACGAGCAAATCAGTCTATAAGCCAGACTTTTAGTTAAGGGTCAAGTCAACATCGTTTGCAATGGGCTTAGGAGGATGTTACTTGGACTCAGGAGTTGTGGAACACTGTCATCTTTTTAGACAAGTAGAAATTTTAACTACATACATAATTGGCAACGACGGCAATGATTGCCTAATAAAAGGAATAAAACTTTTTTTCCCCCAGCACTGTACACATAAAATCAATACATAATCCGCTAAACTCTCAAAAAAAAAAAAAACTCCCATTCATTACAAAAAAAATTCTTAAACATTACACCTTCTTATTAAGTATGTATATTTATTGTAAAAATCGTTGGCTACAGCACTTTTTTTTCTATTTCGCTGAGTGCAGAGACAAGTTTGAAGGTCATTGGAAGCAAAAATGACGAAAATTAACAAGTAGGATTCCGGTTTCGAACAGAAAAATACTAGCAAAGAATTTTTCGTTTTTTTTCTGAAGAACATTAAAAACGAGTCGGCATTATTCAATAAAATAATAAAGCGTTAAATTAAACACAGATATACGATACGAATACATGTTTATATAGAATGGAACTGAATACTGAAAAGGGAATATGATTGAAAATAAAGTATTTTCCTTGCTCACCGTATATCTTCGATTTGTTAGCCTCCCAACTTCAACACAAATTTCAAGAGAAAACTTAAATTCTATTTGATTCTCGGTAAAAATACAACGTAGCAAATTTTATTTGGGCAGCAGAATAATTTTGTTTTCTTGTTATTGCAATTGCAAACATATTCTGTATGGTCAACCGACCTAAACTGTGTAAGTAAAATTCATCATGCAGAGAACTATTTGCTCACTGTTCTGGAACATGTTGCGCTAACGACATTGTTCTCGATAATTCTCGATGAACAGCTAGTGCAAGAAACTTGTTCTTAAGGCGTATTTTTAGGTTGATATATTTGGAATTCGCTGTTACCAATTCAGTTTGAATTATACATTTTATTTCCTGTGAATAAAATGTTGACTTGTGTAATTACATGTAATAACATACAAATAAAATGATTCTGCTTCACATATAAAATTTGTCAGATTGTACACTAAAGATATGGACACACTGCTGGAAAAAAAAGTTCCTCAAACTATTCTATTCCTTTTTCGCAAAAATTCTTCGAAGTAGTAGTTAGAGTGGCGGCGTTTTATTGGCTCAGGTTATGACAAATTATGTGTATTCCGTCTAGAAATAGTGAAAAGTTTTGAAAGAAGTTCACGTAGTTGAATATAATAGCGTTTAAGCCGGAAAGTGCCGTTTGGGTGGGTTGTTGCTAGAACTAGGTCGTTCAGATGAAGTTTTCAAGCAATTCGGATGACTTTGTAATGGTAAGAAGTGGATCTACAGGTGGGGTGACTTTTCGTGATCGTCCAAAGCTTTTCTTCCACTGGGTGGGGCCCATTTCCCGAGCACCATTGTACAGTACGCTGAGCAACATACATTCTGTCACTTATTTTGTAAATATTTCAATTTTCTCGTGCCAAAATCAAAATATTGCTTTTGTTTTCCGCATTAACTTTTTCCTATTTTTCCACACAAACTGCACTTTCCTCCTTATTACGCTATTATCACCAACTAAGTGAACTTCTTTCAAAACTTTTAACTATTTCTAGACAGGATGCACACACTGAACCAATAAAATACCATCACTCTACTTCCAACCTTTTTTGCAAAAAAGGGAATAATAGTTTGAGCGACTTTTTTTCCAGCACTGTACTATTTATTTTCTCTTGAGATTTGACTTTATGTTTGAAGGCTTTCTAACCCAAGACACACCCTGAACCAAAGAAATATGTACTTCAATTTCCTCTTAATTTCAGTTTCGCTATTCTGTTCTTATTTTTGTTCTGTAATATTCTGATATGCAGGAACACCGTTGTTGATTATCATAGCGTACTCGCACAACATTTTATTATTCATTGGTAGTGCTTGCATATTAATTTTCTTTCTCTGTCTATCTCTCTCTTTAACAAACCTATCGTAATTAAATCAATCTTCAGAGAAAGTTGAATGCAGAGAAATTCGACGAGAATTAATAACAAGCTTGCGTTACGCAATCTCCATTTATATTCCCATAATATGTATGATCTAATAAGTGTGTATCTTTGTTTACCTTCCTCCAGATCCAGCTCAGGCTGCGCTTCTCTGAGTGTGGAAGGATTTTTAGCAGCTGTCGTGCGCAAACTGGCATATCCAAAATAGTCACCAAACATAAGAAGGGCAAAAGCTGTTATCAGCATAATACGAAATCGCCAAACGCCTTCCATTCCTCTGCTTTTCTGCTTCCGTCACTAGCGAGAGATGCACCACAAGTCACAAGATACAATGACCGAACCAACAGCACGTCCTTGAACCGCGATGTTAACCACCAAAACACTATTTCGGGACACCAGATGCAAATTTGCTTTTAATTTGGCAAATTGAAAACACCTCCACACAAAGTGCAAAATGCCAAAGAAATCAATCGATTATGACTTGAAACTCACGTAACACTCACGGATCAATTCATCATTCGAATCACATTCACTTTCACCTTTGCAACTATTTTTACTATGGTGCGGCAGCGAGTCCGAACGTATGTATTATATGTAACACGTGGGTTGCCCGATTAAAATGTTGTTTCCCAATAATGAAATTGTACCGACGACGATGGTTTCAAGTCGCGCTTTGAACGCGTTCACAATGTTTACCTGTTGGAGCCACGATCTCATATGACTTTCGCGGTTTACGATCGCGCTAGCAAATTCAGAAATCGTGAGAGTCGTTAGCTGCCCTCAAGTCACCTGAGAGTTACCTGTTGATATGTAGCCAGTGATCATGCAAAAGACGACGTCTACCAAGCGCATTGCAATAATTAGCATTCGTTTTACTAGGTATACATACGTTGGTTCACTACGCGACCTAGGTATGTTATGGGTATGGGCGGGGGACGGATTTCATTCACATAAGAATAGTTCTCATGATTTGGCATTGGATTTTTTATGGGGAATAGAGTTCTGACCATGAAGCATTCACGAAAATAATAAAAAAAATTATGATAAAAAAGAATGATATTAAAAAGTTTTTTCAATCGCAATAATTTTTTTTTCATAAAGTTTGTTACATTTAACCTTTATTCCTTCATGTCTTAAGTTAAATATTATATTTATAATATTATTCTTGAAATACGAGGGTAAGGTGAAAAGTTCTCGGCCTGACAATGAAAGACTGCGATTTTCAGTTAAAAATGATTTTATTTTTCTACATAATCTCCCTTGACTTTAAAACACTTAATCCAGCGTTTCTGCAATATCAGTATTCCTTCCCGGAAGGGAGAGTCTGGAAGGCTGTGAAAATATTCATCTACGGACCTCTCAACTTCTTCATTGGATGCGAATCGCTTGCTAGAAATAAATTTCTACAAGTTTTTGAACAGATGGAGGTCTGAGGGTGCCAAATCAGGTGAGTAGGGGGGATGGTCGAGCAAATCGTACCCCAAATCCCACAGTTTTCCCATCACAAAACGCACACTTGCGTACAGGTGAGTTGTCCTGGTGAAAGATGATCTTTTTCTTCTTCAAGCCAGGCATCTTCTCGTGAATTTTGGCATCCAGCTGTCCAAGAAGTTTGGAGTAATATTCGCCTGTTATTGTTCGGTTTTTTTTTCAGGTAATCAATTAACAGGATCCTTTTCGCATCCCAAAACACGCTGGCAGTTGCGATCGACTTCGTTTTCTTTGGCGCTGAACCACCGGTTTCCACCCACTGCTTCGACTGCTGTTTCGTTTCTGGTGTGTAGTGGTGGACCCAAGTCTCATCCATTGTGACAAATCGCCGCAAAATATCGGTCGGATCCCCAGACAAGCGTACAAACTAGTAAATACAATTAAGAACGGCTACCAACCCAGGACTAGCCTTTGTAATGACAAGGATGGAAACATCATCAGCGACACCGATGGTATTAACAAGCGATGGGCCTATTATTTTGAAGAGCTTCTAAACCGACCATCTAACATCCCCACACAAGAAGCTCTCGACGATATTGTTGATCTAGGCCCACCCATTCAACCCCCGACAGTAGAGGAAGTTGATCTCGCCTTGCGGTCACTAAAACGAAATAAAGCGCCGGGCGCTGACGAGATTCCAGCTGAACTGCTAAAATTCGGTGGAACGAGTCTAGTTGATGCCATACATCAATTACTCCTGCGAGTATGGGAGAACGAGGAGATCCCAGACGATTGGCGCAGAAGCATCATCTGTCCAAATCATAAAAAGGGAGATAAACTGCGATGTGAAAATTACAGGGGCATCTCACTAGTTTGTACGTCCTATAAAATTTTGACGAAAATTCTGGAAAATAGAATAAAACCGTACACAGAGCGAGTCATTGGCGAATATCAAAGCGGTTTCAGACCTGGTCGCTCCACAACCGATCAGCTCTTCTCAGTCAAACTGATACTCCAGAGGTGCTGGGAATACAACGTAAACGTATACCAAATCTTTGTCGACTTGAAGCAGGCATACGACAGTATCGATCGTGGAGTACTGTACAACATCATGCTGCAATTTGGTATACCGGCAAAATTAATGCGACTCACAAAGATGACGATGACCAACTCCGTCTCACAAGTCAGGATCCAGAATAGACTTACTGATCTATTTGAAACACGCACTGGTTTGAAACAGGGCGATGGACTGGCACCGACGCTCTTCAACCTAGCACTGGAATACGTTATTCGGGCCATGAATATGGACAACAGCAAGACGCTACTCATCAAGTCGACACAATTAGCAGCGTACGCCGATCCAGGCGGCCAAGGCCCGACGTCGGGCTGTCGCGCCACGATGGTGATGATGATCCCGATTGAATCGGTGCAAAGATTGTTATGAAAATCGTTTGCGCATTTGCTTTTGATCGGCATTAAGCAAATGCGGTATCCATCTTGCACAGAGCTTTCGCATCTCTTATCGCACCCTTCCTTCCGATATCCCCACCGCCTCAACAATATCACTCATTTTCATTCGCCTATCGTCCAACACAATATCATGCTCTTTTCGATGGTTTCCGGTGTGGTTGCGGTTTTTGGCCGTCTTTCACGTGGGTCGTTTTCGAGGGACGTGCGACCACGTTTAAATTCAACTGCCCATTTTTTAAAAGAGCAGAGTCCCCGTAAACTTTTGTTGACTTCGGATGAATTTCCTTAGGGGTTAATCCATCCAAAACGAAGTATTATATGACCGCACGATATTCCAGTTTCTTCATTTTAATGAAAAACACGTCAGGCGTCTACTGCAAACTACTTGAGAGAAGAAGTTGAAACTTGTCTTACGAACTAATGCACCCAGGCAGGAAACTTAAATTTTTGCTGCTGATTGCAACGATATTTCTGTGTCAGGCCGAGAACTTTTCACCTTGCCCCTTTCGATTTTTTTAGTGGTGCTCAGGGAAGAACTTGGTAGAATCTCGGAAAAACTAAAAAAAAGACCTTTTTTTTACAAATATTTTGGAAACGTTATACCGCAACGTAAAACATTTTAGAACAAGAGGAAAGACCACCAGGAATTTCTTAAAAATCTGAGTATAGTCGTTTTCGCGTCTCAAATAGTTTTCGAAATAATCACTAGAAAACACGAAACAAATAATTTTATTTTGTTTTTTTGAAAATATTCCGAAAACGGCTAATCATAGCGAAGTTTAGTAATGAGCCTTACTAATTTCAATTTCAATAGTCTCAAGACACACATTATCTTTCAATTGCTTTAAAACTTTTTATTAATTGAGCACAAATACCAAAATAATTTTCAAGGATGCAGATGGCCGTGAAAAGTCAATTCAAAAATTAAAACTGGCCTGCTATTTATTTTTGTTTCTGCACTTTTCATCCTCGGAATTTGCTGAAGTTGGGCGAAATTGGGTGTTAAGGTACACAAAGTAAAGTCGTAATAGGCACCCCACTTAAATATTTTGTTTAGGCACTTAATTATTAATAAAATGATATCACGGATCACTTGCCATAAATTAAAACAGCTCATTAATCACAAAATGTACGTAAGTTTATTCAATTTTAATTAGAGCCAGTCATCCATTAAGAACAAATATCTAAATATTTACCAAGATCGCAGGTGGTCGCAAAAAGCAAAATCATTACCTAAGAGTAGACAGTTATAACTTTTCGGTTTCCCAGCTTTCAGATCGGGATCTTGCAATACTTTTACCATATCGAGATTTAAAATTCCAAAAATTTAAATTGTCCTAGATACTCCCCTTAAAGAGCGATGTTTCTCATTTTGGAATTTATTCGCAATATCATTGCATTACGCACCAGCCTGTATCAAATTTTAAATAAAAAGCCTTCTAACTAATAAAATATACATAATTTAACTTTTTATTATTTATTATTAAAAAATGAAAAATAAAACACCCCTAAAAAATGGGCTATAAAAATACGTTTCGTACATTTTTTAGTCGAGTGAAGTCTTTTTTCGAAAGAGGACAATATAACAAATTAATTGAAAAAAAAAAATTTTAAAATTCGCAACTTTGATTTTTCTACGATGTTCGAAGCCATGTACTAGCTCGATCCACTGTGCGCCAGGGTGTTTATGCAGGACTTTTGAAATGCAATTGACGGTGCGTGAAATTAAACCGGATAAGTGAAAAGTAAGTTCGTCGTCGAACTTGACTTTTAAAACGACGCCCGGCCCGCGATGGATTGGATTGCAGTGCGTGTCGGCAAAATTTGGACGGAGGACACTTGGAGTGCGTAAATTTTCTCCTACGTCCAAATGGACGCTAGTGTGTAGTGACCTGAATATAACCAAACGGTCACCAGCTCCCCAACTACCAGTTGACGTTTCATTAGCATTTAGCCGGTTTTAGTTGACGTTTCATTGGCATGTTTTTAGCATTCACCTCCGGTTCATTTTGTCGCATTCTGCGTGAAGTCGAGAAAGGTTGTGGTTTATTCATATGCCACATACCACAGGGATAAGACAACACAGCGAGATTTTATCTCGCGAGACCGGCGTGATGAGATATCAGACTGAAATGACGACGCCTCTACGCACTGAGCTATTGTTATTTCATATAGTCAATGAAACCGAAATGGGCAATCGAATAAGGTACCGTTGGGGCGAACGATAGCTTAGTGCGTAGTGGCTGGCATCAGTCTCATGTTTGACTACGGTCATTACGGGTTCAAGTCCCGACCACGGCGTTCGTGACCATTGATGTTTGCGTTGTCTTCCCTTTGATGCGAAGCGTAATAATGAGCCACAGCATCCGCCGACTTTTAGGTAAGCGGCTAAACGAAAGCACGTGGTGCATGCTGGCAACGTGCATCGTTCGAAACTGATTTATGCCAACAAAACGTCAGCTAAGCCACATGGAATAGTTCACGCGCTATGCAACCTAGGGTTAGGGAAAATAAGTTTGTATGGTACCCTTAATCACAAGACAAAAAACTGAAACCTTTTCGGACTGTAACTCCAGTCGTCAGGCTACATTAATCTGCCTTAAGGTAATCTCGTGGCTTTTTCATCCTTCGTAAGTGGGAATTTACAGTAAAAAATAATCGTTATGCCCGGTTCACATTATTCCAGTAACCAATCCAGTCCAGTAATCCAGTCCAGCGCTGGATTGCTACTGGAATAATGTGAACCGGCACTGGACAGCTATCCAATCCAGCAATCCAGTCCAGTAATCCAGTCCAGTGACTGGATTGTCGGTCTACTTTTTCATTCCAGCTCGCCTAGAAATCATTGTCACTATAGTTACCGAATAAACAACACACTCGCAGGACTACTGGACTGGAATCATGTAGACGATATGATCCAGTCCAGCACTGGACTGGATTGCTGGACTGGATTACTGGACTGGAATAATGTGAACCGGCCATTAAGCTTGAAATTATTCGGCGCCCAACGTGAATCTGTATGAATTTAATGGCTTCCAAATATTGCTTGATATGAGAACTGTCTCAGCAAGAAGCGTGGCTAACTATGTTGGGTACGTACTTGGGTTACCTAAATCATGAAAATTATAGCCCCCTAATGGCTAACTACGTTTTGTGCGTATGTGCGTGGGTTGCCTAAATCATGAAAACCGTAGCCCCCGAAGCATGGGGATTCCGAAATATTAAAAAGTGGGTGCTTTCAAATCTTTGAATTTCACAACTTTTCTGTCTCTTATATGGTAGCGTTTTGACTGTAAGATTCATCTAACATGTAGTGTCGAGATCAATAAATTAGATCTTTGTTTCTGCACAAACTGTATTCAGGTAGATAATTATGGTTATGGTCTCAATATGAGTGTGTATTGTTGTTGTTTCGCAATAATAAATTGTGATTAGGCACAAACACATTTATATATGCACTGTTGGCCTCAAAAGATCTTGTCGCAGCCCGTATTTCTGAGTTTTGCATTTTCGCTAATGATTCATTTGGTCTGAGCAATTAAAAATTTATTGATTTCTTAGAATTTTTATCGGCTGAGTGAAAATGGTGGGTATGCCAAGATGGCTATTGAACAAAGCTATTTTGGGGATTATGCGTTACGGTTTTTTGCTAAATAAAATAAAACCGAAATGTACAATCAACTCCCAAACCTTTTTTTAACTGTACCTTAAGGTTATCATAAGATACTCTTGGGTTACCAAGTGGCTATTTTCTGTCCTACGTTAGTAAGAATTTACAATAAAAAATAATTGAAAAGCTTGAAAATATTCGGTGCTCAACGTTAGTCTTTGTCATTTCATCTAATCAGTGAAACCCGCAGGGAAAATCGGATTGCCGCATGGTATCGTTCTTCACACAAAGAGATAAAATACCAAATTCTTTTTTGACCTTACCTTAAGGATATATGTTATCACGAACCTCCTGATGATTTTGTTGATGAGTACATCGAAGATATATTAAAAAATGTCGTCAGCAATGAATTACCTGACGTGTAAAGTGTAAAATCCCATATTTCCTCAATTTTCTTTTAAAGAGACAGTTGTGGCATGTTTATGCGAGAGTTGAATTTTACTAGTACTAGTACTTCCGTATGGCGCAATGGTTAGCACGTTCGGCTTCTATGAACTGGACCCTGGTTAAATTCCTACTTAATGCGGTAGTCTCCGATAAAATTTACGTATCGAACTGTGAGCATACTCAGCTGTTAAATGAGCACCCATTTGGGGTAAATAGGTCAAATAAGCGTATTGCTGACGACACCTGTGTACAAAAAAAACCGCCATAATCGATATAATTTTTAGAAGAGAGCTTAATATGGACCTTTACAATCATTTACCAAAGTTGGAGCTTTTCACAATTATTCAATCGGTAGTTATAATTATTTTATTTATGTAGGGAGGTGGTTATCAGTTATCAGTTAACAAGCCCATTTTCAATGCCAACAAACTAGATTCTACTTGTACAACAAATAGTTGATCAAAATTTCAAGCGGCTTGCTTTACTCTGTCGAAAGCTATCGCCTATTTGAAATATCATTTACAGGGGAGGTAGGGGTTCCTTTGGTCGGATCTTTTTAATTTTCAATACCAACCAACTATAGCCTACTACAAACATTTGACTAGCTACAAACTTGAGATGCTAGCTTCATTCAATCGAAAGTTGTGCAAACGGACAGACAGCATAACTTAATGGATTTTGGAGGTTACCCTGATTGCCTCCGGAACCTGCTTTAGGGTGTTACATATTTACATCGAAACAAAAACAATGTACCCTATGTTTTTAAAAGGTCCGATGCGTACATCAAGCGTTGCCAATTGTGCGATTTATCGTATTTTGTTCGATTTTAAACTTCAGATTGTTCAGTTCTTAGTCGTGTTTAATTTGACTTTTATTCGAAAAAGTGATATTCTCCCCAGGAACTCGATAAAACTTGGCAATGTACATACGTACTATATAATTGCCCTAACCTTACTGGAGCATAAGCGCGTCAACTCTACCTACTAGGCGGCTTAGTAGACGTTTCTTTTCGATATAATTGTTTCGGACGATGCAAATTGATAGCATACATCTCCTACGCATTTAGCCCGTATCTTCACTACAAGTCGGGAATTCCAGTTTTTCTTAACCCCTACTGGAATAGCTATGTCTTATTGTTACGCACTAAGCCACAAGGGAAGAGAACACTAACATCAATGGCCACGCTGGGATTCGAACATATTCACCTTCCTCCACAACAAAGTCACCGCTTCTTGGGCCACCTTAACATATTTTTCAGTGATCCTCACACCGACGCGAAAAATTCCATGGGGAAAATTCGCAGCAGAAATTCTCACCATGGCCCAAATAAATTCAATATCGGAAAAACTCAGTCGCCTTGGATTCGGAAGAGGTTCTGTTGCCTTTAAAAGTGATTCAAAGCCGTTTATGTATATTTCTTATTCTTAGATTACTAAAACATTACTACTATACCTTTTCTAATCATCATCATCATCGTGGCGCGACAGCCCGACGTCGGGCCTTGGCCGCCTGGATCATTGTCCTCCAATTATCTCGGTCACGTGACCGCGTCCTCCAATTTTGGGAGCCCAGCAGCTGCGCGGCGTCCACACCTATTGAGCTCTCCCAACGAGATCTCCTCGCAGTCTCGCTCCGTCGACTCGTTCTGCATTCATTACTCTCTTAGGCATGCGATCATCGTCCATTCTTTGAACATGCCCTGCCCATTGAAGTCGTTGTAGTTTGACGATTTTCGAGACTTGCAGCTCATCGTACATTTCATACAACTCATGGTTGTACCGGATGCGCCATCCATCTCGATCGCAAACAGCCCCGAAAATTCGCCGTAGAACCTTACGTTCAAAAGTGTCTAGCATGTTTTCGGAGGCTTGAGTTAGGGTCCATGCTTCGCAGCCATAGCATAGCACTGGTCGTATAATGGTTTTGTACACGCGGAGCTTCGTGTTTCTGTGCACATGCTTCGATTTCATTATGGAGAGAACCGAGAAAAAAGTCTTATTAGCTAACTGTATCCGTCGCTTGATTTCGTCAGTTTCGTTGGCGTCCCTTGACAGGTTGCAACCCAGGTAAATGAAGTTGTTCACGAACTCGATGTTGAGGTCCCCCACATTGATACACGGTTGTGCAGGTGTCCTTGTCACCGATTGCATCATTATTTTAGTTTTACCCTCGTTAATACGTAATCCAACTTCCTTTGCAGCGGTATCGAGCGTATGCAGAAGTTCTTCTGCGTCAGCCAATCTTCGGGACATGATGTTGATGTCGTCGGCGTACGCTGCTAATTGTGTCGACTTGATGAGTAGCGTCTTGCTGTTGTCCATATTCATGGCCCGAATAACGTATTCCAGTGCTAGGTTGAAGAGCGTCGGTGCCAGTCCATCGCCCTGTTTCAAACCAGTGCGTGTTTCAAATAGATCAGTAAGTCTATTCTGGATCCTGACTTGTGAGACGGAGTTGGTCATCGTCATCTTTGTCAGTCGCACTAATTTTGCCGGTATACCAAATTGCAGCATGATGTTGTACAGTACTCCACGATCGATACTGTCGTATGCCTGCTTGAAGTCGACAAAGATTTGGTATACGTTTACGTTGTATTCCCAGCACCTCTGGAGTATCAGTTTGACTGAGAAGAGCTGATCGGTTGTGGAGCGCCCAGATCTGAAACCGCTTTGATATTCGCCAATGACTCGTTCTGCGTACGGTTTTATTCTATTTTCCAGAATTTTCGTCAAAATTTTATAGGACGTACAAACTAGTGAGATGCCCCTGTAGTTCTCACACCGCAGTTTATCTCCCTTTTTATGAATTGGACAGATGATGCTTCTGCGCCAATCGTCTGGAATCTGCTCGTTCTACCCATACTCGCAGGAGTAATTGATGTATGGCATCAACTAGACTCGTTCCACGGAATTTTAGCAGTTCAGCTGGAATCTCGTCAGCGCCCGGCGCTTTATTTCGTTTTAGTGACCGCAAGGCGAGATCAACTTCCTCTACTGTCGGGGGTTGAATGGGTGGGCCTAGATCAATAATATCGTCGAGAGCTTCCTGTGTGGGGATGTTAGATGGTCGGTTTAGAAGCTCTTCAAAATAAGAGGCCCCTCGCTTGTTAATACCATCGGTGTCGCTGATGATGTTTCCATCCTTGTCCTTACAAAGGCTAGTCCTGGGTTGGTAGCCGTTCTTAATTGTATTTACTAGTTTGTACGCTTGTCTGGTGTTCCTATTAGTTAAGTTTTCGTTTATGTTCAGCAACTGCTCGTCAAAGTATTTACGTTTCTTACGTCTAATTATTCTATTCGATATTCGCCGTAGCTCGTCATATTTTTCTCTTCTGGCTCTGGTTCCTCGTTGAATCCATTGTCTGTAAGCCTCGTTTTTCGCGTCAAGTGAGTCTTTGCATTCTTCGTCGAACCAGTCATTTCGCGCTCGCCGGGCTTTATATCCCACGACTTTCTCTGCGACATCCTTGATGGTACCCTTGAGTTCTAATAGAAAATCATTATATTGTACGTTGTGCACTTTGCTGTTAAAAATCGCACCTAGGAATCAGGAAACGTTTATTTCTGATAAAAAAAAACCTCAGAACCAACAACAAAAATCACTTGCAAACAAGAAGACGCGGCGCGTCAATGCGGAAAAAGTGCGGTCTGCAGCAAATCTAAACGCCACGGAAACATTTGTTATACAAATTTTCGAAACTTCACGTCTGTATGGGGATCCTCATAAGACACCGTTGTCAGATTTTTGACGCCGCGAAAATTTTCGCCGCAGATGCGCGGTCCTATTTTTTGCGTTTCTATAGGTACTGCTTTCATCAAGATTCAGGCAAGCTGTCGATTGTCACTTTAAACAACAAAACAGCTTCACCGAAACAAAACTGATATTATTCGGAAATTATTGCGGCGCGGCAACCTAAAATATATCCCCAGCCCCAGACATTAACTATGGAAAATGATACTGTCGATTGTAATTTATACTAAATTGCCAATGGGCAAACATGATTTCGCCCATAAATTTTTACAACTAATTAAAGTTTTGATATAAATTTGTTTATTTGTGGCAATATCCGACATTTTAATGATAGACCGTGTTGATGTCATTAGGAGCATACAATCCACATCTGTACTTAAATCTTAAATTAGCCTGCCTCCGTATTGACTACTAATACGTCCTGGACATTTCAGAATAGCGCAACCAACTATACTACAACTACAATATTATGACCACATCAAACAGAAGAGATAGTTTACCATTGTGTCGCTTGTTTTTGGCCATAAATACAGGACTTTGTGTCATTTGATGATGAACTGAATGTCTATCCATCCTGGCCATCACACTTCACCGTTCTCCATTAAGAGCAAGCCGAAAGTACTTTTGATGTACAGCATGATCCATGACGAAACGATTCATATCCGTCATAAAGTGATGAGCTGATGGCAATTTGACATTAGGGAGCTATATCTTGATTACTGCATCTGATTACTAACCCAAAGTAAAGGAAAGGACTCTGATGTCGATACTTAGTCAACCCAATTGATAGCAGATAAGCGAAGATATATTGTGTTTTAACTTGTTTGCATTCTGGAGACATTTAGCTCGAGGAATCATTTGTGTTGTATGTACTTGAACATGCCACTATTACTACCAACCATTGTTACTTTTGTAGATTAAGGGCCGGTTGCTTTCTCAATGTCTGGTTAGTGTTTTTAATTAAATAAATGCTGACCGTCCCCTATCCCCCGATAAGTCTTTTATCCAAAACAAAAACCAAACCCTGGTTTCTGGTTGAAAATTTATCCTAAACAGAAATCCAACACTTGATACTGGATGCTGAGATTTTGGCAGCTAGAGCTACACACTTTTGTAAATTCAAATGAAAAATACGGATATACCCTATACTTTACTATATAGGTATACTATAAAGTCTAATGTACAACAATGAAAGTAGCTATAAAGAACAGAGTTCCTGGAAATTCATTCGATTGAGGAGAATTTGGAACAAACTCAGCCGAAAATGAATATGCTGAGAGACAGTACTAGTATAGAATAGAATAGTCGATGGCAGAGTTCTGCCAAGAAAATTAACAGATTTTGTCATAATTTGAGCTTTACGAAATCGTTCTACACATTATGGATTGGTAATTTAGCCGACGTAGAAGAAAATGGAAATATTTAACGCGCAGTTTATAGCATGGATGAGATCATATCCCTGTTAGTTAACAAGCAGTTTAACAGGATATTGAGAAAACGACCCATTACTTTTAAGACGAACATTGTATTTTCCTATTAGACCAAATTAAATTGACATTTCGTATTACTCTTAAACTAAAATGGCATTTTTAACATGCTCAAGGCAAAGAAGCTTTACATTCTTTGCAAATTCTAGTATGTAGGTTTATTTTGTATTCCTTCATCTTTAACTTCCTCAAAGAACTCAGGTAAATTGGTATGTATATACGTATATATACGCACAATCCAATAAAGAAAATATATAAACCATCATGGCCAAACTGCTTCTTTCATTTCGATAAAACTAGTTCGTTGTCGAATGGTGACTATCACTTTTTTATAAAATGAAGATTCTTTTCAGAATTTGGTTCTACCTTGTGAAAAAAAAAATACGAGTAATTTACTGTCTTCCAGTTTCGGAATCTAGATAGATATTAGGAAGCATTTTGAGTTTTAAATTATCTTTTGTGTATAATTCGCTCTTTTGTAGTTGCAGACAAGTTTGGAGGTTGGTGTAGCAAAAAGTAAATTTTTATTTTAATACCGGTTATGATAATAATATCGCACATGTAATGCAAGAGTGCCACAAGTCGAATGTTTAATTTTACACAACAGCGATTTGAAACTTATGATTTGTGATAGTAAATCATTATAATAAGATTGAATTTCGCGTTTAAAGGTGTTAGTTGACTAAAATAAAAGTTTCAAACGCGATTGGCAAACTAATTGGTGATTATTATGGACTTTGTAAAATTTGAGATGTGGCTGTACTAAACTCAATCATTAGTTCAATGAGCTCTTATATGGTCATCATATTCTATGTTGAAGACTGACATTTTGTTGCTAAAATAGCAATGTTTGATTGAAAGGCAATATACATTTTTTAGAATATTTAATAAATCCAGGTAAAAATAAGATACAAACAAAAAATAGCAGGACTTCAAGTTTTATTCGAAATTAAAAATCTTTAATCGCCATCGGTATCAGTGTTAGCAAAACTTGTTCGAATGTTGAATTTTGAAGGTTTTTGAAAAATTCGTAATGGAAAATAGGAATTGCGTTTAATCTATAGAGTTCAAGCAGATCCTTGTCTTTGGAAACATTTATTACTGGAGGAGTTTGATTTTTAATTTAGGTGTAGATTTTGGTCGACCGAACTGCCTTCTGCGAATATCTATTCATTTACACTCCTCTTCGTAGTTATTCTTGTAATAAAGACTATTTGGCGAATCTTCACTAACATGCAAAACCTTGATATCATTCCATAACGCTTTTCTTCTTCATTGTTAATAATATAACTGGATCCCGTTTTTTTATAGATGCTTGAAATCTGTTATGTCACCAGTATTTATTTCTTTGGCAACGTAGGGCCTACTTCCTTTTCGGGTCCTTTGTATTACCGGTGTCCACTGAGCAGGTGTATAAATTGGACCTGATTATAAAAGCCGCTTTTTTTCTCGTTCAATTGTTACTACTACTACTCGTTTTGTGTATAACCAACCGTCAAATATTTTTGTGTTATAGACTTAATTTCTAGTAATGTAACCGCGTACAAATAGAGCCAAGCCATTACTTAATTTTTGTTCAGGCCAACGCAATTATCAGAATAAAACACAACGTCTCTAGTAAGGCAATTGTTTAGGAGCTAGAGGAAAACACAAGAGCTTATTTCATGCAAAAAATAGCAAAGTCCCTCCTTTGTGATGCAATCGAATATGGTAAAATTAAAGCAATTCCATTTTCGTTTATAATACACAAGGCGCCTGTAATGCTGCTTGAAGGTCAAAGCACGACACAATTTCATTATTATTCTTATCTTTTCCTTCATTTATTCCCTTCAATTTTTCTTTACGGCTTCGAATCTTGCTACTTACATGCGAATCATATTTCGGCTGCAAAGCCTTTTTCTGTTCTGGGTTACTATTGTCATACATTTGGCACAAAGAGCATTGTTTTTTTTGGCTTATAGTTTTTTGTTGCGTAGCATGTACTGTACAACCGTCGATGGATAAGTACCTACAGAGAGCAAAGGATCTCCACTCTGAATCATACTCGGAAAACGTTTCTCTTCAGAAACTCTTGAACAACTTGTAACAGGTACATCAGCGCCATTTGGAATCTTGTTCCTTATGTCTACACATGTCAACTATTGCCCATACTCTGGATCTCACATTATCACTAATTTTCAATGAACATGTAGGCATGTAGCTTTCTCATGGAGCCAAAGGGAAAAAAAATATTGAACCCAACGCATATACAACCGTTTAAAACGATTTAAATCAAAACGGAACTCCACCAACTAACAAGTAGCTTTGCGTAAGTAATACGACACAAGAACGATCATATTCGACGCTTTTTAATGAAATGAGAATTTAAAAAAAAAATATTTCCTAATGACACTGTGTTTTCTTACGAAACTGAAAAATATTTGAGTCCGGCATGGACATAAGTCAAGATGTGGCCTTAATGCACTGGTTTTGTTCCATTTTTCTTCCAGAAACATAGGGACTTATGTTCCCTATCTCAGGAAATTATGAAAGTTAAAATATGTCACTGATGCAGCTATCGAAACTCAATCTCCGCATTATTTTGGTAGTTCGATGGTGAAGATTCACAACCTCCTATGTAAATTTTTGGGAATTTTTCTCTTTTTCAACGTGTTTTTAAAATATTTATACATATTAAATATTTAATTGCTCAACCTCCTATGTTGTTATTTTCAGTGAAAAGCCGATATAAGCAGCAACATCCAAACCCTCTTCGTCAATGTTGTGTTTTATCACTTTTACAGCATCCTATGTAAACTGACTACAAGAAAGCCATTTTTGACAAAGAAGGTTGGGTATCTTCACCATCGATATGTATGTATGTATGTTTTGATATAAATTTTGAGATGTGGCTCTCCTGCATTACATGTGCGATATACGAGTATAAATCGAAATTTTCATGACTTCGCATGGAATGTTTATTTTTTGGGTTTTGTAGTTCCAAGTTATCCTTGTCCTTGGAACTTGGAACTGTTGTAACATGGGAAAAACCCAACACTCTGGATGCATGGGAAAGTTTGGCAATATTACGTGAAGACCGAAACAAATTCATCGAATTAATCGAACGCAATTGCTCATCAAAGTTAATCCGAGTGCTTACAAGTAGACCCTCATAACCACAAAACCCACACCAAGAGTCAAAACATAAAGCCCATGGAGAAAACCGCGCCTGAGTACGTACAGAAATAATAAATTTGACCAAACACTTCTGTATGCATGTAATTTCCTATTTAATGCGATCAATGTATGTAATACCTGAATTTAGTAGCAAAGTACTGAGGAAGGGAGTGAGTTGTTGCCCTCTATTTTCATGTTTATACATACATGTAGTATAAACATGAAAATAAATTATTTTAGTTAGGAGAGCTACTGTTTATCATTAATTTCAACATAACTACATACAAGCGTCGAAAATCAAAGTATTAATTTAAATAATCTATCTCGAGCGATGCCGGTGCACGGATCTGTTGCACCTGGAACATGCATACTCTCCTAGACAATGGATTAGAAGGTCTCTGGGGACAGATACGTAATGTGAGAGTTTAGCCAAAATAGTAACATTCAAGCACAGTATTTTCAATTTTGCGTCGATTCACTACGCTATGAGATGTTTACACATAGACTTCGAGCTCAGAAAGACTAGCTCGTTTGTGTTTTTAATATCCTTCACGGATGTCATGAAGTTTGCAACGCACAGAAGGAAGCATCTCCGACCATATAAACCATATATATTCTTGGTCAATATGATGAGACAAGGCAATTAAGCTTTGTCCGTCTGGTTCTATGCAAACTAGTCCCTCAGTTTCAAAGTTAGCGAGCTGAAATTTTGTACAAAGTCTTCTTTCTATTGCACGCTTTACATATGTCGGCACCAACGGAATCGGACCTCTACGTCATATAGCTGCCATAGGAACGACCAGTCCAAAAATTCGACTTTGTCAAAAAAGAAAACTTTTTTATTTCTAAGTGGACGTTCACACTGCGTGCGATGCCGAGCCGAGCCGAGCCGGGTCGAGCGATGCGATGTGGTGGGTGTTCACATTGCACGCCGTGCGATGCCGAGCCGAACGATGGCTTGCGATGCAAAGATGATCCGAGCGATGGCTTGCGATGCAAAGATGATCCGGGATGTTCACTGCACGTAATGATGGAGAGTAGAGACCAATTTAGGTCAAGGAATAGAATCTGTTCGACATCATGTCGTTTGTGCTTCACCCAGTAAATTTATTTCTGTTTCAAAACAGTGCTCTAAAAATGGAAGGGCGTCGCCATTGGGTGCATCCCATTAATGAAGAAAGGCCCAGTGTTGCTGAATTTCATCATCTCTTCCGCGACCTCAGACGAGAGGTTTCACAAGCGGATCGAGCAGCGGCGCACCGCTGTGTATAAACGCAAAAATCGGCTTTAGGACGATGAATGTATAAACCGCTTGACTCGCCGTTGCGGCCACCGCCGCGGTTTGTGGAGCGGCGAGATTGCATTTGAATTCAGTGTAAGAGCCGGTACACATGGACGTCCAAATGACACCGGACGCCTCGTCACTTAAGCTCCTCCCTCTTTGATACCTATCTGCATTTCAATTCACATGATGCGATAGGACACAGCGCCACTCTGTATTATATAAGCCGGGCCACATAATAGCGAACCTGAATTTACAATTTATGTTATTTTTAGTTTTAAATAAACTGTTTTTTGGCCATAACTTCTAAAATATAAGGAATATCGCATTTTTAACACCATTTTCACCCCCCTTACAAACCCCCGGTCTGAGCTGAGAGCTCCCTCCCCACCATTTTTTTTCTCAAAATTATTTGTCAATTATAGTAGTCACGATCAACGATTAACAATTAATTAATTGGCACTTAAAAGTGATCCTCAAGCGAATGGTTTAAGAAACATCATACAAATCAAACATTGTGACCGTGTCCGTGTTCCGGGTTCGAATGTATGTGGGCCGGCTTATTAAAAATTGATATGCGGACGTGAAATGACGCAGATAGGAGCAGAAACCAGCGTCATCCCAGATAGCTATCGCGGCAGCAAAATGCCGCCGATAGCTATCGGATAGCTATCTGCGGCCATGTGCATCGCTTCATTGCCCGTAATGTATTTCTTCCTAACCGATTGAAAGTGACGCAGCGTCGGGTGTCATTTTTTTTTCCATGTGGACGTCCATGTGCACCGGCACTAAATATGTAAACCGCCGCTTCTGCTCTATGTCTTTATACGCAGCGGTGTCCGCTGCTCAAACCGCTTGTGATACCACGCCTTCTAAACGCGACCTTATTACGGTGGTAATAACCTTTCATTTGAGCCATACTGAATCAAAACCGGAGTCCGAAGCGTATATACCCTAGACTTGTACAGACCCAGTTGTGATACCAAAACTTCCAACTGGCAACGGCCATTGCATTAAAAGTGAATTTTTCATATGGTAAGTTTGAGCTGTGGGCGTGGATCCAATGAAAAGTTTCATCGTTCATCCATTCGAATTTTGGATATTTACATTTGAACTAACGTTTATAGCGAAGGTTGCCGTTCATTCAATAGGGTCATGCCCATTCTCAAAATCAACTAACCAACCCACACTATAAATATTTGTCGCATTTTGCAAGTCGCTAGCATCATTGTATCGAAAGTTATCGCTCATTTTGAAATTTCATCTGTAGGGGTTCCTTCGGTCGGATCTTACCCATTTTCAATACCAACCAACAAGATCATGCTACAAACATTTGACCAAAATTTCAAGTTTCTAACTTCATTCTATCGAAAGTTATCGTGCAAACGGACAGACAGACAGACAGATATGGCTAAATCGAATCAGGAGATGACCCTCATAATTTCCATGTATACACTGCCACACCGCCGCGCCTAAAAGTCTAGGGTATAAAAGCAGACATACATGCATTTTTTTCAGTGTGATCTTACATCAAATACTACTTTACAGCTCGTACTTGCACCATACTGGCTTCAAAAAGCTTCACATCGCAAAGCATCGCAAGGCCCATAAACTCCATCGCAAAGCCCATTAAATTCCATCGCCAAAAATCAGCAGCCGGTACTCGCACGAAAAAGCAAAGAAGTTTGTGAAAACATCGGGCCATCGCTCGGCTCATCATTGCATCGCGCGCAGTGTGTACACTCAAAGCGTGATTCCATTTAAAATTGAAGACTTTTCATTTTCTTGCTTTAAAAGCTTGCAATCGCATTGCATCGCTCGACCCGGCTCGGCTCGGCATCGCACGCAGTGTGAACATCCACTAAAGATATCTTTCCAAATTTCACACAGATCAATAGTATCTTTATTTAATACACATTCCTAAAATTTGGTTGAAATTGGACTACCCTTTTGTATAGCTGTCATGGGAACGACCGTTCCAAAAGCAAGTATTTGTTAGAAATACCTTCATACCTTCGGCAAGCTAGCCGAACAGCCACAAGTTGTAGTCAAATCATAATAAGATCATTCATAAGCTTCTTAATTTCTGACAGTTGTGGACCTATGTATGTCGAAAATCATTTAAGACGAAAACTTCCCTTTTTAGTTAAAAATTTCGTTCTTATTTTTTTATGCGTAACAGCCTTGTCGGATTTTAAAATTGAAATATTTTCAATGAGAAGTAAAAGATAATTTAATTTTCTACTTTTTTTATTTTATTTTAGAATAAGTGTAAGAAAATGAACGATGTATCTGGTGACACTACAATTGTGGGATGGGCTGTAGGTAGTTTTCCAAAGAGAACACGATATCGTTTAAGGTTGGAAGGTGGCCATTTTGAACACTTATACTATCATAAAATGAAATATAGAAGAAACATACAAAATGAGATTATCATCTATTTCTCTTTCAAAATAATTTATTATTAACACTCCTCAAGGCTGTTGTGCGTTGTAAATCGAAATATTTAATGAAAAAAAGAGAGTTTTCGACATAAGCGATTTTCTTTAACGGACCAGGATCTGCCAAAAATTAATAATTTAGGATAAAATGATCTGTGTACGATTCGTCCATAAGAAAGCGGGGATTTGAGTTTCTCTTAATAAAACTTGTACATTATCCCAGTCGGACAAGAATCGATACTGGACCGGTCCTGGATCGATGACTGTCTACTAAGGAATCGATGACTTTATCGGAGACACGTCGGAGATATTTGTATGGGCATGGCCGCTTTTGCGATACCGAAAATGAGGACAGGAATCGATCCGGAATCGATGACGGTAGTCGATGGAGAATCGATGACTGGAGTCGACGTAGAATCGATACTGGGGTCGAATTGGGATCAATGACTGTAGTCAACGTGGAATCGAATCCGGATCGATGACTGGAATCGATTCCGGACCGATGACTGTAGCCAACGAGGAATTGACACAGATCGAATTCGGATCGATGGCTGTATAAATGGGTTGAATCTAGCCTGATATACAATTCGTCCAGAAACTAAAAGTGTCGTGATTGATTTCACGGCACTTTTAATTTAACGGCGGATTGTATTCATGGCTTACAAAAAAAAACATACATATTCCTTTATTCCATATTTCATATATGACAACATACGCCGCCAAATGCCAGATACTTTCAAATGAATTCAAATTTCAGGCTAACTCGATACATAATTGAAAACATTTGAATTTGTCCAGCTTCGGAGACAAACCGATGAATGGAACCGGTAAGGAATCGAAGACTTTGCGATTCCACTGGAATCGGAGACAAATGTCCGACTGGGATACATTCAAAAATTCGGGAAAAAGTGATAAAATTTGAGATTTAAAAAAAATGTAAAGAAACATTTTCATTTCGTGGAAGTACAACCAAAAAAAGTTTATGAAACTAATTTTAGAAGTGAATGGTCAATTATTAGCTGATACAGGGTGTTTATTTGAGAGTTCTACCTTGCGTACTTCTTGAGCTATTGCGTTTTAAGAAATATAAAATCGGGGTATTTGCAAAGCATATAAAGCCTGTTTTCAAGCATCCAAAGGGCTATAACTTCCAGAAAATAAAAAGTAGGATAAAATAAAGTTGGCAAAATTTGATTACCATAAAATAAGGAATTTATTTTTAAGACCGGATAAGTACATTATGCATGGAAAATTTTAAGATAAAGGTGAAAAAAATATATTTTTTGGAGCAAAACAAAAATGTTGGCTCTAAAAAATGTGAATTATTAAACCGTTCGTCTAATTTTTACCCAATAAATTGCATATTTTAGACAACATATTAACTGCGATTATCATTTTATTTGAGTATTTTGGTTATCGTAGTTTCCGAGATATCGAACTTTTAGTCGTGTCCGGTTGGGAATTAAAAAAAATGTAAATGGCTGTAGCAGCTAAAGGGTTAAGATTTCGGCAAAATACTTTTTGTTGGAAATTGCATTAGCAACCATGTGGCACTGCCCGTGTGCGGCCATTATGGAGCACCTTTTATAAAGAAACATGTTTCATCCAATTATATCCACAGAAGATTAAAATTAACTTAGAAGAACAACGGGTGTGAACAAATAAATGAAATCCAAATAGTTCAAAACAAATTATGTACTCACATAAATTAGTAAATAAACTAATAAAAAGAATGTTTTCGAAATTAATAGCAAGAATAATATTAATAATTCTCATAATACAAATATTAACAATATATATAAAACTATAACTTATATCCATAAAACTTCAGACATGCTTGCCAAAATGTTCCCTAAACATGCAGTTAACAATAGTGAAAAACTAGATCATGTAATTACATCATCTAAACTAATTAATAAACTCAAAGATGCATTATATACGAAAAATAAAAAAATAAGATACTATACAAAAGACCCAAAACAAAAACGTTGTATACAGTATCCCATGTTGGACTTGCAATGAAAATAATGTTACTAAAGTTTCTTATGTCTTCACTACCAGACATTTAACATCAAGATTAAAAGAACAGCAAAATACCAACAGAATGAACAATAACAAATATAGGAAAATTGTCATACACCGTTCCAATACATATTGGATTATAATAATACGAAAAAAGTGGACAGAGAAAAAACAGAAATAAGCTCCGTATAAAAGAGGCTTTACAAATTAACTGCAATTACAAAAATTTTCTTAATACGAAAAGTAAACTAGAAGGAAGAGATAATAAATACACCAACATTATGAACAACATCTACAGACATCAACAAAAAAAAACTTCCAAAGAACAGGTTTTAAAAATAACAAATCTACAAATCAATAAACAAAACTTTGAAATGGATAACACATTCAGTGGCGGAAAGAAAACTTTCATTATTGCGATAAACGTAAATTTGAATTAGAAAAATAGAGTTTAGCATAATTAAATAGTGAGTCACAAACATAAAATTGTAAATCATTTAATAATTTATTGATTGTGTATATTACAATACATTGTGGAAGTAACATCCTGAAGATGTCAAAAGGCGAAACGTCGGTGGCAATAAAATAAGATACTTTATTTGATTGCTATCGACATTTCGCCTGTTAAAAGTTGAAAAACTGTGAGACATTTATGAAATTAATTGACCAAAGAAAAATCAGTGACGAAATAAAACCGATAATATAATTTTGTGTACAAAAAGTATTTAATTTGTCATCGAAAATGACATAGAGTAGCAGTGAATACAAACTCTCATTAGTTTATATTTACCCGTCCTTGCCAAACGAAGACCGTGTGTATCATATTCTTTAATTTTGGATACACTTATAAAAAAAGTTTTGCTCTCATAACATGTATATATCTTTGAATGATACTCTTAGACTTAGAAGACTCTGAAAGAGTCTTCTAAGAGGAAAATGATTAGATGGGAGCCGTAGCAGGCTGAAAATAAGCTCGGAATGCCAGGTGTTTGGAATGGATCTGTTGTTCGTGTTTTGTGTTACTAGTAGACTCTCTTAAATGGACCGTGAACTCCAGCAAAGTGATAAGCTTGATAGTGGAATAGGACATTAAATGGAATTGTGAAGCGGTTAGGTTATTACACCGCCGTAGTTCAGTTTGAAGGATCCTAGTTTCCTATGATAGCTCTCATAATACGTTGGTTATTATTAAAACTTGTTTAAATGTGTATGCCCTCAAACGTACTCCAAAGCATTCGCCTCATCACCGCTTTTCATATCATACCCATATTGCCTAGATTTTGCTACATTACCAAGAATGTCCTTTCTCCTAGCCAAAGGAATCAAAATAACTACAAAAGTACTCCAGTACGTTCGCTCATCACTCCGATTCACATACCCATATTGCCTGGATTTCACTTCATAGCCAAGAAGTCTCCTTTTCCACATCTAAGATTACATTATGTTGGTAATGTGCACAGCAACATTTCTGTGTAATGTTCAAACTGGTTTCTGAAGATTTGGCGTATTTGTACTGTTACATAAAGAGTTTAAAACCCCTGCTTTTTCAAATTGCAATACCGTCTTGTTCCTTCTTGAGGAAAGGAAGGAGAAGGATTTTATTATAGTGGCTGAAAGATTCGATTTCACAATCCCGCTGTAGCGCAGCGAGCCCGATTCGTCACCATTCTCCACAATGCTTGCTTCAAGGTAAACCTATAAGCTCTAACATATTTGCAACATTTTTTTTTTCATTTTTTTAGCATCTGTTGTTTGTTTTTTTTAATTTGGATAAATAAAACCTAGCTTAGCCGTGTCCATATTTAACAATATCCGAAAATGTTTAGAAAGGAGTTTCATTTTTTATTGTTTGTGACCAATAGATATTAGATATTAGCTGAATCGTTGAATCTGATGTGTCTGAGCTACGCAATGGGATTTCAACGAGAATTTGAAATGATTAGATATCCTTATGTAACAAGTGGCACATTTTCCAGTCGATTATGCATTAACTGTCACTTCCATCATGTAACCATTGCCCTAACACTTATTAGTAGTATTTGAAAACATTTCCGCCGACTTGGGCTGCATTTTGATGGAACTACCACTTGAAAACTTCATTTCAAATGCAAGGTCTTCACGTAGCGAAACTTAATTGGACTTCAACTGAAATTAGCGTTGCACGTCTGTTGCTTTCCAAATGGCCGCAAAGCAACGGATGGAAAATGTCATCCTTTCGCCTCCGTGCAACGTGTTCAACGTTCATTAGGACCGCCACATTTCACCTTTTCTTTGTTCCGAGATTTCTTAAAGTTCCGTTCAATATGCAAATTGTTTAATAATTAAAAGGAAGAAGCCTCGTTTGATTGCTCTTGTCTACAATTTCCATTTTCAAATCTCAAGTCATTTGGTCACGACCACCACGTCTTCTTTCAGGTTCACGTAATTCCACCATTGAATACTTGATCCTCCATATTTCATATATGACAACATACGCCGCCAAATGCCAGATACTTTCAAATGAATTCAAATTTCAGGCTAACTCGATACATAATTGAAAACATTTGAATTTGTCCAGCTTCGGAGACAAACCGATGAATGGAACCGGTAAGGAATCGAAGACTTTGCGATTCCACTGGAATCGGAGACAAATGTCCGACTGGGATACATTCAAAAATTCGGGAAAAAGTGATAAAATTTGAGATTTAAAAAAAATGTAAAGAAACATTTTCATTTCGTGGAAGTACAACCAAAAAAAGTTTATGAAACTAATTTTAGAAGTGAATGGTCAATTATTAGCTGATACAGGGTGTTTATTTGAGAGTTCTACCTTGCGTACTTCTTGAGCTATTGCGTTTTAAGAAATATAAAATCGGGGTATTTGCAAAGCATATAAAGCCTGTTTTCAAGCATCCAAAGGGCTATAACTTCCAGAAAATAAAAAGTAGGATAAAATAAAGTTGGCAAAATTTGATTACCATAAAATAAGGAATTTATTTTTAAGACCGGATAAGTACATTATGCATGGAAAATTTTAAGATAAAGGTGAAAAAAATATATTTTTTGGAGCAAAACAAAAATGTTGGCTCTAAAAAATGTGAATTATTAAACCGTTCGTCTAATTTTTACCCAATAAATTGCATATTTTAGACAACATATTAACTGCGATTATCATTTTATTTGAGTATTTTGGTTATCGTAGTTTCCGAGATATCGAACTTTTAGTCGTGTCCGGTTGGGAATTAAAAAAAATGTAAATGGCTGTAGCAGCTAAAGGGTTAAGATTTCGGCAAAATACTTTTTGTTGGAAATTGCATTAGCAACCATGTGGCACTGCCCGTGTGCGGCCATTATGGAGCACCTTTTATAAAGAAACATGTTTCATCCAATTATATCCACAGAAGATTAAAATTAACTTAGAAGAACAACGGGTGTGAACAAATAAATGAAATCCAAATAGTTCAAAACAAATTATGTACTCACATAAATTAGTAAATAAACTAATAAAAAGAATGTTTTCGAAATTAATAGCAAGAATAATATTAATAATTCTCATAATACAAATATTAACAATATATATAAAACTATAACTTATATCCATAAAACTTCAGACATGCTTGCCAAAATGTTCCCTAAACATGCAGTTAACAATAGTGAAAAACTAGATCATGTAATTACATCATCTAAACTAATTAATAAACTCAAAGATGCATTATATACGAAAAATAAAAAAATAAGATACTATACAAAAGACCCAAAACAAAAACGTTGTATACAGTATCCCATGTTGGACTTGCAATGAAAATAATGTTACTAAAGTTTCTTATGTCTTCACTACCAGACATTTAACATCAAGATTAAAAGAACAGCAAAATACCAACAGAATGAACAATAACAAATATAGGAAAATTGTCATACACCGTTCCAATACATATTGGATTATAATAATACGAAAAAAGTGGACAGAGAAAAAACAGAAATAAGCTCCGTATAAAAGAGGCTTTACAAATTAACTGCAATTACAAAAATTTTCTTAATACGAAAAGTAAACTAGAAGGAAGAGATAATAAATACACCAACATTATGAACAACATCTACAGACATCAACAAAAAAAAACTTCCAAAGAACAGGTTTTAAAAATAACAAATCTACAAATCAATAAACAAAACTTTGAAATGGATAACACATTCAGTGGCGGAAAGAAAACTTTCATTATTGCGATAAACGTAAATTTGAATTAGAAAAATAGAGTTTAGCATAATTAAATAGTGAGTCACAAACATAAAATTGTAAATCATTTAATAATTTATTGATTGTGTATATTACAATACATTGTGGAAGTAACATCCTGAAGATGTCAAAAGGCGAAACGTCGGTGGCAATAAAATAAGATACTTTATTTGATTGCTATCGACATTTCGCCTGTTAAAAGTTGAAAAACTGTGAGACATTTATGAAATTAATTGACCAAAGAAAAATCAGTGACGAAATAAAACCGATAATATAATTTTGTGTACAAAAAGTATTTAATTTGTCATCGAAAATGACATAGAGTAGCAGTGAATACAAACTCTCATTAGTTTATATTTACCCGTCCTTGCCAAACGAAGACCGTGTGTATCATATTCTTTAATTTTGGATACACTTATAAAAAAAGTTTTGCTCTCATAACATGTATATATCTTTGAATGATACTCTTAGACTTAGAAGACTCTGAAAGAGTCTTCTAAGAGGAAAATGATTAGATGGGAGCCGTAGCAGGCTGAAAATAAGCTCGGAATGCCAGGTGTTTGGAATGGATCTGTTGTTCGTGTTTTGTGTTACTAGTAGACTCTCTTAAATGGACCGTGAACTCCAGCAAAGTGATAAGCTTGATAGTGGAATAGGACATTAAATGGAATTGTGAAGCGGTTAGGTTATTACACCGCCGTAGTTCAGTTTGAAGGATCCTAGTTTCCTATGATAGCTCTCATAATACGTTGGTTATTATTAAAACTTGTTTAAATGTGTATGCCCTCAAACGTACTCCAAAGCATTCGCCTCATCACCGCTTTTCATATCATACCCATATTGCCTAGATTTTGCTACATTACCAAGAATGTCCTTTCTCCTAGCCAAAGGAATCAAAATAACTACAAAAGTACTCCAGTACGTTCGCTCATCACTCCGATTCACATACCCATATTGCCTGGATTTCACTTCATAGCCAAGAAGTCTCCTTTTCCACATCTAAGATTACATTATGTTGGTAATGTGCACAGCAACATTTCTGTGTAATGTTCAAACTGGTTTCTGAAGATTTGGCGTATTTGTACTGTTACATAAAGAGTTTAAAACCCCTGCTTTTTCAAATTGCAATACCGTCTTGTTCCTTCTTGAGGAAAGGAAGGAGAAGGATTTTATTATAGTGGCTGAAAGATTCGATTTCACAATCCCGCTGTAGCGCAGCGAGCCCGATTCGTCACCATTCTCCACAATGCTTGCTTCAAGGTAAACCTATAAGCTCTAACATATTTGCAACATTTTTTTTTTCATTTTTTTAGCATCTGTTGTTTGTTTTTTTTAATTTGGATAAATAAAACCTAGCTTAGCCGTGTCCATATTTAACAATATCCGAAAATGTTTAGAAAGGAGTTTCATTTTTTATTGTTTGTGACCAATAGATATTAGATATTAGCTGAATCGTTGAATCTGATGTGTCTGAGCTACGCAATGGGATTTCAACGAGAATTTGAAATGATTAGATATCCTTATGTAACAAGTGGCACATTTTCCAGTCGATTATGCATTAACTGTCACTTCCATCATGTAACCATTGCCCTAACACTTATTAGTAGTATTTGAAAACATTTCCGCCGACTTGGGCTGCATTTTGATGGAACTACCACTTGAAAACTTCATTTCAAATGCAAGGTCTTCACGTAGCGAAACTTAATTGGACTTCAACTGAAATTAGCGTTGCACGTCTGTTGCTTTCCAAATGGCCGCAAAGCAACGGATGGAAAATGTCATCCTTTCGCCTCCGTGCAACGTGTTCAACGTTCATTAGGACCGCCACATTTCACCTTTTCTTTGTTCCGAGATTTCTTAAAGTTCCGTTCAATATGCAAATTGTTTAATAATTAAAAGGAAGAAGCCTCGTTTGATTGCTCTTGTCTACAATTTCCATTTTCAAATCTCAAGTCATTTGGTCACGACCACCACGTCTTCTTTCAGGTTCACGTAATTCCACCATTGAATACTTGATCCTCCACTTGAGCACTCTTTCTTTTTCTGCTCCTGCAGCGGGTCCATTCCATCGGCGGCGCGGCATTATCCGCCTTTTGTTCTGGGAATATCTTAAAAGATGAACTTGGACATGGATGCATATGCTTCAAACGGATGTTGGGCGGCAATAAGGTGGTTGCTGGCTGAACATATTTTGAATGTGACCGAGGGTTGTTTGGACCGAAAGGGTTATATAATTTGGTCCCAGCAGTGCTCAAGTAAAATCCAATTTAAATTTTATTCTATTTAACCCCGAGAAAAGTTATCTGCACGCTGGAAAGTAATTAAAGATAAAAAGCGGAAAGTTATAAAACTTTTAGCTGATACTTTTGTGATGCTGCACCTAAAAATTATTAAATAGAGGAACGTTGTGTTTTTTTTATGTCACTGTGTGTTGTTGTCATCTCGATGTCCTGTTTGTTGAGGAGAGTTGCCAATCGTTTGATGAGTGAACTGAATTAATTGAAATGAGGAATTCATCATAAATTACTTTTCAAATAATGAAATATTAAGCGCGTTCCTTCTACCCCGGTGTAAATTTATTCAGGTTAACAACACGCAATTATTAAAACAATACGTTAACCTGGATTAACCTGAAGAACTCAACGGGGTAATAAAACTACACCGGATAGATATGTCAACAGATGTCGCTTGCATCGCTGAATGGGGAATTTATCATGAAGAATTAGAAATTTTCGAAGTTTAATTGGTAAACATGTCGTCGATATTTTTTCGGATTTGTTCCATATTTTCAATGTGTCGAACACAATAAGGAACATTCCTAGTTGACCAGGCTACGCATAATGGTTCGCATCTTTGACTATTAGTGGGTTCCAAATTCCCCTCCAGGGACGTGGGTGCGTCAACATCTCTTGGACTTTTATGCCTTATTGACGTTTCGATAATATGTCTACGAACGTGAAGTTGCTAGCATGCAACTCCTATACGCGCCGTTTTTATACTGACAAGCTCGAAGGACAGTGGGAGTTCTATTAGCACCCACAGGTAGTTTTTTTCTCGCCAAGCATCGAATCTCCATTCTTAAGATCGTAGAGCGGTGACCGTGACCTCCAAGCGCGTCATATTAAATTACATTATATTCAATAATTTCGAAGTAAATTGGTAAAGAAATATTATTTAGTTTTCATTACCAATTTACACCGAAATTCTTAAATATTCTCGTACATAACTCTTAGAGCCGGTAACACATCAACCAACGGATACTGCGTCGAAATTTAAGTGGACAAGTTAAATTGGCCAAACGTGAATGCCGTAGACAAGTCCTGTAGTCCTGTAACTCTTCTCTGACAGAATTTTGATGACAGTAATAAAACTGTTTGAATGCAAATAGAAAAAGGGTGTCGAGCATTTACCATTCCTGTTTACTACCACCCGCACCCCAACGTGCACATGCCATGTCCTAACCACACGGAGATATCAAACTGACGCTTATCCACCACTTTATCGTAAAAATATCCTTTTGTACAATTTCATAAGTGCACGAGGCATAAGTTTTATGGAAATTTAATGAGACTCCGAGCAAATGGGTTAATCGCGAAGTTTTTGGTTATGCAATGTGGTACCGAGAACGGGACCCCATATTTTCGGCGGCGGGCAGTTAATTCGTGTATCCCTTGCGAAGGATATTTGTTTGGTGGGTGTGTAACGCTTCTGCCTTAAAACTGACTCGGGTTTATTACACGCACTTAACGCAGATTATTTGAGCGATGACTAGCGACATTTATCATTTTGTTTCCGCCAAATGCTGCCCGAGTTGAAATAATGAAATTGTTCTGAGTTTTACGAGTTTTGAGGTCTGCTCATATTTTATTTCCCGAGTTTTTATGAATGTTTAGCTACGTTTAACACTCGTTATGCAAACTGAATTTAGACGAAATGCAAATAGTATTAAATGTGAGGAAAACTGAAGCCATATGCATGGTGTGAAAGACATTTAATAAGTGCGATTCTATAAAATAATTTTATTACTGTAAGTAGTAATACATATCCCAATCACAAAAATGAGTCACCAAAATGTCTTACGATATCTCTTAAAAGAAGATTTTTTTGTTCATTTCGAAAAGCAGTTCCAAGATGTCTATTCAATTGAAATGAAGCTACTTATTGTTAGTAAGAGTAAGAATGTAGGTACTTTGTCGAATGTTAGATAGTTTTCTAGCATGGAAAAGTTCGCTTGCAGTTGTTAACAACTAATTTCTAATTTTCTAGATCACAAAAAAATATTGGTAAACTAACTATTATTTGAGTGAGGTCGAAAAATGTTGCACAAGTAATATTCATTCATTCTGATTTCTAGATGGAACTATTTTTTCCCAGTCAAGCTCATAGTAATAGTTGGTTGAAAATGAGAATATCTTACATATTTTATTTTTAATTTTCACCGGTTGAAGCAAACAAACCCATCTGTTTGATTCCTGAACTTTGGATTACTGTATAAGTGAAGCTATATTCTTTAAAGTCAAACGTGTAATGGAAGTGCAAATATAGAAATAAAACACCCCACACCCAGTCTGATTCTGCTGTTATATGATTGAGAGCGGCCACTGACGTTGCACTTTTGGCATTCGGCATTGTTGAAGAAAACTGACTGTTTAATCGAAAAGTTTATTTAGACAGATCACAATTCATAATGGATCTCTAAAATTATGCATACTGCCGGATTGTACAGACTACGGGTCGAACAGAGTGTGTGTGGTGTTGGCAGGTTCGTTTAATAGTGATATCTTTCTCCAATCATCATGAAGAGAAAATTATTGAAATGTACCAATTTTGTTCAGATGTGCACGTACTACTACTTTGCTACTAGTGGGGCATGGTTAGGTTAGGTTACTGGGGCTGCCATGAATTCCACGGCACACTTAGGCCATAACTAGGTCCGTTGCAATACCCTTGATTCGTAACACTAGACCTCCGCGAATCATTTGAGCCAGCCAGAGCTGACTATGAATCGGCTCAGCAGGTGAATGTCCACCCCAGCCAAGTCCTCCAGGAGCGTAAAGAAGCTAGATCCCAAGATTGACCTCCTTCTCCATGAAAGTGCCGGACAGGTACAGAGCAGATAGAAAACGCTTTCCTCCTCCTCATCATCACCGCAGCTTCTACAGTAGTCATAGTGAGGAGCTCCAAGCCTCCCAGCATGTTCCCCCAGCAGCAGTGTCCAGTGACAACCCCCACCGTAATGCTTAACTAGCTTCTGTTCAGCGTCAGCAGTCTCTTAGATTTAGGAGGCTCCAACTTAGGCCACAGGCTTCTGGCTGTTTGACATACCCTGCCATATTTCCACCTAAGGTTTGCTTGCCGAAGATATCGCGTGCTTGCAGGAGGGCATCGATATACTTAAATGCCTATAAGAGTCGTAGAACACCCCAGTAGACCCACTACGCGCGAATTCGTCCACCCTACAGTTACCAACGGAGCCGCTGTGACCCGGGATCCAGCACAGTGTGATGTTGAAATAATAAGAGCGGAGCAGCATTCGGCAACTGTTTTAGAGGTGGTTGTTACAGATTTCAATGCCATAACTGCGGCTTGGCTATCCATAAAGATAGTGACGTGCGCAGTGGACACAATGTTGTGACCCAGCCAAGCCACGACATCCATAATTGTGGAAACCTCTGCCTGCAAAACATTGCAGTGATCTGGGAAACGTCCTGATAAACAAACGTTCGGCCCGGTAGAGTACACACCTTTGCTAACCCCACTATAATTTTTAGAGCCGTCCGTGTAGGCAAAAACCGTGTCTGTCAGTACAAACCCATCTTTCACCCAAAGACTACGTGAAGGGATCTTGACTTTGAAGTTTTTACCAAAGGTGTACGACGCCACTGCGTAATCTGTCGAAGCTGGGGTCACCCTATTGTAGAGGACTGCATCAAGGACGGGGCACTCATTGACATTATTATACATAATGCATTTATTTTGAACATTTATTGTTTCACTTTTTACCGGTATTCATAAGAAGTCGTTTACAAAATCCATTCATTTCCAAAATAGTACAATAGTACAACACATACAAGGAGCAAAATACTAAATAATCTCACTCCGAGTCAAAACTTGCCGTGTGTGGAATTTGACTTGATGGTTCCACGATCCAAGTTGGATGTTCGAACCGCCCAAAATCCACGAATACAGCGACAGACATCCAAATTAAACGGAGTCAAATTTTGTTGACAGAACACTTGTCCGTTTTCGATTAACGCTCCTGTTGTTGGGATGCAAGCGTTGCACTAATCCACTTAATTCCAAGGTTGACACAGTGGGACTTTTATGCGATACGCCCATAACACATCACCACTGATAGCGCGTAAAAATCTACGACAAAGTAAAAATTCGTCCACAAAACAAAGACGGTACCCGTCTCAATGCGCTTTTCGATCGAAAACAACCAGTTTCGGGGACAGGATAAATGGGCCTTCTCAGCTGCGGCACACAAACTTGGACTTTTCGGCGTATGTTCCGGGGTTGTTAGGATTTTCAAGCTATCACTATCGCCTAAAATATCACCGTCTTACACCGACCGCAACACAAGACACTCATTAAAACAACGTAAAACGCGAAATATCGATTTCATGTTATGCGGACGAAGACTTGAGAGCAACTGAACTTGCGGTCACGCAAAAGAAAAGATTACCGTTTTTTTCTCGAATTTTCGATTATAAGGTTATAAAATAATCAAAAAGTGTTGCATTTAAACGTAATCGTTACACTTTCAACAGACTCGTCAACAAACTTGAATATTGTTGTAAACATTAAAATCTGCTTTCAAAAATATCACATTATTTTCGTCTATCAAAAATGGTGCAACGTTAAATATCAAACAATATTATTATCAAACTAACTATACAGAAATACAGGAATACAGCACAAAAGTTGGACTGGTCGAGCTGCCTCCCCGATCGTCTAAAGGTAGCTCCTGACGAGTATGGTCTATCGGTGGACAAAACCAGTCGGCAAGTGTGATTGGCTTTTATGCTGACTATTTTGGGTGGAGTGCATTGCCAACTCAATCTTGTTGAATTGAGTTGGAAGTGATACACTCCATTCATGCTTAATAACTATAAAGTTATATGCCTATATCGGGGAAAGGATTAAGAATTCGATAAAATGTTCCTGAATATTTTTTGCTGAAAATTACATGGGAAATCACGTAGCGGTGAGTGTATGCGCTAGTCTATGGACACCCTGTATATGAACCCCAAACTCCAGACGTGACGAAAAATTATTTATAAAGCCTGATACACAGATCGCCGTGTGATGAAAAGTGCCGTGAAATCCATACAAACATTTCCGGTGAAAAATTTAGCGAGCATTTCCACGGTGATCTGTGGCGGTTAGCACGTTTGCTTTCTATGCACTGGGTCCTGGTCCGAATCAGCCCACTCAGCTACCCATTTGAGGTAAAAAAGCTCGGTTGAGCGTATTACTAATCACAATCCTCTACAGGAAGACAAAATACACTGTCACGATCTAGTAAATAAGATAATGCGAACTCATTTCGAGGCTTCGGTGCAAAATTGGACTTTTGCGTCAGTTATATTTTTTAACGAGCCTAAAAAATGTCTTGCAATATTTCGTGCATATAATAATAATAATAATAACAAGGGCAGGCTAAGATACCCAAGGGTGGGCACTGCGACCATGAGATCTATTGTGCCATAGCCTTAATTAATCCAAAAGACCCTCAACCAGCCTAATGAAGGCTAGTAGATCCTTTGTAGGGGTGCTTCTTACGACCGCTGAGCTCACGAAGGAGTCTCCAAGAAACAAGAACCTGGAACGGGCTACCGCCGGACATTCGCAGAGAAGATGTTTAGTGGACTCTGTGTCCTCCAGGCAAAGCCTGCACTCCGTATCAGTGGATAGACCCATTTTGTTGAGGTGATATCTCACCCAGTGGTGCCCCGTGAGGTAACCCACGATTAGTCTCAGGTCCACTCTACCCAGGCGGCTGGTTTCTTTGAGACCGTAGGGTTTTATAAGATCTTTGAACTGCCGTAGTCCTGGAAGACAATCCCAGTGACGCAGTCTTTCATTGGCAGACCACTCTCTCACTAGTGATCTTGTTTTAGCCCAACTCAGACCACAGTAAGGATTAGGCCCGAAAAATATATCCGAAGAACCTTGTCTAGCAAGTTCATCGGCAGCTTCGTTACCAGTGATGCCCTGATGGCCAGGTACCCAACATAAAGTAACCCGATTGGTGTTTGTGAGACACTGAAGGGTATAAAAACACTCTTTCACTAATTTCGATGAGAAACTATGTGAAGAAAGAGCCTTAATGGCTGCCTGACTATCAGTGCAGATAGCGATGTTAGCGCCTTTGAGTTTCTTGTCCAGAATGTCTCTGGCACAGGCCTCAATAGCATGGATTTCAGCTTGAAAAACGCTAGGCCAGACGCCCATAGCAATGGAGATCCTGGTGTCCGGTCCATAGACTCCAGCACCAACATCCAGCTCCGTTTTAGATCCGTCGGTAAACCACATGGTGTACCGGGAGACAGAGCCAAGCATGCCACTGTCCCATTCCCCGCGAGTGGGGATGGAGACCGAGAATTTCCTACCAAAACATATTTCCCGAGTCATATAATCAGATCTCGAGCAGATCTGCATGCCAGGGATCCGCTCTAGAATGCTCATGTGTCCCTGATTGGACACATCGCCATCGTATGTTAGACGCATTCTAAGAGCGCTCAGAGCCGCAGACTCTTGTATGAAAATACGCAGCGGAGTAAGTCCAAAAATCGCCTCAATAGCCGATGTCGGACAAGTATGGATGGATCATGCCATACCAAGGCATGCAAGGCGCTGTAACTTACTACAAAGCTGTATGGTGCAACGCTGATTCGTTTTGGGCCACCAAACTAGCGCCGCGTAAGTCACAACTGGACGTACGACCATCTAATATAGCCACTCGATCATTTTCGGGGTGAGTCCCCAAGTTTTGCCAAACAGAGACCTGCAACCCCACATGATCCGAGTGGCCTTACTGATAACAGCCTCGATGTGATTGCTCCAATTAAGCCGCCAGTCCAACAAAATGCCTAAGCATTTGACTTCAGTGGAGAACTGAAGTACCGTTCCGCTAAGGCTGACAGGGTTTAAGCTTAGATTTCTTCTTCGAGTGAAGGGAACTGAGACGGTTTTATGAGGGTTGACGCTCAGGCCAACTTCAGTGCACCAACGAAGTACTAGATCTAGTGCCGCATTCATCACCTCAGATACGATCGATTCAAGCTTTCCTCTGATTATGATAGTTATATCATCGGCATAACCGACTGCATCATAACCATAGTCGCACAACCTAACTGACCAGAGAAGTGGGGACAGGACCCCGCCCTGGGGACAACCCTTAACAGCATAAACACTAGCCTGGAACTGGAACTGCATATAATTATGGAAATTTTTTTTTAGAATTATGAGGAATCCCCTGTCGTTTAAATTTCTGTACAAAATTTTGGAAATAAAAATTGCTTTCATAAATTTGAACGAAATTGTTGAGTACATGTATATTCGGGGAAACACACATGTATTCCCACACATTCTTATAAAAGTTCGTCCTTTTTACTTAAAAAAAAACTGGGAAATTATCGTTTATTATTTACATAATATCCATATGTTACGTTATGATGATTGAAAATATGAAAAGGAGGTATGAGATACATGTGGACTTCAAAATAGGGTCTATGATGACGTGTCGGATGTCACTTTCGCAGTCCTTATTGAAATTCCAAAATATCAAACCTTAGGTGCCCCCTGCTAATGGCGCCCGGGGCGGTCGCTCCCGTCGCACGCAAATCTCTGTTTTATTGTTGTTAAATCGTACAGAAACTATTTTATTCTATTTATCTATTTTAATTAAATGGATAATGGGAGCTTTTTTATGTTGGAACATCGCGTTGGGAAATCCAAAGTTTTCTTTACCTATATAAGGTGTATTTCTGGATCTACGGTAGGTTTATTGGACTGTAACTATCAGAAATTCAGAGAAAATGACGAGTTGATTACAATAAGGCACGGCTTTGATTTAAGGAATAAAATTATGTACGAAAACGAAAAAACTATGGAAAGTGTTCTAGATACTCTTAAAAATGTATAGTTTCTAATCATATTTTTATGCGATAAATTGGTGGCATTAGAGTATCGGCTGCAAGTTAAAGCGTGTCCTATAACGATTTACGACTAACTTTAACGCACGTTTAGGCATTTCGACACTACATTGAAGGAGAAATCGAAAAATGCTTCTTCACATTTTTTGCTAACAATTGTAGGAAAAATGGTGTGGCGTATCATTTAGCAATACTTTCCGCACACAGTGCAGAATTGATAGAAAAATATTGATTGTTCGATTTTTTTTTACCCCGACCATGATTTTTCTTTTTTTAAGCACATTTTTTTTGGCATTTTTCTGAATCGATTGAAATTTTTTTTATCCTCACGCATACTGACCTTCCCTTATATAACCGGCTTAGATTTATTACACTATGTACTACAATAACTTCATCCTATCCGCTCAACTTATATGAAATTTGTAGCTTGTGGGTCCACAAAGAATTTATTTTTCTCTTTCATAACATGAAATTTCATATCATGCAATTTTAGTAATTTCCAAATAACCAAATTACATTGCCACACGTCATGTCTCAATAAACCCATCCTCACCACATATTATCCTTGTTTGCTGCTACACATGTTCGACTCGTAAATGTCGACGTTCGTGAATCCGTGTAAGCTTTGGCGACAGCTGAAATATCAACTGCCGCCGCTCTTTCGGCCAACAAATCCATATTTAGACATTTGCGGACACTTGCCAATATTTACAGCTTTGCTAGATATAAATTCCGACGCCAAATCCCCTCACATCATCATATTGTCAAGGATTGCCGATAGTGATAATACGGATGCAAAACCCTGTTGCAAGTGTTAAATATATTAAACTGATTTCGATGTCATACTGTGTGCGGTTCACTTTTATTATCCTTCGAATATAAAATGCACACACTGCGCCATGCTATAAAGTTATCATTGCGTCCTGTGTAACGTAATGAATCGGAAACGTGACGAATTAGATATATCTGACCGGATGGGCTTCTATGTTTCTAATAAATTCTGTTTATTTATTAAGTTTTAGTGCTTCAATAACTGCTCCTGAACTACTCCTGTTTTTAATGAAACGTATAGATCTACAATGGTGCATTTACGTATCTATGTATTTTACGAGTTACTCCATCACTATACATTACATTCAACATAAAAGCCGCACATTCAGATATCGCCATAAAATTATTATTTCTTAATTCTGTTCGACAAAATTGGTCGTGGATTATTACACACGAATTAGTATTGTCCGATTATTATTATGTCTTCAGAATTTTTCTGATGAGCTGTTAGAGTTAATATAGGTTTACCGAAAGACATCATTGTTTCGTCCTTTTTGTATATATCCTTATAGGATTTAATTGCTTTGTGATAATTATTAAACTTTTTGCCAAATGTGTCCACTAATCATATTATATTTCTACGTGTGTGGATGTCCATGTTAATATTTATAATATAAAAGAACAGGATTGCAACGATGTTATTAAACAACGTTAAGTGGATTGCAGACTTCTTTTGCTTCTGCATTTCTTGAATAAAATGCTAGAATGTAATACAAAATAAAACAACCCTGTCTGAAAAAGCTTCCCGCTAAAGAAAAACTCATCAGCTGCAAAAAGGATTGATATGAACGCAATTCCGCCAAAGTACTCATAGGTTTGCGCCCCGATCTAGGGTATGCATATTGAACCTTGATTAAATTAGTTATTTTCTTTGAACGCTTATTGGCTTCGTGAGCTAAAGATCTGATTCTTAGTTCCAAGTACAAGTTTTCTCGCCCGGATCTCTTTATCAAGCTCCCCGCCTTAAGGTGCGTTTGCTAGGTACACAATCGTCGCACATTATTCGCGATTAGCGATCAACCCATAGAGCACTATTGTGTGGCTATTTTTGATCGTCATCTGCGATCGACGCAGAGTGGTGCCTAGCAAAATGCACCATTATAAAAGACTAGTAACATACATCAGGCCAGGACAATGACTGTATTGTGTGCGCAGTCCAGAGCAGAACAACAATTGCACGCGTTACATTAACAAAATTGCTCTGGATAGAACTGGTTGTTAGTGTAATCTCTCTCTAGTTGCCTTGACCCCTCCAGGGGCATGGGTGCGTCAACATCTCTAGCATTTCTATGCCTTGTTGACGTTTCAATAGCATATCTACTTTTCGGAAGTGCAGTTGCTAACATGCACCTCCTATCCGCGCCGTCTTTATACTGACAAGCCCGTAGCACTGTGAGAGTTCTATTAGAAGTCACAGGCAGTTTTCGATTGCGTCGAGATTTGATCTCCGAGCTCTAGATTAGTATTGTAGAGCGGTGACCGCACGATCACAGCCACCGAGCGGTTGTTAGTGTAATGCGTACCATTGTTGCTCTGCACTTGATCTCCAGTGCACAAAAAGACCCAGATAATGTTTTCGATTACGTTCTTCACTTTAATCAATTCCATTTTCCGTTTTATTGAGCATTTTTAGTTAAACCACGGACACGGGTCTGAAAGGATTTTATCTTTGAAGTCACTGAAAAGACTTAAGCGAAAAACTCTATAAAATCTCACATTTTATGGATGTATCTTTTTATACCCTAGACTTTTAGTATAGTTATACCCTAGACTTTTAGTATAGGGTATATTGTTTTTGTCACGACGGAAATATGTAACACCTTAAAGGAGGCTCCGGAGGTATGGCAATGTATATATATAAATGATCAGGGTCACCTCCTGATTCGATTAAGCCATGTCTGTCTGTCCGTCTGTCCGTCTGTCTGTCCGTTCGCACGATAACTTCCGAAAGAATGAAGCTAGAGCCTTGAAATTTTGGTCAAATATTGGAAGTATGATCTAGTTGGTTGGTATTTCAAATGGGCGTGATCAGGCCAAGAGAACGCCTACCTCCCCTACATATTGTAAAATAATTTAATGTATCTATAACTCCTGATTAAATAAACATGAAAAGCTCTAGCTTTTGTAAATTGCTCGTGAGGATAATCTTTTACTCTCCTGGAAAAATAAAATCGATCAGTTGAAAACTAACGGTAATTTTCTTACAAAGAGCCCCGTACTACCCTACTTTTCAGGTTTTTTGTCTATAACTCTTGAACGAATTGATGTAGACACTTGGTTTTTTGCATGTAACCCTGGGTTGAGAAGCTGCTTAAGTTCTAGTAAGTTGGGCATAATCAGATCAAAGGAACGCCTACCTCCCCTACAAATTTCAAAAAATTAAATATTATTTTAATTACGATAACTTTCGATAGAATGACACTAGCGAGTTGAAAATTTGTCAGAATGTTGTTAGTAAGATCTACTAGGTTGGTATTGAAAATGGGCAAGATCATAATCAAGCAGCCCCTACCTCCCCTACAAATGCAACTTCAAATAAGCGATAACTTTTGACAGAATCAAGCCAGCGACTTGAAGTTTTGGTCAAATGTTTGAAGTGACATTGGGTTAGTAGGTATTCAAGATGGGTTAGATCCGACCTAAGGAACTCCTACCTCCTCTAGAAATGAAACTTAAAATAAGCGATAACTTACGTCAAAATAATGCTAGCGTCTTAAAATTTTGGTCAAATGTTTGCAATAGGATCCTGTTGGCTAAAATTGAAAATATGTAAAATCCGACCAACGAAACCCATACTTCCCCTACAAATGAAACTTCTAATAAGCGATAATTTTCGATAGAGTGAAGCTAGAGACTTGAAACTTTGTCTAAATGTTTGTAGCATGATCTTATTTGTTGGTGGCAATGATGAGCAAGATCCGACCCAAGGAATCCCTACCTCCCCTGCAAGTGAAACTTCAAATAAGCAATAACTTCCGATAGAATGAAGCTAGCCACTTGAAAAATTCAACAAATATTTGTAGAATGGGTTAGTTCATTGATTTTGATAATGGTCAAGATCCTCCTGAATGATTGCCAACCTCTTCTATAAACTGGTCATATAGGAAACTCACTTTTAATGCATATGATCGTTACCAATTGGTACTTTTGGTATCACCACTAGGTCTGCACAAGTCTAGGGTATACACGCCTCGGTCTCCGGGCCGAAGCTTCGCTTCGGCCTGGTTTTCTATTGCACGGATCAGAGCAAGTGAAAATCAATGCACACCCTTGGGACATAGTGAATCCGTGAGAAAAGAAGCAGAACTCGATACGCTCGCTACGAGGCTGTAGCCCTGCTAAAGTACGACAAGAACAACGCAAGCAAGAAAAATTTTAAAAATAGCGATATTCAAACTGTCATATCTCGGGTGTTTTCCGTCGTATCGATTTCAAATTTGCAACACTTCGTAATCTACCAATCACCCGGGGCTGGAGCTAAAGAGGTCCGAAAACCTGTACTTGTTGTGTCGCGTAAAAATACTCGTATTCTTGGTCACCTTTTCTCGTCGCCGCTTTTTTCGATTTTCTTCTTCGCTCTCGCGTCCCTAGATTGACAACATGTAAAATTAGAAAATGATAGCTTCAATATGAAAAAAAATATGTTTATCCGTAAAATAGTAAATACAAGGCCCTTCCCGCCATCCCATTACTTCAGAACCAAAGTTGATACGTACTCCTATATTACGCTTCACATACTGCCGCCATAATAATGATTCAATTCTTTTTGATTGATATATGGTAAGTAGCTAATGCATATATGGAATTTCACGTAAATATTACCCTCATTTTGACGGCACCAACCAGCCGTGTTCTTTTTGAATGAAGCAAACGAACCGAACAATATAACATAACTCTTCGACTGCAACAATGATGTCAATGCCATCAGTTTCCGAAAACAGAGAAATTGAATCAGCGAGAAATCAATTTCATGCAAATATTACAGGAACTGGATTACCGTTTGCAATACTCCTCATATGCGATTTAAAGAGAGGGTTACGTCATGTATGAAGTCGGTTTTCCGTTCCGTACCGACGATACAGTATTGCAGGGATCCCGACTTTCTTCTGCAGTTAACAATATGTGGTTTGGCTTCAACGGACTTCCTTCCTTCAACGAGCGAAAATTTTAAAGCAAGATCCGCCAATTTTTCATGTTACCCTTTCGGCGAAGGGGAGCTAGAGTAACGCTGGGTATTATAGGATTTAACTGTATCCAGAATTATATTTCAGAGAAATATAATTTAAACATGAAAAGTATCCTTTCATCTTTTGAATGTATCCTTACAATAAAATAATTAGAAGTAATGAGGACTATCTTGCAACATTATGCTTTCTAATGGCTTTAGGTCCTCCGGTAAGAACACCCAACACTTTAAATTACATAAACGCAATCATTTTAAGAGAAGCATCGTTTCGCAACAGCTATCTGTGATACATACGAATACATACTTCTGAGTTTAATCGAAAAATCATAACCACATGTCAACATATGTGAACAGGCAAAATATGATGTAAAGCCACCCTCAATTCGGTTCCTGGCAACATAAATAAAATGACTGGTTGGCTTCACTATGGTCCTCAATCTGAATACGTACCCTTAGATAGCTCCCCACCTTCTGGACTGTATACACCAAGTGGATCATAGGGTATATTAACTGAATGGCTACCGAATATATCGTGCCGATAAGGATACGGTTGTTCATGTTGAATGTGCATATGTGAATTAGTTGAACTGGGGCAAGACGAAGAAGGGTAGTCGAATCCCTGGAATTTGAGGTTGCGGAGGCTTTGGAAGGTTATTTCGTGGCTACAGAATAAACCGAAGCCGTCAATTCAGTTTCCTTTTGCGGTTGTCAACATGCGTTATGCCGGAAAAACGAAAATTACATTATTTGGATTTTGCCAACATCCTTGAAAAGTGTGCTTACTGTAGTAAACCATAAATCAGTAGCTTCAATAAATCTATTTTACATATAAACTACCGGAAAACTGCAATAATTTGCGAATTTATGAACCGCTGTAAACTAGATTAATAGTTCAGCATTTACGGGTCAATTAGTGCCGGATTCAGGAGAAAAATATAGATTTTTTTTTTCTAAATTTCGGTTTATGGTTTTTGGGGTGATGAATCCGAATTTCTAGATTCAGGTGCTCAAAATTAGAATTTAAGCCTTCTGACTAAGCTTTTATTGATTTCTAAAATAATCTCAGAGATTGCCTGGCATGTGCTCTGAAATCACTATCCGCCTAGAGTATTCTGCCAAATTTGTTAAGTTCTATCTCTCCCTCTCTTTCTTGATAAAAATTCTTAATCGTATTATAATTTTAGGAAATCGACAACTTCACCATTCCGCATGAGTACCTATTATGTTCAAAGTTTATAATACCGATTTCAGGGTTACAACTTTATGTTTCGTATAAATGTTCTACGTTGCGAAACCATTATTATTACTATGTGTATCACATGAGACATATTACATACCTAATGCTTCATTTGCACGTGAACGCTTAGCCAAACACCTCAATATTCGGTGTTTGGCAAAGCGTTCACGTTGCATTGAAAAGCACCACCAAAAAAAATATACCTTTTCTGTCTTCACATGGCCAACATGAATTCACGAGCATTTGAGTCATTCCCACAAGAGATGGGACCGACTCAAATGCTCACGAATGCTCATGAATTCATGCTGGCCATGTTTTACATGGCCAGCAGCAGAAAAGGTATCTTTTTGTTGTTAGAACTTTGCAATGCAATTTTTCAATATTCGGTGTTTGGCTCAGCGTTCACGTGTAAACGAAGCATAAGATTTAATTTAAATCCTAATTGCGAATTGGCTTAATAGTAATCTTAAACAACTGTCCCGTTCTTCTTTTGAGAGGAAAATAGAGTTATAAAACTTGTACCATTGCAATACTTGCTCCCCTTTTTAAGTATGGAACTATGGTGAAAATGGCAGCTAACGATATGTGTGTAATGATTTCGGCTGGGTTTGATTTCAATGTGAATTTTACGAGTACATGCTGTTAATGGATTTATGGCGGGCTTTCTAATTAAAATGTATCATTCGGGACTATCATACAATATATGATATGCACTTCAATTGTATTGAATGAGTGGCAATAAAAGTCATGATTATGGCAACGATGTTTATAGTGTCGTCGATGCAATAAACGTTATTTTACACGGAGACTACGAACAATCCTAGAGATTGAACAAATTGCATTTAACTGTTTTTTCCAACGTTAATGTAATTACACTATTTAATTACTTGAGAAATGGAAATCTTAAAAACAAAAACAGGAAGAGGTTCCATATTAGTTGTTTTTGTTTGTACAGAGCAGAGTACAGCAGGATAACATTTTTCAGTGTACAGGAACCATCAAGTACACCTGGTTATAAACCGCGCGATTCACATTGCCCAATGTCTTGCAAAAAAAACGGCTTTTCACAGTATGGTCTTCAGCCTGTGCAGTTGACGTGCCAAAAGAATAGCTCTCTGGGTCAATTTGTTCAAGAATTATAGACAAAAACATGAAAAGTAGGGTAATACGGGGCACTTGCTAAGCAAAATAAGTACGCTTGGTCCTTGGTTTCCTACTGATCGATCTTATTTTACATTCATTTTATCAAAAGTAATGGTACGAACGAAGAGACAGATGGACGAACAGATAGACTGACATGGCTAAATCAACTCTGGAGGTGATCCTCATCATTTCCATATAATATAGCCTCTACTCTAGATTGTTTTTTTTCGCTATTTTTTCCTGTTCGGCTCACACGTCTAGTATTAGTTGGGTCCAGATAGCGAAAGTATGGTAAATTTCTCCTGCCTAGGTGAACAAGTTGCGATGTCAGCAGAAAATATTTCTGTTCAATTGGTCAATCATGTTAGCTGACGGGACTCCCAACCAAACCTTGAAGAAAACACATTGCTTCCTTTCCGTTCCTCTTGCCATTTTATTCAGTAAAATTATTGGAGAAAGTGTTTTCTCAACTCAGTGGAAGTCATCCTTTGTTCCTATTTCAAAAAAGGGCGACCCCAAATTAGCTGCAAACTACCGTCCTATTTAACTGTTATCTTCATGTTCGAAACTCCTTGAGCGGATTGTTTTCAACTACATTTACGACTTTTTCGGCCATCTCATTTATCCCAGTAAACATGGTTTCTGCAGAAATAAATCTATAGTCACCAACTTATTTAAATTCGTTGACTATGTTTCCAAATCTTTCAATGAACACCTCGACGTTCATTTGTCATTTATACCGATTTCTCCAAACCCTTTGATACAGTGATTCACAGACTTTGCTGAATAAATTACTTGGTCTTGGGTTTCCTCCTCACCTTGTGTCTTGGCTCTCCTCCTCTACCTCCTCAACCGTTCCTCTCAAGTAGTCTTCAAAAGTATATTTTCTACTCCTTTTTGTCCGTCGTATGGAGTCCGTCGGGGTTCTATTCTCGGACCCTTCTGTTCCTGTTTTTTTTATCAATGATCTACCACTGCTGCTCAGTTGTCTTTCCTTGCTATATGCCGATGATTGCAAGATTTTCACTATCATCTCTGACTTTACTGACTGTTTCGCTCTACAAACCAACTTGGACTGTTTATATTCTTGGTGCGTTTCAAATGAACTACATATAAACATCTCCAAATGTTCGATCATGATTTACTCCTTGAAATCTTCTCCAACTTCGTTTTGGGATCTTTTCATCAATGTCAAAAGCGCCCCAAACCATTACCGAGCCACCGTGTATATTTCTCGACCAGCAGGAGTTATCTTCAACTTTCACCTAAAAGTTTTAACAATTAGTTTAATTTTTTCCGAATCTTCAAAATTTGTCGTTTTTTCGAGTATCGATTTTGACTTTACTACTGAACGGAATTTCCGCGTTGAGTAATGCATTGGACGCAAAATTCAACGCTCTTGAATTGACTTCTACAAATTTTTCGATCCGAGGCACCCTTTAGAAGTTGTAAACATAATATTAAAAAAAAGAGCTCAAATTTCTCGGATTTTCGCGAACAAAAGTTAAGCTCACCTTCTGCGTCCGCGCAAACTCAGTTATCATGTGGAGCATAAGATCCTTCATTTATTTTTATTGAAAAGCCAATTTTAGTGACCTATATTCCATTTACTATCAATTCCTATTCAATGTCATGATCTTTTGATATTAGTGCATTATCCTGACTGAAGATAGGGTGAATTTGTCAAACAAAAATCGTCCTTGCTCAAAGTGTCATTCTGGAAAAAAAAAACCAATTAAATGAGAAAATAAAAGTGATTATATTTCGTGCAGCGTAAATAGAATCATACGATTCACTCATTTAATTGTAATTTTAATTGACGGCTGAAACCCAATTCTTTTTTTCCGTACTGTTATTCAATTTCATTTTAAACTAGTTGGTCGTTTAAAATGAAATTGGAAAAACTGTTAATGTTTGATAGGTCTTAATTAATAATGTAAGTGTCCAAATATAAAACTATCATTACATGAATTTCGTATCAATTTCAAGCATCATTATTTTCAAATTGATTAAACAATATATTTTTTTGTTGATTTAAAACAATTTCATAGGCTCAATTGTAAAAAGCCAATGATTAAAATCACTGTTCACGAACAAAAATAATTAAATTGAATGCAAATATTCACACTTGCAATTATTACCGCGAAAAAATTGATTCATTATTGAAAATTACATTTTAATTAAATTACGTATACATTAATCAATTTCCTGCATATAAAAAATGCATGCCGATACTGTCTTCCGGCAATTACAATATGAAAGCATTTTTTTTATTCCTTTTGATATCACCCTGCATACACTGATTTTATGAACCTTAAAACTCAACCATTAACTTTAGCCGCGTTTTTTTGTACTCCGGTGTAGATTAATTGGGGCGTAGGTTAAGCGACGTTCAAAAAACCGGTCCGGGTTAACTACTCAGTTAAGTGTCAAAGTGCAATGGACCCTCTGGGCTAAATTTAATTTTTGACTGTGCTCGCAAGATTAAAAATGTGGATCATATCCGGAAAAATAGCTGCAATATATTTACTAAATAATTAATTAAATTAAACTACAAAAATTTCGACTTTTCCATAATAAAATCGCCATTCGGCGATGCAAGTGCCATCTCGTAACATATCTACCGAGTGCAGGTTCAACCGTAGAGCTATCCCGGTTAATTCAGGTTAACGCATTGTTGTAATTGCGTGTTGATAACCCAAATTAACCTACAATAGAGTACAAAAGAGCGCGCTTTTGAGTAAAGCGATACAGAAATCCATTCAAAAAAATTAAACTCATATTTATTTTCTGGCATTTGTTTAACTGCATTGCGGAAATGGAAAACAACCGGATTCGATGCATATTGTTCTTCTACAATATGACGTGCATCATTGTTTCCATCCAGAAGCAGGATGATCTTTTGCCCAGAGCGATTTGAAACTGTAATGAAATATGTAGTGGGAAAGTATTGTGTTTGAAAGAAGAAGAAGAAGCCAGTTGTTTGTGTATTTAGTTGGAAAAATAGTTTGTGCAGACGTAAGTACTGTGTTGTATTTAAAAAAATGATTTCTAGCTTGTTTAGATTCATATTTTTCCTAAGTTTTTACAATATTATAGATGACTTGACTAAATGTGCTCGCGATTTCGAACGTGCGCTTACATGTGTTTAGGGAATTCTACAGTTGCTTACACGTGGGGAGCTACATATAGCTGGCCGTACGAAAAGCACTTGACACTATGGACCACACAATCAGCGTCTGGCCCCACACTTTGTTGATGGTTTTAGCGTAACAAAAGCTGACTGACTATTGCAAAAGTTTAAAAATGAATTTTATAAAACCACGGATGAGAGATGTAAAAGAAGATATCAGAAATGGAATGTGCTCTATATCCCCTTTGATAATACACCCTAAATGCTCATATCCGACTAAAAAAAAGTTTAATTTATCCTCTCTTGATTTCTCTCGACTCTTTTTCGACGCGATTGGATGAGGATCATATAATACATTTTCGACCGAAGCGATTTTTAATTTTATTTTGTTTTTTTTTCGAGATCTGTGACCCAATAATTATGTTGTGCCTTAAAAAAATTACCTCCTTTGACCAACTTCTTACCCCTTATTTCGCTTGGCAAATAGGAATGCCTGTGAGTTGAAAGGGAATTTTTACCCGAAAGAAATAAATTGAAAAAATACTACTTTTTGTATGTAGTTTATGTATTTGAGGTAATTATAAAGTAATATAATATGAATTTGAACGAATTGAAAATAATTATTGTTGTGTGTGACAGATGCGGCAGCAGTCAGGGAAACTACTAAAGCACAGGAATACATTGCAAAGAGCAAAATACATTTCTGCGACTGTACTTGCCCTTGGCACTGTAATGGGCACTTCTATGGTGTGTTTATCAATTATATTAGCATCCACTATTAGACAATTAAATACAAGACCTAAAGAACATCAAAGTACTTATAGGAATAATAATAAATTAATAATTATCCCGATACTAATTTAATAATGGGGCAAAAGACCTCTTCCACAGTCCTCCTCGTGGGCGCCTTTTGAAACGGCTAACCAAGCGAACCAAGTTTTGCACTTGAAAACATTTGGTAGAGGCACATAATGATGATCATCCTGCTGAATGGCCAAAAACACTGGTGCGTCTCGGGAAGTAGGCCAACGGTGGAGTTGCAACATACGAGTAGTTGTGACGACACCAACAGCGTTTTGTTTTTTCTCAAATCGAATAATGGTTCCCCGAACAAGTTACGGCAAGTTCCTTCAATTATTTGAAGGATTGACATTTATATTTTACTTCTTGGAAAGCTGACAAGACGAATACATTTCTCTAATGGTTTGTATGCTATGTGTCTTATAAATTTTTTGAGTAGTACTATATTTTAAATCAAGAAAAAAAAATATGTTTCTTTTTTTTTTAGTTAGAAAATTCGAGATGTGAAGCATTTTTTACAATAAATTTTTAAAGAGAAGGAAGTATCTGCTATTGTGTTGGCTCTCTAAGTGTTTTTTTTTTAAATTTTATTTTAAATTTTCTAAATCGGTGTTTAAAAAAACAAAACCTAAAAACTCAAATATCTCAGTAACCATTGAAAATCGGTAGAACATTTGTGGCTTAGCTTTGTTGCATTTTGACTCTATTATAGCGTGTTACAAGAAACACTTCGAGTTACCAGTAACGCTATATATGTATGTATACGAGTACTTGGTACTACTTCTAGGTACATCATGTTGAATAGATTTTTAGGAATTATCAAGGGAAGGTTTTCTGCATTATGTATGTATGGGCCAATTTGTTGGTTGTCATGTGATAACTTAATGACAATGTACAATCATGTAGTAGGTATGTTATGTTATGCTCTTGTCGTCATAATGACAACGTCAATTAAATTTGCTCTCCTGAAGACTTGTTAACGGGTAGAATTTGAAAAGACGTGAGAATCAGGTGGCTTGGACGAAGAGAGGGATAGGAGTCCATTTGTAAATTAAACTGTATTAATGTTATGAGATACTCAAGTGAATTGAAAATTAGCCTGATGGTCTTTTGTCAGGGTAATTAATATTAGTAGATATCGAAATGGAAGGCCATAATTCATTAATTTTGTAGTCGAATTGCTACCTTACTGTGAGTTTTCATATTTCTAAGTTTAACAGTCTCGAAATACAAGGGAGGTGCAACAGACTACGATCTCATATTTTCCCTCTCCCTCGCGTTACCTTTCATATGATACCCCACTTACCTGTATCAGGCGAAACAAATTTTTACCTAAATTTCCCCTTTATGCGGCCCCCTTAAATTACGACACATCGCATTCTCCAGCGAATTACAATATTCCTACATTACCTCACAAAATGTACGTACTAGCTTCAGTCGTTCATGAGACAGACACTATGAACAGACAGACTGAGAGATGGACGGATATTTGACCGATTTCTAAGGATTTTTTTTTACTAAATAATCCAAAAGCCAGATATAGATGATCCGGAATTCTTCTCTGGGAAAATTGATCAGTCACGGCCTTCCGGATTGTCTGACTCTGACCTTCCGAATTTTCGGACCGTGTATCCGTGATCAATCAGACTGTTCAGTTAACCGGATTCACAATCGAAAACTAATCCGGAATAACTGAACAGACTATCCGAGAAATAGAGCCCTTTTTAAATATCTTCCTTTAACTTCTAAGCTGTGCCTCGGAATGAATACTTTTAAATTCGGGCCATTTTTAATGTGGTTGTGAGCAAAAATGCAAAAATGTCAGTTAAGTGATTTCAGCCCTAATAGCTCTATCTCGGTACCCATAACAGATAGAAGTTCTATTTTAGACTCGAATTGTAAATAACTTAATCTGGTTTAAATAAACTTTGCAAAACCTTTAATGCCTATGGCCAGTCAAATTGTTACAACAGTGGTAGCATTAATTAGTGTAGTTTCAAATTCGATTCGATATGTAGTGTGGGTTGGCAAGTTGTAAAATTGAAACCGGAATATAGAGGGCTACGCCCGCAGTTCGAGGGCTTTGTAGCAAGTGCTTATTTTGGTATGAAAATATCGGCTCCTGGCTCTTCTTGGTACCACTCAGATGAATAAAAACACCATAATGAAAATGTCTTACTCATGATAGTAGCTTACATGCCAATCCCAATTCCTTTCTTCAAGTCCCAGACAGGCGGACAGACATTTGGTTGATTTTATAAGAGTTTTATTTTTACTACAAAACCCTAAAAGGAGAAATTTTCTGAATAATTAAAATATTATTCGAATCACCACCCCCAATCAATCTTTACCCTTTCAAAAATGGTTAATCAAATAACTGAAATTCGCAGTACGAAAAACAACATGCAAGTAGTACTCCCACCCATATGCATGAGGCCGGTAGGTGTATTTTTTTCGATGGATAGTGTCCAAATGCCAAACTTTAAATGAATGTACTATTATTTAATAATATGTTATTGTGACGAAACTTACAGATATCATTGCCTAAATTGTTTGTTATCGTGAGATATCAATATTTTTTTAACTTCAAAATTTTTTGACCTTCATTTCCCCTCTTTAAAGCCTATTACGACGCATCGCTTTCTCCGGCGAATTCTACAAAATTTCATGTATGTTGCTTCAGCCGTTGGTAAGATATTCTATGGACAGACGGACAGACGGACGGACATAAGGATTTCAAAAGGATTTTGTTTTTACTACAAAACCCTAAAAATCAATGTTTTTAATTCATCCCGCCACCGCGGACTCGCCACTTTGGAAAAATAGCTTACTTGTTTGGCTTATCGTGTTTTTTTTTATATCTCGTAAACTCATCATCACCGTGGCGTAATAGCCCGACGTCGGGCCCAGGCCGCTTGATCATCGTCATCCAATTATCCCGGTCAAGTGACCATGTCTTCCAATTTCGGATGAGTCGGTTTTTTTACCGGTCATGAGTCGGTTTTTATGGCCATAAGCCGGTTTTTTTAATGATACGGTTTTTCGAAAACCGGTACTTGGGAATTTCGGGACCGGTACTAAATAAAGACCGGTTTTAAACCGGTGGACCGGTTTTAGGAACAGGCCTAATTCAGGATGCACCGCTGCCGGTAGTATCTAGTGTTAACGAAAACACTATTACCTTAATGTTGCGAAAGTAAAAATATTTTTCGGATCTTGATATGTTAAGAAAAACTAGGAAAGTCCATTTTGCTGCGTAATTGAAGTACTACTGTCAAACTTTTAATTAGCAGTGAGTTGACCACATTGGTAGACAGTTTCATTTCCGGTCTCTTCTCTGGATTGCTGAACCCAAAATTCCAACAATCTGGCCCTTTCCAAGAAAAGTTAAAGTTTGCCTACCCCTGGTTTAGATGGAGGCTTTATTTGCATTACATTTCCAATAGGTTCGTATCAAGTAAATTCAGGACGACATTTTCCATTAAGGAAAGTGATTGTCTTATCTTATTCCATGTTGTTATGCATATATGGTGCAGATCACATGCTTTAGGACATGAAATTTCCCCTCGAAGGAAAGTGGTCTCAATGAAGCAACATGAATTCTCGTCTCACATGTAGCACATTAAATATGTTTGTAAACTAATTGCTAAATGGTCGATTAGTATGTTTGCAATTAATTGTCAATCTAATGCACTGATAGAATGGAGAATATTCTATCTTCTTACCGCATACGCATAAGTATGTTTGCAACGATTTACCGTCCATATTTATACACACATATAAGGACATTGTATTTATTACCCCTCTGGTCAAGTAAACAGGAATACAACAAGTGACGATAATTTCCTTCGAGGATTTACACATTTACTACATATCGATTCCAATATTGTCAACTGGATATCAGAATTACGGATTAAGGATTATATATGCCTTGAAATGTACCTATTACGTATTTGGCCGTTTTCTAATGATAATCAAAATTTAATCAATTAGAATAAATTAGTAATTTCAACATGATCAGATGATTCTCGTAGGATTAAAGTCAGTGAAATTGAGACTTTATTTAAGATTTGCTAAAGCTTTCCAAAACAAAAGAAACTTTAGTTTGATTCATAATACGGATTTTTGAAACATTTATGAAATGTACATTAATGAAAGCAAAGTATTCCCCTTTCGGAAAAGGAACATACAGTACAAAGTCTAGTAGAGCACTTCACTCCCGAGACCACGGGATGATGGTAACTTTAAAGGTGACATGACCAGTGTGTCACGCACGTCCTGCCCTCACTCCATTAATTTTTATTAAGCCATTGTACTTCTTCACAACTGTCGACTGGAGGCCGGTAAAAAAAGCAACTGTTTATATATATTCCCAGCAGGAATTGAACCTGCGACCACTTGCTTGGTATATTCACGCTATACCCATCGGGCTACTACAGCCTAAATGTAGATAATATGATAATGACCCTTTTAAAAGCTCTTGTGGACACGAAAGAAAAAAGTAACCACAGAGTTTTTTATCCTTTCCATCTGTACGAGAATGCTTCCTTAATTCCATATTGCAGACCTTTGTACAACGATTCGTGTCATTTTTAATCCATCGTTTTTTCTTCTTTGTTACAACGTAATTACATACTTTCAGTTCAAGTATGTATTCACTGCCAAAAATCAGAATGCACTAATTGAAAAACGCGGGCAAGGTACTCTTCTTCGTAACCTCCTATGCAGTTAATGCCATTCAAGCTGAAAATTACTTTTACAATAATACCTTGGCTTTATATTCGAAAGTTACAATGTCCTTTCCACTGTCACGTCAACTTTTTTCTCCTACTGATTCCACTAATCCGACCATGCCATTAGAATCACGAGAGAATGCTTTTTAATCATGTAATTCGTCTTCATCAAACAAACTTCTTGTTTCGACATCGCATCGCGGCGCGTATTTTATGCACAACAACCAAAAGATAAAAAGTCTCCCCTTGAGAAAAGAATCTGGAAGATACTCTTGTAGACATAAGACCAGTGTCATTTCCATTTTAACAAAAAAAGGACTATCGACGCTTTTGTGTTACCGCTTAAAAAAAGATTCCCTTTTCGAAGAAAGCGGCTTTACTTGTTATAAGTCGGGTAAAATGACGAAGATTTTCTGCCCTAATTATGTCGGTCCTGAAGTGTATAGTACTTGGCTTTGCGTTTTAGAGGGTACTTTAATTTGTTTCGCGGAAATCCATTAACTTTTTTCAGTTCAAATTTGTTTCTTATATATTTGTGAATTTACAAGGAAATTACATTGAATTTTCCGTTGGTTTATTTGAATATTGAATCTTTGGTTTAGAAGTGGAGAGATTGCACTAGCGGCACCATTGTTTCAAATCAAGAGGTGTTCATCATCATAGACCAACGTTCGGGCAATTAAAAGGAGAATAGCTTTAAAAATTCTAGATAAGCTTAAATTTGAAAGATCGTTAAAAAAAAAATTCTGTAGAGGAAATAGCTGAAGAGTATATATCCTTACATAGAAATGCATTTTTGAAAACGGCCGTAACATTGTATTGTACTTGAAAGATGGAAGAATATGTCGTACAGGTATTTCAAGATTCACACAATGAACTACTTAAATTGGCCTGAATCAAACACCAAACGTGTATTAAATTTAATTTTTGCTTCAAATCCTGTTCCCCAAAGGGAATTTTTATCAATTCTTTTAATGGAAAGCTTCCCCATCGGTTCAGCAAAAGTAATCCTCACATAGGTGCATTCCCATTGTGTTCCTTCAAAACAGTCTCTGATATATTTCGAATTTGAAGTCAAAATAGCAAAAAAATCGTGAGTTACTCACCCCAGAATGGCCATTCTCTTTTCATGGAGAAATACGATTGGGCTGGTTCGAACTACAAGGTAATTTTGGGTGGCTGATTCCAAATCTGAAGTCAAAAATGAACAAAAAAATTTTGGGATTGCCCATCCCATAATGGCCACCCCGTCTTCATGGGGAAATACTCGTCCGTTCAGGCTGGTTCGAACTGAAAAGTTTTTTGAGTCGCTGACTCCGAATCTGAAGTCAAAAAAGAAAAAAAATTGGGGTTACACACCACAGAATGACCACTCTGTTTTAATGGGAAAATACTCGTCTGATCGGGCTTTCTTCGCAAATCATGTCCTTTTTCGTTACCAAAGGACTCAAAATGCCTTCAGCGGCAGTCTAACGTATTGGGCTCAACACCCCCAGTCATTCAACACCCATCTGGCCTATATACATAACTCTCTTCATCGCTAAATAAATTATTGTGACGCTCACCTGCAGCAGGACCAAAATATCAACGTGGACCCATCCTTCTCATATTTTATGATGCAAGCTACCACTACCACCACTATAGATTAACCCATAAAAATTCAGTCGTGACGAACTACCGAAATCATCTACAAAATCACAACACGACTGCACGCCACCTAACTAGACACCGTCTTCATTCAAATTGTTATTGGTCTATTCATCTGAAAACCGAAAACGCTACGTATCGCGTAATTAATCATCTGGTCGCACAAAGTTACCTAATTTCACTACTCATTCTATCATCTCCCGTTTCCAAGTGCCACGATTTTCCAGGGGAAGGATCATTTGGCATTTGGCGTATCACTGCGCGTATCATCCCCCGTTTCCACGTGCTGCGATTTTCCAGGGGTAAAGATCATTTGGCGTATCATTGGGCGTATCATCTCCCATTTCCAGGTGCCGCGATTTTCTAGTGGAAATAAACGCGATCCAAGTGCCTCATGTTTGCAGATGTTAACCGGGTTAACTTACACACATTACACAAACAACTAGGGTATGTTGTTTGTGTAATGTGTGTAAGTTAACCCGGATAGCCCCCAATTAACCTGCACTGCAGTACAAAAAAACACGCCTATTGTATTTATACCCCTTAAAACCCTCTGTTCAACCAAGGGATGTACCCAATCTGTTCCTCCTACGCATTTGGATTATATTTTACGCCGCTAAAACTGAAACAAAACCGTGCTTATCATTCATCTCCATTGAAGTCGAAATTTGAACTGATGAAAAAAAAAAATTGGTGAGCCCGCGAAACGCCTGTCGTGTGAAAATTTTCATTAGAGCCCATGATAAAGCTATCGATCGATGAGTCCGTGAGCCGGTGAGGAATACACGCGTACATGCTGTGAAAGCTCTGATATAACTCTGTACTTTTGGTGAGTTTGGGGCTTATGCGAAAAGCATAGTCGGCTTATCGACTTACCCCGATTCCGTGTGAAAGCTACCTTATGGCGCTACCAGCTTAATTTTACAAGAAATATATGCCAATGACCCTACCGAACCAAAACCCACTTCAAACGGTGACGGTTTCGGATGGGTCTCGTGTGGACTCTTTTCTCCCCGAATCCGACAATGCGCTTGTTGATATGGCTATTCCTCCAGAATGAGCCCCGTCGCTAAAGATTATTTTTCGTCCAGAATCAGGGGCCCACTTTCAACTGTTTCCTAGCCCAACAGCATCACACTTTTCATGATGAATTTCCCAACATTAATTACTATAACCTACAAATTTTTACAGCTGTAGCTTCAACAATATGGCCGCTATACACTGTCAAAATTCCTGCGCCCCTACTAGAAAGCTCTATATTGTAAGTGTTATGTTTTTTTTTTCAATTTGAAATTCGGAAGAAAGAATTACTTTTATAGGGATGAATCTATTACATCTTTCTCAATATCGTCATTTTACTCTTATATAAAAATACTTAATAGCAAATTCATCTTTAGCATCTACACAATGTAAATGAAATTGTCGTTCACTTTCGAATGAATTATATTATAATGAAAACAATTTCAAAACGATAATAAATTCCTCAACAGAAGCAAAGTTCCCATCAAATGTAATATTGTTTGTTCTACTTTATAGGTGCTATGAAATGCATATGTTCAAACTCAATTCAAACCAAGCAGTTTCGTAAAGGTAATGTTAGTTCAAATTGCATACATAAAGTCACCCCAAGCTACTACCCATTCTATTGTCCCCATGTAACTCAAGATTTCGGCCTTTTGTTGGGTGAAACTTCTTGATGTTGTTTATTTGTGCCAATAACGTTTTCACAATTACTTGAGAGCACTAAATGCCAACGCACCCAAAACATCAAGAATTCAATCAAGTGCGTTCCAATTGAATCATAAAATTTTGAAAATGTTCTCATAAAGTCATTTAATGTCGAACAGACTCCTTGCATCTACACTTAACAGGACGAAAAGTGGAAATCAATTTCAAATTTAAAGTTAATTAATCACATCTTGTCAAAAACCGCACTTCCTTTTTAAGTGCCGACTACACAATCTTCTTTGACTTGAATTCAATCTTGGAGGAGTTAACCCTTTTTCTTTTGTTCCTAAGATTTTATATTTGAAGGATAAGACGGTGCGCGAATTGTTTATTTCAAGTCGGAATGGGGTAACGACGAAGAAATGACTGATTACTTTTGAATACACAATCGTATGAATCGCGAATTCATGAAAGAAATGTAAATTTAACCCTCCTCAGGAGCACTATAGCGATCATAAAATTATGATTTATGTTGACCCAATTTATCACGTGGCAGCCCCTCGTGTTTCAGAAATAATTTGGTGTTTATACAGGGCGTAAGATTATGTTGCGTGCCACATGTTAGAAGGACATATTTGTTATATTCTAATATATTATTTAGTTTTTGTTTATAATGACGGCATCTTTAATGATATAAATATCCAAGCAACAAACTAAATGTTCAAGACAAAGAAATATTTATCCTCATCTCGAATTGAATAAATAAATTTCTGGAACAAATAAACACTTTTCGAATGAAATAAATAATATTACGGATCAAGCAAATACATCTCTGAATGAAATAAACACTTTTCCGATCAAATAAATAAATTTCCGATACAAGTAAACTAATTTCCGAATCAAATGACCACATTTCCAAAATCCATTAATTGAAGAAACCAATTAAACAATTTCCAAGCCTGGAAGTGTGTTTCCCTCAACAGGAAGCTTACCTCCTACATATTTCATATCGCAGGTTATTTATTATATTTATAGTATTTATTTTATTTTTTAAAATTTATTAATTTGATCCGAAAATTTATTTATTTGTCTCGGAAATTTTTGTAGAATTTATATAAACTGATGTGAAGGAATATGCTCGGATGTAGAGAGACAAGAAAAGATCCAGAACAAACAAGAAGTGTCCAAAGCGTGCACCGGGTAATCAGCTGGTCCCAATATGTCACGAAGCAATACTAAAACCGTATTGCGGCCCGACGTCGAGCTGTTGCGCCACGATAATGATGAATACTTAAACCCCATAGTCCTCCGCGTGGGCGCCCCCTAGTAACGGCAGTGTTTCAAACCGCTGACGGGCAAGTCTTAACGATTTGACAGTTTAGAAGAAGGCAGAGACCTGTAGCCTGAATGGCTGACCAACACCTAAGCGTCTCAGGTTTAGTAGGATGGAATAACTTGCGCAGTTGGACCTGCAACATAGTTGTGTGAACTCCAGCACGTTTATTAAACCATCTAAAGCAGCTATCTTCCGAGGCCATCCCCTGAATGGGGTTAAGCGATGTGCTGACAACTCGTCCTTATAAAAACCACTGCAGGTCAAGTAACCTGGAATAAAAGCCTCGGATGGGACGGATCAACAACGACGACCACGCAAACGACTGAAGGATTATTCTTTCGAATAGAGGAATGTACGCTCCCTGAAAAAAACAGGGGCCGAGAAGGCCCTCTTTCAACAGGTCGAAAAGTACAAACTGAGCATTACTATAGTCCAGGAAATAAATTGGCTTGTCAGTGAGATCAATGAAAAGCAATCGCACACAATTTTCATAAGTGGCAAACCATCGGGCCGCAAACAGTTTGGAATAGCATTTATAGTGAACAATCACCTCAAACCGCATATTACTGACTTCAAACGGCTGTGTGCAATTCGCATTAAGACTCGATTCTTTAATCTCTGGCTCATCAATGTGCACGCCCCCATTGAAGTTAAAGAAGACGTTGTAAAAGACGAGTTCTACGCCCGCCTTGAGATTCTCTTCGACTCACTTCCAACAAACGACGTCAAATTGCTGATGGGAGACTTTAACGCGAAAGTCGGAAATGAAAGTTGGCACTGGGGGATATTGTATGACGAGCTACGACGAATATCGAATAGAATAATTAGACGTAAGAAACGTAAATACTTTGACGAGCAGTTGCTGAATATAAACGAAAGCTTAGCTAATAGGAACACCAGACAAGCGTACAAACTGGTAAGTACAATTAAGAATGGCTACCAACCCAGGACTAGCCTTTGTAAGGACAAGGATGAAAACATCATCAGTGACACCGATGTCATTAACAAACGATGGGCCTCTTATTTTGAAGAGCTTCTGAACCTACCATCTAACATCCGCACAGAAAAAGCTCTCAACGATGTTGTTGATCTAGGCCCACCCATACAACCCCCGACAATAGAGGAAGTTGATCTCGCGTTACGGTCACTAAAACGAAATAAAGCGCCGGGCGCTGACGAGATTCCAGCTGAATTGCTCAAATTCGGTGAAACGGGTCTAGTTAATGTCATACATCAATTACTCCTGGGAGTATGGGAGGACGAGGAGATACCAGACGATTGGCGCAGAAGCATCATCTGTCCAATCCACAAAAAGGGAGATAAACTGCGGTGTGAGAACTACAGGGGCATATCACTAGTTTGTACGTCCTATAAAATCTTGACCGAAATCCTGGAAAATAGAATAAAACCATACGCAGAACGAATCATTGGCAACGATGAGCTGTATGAACTGTACGATGAGCTGGAAGCCTTGAAAATCGTCAAACTACAACGGCTTCAATAGGCAGGGCATGTACAAAGAATGGACGATGATCGCATGCCAAAGAGAGTAATGAATGCAGAACGAGTCGACGGAGCGAGACTGCCTAGACGATTGGGATCTCATTGGGAGAGCTCAGTAGGTGTGGACGCCGCGCAGCTACTGGGCTTCCAAAATTGGAAGACGCGGTCACGTGACCGAGATAATTGGAGGACAATGATCCAGGCAGCCAAGGCCCTACGTCGGGCTGTCGCGCCACGATGATGATTGCTGGCAATTCTACGAACTTCTTTGTAAATATGTACTCTAGGCGCTTTCACGTTCGTTTGCGTATCTATCGAGTGTAGGGTAGGGTAGGGCAGGGAACACGCTCTACACAAACGGTAAGTCGCTTTGCAGTTTGTGTAATGGGGTTCGTCACCCTACACTTGATAGATACGTAAAAGAACCCACCTTCTATACACCGCTCAGCCAACACATTCATGGCTCTTGGAAAATTTTGCAATTGGCTTGTTTTCATTTCTGGTAACCGAACGAAAATCATGACATGTGGCGTGATGCACAAATTTTTAGGATGACTCACAGCCATATGACATATCCATGTCGAAAATGGATTATTCTCTTGGTTCTCACCTATAATTTCAAGGGGATCTTCAATCAACTAGCCTCCTCCCCTCCTCCCCAGACTTAACGGCTCAGGACTCAGTGTATATTAAGAACGAGTGGAAATCAGAGCTCTGGAGTCAGCGATATTAAGAAAAGTCATGTACTCGTATGTGTGTATGTATAATCAAAATTTTATCTGAGACTCAATCGATTTGATGTCAACTTCAGGCTCCTACGTATACATTCATATAATATTATAGGCGCCTTTTTTATCTGATAAGGTAAATAACTGAACACAAATGTCTCCAGAATATCTATTGTTTTCTTTTTTGTACTTGATTAAATAAATAAAAAAAATGCATTGACCTGGTTGTGGGTACCTATTTTTTGTCTGATATATGAAATTTTAACTGTGCATTTCTGTTACTTTCACATTCTACTCACCATGAAAATCCAAACGAAAAATGTCATTCTATCACAAACTGAAAGAAGGATAATATTTACATTCCTTTAAAAGCCGTAAATCGGTCCACAAACTTTTTAAATATTTTTAAGTAATTGCCAGTAGTAAAATTTATTGACGCGAAACTGTTTTCCGCAAAATAGATACGTACGTTCGAATGCATTATATTTTCAGATCGTTGGTTATATGGTGTAGATATTATGAATAAAAAAACATCCAAAGTATCGAAGCAGCCAGTGTCGACACACACATGCATAAGAGGGTCATAAAAAGAATTCGCGCTTATGATGAGTAATGGCGCTATTCAAACTCTCGAACTGAACGATAAAAATTGGTTAATTTAATTCGTTGTTTTATTACAGCACTTTTATGGTGCATTACACGCTCCCTGCTTGTGGAGACAATTCGATTTCAACCATTTCGCTGTAACTAGCGTACTCCTAGAATCTGTTGAAATGGAGGATAAAACGGGGCACGAAAGCTGAGTAAGGGAGAAGTTGTAAACATGTTGGTGTAATGTCAAATGCGTTCGTTATTGGAAAAATAGAATTAATATCATGCATCGGTAGAGAAACTGGCCTATAGACATCACACATTCTTCTATATGTATCTGGATCAAATAATCGTATTGTATTTGTAATGGACGGTTTGTTGGTTATCCCAAGATGTTCGTGGGGAAAGAGACTAAGGTAACATAATGACCGTTAAAGTCGGACCGCGCCGCGTCAACTGGCGAAAATAAAGGCCCCTCAACGAGCTAAGCAGCGGCCTATGATTGCTGTAGCTCAGTTCGGGAGATGTGGGTGGCGTTCGTTGCCCTTGTGCTTTACGTATTAATCAAAATTCATAGGCCTTGGAAAGACAACGGAAACAGGGGAGGCAAAAATGGGGAATATGAAAAAAAAATGAGGCGATAAGGATGGAATGGTTGGCGAGCGGATCAGATGCTCTCGCGCTCGCATCGGTCTCTGGTTTCGTACCACCGACAGGTCACTACTCACCGGGTGCTGCCTTCGATCTGCCGGTGGAAGCAGCACAACCAGACCAGAATATGGTTCATTCCATATTTGTATTGTATGTGCACACAGTAACGAATATGTATTTGCATCGATTTAAGGAATCCCCCCGCCTTTCGGCAATATTTCCGACAAATTTTTGCGGAAATTTTGTAAGACCCGATGTTTGTGGATAAATATTGCTTCAGATGGGATGTTCACGGTTTACATTTTGGCGCAAGAATTACTACTCAATTGCCCTAACCCCTTGAGGGTTCATTCATTTCCATTGAATTAGTATACTTTTTCAGTCAAAGTTTCAAAAGAGGCAAACCAAACCTAATTTCCCAATAAACTCTAATTCTTAAATGTAAAAAGTTGAACCATAGGTGGGAGCAGCGTGTACTCGTACAGCATTTTAGGACTAAAACACAAAGCCTCATAAAATTTGGTAAATACAAATAAATAACTGGCGCAACAGTCCAATTTGAACCATGGCTTCGGGATGAGTTAGCAATATCTTCTAATCTGTTAACCATTGCGCCATCCGAACTACAACAACAACAAGAATTTGATAATGCAGTGAAAAAAAAATACTAGAAGTTTGCGATTTGGCATGGTTGTTGGTGCCTTGAGAACGGAGACGACATCCGCATCATTCCTCATACTTTCAAAATTGAGCCAGGAACTGGAGGGATCGGTTATTAGGGATTGGCTTAGCGCTGCATTGACGCTTCGAAGGCATCTCAATTGTAACAGCCGGCTGTTGAACCTGGTTCGCGGCAAATATGGAAAACTGGATTTCCGCTTGCCTGATAATTTCAGGAAAGCTCATGAAACCAACCTTGTGGTCCAACTAGTGACATCAACAATAACAAATCAATGTGTTGGCTTTTAACTTTACATTGTTTTTCGATGCCGCTTGGCCAACTTCACATCGCACAATAGTAGTAGGGTTAAACCTCTCTTAGTGGGCATCTCTCCAGGGCGGTCGGGCAATTTTAGCATATATCTGGGAAAAAAGAGAATTTTCAGACATTTTAGATCCTTTTATAACGGAACCTTTCCATATCTTATCTTACGCAGACAATGTCATTAAATAATACATTCAGAGCAAATGCACCCCTCCAGAACGGACTTGTCCGATAAAACATAAATGATTTAAAGGAGTCAATTTGAATTCACAATATGTAGAATGGGACATGGAAAGCCTAAATGACGACTTTCTATATTTATTTTATCAAATTTAAAACTTTTCTGTTCCCATTTAACATTACATAAATGAGGCAAGGCTTAATTAAAACCGTTGAAATCCATTACTACAAGCTTGTCTTGCAACATCTTCCAGCTATTTTTGGTCGGTCCGAACACAAAATCAAGACCAAATTAACTAACTTGGCATCGAACGTCGTTTGAAACTGCCCACTAACTAGCTAGGAGCTAAGAAACCAAAGTTAGTCAATAGAAAGAGGATAAAAATAAAATACCATTTTTATGCTTTATTCTATCGAAAGTTATCGCTAATTTGAAGCCTCACATTTAGGGGAGATAGGGGTAGGGTCGAATCTTGTGCATTTTCAATAACAACCAACTAGATCCTAGTACAAACATTTGACCAACATTTCAAGTCACTAGCTCCATTTTATCGAAAGTTATCGCTTATTTAAAGACTCATTTGTAGGAGAAGTAGGGGTTTCATTCGTCGGATTTTACGTATTTTCAATATTAGCCAACTGGATCCTACTACAAACATTTAACCAAAATTACAAGTCACTAGCTTCACTTTGTCGAAAGTTATCTCTTATTTTCTGTTTCATTTGTAGGGGAGGTAGCGGTTCCTTGGATCGGATGTTGCCCATTTTCAACAACAACTAACTAGATTTTACTGCCAAGTTTCTACCAAATTTTCAACTCGCTAGTTTCATTCTATCGAAAATTATTGTAATTAAAATAAAGTTAATTTTTTAAGATTTGTAGGGTAGGTAGGCGTTCCTTTGATCTGATTATGCCCAACTTACTAAAACTTAAGCAGCTTCTTACTTCAGGGTTATGTGCCAAAAATCAGGTGTCTACGTCAATTGATTCAAGAGTTATAGACAAAAAACTTGAAAAGTAGGGTATTACGGGGATCTTTTTAAGAAAATTACCGTTAGTTTTCAACTGATTGATTTTATTTCTCCAGAAGAATATTAGATGACCCTCACAAACAATCCACCAAAGCTAGAGTTTTTCATGTTCATTTAATTGGGAGTTGTTGATACATTTCATTATTTTACATATGTACGGGAGGTAGGCGTTCTCTTGGCCTGATCATGCCTATTTTCAATACCAACTAACTAGATAATACTGCCAACATTTGACTAAAATTTGAAGGCTCTAGCTTCATTCTATCGAAAGTTATCGTGCGAACGGACGGACAGACAGCCACACAGACATGGCTAAATCGAATCAGGAGGTTACCCTGACCATTTATATAAAATACAACATATATATTGCTTTACCGCCGGAGCCTTCTTTAAGGTGTTACATATTTTCGTCGTGACAAAAGCAATATACCCTATACTAAAAGTCTAGGGTATAAAAAATCGGGAACCACCATTCGGAGTTGATCCTGGTTTCTTCTGCGTGCACGTTAGATCCACTAGCCAATATATATCGCTTTAATTCAAGTACTCGCCTTTGCTCTTCATCCGAGATCACTTCTTGTCTTCAAGTGGGTGAATGAGAAGGTAGTTTTGTTACCTCTAACACCTAGTACGCACTGCGATTCATTCGCGTCTCCTTAGAATCTCGTCTACCTCGACTCATTGTCGCCAAGAAATTTGTATATATTTTCTGCATCTTGCAATAAGGCGAGACATAAAAGAATCTATTCAAAAGTCACAGTGCGAACTAAGCATAACATATGAAACATATACATATACTTGGCGAGTTACTTGGTTACATGTTTATATTTGAAAATTAGAAGTTTGGTTGACTTGGTTTCATGCTGCATACCAATTTAGCATGCGTCTGTAACTTGGCTTAGCTTAGCTTAACAACGCGTCATGCGTCGTGCTATATGGTGCAACGCTACATACGCATACGAAGTTGGTATGCAGAATGAACCCAAGTCAACCAAACTTCCAATTTTCAGTGAAACATAATTCGCATCTGCATTTTGCAAGAAACTTGAATATAGATAGTATATTTTCGATATTTGAGTCCACCAAAAGGTTGACTACATGTTGATTATCCATGCAATAAATACTCGGTAAGTGCCACTTTCCATGGGCGGTTTTCACAGCCGTGGTTGGCGGTTTTCCAATATATTTTGTTGTTTCGCAATAACCGCCAACCGCAGCTGTCAAAAACCGCCCATGGAAACCGGCACTAAGAAAGTTAACAAGCAATCAAATTAGCAATAAGAATAACGCTACTGTCATAAAATATTCACCTTTTTCTCTATGGATCACCACAAACCAACTCACCCTAATTAATCTTAAGTATAAAAGTTGATGTTATCACTTCCATTGCAGCTATCTCTCTATTAACCCAATACCCTTTTAAATTTCTTTTAATATATCATCAAAACATTTAGACTGTAATGAAAAGCCCAAAGAAAAACACAGTTGTAATGAAAAGTAGCGTGACAACATCGAAAGGGTTTCACCGGGGAAATTAATGCGGTCGCAAACTGATTATCATACTCTCTTCGCTGTTGGGGGTTGACGGTTGAACATTTAACCCTACCCTCGGGCGCTAAAATGCGGTAGCGCGGTAATTTTCAGCAGTTTAAGGACATTATTGCCGCCACGAAAAAGGGACATCCAATGATGACGAAACAAAGTGCTGCTCGGTTTTTGTTTATTTTCGTAGCTAATTGACCAAAATTGTCACTTTAATCGGCAGATGTTATTCCAGCACAAAGAGTACACGCAACGTAACAGTGAAGTGTTTCTGCTAAATGGTTAGTTAACTTAAACGGCTTTTGATGTAGTCCGATGCTCAAAGTAGTGTTTTTGGATATGTTTAAGCACTTGACATTGTTTTTGCAGGGGATTTAATGCCATTTCCGACGCAATCGAAACTTCATGGAATCACTATTAACTGACGTGAGATATAAAACACTTGCTAGTGTATCTTCGTGATAAAGATAAAGATATACGAAAGAGGCATTGTGTGCAGCGTCCTGAATAATAGCAAATATGAAAAGTATTTGTTTTACGTTATGGAAGAAAAAATATTTTGGAAATACCAAACCCTCTTTGCATTATCACACGCACATCATTTTATCTCCTTATTTATTTATTCGTCCTAAAAAAATGTGACATACAATATGTATGGTTAGCATGGTTATATCATATGTGGAGTCCAATCGCAGCTACCCATACAACCTCGTGCACACATCCTGAATCATGGGTTACATCATTTGGCACGTATCATACTATAATGTTGATAAATCTGTTTCTTTCATGTGATTACACTCATGTCGTTGACTCCTTTTCACTGAATGAAAATGAAAAATTGACCGGAATCCTGTCTTGTCTAATGCTTTATATGTTTTTTTCTACTTTTCGGATATTTTCATTGAATATCTAAAGTGTGCTCTTTGTTATGGATATTGTATGGTCCCGGATGCAATATTTTAAAATAGAAGACATTTCCTTCTGTTGTGATGCTCAATTGAGCTTTTTTTACGAAAATGTTTCGGGACAGAAAGGATATTGATCACGGAGATATGTGCATGCATTTGTTATTGTTAAGACAGTTTGGATAAATGATATGTTTTACATATGCTCTGTTGATGTTAAGCATTTTGATAAATAGCAATAAGCGGTTATTGGCTATTATGAATTATGCACAAAATGATGACTGTTGTAAACATGATGCTATACATTTGGTTGTAATCCTTGTGAAAAATAGCGCACATGAAAAATATAATGATATTAGTTGCTATTTTATAATACAAATCCTATCCATGTAGTCGGCTGAACTAGAATGCTTTGGACAACTCTGATCGCCACTACAATGGCTGAAAATGCCAAAAAGCTGACGAAAAGTCATGAAATGAACTTTTTTTCGTTTATCCTGAATTGTGTTTTTGAATTCGATTGTTGTTCAATTCCCTGAAAGTTAATCCATATGCGTTTCCGTGTCGCTAGTTCAAAATTGATCTTCATTCTCACCGACAAAAAAAAACTTTGAAAAAGTCTAAAAATTAGGGTTTTAACTTGTAACTTCAAAGTGGTGTATTACTTAAATTGTTCGGTTTACATCGTCCAAAATGTAAAGTCTTTCTCGTGGTGTGTATTATTTATGCTTTTTTAAAGGCTTTGAAAAAGGTCCCATGAGGTCCCATGTTGATTCATCCTAGGATCTATAGTTTAAACTCTTACTTTAAACATATTACAAATCTACCCGCCCGCAACTGCCCCAAGAATTTTATAACGACTTAAATGGGATCATTCGTCCGTGCACAGTGGGGCTAAATTACAAAAAAAAAACTGGCTAAGCTTGGAAGTCGCATTTCACTAGCATAGAGAACGGAAAATAATGAAACTCTTATATCTCCTGAAAATAGGTTAATAATAGTACATTTCTATAGTTGCCGTTAGCTCACCCCTGCATCCCAGGTTAAAAATATTGATGGTCAACGATAACCAGCACCATAGTCAATAATCCCATATACTTTCGAAAGTCAGTTTTACGGAAGGAATTTTGAAAAGTTTGCGCGAAGTAATTCGCACAATGAGGTCACAGTTGTGTTGAGACTACTCATCGTTCCTTCCCCATGACAATGCGCCTGCCCACTTACCCTTATTAATTTAGGATCGCCTTATTAATTTAGGATGGCCACGTATTTAACGTCGCAATTAAATAACAATAATTCGCAAATTTATCAATTAAACAATATGTTAAAAGTCTACGACGAACCCACCGACATGCAATTAATGCATGCTCCATAGTATGTTCGTTTGGTCATTTTGGGCGTTTGTCCGGGCACATTCCGAGGTTCGATGTTAACCCAATTTGGCACAAAACTTCCATAATTCGTTGGTTTTAAGCACAGCCTGGCTTTTTCGATTATCGACTGTACTAATGGAACATTCTGTTGTGTATAAATCGGAGAGTTTCTCGACTCAATGTTTGCTCAGACGGGTCATCTTTTCTGCGATTTGAACGTCACTTGCCAAGCAAATCAAACGGGTCGTCCATTGGTCAACACGTAAGCGAATCGATTTGCTTGGGAAGTGGAGTTGGAATCGTAGATAAGACGATTACGAGACAACTCGTGTGAGCAAACACTCACTCAATTCTAAATTCATTCCTCGAGGCATTGCCCGTGTTTAGTTTTTAACTAAATTTTGTACAAACCTTTCATATGTGGGTATTTTCAGGATCGGTGTGGTGATATCCACTGGAGTACAGTCGTAAGCATTGAGCCTTTTGGTCATCAATTCAAAGTCGATTTGTTCCGTACTTCAAGACCAGTTTTTTCTTTCCTTTAATACGTAACAATCGAAAATTTTCGAATTTAAGTCCTTGAAATTTGAATGCCGTTCGAAAGCTAACAATTTTGGTAGAAATTGCTGATGTCTAGATTTTAGTATTGTTATAAAGCTACATACCATTTAATTTTCCGTGAAAAAGAAAAACCAATTTCAAAAATTACTCAAGAACAAAATTGAAACCGTTATATATCGGTGCTTGCGGTGTATTTCGAAACCAGCAAGGCTTTTTTTATGTGAAATTTTATCTAGTTTCATAATTTTTGATTAGATTTTCGCTTCAATCTCATAGAGATAGGCGAATTTTAGTTTTGGTCGGTACATTTAAATTTTTGACTTAATTTACAAAAAATTTTGAAGACAGAATTCCCACTTTGGTGGCTAGTTTCAACGAATGAACGGTGCTGTCTACCATTAAAGCCCAAAAAAAAAAATTCATGCCGGCCAATACCGGACAGTGGCAGAGATGGTGGACAACGCTCTCCTCTTCATCTATGTACATCTCCACAACTCTTGCAGAAGTCGTGATGAAGAATCCTAACCCTCCCTGATTGGGCAGGTCCCCGTAACAACCGTAATAGGGGTTGCTTTCTGTTCATCGACAACAGTAACAGTGTGGCAGAGCGACTGGAATTAAACATCGGCCAAATCATTCACGTTGCTTGGCATTTGTGTTGCAGCTGAAGCTGAGCCATCTTATTGTATATTAGCCTTGTCCACAGCAGCGGTCTTAATCGCCAATTTGCACATACTTAATGAGATTTTAATTCCCTGCGCATTTCATCAACCTCCCGAATTGTACCCTCCCAAGTCAGTTCATCTGCCTTGCAGTTACCCACAAAACCACTATGGCTTGGGATCGAACAGAGAATGATATTGAAGAAGCCGCTCGCAGAGATGGAGCGGCAGCTATCAATGGTTTTATAGTAGATGTCGTCAAGACGGATTCAAGTGAGCGAATTTCCGGCTGACTATTTGTGTAAATTGTGATGTCTCTTGCAGTAATGACATGACCAAGACGGGACTTCAGAGATTACCGAAACCTCCGCCTGTAAGACACTGCAATAGTCAGGAAGACGGAGTCCCGGTCCCTCCGAGTAAATGCCTATTCGTCGGTCCTAGAGCCATTTGAATAGATGACCATGGAGTCGGTGGTTAATGGCATATTGGATATATCGACGGAATCAGGCTGAAGAAGTTGCTGGCAAAATGATATTTTAGAAGAGTAGTCCGTCCCCTGGGGAGATCTGAAAGGCGCCGTTAAAGCCATTGAAGCAAATTCGCTACGGGCCTTAAATCAGTCGCAATCAAATAGCAATAATTCGTAAATTAAACTATATATAAACAATTTATAAAAAGTTTATTACAAGGAAGGTTACGACAAGACAATTGCCGCCCATCGCTACGACGACAGGTAACTAATGCATGATGTAAAGTATGTTCGTTTGGTCATTTTGGGCGTTTTTCTGGGTATCTCCCAAGGTTCGATGTTAACCCAATTTGGCCTGACCCAGAACATTTACCAATAAAACGCAGCTATTGATTTGTAAATTATTAATTTGTTAATAATCGTAAGTATGTTAACTTGATTTGGATGGAAACATACTAAACACATTTGCACGAATTTGAACGGAGCAGTTTGTGACCGAAATGTATGGCGCATCTGGTGCATGAGATGTACTAACTGTACGATGAGCTGGAATTTTCGAGAATCGTCAAACTACAACAATTTCAATGGGCAGGGCATGTACGACGAATAACCCCATCCCTAAAGGCTTATTGGACGATGAATTAGGGGAGTAAGGTCACGAGGAGGACCGTGAGCTCGTTGGTAAGACTCAGTAGATTCTGACGGCGAACAACCGCTTTGTTCCTAAATTGAGGACGCAGTCACTTGACTAGGATACTTGGAGGAGAATGATACAGACTACCAAGGGCCAACGTCGGGCTGTAGCAACAGTATGATAATGATTTGGATATAAGTAAATTTAGCACTTTGGTTGGAAGATATGTTAACTTGAAAGAAAAATACGGATGAAATTTCCAGTTAAGTGTTGAAGCAATCGTCATCACTCGTTTTTATGCAACTCAAATTTCTCCATCTTATCTATTAAGACGGTATCACTGTATTCTCTATTCATCACAATTCTTTCACAGCTCATAATATTGAAAAATTACACAAAAAAAACGTTACACATTTCAGTTGGCAAATAAGTTACATTTATTATTTTTCCGTAAACCATAAAATTCATGCATAATTATAACATCACAATAAATTAAAATCGAATATTGCACTACATATTATTGTTAATTATCAATACTGAACTGAACACTTTTCGGCATTACCACGACTGATATTGTGAAACGTAGGAAAACGATTGCGGAGCATTGGCAGCTATAACGGCAGGTTGATCCACTAAACGTTCAAATTTGATATTTTGGCGGGCCTGTTCGTCCTGAGGAACACCAACAATCAATTGCTCAACGCCAACTGGAAGTTGTACATAATAAAGACCGTCGGGAATCTCAGCGGCTGCTTCCTTTTCAGTAGCGGCTGTATTCCGGGCCAAATCTTCGATTTCCGAATCAGGATTGCCAGTCGTTTCATCTTCTTGCGGGCTGACTGTTGTTGTAGCGGCCTCATTGGGTGGTCCGTATCTGTTGGCTGGGATTCCAGTAGTCTCAGGAGGATTTTGAGCAGCTCTAGCCTCTTCGTCCTCTGTGGGGAGGTTGAATGCTCGTCCAGGACGAAATCCGGCAGCTGCATACGGTGCTACTGGCAATTCAGAAGTTGTGGGGAACTCCTCCTGTCGTTCAAGGAACTTACTGTTGCGTCTTTGTTGTGCCGGAGTAGCACTGTTGCACACGGCAATAGCAAGTAAAATCAAAACTTGAGCTCGTGCCATTTTGTTTCCTATCGAAATAGGTTATGTAATGCTATGTAATATTGCTAATGTGATGCAAAGACCAGAACTGATTGAATACGGGGAAAATGTTTCACTTTTATATCGAATGTAAAATTGTATCATTCTTATTCAAATTTCGTGCAATGAAGGTGAATGTCGTCGCTACTATGCAGAAGATGTTTTCGACAATACTCGTATAGGTGAGTGTGGGGTGATAATATATTTTTTTTATTTCAACAGGAATTTTAATGTTATAGAAATTGTACAAGTCAACTCGCTCTTTTCATCGCTTTTATAGTGCAGAGTTTGAATTTGGGAAAAGTTTTAATTATCAATGTCAACTTAGATTAGTGCACGTATGTATGTGAAGTTCCAAATCTACAAGACGATCTTGCGTGCTAAACCACGGATGTGATAGCTGCAGCCTCACTCAGACTTCTGAATAAATATCAAATGACATCCAGCACATTGTACATTCCTTGGTATATTTTTTCTTAATTCGGTGTAAGCTTCACTTCAGTGAAAAGGTAATTATTTTGATTTGGAGAACTTTTTATACTTTGACTGGCATATCTTGAGATATTAAGATTGTTACGGCATTACTCAAACTGTATTCAATCCGAAGACCCTGCATATCAATTTAGGAGCTATAACAGGTAATCAGTAAACTGCTGTTTAGCGTCTTTTATTTAATTTTTTTGTCTTTTTGATTGAAATTCCCGAAAATGTTGATTAACAAAATCTCATTTCTTCGCAACAAAATTATAGATTCTAGGTAAATCGAAATTTAACCCTCTAACAAAAAATACTGCTTCAAAGCTCTCACTTGTCTAGTGAAATTCGTCTTGGATATTTGATAGCTCACTGTCGAACTCGAACTCGATCTCGAACATGGTACAAGTGGACAGGTTTTGTTGACGGTTTTTTTGTGAAGTTTGTGTGTGTATCTTAAGCTATTCAGTGGACATTTGTGTCAGGTACGTGTTCGAGTTCGACAGTGCATGGTGACCCTAAGAAGCTGCGTTTGTACTCATTTGTCCTAACCCTTAGTGGAGCAGATCGCGTTAACTATTCCATGTGGCTTAGCTGACGATTTGTTGGCATAAACATGTCGGGAGATGTTGTGGCTTATTATTATACCCCGCACCACAGGGGGAAAAACGACACAAACAGCCATGGTCACAAATTTTTTAGTCGGGACTTGAACCCGTCACGACCGCAGTCAGACATGAGACTGACGCCTCTACGCACTGAGCCAACGATCGCCCCAAGAAGTCACATTTTGACTGATGAAAATTGTTGGTTGGGATACGTTCTTATACTACCTAACTAAAATAAGCCGATCTCTAGGTTTCCCATCGAAGCGATTTTTTTTCGGAGTCACCAATGTAGCGTATGAGGTTGACATGCTATATACATTATCATTATCTATGGCTACTGTCAAACGTCGCTTTTAATATTCGATACTCAACATCTATAGTCCGGATGGCGCAACAGTTAGCACGTTCGCCCTCTACGCACTGGGCCCCGGTTCAATACCTACTGAATGCGGTAGTTTTCAGTAAAAAAGGGGATTTACGTGTCGGACTGTTAAATGAGTACCCATTTATGGGGTAAATAGCTCGGTAGAGCTTGTTGCTGATCACACACCTCTGCACAAGGCATACCATCACGATCTAGGAAATGAGATGATGCTAACTCATCTCGAGGCCATGGTTCAAATTGGACTGTCGCGTCAGTTATTTATTTAACATAGATAAGCAAAACACCACTAGTTTTTAACACTAACAACAACTTTATTTCTGCGATGGTGAAAGAGTACAAGAGTGATGTTGACATGTACGTGCTTACGGAATGGCGTCTCAACCTCAGAAGAGAGAGATTAAAATGAAATTGAGCGAGAGAAATGAGGCAATTTTGCACAAGGGAGAAGTATGAGTGGAATGTGAGTTTGACATCTCATTATGGGACTATATGCACTAGGGGAGTAGTGCAGAGCGGAAGGCGTGTGTCTCTCTGTTTACTTTTTACTACTTTGTATGTGTTGGAATTACGTCCCGGAATAAAGTATTAAGTGTGCTAAGTATATGCTGGTGTCATAGTTGGGACAGTAAGCGATTTACCTTTGCAAAACAAGATAGGGAAATGCCGTTTAGTATGATTGTCGTTCGTCGTCATACTTTCATTTTAAGAAATGGAATCACCTTGGACCCCGGAACGGAGCCGCAGTACAGGCGAAAAACGGAAAAATTTCATAAATTCTAAACGGTGCATCGGATTGAAAAATTTAACCGAATGTAAATTAAAATCATCAAATTCTGCGTCAAATACAATACTCGAAGTCAAAATTTGGTTCAGTACTATACTCAAAACTGAGGGTCAAAGAACGTCAATTTTTGATACTAGGGAAAAAATAACACTTTATCACTTTTCAGGCTCATGGATCTTTGAAACGGAGCCCGAAATGAAAAACTTATTAAAATTTGAAGTTGAAGATATTTCGATTTACAGTCAAACGTGCCCAATATTTTTCAAATCGGCCGGTTTTTAGTGTAGTTGTGAGTGAAAACTCAGAAATACTTGTTTAGCGATTTCCTTCCAAATAGCTCTATCTCGGTAAAAATAACAGCCAAAAGTTTTGTTTAGTTTCAATTTGTAGATATTTTAACCTTGTTTAAAAAAGTTTAGCTAAGTCTTTTGTCAGACTAATTTCATTAATTAAATAATCAATTAATTATATGATTTAATTTCTTCCATAATTTTCCAAATAATTCCTAATGTATTTATAATTTCTGTATTTTACTAAATATGTTCATAATAAAAAGCTTATATGCCTGATTTAGGTCGGGTCCTAATGTATCTGGTCACTCTGAATCGAACGAAACCAACAGCAGTTTCATACGACCATTAGTTTAAAAGATATTCATATTTTTTCGGATTTTATTAACAATTAAAGAAAGAAGCTACTTGAATTAATAAATTCTAAATAAAAAGCTCGTATGATAATTGTAGGTTGATTCTAATATATTTAGTCTTTCTGAATCGAATGAAACTAATGGCAAATCCATACTACGAGTACAATTACATAGTTCTAAAGATATTAAGATTTTCTCTTGATTTTTTTTTTTAATAATTAAAGAAGCTATTTTGTTGAATAAGTTAAAAACAGAAAACTTTTATGATAGTTTTATGTTGATTACCAATGTATTTAGTGATTATGAATCGTATGAAATTAACGGAAATTACGGCCATTAGTTCACATTTTTTCTGGATTTTTTTAAATACAAATGAAATGTCTACAATTCTATGGAGACCATCTTTTACCTTTTTTCCCCTCTATGGAGACCCCCTTCCCCAGCGAAATTCAATTATTTATAACTTGAGGCTAAAACGAAACTTATAGCTATTAGTTACCGATATATAGCCACTAAGGCTGAAATAACCTGCAATAACCCTTATTTGTGCTGATCAAATGCCAAAATTGTTTTTTGAGCATCGTCTTTGCAAATAGTAAAGTTTACATATTAGGTCACAATTACTCTGGAAAAAACTATCAGACTTCTTTTTTCTTATTTGTATGAAAAACAGTCTTAGGGCCGGCACCCATCCTCCTGTTACAAATTTATCGGACCATAATTGACAGCTAGAACTGTTTACATTTGCTCACTCAAATTAGACAATTAAACTGGTCGCAAAGAACAGAGTTCTGGAAATTCATTCGATGGAAGAGGATTTGAAACCAGCCGCAAATTAATGTTGAGAAAAGTTACAGGCCTTAAATTAGAATAGAACTGGCAAAATTTTCCCAAGAAAATCAGCTGATTTTCAACTGCATTAGCTGAGCTCTCTACTGCATTATCATATTTTGAGTGCATACGCTAAGGTTTAATTAAGTGTCCCGGATACCTTACTGGCAATTTAACCAGGCATTGATAAAACGGGCCTTAAAAGGTTAATTTTGCTGATAAGTCTCCGAATATTATATTCTTTATTGTATTTGTTTTCCTGAACAAAAATTAAAGTGTATACGAATAATCCAAAAGCAATTTTTATTATTCTTTAATTTGTTACGGTTATCCATTTAACAATTTCTCCCCTACATGCAGCATTGATAATTGACAAAAATTTAGTTGTTTCAAAGAGCCATATATTATTCATTTGTCCGATCACTGTCATCACTGTTTATATAATACAACACATGCACAAATGCAAATTGTTTTTGCCGAAATTGTTGGCAATTTTTGTTTATAAATTTACGTCACGCAATAATTTTGGTTTGGGCCTCCCTTTTATGTCTATGTTTTTCTTGGATTTACATAGGAATCGTACAGAACCGATGAACTTGACTTGTAACTATTATTTATTTCGACATGTGTCGATGACTAATAAACAAAAGCGTGATAAAAATTTAATAAGGTCGCGCATCTATTATAATTGTTGGATGATAGATTCGAAGAATTAGCTTAACGTTTCGAAATGCAACTTAGTACGTTGATTTAGTTAGTCATTTGGACTTTCAGCGAATTAGTAAATGTAATGTTGAATACATTTATGAATATTAAATGAGCTGTTTAACCAGGAAATAAACAGCTATAAGGGTATTGAATGATAATTCCGGGGTTGACTTCAGGGTTTCAATTCTAGCCTTATTAACTAACCTTGTGCCTAATTTTTATTTTACCGGCCGGTAAAGATGATCGAATATTAGCTGGAATGGAACCGTTTTTTTTATCTTATACCAATTACATGACCTAGATAATTCTAGTGATACGGGATTCAACTCGGTTAAGTATTTCTTCGACTTAAAAATTATCTGGGACCAAAAATATGATCCACACTTTCACAATTGATAATGACTGGTGACTTCCGCGTTGTTGGTAATGAGCTATAGTGGTCTGTGCCAAATACTTTACAATACTGACGTATTATTCTAACAATCACATCAATCATCAATTTATTACATTACTCCACAATCTATCCAATCCATTGACACTGATGATAATAGTTGGATTTCTTCTTCTTCGCAACGGCGCGGTGCGGCGAGCCAAGGTACTTGGTTTGGTTGATGTTTATCGTCAGCCCAACCGTGCTCGCCTCCCTCTTGTGATCTAAGGCCATTGCCTTCAGATTCATGATTTTGTGTGAGAGTAAGCATATGTCGTCAATGCAGTCAAGATTTTACAGATAAAATGTTGAAGTCCATCGAGTTTCTCTGTGTGGTCCTCATACGGCTCCATGCTCCTTTAGCGTTTCCCGGACAATTTTAGTAATTATTTTGACAAAGGTGAGAAACACACAAATGCCTCTCCAATTATTACAGTCTGTAAGGTTGCCCTTTTTTGGAAGTTTAATGATCAATTCATTCTTCCACTTAGTAGGAAAAGTCTTTGTTTAACATGCATTATCAATATATATGTACGTATCTGGGTGCAGTAACTCAGCAGTTATGCTTGGCGCTACTTGATAGAATTCAGCAAGAATGCCGTCGGATGTTGATAGGAGTTATGACTACCTTTAATCCTCGCCCTGCGGCAAATTTTTAGAATGTTAACAGGTGGTAAAGATACACATGCACCTTAAGGGGGAAAACCACATTAGGGGACTCATTTTCACTGATTTTCTTTTTTTTGGGTGGGAAGAATAAATTAGAACTCAATCAAATTTCGACATCATTTTATTCATATTTCGAGCAATTTTTTTGATTTTTTTTTCAAAGTTTTAGTAAGTTTTATTTGTTTACGACAAACAGATTTAAAGGCATTAATTGCCTATTCTTCTGTAGCTCATACAGGAATTGTATTAGGGGGTTTAATGACAATAATTTAAGGCAAAAATAACAAATTTACGCACTGATGTCCGCTGAAGGCCGTAACAAGAGTTCTCTAATTGCGGGACGTGTAGCAATTTCAATTTCTATCCGAAATCGAAAAGGTTTTACTGTATTTTTAAATTTCTATCAAGTTTAGCCTATGTGTTTTTTGCTAAATTCAACTCTACCTTGGCTTGGCTATAGAGTCTAAAGGCTGCTTCTAAGTTCAGAAAATGAGTATGAGTTATTGCTAAACATTAAATGGTTTCTTTTATTTATAATCCAAGATGCATAATGGTGAGTGTTATCACAATTAACATTCATAGGACCGACCTCGAAAGTTACGTTAAAGACCAAGTGGGGTGTAAATGCACCCCAAGTTTTTTATATTATATAAAAGACAACAAATATTTTCAGATTTTATTTGACAATTAATAAACTAAATTGGATTTTTACGTCAATTTTCGTTTCAAATTTTAACTTTGCTTGACAGTTGACAATTAAATATTTATTTTTAACTGTCACTCGAATATTCACCACGATAGAATTTTAAGCATTACCATGTCAAATCAGGATTTCAAGCGCGATTTCAGGAGGATTTCATGGTGTCCTTGCTAAGTATCAAGATTTCGTTTGGCAATAAAATGTATGCTAAATCCGTCGGATTTCACGGAGATTTCGCCGAAATCCCATTTTACGAGATTTCGAGTCCAGCGTAAACGTACTATAAGATTAAATTTAAAAGGAAATTTTTTTTCCAGAAGATATCCTAAGAAATGTAACTCTGGGGTGCAGCTGCACCCCGCTCTGGCTTATGAAGGTTAAATTAGGTTCACCCTCTTGAAAGCGTTTTATTAAGTTTTTATAAAAAATAAAATAAAGGACTAGAAAACAGCAGTTTTATGACACTTAAATATGGGGAAAGTGTTTCTCCTTTTATTTTTACCATCAGTTTGTCACTGCTTTTTTTCATAAAGTAAACTATACAATTTAGTCATTTTGTATCTTTTTTTTGCAGTAAAATACAGCCTTTAGTTAAAGCTAATAACAAGAGAATACCCTCGTCAAGAAAGTGAACTCCACCTGAAGCACGAAGCCTCAGAACAAAAAAAAAAACAATTGTAAAAGTGAAATAGGAAAATAAAAAGTAATTTTATGTTTCATTTAATCATACGGCCATTCTCCATTGTGTTGTCAAATATCTAATCGCTCTCATCTGATCTTAGTATTAACGGTCTCGAAAAGGCCATTATTCATCCCTCAGTTATGGGGTTTTCTTGCAATTTCGTTTGCTACTTATTCTTTGTATTTAGATATATATTTAGAAAACCATGTATGTGCTTTTCAGTGTATTGAAAGCTATCTTATATCGACACATAAATTTCATTCAAATTGTTACTGGTATTTTATGTGTTTCCCAAGATACGCAATTTTATCAGGAATCATTTTAGTCCATCTTAATGTTTATGGGAACACTTAAAACATATAAAAAAAATTATTCTTGTCTTCCTTGGAATTATTGTACTATATATTAATTTGGGGTATAGTCTAGAAAAAGAATAATTAGTATTTACTGTGATGTAAATTATTGAAATTTCCAGCATTCGCATATACCTATACATATATGCAAGCGAGTTTTGTGCTAAAAAACGGTAAAATTATTTAACCGCAAAGTTCATGAATTTTTATAATTTGAAATTAAAAACACCTTATTGACTTTGCTATTTTTAAAATTTATTTTACAATAAATTTCAATATTTCGGATGCATTTCGACTATTGTCATCCTCAGCGAGTACATTTAAACATTTAAACATTTAAACATTTAAACATGTAAACATTTAAACATTTAAACATTTAAACATTTAAACATTTAAACATTTAAACATTTAAACATTTAAACATTTAAACATTTAAACATTTAAACATTTAAACATTTAAACATTTAAACATTTAAACATTTAAACATTTAAACATTTAAACATTTAAACATTTAAACATTTAAACATTTAAACATTTAAACATTTAAACATTTAAACATTTAAACATTTAAACATTTAAACATTTAAACATTTAAACATTTAAACATTTAAACATTTAAACATTTAAACATTTAAACATTTAAACATTTAAACATTTAAACATTTAAACATTTAAACATTTAAACATTTAAACATTTAAACATTTAAACATTTAAACATTTAAACATTTAAACATTTAAACATTTAAACATTTAAACATTTAAACATTTAAACATTTAAACATTTAAACATTTAAACATTTAAACATTTAAACATTTAAACATTTAAACATTTAAACATTTAAACATTTAAACATTTAAACATTTAAACATTTAAACATTTAAACATTTAAACATTTAAACATTTAAACATTTAAACATTTAAACATTTAAACATTTAAACATTTAAACATTTAAACATTTAAACATTTAAACATTTAAACATTTAAACATTTAAACATTTAAACATTTAAACATTTAAACATTTAAACATTTAAACATTTAAACATTTAAACATTTAAACATTTAAACATTTAAACATTTAAACATTTAAACATTTAAACATTTAAACATTTAAACATTTAAACATTTAAACATTTAAACATTTAAACATTTAAACATTTAAACATTTAAACATTTAAACATTTAAACATTTAAACATTTAAACATTTAAACATTTAAACATTTAAACATTTAAACATTTAACATTTATAAAAAATCATCATCATCATCGCGGCGCGACAGCCCGACGTCGGGCCTTGGCCGCCTGGATCATTGTCCTCCAATTATCTCGGTCACGTGACCGCGTCCTCCAATTTTGGGAGCCCAGCAGCTGCGCGGCGTCCACACCTACTGAGCTCTCCCAACGAGATCTCGGTCGTCCTCGCAGTCTCGCTCCGTCGACTCGTTCTGCATTCATTACTCTCTTAGGCATGCGATCATCGTCCATTCTTTGTACATGCCCTGCCCATTGAAGTCGTTGTAGTTTGACGATTTTCGAGACTTGCAGCTCATCGTACATTTCATACAACTCATGGTTGTACCGGATGCGCCATCCATCTCGATCGCAAACAGCCCCGAAAATTCGCCGTAGAACCTTACGTTCGAAAGTGTCTAGCATGTTTTCGGAGGCTTGAGCTAGGGTCCATGCTTCGCAGCCATAGCATAGCACTGGTCGTATAATGGTTTTGTACACGCGTAGCTTCGTGTTTCTGTGCACATGTTTCGATTTCATTATGGGGAGAACCGAGAAAAAAGTCTTATTAGCTAACTGTATCCGTCGCTTGATTTCGCCAGTTTCGTTGGCGTCCCTTGACAGGTTGCAACCCAGGTAAATGAAGTTGTTCATTTATAAAAAATACATATATGCAAATTACTTGATGTCCGACGTTTCGCCTATTGAGGCATCTTCAATGACTTTAATTGAAATGTTCAGTTTATATGTTTTAAACTCTAGTTTTAGTTCTTAATGTTTAAATTGATATTACAAATTTGAAAACAAAAGCTTATTGTATAAAATTATCTGTCAACCTGACAGATAATTCTATACAATAAGCTTCTGTTTTCAAATTTGTCGATGTACGACGTTTCGCCTATTGTCTGTCAACATATATTTTTCCCTAGACCACTCCTGTATCAGAGTTTCCTGCTTAGATACATACGAAATTGGTCGGGAAACGTAATAGATTCCCTTTTTTTAGTGGATGCATTGAATTTATCTTCAATATTAATGGCCATATCGAATGATTTCATTTATTAATACTAAATGTTGCGTTTGGAATATAAAGAGAACGAACATTAAACGACTACGTGCATAAATCAGGGATTTATATGGATTGAGATGTATCCACGATATTACCAAATCAATTCACGAAAAACTACTAGACTCTTACTTGACTAAAATACGAGTTAACCACCCCACAAATAAAAAGAGCCCAATAAAAAACAATGATTTTAGCGAGAATGGCCACAATCTTTATTACTCACAAGTTATTTGATTTACAAAAGTGGTGGACTTAGTTGCATTGATCATTTTTTTTCTATTTTTATAGGACTACGCTCGTCACGATACTCCATCGAGCCGAAATGTATGGCCGTAAATATTAAATGGTCAATGAATCCAAAGAAAATTTCGAAAAATCCTTGGATCCCTTCATATCCCCTAGACGATGAAAAGTGTCTTGAAAAAAAGAACTATACCCACACTCGACTTTGTTGTGAAGAATTCCTCCACCTGTGTCTACGGCTAAGCGATGCATTAAGAATCTCATCATTTATTGAAATATATTATTTTATATATAATATTTCGTTTTTATCTAAATTAAATACGGATATAAAGCTAAATCTACTTAGAAAACTTGCCTTCGTGTATCTTTCTAAGATTGCATTCCTCTCTCTCTCAATTGCCCTAGCCCCTTAACTCCTAGCCCATAGCGCGTCAACTGTTCCATGTGGCCCAGTTGACGTTTCGACGGCATAAACTGGTTTCGGAGAATGCAGTTGCCAGCATGCACCTCCTGCACATCCATGGCCACGAACGTCGTGGTGGACGGGATTCGAACCCGAAACGCCGGTAGTCAAACATGAGACTGATGCCTCACCTCAACACTTTGCGCTACCGGTCGCATTCTGCAGATTTTTCAACAATTTTTTTTTTTTACGATTGACGAAAATCTGGAATAAAAACAGGCTATCTTTCAACTATTTCTTTATTTATTTTGGAAATTTGCTTTATTTAATGCAGAAATTTATTTATTTGTCTTGGTTTTACTTTAATTTACTTTACCTGAAAGTGCTACAGATGATTTTTGACTTATGGACGTCTGATGAGACTTAAGACGATCATCCTTTTTCCATCCGTTTTCATCAATTTTGCTATTAGTTTTCTGTCCGTTCTCCATCAGTTTTGCAAAGAAGCTCTATCTATTTCCATCCATTTTCTAAGTTTTGAATGGGAATTGCTTCATTTTTCCGTTTACTTCACGATTCGAGTATACGAGTTCAATTGTGTGTTGAGTGCTTTCAAAGTTGACGGACGTAACGTAACAAACGTTAACTCTGAAAGTCGACAACATATGTAAAACGGTACTCGTATACTCGAATCGTAAATCGTAGACCAATCTTCGTTAATCGTATCTCCTCAGCAACACGGGCTTAAGTTCATCGTTTTTAGCTCCCACCTTAGAATTTAAATCTCATTACCTCTTGATGAATCTGGGGGCCTCCGGTTCGTCAAATTTTTTTTTTTACAACTCATTATTGTACAGTCTTGGCCATTGGTCTTCTTCGCTCGCTGATTCAATTATTCTTCAGAGGACCCTCCTTTCAAAGGAATTCATTATTCTCCGGTGCCTGACTGATAGTTCAAGTCTCAAGACTGAAGAATGGAAGGGAAGAAAGGATCTAGTTGTGTCCACTGGTAACTTTCTGAACCACGTTTTCAAGTACGAGATTAAATAACATGTGCGCGAGCCAGTCGCCTTGCTTCAATCCGACACAGGTGTTAAATACATCGGTCAAGTTGTTGTTGATTATGGTCAGTCTGACTAGCTTTGGCGGTATACAAAGTGTATCAAGTGCAGCATGATGTTATATAGCGCACTTCGGTCGATGCTTTCGTATCCCTGTTTGAAGTCCACGAAAATTTGGTGAACTTCCCTATTAAACTCGACATGTTTTTCAAGAACTTGTGAACAGCTGGTTACTTGTGAATCTTTCTCCCTGGTATTCTCCGGTCATCTCTTAGGTGTATGGCATAATTCTTTTCACTAAGATTTTCGTGGGAATTTTATAGGATGTGATGTGATGTATGTTCAACATACGGTATATCAATAGTGGTTCCTCCGACTGATGGACGACAGCTATGCCAGCTTGAATATAAAATAAGACGCCCATCTTTTGTACACCTACTGTGGGTTACTTACGATAGCGCCATGTTTGTCCTTCCAAATAGTGGTCATCACTTGAAACCCATTTCTTATACTTTCATAATTTATTTAATTTATAGGCCTGTCTGGTTTAATTTCTTTCAATAAGTTTTTGCCGATGCTTTGCAACTTTCTGTTTTCCTTGTCCCCTTTATGATGTTATCAGCACCTTTTCGCTGTAGTTAGTAACTCTCTTTCTTCTGTCTTGTCTCTATCGCCTCTAACTGTTTGTAGGCTTGTTTTTTTCCTTGGAATTGGATTGGCTGCTTTGCAACTTTCTGTTTTCTTTATCCCCTTTATAATGTTATCAGCACCTTTCCACTGTAGTTTGTAAATCTCTTTCTTCTGTCTTGTCTCTATCGCCACTAATTGTTTGTAGGCCTCGTTTTTTTCCTTACCGACTTAAGAAATTCATAGTCGAACCAGTTCATCTTACTCCTTCGAGGTTCATACCCTATGACTAGTTCTGCGATCGTCTTCATCTTATCCTTAATCAAATTCCACATATCGTTCAATAATGTTGTTGAGATGCTTTGAAGGAATGGAAGGAGTTGCCTTTCAAGTGTCGATATGTACTCCTCCGCAACTGCTGGTGATTGCAGTGTTTGGATGTCAAGTTTTCGTAGGGGGCTGGCTTTCGTTAGTTGCTTTCGACATACGAAAGCGATATTTAATTTTGACAAGAAGAAAGAAAAAAAAGAAGAAAAGGTAATCAGAGTGACAGTTTGCTTCTCTGAATGTACGTACTTCAAAGATGCTCGATGCTAATCTTTGGTTAATGAAAAGATGGTATATTTGCTTGAAGGTACGGTAATTGGGTTCGCTTATGGATGCGTTGGTATGGGAAAGTGGGCGAGCTGATGTCTGGTTGCAAGATCTACTAGACATTGGCTGTTATCGTTGCTTTCTTCATGGATTCTGTATCCTTCTGTTGTTTCTCAGTGGACCTCCTGTTTCCCGAACCTAAGTATTGAAATCTCCCATTAGAAATTTTACGTCGTGGGCTAGGAGTCAAAAAGGCTTTCCACGGTGTTTTAGAAGTCCTCTTTGTCTCCAGTCGGGGGTTGATGAGTCAGATGTTGAAAAAAATTTCCTTTAAGGATATGACAATGTAACAGTATGAACTTAAAAACTTTTTCTACCAGACCAGAGCAGATATACATATATCCGTAAGCCGGTTGACTTCCAATGCCATTTCTTTTTCGCTTAAATTTTACGACCATGGTATTAATATTCGCCTCGGTATGTACTTTTTACCCCAACCTCAACTCAATAAGCTCAGACATTAAGTTTGTGGTTTCGATGCGGGTGAAACATCGACCATAGCCCATTAATCTACAGAAAGCTTGTGCTATCGCTCATTTTGTTGAAAGAGTTTTCGTCAGATGGCACTGCTGTGCCTTCACAATTACTTTAACAGACTTCCGAATGCCCTTAACACTAAAACCCTGCCCATTACCACATAACGTCAAGTAAGACATTACGTCATGATAGTACGAAACTATACGCGTACACAAAGCATGATAATAAAATTAAAGTTTCGGCTCCGATGTTCGGCTGCCCTCATTTATTGGTGATAGTTTCTAGTATCCTAGATAATGAATTCTTCCTCAAATTAAATTGATTAAAACATTTAATAGCTCTAATTGATTTCCTTATTACGAGGATTACTTTATTCTCGTAAGATTTTTCAATTTCAGCCACAATGTCTGTTAATACTAAATGTGATATACAGCAAATATCAATTTAATTAACAATAAATGTTAGCACTATCATATAAATAATATTCTATCAATAAAAACCACTCAATAAAAAAACCATGACTATCCTGGATAACCACAAAACGCATTAATCAAATGGTAGACTGCTCGCAGAAGTCAGAGGCTTAAGTTGCATTAATAAAATATTTTTAATATTCTCAATGTCTAAATTCCTTATATGTTTTAATGCATATCCACTTTGATTTTTATTGATTCGCAAGCATTCAAAGGATACACTCCTCTCTAACGAACAGCATCATCTCAAGCATTAAATGGTCAATAAATAAAATAAAAACCCGGAAAATTCGCAAATACTTCCCCAGTATTTGACGGTGAAGACTGCATAAAAAACAAACGACCACCAGCATCTTATACGGTCCATAGCCATTCTGGTGCATTTCGGATACTGACCATAAAATTCAGGACGTCCTTTTGGAAATACTCGTATTTGAGTATGTAAATTGTACGAAATACATAGTTTTTTCCATCGCTTTTTTATTGCAAGTAGTTCATGTTTGTATTATTTATTTATTGTTGAAAAAATAGAACCAAGATTGTCGTGTATACAATTTGGAAATAAAATTCATATGTTATTGCTCAGAGCATTGCATTAAAAGTGCAATCTTGAACTTAATTTGCCTATAAATACAATATTCCGAAGCGCATAAAGATTATGTCGGTATGATAATCTATGTCAGTACTTTGCCTTCATTCTCCATTCCACGAAAGGATGTTATTGATATTTTCGTAAGGTAGTTTTTGACAGCAGTCGGCGTGATTCTGAAATAAAAATAAAAATTTGAAAATGAGCTAGTTGTAGTTAAACATCCTTTAACGGACAGTCTTAATTCCCCAAGTGACGAGTGCCAATATTTCGTAATCGAGGGAATAAGTTCAAGGAGTTTTGGAACTTGGTTGATACTAGGAGTATACCTATATTATACCACAGAGGATTGATAATTCTACAAGAGTTATCACTCCATATAGCTTTCCCCTCTGCCAGGAAATTTGTATGTATTGACAAATTGTATAGACTTCACAAGAAAGCTGACTCCGCCTCCGGCGGTAGATTTGTATGAATTGATTCTCTTGAGTTTCTATACTGTGTAGTTTATACTATGTTTATACAATTTGTCAATACATACAAATCACCTGGCAGAGGCGAAGCTTCTATGGAGTGATAACTCTTGTGGAATCTATACTATTTGATTATACTAAAAGTCCCTGCCTGTGGGGTATGAGTTCGCGCGGGAGAAGGGAGTTAAAGGGGAGTTTTTTTGGTATATTTCTTTTATCCCCCAAACTACTAGTCTTAGAAAAAAAATTCTGAGACAAAATTAAGGGGGAAAACCACATTAGGAGGTTGAAAAAATCCATTTTTTTTATTGCATAAATTGTTAGCTTAACAATCCAAGAATACGTTGCCCAGATTTCAAAGCGAAATTCGCATTCGTTTAGATTTTATGAGAATAGAACCGAGCGCTCATCGGGTATAGTCTACAGGCTCGAGCACACTCTAGGTGGTAATTAGTTTTCGAAATAGTGTCACTTGTAAAACACTCTTTGCCAATTGCATTTTTGTTTGCACGAAATGGAAAAATCATAGTTTTTGTGATGTATTTCATCAAATAACGGGTAATATACTAGTCCCACAAGTGCTTCTATCCATACCAAACCACTAAGCTAGCAGAAATTTAAATACCTAGAGGGAGTTTGGGAATAAAAAGTATTTCTTTCGTTGTGGGGCTTGATCCACAGACGACCGTGTTTCGAGTAGCAAAAAATGCCCGGTGTGTTACCGAGCTAAGCTACAGATGCATAATAAGTTGGTGTGCAGAATGAAAACAAGTGTCACAAAAATTCAAATTTCACTGAAAAAATAATTCGCACTTGCACATTGCAGGAACATTGAAAACATTATTAAAATTACCAAAGGAACAATCATCTCCACTTCTCACCCTCTCCCCACCCCTTCTACTGAGTTAATATAAGTGCTTCACCTTCACACCATCTGGACCTCCGCGGTCGAGTTTTCAAGTCAAATCATGACTTCACGGCTTGTACTAACAGAATTCTCACACTTTCGTGGTCGTCTTGCACACGGATAGTTGCGAAGATGCAAACCCTGATGAGTGCTTCGTGTGCTATCCGTATGAAGCTACTAAGCTTGGAAAAATTAAAATAGAGGAAATTTGAGAATAAAAAGTTTTCTCCCGTTGTGAGGCTTGATCCACAAACGACCGTGTTTCGTGTAGCAAAAAATTTCCGGTGCGTTAACCAGCTAAGCTGCAGACGCAAACCAAGTTCGTGTGCAGAATGAAACCAAGTGTCACAAAAATACCTATAGGTAGTTTTTATTAACGCTCTGGAGATTGAGCCCCTGCTCTCTAGATGCAGCATCGTCGACTGACGAGCAAGATTTCCCGGCTACCGAGCACGTCTATAAATGCATAGATACTCGTATAAAAATATACTCACGTTCGTAAAAGCGATATATACTTTATAGTTGGTATAAAAACTCTTCGTTCTTCCTTCAATATTCCTTCGATAATTTTAATGCCAACATATTTAGCTTCCAACCATGGCAATAATTTAAATATTCTGTAAAGATACTACTACTACTACTACTACTTTTTTAAGGAAACAAATAAATTTTAATAGATTCATACGGATCATGGCCCAAAAGTTCAAACAGATCAGTCCTAGTTTTTGTGAAGTACGGATGTATTGTTGTTGTTTTAACAAAACTCCTGTCAGTTTTCTCGAGGCTGTATTGCAATGAGTCCATGAAACCGGTGACACCATATTTGGTTGTACAATACAGAATGCCTGCTGGCAAAGGATGAAATGCTGTAACGAGATAGAAATTGCATGTTTTTATGCATACTTTGGATTTCTTAAAATTTTGATATCAACCTGCAATGCTGCTAATGGCTACAATATGTCCCCGTTTTGATTGCAGCATTGATGGTAGAAACTCTTTTACTGTCTGCAAATGAAGTTACAATTTTATGCAATGAATAAATCGAAGTATAATATGTATACGAGTATGTTACCAATAAATGTGCAACCAAGTTGACGTCAATAGTTTTTTCAATTGTTTGCACTTTAGACTGTAAAATTGTCGCAACTGGCATAAGTCCAGCATTATTCACCAGAATGTCCACATTGCCCATGTCCTTTTCTATATTCGCCCTAAGTTGCGCAATATCGTTCACATTCGATACATCTGTTTTATATGCCATTGCTTGGACATTCAACCTTCGAATATAAGTCGCAGTGTTTTGGGCTACTTCATAGTCAATATCAGCAATTGCGACGTTGCATCCATGTCTTGCCAGATTCAGTGCAATTTCTTTACCAATTCCCATACCACCTCCAGTGACCTGTTTTGATAAAAAAGACAATAAAGGAAACTTTTAATGTTTTTGGTTATCTACAACAATTAATTAATTACAGACTAGTTGTGGTATGATACGCCAATTTTGCAGATCGGATCGGACCTGATTCGGTACGGCACATGACCTAGGTCCGAGAACCTAGGTCGACGGACTAACCCCATGTTTGTATTTTAAAATTGAATGGTTTAATCATATTTGTATTTGCGGGGGGGGGGCAAAGACCTTTTCCATAGTCCTCCACGTGGGCGCCCCCTGGTAACGGCAGTGTATCAATTCGCTGACGGCCAATGTCTTAGCGATAAGACAGTTTGGAAAAGGCAGATAGTTGTAGCCTGAATGGCTGACAAACACCTAAGCGTCTCAGGTCTAGTAGGATGGAATGACTTGCGTAGTTGGACCTGCTACATAGTTGTGTGGGCTCCAGCACGTTTATTAAACCATCTGAAGCAGCTATCTCCGAGGCCATCCCCCGAATGGGGTTAAGCGACGTGCTGACAACTCGTCCTTGTAAAAACCACTCCATGTCAAGAAACCTGGAACAAAAGCCTCGGATTGGACGGATCAACAACGACGACCACGCAAACGAATAAAGGATTATTCTTTCGGATCCTGGAATGTACGCTCCCTGAACAAACCGGGGGCCGAGAAGGCCCTCCTTCAACAGGTCGAAAAGTACAAACTGAGCATTACTGCAGTCCAGGAAACAAATTGGCTTGGCAGCGAGATTAATGACAAGAAATCGCACACAATTTTTGCAAGTGGCAAACCATCGGGCCGCAAGGAGTTTGGAGTAGCATTTATAGTGGACAATCACCTCAAACCGCATATTACTGACTTCAAACCCATAAATGAACGGCTGTGTGCGATTCGCATCAAGACTCGATTCTTCAATCTCTGGCTCATCAATGTGCATGCCCCCACTGAAGTTAAAGAAGACGCAGTAAAAGACGAGTTCTACGCCCGCCTTGAAACTCTCTTCGACTCACTTCCAACAAACGACGTCAAATTGCTGCTGGGAGACTTTAACGCGAAAGTCGGGAATGAAAGTTGGCATCGGGGGACCTCTGGAGGCCACAGCCTCCATGAAGAATGTAACGATAACGGCCAGCGACTTATCGACTTCGCCTGCAGCAGGAATCTAGTCGTAAGCTCTACGTGTTTCCCGCATCGACGCATTCACAAGCAGACCTGGAAGTCTCCAGACGCACATACCGTCAACCAAATTGACCACGTCCTCATTTGCAGGAGATGGGCGTCTAGTGTCATGGATGTCCGCTCCTATCGAGGAGCAAACTGCGACTCAGATCATCACTTGGTGAAGACGACCTACAGATGTAGAATTTCCTCAGTGCACCAGTCAAGAATCAGCCCTCCCAAAATCTTTGCGGTTGATAAGCTCTTGAGTGATGCTACAGCGGTGGCGTATACTACCGCCCTTGAGGAAAAACTATCACCTATCCTACACAACATCAGCAACACAGGCGTCCATGGGTTCTGGGAAGAACTCAAGGGTACCATCAAGGATGTCGCAGAGAAGGTCGTGGGATATAAAGCCCGGCGAGCGCGAAATGACTGGTTCGACGAAGAATGCAAAAATTCACTTGACGCGAAAAACGAGGCCTACAGACAATGGATTCAACGAGGAACCAGAGCCAGAAGAGAAAAATATGACGAGCTACGGCGAATATCGAATAGAATAATTAGACGTAAGAAACGTAAATACTTTGACGAGCAGTTGCTGAACATAAACGAACACTTAGCTAATAGGAACACCAGACAAGCGTACAAACTAGTAAATACAATTAAGAACGGCTACCAACCCAGGACTAGCCTTTGTAAGGACAAGGATGGAAACATCATCAGCGACACCGATGGCATTAACAAACGATGGGCCTCTTATTTTGAAGAGCTTCTAAACCGACCATCTAACATCCCCACACAGGAAGCTCTCGATGATATTGTTGATCTAGGCCCACCCATTCAACCCCCGACAGTAGAGGAAGTTGATCTCGCGTTGCGGTCACTAAAACGAAATAAAGCGCCGGGCGCTGACGAGATCGCAGCTGAACTGCTAAGATTCGGTGGAACGAGTCTAGTTGATGCCATACATCAATTACTCCTGCGAGTATGGGAGAACGAGGAGATCCCAGACGATTGGCGCAGAAGCATCATCTGTCCAATCCATAAAAAGGGAGATAAATTGCGGTGTGAGAATTACAGGGGCATCTCACTAGTTTGCACGTCCTATAAAATTTTGACGAAAATTCTGGAAAATAGAATAAAACCGTACGCAGAACGAGTCATTAGCGAATATCAAAGCGGTTTCAGACCTGGTCGCTCCACAACCGATCAGCTCTTCTCAGTCAAACTGATACTCCAGAGGTGCTGGGAATACAACGTAAACGTATACCAAATCTTTGTCGACTTCAAGCAGGCATACGACAGTATCGATCGTGGAGTACTGTACAACATCATGCTGCAATTTGGTATACCAGCAAAATTAGTGCGACTGACAAAGATGACGATGACCAACTCCGCCTCACAAGTCAGGATCCAGAATAGACTTACTGATCTATTTGAAACACGCACTGGTTTGAAACAGGGCGATGGACTGGCACCGACGCTCTTCAACCTAGCACTGGAATACGTTATTCGGGCCATGAATATGGACAACAGCAAGACGCTGCTCATCAAGTCGACACAATTAGCAGCGTACGCCGACGACATCAACATCATGTCCCGAAGATTGGCTGACGCAGAAGAACTTCTGCATACGCTCGATACCGCTGCAAAGGAAGTTGGATTACGTATTAACGAGGGTAAAACTAAAATAATGATGCAATCGGTGACAAGGACACCTGCACAACCGAGCATCAACGTGGGGGACCTCAACATCGAGTTCGTGAACAACTTCATCTACCTGGGTTGCAACCTGTCAAGAGACGCCAACGAAACTGACGAAATCAAGCGACGGATACAGTTAGCTAATAAGACTTTTTTCTCGGTTCTCCCCATAATGAAATCGAAACATGTGCACAGAAACACGAAGCTCCGCGTGTACAAAACCATTATACGACCAGTGCTATGCTATGGCTGCGAAGCATGGACCCTAACTCAAGCCTCCGAAAACATGCTAGACACTTTCGAACGTAAGGTTCTACGGCGAATTTTCGGGGCTGTTTGCGATCGAGATGGATGGCGCATCCGGTACAACCATGAGTTGTATGAAATGTACGATGAGCTGCAAGTCTCGAAAATCGTCAAACTACAACGACTTCAATGGGCAGGGCATGTACAAAGAATGGACGATGATCGCATGCCTAAGAGAGTAATGAATGCAGAACGAGTCGACGGAGCGAGACTGCGAGGACGACCGAGATCTCGTTGGGAGAGCTCAGTAGGTGTGGACGCCGCGCAGCTGCTGGGCTCCCAAAATTGGAGGACGCGGTCACGTGACCGAGATAATTGGAGGACAATGATCCAGGCGGCCAAGGCCCGACGTCGGGCCGTCGCGCCACGATGATGATGATTTGCAAAGCGTCCAATCTTTATTTTAGAAAAGCATTTTGTGTTGTTTATGCTCGTTTCAGGATAAAATAAAGACCAATATATAATAATGTTAATTGCCTTGACCCCTCCAGGGGCATGGGGGCGTCAACATCTCTAGTATTTTTACGACTTGTTGACGTTTCGATTTCATATCTACTTTTTGGAAGTGCAATTGCTAGCATGCTCCTCCTATCCGCGGCGTTTTTATACTGATAAGCTCAGAGCACTGTGAGAGTTATATTAGTACCCACAGGCAGTCGCGCCAAGATTTGAACTCCGAGCTCTAGATTAGTTTCGTAGAGCGGTGACCGAACGACCATGGTCACCGACCGCGACCTTTGCTTTTCTGGATTTGTCATTGCTTTTTTAATTTTTACTTCAGATTCGCAATCAGCAATCTAAACGGCCTCCTACCAATTTTTTTCAGCAAAATTTACCGTTTTTTTTATAAAAAAGTTTTGTCATTTCAGATTTGCTATCAGTCACCTGAACAACTCAATGCTATTTTTTCCAGCAAAATTAAGTGTAAATTTGCTAAAACAGTAAAAATTAATCAATAATTTTTTGACATATTAAATTAAAGAAAGTCATCTAATGTACGGGTAGATTAGACGACAGACCTACTCCTGACGTTCTTTCTGTTCCCTCAAAACCTGTGTGTATCTAACCAGACCTACTCTATTAGTAAGGAAGGAGGAGCTCTGCGTATCCACCCAACACTGGTTTTCTGTTCTTTAAAACCTGCGGACCTACCCAGACCTGTCTATCTGGCCGAATCTGTATACCTAGCCACACCTAGAGACCTAGCTAGACCTGGATACATACTACTTTGCCTTAACCCCTAGCGGGGCATAGCGCGTCAACTACTCCTGCGCACTATCTTACTGTGTTCCGGGCAATGGGGCGCAACTCCCCAAAAGACTTACCCAGTGCCTGACACTCCTTTGCCACAGATCGACGCCATGTGATTCAAGGACCCCCTCTTGGTCGGCCTTGGTTAGAAATGGGGTTCCATTTCATGGCATGCAAAGCAATGCAGTTACCACTCCTCCGCAATGTGTGACCTATCCACTGCCATTTTCGCTTGCGTATCAATATCAATTCGTCGATTGGCATCTGACCCGTACGCCGATTTAGCTCTTCATTTTATATTGATTCGGGCCAGAGAATTTTTAAAATTCTACGAAGACATGAGTTGACGAAAACTTACAGCTTTCTGGTAACTGCTACGGAAACTTTCCATGTACTGCTCTCATACAAGCACTGACAGTACCAGGGAGCGAAACAGGCCCAGCTTGGTCTAGATGCTGAGATAACTGCTCTGCCAGATTTTGGGCAGCATGCCGTATGCGCGTTTAGCCTGGTTGATACGACGAGCGATGTCCTGCTCCGTACCACCATTTTCGGCAACAATGCTACCCAGGTAGACGAAGTTGTCCACCTTCTCCACAGGGCTAAGAACCTTGGTCTTGTTGGTATTAATCTTTAGCCCAACCTTACTTGCCTCCCTCTCGAGATCTAACGCCATTGCGGACAGATCCATGATTTTGTGGGAGAGTAGGCATATGTCGTTAGCGTAGTCAAGATGTTGTAGATAAGATGTCAAAGTCCATTGAATTCCTCTGTCGAGTCCGGATAGGGCTGCATGCAACACATCGGCGATCATAAAAGAAATTCAGAAATTCACTCTCTAATTGAAGAAATCCACTCTCTAATTGAAGAAATCGTGCTTTCTGGGGACCTTTTGATTCATTGTCCAGGAGAGTACGCATATGCAAGGAACCAATCTTTGTCATTGTACGATAGCCAAAAGTCGTAACCGTTAAGTCAGTCCTTATACGAGACGCAGTTGACGTTTCGTTAGCATACGGTAGCTTTCAGATAGTGCTTGTTGTTAGCGTACACATCCCGTCCTTTGTTTATCGGTTTCTACGACAGGCTGGCAAAGGGAAAAGTGGTATTATTCTTACGCCCCACACCACAAGGGAATTTTTACCTCAACCATGTCACCGCACCGCCATTACTGACGGTTCGACTTGGTTAGGAATGGTGAACAACCACTGGTGGTGCCCACGAGGAAGACTATAGAAGAGGATTATTGCTCCACCCCCATGTTGACCTTCCGATAGTAGGTAAATTTCGGATGGTGCAGTTGCCAGCATGCCCCTCCCATCCGGGCCATCTTTTACTGACGAGCTTGGAGCGATTCAATACAAGTAGAAAACATAAATTCGAGTCAACCCCTTCTCCTAGCTTTTTTCTACTCCTCGATTAAGATCGTCTGATTAGTTGAACTATAACAGAAATTTCCTAAGCAGCTATTGCAAATCCTTTGGGCACTTTTATAAATTGCACCAAAAAAAGTAAAACGAAAATCTTTTCTAAAATTACTTACCAGTGCAATGCGATTTGATATGCTGCTCGTGATTCTCAAACCAAGAACATTCAACATGATATTTTTCAACGAAATCGTTATTTCCACTAAGAAAGCCAAAAATCGACGCATTCCATTATTTCCATCATATTCGCTAAAATGTGACAATGGTTTTAAATAAATATTGAATATTCTATTAGTATGTATTCTGACTCACCCCAGGACTTCCACGACACTTTGCTTTTTAACAATTCCGTTAATAATTCGTGAAGCAGCTTCGTCATAATTCGTCGACAAGTTTCTGTGAGAGAAAATATTAATTTAAATTTCTTTGAAACGTTTGGAACACTTACTCTCTAAATCGATGATTTTTAACAAGTGTCACCGAAATAAATGGTCGTCGAAACATAAGCAGCTCAGTATGAATTGACTCAACAAAACACTTCATTGAGCGCCGAAGAAGATTTGCCACATCAGATTTATCTAGAAAATTTGAGGTTTCGTTAAGAAAGGCAATGACACGAAACAATGTTCTTGTTACTTTTAAAAGTTCGATTAAAATACGGTTGTAAAAAGAAAATCGACACAATAGAAGTGCAAATATTTGTGAATAATATATAAAGAATGTTACGGATCTATCCACATTAGAAGATATTTCAACACACGGGATAAAGTATACATATGTGTATACTATACATATATGTATATCAATTCATAAAAGTATTAGGAGTGCTCGGATTTAAATATAAAACTACTTACTACAGTGTGGAGCCACAAGAACAATTTGTCCAGCTTCTTTTTCAATCATTCCATCCAGGGAGCATTTTGTTGCCTTTAATGCAAACATGATCCTTATTACATATATTTAAGTCATAAAAGTTATTTCCAAATTTACCCAGAACATAGACTTGACTGTGTCACCAATGAATTGCGGGAAATTGCTCTGACATGCTTGGAAAATGTCAACATCAGGAATATCAGGTGATAGTATGATTAGAATATCGACAAAACCAACTGTTTTTTTAATGGAAGACTTCAGTTCATTCATATCATCATAACAGGCGGTATTTGTCTAAAAGTTGTAAAGGATTGAACAAACTAACTGATAATCAAATTTTTAATAACCCTATAATCATTGTACCTTGTATTCTTTATAGTTGTCAGATTCGCAATAACCTCTCTCAGCGGATTTTGGAAATTTTGGGCTTTTTGTCACACAAACTTTGCAACCAGCTCTTAGCAGCTCATCGCGGAGTGCTTGGCCAAGTATTGAGTCATTATATCCAGAAATCTGTGACAAATAAATAAAGTTATATATAGTGTGACCAACTTTTCCCGAGCGAGTTTCGGTACACGATCATCTTTTTCACAGAAAATGTCGGTATGTGCCCACATTTTTCGAGTTAATTTCGCAACACAATAATAAATCGAAACAGACATATTTCTCTTGGAAAATCTAATGACCGATCCTTATATTTTATTGTATATTCACATGAAAGATAGCATAACTTTCATAGGAATACAAAATGAAACCGGAATATAGAGGGCTACGCCCGCAATTCGAGGGTTTTGTAGTACGCGCTTATTTTGGTATCTAAATATTGGCTCCCTGCTCTTCTTGGTACCACTCAGCAGAATAAAAACACCATAATTAAATGTTTTACCCATAATATAGTATCTTACATGCCAATTCACAAAAAGACTGCATCTGCCACCTCTCAAAGTACTAGTTTTAATACGAGAAGCTGTAGATAGATATGTATGTATGCGAGATAAACTGTCCTACACTTCGAGATGCTTAACCATAAGACGACATTGCAAATTGCAAACTTGTGTAACGGCTTCGAAATTCAGGGCGGCTGGGACAAATTACGGTCTAATATTTTTTCCTCCTCCACTGTTCCCCTTTCTATAAATCTCAAGAAAATGCCAAAAATTGAATGTACTCAACATTACCTTTCTCACGACACCCCACTTGGCTATACCAGTGGATAAAAAAAATTGACCTTAATTTCGCCTCTAAGTGGACCCCCCCCCCCCCTCTTAAAGTTGGCCAATTACACCACAACGCTATCCCCAGCAAATTATAGCATTTCTACACATTCTCGCCGAATTATGTGTGCAGCTTCAGCCGTTCGTAAGATATTCTATCAACAGACGAACAGACAGGTATTTGGCCGATTTTGTAAGATTTAAGACACAAAACCCTAAAAAAATTAATTGTATGAATAGTTATTGCTAGGATCACCAATCACAAATCTTCACCCTTCCAAGGTTGGTTCATTAAATAACTGCAATTCACCCTACGAAAAACAACATGCAAGTAGTACACGCATATCTATGCGTGAGGCCGGTAGGTGTATTTTTTGAATGGATAGTGTCAAAATGCATAACTTTAAGTCAATGTAATATTATTAAATATCATGTCATTGTAATGAAACTTCGAGATATTATTGCCTATGATGTTGGTTATCATTAGCCATCAATATTTTTGACCTCAGGTGTGCTTGAGGGGTGCAGGGGTGTGCTAACTGCAACTATAGAAATGTACTATTATTAACCTTTTTAGATGAGATTTAAAAATTCTATTATTTTCGGTTTTCTATGCTAGTGAAATGCCGCTTTTCTGTAAATTTTCATATGTCTAGCTATAACGGTCTCGAAATGCAAGGGGGGGGGGGCACAAACTCGGAACACATATTTTCCCCTCTCCCTCTTTTCTCCTTTCTTCAAATTTGAAAAAAAGTCCAAAAATGGAATGTACTCGACGGTACCTTTCTTACGATACCCCACTTGCCTATACCAAACGAAAAAAAAATTTCGACCTTCATTTCCTCTCTATGGGGACCCCCCTTAAAATTGACCTATTACAACGCATCGGTTTCTCCAGAGAATTATAGTATTTCTACATATTTCCACCAAATTTCATGCATGTAGCTTCAGCGGTTCGTGAGATATTTCATGGACAGACAGACAGACGGACAGACGGACAGACGGACGCATGACCGATAAGGGTTTTGTTTTTATACAAAACCCTAAAAAACACAAGCCTTCTGCGTAAAAAAAATAATATAACAAATAACTACCTAGGGTGACCAGACGTCCCCGTTTACGGGTACATGTCCTTTTTGACTATCTAACCCCATGTCCCCATTTACATATATGCAAAAAATTGCGCGAAGTGTCCCGTTTATTTACCAAATCGTGAAATTTTCCAGTTTCTTAGAGGCAATTTTCCTAATTTTCGTGGCGCAATTGGCACTCGGCTTATGTGACCTGCGGTTCTATGATATATCGCCTTCCGAGAGTGCGTCACAATTAAAAAATCACCCTAAACATTTTGAATTAAATCACTCGTAAACATTCTGTATGGTTTGGGTTTTTCATTTCGAAAAATTATTCCAAAATCGTGGCAATATTTCTTTGGGGAATCGTTTATAAAATCGGGATAATTCCAAATTTTTCTCAGAAAGGCAATAAATTGCTTCATTTTTTAGAGTATTTTTTAGTGGTGTTCTTGTTTTTTCTTGCAACGGGTTGAGTGAGTCTATTATGCTTTATTCAGTAAAGACACCCTTTCAGTTTACAAATACTCGGCTGTTACCAAGCTGCTAAAGCGGTGAAATGCTTATTAGTAAGGCATTTACTGTAAGTGCTTTTTTTATGATTGTTTTGTTATGTTTTTAAATGCTCTGTTTTTTTCAATCGAGTAAAGGCACCATAGTCGATCGAACCGAACTGTTCGGAGTCACCACCTAACAGTTTTATTTTCATATGACTAGTGGAAAAACTTTTTTCCGTAAGTTCTATGAATTTGACATGGTTCGACCAAACAAAAAATAGCTCAGCACGGTAATAAGTGACGAGATTTAGGCGTTCCGTCGCTAGAAATGCCGCAAGCAAAGGCAACTCAATTTAGGGTGATTTTTTATTTGGGTTTTGGGGTGATTTACGTGTCGGACTATGAGCCCACTCAGCTGTTAAATGAGTACCCATTTATGGGGTAAATAACTCGGTTGAGCGTGTTGCTGATCACACACCTCTGCACAAGACCGTCACGATCTAGAAAATGAGATGATGCTAACTCATCTCGAGACCATGATTCATTGGACTGTTGCGCCAGTTACTTATTATTATTTATTTGGGGTGATTTTGAATGAGAAATTATCCCAAAATTTAGGTAACTTTCCATACATTTTAGGGCAATCGATCGTTTATTTTTTGGGCCAAAATATCAACAAAAAAAAACTCATCCAAGATTGGGGTAATTTTATATTCTTACTAGCTGCGAGAGCTCGCTTCGCTCACAATTTGACACTAACCTTGAATATTTTTTTCATACATAATTAATTTATTCTCCGCTTGCTCAACACCACGACGATAAGGCTAAACTTCAGCTAAATTAAAAGTAACTTCACTTTCAGTCGGGTACCTTTACATAGTTTCGGCGGTTCAAATTTCTAAGCAGAAATACAGGGACCCCGCCTAGGAGCGCTTAGGGAATTTAAAAACCGGATAATGGGTAGCATCTTCTTGATCCACTACTCGGTTAATTGAGCTGTATTCAACACATTCCCGAGGAACGCATTTTAATATTTCTGCGTTTATCGCAGATGCCTGGTCGTTTTTTAAATACACAACATCAATTATTTAGGAGAATAACCTTCCCTTCTTCGTCCGGATACGTACCGTCACCAATTTTCAGTAATAAATCTGAAAACTCTTGGGCATTTTGATTACTCCCAATTCGCGCCCGCATATTGGTTGACATGGGTATGACAATGCGCCATAGATGTGAGCTTTCTAGACATGTCTTAATTTCATCAGCCCTCATCCCTCCGGGTTTTACTGGTAAAGTTTGCCTAAAGTCGCCACAGAGAAGTAATATAATACTGCCCATAGGCCGGTCGTTTTGTTTGATGTCACGTAAGGTTCTATCTATTGATTCAACCACTTTCCGATACGCCTTAGTGTACTCCTCCCATATTATTAAGAAACAATCGCGCAAAACCCTGGCTTTGTTACTGTTTATTGGCTGTGGTTTTTCTGCTATACCAGTGCAAATATTCATACAAAATTGCACTGGATAAGTTCTAGTGTAAGTTGAGTGAAGAAATTTTGATTGAAAAAGCAATTATAATATTGCCACATTTGCAAAAAAAAACACATTCAATAATAGAATAATTTCATAGCAACGAACTTTTGCTCGTAGCAACTACAGTGAATTCATAGCAACAATCTTTCGTTCGTGGCAATTAGAACAATTTCATTTGTTTTTCTATATTTTTTTTTTTACTCAGTGACCTTCTTTGGTTCATGCACAACAACCTTGCTAAAGATCATCACATGATCAAATTGCATAGTTGACGATTCTATAAAGAACATACAAACAAACATTCATTTTTAGGGTTTTGTATAAAAACAAAACCCTTATGAAATCGGTCATGCGTCCGTCTGTCCGTCTGTCCGTCTGTCTGTCCGTCTGTCATGAAATATCTCACGAACCGCTGAAGCTACATGCATGAAATTTGGTGGGAATATGTAGAAATACTATAATTCTCTGGAGAAAGCGATGCGTCGTAATAGGTCAACTTTAAGGGGGGGTCGCCATAGAGGGGAAATGAAGGTCGAAATTTTTTTTTCGTTTGGTATAGGCAAGTGGGGTATCGTAAGAAAGGTATCGTTGAGTACATTCCATTTCTGGAATTTTTTTCAAATTTGAAGAAAGAGGAAAAGAGAGAGAGGGGAAAATATGTGGTCCGAGTTTGTCCCCCCCCCCTTGCATTTCGAGACCGTTATAGCTAGACTTATGAAAATTTACAGAAAAGCGGCATTTCACTAGCATAGAAAACCTAGATTTCTAGAATTTTTTAAATCTCATCCAAAAAGGTTAATAATAGTACATTTCTATAGTTGCAGTTAGCACACCCCTGCACCCCTCAAGCACACCCTAGGTCAAAAATATTGATGGCTGATGATAACCAACATCATAGGCAATAATACCTCTAAGTTTCATTACAATGACATGATATTTAATAATAGCACATTGACTTAAAGTTATGCGTTTTGACACTATCCATACAAAAAATACACCTACCGGCCTCACGCATACATAGATATGCGTGTACTACTTACATGTTGTTTTTCGTAGTGCGAATTGCAGTTATTTAATGAACCAACTTTGGAACGGTGAAGATTGGTGATTGGTGATCCTAACAATAACTATTCACACAGTTAATTTTTTTAGGGTTTTGTATCTTAAATCTCACAAAATCGGTCAAATACCTGTCTGTCCGTCTGTTCATAGAATATCTTACGAACGGCTGAAGCTGCACACACAATTCGGCGAGAATGTGTAGAAATGCTATAATTTGCTGGAGATAGCCTTGTGTTGTAATTGGCCAACTTAAGGGAGGGGGGGGGGGGGGGGGGGGGGTCCACATAGAGGCGAAATTAAGGTAAATTTTTTTTTATCCACTGGTATAGCCAAGTGGGGTGTCGTGAGAAAGGTAATGTTGAGTACATTCCATTTTTGGCATTTTCTTGAGATTTATAGAAAGGGGAACAGTGGAGGAGGAAAAAATATTAGACCGTAATTTGTCCCAGCCGCCCTGAATTTCGAAACCGTTACACAAGTTTGCAATTTGCAATGTCGTCTTAATATGAATGGTTAAGCATCTCGAAGAGTGGGACAGTTTTATCTCGTATACATACATATCTATCTACAGCTTCTCGTATTAAAACTATTACTTTGAGAGGTGATAGATGCAGTCTTTTTGTGAATTGGCATGTAAGATACTATATCATGGGTAAAACATTTAATTATGGTGTTTTTATTCAGCTGAGGGGTACCAAGAAGAACAGGGAGCCAGTATTTACATGCCAAAATAAGCGCTTGCTACAAAAACCCTCGAATAGCGGGCGTAGCCCTCTATATTCCGGTTTCATTATATTTAGAGATTGTGGAATATTTTTTCGTGGGGCGATTTTCACTATACCATAAAAATCCAACTATACGAGTATAGGAAGTTTTTATGATTACAACCGCTCAAGATAAATGTAATTTTTGTGTCAATCTCCTAAAACGGGTTTTTACTTGAATATATTTTTCTTTCTGTGAACATATTTGTTTTTTTTTTATTGTGTCCCCGTTTTTCGACAGGAAACGACCAGCAGCTCAATGCGGATGCACCTAAATGGAAGATGAAGGTGCATGTTGGCAACGTGCATCGTCCGAAACTGGTTTATACCAACCTTTTTTTTTGTGAAGATATTTGGTGTTTTTTTTTAAATTGTGTCCCCGTTTTCTGCAGGGGGAGGCGACCTGCAGCTCAGTGCGTAGAGGCATCAGCCTTATGTCTTACTATTGGCGTTACGGGTTCAAGTCCCGTCCACGGCATTCGTGTCCATGGATGTTTGTGCTGCCTTCCCCCTGTGGTGTGGGGCATAATAATAAGCCACAATATCTCCCCACCTTGTCGCAGGTGGGCGAGCAGGAAGTGCATACTGGCAACCTGCATCGTCCGAAACCGGTTTATGCCAACGAAAAGTCAGCTAAGCTATAATGGAATAGCTGACGCGCTATGCCGAACAAGGGGTTAAGGCAATTGAGTATAATACAACAAAAAAATATTGATTGAGTCATTCTTGAAAAGAAAATAGAGGTTTTATTGTTCCCCAAGACGGGATACTTTTTTAATCGCATTTCGGACACAGGAACTGAAGTTGTTGTTTCTTAAATACACCTTAAGTACACATGATGTTACATGTGAGTTTTACTGATGGACACAGCTTCAATCTGTCCATTCGGAGGGTAAAAGACCTCTTGCATAGTCCTTCTCGTGGGTGCCCTCTGGACTAACCAAGTCAACTAAGTTTTGCAGTGCAAACATTTGTTCTAGTCAAATAAGGATGATCATCTTGAATGGCCAATAATACCAGGGCGTCTCCGGAAATAGGCGAACGTTGGAGTTACAACATACCACACCCAGCAGAAAGATAACAAAAGAAACAGCAGTTCAAGTCTCACTGAAGTCGAACCGGAAATGATCACATATAACATATTTATATTTAGACTGAGCGAAACAAGATCGGTTGGATCGGGATCGACTTTATCGCCAAGCTCCCAAACAGTTCTGGTCTACTCTGAACGTGAAAACCATTACCTCTTCTAGAATGGCAGGCGTCGGAATTATATTGACCGAGGATGCACACCGATCTTTAATCGATTGGAAGCCCATTTCCGACCGTATCATTGCAGCCAGATTCAAATCCAGGAAAAGAAACATCACTATAATTCAGTGCTACGCCACGAGTAATCGGCTAAGAACGCCTTCTATCACCGACTCGGCGACACCTTCGAAAAGTTATAAATTATTATGGAGGACTTCAATGCCAAAGTCGAATCTAACAACCTTAGATTGGAACACCTAATGGGCAATCATGGTCTAGGCAACAGGAGCAAAAATGGTGAGATGTTCGCGTCATCAGTAGTAACCTGTTCAAGCGCACCTCACGCTACCTAGGGTAGCGCTGATGAAGGAAGTACGTTGCTTTCGAAACAATTGTATGCCCATAAATAAAAACGCATGAAGTACGAGTATAAGGAAAAACCTAGTTTTTTAACCCCTATAATCAACTGCAAGAAATTTAAATTTAAATTTTACCCAAAACATGTTAACCAAGCTACATATTTCAATATATTCTCGGCACAAACAGCAAAATTCTGGCAGTATTCGTATCTATATCTGCCATATTTGAAACTCACATAGTCGGAATTAGATTTGATACAATATTAAGGCCCGTTTTCTCATATCTGGTTAAACTGCCAGTTAGCTATCCGGGACAATAAATTTAACCTTGGCGCATGCAACTCTCAAAATATGATAACGCAGTCGAAAAATCAGCTGATGCAGTAGAAAAATCAGTTGATTTTCTTGGCGGAACTCTGCCGCCTGTTCTATTCCATTCTACCTCTGTACTATCTCTTAGCATTAATTTGTGGCTGAGTTGATTTCAAATCCTCTTCCATCGAATTAATTTCCATAACTCTGTTCTTTGTGACCAGTTTAATTGTCTCATTTGAATGTGCAAACGTAAACAGTTCTAGCTGTCCAAATTTCAGCAGCTCGTATCAGCTGTTTGGAATTAAAGTCCAATAACTTCTTAACTGAGGACGAGTGCCATTTAGCGTTTATCTACAGGATAAACTTTAACCAGACATTGTAAAAGCGACCCTAAGCGCATTCTCTTGTACCCCGGGCTAAGCGCCTTACAAGAAAAAAAAACGTTCCGGGTCAATTACATACTCGGTTAAATGTCAAAGTGCAAAGGACTCCTAGCGTTAATTTAGTTTTTAATCATTTTTGGCTGAGTTTGCGAGATCTAAAATATATCTGGAAGATATCTCCCATATGTTTACTAACTAACTTAAAATATAAATCAAATTAAACTACAAAAGTTTCTGGTTTTCTTTAATAAATTCGGCATTAAGCGATGCAAACGACATCTACTGACATATCTATCCAGTGTAGGTTTATTCACACGCGGTGATCCATATAAAAAATATCAAAAAAACGCACTCGACGGACCATCAAAATGTTAATCAAAATGTTCACCCCTCAATTGTTCTAATGTGAAAATCAAAGCACTAAATATTTCAACATATGCAATTTATTTTGTTTTCAAAGTTGCGACAACGGCCGAATTCTATCAATTTGTAACAAAAACTCCCATCTTTTCACACAACGACAACATTTCACCAAAATCTAATGTTAGATATGCATTAAAATAGCAAATTCAGACGTAATTGAAAATAGACATCAGCATTAACGCATTTGAGAACAGATGATAGTTTAGCGCTAAACAGCTGAATAAATGAAAACATAAAAGTGTGGTTATGTGGTTCAATGTAAACAAACGATTCTATTTGACAATTGTTGTAGCAAGTTGTTTTGTGTTGCTTGTTCAAGACGTCGCCGCGCAGCTTTATCAAATAAGTATTTATATTATTATTATTCGTTGTATTCGTTGATTCTTTGTGGGAATATTATTCATTCTAGGAGCATCGCGGGACTTCACCAGGAACTCCTTGATCAAGTATCGCAACGGAATCAAACACTGCCATAGGAACGACCGATTCAAAAATCTGTGTTTGTGAGAAAAGCTTTTGTGTTCTTAAAGATATCTTTCACGAATTTCATATTATTCAAAAGTAACTTTCGCTTAATCATAATCTCGAATTTGGTTGAAATTGGGCTACTATATCATATAGCTGCCATAGGAACGACCGTTCCAAGGGTACGTTTTTTTTAGAAGAACGTTTTTATTTCTACAGATATCTTTACCAAATTCCGTATTGTTCAATTACATTTAAAGTTAAACTAGAGCACTAAATAGAAAGGTACACTCGACGCCATTTTGTTGACGACGAATAGAGAGTGGCAGGCATGTACACATGACAGTTCCCAGCTGTCAACATTAGCCCTGGCTGCTGTAGTCAATCTCCATTCGATGTCAACAAAATGGCCGCGCGAGCGTACTCTCCTTTTCAGAGCCTTGGCTAAACCACATTTCTAAGTTTGGTTGACATGGACCTATTATTTCATATACCTCTCATAGGAACAATGAAATTGGAACAAGTTTTATTACTAATTTTAAAGTTGTAAATGCACCATAAATCAAAATGAAGGTATGATACCCTTCACGCAAGGTGTGAAGGCTAGCTTGTTTTTTTTTTTTTTTGTTAATAAGAATTATAAACCAGTGGTGAACACAAAACTTGAATTATTCAGTTCCCAGCTATTGTCGCTATGTACTCGTATTCCTTTATTGTCAGATGTTTTGCATACTCGTACAGTATCATTGGAATGTATAATTAAATCTTCGTAATTATTGATAATGCGTTTGTAAACGCGCTCGTCTCAATAGTAAAGGAAAGCATAACAACAGTTCTTGGGAAGTGAATAATTGAAGTATTATTTATAATAATGCAGCATCATTGGGATAGATAGAATGCACAATTTATAATTAAATCTTTTTAATATCAAACACAATATAAAACAGTGGTTTGTCTGTAATAAGTTTAAAGCATTTATGATTCTTCTTCTTCTTTGGCTGCCTCTTCTAGTATCTTAAATGGAATATCAGAATTGCTATTATAGTCTTCGTTATCCGTAATAATTGACTCTAAAGCTTCAATGATCTCCGATGCATAGTCACTTTCTTAATCAAAAGTGTTTAGAGATGACGAAGCATTAAGACATGCTTGTCCATTATGCCCGGTTCCTATTATTCCAGTAACCAATCCAGTCCAGTAATCCAGTCCAGCGCTGGATTGCTACTGGAATAATGTGAACCGGCACTGGACAGCAATCCAATCCAGCAATCCAGTCCAGCAATCCAGTCCAGTGACTGAATTGTTGGTCTACTTTTTCATTCCAGCTCGCCCAGAAATCATTGTCACTATAGTTACCGAATCCACAACACACTCGCCGGACTACTGGACTGGAATCATGTAGACGATATGATCCAGTCCAGCACTGGACTGGGTTGCTGGACTGGATTACTGGACTGGAATAATGTGAATCGGGCATTATACTGGCCACACACTAACCAATATTTCAATTCTAATTTTCTTCGTCCACAGCTCCCGCCACAACTTTTTTTACAATTACAAAAGACCGTTTTTGATAAGTATTCTGGTACTGATGGCAATAATGTTGTAAAAGGCTCCAGGGTTTCATTTTTTAAAACCTAACCAAATTCAGTGGGTTCCAAGTTCTTTCCTAACCAAGCTTGGACCTGGTAATAAACCCTATATGTGTTCATTTTTAATCTAATGAAACTTAATCAATTTTTGTTTCTCAAATTAAATTATTGTACAATACTTATTATTCCATTGAAATTTTTATTTTTGTGACACTTGTTTTCATTCTGAACACCAACTTAGTGTATGCGGCTGTAGCTTAACTTAACAATGCACCAAACATTTTTGCTACTCGAAACAAGATCGTTTCAGGTTCAAGCCCCTCAACGGGACAAATATTTTTTATTCTCAAACTGCCTCTATTTAATTTTTCTAAGTGGTAACGTAGGGATAGAAGCACTCATCAGTTCTTGCCTCTTTGCGGCAATTCGTGTGGAGGACGACCACGAAAGTGCGAGAATTCTGTTAGTACAAGCCATGAAAGCGTGATTTTTTCTTGAAAACTCGATCGTGGAGGTCTAGATGGTATGAAGCACCTTATAAAATCACTAGAAGACTTGGAGAGAGGGTGGGAAGTGGAGATGGGTGCTTCTCCATCCTTTGAAACCACTAAGCTAGGCAAAATTAAATAGAAAGAATTTGAGAATAAAGAATATCTGTCCCATTGTGGTGCTTGAACGATCTTGTTTCGAGTAGCAAAAAATGTTCGGTGCGCTGCCGAGATAAGCTACAGACGCATACTAAGTTGGCGTGCAGAGTAAAACCAAGTGTTAGCGAAAATCAAATTTCACTGAAAAAAAAATAAATAATTAAATTTCTTCAATATTTTTAAAGTTTAAGCAATTTATATGACAGTTTCAAGTTGATTGCAAATGTATTTAGTGTTTATGAATCAAATGAGAGCATCCGTAAACCAAAATTGCCATCAGTTCAAAAAATATGTGTATATATATTATTTCTTATTTTTCAAATAATTAAATTGGCTATTTCCTTTAATAGGTTTAATTTCGAAGGACAGAGCTTATACTCGAGTAGTTTTTGGGTATTTCCAAATGCTTATTTTTCTATACTAAATCGAATGAGACAAGCCGTAGCTCTATACGACTACTAGTTTAAAGATATTGTTTTTTTAGGTTTTTTATGAATATCTTAATAATTAATTTCAAAGTTTAATGCTCTTATAATAATTTTAGGATGAACCTCATCCACCATTTGGACAAGTTTCGCTCAACTAGCTTTTTCCTTATATACATATTTCGCTAATATTACATACTCATTTGCCCTGACCCTCAGGGTTTGGTTAACGTAAACCAGTTTCGGACGACTCACGCTCCCAGCATGACGTGCATACGTGCTCCCATTTAACCACATACCTGCCACAAGTCGGGAGATGTTGTGGGCTATTATTACGCCTCGCATCGAAACCATTTGATGGATTTTACTGAAATTAGATAAGAACCTAGCCCTTACTAGTGTCCATCAATTAGGCAAGTTTGGATCAGCTACCTTATTCCGTTAGTTAGATATTTAGCTTGCAAAATTTTGCAGTTTAGTAGCTGTAATAAAATAAATAAATAACTAGCGTAACAGTCCAATTTAAACCATGGCCTCGAGATGAGTTAGCATCATCTCATATTCTAGATCGTGACGGTATTTCTTGTGCAGAAGTGTGTGATCAGCAACACGCTCAACCGAGTTATTTACCCCATAAATGGGTACTCATTTAATAGCTGAGTGGGCTCATAATCCGACACGTAAATTCCCTTTTTTATCGAAAACTACCGCATTCAGTAGGAATCGAACCGGGGCCCAGTGCTTAGAAGAACCACGTGCTAACCGTTGCGCCATCCGGACTACTAAGTGGTAGCTGTAATGGGTTGATGAATATTGCTAGAATTAAGTAGTAGCCTACTCTTCACTAACGGCCACCAATCATACAAGTTTTACTTAGCTAGCATCTTCCGTTATAGAAAGATTTTGCTAACAAAATTGTGCCGTTATATAACTGTAACTTTTGAACAAATTGATGGATTTGCGAAATTGAAAATAAGCCCCGTGCTTACTAACACCCACCAATTTGACAAATTTCACCCTTATAACTTATTCCGTTACCGATTTCTTTTAAAAATCAGGTTAAAACCCAGTTTTTTTTTGTTTTACCGTTAAATACCTTAAGACGTGTACACTTTCTGCTCTATATTTAAAACGTCAAAAGGAACGTGTATGCAAAAATTTAGTTATCTTATATTCCGATATTAAATCTCTATTTATCTGGATTAATGGTCACTTGACTTATGACTGGGCGAGTCACGAATAATGTGGTACCGTCATTATAGTATCCGCACAAATGGATTTACCCATTCCAGCGGAATCAGACTTTTTATCTTGAAGGAAGATGTCATAAGGTATTCACTTATGTGGTGTTTATGAAACGCCTGCTGCTTAAATCAAGCAGACCCGTGTCGTTTTAACGAGGATTCGTACTCGATGGATTTTTTTTCCATAAGTGTAACAAATATTAGACGATATTTACAGAGATTGCACGTACTAGACGTTAGTGGACTTCGCATCACATTCGCACTATAGAAGTTCACCAGCGTTAAACACGCAACTGTGTCCATTAGCCCAACTAACAACTTAAGAATTGTAGACAATAAAATATGAAATATTGAAAAATGACTTTTGAACCGATCACTAACCAATACTACTTTTCCAGCTAATTTAACCGTCTTGACTTGCTTGCCGACTATTACATTTTTAATTTGGGTAACTAATAAGATTACTAGGCCTAACAAAACTTTTTGTATACGAAGAAAAATGTTAACAACACGAACTAATTTTTTTTGTAGACTCATCACTAAATCTGAACTTCTGCTTGCACGGTTGACCAGTACGGACTTATCGCTAGAGCTAAACTGATTACGTGCGAAGTGAATGTAACTACTTTCAGTGTCTTCCCGCTTTAGAGAGAAGTACGAGTACATACACGCAACAATTCATCTATCGGCGTATTATTGCAATGAGGTTTGAAACGAGATTTTGCTTTTTTGTACGACTGACTGGAAATAGCAGATAGAGTATAGATATACTCGTAAAACTTACTTTTAGATACTGATATCTTACAGACTTACGAGTCTTTATTTAGAGTAACTTATTGAAGTGAAGTAGGCAATTTGAATGTTAATAGTGATAAAACAAAATATTAGTTACAATTTTAATTAAATTCAAACTCAAATATTTTAACCAATCCTATCTTAAGATCATTTAGATTAAAAGGTCAATTCACTGATAGCATAATTCATAATAGTCTAAAAGTGGTTTTTAGGTATTAGACCTTAGACTGACCATCAATAGACTACCCATTAGAGATTAGACCATGCATCAGACCAGCCATTAGACCACCTATTAGACCGTGCAATAGACCAGCCATTAGACGATGCATTAGACCGCGTATTATGCCATATTCACATACGCACCAGAAATCTAGATAGATTTGTAAATCCCAAAACCTGTTCACATAGCACCACCACTAAATTTAATTGACAATTGATTATGACATTTTGTAATGTCACTTTCTCGTGAAAGCGAATTCATTGTGAAGTGATTTGTGTTAAAAATGAACCAACAAGTGTTTGCCCTCGAGACTCACAGGCAGAATGCACAATTGTTATTATTAGATATAAGAACAGTGCGAAGTCTGAAGTAATAAACAAATATAGGCGTATACAACGACGTTATATGCATTGACGGTGTTAATGTACCAGCTTTAATCGTCGGTGATTCAGCATTTCGTTTCAGCAAAAATCTGATGAAACCTTATCCCTTTTCATCAGAAACTGCCATTGAAAAGGCATTTAATCTCTTCGTATCAAGAGTGAGAAGAATAGTCGAAAACGCGTTCGGGCACTTAAAAGCCCGATTCAGAAGGATTGGTCGGGGCATTGAAACCCAAATTGAAAATGCTCCGCTCATAATCCAGGCTTGCCGCGTTCTGCATAATTTCCTTAATGAGGAAACTGATGAAATAAATGCACGATGGCAGCAAGAGCAGCGCAGCCACGAAAACAACACAGACGAGAACAACCTCATCTAGAAGCGAATGTCAGCGACTACAATTCCGATGCCGAGGCAATTAGAAAGACAATAGCCAGTTTTGAATGTAAGCAATCATTTTTATTAAGCATTATTCTTTATGAAAATATTTAACATTTCTTTTTGGTAATTTTTGTTGTCATTAGCGATACTTTTGAGGACTTCCGTCCTTTCTTTTACGGTTCGTGCCATATTTTCTTCGATTTGTAAAATCCGCTTCTCAACAATTTTTGCCTCTTCCATATATTTGGTGATAGCTTCATTCGACTCTCTTGCATCATTCAAAATTTCTTTTTGAAACAAAGTTAAATTTTGTCTTTTTTTTAGACGGCACCAGATTTGATGTGGAAGATTCAGACTCAAACGGCGATGGCGGCAATGATGGTGCTTCTGAGGACGACCATTGTCGAGCTGCTGGCTGCGACTGAGCTGCTGCTGATGGCGCTCTTGTTGAAATTAAATCTTCTTCGCCGAGCAACATTTCGAAATCTTCATACTCGTATTGTGTCACGTTTGCATCTATAATAATAATTAATATATAAATTAAACGGTTGAATTCTTTGAATTGTTTTTTCCTACCTTCAATACTGTCTGTGGTTACCGTTTCGAGATTGTAAATGCGAAACTTTCCTAAAAAAAAGTACATAACCAAACGACTAAATACTCCAGTGAAAGTTCATTCTAGTCACGCCCCACGCCTTGAGGCGGCCGGACAGGCCTTTGAGGCGGCCGGATAGAATTCCTTGAGGAATTCCGGACAGGCCGCCTCAATGCGAACTGTCCCGCCGCATGAGTAGAATGGAGTTTCACTGGAGTTTATTTCAATAGACGAATGTATCTGAAGCTTGGCTATGGAATGTAAAATGCCCTACAAATCAATCCAATAGATAGATACTTTCATTCTATGATGATAAGATCGATTTCCAATTATCCATCCGACTCAAGGCGGCTTGCACATGCCATTGACGATCCGGAATTCCTCAAGGCCAGGCCTGATCAGTTTTTCCGGAGGAAAATTCCGGAACGTGTGTGGTGGAGGCCTGGCGGGAACGATTTTCCTTCCGGCCGCCTGAAAGGCCAATCTGACCGCCTGAAGGCGGCCTGAAACGACCATACACAATCCGGAATTCCTCAAGGCCGGGCCTGATCAGTTTTCCGGACAGGAATTCCGGATGGTGTATGTTCGCCTTTACTTTATATTGTAGTATGCGTTCAAAGCCAAGTAAAATGCATCAAAAAATTATAAATTTCACCGCTTTTTTTTATAACATGTCCCTTCCTGAATTGGTAGCTCAGTACTTTTTTATTCCGGCGACTGGTACCCTAGGGCGACCACAGAGTGAAAGCTGAAGCTGATATTTATGCTGGTTTTTGATTGCGAACACTCAGTGAAGAGAAACGTTTACGTGAAACGTGCTCATGGAGCTTTCCCTGCCCATGTTATCGCTAAAGCTCAAGATCGCATTCGTAATTGTCCAGTGATTTCATATATAAAATCCATTCATAAGACACATAAAAATTAACGAATACATCGGACAATTACGGATGTAATCTTCTGCAACATGGGGAGGGGAAGCTTCATGAGCACGTTTCATGTGAATGTTTCTCTTCGCAGAGTGTTCACAATCAAAACACCAGCATAAGCATCAGCTTCAGCTTTCACTCTGTGGTCGCCCTTATAGTGCGTAGGGGTATCAGTCCCATGTCTGCCTACTAACGTTTCGGGCTCGAATTCCGTGCATGACGACGTTCGTGGCTATGGATGTTTGTCTTGTCTTCCCCCTGTCAAGGAATAGAGATTATTGCCCCTATGGTACGGGGCGTAATAATAAGCATCTCCCGACTTGTCGCAGGTAGACGGCTGAATGGGGGAGCAGGAGGTGCATGCTGGCAACTACATTCTCCGAAACTAGTTTATGCTAAAGAAACGTCAGATAAAATTCATTTCATTCCAAATGCATTCTTCTAAAATATATCACTTTTTTTTGCAATGAGTTCGCCTAAACTACACTAGACCCGGATAATTATAATTATCGTTTTTTTATTCAAATTCAAAATATTTCGGGATGGATCCGGACCTCTGGCTGGACCCAACACTTGTTGGGTTAAGTTATATGGGCTGTTTTAAAAAATGAAAAGTACACTTAGATCGCCACTGGGTCCGTGTGATACCCCTGGACTTAGCAACCTGAGACCAATTCAATCGTCAAAGCCGTCATGCCGACCAATATTTCATCCCAACCATGATTTCCATGAAAGGGATTGAGTACAACAGCCTGGGTGGGGAGTACCTCTGTTTTCGTGCCTGTGTACAGATCATGTGCCGAGACTAGTGGAAATAACCCGTAATTTAAACTTGCAGAGTGAGTTATCCCCAAACAATACTGTCAAAAGCGAATTGAAATTGACTTTCCAAAGGATCCATAGGACTTGCTTCAGATCCGCTTCAATACAGAAACTGAAGCGGATCTGTAGCACATCTTACGGAAAACTGATGCAAATCGTACAGAAATCTGAAGCGGAACTAAAACTGATCTGAAAATTCACTATAAAGAATTCATAAATTTATATAACAATAAGAAGTCGAATCACGATTGACACAACAACGTTAGAAGTAGGTCATCGTCGTCCATGATATAGACGTCACAAAACCAAAAATTCCAACCATTAATTAAAGTTGATCCGACACGATGGCCATGACAAATGGTTTAGTCACCTCGAGACGAATTCACATTTTCATTTTCGAAGCATCCAACTAAACATCCGTCCACCCCCTTTTCGTAATAGAAAAACAACTTCTTTTACTCCCGAACATATTAATTCAGTGATTAATCTCTTTGCTTATCCGTCACGCTTGGCTACAAATACCGAGCATCCGACAATACTTTGATCCAGGAAAAAAAGGAAAACCAGCAGAGCTGTGTCATTAGATGACCAATCTAATGGCTAATCCTGATAACCGACAATCGAAGCACTCTGCACAACGATGTCGTTTTGGCATAGTCCTGGCAATTGAAAGGGATACAAACTAAACGGTCGACCGTCACTAATGGTAAGGAGTACAATTCAAGCAACTATTCGGATTATTTGTGGATACAGTGGACTAACATGAAATGCGTCTATCACGAAAAAGATTTTAGTAAATAATATTCATTACAACATCACTTTCAAGGGATTTTTTTTTAAGCCAATATAACTATATATTTGCATTTACCTCCTTATAATATCTGGCGTTAAGGAACAGGCCACTAAAGAAACCACAGAAACTAATTACCAATCATCCTTAACCTCTCCTGATTGGGCCTCCTCAAACCCCAAAATGCCAAAAATCATTTGAAAAAATTTCCGAATTACCCACTACGTCCATGACTGTAATTTGAACCAGGAGACAACCCTCCACCTCCATCGACATAATCACTGTCATTGGCATAGTCATTACATTCCAGTGTCTGTCAAATGGTATCGCTACACTTACTCTAATGAAAAATTCTAATTCACCGATAAGAGCATCAACGGTAACAACGCTTCGAAGATGACATTATGGACGAATAGGCCTTCTCATTGTCAAGACTATGGAATCTAAATCCGGACATTTTATTACTTTCTCCACTCCGACTTTCACCCAACAGTCATTGAGTGGCGAAGCGTATTATTGCCAACACCGGAGTACCTATAGCGTAAATAATTCCCTATCGAAATGAAAAGCAAAGAATAAGGACAAAATGAAAGAAAGCAATGGAATGTAGACATCTATACAATGCCCGAGTATGTCCGGGGGATGGGAGCAAGAATGCGGTCTAGAGGAATTAATTAATACATTTCTGTTCCAAGAGACGGATAGATATCCTCGTCCAGCCCAAGCTATTACGGTGAAATTTCCATGGCTCAGCTATATTTGAAGACGGCGTGTACTGTTTGACTCCTTGGTGTCAGATCTCAAATGACATCGGAAACCTCATCGCTCTCTCTTTCTATCATAATTTATTTCAGTCCGTATCTTTCGTTTAATATTTCCCCGATTTTGAAGTGATTCCACCGGGACTAAGTATTTTCGGTATGGTGTAGATTGTTAATACGCTAAGTGCAAGAATATTATCTGCGACGAAAGAAAGTACATACTTCAACTTTTTGCATTAGTCGTGTTCTTACTTTTTCTCAACAAAGGCCACTCGAAATAACGAGAATTCAAAAAAAGAAAAAAAGATGAGGGAGTTCTTTGCTGCGTTGATGATACGAATATTAGACCTCAGGATGTACGAACCTACATACCTACACATTTTAATTTCGTGCATTTTTTGCTATTGCCCAACAATTTCTTGGATTATCCATTCTTCAACCCCGTGGCCTTTTGAGCCGTTTTTCGAAAGACTTGTGCCAATGGTGACAGAAGTTTAATGATTACCAGGGTTGCACCTGTAGTATACAATTTGAGTACAATAGTCTGTAATGTTCTAAATTTCCAGAATGTTTCACATTGCTGGCAACTCATTAGTAAAAAGTAAAATTTAATTAACAAACGAAATCCACCTGGAAAATCAAACGTGTTCAAGATTTTTCAGCTCGATGGAAAATCACAACTGTCAGGCGTGAAACTGAAACTAAAAGGATCCTGAAAGTGTAACGATACTCGTAAACTTGAATTTGCTTTGAGTGAATTTAAATTTGCCTTCTTTTTAGTACTTCATTTATAAATACATCTACCATAAGAAGGGCCGAATGAGAAAAATTTCTAATACTCGTAGGTTAGTTCGTTTGAGAATCATTCCCAAAGGAGAAAGGATATTATGCAATTATGTACTAAGTGAAATGCTATATAACTTCAAACCCTACAACTCTTGCTTTGAGTCTACTTTACTTTGAAGAAAGTTATAAGGAAATGTGTGAAGCTTTTGTCTTTCGAGGCAACTGTGGGTGATAATGATTAATTTAAACCGCTTTTAACTAATGCTAAATACATACTACAGCAGGTCTTACCTTGTCTTCGTCTTAACATTGCCCTTTTATTTATTGTCCGTTGAATCATCGAATCTTCTATTTAGTTTTCCCCGGTCACTGAATCAGTGAACCCTATGGAGTCGCAAAGGATGTAGTTACTGATTATCCAAATCACATCTTTTGATTCGCCTCGCAGTAAGATATCGCATTCAGCATTGAATGACAGCGGATTCTACTCTTATGCTCCTTTGACATTATATGAGTTCGGTCGGACCAGCTAAAACCAAACCGACACAAATCCGAAAGAGGATTGGCGAAAAAAATACGATTTCAATTTAGACCCCACATCAGAAGGATCCGTCGGCCGATTCATCGGGCGACCAATCTTTACAAAATCGCAAACACAAGATACATATGCCTTGCAAATTATCAGGCCGTCACAATATCAGCCGATGGATTGTACGGCGATGTTCAGTGTACTCGTATGTGTGGGCTCTTACTAATAAATACGAGTATACCACCGCATAATACGAAGACGTAATTACGAAGTCTGATCAAAAAATAAAAAAACCGATTCAACCATACGTCGATGGATCGCTGCGGTGACGGGCAATTGGCAGCACTGCAACTGTCATAATCTTCCGTGTAAGTGACTATTTTTATACTCTAGATGAAATCTGAGAGTATTATAAGTTTGCCACAAAGTTTGTAACGCTAAGAAATAAGGCTCGCAGAAAAAAATGAATGATACAGAAGTTCATATTATCACTCGAATATCTCAAAACCGGATGTCCGTCTGTCCGTCTGTCCGTCCGTCCGTCCGTGACCTCTCTAGCTCGAGAACGCGTTGAGCTATGAAGTTCAAATTTTGCACACGTTATTTTTGACAAAAAATGAAGGCTAAGTTCGTGAACGGGCTAAATCGCTCCACCCCTTCTGCCCCCTGCCATACAAAATGACACATTTTTGAAAATTTACAATAATCAGATTTTCTCAGAAACTATAAAACATATTGCTTTGAAATTTTTAATATATCACTTTTATGATAATTATAACCTATGTTATAAAACTTATTGTAATCCTCACCCTCCTTCTACCCCCTCCCATACAAACTGCACTATTTCATGAAATACGTTAAGCCAATTTACTCAGTACGTATACAATTTATCGGGCTGAAATTTTGTACTTAACACTTAATTAACAATATCAGTTAGATTCAAAAAAATTAATCGATTACCCTTACTCCGTCTACCCCCTCCCATACAAAATGACACATTTTTGATAATTTACAATAATCAGATTTTCTCAGAAACTATAAAACATCTTGCTTTGAAATTTTGAATATATCACTTTTATGATAATTGTAACCTACATTATAAAATTTATTGTAATCCTCACCCTCCTTCTACCCCCTCCCATACAAACTGCACTATTTCATGAAATACGTTAAGCCAATTTACTCATTACCTATACAATTTATCGGGCTGAAATTTTGTACTTAACATTTAATTAACAATATCAGTTAGATTCAAAACCAGGTTCAAATTCATCTAGAGTATTGCATGATTGGGGTTTACCCCAATCGTAGTTCTTTTATGTTTTGTTAATTGCCTTGACGCTTCCAGGGCCATGGGTGCGTCAACATTTCTTGCATTTCTATACCTATGAATCGCTGCGGTGACGGGCAATTGGCAGCACTGCAACTGTCATAATCTTCCGTGTAAGTGACTGTTTTTTGTTAATTGCCTTGACCCCTCCAGGCGCATGGGTGCGTCAACATCTCTTGCATTTCTATACCTTGTTGACGTTTCGATAGTATATATAGTATGTATGTACTTTTTGGACGTACAGTTGCTAGCATACAGCTCCTATCCGCGCCGTTTTTATACAAGCTCGGAGCGCAGTGGGAATTCGATTAGTACTCACAGGCAGTTTTGGTTCGCGCCGAGGAACGAACCTCCATTCTTTAGATCGTAGAGCGGTGACCAAACCAACAAGGCCGCTGAGCGCGTGAAGTGACTGTTTGCAGATGGTTAATACTTCCTTTAGTTTTCGAGTCATTGTCATTTAAACGCGGCGTATTCAAGGTCAATGACGGATTTATTCAATTGCCCTAACCCCTTGTGGGGCATAGCGCGTCAACTGTTCCATGTGGCCCAGCAGTTGACGTTTCGTTGGCATAAACTGGTTTCGGAGAATGCAGTTGCCAGCATGCACCTCCTGCACATCCATGGCCACGAACGTCTTCGTGGGCGGGATTCGTACCCGAAACGCCGATAGTCAAACATGAGACTGAAGCCTCAACACACTGCGCTACCGGTCGCAGGGGTCCAGGTCTGAGGAGAAGGGAGGCCAAAAAGGTCAGTCATCCGACGTTTGAAACAAAACTTGCGAATTAACAAGGCTGAACGGCCAAGCGCATTGTCATTTCAAAGGAAGCATGACTTATCTCGCCACAAATATGATCCAATTTAGCGATTTTTTTCACTCAACCTTTTCAAAGCACCTTCGAAATACTGCCAGTTGGCGGTTTGAATTTAGGGTAGTAATTCAAAATGCACAAATCAAATGACATCGAAAAAACAATGAGAATCATCTTGATGGGGTATCGATACTGCCGTGTTTTTTAAGTAGAGATCCTTTGCCAACCCACGGTGATGACTGGACTCTTGTCTCGACGTCATACCTGATTCTTAACTCTCGTTCCATATGATAATCCGTAAACATTTTCCCTAATTTCACGTCAAATTTCACGTTGCATTGTTCCTCTCGTAAACAGGACATTACAAAAATCAGAAGAAGAAGCAGTGAAAGTAGGAATTTTACGACCGTCAGAAGACGATTCGATTCATTTCCGTCAAAATATTGCTGAGGAATCCAAAAGCAATCCTCGCATATTGTTCGCAATTAGCGATCAAGCCATAGAGCACAGAGCACTATTTGTATGTATTGTATATTTTTGATCGTTGCCTGCGATCGACGCAGAGTGGTGCCCAGCAACAGTCTGAACAGCTGATTTCCGTTGGCTGCGGCTTGGAGACATTTTTCACGTTCAGTGTTCAGTATAATGGGTGCATTATGCAAAAGTTTTAAATGAGGTTCGGTTTTGTGGAATCACGTGAGGACACAACCTCCATGATGAAGGTAATGATAACGGCCTAATCGTTGGCCGTTATCATTACCTTCTTCGGATGCAGTAGAAATCTTATCGTAAAGTTCAACATGCATCCCATCCCATACCGAAGCATTCATAAATAAACATGGAAGCCGCCAAATACCCGCACAGTCCACGTCCTCATTTGCAAGGCATACGCCTCTAGTGTGACGGATGGCCGATCATACCGAAGAGCAAACTGCGATACTGAGCCTCACATGGTCAAGACAACTTATCGATTTAGGATTTCCTATTCGCACTAGACGAGAGCCAGCACTCTAAGGCGAAATTCACACACACGACACCGCACTGCACGACTGCGTGAAATTTCAGTCGAGATACACAGCATCAAATGGGCGGATTCACACTCATCGCTCAGCATGCGATACGATCGACTATGCTATCGACTATTGTGTTTCAAGCAGTCGTGCAGCACGGTGTCGTGTGTGTGAATTTCGCCTTATAAGTTTTTGCTGTCAATAAGCTCTTGAACGACGCTATGGCGAACCAATGTACAACAGCTTCTGAAAAGGACGAGGGATACAAATTCCGGCGTGCGCGAAATGGCTGATTTGGCGAAGAATGTCAAAAATCATTAGACATGAAGAACGAGGTCTACAGATAATTTATTGTATGACCAACAAGGACCAAGAGAGAAAAATATAACTAACTACGGCGATTATCAAATGAAATCATAAGACGAGACAGTTTCTTTGAATACGAGCAACACAGTTTCTTTGAATAAGCAAGACAATAGCTCCCACGCTCTTTAACCTGACAGCTGAATAGGCCATCCAGGTGATGAGTTCGGAAACCATAGGTACGCTACTCTTTAAGCCACAAAAGTATTTAGGTTCGATAGCGATAGTGATTGAATCGCCTTTCTTAATAATTTCCCACAACTTTACTCCTTTACGCAATAATGCTTCATCTTTATTTATGGGGATACTCATAAATAAAGATAAATAAAATACATATTTGCTGAAAGCACACCAGCTCATCACGCTAGAATGCATCTGTTTGCACCTGATTCGAATAAGTACCAACTGTATGAGTCCTGATTGTGACTTGTATGCTAATTAGGCAATGATACAAAGCTGTTTGCATATTTCCTGTGAATTTGCATAGCTCTAACCCATACTAAATGATATTCAATTAAGAAGTCAACCGAGGTAGCGAGCTTTTAGATTTCTATCACCTTTCCCTCCAAATTGTGGTTTCCATGCCCGGTTTCCTCTGTTGTCAGGACCTTACAATAGTTTCACCCTCACAATGTTTCAGCGAATTAGAGACAGTGTATAATGTGAGAATTTCTTGTCACTTTACAGGAACCATTCCACGGTACGAATCCATACATCATTTTGATAACATATTGCAAGTTGTGGTACTGCATAGGAGGTGATAAGTTGGTCCTGTCTCGAAGTCTTTGAATTCAAAATTCTGTAGAGGAGCGAGAGTTTTGCATATGAATGTTCGTGTCGACAGGTTTCAAGTCCTTTTGAGTACGGTTGAGTAATGGTTGTGATTTTTGCGGAACTTTGTTTGGTTTTGACACAACAATTTATGCTTTGCTTACAATTACGGTTGGACGATGACTTGAGACGTATGGTAATTACTCATGCATGACATTCACCTTGTATGGGTATTTAAAAATAGGATATTTGGCAAATATCCTTAAAAAAGCCCAAGTAAAAGAACTGAAGGAAAGCACACACGCTCAAAAGTGTGTTGTTCAGCAAAAATTAATGATGCCAGTGAAGGAAAGGATTAAGTGATCCCAATGGGAAATTGAGACGGTGCAGTTTTCAATTCTCATGAACGTAACTTATTTTATACCACGTCCCTTCAAATTAACCACTTTTCGAATCAAAATAACAAATTTCTGAATCAAATAAATGGGTTTCTTCGAATAAAAAAAAGATTTCGCGAACGAAATTAATGGATTGTCAAATAAAATCGATATTTGCAATATTTGCGATTGGCTAAAAAAAATAGAATCTTCAGCAAGCCACTTTATCGAACTTTATCGAACTCACATAAAATTCCTCGAGAAGTGTTTTACTTTAGTGCTGTTTTATCCGCCTCTGCGGAAACATTTTTGTAAATCATTTAGCACCTTTAAATAATCGAATAAAAATTATATTCAGCTTAAAAATAATCTTTGCTACTTCCTTCTTGAGCGAAATAGGATTCTCTAGTGTTAAATTCACACTGCCTGCTATGCAATGCGATAATGATTTTTGAAAAACATAAAAAAGCGATGAAGAAAATGTTCAGGCGAACAGAGACTAAAGCCTATTTTACCAACAGCGTAACAAGCCGTTCATACCGTCTGCGATGCAAACTTTGCCTCGCGATTATAAGCTTGAATCATAAGCGACGAAAAAGTCTAGAATATACAATAGTAGTCTATATGGAAACTCGCGAAAAAAAATATAAATATAATACTTCTCCCTTACCGGTATAAAATTGGATCATGTCCATGTCTGTTTCACAATGACGATATTGGCTGCGTTCAGTATTTCAAGCGCTGCAATTATGATTGTGTAATTCAAAAATGTAGACTCATATAAACCATGTTGATTACTTTAACCCGTCCAGGGGCATGGGTGCGCCAACATCTCTAGCATTTCTATGCCTTGTTGACATTTCGATAGCATAACTACTTTTTGGACGTGCAGTTGCTCTCTCTCTATTGCTTTAACCCCTTGTGGGGCATAGCGCGTCAGCTGTTCCATGTGGCCCAGTTGACGTTTCTTGGCATAAACTGGTCGGAGAATGCAGTTGCCAACATGCACCTCCTGCACATCCATGTCCACGAACTTCGACGTGGACGGGACTCGAACCCGAAACGCCGGTAGTTAAACATGAGACTGATTCCTCAACACACTGCGCTACCGGTCGCCCTGCAGTTGCTAGCATACACCTTTTATCCGCTGCGTCTTTATACTGAGAAGCTCGGAGTAAAGTATGAGTTCTATTAGTACCCACAGGCAGCTTTTGTCCGCTCCGAGGATTGAACCTCCTTTCCCTACATCGTAGAGTGGTGTCCGAACGAGCACGGCCAATGAGGGCGTCAATGTAAGCCATGAATAGGGGAAATTAATCGAGAAAAATGGTGACTCATTTCTCCTATTTACGGTCGTCCATTTCGAGCAAAGCATAATTTTTCTCAAAGTTGCGTTATCTTTGCGTCAACTATGCGTCTGCATTGCGTCAACAATGAGTTAGCGTTGCGTCAATGATGCGTCTACGTTGCGTCAATGTTGAGTCTGCATTACGTCAGCATTGAGTCAGCGATGCATCAGCTTTGCGCCAGCGTTGCGTCAGCGATGCATCTGCGTTACGTTTTTCTCTATATCCTCAACAGTACTAAAGTGCATTAGTCTCATCACCCCCATTCAGAAAATACCCATATTTACTTGGTCTGGCGCCGCTTTGTTACGTTACAATGTTACGTTACGTTACGTTATTCATATCCCCAGCCATAATACATACAAATGTCACGAAAATTACCCGTATTTCTTGAAAATTTCTGAAGGAAAAATGTAAAACTTTGCATACTCATAATTACGGTAAAACTATTATGTGATTGATATGAAACTTGCTTGGTGCCTTGCCCATGATGTTGTTAATATATTAGCATTACATTAGGGGTTGAAGGCAGGACCAACTGAAATCATAAAAATAAACTTTTATTAACTTTTCTTTGAGTATGTCAAGATCGCTGTATATTTAACATCGTTATACTCATGATGTGCCTTCTTTCTGCAAATTCTCATAATAGTGACGCCCAGTCAGACAAGAATCGAAACTTGATCGATCCAGGATCGAAGACTGTCTAATAAGGAATCGATGACTTTATCCAGGACACGTCGGAGACATTTGTATGGGCATGGTCGCTTTTGCGATGCCGACAATGAGGACAGGAATCGATCCAAAATCGATGACGGTAGTCGATGGAGAATCGATGACTGGAGTCAACGGAGAATCGATACTGGGATCGAATTGTGATCGACGACTGTAGTTAACGTGGAATCGAATCCGGATCGATGACTGGAATCGAATCAGGACCGATAACTGTAGCCAACGAGAAATCGACACTAAGATCGGATTCGGTTCAATGACTGTATAAATGTGTAGAATCTATTTACGCCTGATACACAATTCGTCCAGAAACTAAAAGCGTCGTGAAATCTTTATGTATTGATTTCACGGCACTTTTAATTTAACGGCGGACTGTATTCCAGGCTTATAGAAAAAAAAACAACATTCCGTATTCCATAATATGACAACATGCGTCGCCAAATGGCAGATACTTTCAAATTAATTCAAATTCCAGGCTAATTGATTACCAGAATTGATATATCATCGAAAAAATTTGAATTTTTCCAGCTTCGAGGACAAACCGATGAATGGAATCGCTATAGGATCGAAGACTTTTCGATTCCACTGGGATCGGAGACAAATGTCTTGCTGGGATATTTGACCTCACAGAACATCAGCTGATTTATTTTTGTTGTGTCACAAGGAGGATCATATTTTCGAAAACAATTTATTAATTACGGTGGGGTGACACATCAGCTGTCAGATCAGGTACAATTGGGCAACATTTCTAAACCAATATATACATAAACAAATTCGATTTCGTAGAATGTTCGATTGGCATTTGGACGGGTTTGGATAAATTTTGCTCGAAATTTGAGCACTTCATGTGCCAATCGAAATCTACATAACTCTAACTACTCGGAAAATACACATCATAGTTTATACCATTTAGGGCCTGCTTCTCTCCATCTTTCTTAAACTGCCGATTAACTAACCGGTACACTCTTTCGAAGCGCCCAAGCCAAAGAGTATGCAACGCATCGCAACACTCAAAATATTACAGCTGTAGCAAAATCAGCTGTTTTTCTTGGCGGAATTCTTCCGTCTATACCATTCTATGTATTCAAGGAATGTACCGTCTCTCAGCATTCATTTGCGGCTGAATTCGTTTAAAATCCTCTTCCGCTCAGAACTCTGCACAAGAATTTCCACTGGGAGCAGTGGATATATACCCAAGAACGATATCTCCACGAAATGTTGGCTCATTTCAAATGGAATTAACAATCAACGTTGAAACGTTGATAAATGATCTGCTGAATTTATTCCGGCAATTCGGTATATGTAGTGAAAGTGTGTTTTCATCCATGTTCCTCTTTTCGTTCCTTCTGCATAATGACTTATCCTATCGCATCTGAAATTTTTGTGTTTAATTAGAGATTAGCGCCGAGGGAAAATTTTCCGGCACTTTTTATTTCTGGTACCACCATCGCTATGCTCCATTCAGCTTTGTTAAACTTTCGCATACAAAACCTAACCCTTTTCTATTTAAACGGATTTCAGGCGAAACAAAAGATTTCCGAAAAAGATAAATGATTCTCCAGATATGAACAACAGGCATATTAGAATACTCGTTTCTCGGATTGATTTTTTTCCGGGGATATATCCTTTTAATATTGTACGAGTGGTCCATGTCAAAGGGAGGCGACTTTTACCATCTTGTTGATTTGGTCGATTGTAAGTTGACTTTTTCTATACTCTTTCGGCTAGCTTGTATTTTCAAAAGGACTGAAACGTCCTGAATAGAAAAAAAACGGGAATAATATGTAAGACAAATATAAATGCGAAAATCAAGATAGCATGTCGGAAAACAAGATCTATTATATAGCCCAAGAAGAATTTGGGAATAATAATACTACGAGGATGACAATGGTCGGAAATCATTTTTCATCTACTTCTTTCGTAGCCCGAACTATTTATTTTCTTTCGGTCGTTTCTCATTCATGGATAAGTCAATTGGCAGAGGGTTGGTTTTTTCCTGGGGTGAGAGACTACAAAAATTAGGTCAAGTAAATAAATCCTATAGGGTCGGTGTGGTCAGGCAGTTCAGGGCGCATTAGTTGAATATTTTCTTTTAATTAATTGCTGAATCTTGGTCGGATGTTTTATTAGGTGTGAAAGGTAATTACTGAGAGATGATTTATTGAATATTGACCGAAAAAGGATATATTCAAGGAATATTGCACTCAGGAGACTCAAATGTAAGATGTTATTAAATGAATATTTTTTTATATCCTCATAGTTCAGTACACGTAATGTTAGGGAAAAATTGCAATCTGGCAGGATTTTTTTACCATTTCGATCCCTCAAAAGCAGCAACAACAAAGGCAGTAAATTTTTTTATAGGGTTTGAAAGTGAGCGAAATTACGTTTTCGCGATTTTCGCCAAAACTATCCATTTTTCAACAAAAACTATAATTACCAAATTTGTAGCTTGCACAATTTACTACGAAAATGATTTTATGACAAGCCGTTCAAAATGGAAGTAATAAGCGCACTCCATACATGATGTTATACAACAGTGTACAAAAGAGGTATTAGGTGCGCTTTTTTGTACAGAGCAGAGTAGAGCAGAATACGCGGCAAAAAATGCTATAGAGCAGATCAGAGTAGCGAAGACGAAAACCAGGCATGTTTTTGCTGGGATTGTGTCTTGGTTTAGTTTAGCATTCAAACGTAAACTCAAATTTCAAGAGGAAACTTCAATTCTTAGTACAGATACAATTTGAAAAATTTTCCTTTAGCGCAGAAATTTCCAAAGGGGGGGATTTCAAACTTCTTAGACTATGCTAATTATTTTTCGAAAATTTCCTATTCAATGGTAAAAATGAAAATTTATATTTTTAGCGCCGAGAATTTGCCATAAAATATGGCTGGAATCTACAATATATGCGCAAATCTGCGGTTGCAATTACCATTCCATAATAATTCCATTAAGGCCCGCATCAATTGTAGCAACGTGGATCTGCTTATATAAATTCCAGCCATTGTTTATAGCAAATTCTCTGTGTTAAAAATAGAAAGTGCAAGTGGGAAATTTTCCAAAAATGATGAGCGCAATTTGACTGGTTTCACTTTTCTGAAGGTTTTTTGTTAATTGTGGATCTTGCAGTCAGAGTTGGACTTAATCAAATTGACATGTTAAGCTCGACATACAGGACAAGCATTTTGGTCACGTCACGAGCATGAATCGAACCACCTCAAAGTCAATAGAACAGTGGAAATGAGGAGTTTTTTTTATTAACTTCGACGTATTTCGATGCATGTTTGGAATAAAAATGCTTGTCATGTGTGTCGAGCTTTAATTATGAAATCATAATCGTTATCGTTTGTCATTTCTCTCACCGGTTTCAAGAAAATTTCCGCGTAGCAGTTTCAGTATCCAGAATGACTGTTTAAAAAAACAAATTCGTACGATTCAAAACAACGTCAACCACCCATTTCAGTATCGACACTACTCAACCATGCATGTATTTCTAACCACTATTGTGTGTGACGGAATAAACATACGGCGAGGAATGTTGTTCCAATACATGAATACCGTATTTTATTTTATTTATTTAATTTTTTAAATGCAGCTCTAACAAGCACCTATTAGAAATAAACAGTTAAAAAATGTTGTGGCTATTTTTGTCGAAATTAATTTCAAACCCCTTCGATATTGCTCGCGTACTATTCAATATTTTGGAAAACTGATCAAAATGTTGTATTAAGTTTTGCTAATGAAGGCTTGCTGAAGGCTTTTCGAATAAAATCCCATACAAATTGACAATAAATAGGAAACACAGGTTGAAAAAAAGCACAGCGAATTGGCTAAAGACCAGTTTGCACGATCCAAGTGGACTACTACTTGTGCCGAACACGAAGTCAACTTGGTCCAAGTAAGTTTACACGATTGGTACGTGGGCCAAGTGGGCTGACTTCAAAGTAGACTCTGAACAAATTTCGAAGTTGACTGATATCCAGAAAGACGGCAAAAGTTGATTAAAAGTCGAGTTTTTAATACATGTCTGCAAATGCAACTGATACTTGGCTCCAATAAACAAACAAACTTCATTCGTTCATATCCAAGTGCTACATGGATCCAAATAAAGTTCACCACTATCCTACTCAACTTGGATGTCTCCTCAATGTGGACTTGGATGAACTGTTGGTATGATCCAAGTAGCGCCCAAGTGTTTCTCAAATATGTTTGATGCAAGTGCATCATTAAATTTGATTGTATCTCTTTGTTTAATTTTTAATTTTAATATTATAATATCATTACGCATTTGGTCTAGTTTGGGTGCGTCGCTTCAGTAGTTTCGATTGAAATATGATATAACGTATAAAGAACGCTCATTTATTCAAATGCGAAAATTACTCAAAAGCTTGACCCATTTCATTTAAGTATAGTAGCACAAGTTAAATTACAATATTAGGGGCGACCGGTAGCGCAGTGTGTTGAGGCATCAGTCTCAAGTTTGTCTACCGGCGTTTCGAATTCGAGTCCCGTCAAAGACTACGTTCGTGGCCGTGGACGCGCTATGCCCCACAAGGGGTTAGGACAGTTGAGAGACAAGTTAAATTCGTAGAAAAATTTTTTCCACTAAACAAATGTTCAAATTTATTATTAAGTATTTATTACCAGATTTATTTCCATGGAACAGTTTCCACGGTTGTACATATTACATATTCTGTGTACGAAAATCCCAATGGAAGGGGTTTGAACCCCAAAACTCCTCCCGTGCGCACGGGCCTGATATAATTAGACAAAACGAACATTTTATTGACAGGAAATGAATTGTGAGTACTTCCCAAACCCAAACTGTTAACCTGCCAAAAATTTCGACACGTGCACCGCCTGCTTTTCAAAACGTGAAAATACTAACGGAGCAGAATTCTTGCACTAACTTTCAATCCAGAGCAGCTCAGATCAAATTGTTGGTGTAATTGTATGGTGTTAACCTGCTCTGCCCTGTATGGCTATTAAAAAAACGAGCCTATTGTATGTTACGGTGCATCGTGGCCGATTTTCTTGAAAAAGAAAATATAAACGGTTGAAACGGAACGTTAATGCTCTTCCTTACGACGCATGAGAAAATAGTTGATTAGATATTGGCAAAAACAAATTTCTTAAAAAACGACTGCGGGGACAAAAAATCTAAACATCATTTTATTTATCATAAAGTCTGTGTCCCGCATTACTTATATCTTTTTGGAAGTATAATAAATTACCTAAAATTTAATGTAAAAGTCAGCTTCACACGTCTAGGAACAGACATAGAATAGAATGCACAGATGGCAGAATTCTACCGAGAAAGTCGCTGATTTTGCCATAATTTAAGCTTTGATATGCGTTTCACACTCTTTGGCTTGGTAATTTAACGGGCGTATGAGAAAATGGAAATTTTTAACGGGCAGTTAACGAGCAGTTTAACAGAACATTGAGAAAACAGGCCCTATAGTATGTTTCACCTCTTCACTTCTCACTCCCATGTCAAGAGCACATTGACATGACACCGATTTATTAAGGTTTTGGTTCAATCAAAACCCTAACAACAAATGAGCATCTCAAATAAATATGATATGCACGACCGGATTAAGCACAAATCATAAAACATTAAATTGCGAATATCCGAAATTAATGTTTATGGACTTAACACACTTCCCCCGGCAAGCACAGAATAAATATTTACCAATTTATTAATATTCAATAAAGTTCATTAATTGCATTTCAAAACTGTCGGCGAGTGTATCTACCAGATATTGCATATCTAATTTTCCACCTCTGACAGGAATTGAACAATTTTAACTCATAATGAAAATCGAAACGGGAAAATATCAATTTGTGTACACACAGATTGAGTTTAACAGTCCAAAACGAAAATTTCATATACGCAAAATTTACTTCCGCCAACTAAAACTTTCCGTCCGGTACTCTGGAGGGTATTGCCAATAAGTTATGCGCTAAATACAAACAAGGGCGAATGCAACGTAAATGCATTCGCAAACAAATCGGAAAATGCATATTTCATGCAGAAATGTAATTGAGATCTTAATCATGCAATTGTCGGGTTTCGGGTTTCATTCGACGGAGTATGATTGCAAAATTTTCGAAGAGAACGACAGGGTGCAGGACGGGCTTCCTTATTGACGTATGTACATTGGAGTTTGCATTTCGTGGATCGGGTTACAGTTTACAACAGTGGTACATTTTTGAATTTGTTTTTATATAAAATTTTCGATAATAATAAAATAATGATAAATAACTCTTCGTCTTTAAAAGAGACAAAATGAACTCAACTGGGAAGGATTCACGTATGTTATGTATCCAATTCGGGATAACTTATTCTCATCGGATATATGTAAAGTGAATCTACCTACGGCACTATTTCTCGTGCCTCACTGTACCAAGTTCAAGTACGTACTGCACTGAGTAATGTTGATTGCAGTTGATTTATGGTTTCACAAGACTAGCTAATTGGGCCGGCGAGTTTATGACGATTACCGAATAGGTTTCAAATTGCACTTCATGTTTTGCTTCCGTTTCCTAAAAGGATGCGTTATGCACAAAATAAACACTCAGCAAATATTCACTCTATTGACTTTTCTTGCTGCCGATAATGAGGCTTCCGTCCATTGCCTGTAATTAAGAAACATACACGAGTACATACTAGCCTCAAGTGCATTTGGCTACCTGTACGAGATATAAAGCACTAAAATAAGATACTGAGGTAGTCCCCAATCATACAACATCAGATCAACCTCTAATTATCTTATACACGGTATTCTTTTGATGCAAAAACGCTCACCACTTTTGAATTCATTTTGAAATATTTAGAAGGACAATTTTCACAGAAGGACCTCCATTAGTGACCACGATAATTACTCCCCAGCCAACAACTTATGCACAACCACTCCAAGATTTGTTTGAAAATTGCAGTGGCATCGAAGCCGTTGAAACAAACAATGGAAGGACATGCACGTCTGTACGAAACCCATTTAATTGAACTCAGGTTTTGCAATTAATTTAACAATGAGTCTCAATATACGAGGAGACTTGAACAATTGCAAAAGGCATTTCTTTGTCTCCATGATGAAAAATACGCTGGACGGGAAGTTGTTACTGAATAGAGAGTGGAAGCACTACCCACTTTGAAAGCCATTGCTAAGAATTTAAAAGAAAAGGTACATAATACATGGCTTATACGGTTTTATATCTAGGATCTACCCAGAATGCCATTCACAGTAATTTTCATTGTTTGGAAACAAAGTCGTTAAATTAGCCAAATTTTTATGAAATTAAAAAAAAAATCATTTCGGCACGAGCCATTTGAATGGTATATCGAACGAAATGGGGCAAATATAAAATACTGTTGTATGTACGAAGTACGTCACTCTTACGACACACACTGTACTAAGCTCTAACATAGTCTCGATCCATCCATGACAAGTACTAGCTGATTCTCGAGCCATCTGGAGTCTGGAACCTTCTCGAAACAGTTCCAACTATAAAAGGCAGATGTCACCGGGAGAGACAAGTAGTAATACTCGACACTCAGTGGAAGTCGGATCGTTATAAAGTATCCGCTCGGAAGTCGAAGATTCGTTATTGTTACCCGCCGGTAACTAATAGTTGGAGCTAGTTTTGACTTTGGTTGTTAGTTACGCGTGTGTAGTTCGTTTAGTAAATAAAGTGTGTGTGTTTTTGAATCGTAGTGTTTTCATTATTCAGCACAAGAATATCTAACGAACCTGGTTTCGCTCATCAGAGGAAACATAACAATAATATATAAACATATATATGTGTATGTAATTAATGATCCTGTACAACCTTATTCCGTCAGAGAACAGTTATTTTTTCTCTATTCTAGACTATACTAAAACCCATAATTAATAGAAAAGAATAAGCTGACTCAGCACCAGGATATATACTGACAGTACTCTATCGTAATGAATGGCTGGGAAGCTGGCGGCCGTTTGGTTACGTTTTATAAGTACCAAGGCTAGAACTTTCACGATCATTTCTTTGTAATGCAGGAATACGAAAATGAGAAGTCTGGCAAGCCTCCGGGGTGGGTTTGGTCATAGAGGGTTAAAATTTGAAAAAAAAAATTTAAAATTATGTCATTTTATCAACTTTGCCGCGGAGGTGCATGCTGGCAACTGCATTCTCTGAAACTAGTTTATGCCAACGAAACGTCAACTGGGCCACATGGAACAGTTGACGCGCTATGCCCCACAAGGGGTTAGCGCAATTGAGTTTAATTGTGAAAGATACTAATTATCCAGGATATTTTCTATTTTTGTAGTGGGGTCCAGAGAAGATTCTACCGAAAGTGCTCGTAGATACGAGGTGGACTTTCGGTAGGATCTCGGAAAAGCTACAAAGAAAGGACCTTTCAAGCTTTTTTTAAATATTTTGATAACGGTTAACCGCAGCGTAAAATATTCTAAAACAAGATGAAAGATCACCAAGAAACTTTTAGAAACCTAATAATAATCTTTTTCGTGTCTCAAACAGTTTTCAAGGTAATCACTAGAAAACACAAAATAAAAAAAAAAAAACTTTTTTGGTTTTTGGAAACTATTTGGAAAACGGTTAATCAACTACCTCTAATATTAGAACACACAGCCAAGTAAAAGTAAAAAGACGCAACGGCTCCAACCGAAAATGTTTTTGCTAACGAAACATCAACAAGGCATTTCGCCCTTCTCCCACTGGAGGGGCTAAAGCAATTCTAGTCGTAGTAGCTAGAGCATTCGGCGAGCGTCTCAACGTGTAGTTAAGGGGTGTCACACTGGTGACACTTTCAGAAAATCGATTTTTGTTTTTTTTTTTCGTCTTTATCAACAGTTTATACTTTTAAGAATATCCTGTCAAAATTTCAAGGCCGTATCTCTAATACTCCCCGAATGGCAGCCTCCTAAACAGCAACCGCTCGTAGGTATAAAATGTTCCATCTGCCTGGAGGCGGAGCTTGGACGTGTTGTTACCTGAATCTTCCGGCATCATAAACGGTGCTAAGCGGGGGCACTATTTAAGCTAGAAATATATCTACAGGGCCATTTGAAAACAGCGTTGTCATTTAAAAGGTATTCTGGAGTCGTTCAACACAGTTCGTTAGTTAAATCTTTAACGCGTTCTTCTCGAAATGAGATTTTTCAAATTTGCTGACATTATAATTCAAGGAGCAACTATCCGATTGATTTGAAACTTGTACTGAGTACTATTGAATATATCTACTCTACAATGACGTAGGATATTTTTGATTGGATTAAAATTGACGATTTGGCATTGAAAAAACAACCATTTGATAGGCAAGAAAACATACTTTTTTTCATACCTACGCCATTTTGTTAGATTTTGATATTTTTCGAAAATCCTACGTCATTGTACAGGAAATACCTTCCAATGTAACAGCATTTTTCCTTTTTTGGTTTTAGCTACTCAATCGGCCGGAGTCATGGCAGGGGCAGCAGTGGAGGAACTTTTTATTGAGGCTTCTGAATCCAACGCATTAGTCTCTTGGATTCCAATACTTTTCTATGAAAAAATTATGTAATATAGGCCAAATATGTACTCAATTTTTTGAAACATTTAATTTAGTACTTTTCTTCCAAAAAATTCCCGAAAACCACCCAAGTTTTCAGCGTTCACATTTGTATAGCCCCTTAAACATTATCTAAATTATCTGTAAAATTTTCTGTGAAATCAATCAAGTGGCTTTTGCGTTTATCGGCGACACACAAACGAACAATAAGTTTTTTATAGCTAATAGCACGGAAAAATTGTCAATCTATAATTAAATTTAAAAATTATTCTTTAACAATTCTTTCCAAACGAAAAAAAAATCTGCAATCGAAATTCGACTAGAGAATCTCAACTCTAGTAAGACTTATTATGAGCGTATCACTCTAGTAGAGTTGCTGCCGGTTTCGCAATGTGCGGTTAAAGTTGAACGTAACGGTAAACGCTAATCGCTGCTTATCCTATAGTTAAAAAATTAACGACTCGATAAACAAACAAGTGATACCGGCAGCTAAAATTTGGCACTTATAGTAGAACTGTTTACGTTACGTGTAACCACATTACCAATTTGATTGAAATCGGCGACCGGTAGCGCAATGTGTCGAGGCATCAGTCTCATGTTTAACTATCGGTGTTTCGGGTTCGAATCCCTTCCACGACGACGTTCGTGGCCATGGATATGCAGGAGGTGCATGATGGCAACTGCATTCTCCGAAACCAGTTTATGCCGTCGAAACGTCAACTGGGCCACATAAAACAGTTGACGCGCTATGCCCCACAAGGGGTTAGGGCAATTGAGAGAGAGGCCTACTATTTCATATACCTCTCATAGGAACAGTGAAATCGAAACAAATTTTACTACTAATTTCAAAGTGGCGAATGCACCGTAAATCAAAATGAAGGTATGATACCCTTCGGCAGGTCAGAGGCTAGGTTCTTATTTCTAATCGTCAGGCCAGGAGTTAGGTTTAAATTTTTATACATTGCTAAACAAATCAAGTTTTTTATTTAAATAGGTTCTCGTCAATGAAACAGTTATTTCATTATTTTTTCATACTGCAAAATTTTCTAAGTTGCAAGAGTAGGTACTTTGTATTCTTACACTCTACTAATGATATTTTCTCTTTTTGAAGATGGGTTTTTAGGGTTCGGTTATTATCCTAATAATAAAGGAATCACAAATTCCAGCCGCAAAGAATCATAAAATATAGTTAAGAAAATCACTACTTAATGCCATCGCATTAAACCACTTAAACGAATGTAATGTTTACAACAAGTCTCCTCAAAACAAATCCCCAAAAATTCAATGTGGTACAAATTTCAGTTTCACAGAGAGAAAAAAGGGGATTTTATCATGCTTGAAAATTCCACTTGAACCCTCGTGCACCCTTAAAAACGTTCTTCATTTCATCAATGGACGACCACAACACGATGAGGATGCTGTTGATGATGATGTTGACGACGACGATACCAAAAATCTTAGGATCAACAAAAATTCTTTTCTTCTGTTCTTGTCCAATTTTTTCCTTTTTTTCTCTCTCTCTCTCATTGCGCCTTGATTTTATTTTGCCCCATACGTACGTATATACTCGTACATACTTTGAGACTCGATGGGAAATGAATTTTGTGGGATGATTTCAGGGAACCTGTAGTAAGACTACCATCGTCCTTTAGGTCGTTGCATTAATTTCAATGTATAGGACGTCGATGGGTTGATTCTACTCGAGCAGTCATAGAGGAGCCACCACTCAGGCCGTTAAGGACTTTCCCGTTAAGTACCCGTCCGTCGTACTGGACAATGGTTGTGGAGTGTTGAACAGACAAAAGAGAAAATTCCGCGTCTGAATCATTCACTCGTTGGCGAAATTGTTTGAAAACATGTTCAAGAGCTGTTTCGTACCTTTTTCATTTTTTTTCTCTCTGGCATTTTATTTACATTTTTAAGGGTGAAAGCCTTTTACCGACAACAGCATCAAGAAGAGAAGTACTTGGCCTCCCTAATTTGCTGACGCCTGCATTATAGAGAACAAAAGATAAACACCACGGTGAAATCATTAATTCCTCACTTAACCGGACAGGATTCGATAGTCTACTTGGACAGATTGGTAATAGCTTAGCAATATACCTATAGATTAATATGTGGGTGGTGTACTCGCAGTTAAGACAGATTTTCAAGAGGCCTTAAAAAGAAAGTGACGCCACAACGGCCACTAGGCCTATTACCGAAACCGTACTCATGAAGAAGTGTGTAATTGTGACGCCACCCGACACGGAAACAGAAGCGGATTTGCATCAATCCTAGGTCTTTTCTACTATACGATCCGATTCAAATTTGCCTCCGAATGGCTTGCGATTTGCTTTTAACCCGATATCGTTCCAAATTTTCCTCCAATTTGATTGCAATCTACATTCAATCTAATTCCGGACAGCTTTCTATGAACTTTCGATTTCCTTCAAATATGATTACAATTTGGGTCCAATCCGATTTCCACCTGATATTGATTCCATGGTTGTATTTTACTAGTCCGGATGGCGCAACGGCTAGCACGTTCGCCTTCTACAAACTGGGCCCCGGTTCGATTCCTACTGAATGCGGTAGTTTCGATAAAAAAAGGGGATTTACGTGTTCGACTATGAGCCCACTCAGCTGTTAAATGAGTACCCATTTATGGGGTAAATAACTCGGTTGAGCGTGTTGCTGATCACACACCTCTGTACAAGACCGTCACGATCTAGAAAATGAGATGATGCTAGCTCATCTCGAGGCCATGGTTCAAATTGGACTATTGCGACAGTTATTTATTTTTTTATTTATTTTACTTTAATTTCACTGGCGTTGTGTTAACTGCCTTGGCCCCTCCAGGAGCATGGGCGCGTCACTGGCATAGGGAACATTTGAAGTCATTAAGAAATCAATTAAGTAACGTTGAGATTACAATCAAGTATATGAACGGTGACCCTCATTTTGTTCGAAGCCGAGTTGCAAAAAACTAAACATTCCAATAATACTCGTAATATACGCTTGGGGCGATTTGTTCGAAACTAGAAGAACTGCGGTCTTGCCTAGCAACATCTCATCACGAAATAATAAATTTAACTAAAACCTGGTTGAAACCACATATTTCCTCTTGAACTGGAATTTAATAATCACAAAATATTTGGACTCGATCGTAACGAGCACACATCAGATAAACAAAAAGGTGGCGCTGTATAACTAAACCACGCATTAGATCACCCATTAAACCACGCATTATACCGCCCATTAGACCACGCATTAGGCCACCTAGTAGACCACGTTTTAGACCGTCCATTAGCCCACGCATTAGACCACCCATTAGACTACGCGTTAGACCGCTCATTAGACCACGCATTAGACTACCCATTAGACCACGCATTCGACCACCCATTAGACATCGTATCAGAGTAGGTATTCGTTTTCAATAATTATATCCTATACCTTATAACAGAGACAAAATTGTTTTTTTATCACAACGAGTAGATTACGTACATATAGCATCTATCTATTTAAATCCATAGCTATCCATTTTCGTTATTAAACACTATGCGCTCGTACTGTACTGCTGGATACGACAAAAGCAACTAAAATTGGGGTTTTAAACACATACCTGGACACCTAGGAAGTGCATTAGTAGGCGCCAAGGACGCAGACATAATATACAACATTAAAACATTGAAGTCAAATTTATCACTTATGCTGCCTACCAAACAGTGTAGTATAAATGAAATGTGAAATAAGTACAATATTTTCAAAAATAATATAATATATGTAATTGTTTCGATCAACGCGGTTGACGCTCATTAAATCGTAGTTGGTGAATGCAATTTGGAATAGTGTTTATTTTTAAGTTAGGTAAAAATCGGATTGAACTGTGTCGTTTTAATTTTCTTTTAAACATTTCGTACGATGTTATAGTAGGTAACTCCGTGGATAGTGAGTTCAAAAGTATTGTTAAATGTACGAAGTACGTCTCTCTTACGACACACACTGTACTAAGCTCCATCATAGTCTCGAATTATCCATGACAAGTACCAAGTGATTCTCAAGCCATCTGGAGTCTAGAACCTCCTCGAAACAATTCCAGCTATAAAAGGTAGATGTCACCGGGAGCGACAAGTAGTCGTAATCGAGAGTTCATCCGTGACAGTATCCGCTCAGAAGCGGAAAAGAGGATAGTCGTTATCCGCCGTTAACAAATAGTTCGAGCTAGTTGGTTGTTAGTTACGCGTGTGTAGTTCGTTTAGTAAATAAAGTGTGTGTGATTCTCAATCGAAGTTTTTGCATTATTCAGCACAAGAATATCTAATGAACCCGGCTTCGGTCAGAGGAAACATTGCAGTATAATTGATGATCCAATTTGGTCGGTTAGAATTCTTTGAGTACTACCTCAAGGCGTTCTACAGTTTTCGGCATTTTGATAACTATAGCTGGGTACTCCTCTATTCAACGTTAGAGTGTTCGATGTTTTAGCTCTGTTATTAACAATCTTCCAAATTGCTTTTAGTTGTTACGCCTTGAGAGCATTTTATACAAAAACAGGATACGAATATGTGTGAGGTTATAAACATATGTACGTATAGTATAATCTGAAAGTGCATAACCCGATTGAAATGATAGGAAAACTAACATGCAAAAATCAGATTAGACGCAAATTCCAAATATATCTGACGAAAATCGAAAGCTCTTCGGAATTGAATTCGATGTAAATCGCAAATAAATCGCAAAGAAATCTGAAACGAAATCGGATCGGAATCAAATTATATCGTCTAAAAGCATCTTTAATCATAATTTGAAATATGATACTTTCCCATTTTTTATACTCTAGATTCAAAACCAATCAATCGTTGCCAAGATTTTTATATCAATTCATTACATTTATAAATCAGCAATATCCAGTCGAGATTATTCAAAATGTCATTCAAAGGAAAAAAGTCTTATTCCAACGATTCAATAAATTCTAAAAACTCCAGGGATATTATAAACAAAACGGTGACTCTTCCATTTTGATGAAATTCACAATGAAATGCATTTTACCTGCGCTTATTCAACCCATCCTTACAGTCAGTTAATAGCAGAACTATACAATCGAGCAAAGACAACTATTCCATTTTCATTCTGTCCACCGAAACGGACGATGTGCCATCCATCTTGAAGGAATTCATCGTCCAAACAAAAAGTCAAAAGCGTCCGTTTGTGGTTCCCATTGTTCTGGAAGATATTACACAAGAAATTTCATTAGAGAAAGGTCTTCCACGTTTTTCACTCGTCTAACCTCCACCTATACAACAGGTGATGCGAAAAACCAAGTTAATTTTCTTAACGACATTTTACAGAGATAAGAAAAACTAAATCGACAGGAACACAAGATGATATGCAGAGTTCGAGCAAGATATCCATGTCCTATCAGTTAAGTCCCGAAGAAATTTTGCGCAGAATTAAAATCCAAATAGATAAATGTATTGCGGACAATGATGCTTTCCTTGCTGAATTAGAAGCTATAGAAAAGACAGATATTTTGGAATACTGGAAAAACAACTTAGATGCGACAAGGGATTTTCAAATGGAAAATGGTTACGATGCGAATAGCAGTGAAAGAAAGAAACCCGCAGAAAGCAAGTCAGGATCTAAAAGGAAGACGAAGAGTATTACCGAGAAGGCGATATCAACCAGTAGTTTCAAAAAGGATGGAACAAATCACACAAAAAATTATGAAAAGTTAGCTGGATTTGAAAGTGACATATGTCAACTGAAACCATTACCATCAATTCAACTTATCGAACATCAATTTTCACAAATTGCTGGGCGTTTTAAGATAGCCAACAAGGTAAATGCCGGTTTGTATTATTTTTACTTATTTGTGTAAATGTGTAATATGTACATCACCATAAGCTTAACATTGGCTGCGTTCCTAAAAAAAAATCGCTGAGTCAGCGCGTCACCGTTGCTGACCAGCACATTGTGATTATTTTCGTGTTTTAGAAACGGCATACCGTCTGTCTCATTTTTCAAATGCCATGTTCAGTTTGGCATTTGACAGAGAACTCGAAATTTCTTGCTTTGATGAGTTCCAGGTGACACAAGAAATGGTAACAACTTTGTTTCCCACAATAACTTTTAATAATTACGTTTAAAACACGACCATACACAACACAACCGAGGTTAGAATCGGAGTTTGACAATTGTCGCAAATGTCAAATATTGCGCTAAGCCAAAAAGCGAGAAGTACAAGTAGCCGTTAGATGGGTAAAGCGATCTTTCAAGCGAAAAAGTTAAAACCTTCCGGTGTGGTTGCACAGGGGACTTCTTCCAATAGAGCTGCTTGTAAAAAGCAGTTGAACGAATCAAGCAAAGCTTCTCGGTGTTTACAAGAAAGAAATACGGAAAGCTTCGCAGAAGGATATCCATGAGCAACATTTGCTGCATCATTTGTTGCTCATGGAAATCCCTCTGCGAACGCATTGAGGGATCTAGACCTCCAGACTTCGAAAAACACTATCGACTAAACCTTCTGATTACAGTTATTTACTGAAGCAGGGTGGGTACTGGACAGCCTCTGGTCATTGTAGGACTGATACGCTCGCCCAAAGGAGAGATCAGTAGCAACACCGTCATACCAATTTCCTTGTTAAGATCGAAAATAAAATCGGCTGTGGTCAGGGAATCCAACCTTAGTGGAGTATTGGCATTACATTAAGTCTACTCCTTCGTTAGTCTTAGTATAGTATATATCTCAACAGAATCTGGAAGCGAGAGCAAGTTACCTTCCCATTGAATACGTGATGGGATCAGGATGGTAAGGTTCTTGTTAAATAACTATTTGGAGGAGGTGAAGTTCAAGTTTCTGGAGTATCTAGGTTATTTAGAACAGCCGCGTGCCCAGTGCCTGATGTATTCTATGTGTTCACTATAAATGTCCAAAGGAAGCAGGCAGAGCAACATGTTCAAAGGGTGTTCACGACGATGTTCGTGGCCATGAATATTTGTGTTGTCTTCCCCCTGTGGTGCGGGGCGTAATAATAAGCCACAGATCCTCCTGACTTGTCGCAGGGAGCAACAGGTGCATACTGGCAACTGCATTCTTCGAAACTAGTTTACTAGCCCACGAAACATCAACTGGGCTACATGCAACAGTTGACGCGCTATGCCTACAAGGGGTTGGGGCAATTAAGTAAAGCTGCAGGTGGAGTGGTTCTAAGAGCCCCACAAATAGCCACACTGGGCAATCTTTGCACCTTTCCTACCAAATAACAGTTGATCTCCGTCATCAGAGCAGTTCACCATACAACTATCCCATCTATTAGACTGATACGCAGAACAGCCAATTCAGCACTTTCGGCAGAATACCCCATTTCCTGACTGGCTCTCTCACAGGAGTATAGTGATAGTGGCCTTATTAACTTAACCCAGTGTTCCTGCACCAATGCAATGTCTTCACCACTGTGAGCCAGACAGAATAGAAGTGCCGTAGAAGCTGTTTTTGAATGATGGAGATTTATCAACATAACCTTTCATTATTACATATCACAGTAACGTCGAGATTTCCTTCGACATCCGATTCGAATGAGTCTTCCACCGATGCGGCCGCAGATGTACGTCCCAAGGCCTCTAAATTAGATGAAAGGGAAGCAGCACCTTCATCTGAGTAAAACCTTTTCAGCCCATGCGATAACTGACTCTCAGTATCTCCATTTTGGTTCTGGACCGCAGAAGAAAAAGTCGGTGCGAAATCTTTGATTCGCTCTTGATTTTCATTTTTTTTTTTGCACTTTTAAATGACCGCCCTTAACGGCCTATCTAGTTTCACCACTCTCCAGTTGTGAGTACGGAGGTCTTGATTAGTCACTGTATGAGGTACAAAATTTCGCTGGTATTTTCCTTCCAGATAACTCTGATTGAAAACTGAGAAGGAATAATCGAGAATTGCGTAAAGAAATAGGCTATGCATTTAGTTTGCACTCCTATCCTACTAGCTTGGACATAAGATCTCCAAAGATATAGTTAAATTACTGGCACTTTAGTCCAGTCAGAATTACTAAAATTTTATTAAAAACTACATGTCGCCCGCGATTAATATATCTATCCACAATACCATTTTGACCATTTTGGATATTTTTCACGGTCACTAACCCTGGGGGATTGGCTTTGAAAGCGCCAGTGAATTAACCGTATGTTGACAGCGTATTAACAGTATGTTAACAATGCATTAACAGTATGTTAACAGTTAATTAACAGTTGATTAATATTATTTTAGCAGTTCATTAGCGAGGTAGAGTGACGTGTGAAGTATCAGTGCAATAAAGACTACAGTAGATTTGCTAAGTATTTTCCCTAGCAACTCATTGAATATAATTATAGACAGGAAATTATATTTAAGCAAATAGATCGTAAGAAATAGTTGAGTTGCTGAGTATCACCCGACCACATGTAGTCCAGATCTCAGCAATTCAATAAAACCATAAGGATAAAGATAAATCTTTTAATTGTTAACTCATTCATGGTTTTCATGAATACGAAATATTAAGCTACACATTTTAGGTTATGTATATTCACTACACAGCTACTAAGAATTTGCAATATGGACCAAGTCTATAGCCTGCGCAGTGACATAATGAATATTTGTACAAATTTTCACGTCATTCTGTCCACCGGTTTAGAGAGTATAAGCGTTCGTACTCGTACACACACATTCACTTTTATAGACATACTCGTAGAAGAAAAAGATTATCTTCACTATGAAATCAGTGTACACACATTTATTAATAAATCTTTTTTTTTTTTCAGAAATATATTAAAGATTATCCTGAAGAAGGGCCTATTCTTTACATCGTTGTTGTTGGTTTCGTTTCTCTGGAGTTTTGCTTAAATCTTATAAGGTAAATTGCTTGATGATGTGATTGCTGATTGTGAGTAAAAATCAGCAGAGAAGTACCTATTTAGGCTTCGATATATTGTTTCCTTCAGCAAAGTTATTCGCATTACCGCCACGTATGTTAATGGTAGATTACCATTTTTTTTCCATTTAGAGAAAAGTACCCAGTTGATGCCGTAATATCCTTATATCTGAAAGATAGTTCATTTCCATCAATCAGTGAACGTCTTTTCAGCCGTGATGAAACTAAAGCAACCTGCTTATTTAACATGCAACTTCCACGTCTAAGCAAGTGTAACGCAACTCTTAATGGTGGACGAATTTATGAGGAGATGTGCTGGCTGCTCTATGATATAGAGATGAAAAAACGTCAATATTTGACCTTTCTTGCTAACTTAAAAGAAATTGACATTAGTATGGAAAATGATTGCCATGAGAACCAAGAAATTATAGAGAAAACCGATATTTCTATCAATGCTTCAGACAATATATTGATACCGATTTATTTAGACGATTTACTCAACACTATTGCCAGAAACGTTCGGAATTCTCATGAAAACCATTCGGATCCTTCGGAACAAAGCTTCCAAACTGATGATAATAAAATACCCTTAATCGAGGTTGGCGCAAAAACCATAGTGGAGTTTAAAAACGATATTCTAAAAGAATTTCTTTCCCTCCACAATTTAAATGAGCCTATTTATTTAAAATGCATGGAACAACTCAAAAATTGTGAAATCCTTTCAAGCCTCTGGTGCCATATCGACCGAGTGAGAAACTGTCATCAAACGTTCGTCTTCAAAAACCATGTTTAAGTTAAAATCCACAACATCATTTTGTCAGTCCAATGAAATCGCCTATTTTGAAATTTTGTCCAAGGATGCATTGATTCAGCGCTTGGAACATGCATGCAAATGCTACGATCACTATGCGATTGATTATTCTGAAGAGAAGGACGAAATCGATATGCGTTTTTACAACCAACCAGAACAATACGCAGAGAAAACTAGAAAAATTCACATTCCAACCAAAGTATGTTTTCGCGATTATTGCAAGTATGTTGCGGACGATATAAAAGAATGGACTAAGCAGCAACAAACTGACTATGAGAAACAAGCTAAGTCCTACAGAGGTTTAACTAAAATTGAAATAGACGCTTCCGCTTTCGTCCTCAACTTCTCGTTGAAAATGTCGGAGGCTATTTCCATAGAAAAAGTTCCGTCAAATGAAAATCAAGGATCATTTCAGACAAATCAAGTGAGGTGTCTTGCTAAGTTTTATCAATGATGTTTTAGTTTTTCAAACTATTGTTGTTGTTTCTGTAGAAACGTCTGCTAGGTTAAAGGGTTTTGGCAGCCATTGAACGTTGCTGATCAACGGGTCGCTCCGTTGTGTAGAACCGGCTGTCGTGGGAGCGTCAATCAAACCGTCGTTCGTATTTCTTTCATGTTATCAGAAATAATGAAATAATGTATCTTATTCTGGGCTTCATATTATTACGTCATCAGAGTGCAATTAGTGCTTCTTGTTAATCGTTACATGTGAGAGTATTGAACATGTATTGAAGAGAGGCAGACACAATCCATACTGTTTCGTACAAATTATATTTAATAGCCAACTTTCTCCATTCCCTCGTTTCAAATTAACTGACTGAGGCCCGTTCTCTCTATGTCCGGTTAAACTGCCAGTTAGCTATCCGGGACACTAAATTTAATCTTAGCGCATGCAACGCTCAAAATATGATGATGCAGTCCACAGCGCAGCTAATGTAGTAGAAAGTCAGCTGATTTTCTTGGCGGAATTCTGCCACCTGTTCAATTCTATTCTACATCTGTGCCACCTCTCAGCAGCTGAGTTGGTTTCAGATCCATTTCCTACGAATGAATATCCAGAACTCTGCTCCTTGTGACCAGTTTAATTGTCTCATTTGAATGTGCAAACGTAAACAGTTCTAGCTGTCAAAATCTCAGCAGTACGTATCAGCAGTTTGGAATTATTGTCCGATAAATTCTTAACCGGAGGATGAGCGCCGGTTAGCGTTTATCTACAGGATAACATTTTACCAGACATTGAGAAAACGGCCCTAAAAGTTTCAATTTATTTTGGCTATTTACAATATTTTCTTCTGTCAGTCTGTGCTCCATCGGTTGCGTATTGATAGAAAATCACTACAAATTATTGGACTGCTGGGGGAAGATTTTTGTAGTATGTGTAATATGTCTTAGTATGTAAACGGGTACCAAAAATCATGGCTTATTTCCGTTCTTTACATAATCTCCATATTCTCAACGTTACATGATCAAAAAACAAAATGTTTATGTTTTTGTTTTGGGGGATTTTTGCTAGAAGTAAATTAAATAGCGTTAAATTGCACTCCGCACTGCTCAAAATTTCAAAATTCGATTCAGTAGCGTAGTCAAAATTGATAGTCGACAAATAACAATTTTTTAGGCTTAACCCTCTAACCGGCAAGCGTTCCTGTAGGAACGCATCACCAAAATCAAATTTCCTTGTCAGGTAGAAACATTTACATGTGATCCTGAGTTAGAGTCTAGCGACAACACTTCAGGTAGCACATGTGTCAAAAGACGAACGCAATCTGGCGTTTCGTTAGTCATTTATGATTAGTTTTGTGTCCGGTTTCGAGTCGTGAGGACGAAAAATTTTTTTTTCCGTTACATAATTTTCAAAGTTGATAAAAACATTGTTATAACAGTTCAAATTCATCAGCACATTTTCTCTGCAGTATATAAACGTTTTTTAAGTGAAAAGTGCCATCGTTTAGTGATTTGGTTGATTTTAACGCAGTGCAGGTGAGTAATTGTGATGCGGTCCTATAGGAACGCTTGCCGTTTCACGCTATATTTTTTCCGTTTTGCTGTTTTCTCATTGTTTCTATTTTTCCCCACCTTTTCCGTAGAAATGAGTAATAGAAGGCGAAATACATTTAAATTGTGTGAATTGAGTGAGAAGGAGGTGTTGGACCTCTTGAATTCTGTGGAATCAAACGAAGATGCAAGAAGTCCAAGACTCAATTTTTTTGTAGTAAATGCCGCCTGCATTTGTGTATCACAGTAGCGAAAAATTGTTTTAATGCTTATCATAGCCGAAACCAATCTACTTGCTCTTAGAATAATCTATTTTAACCTTTCATGTATCTTTTATCGTAATAAATCCTGTTATTCAGCATAAAATACCATATTCTTACCTGTCTGTTTTTTTACACTCAACCTGGCAAGCGTTCCTGTAGGAACGGATTCGTTTTTTCTACCTGGCGACTTAGTGCGCAGGTATTTATGTTTGAAAATCGGAAGATATGTTTCCTAGACTCCGATTTATGATTTAAAAAAAATTCCAATGAAAAATATTTGCCTGTTCAGTTCCGCCCGTTAGAGGGTTAAGGGAAAAAAAGACTATCAGCTTTTATTTTTAGAGTAAGATAGCCACGACTAAACCTTTGATGATAGATGGGTCGTCGCCAATAAAAAAAACCACAAGCACTGCGACAATAAGTCTATTGTGCTACGTATGACTCAACCTTTACTGCAACTTTCTACCTGGTGTAGTTTTTTAGCTATTGCGTTGTTATTAAAGTAATGTCGGCAATTTTACAAAGTATAAAATGCCGATGATTGCACAACACTAGTCGCAATAATTGGGGTCGTTACAAATTTTTCATATTTTCCATTAATTGGTACATTGTTGCAAAATTCAAGTTTTCCAATTCCCCCCACCACCGCGGATGCCGCCATCTTGAAAAAATCGTATAATTGTTGGGCTTGTCCCATCTTTTGTTTCAAAATATGTATAGGTATATCCTAAATTAGTCTGACAAATAACTTCTTTTTTAAACTAGATTAAATTATCTACAATTTGAGACTTAAATGAATCTTCTGGTTGTTAAGTTGCCGAGATAGAGCCATTAAGGCCAAAATCTCTGCAAAGACGTTTTTGCATGTTTACTCACAACCACATTAAAACTTAGCTGAATTGAAAAATATTGGCCTCGTTAGACTTGAAATAAAATTATCTCCAACTTTTACGTCAGAGTATTTCCATTTTCAGCATCCGTTTCAAGGATCTGCGAGCTGGAAAAGTGATTTTGACTATACTACTAAATCAAATTTTAACTTTGAACAACTCATTGGACGTAGAATTTACTTCTAAAGGTTTTTAATTCCGAGGTGACATTTAAAATTATGAAAAATTTCGTTACGCAAAATGACGTCGTTCGGGTTCGGTTAAACGAGGTTTTACTGTGTGAGGTCACGAACCACCTAACTATCTATTCCAGCTCACCAAATATACTTCTGCAAAATTTGCCGACAATCGCCTCAGTGGTTTAAAAGTTTTTGCACGACAAACATACAAAAATATTCTTCACTTTTATATTAGATAAAATGGACTTATCACCAACAACACCATTGGCGAAGAGAACAACACCACCAAGTCCCAATTTTTTAGGCCAGTTCCTCATCGCAAGTGGAGCTAAAAGTTAGTACCAAAACTAAAATAACTAAACCGAAACGTGACATCGTCGTGAGCTAGATGGATTTAGTTAAACCACGAAGATAGTCCCGCGATATAAACGTAGTGAATGATGTGGAGATTTTTTTTCTTTAAATGAATGATGTTAGTGCTGACAGAACGAAAAATTTTCGTGCGAACACAACTTTTGACAGTTTTTGTTTGAGATTTCGCACGAAAAGCCGACCTTAGTACTTTGCTTAAGCAATAAACAAATCCACGGGAAATCAATCTTCTCTACAACCCATCGGCATTATCACTGGCACTACTAGTACATTTTTATACCCTTCACTGATGTGATAGGGTACATTAACTTTGTCATGAAGTTTGCAACGCACAGAAGGAAGCGTCTCCGACCATACAAACCATATATGTTCTTGGTCAGTATGATGAGACGAGTCGATTAAGCTTTGTCCGTCTGTCTGTCTGTCCGTCTGTCCGTCTGGCTCTACGCAAACTAGTCCCTCAGTTTTAAAGCTATCGAGTTGAAATTTCGTACAAAGCCTTCTTTCTATTGCACGCTGTAAATATGTCGGAACCAACGGAATCGGACCACTACGTCATATAGCTGTCATAGGAACGACCGGTCCAAAAATTCGTCTTAGTGAGAAAAACTTTTTTATTTCTAAAGAAATCTATCTTAAATTTTGCACAAAACCTTCTTTCTATTGCGTGCTGTAAATATGTCGGAGTCAATGGAATCGGATCACTACGTCATATAGCTGCCATAGGAACGACCGGTGCAAAAATTAGTCTTTGTAAGAAAAACTTTTTCATTTCTAAAGATATCTTTTGCAAAATTCACAATAATTAATAATATTATTAGCTAAATTACATTTTTGAGTTTAGTTGAAATCGGACTACTCTATCATATAGCTGTCATAGGAACGACCGTTCCAAAATCAAATTTTTGTTAGAAAAACTTTTTTATTTCTGAATATATCTTTACGGAATTTAAAATTATTCAATCATATTAACTACCAAACCACGTTATCAAATTTGGTTGAAATCGGCTTACTATTTCACACACCTCTCATAGGAACAGTGAAATCGGAACATGTTTTACTACTAATTTCAAAGTAGCAAATGCTCCATAAGTCACAACGAAGGTATGATACCGAAGGCTAGCTTGTTTTCGAACGTTTTGTTGTATCATCATTCATTCATTCAACTTTCTTGAATTTCCGGATTCCCAGTAACAACAATTTTGCTTAAACTCGTTATTGCTTATGAAACTTTCAGACGGTCCTATTCCACAAAACACTATTTTCAAGCCTAAATTTACTAGGTGTCCTAAATTTGATTAAACACTTTTATTTAATATGCTAATATTGCCTACCGCAGAACATTCAAGCCAAATCACAAGTGTCAATGGAAAGTACTACTGACGATGATAAACCTAAAATGGAACATCCCTTCATCGGCTACAACTTAAGCGACACTTGGTTCGAAGTTACATCAACAGATGCAAAACTTCGCACTTTCGAAAGATTCGTAGATATTCACAAAGAGTGCTTTCCAACTGGAGAATCTTTTATACGCATTGACTTCGACATTCATGGCAACCATCTTTTCTTCAGTCGTTCATATCCAGCGTCAAACGATTTTCCAACCATGAGGATTCAATGTAACAACGGTTCACTAATACAATTTCAAATAACACCGACGTCGGTTAAAAAGAGCCAACGTTTCAAAGAAATGACGGATTTCACAATCGTGGAAACGACTGGAGATCCAGAAAATACGTCAGATCCTGATGGAAACTCTACCACTGTATATTTCCCAATAAACATCACATGGCCAACTGGGTTGAAGATCAAAACTATTCATGATACCCAAACTGGAAAAGTAATTTATGTAGAACAAGTACCAAACGGTATGGAAAACTCCGAAGTAAAGCGATTGTACTACACTAATGGGATGGTTGCAGTCTACCACAAGGATGGACATGTAAATGTATTAACCCCGTCGGGGACAACATATGAAGCAACGAAATATGGTGGAAACAACATCGAAAGTTTCAACGATTTTCGGTTGAAATCAGAAGTCCAGAATACTCGTAATATAGAGCCCGGGAAATATAAGAATGAAATTAACGTTTTCGAAAAATTGAAAGCAGATTTTGTCCAATCCCGCTACAATTTTGTTACACCAGATGGAAATGCGACTGAAATACTCTCTGGAAATTTAGTATGTACCTATATAAAGTGAAATCTTTATCTTTTGTGCGTCTGTATAAATTCTGCGGCAAGAAAAAACTATTGGTTTCGCTTCTTCAAATCAGATTTTAAGCGTATATTTTAGCAGAAAAATAATTTCAATTTTACAATTGCAATTCCTTAATATACCACACAGACTAAAATTGCATTACGCGTTTAAACTACCTATATCACAATGTTCAAAAGTCATTAAGCCACTCAAAATATGTTATTACTAATACACACAGTAATCATAGAGTCTTAACACTGTTATTTGGAATTCTTTTGCAGTCGATGAGAGTCATACCAGTATCAATCGATAGCTTATGGTTTCGTTAACAACAAATCAATTTTAAAATAATAAATTGCTTTAAAAAGCAAAGTCATAAAGGTGGTTTCAATAATTATTATTTTAAAATTCATGGACTTTGCGGATTTAAAACTTTTATCGTTTTTCTAAAATAACATAAAACACAAATCAATTTGTTTAAGATCAACGCTGACCGCGAGATTACCAAAAAAAAACGTCAAAAATTCGGCTTCACCAACTTTTACTCGTTATTTATCGAACATTTACCACTCAATCGAAAAAATTATCTATTTTTAACGGAGAATAAAGTGAATGTTTAAAACTATTCTTAGATTCATAAACGTGATAATAAACACCATATAGAATGGCACGATTACGCTCTTGGCGAATGGTACTCCATGATCGAGGAAGGAATCAAAACGCGGCTGGTTGATGATAAATACGAAGTCTATTATCCCAATGGAACAATGATCACAACCTTCTTGGATGATTACATTTTGGCGAATCCGGTGACTAAAGGTATGCATACAATATACAGTGACTCAACTTTTTGCCCCCGCATGTCTACATTAAAAAAAAAAAAACAAATGCCTGCAGTTTTTTAAATGACAATATACTCGTACAATGACTCGACTTTTTGGCAACGCATGTCTACATAAAAATAAAAGAAATATCTGTAGTTTTTAAATGACAGTTTTCAAATTAAAGATTTAAAGCAAAAGATAACAAAAAAAAATTTTAAATTTAACAGCAAACAATAGGCTCGAAAAACTTAAGCAATTTGAAGAAAGGTTAAATGATCAATTAGTTGACCTTAACTAAAGTAATAATTTAATACTTCCTATACGCAATTGCCCTAACCCCTTGTGGGACATAGCGCGTCAACTGTTCCATGTGGCACAGTTGACGTTTCGTTGACATAAATTGGTTTCGGAGAATGCAGTTGCCAGCATGCACCTCCTGCACATCCATGGCCACGAACGTCGTCGTGGACGGGACTCGAACCCGAAACGCCGGTAGTCAAACATGAGACTGAAGCCTCAACACACTGCGCTACCGGTCGCCCCCTTTGACAGTCAAAACAGTTTTTTTTAAATGGTTTTATATATACCAAAATCTAATTAACAATAATCTTTAAAAGATACTGAATCCTTCACAAACGTTGAATTTTCGGAAGATTACGGAGCCAGTTCCAGTGCAATAAGGATTACTGAAAGTGTTATATCCAAGGTTTGATTAGACTCCGTCAGCTACAGCTATTCAATTCACACAATATTTCTCCAACAGCTCGTAGACGAAACACTTTTATCGAGAGACTCATACGTCGCCATCAACCGCTCGTACCTCATTCAACATGAAAACTTCGCCAGCATTCTCTTCGACAAGGATCAGATAAAAATTGCCTGTCCGCACGAGATGGATTTCATCCTGCAGAATAATAAGGTTGAAATAAACATTAAAAACGAATTCTCTATTAACTGCAGTCCCTACGAGTGCACCGTTCGCAAATGCAATGACACGGATCAGGACAAGTAAGCCATATAATACGTAACGTATACCATCATCAACTATTATAATGCAACTCCAAATCCTTTATAAATTTTAATACAATTCACTGCCAGCTAAGAAGATAGTGCACATTGTAAGATACAATTTATGTGGAAAAAATTTGATTTCCCCATTGAGCCATGAAAAAGGATATAACCATAGTGTGGAGAATATTGTCACAATAGAAGACGCGGTTTGACGATATCTGAATAAATTTTTAATAAAAACATCTTATCACACGGCGAATTGTGGGGGAGATGTTAAATGTTTATGAGTAGTTCTGAGGAGTTTCTTACGGAAAACTTTAAGTAAAGTTTGTTAATTTCAAAAAATTTCAATCTATTACACATACATATATTGAACATGTTGGAAATATGTACTAATAATACCCGTCTTTCAAATGTCGTCTTCCTTCATCATGAGTATTTTATTCGTGTAGTCTGGATGGCGCACAGTTAGCACGTTAGCCTTCTATGCATTGGGCCTCGGTTCGATTCCTGCTGATTGCGGTAATCTTCGATAAAAAAGTGGTTTTACGTGTCGGACTATGAGCACACTCAACTGTTAAATTAATACCCATTTGGGGTAAATAAGTCGGTTGAGAGTGTTGCTGATCAGGATCACACACCTCTAAACAAAACACACCGTCACGATCTAGTAAATGAGATGACGCTAATTCATGTCGAGGCCTTGGTCCAAAATTGGACTGTTGCGCCAGTTATTTATTTTAAGGGTTTTGTATTGTAGTAAAAACAAAACCCATATGAAATCGGTCAAATGTCTGTCTGTCCGTCTGTCCATGAAATATCTCATGAACCACTGAAGCTACATACATATATGCAATTTTGTGGGAATATGTAGAATTATTACAATTCGCCGATTCGTTGTAATAGGCTGACTTTAAGGGGAGGTCCCCATAGAGGGGAAATTATGGTCAAAATTTTTTTTTCATCTGGTATAGGCAAGTGGGGTATCATGAGAAAGGTAACACCGACTACATTCATCATCATCATCATCGTGGCGCAACAGCCCGACGTCGGGCCTTGGCCGCCTGGATCATTGTCCTCCAATTATCTCGGTCACGTGACCGCGTCCTCCAATTTTGGGAGCCCAGCAGCTGCGCGGCGTCCACACCTACTGAGCTCTCCCAACGAGATCTCGGTCGTCCTCGCAGTCTCGCTCCGTTGACTCGTTCTGCATTCATTACTCTCTTAGGCATGCGATCATCGTCCATTCTTTGTACATGCCCTGCCCATTGAAGTCGTTGTAGTTTGACGATTTTCGAGACTTGCAGTTCATCGTATATTTCATGCAACTCATGGTTGTACCGGATGCGCCATCCATCTCGATCGCAAACAGCCCCGAAAATTCGCCGTAGAACCTTACGTTCAAAAGTGTCTAGCATGTTTTCGGAGGCTTGAGTTAGGGTCCATGCTTCGCAGCCATAGCATAGCACTGGTCGTATAATGGTTTTGTACACGCGGAGCTTCGTGTTTCTGTGCACATGTTTCGATTTCATTATGGGGAGAACCGAGAAAAAAGTCTTATTAGCTAACTGTATCCGTCGCTTGATTTCGCCAGTTTCGTTGGCGTCCCTTGACAGGTTGCAACCCAGGTAGATGAAGTTGTTCACGAACTCGATGTTGAGGTCCCCCACATTGATGCTCGGTTGTGCAGGTGTCCTTGTCACCGATTGCATCATTATTTTAGTTTTACCCTCGTTAATACGTAATCCAACTTCCTTTGCAGCGGTATGGAGCGTATGCAGAAGTTCTTCTGCGTCAGCCAATTTTCGGGACATGATGTTGATGTCGTCGGCGTACGCTGCTAATTGTGTCGACTTGATGAGTAGCGTCTTGCTCTTGTCCATATTGATGGCCCGAACAACGTATTCCAATGCTATGTTGAAGAGCGTCGGTGCCAGTCCATCGCCCTGTTTCAAACCAGTGCGTGTTTCAAATAGATCCGTAAGTCTATTCTGGATCCTGACTTGTGGGACGGAGTTGGTCATCGTCATCTTTGTCAGTCGCACTAATTTTGCTGGTATACCAAATTGCAGCATGATGTTGTACAGTACTCCACGATCGATACTGTCGTATGCCTGCTTGAAGTCGACAAAGATTTGGTATACGTTTACGTTGTATTCCCAGCACCTCTGGAGTATCAGTTTGACTGAGAAGAGCTGATCGGTTGTGGAGCGACCAGGTCTGAAACCGCTTTGATATTCGCCAATGACTCGTTCTGCATACGGTTTTATTCTATTTTCCAGAATTTTCGTCCAAATTTTATAGGACGTACAAACTAGTGAGATGCCCCTGTAATTCTCACACCGCAGTTTATCTCCCTTTTTGTGAATTGGACAGATGATGCTTCTGCGCCAATCGTCTGGGATCTCCTCGTTCTCCCATATTCGCAGGAGTAATTGATGTATGGCATCAACTAGACTCATTCCACCGAATTTTAGCAGTTCAGCTGGAATCTCGTCAGTGCCCGGCGCTTTATTTCGTTTTAGTGACCGCAAGGCGAGATCAACTTCCTCTATTGTCGGGGGTTGAATGGGTGGGCCTCGATCAACAATATCGTCGAGAGCTTCTTGTGTGGGGATGTTAGATGGTCGGTTTAGAAGCTCTTCAAAATAAGAGGCCCATCGTTTGTTAATGCCATCGGTGTCGCTGATTATGTTTCCATCCATGTCCTTACAAAGGTTAGTCCTGGGTTGGTAGCCATTCTTAATTGTATTTATTAGTTTGTACGCTTGTAGAATAATTAGACGTAAGAAACGTAAATACTTTGACGAGCAGTTGCTGAACATAAACGAAAACTTAGCTAATAGGAACACCAGCCTATTTGCTAAGTTTTCGTTTATGTTCAGCAACTGCTCGTCAAAGTATTTACGTTTCTTACGTCTAATTATTCTATTCGATATTCGCCGTAGCTCGTCATATTTTTCTCTTCTAGCTCTGGTTCCTCGCTGAGTCCATTGTCTGTAGGCCTCGTTTTTCGCGTCAAGTGAATTTTTGCATTCTTCGTCGAACCAGTCATTTCGCGCTCACCGGGCTTTATATCCCACGACTTTCTCTGCGACATCCTTGATGGTACCCTTGAGTTCTTCCCAGAACCCATGGACGCCTGTGTTGCTGATGTTGAGTAGCATAGGTGATAGTCTTTCCTCAAGGGCGGTGGTATACGCCACCGCTGTAGCATCACTTAGAAGATTATCAACCGCAAAGATTTTGGGAGGGCTGATTCTCGATTGGTGCACTGAGGAAATTCTACATCTGTAGGTCGTCTTCACCAAGTGATGATCTGAGTCGCAGTTTGCTCCTCGATAGGAGCGGACATCTATCACACTAGACGCCCATCTCCTGCAAATGAGGACGTGGTCAATTTGGTTAACGGTATGTGCGTCTGGAGACTTCCAGGTCTGCTTGTGAATGCGTCGGTGCGGGAAACACGTAGAGCTTACGACTAGATTCCTGCTGCAGGCGAAGTCGATAAGTCACTGGCCGTTGTCGTTACATTCTTCATGGAGACTGTGGGCTCCAGTGGTCCCCCGGTGCCAACTTTCATTTCCGACTTTCGCGTTAAAGTCTCCCAGCAGCAATTTGACTTCCTTTGTTGGAAGTGAGTCGAAGAGAGTTTCAAGGCGGGCGTAGAACTCGTCTTTTACCGCGTCTTCTTTAACTTCAGTGGGGGCGTGCACATTGATAAGCCAGAGATTGAAGAATCGAGTCTTGATGCGAATCGCACACAGCCGTTCGTTTATGGGTTTGAAGTCAGTAATATGCGGTTTGAGGTGATTGTTCACTATAAATGCTACCCCAAATTCCTTGCGGCCCGATGGTTTGCCACTTGTTAAAATTGTGTGCGATTTCTTGTCATTAATCTCGCTGCCAAGCCAATTTGTTTCCTGGACTGCAGTAATGCTCAGTTTGTACTTTTCGACCTGTTGAAGGAGGGCCTTCTCGGCCCCCGGTTTGTTCAGGGAGCGTACATTCCAGGATCCGAAAGAATAATCCTTTAGTCGTTTGCGTGGTCGTCGTTGTTGATCCGTCCAATCCGAGGCTTTTGTTCCAGGTTTCTTGACATGGAGTGGTTTTTGCAAGGACGAGTTGTCAGCACATCGTTTAACCCCATTCAGGGGATGGCCTCGGAGATAGCTGCTTCAGATGGTTTAATAAACGTGCTGGAGTTCGCACAACTATGTTGCAGGTCCAACTACGCAAGTCATTCCATCCTACTAAACCTGAGACGCTTAGGTGTTCGTCAGCCATTCAGGCTACAGCTATCTGCCTTTTCCAAACTGTCTTATCGCTAAGACATTGGCCGTCAGCGATTTGATACACTTCCGTTACCAGGGGGCGCCCACGCGGAGGACCATGGAAAAGGCCTTTGCCCCCCTTTGACTACATTCCACTTTTGGTATTTTCATCAAATTTGAAAAGAGGGGAAAAGAAATATGTGATCCGAGTTTATCCCCCCCCCCTTGCATTTCGAGACCGTTATACTTAGAAATATGAAAATTTGCAGGAAAGCGGCATTTCACTGGCATAGAAACCCAAAAATCGTAGAATTTTGATATCTCATCAAAAAAGGTTCATAATATTGTAGTACATTTCTATAATTACAGTTAGCACACCCCTGCACCCCTTTAGCATACCCGAGGTCAAAAATATTGATGGCCAATGATAACCAACATCATAGGCAGTAATATGAGTATTATATTTAATAATACACATTCATTTAAAGTTAGGCATTTTGACACTATCTATACAAAAAATACACCTACCGGCCTCATAGCTGTGAGTACTACTTTCATGTTGTTATTCGTATTGCGAATTGCAGTTATTTAATTAATCATTTTTGAAAGGGTAAAGATTGGCTGGGGGCGCAGTGTTTTAATTGGCCAACTTTACCGGGTGGAAGGGGGGGGGGGGGGGGGGGGTGTCCACGTAGAGGCGAAATTAAGGTCAATTTCCTTTTGCCGACTGTCATAGGCAAGTGAGGTGTCGTGAGAAAGGTAATGTTGAGTACATTCCATTCCATATAAAATTCCATTTTCTTGAAATTTGTAGAAAGGGGAACAGTCGGGGAGGAGAAAATTGAGAAAATATTAGTTCGCTACCCCCTCCCCTTGCATTTCGAGACCGTTATACTTAGAATTATGAAAACTTGAAGGAAGGTGGGTTCCGAATAGCATATAAAAAGGAAAATAATGAAATTTGCATATCTTCTCAAAATAGGTCAATAATAGTGTATTTCTATAGTTACAGTTAGCACACCTCTGCATGCCTCAAACACGTTTGAGGTCAAAAGTACTGACGGCCATCGATAGCCAACACCTTAAGCAATAATATGTTCTAAGTTTCGTTACAATCACGTAATATGAATTGGCTTGTAAAATGTAAGTGAGTAAGACATTTTAATTATGTTTTCTTTTCGTCCATCTGAGTGGTATCAGGAAGAGCAAGCGCTTGCTACAAAACCCTCGGATTGCGGGCGTAGCCCTCTATATTCTGGTTTCATTATATTTTATGTTCGAATACAGAAATAACCACAATATTTTTATTATTTAATTTATTAATTATTATTATTAATTTATCATTAGTTTTTCATTAATATAAACAAATTGGATGTGAGCTCGAGAGATGTTAAATAGTTTTCAGTTAAGCCTAGTACTATATTTACAGCGAAACGAAATGTCAAGATCCCATATAAATATTCCAATTATTTCGTTACATTTCGTCAACAAAAATTTTCGTTTCGTACTGGTCATAATTTAAAAATTCTGTACCAAATAATAGGTGGCTCTGAATGCGCCGAAAAAAATTCGTTGCATTTAAAAGGACATAGTAGCTTTTACAGCTTAGACTATTGAATATCAGGACTGGAACATGGGAGAAATTTTAGGAGCAACATTTCATTGAAGGTGGTCCTGCTAATGAAAATCTTTTTTGGGCAGGGTTTTGCGTAATTTATACTGCAAATTTCATTGAAATGACACTCTATTGCAAGAAAAATTTAAATTTCTATCAGTCGAGATCAAAATCGGAAAGCTTTCAATATCTGACATTTAGCTACCCACTTTTTACAAGGCAGTGACAATTAACTTCCTACGGAATTGACCCACTTTGTATTCGCATGTGTCTATAAGCTATGTTCCATTCCTGATCCTTTTTTTTTATTTTTTTTAACGACGAAATGTTTGACATTATTGACATGGTGGCATGGTGACATGCCATGGCAATATTTTATTCCCGATTACCTTTTTGGAGATGTTTTCGTGAGTCGAAGAAACACGTATCATATCAATGGGTCATTTCTAAACTGTCAGCATATGTTGATCTCAGTCAGCGGAGAAGTTTTGTGAGAAAATGACATTTGACACAGCATGTTTTGTTTGTTTTGTTTTGTTTTGTTTTGTGTGTTATGAGCTTAGCCAATGTCAGTGCAAATATTTTGTGTGTTGTTTTTTCTCGTGATACCGTGGAAACGTAAATTTTATGATAAGTGTGATCAAAACATCTATCATTTAGTATATCTACAGTGTTCATAGCGGAATTATTTTGGTCTATTCCGTAAGAGAATTTCCGTTACAATTCGTTTCGCAGAACACAATACTAGACTACTTAGTTGATAACAGTTACTATGTATAATTGTTGCGCAGGTTAATATGAACAAAAGTTTATTGAATCAATGTTAACTGGTACACCTCTATTAGGCGACTGACCTTTAGAAAATAATTACAAAGAACAAAGGCAATGTACAGTACTATATGTTTATGAGTATTAATGAGCAAGTAAAGAGCGCACTATTCAACCAATAATTGAATCGATCATTTTGAAAAGGGATCATCTCCAGTTTTCAAAATTTTACAGCAGAAGCAAAAAACTATTTCGGCCCCATTAATTAATAATTAGGGCTGCATAGTATTTTTTCTTAATTAGACTGGATCAATTCTGATGCAAAAATACAAACATAGTGTTTCTTAAATCGCAGGGATGCTCCTGAGATTTTTTTTTTCTTCAAAGGAGATGACCCGTTTCCAAAATAAACTGCGTTTTTTCATAGGAAAAGTACATTATTTTTTATCAAATGTTTCATTTAAGCATAATTAAATGAAATTTAAATATAAAATTACAAAACCAAGCCAAAGTTAAAGATCTTCAGGTTCTTCTTCAGCAGAAATTGTTGGCCGATAGCAGGTCGAAAATACATGTGCATTTTCCGCGGTCACTTTGAAAACGAGTCATCTCTTGGGAGAGATGTCTTCTTTTCGATGTGAACACATGGAGCAGGCCTTATTAAAATAGTATAAGGGTGCAGGAAATACATGTTTTCATATGGAAAGTATTAGTAGTGATATTAAGGGGCTGAATGTTGAGGAACAGGGATGTCTGTAGAGGAACCCCGCAAGGGGGTATACTGTCTCCCCTTCTCTGGAATGTAGCGATCAACGGACTGCTTCTAAAACTGGAAGAGGTCGGGTACAAAGTTATTGCGTATGCAGATGACGTTGCCATCGCAGTCACAGGTAAATTCCCTGATGTCCTCTGCGGGCTATTGCAAAATGCCCTTTCTTTTCTAACAGAGTGGGCAAACCTCTGCGGCGTCGGAATTAACCCGCTTAAAACAGAGCTTGTGTTCTTAACCAGAAGACGTGTGATTTCCCCTATCGAACCTCCCTCACTGGAGGGCATTCAACTGGTTTTCACCGACAAAGCTAAGTTCCTCGGTCTCATCTTTGACAGGAAACTAATGTGGAAACCCAACATCGAAGAACGAGTCAAGAAAGCTACTGTTGCCCTCTACTCGTGCAGGAAGGCCATAGGTAAGAACTGGGGCCTGCAGCCTAAAGTTGTATATTGGATATACACAGCTGTAGTACGTCCTATACTACTGTACGGAATAAGTGTATGGTGGACGGCACTCCGGGTAGCGGCCTATTGCAACCTACTAAGTAAGGTACAAAGGCTAGCGGCGCTGGCCATAACGGGGGCTTACAGAACAACTCCGTCAGCCGGACTAGACATGGTGCTCGGCTTGCTCCCCCTGGACATTTATGGCGAACAGCTGGCGGCTAACACGGCTTTACGCCTTCGTGAAACTGGCCAGTGGCGCACGTTGAGTGACGGGCACTCGACTATACTGGGTAACTTGGATCTCCCTGTGGAGACTGACTATACTTGTGAGAAATACATTTTCGGTCGGAACCACGCCAGCTTGATTCCGTCAAGGGATCTATGGTGTGTTAACACCCTTATGACCACCGACTCCATTGTCATCTACACGGATGGCTCTAGGGCCGACGGTGGAGTCGGAGCTGGCATCTATTCGGAAGGATTGGGAATTAACTTGTCATTCCGCCTTCCCGTCTTCTGCAGTGTCCTACAGGCGGAGGTTTCTGCAATCCTGGAAGCACTGAACTGGCTGGGAAATCATGTTGTGACCACGAGGGACGTCACTATTTACACGGATAGTCAGGCTGCAATTCGATCACTTGAATCCGTCTTAAAATGCAGCTTGTACCATGCCCTAAAAACCAAAAATAGGATTCCGGAACAAAACCCGCAAGAAAACTTGAAAATTTCAAGGCAAAGTCACCCCTCGACAGGAAAATGTAAAACCTTGAATATCTCGGAAACGGAGGCAGCTAGAGGGTCCAAACTTGCACTTTTTCAAATGGCTGTAACTCGAAAACTACGGCAGCTAGAGAGTTGATTTTGGTCTTAAAATGCAGCTTGTACCATGCCCTAAAAACCAAAAATAGGATTCCGGAACAAAACCCGCAAGAAAACTTGAAAATTTCAAGGCAAAGTCACCCCTCGACTGGAAAATATAAAACCTTGAATATCTCGGAAACGGAGGCAGCTAGAGGGTCCAAACTTGCACTTTTTCAAATGGCTGTAACTCGAAAACTACGGCAGCTAGAGAGTTGATTTGGGTCTTAAAATGCAGCTTGTACCATGCCCTAAAAACCAAAAATAGGATTCCGGAACAAAACCCGCAAGAAAACTTGAAAATTTCAAGGCAAAGTCACCCCTCGACAGGAAAATTGTAAAACCTTGAATATCTCGGAAACGGAGGCAGCTAGAGGGTCCAAACTTGCACTTTTTCAAATGGCTGTAACTCGAAAACTACGGCAGCTAGAGAGTTGATTTTGTTCTTAAAATGCAGCTTGTACCATGCCCTAAAAACCAAAAATAGGATTCCGGAACAAAACCCGCAAGAAAACTTGAAAATTTCAAGGCAAAATCACCCCTCGACTGGAAAATGTAAAACCTTGAATATCTCGGAAACGGAGGCAGCTAGAGGGTCCAAACTTGCACTTTTTCAAATGGCCCTACCTCGAAAACTACGGCAGCTAGAGAGTTGATTTTGGTCTTAAAATGCAGCTTGTACCATGCCCTAAAAACCAAAAATAGGATTCCGGAACAAAACCCGCAAGAAAACTTGAAAATTTCAAGGCAAAGTCACCCCTCGACTGGAAAATATAAAACCTTGAATATCTCGGAAACGGAGGCAGCTAGAGGGTCCAAACTTGCACTTTTTCAAATGGCCCTACCTCGAAAACTACGGCAGCTAGAGAGTTGATTTGGGTCTTCAAATGCAGCTTGTACCATGCCCTAAAAACCAAAAATAGGATTCCGGAACAAAACCCGCAAGAAAACTTGAAAATTTCAAGGCAAAGTCACCCCTCGACTGGAAAATATAAAACCTTGAATATCTCGGAAACGGAGGCAGCTAGAGGGTCTAAACTTGCACTTTTTCAAATGGCCCTACCTCGAAAACTGCGGCAGCTAGAGAGTTGATTTTGGTCTTAAAATGCAGCTTGTACCATGCCCTAAAAACCAAAAATAGGATTCCGGAACAAAACCCGCAAGAAAACTTGAAAATTTCAAGGCAAAGTCACCCCTCGACTGGAAAATGTAAAACCTTGAATATCTCGGAAACGGAGGCAGCTAGAGGGTCCAAACTTGCACTTTTTCAAATGGCCCTACCTCGAAAACTGCGGCAGCTAGAGAGTTGATTTGGGTCTTCAAATGCAGCTTGTACCATGCCCTAAAAACCAAAAATATGATTCCGGAACAAAACCCGCAAGAAAACTTGAAAATTTCAAGGCAAAGTCACCCCTCGACTGGAAAATATAAAACCTTGAATATCTCGGAAACGGAGGCAGCTAGAGGGTCCAAACTTGCACTTTTTCAAATGGCCCTACCTCGAAAACTACGGCAGCTAGAGAGTTGATTTTGGTCTTAAAATGCAGCTTGTACCATGCCCTAAAAACCAAAAATAGGATTCCGGAACAAAACCCGCAAGAAAACTTGAAAATTTCAAGGCAAAGTCACCCCTCGACTGGAAAATGTAAAACCTTGAATATCTCGGAAACGGAGGCAGCTAGAGGGTCCAAACTTGCACTTTTTCAAATGGCCCTACCTCGAAAACTGCGGCAGCTAGAGAGTTGATTTGGGTCTTCAAATGCAGCTTGTACCATGCCCTAAAAACCAAAAATATGATTCCGGAACAAAAACCGCAAGAAAACTTGAAAATTTCAAGGCAAAGTCACCCCTCGACTGGAAAATATAAAACCTTGAATATCTCGGAAACGGAGGCAGCTAGAGGGTCCAAACTTGCTCTTTTTCAAATGGCCCTACCTCGAAAACTGCGGCAGCTAGAGAGTTGATTTGGGTCTTCAAATGCAGCTTGTACCATGCCCTAAAAACCAAAAATAGGATTCTGGAACAAAACCCGCAAGAAAACTTGAAAATTTCAAGGCAAAGTCTCCCCTCGACTGGAAAATATAAAACCTTGAATATCTCGGAAACGGAGGCAGCTAGAGGGTCCAAACTTGCACTTTTTCAAATGGCCCTACCTCGAAAACTGCGGCAGCTAGAGAGTTGATTTGGGTCTTCAAATGCAGCTTGTACCATGCCCTAAAAACCAAAAATAGGATTCCGGAACAAAACCCGCAAGAAAACTTGAAAATTTCAAGGCAAAGTCACCCCTCGACAGGAAAATTGTAAAACCTTGAATATCTCGGAAACGGAGGCAGCTAGAGGGTCCAAACTTGCACTTTTTCAAATGGCCGTAACTCGAAAACTACGGCAGCTAGAGAGTTGATTTTGGTCTTAAAATGCAGCTTGTACCATGCCCTAAAAACCAAAAATAGGATTCCGGAACAAAACCCGCAAGAAAACTTGAATATTTCAAGGCAAAGTCACCCCTCGACTGGAAAATGTAAAACCTTGAATATCTCGGAAACGGAGGCAGCTAGAGGGTCCAAACTTGCACTTTTTCAAATGGCCCTACCTCGAAAACTGCGGCAGCTAGAGAGTTGATTTGGGTCTTCAAATGCAGCTTGTACCATGCCCTAAAAACCAAAAATAGGATTCCGGAACAAAACCCGCAAGAAAACTTGAAAATTTCAAGGCAAAGTCACCCCTCGAATGGAAAATATAAAACCTTGAATATCTCGGAAACGGAGGCAGCTAGAGGGTCCAAACTTGCACTTTTTCAAATGGCCCTACCTCGAAAACTGCGGCAGCTAGAGAGTTGATTTGGGTCTTCAAATGCAGCTTGTACCATGCCCTAAAAACCAAAAATAGGATTCCGGAACAAAACCCGCAAGAAAACTTGAAAATTTCAAGGCAAAGTCACCCCTCGACTGGAAAATATAAAACCTTGAATATCTCGGAAACGGAGGCAGCTAGAGGGTCCAAACTGGCTCTTTTTCAAATGGCCCTAACTCGAAAACTGCGGCAGCTAGAGAGTTGATTTGGGTCTTCAAATGCAGCTTGTACCATGCCCTAAAAACCAAAAATAGGATTCCGGAACAAAACCCGCAAGAAAACTTGAAAATTTCAAGGCAAAGTCACCCCTCGACTGGAAAATATAAAACCTTGAATATCTCGGAAACGGAGGCAGCTAGAGGGTCCAAACTTGCACTTTTTCAAATGGCCCTACCTCGAAAACTGCGGCAGCTAGAGAGTTGATTTGGGTCTTCAAATGCCGCTTGTACCATGCCCTAAAAACCAAAAATAGGATTCCGGAACAAAACCCGCAAGAAAACTTGAAAATTTCAAGGCAAAGTCACCCCTCGGCTGGAAAATATAAAACCTTGAATATCTCGGAAACGGAGGCAGCTAGAGGGTCCAAACTTGCTCTTTTTCAAATGGCCCTAACTCGAAAACTGCGGCAGCTAGAGAGTTGATTTGGGTCTTCAAATGCAGCTTGTACCATGCCCTAAAAACCAAAAATAGGATTCCGGAACAAAACCCGCAAGAAAACTTGAAAATTTCAAGGCAAAGTCACCCCTCGACTGGAAAATATAAAACCTTGAATATCTCGGAAACGGAGGCAGCTAGAGGGTCCAAACTTGCACTTTTTCAAATGGCCCTACCTCGAAAACTGCGGCAGCTAGAGAGTTGATTTGGGTCTTCAAATGCAGCTTGTACCATGCCCTAAAAACCAAAAATAGGATTCCGGAACAAAACCCACAAGAAAAGTTGAAAATTTCAAGGCAAAGTCACCCCTCGACTGGAAAATATAAAACCTTGAATATCTCGGAAACGGAGGCAGCTAGAGGGTCCAAACTTGCACTTTTTCAAATGGCCCTACCTCGAAAACTGCGGCAGCTAGACAGTTGATTTGGGTCTTCAAATGCAGCTTGTACCATGCCCTAAAAACCAAAAATATGATTTCGGAACAAAAACCGCAAAAAAACTTGAAAATTTCAAAGCAAAGTCAACCCTCGACTGGAAAATATAAAACCTTGAATATCTCGGAAACGGAGGCAGCTAGAGGGTCCAAACTTGCACGTTTTCAAATGGCCCTACCTCGAAAACTGCGGCAGCTAGAGAGTTGATTTGGGTCTTCAAATGCAGCTTGTACCATGCCCTAAAAACCAAAAATAGGATTCCGGAACAAAACCCGCAAGAAAAGTTGAAAATTTCAAGGCAAAGTCACCCCTCGACTGGAAAATATAAAACCTTGAATATCTCGGAAACGGAGGCAGCTAGAGGGTCCAAACTTGCACTTTTTCAAATGGCCCTACCTCGAAAACTGCGGCAGCTAGAGAGTTGATTTGGGTCTTCAAATGCAGCTTGTACCATGCCCTAAAAACCAAAAATAGGATTCCGGAACAAAACCCGCAAGAAAACTTGAAAATTTCAAGGCAAAGTCACCCCTCGACTGGAAAATGTAAAACCTTGAATATCTCGGAAACGGAGGCAGCTAGAGGGTCCAAACTTGCACTTTTTCAAATGGCCCTACCTCGAAAACTGCGGCAGCTAGAGAGTTAATTTGGGTCTTCAAATGCAGCTTGTACCATGCCCTAAAAACCAAAAATATGATTCCGGAACAAAAACCGCAAGAAAACTTGAAAATTTCAAGGCAAAGTCACCCCTCGACTGGAAAATATAAAACCTTGAATATCTCGGAAACGGAGGCAGCTAGAGGGTCCAAATTTGCACGTTTTCAAATGGCCCTGCCTCGAAAACTACGGCAGCTAGAGAGTTGATTTGGGTCTTAAAATGCAGCTTGTACCATGCCCTAAAAACCAAAAATAGGATTCCGGAACAAAACCCGCAAGAAAACTTGAAAATTTCAAGGCAAAGTCACCCCTCGACAGGAAAATTGTAAAACCTTGAATATCTCGGAAACGGAGGCAGCTAGAGGGTCCAAACTTGCACTTTTTCAAACGGCTGTAACTCGAAAACTACGGCAGCTAGAGAGTTGATTTTGGTCTTAAAATGCAGCTTGTACCATGCCCTAAAAACCAAAAATAGGATTCCGGAACAAAACCCGCAAGAAAACTTGAAAATTTCAAGGCAAAGTCACCCCTCGACCTTGAATATCTCGGAAACGGAGGCAGCTAGAGGGTCCAAACTTGCACTTTTTCAAATGGCCCTACCTCGAAAACTGCGGCAGCTAGAGAGTTGATTTGGGTCTTCAAATGCAGCTTGTACCATGCCCTAAAAACCAAAAATATGATTCCGGAACAAAAACCGCAAGAAAACTTGAAAATTTCAAGGCAAAGTCACCCCTCGACCTTGAATATCTCGGAAACGGAGGCAGCTAGAGGGTCCAAACTTGCACTTTTTCAAATGGCCCTACCTCGAAAACTGCGGCAGCTAGAGAGTTGATTTGGGTCTTCAAATGCAGCTTGTACCATGCCCTAAAAACCAAAAATAGGATTCCGGAACAAAACCCGCAAGAAAACTTGAAAATTTCAAGGCAAAGTCACCACTCGACTGGAAAATATAAAACCTTGAATATCTCGGAAACGGAGGCAGCTAGAGGGTCCAAACTTGCACTTTTTCAAATGGCCCTACCTCGAAAACTGCGGCAGCTAGAGAGTTGATTTGGGTCTTCAAATGCAGCTTGTACCATGCCCTAAAAACCAAAAATAGGATTCCGGAACAAAACCCGCAAGAAAACTTGAAAATTTCAAGGGAAAGTCACCCCTCGACTGGAAAATATAAAACCTTGAATATCTCGGAAACGGAGGCAGCTAGAGGGTCCAAACTTGCACTTTTTCAAATGGCCCTACCTCGAAAACTACGGCAGCTAGAGAGTTGATTTGGGTCTTCAAATGCAGCTTGTACCATGCCCTAAAAACCAAAAATAGGATTCCGGAACAAAACCCGCAAGAAAACTTGAAAATTTCAAGGCAAAGTCACCCCTCGACAGGAAAATTGTAAAACCTTGAATATCTCGGAAACGGAGGCAGCTAGAGGGTCCAAACTTGCACTTTTTCAAACGGCTGTAACTCGAAAACTACGGCAGCTAGAGAGTTGGTTTTGGTCTTAAAATGCAGCTTGTACCATGCCCTAAAAACCAAAAATAGGATTCCGGAACAAAACCCGCAAGAAAACTTGAAAATTTCAAGGCAAAGTCACCCCTCGACCTTGAATATCTCGGAAACGGAGGCAGCTAGAGGGTCCAAACTTGCACTTTTTCAAATGGCCCTACCTCGAAAACTGCGGCAGCTAGAGAGTTGATTTGGGTCTTCAAATGCAGCTTGTACCATGCCCTAAAAACCAAAAATATGATTCCGGAACAAAAACCGCAAGAAAACTTGAAAATTTCAAGGCAAAGTCACCCCTCGACCTTGAATATCTCGGAAACGGAGGCAGCTAGAGGGTCCAAACTTGCACTTTTTCAAATGGCCCTACCTCGAAAACTGCGGCAGCTAGAGAGTTGATTTGGGTCTTCAAATGCAGCTTGTACCATGCCCTAAAAACCAAAAATAGGATTCCGGAACAAAACCCGCAAGAAAACTTGAAAATTTCAAGGCAAAGTCACCACTCGACTGGAAAATATAAAACCTTGAATATCTCGGAAACGGAGGCAGCTAGAGGGTCCAAACTTGCACTTTTTCAAATGGCCCTACCTCGAAAACTGCGGCAGCTAGAGAGTTGATTTGGGTCTTCAAATGCAGCTTGTACCATGCCCTAAAAACCAAAAATAGGATTCCGGAACAAAACCCGCAAGAAAACTTGAAAATTTCAAGGGAAAGTCACCCCTCGACTGGAAAATATAAAACCTTGAATATCTCGGAAACGGAGGCAGCTAGAGGGTCCAAACTTGCACTTTTTCAAATGGCCCTACCTCGAAAACTACGGCAGCTAGAGAGTTGATTTGGGTCTTCAAATGCAGCTTGTACCATGCCCTAAAAACCAAAAATAGGATTCCGGAACAAAACCCGCAAGAAAACTTGAAAATTTCAAGGCAAAGTCACCCCTCGACTGGAAAATATAAAACCTTGAATATCTCGGAAACGGAGGCAGCTAGAGGGTCCAAACTTGCACTTTTTCAAATGGCCCTACCTCGAAAACTGCGGCAGCTAGAGAGTTGATTTGGGTCTTCAAATGCAGCTTGTACCATGCCCTAAAAACCAAAAATAGGATTCCGGAACAAAAACCGCAAGAAAACTTGAAAATTTCAAGGCAAAGTCACCCCTCGACTGGAAAATATAAAACCTTGAATATCTCGGAAACGGAGGCAGCTAGAGGGTCCAAACTTGCACTTTTTCAAATGGCCCTACCTCGAAAACTGCGGCAGCTAGAGAGTTGATTTGGGTCTTCAAATGCAGCTTGTACCATGCCCTAAAAACCAAAAATAGGATTCCGGAACAAAACCCGCAAGAAAATTTGAAAATTTCAAGGCAAAGTCACCCCTCGACTGGAAAATATAAAACCTTGAATATCTCGGAAACGGAGGCAGCTAGAGGGTCCAAACTTGCACTTTTTCAAATGGCCCTACCTCGAAAACTACGGCAGCTAGAGAGTTGATTTTGGTCTTAAAATGCAGCTTGTACCATGCCCTAAAAACCAAAAATAGGATTCCGGAACAAAACCCGCAAGAAAACTTGAAAATTTCAAGGCAAAGTCACCCCTCGACTGGAAAATATAAAACCTTGAATATCTCGGAAACGGAGGCAGCTAGAGGGTCCAAACTTGCACTTTTTCAAATGGCTCTACCTCGAAAACTACGGCAGCTAGAGAGTTGATTTTGGTCTTAAAATGCAGCTTGTACCATGCCCTAAAAACCAAAAATAGGATTCCGGAACAAAACCCGCAAGAAAACTTGAAAATTTCAAGGCAAAGTCACCCCTCGACAGGAAAATTGTAAAACCTTGAATATCTCGGAAACGGAGGCAGCTAGAGGGTCCAAACTTGCACTTTTTCAAATGGCTGTAACTCGAAAACTACGGCAGCTAGAGAGTTGATTTTGGTCTTAAAATGCAGCTTGTACCATGCCCTAAAAACCAAAAATAGGATTCCGGAACAAAACCCGCAAGAAAACTTGAAAATTTCAAGGCAAAGTCACCCCTCGACTGGAAAATGTAAGACCTTGAATATCTCGGAAAATGAGGCAGCTAGAGGGTCCAAACTTGCACTTTTTCAAATGGCTGTAACTCGAAAACTACGGTAGCTAGAGTGTTGATTTGGGTCTTCAAATGCAGCTTGTACCATGCCCTAAAAACCAAAAATAGGATTCCGGAACAAAACCCGCAAGAAAACTTGAAAATTTCAAGGCAAAGTCACCCCTTGACTGGAAAATATAAAACCTTGAATATCTCGGAAACGGAGGCAGCTAGAGGGTCCAAACTTGCACTTTTTCAAATGGCTGTAACTCGAAAACTACGGTAGCTAGAGTGTTGATTTGGGTCTTCAAATGCAGCTTGTACCATGCCCTAAAAACCAAAAATAGGATTCCGGAACAAAACCCGCAAGAAAACTTGAAAATTTCAAGGCAAAGTCACCCCTTGACTGGAAAATATAAAACCTTGAATATCTCGGAAACGGAGGCAGCTAGAGGGTCCAAACTTGCACTTTTTCAAATGGCCCTACCTCGAAAACTGCGGCAGCTAGAGAGTTGATTTGGGTCTTCAAATGAAGCTTGTACCATGCCCTAAAAACCAAAAATATGATTCCGGAACAAAAACCCGCAAGAAAACTTGAAAATTTCAAGGCAAAGTCACCCCTCGACTGGAAAATATAAAACCTTGAATATCTCGGAAACGGAGGCAGCTAGAGGGTCCAAACTTGCACTTTTTCAAATGGCCCTACCTCGAAAACTGCGGCAGCTAGAGAGTTGATTTGGGTCTTCAAATGCAGCTTGTACCATGCCCTAAAAACCAAAAATAGGATTCCGGAACAAAACCCGCAAGAAAACTTGAAAATTTCAAGGCAAAGTCACCCCTCGACTGGAAAATATAAAACCTTGAATATCTCGGAAACGGAGGCAGCTAGAGGGTCCAAACTTGCACTTTTTTAAATGGCCCTACCTCGAAAACTGCGGCAGCTAGAGAGTTGATTTGGGTCTTCAAATGCAGCTTGTACCATGCTCTAAAAACCAAAAATAGGATTCCGGAACAAAACCCGCAAGAAAACTTGAAAATTTCAAGGCAAAGTCACCCCTCGACTGGAAAATATAAAACCTTGAATATCTCGGAAACGGAGGCAGCTAGAGGGTCCAAACTTGCACGTTTTCAAATGGCCCTACCTCGAAAACTACGGCAGCTAGAGAGTTGATTTGGGTCTTAAAATGCAGCTTGTACCATGCCCTAAAAACCAAAAATAGGATTCCGGAACGAAACCCGCAAGAAAACTTGAAAATTTCAAGGCAAAGTCACCCCTCGACAGGAAAATTGTAAAACCTCGGAAACGGAGGCTGCTAGAGGGTGCAAACTTGCACTTTTTCAAATGGCTGTAACTCGAAAACTACGGCAGCTAGAGAGTTGATTTTGGTCTTAAAATGCAGCTTGTACCATGCCCTAAAAACCAAAAATAGGATTCCGGAACAAAACCCGCAAAAAAACTTGAAAATTTCAAGGCAAAGTCACCCCTCGACTGGAAAATGTAAAACCTTGAATATCTCGGAAACGGAGGCAGCTAGAGGGTCCAAACTTGCACTTTTTCAAATGGCTGTAACTCGAAAACTACGGCAGCTAGAGTGTTGATTTGGGTCTGAAAACGCAGCTTGTACCATGCCCTAAAAACCAAAAATAGGATTCCGGAACAAAACCCGCAAGAAAACTTGAAAATTTCAAGGCAAAGTCACCCCTCGACTGGAAAATATAAAACCTTGAATATCTCGGAAACGGAGGCAGCTAGAGGGTCCAAACTTGCACTTTTTCAAATGGCCCTACCTCGAAAACTGCGGCAGCTAGAGAGTTGATTTTGGTCTTCAAATGCAGCTTGTACCATGCCCTAAAAACCAAAAATAGGATTCCGGAACAAAACCCGCAAGAAAACTTGAAAATTTCAAGGCAAAGTCACCCCTCGACAGGAAAATGTAAAACCTTAAATATCTCGGAAACGGAGGCAGCTAGAGGGTCCAAACTTGCACTTTTTCAAATGGCTGTAACTCGAAAACTACGGCAGCTAGAGAGTTGATTTTGGTCTTCAAATGCAGCTTGTACCATGCCCTAAAAACCAAAAATAGGATTCCGGAACAAAACCCGCAAGAAAACTTGAAAATTTCAAGGCAAAGTCACCCCTCGACTGGAAAATATAAAACCTTGAATATCTCGGAAACGGAGGCAGCTAGAGGGTCCAAACTTGCACTTTTTCAAATGGCCCTACCTCGAAAACTGCGGCAGCTAGAGAGTTGATTTGGGTCTTCAAATGCAGCTTGTACCATGCCCTAAAAACCAAAAATAGGATTCCGGAACAAAACCCGCAAGAAAACTTGAAAATTTCAAGGCAAAGTCACCCCTCGACAGGAAAATGTAAAACCTTGAATATCTCGGAAACGGAGGCAGCTAGAGGGTCCAAACTTGCACTTTTTCAAATGGCTGTAACTCGAAAACTACGGCAGCTAGAGAGTTGATTTTGGTCTTAAAATGCAGCTTGTACCATGCCCTTAAAACCAAAAATAGGATTCCGGAACAAAACCCGCAAGAAAACTTGAAAATTTCAAGGCAAAGTCACCCCTCGACTGGAAAATATAAAACCTTGAATATCTCGGAAACGGAGGCAGCTAGAGGGTCCAAACTTGCACTTTTTCAAATGGCTGTAACTCGAAAACTACGGCAGCTAGAGAGTTGATTTGGGTCTTAAAATGCAGCTTGTACCATGCTTTAAAAACCAAAAATAGGATTCCGGAACAAAACCCGCAAGAAAACTTGAAAATTTCAAGGCAAAGTCACCCCTCGACTGGAAAATGTAAAGCCTTGAATATCTCAGAAACGGAGGCAGCTAGAGGGTCCAAACTTGCACTTTTTCAAATGGCCCTACTTCGAAAACTGCGGCAGCTAGAGAGTTGATTTGGGTCTTCAAATGCAGCTTGTACCATGCCCTAAAAACCAAAAATATGATTCCGGAACAAAAACCGCAAGAAAACTTGAAAATTTCAAGGCAAAGTCACCCCTCGACTGGAAAATATAAAACCTTGAATATCTCGGAAACGGAGGCAGCTAGAGGGTCCAAACTTGCACTTTTTCAAATGGCCCTACCTCGAAAACTGCGGCAGACAGAGAGTTGATTTGGGTCTTCAAATGCAGCTTGTACCATGCCCTAAAAACCAAAAATAGGATTCCGGAACAAAACCCGCAAGAAAACTTGAAAATTTCAAGGCAAAGTCACCCCTCGACTGGAAAATATAAAACCTTGAATATCTCGGAAACGGAGGCAGCTAGAGGGTCCAAACTTGCACTTTTTCAAATGGCCCTACCTCGAAAACTGCGGCAGCTAGAGAGTTGATTTGGGTCTTCAAATGCAGCTTGTACCATGCCCTAAAAACCAAAAATAGGATTCCGGAACAAAACCCGCAAGAAAACTTGAAAATTTCAAGGCAAAGTCACCCCTCGACAGGAAAATGTAAAACCTTGAATATCTCGGAAACGGAGGCAGCTAGAGGGTCCAAACTTCCACTTTTCCAAATGGCTGTAACTCGAAAACTACGACAGCTAGCGAGTTGATTTTGGTCTTAAAATGCAGCTTGTACCATGCCCTAAAAACCAAAAATAGGATTCCGGAACAAAACCCGCAAGAAAACTTGAAAATTTCAAGGCAAAGTCACCCCTCGACAGGAAAATGTAAAACCTTGAATATCTCGGAAACGGAGGCAGCTAGAGGGTCCAAACTTGCACTTTTTCAAATGGCTGTAACTCGAAAACTACGGCAGCTAGAGAGTTGATTTGGGTCTTAAAATGCAGCTTGTACCATGCCCTAAAAACCAAAAATAGGATTCCGGAACAAAACCCGCAAGAAAACTTGAAAATTTCAAGGCAAAGTCACCCCTCGACTGGAAAATATAAAACCTTGAATATCTCGGAAACGGAGGCAGCTAGAGGGTCCAAACTTGCACTTTTTCAAATGGCTGTAACTCGAAAACTACGGCAGCTAGAGAGTTGATTTGGGTCTTCAAATGCAGCTTGTACCATGCCCTAAAAACCAAAAATAGGATTCCGGAACAAAACCCGCAAGAAAACTTGAAAATTTCAAGGCAAAGTCACCCCTCGACAGGAAAATGTAAAACCTTGAATATCTCGGAAACGGAGGCAGCTAGAGGGTCCAAACTTGCACTTTTTCAAATGGCTGTAACTCGAAAACTACGACAGCTAGAGAGTTGATTTTGGTCTTAAAATGCAGCTTGTACCATGCCCTAAAAACCAAAAATAGGATTCCGGAACAAAACCCGCAAGAAAACTTGAAAATTTCAAGGCAAAGTCACCCCTCGACTGGAAAATATAAAACCTTGAATATCTCGGAAACGGAGGCAGCTAGAGGGTCCAAACTTGCACTTTTTCAAATGGCTGTAACTCGAAAACTACGGCAGCTAGAGAGTTGATTTGGGTCTTCAAATGCAGCTTGTACCATGCCCTAAAAACCAAAAATAGGATTCCGGAACAAAACCCGCAAGAAAACTTGAAAATTTCAAGGCAAAGTCACCCCTCGACAGGAAAATGTAAAACCTTGAATATCTCGGAAACGGAGGCAGCTAGAGGGTCCAAACTTGCACTTTTTCAAATGGCTGTAACTCGAAAACTACGGCAGCTAGAGAGTTGATTTGGGTCTTAAAATGCAGCTTGTACCATGCCCTAAAAACCAAAAATAGGATTCCGGAACGAAACCCGCAAGAAAACTTGAAAATTTCAAGGCAAAGTCACCCCTCGACAGGAAAATTGTAAACCCTCGGAAACGGAGGCTGCTAGAGGGTCCAAACTTGCACTTTTTCAAATGGCTGTAACTCGAAAACTACGGCAGCTAGAGAGTTGATTTTGGTCTTAAAATGCAGCTTGTACCATGCCCTAAAAACCAAAAATAGGATTCCGGAACAAAACCCGCAAAAAAACTTGAAAATTTCAAGGCAAAGTCACCCCTCGACTGGAAAATGTAAAACCTTGAATATCTCGGAAACGGAGGCAGCTAGAGGGTCCAAACTCGCACTTTTTCAAATGGCTGTAACTCGAAAACTACGGCAGCTAGAGTGTTGATTTGGGTCTGAAAACGCAGCTTGTACCATGCCCTAAAAACCAAAAATAGGATTCCGGAACAAAACCCGCAAGAAAACTTGAAAATTTCAAGGCAAAGTCACCCCTCGACTGGAAAATATAAAACCTTGAATATCTCGGAAACGGAGGCAGCTAGAGGGTCCAAACTTGCACTTTTTCAAATGGCCCTACCTCGAAAACTGCGGCAGCTAGAGAGTTGATTTTGGTCTTCAAATGCAGCTTGTACCATGCCCTAAAAACCAAAAATAGGATTCCGGAACAAAACCCGCAAGAAAACTTGAAAATTTCAAGGCAAAGTCACCCCTCGACAGGAAAATGTAAAACCTTAAATATCTCGGAAACGGAGGCAGCTAGAGGGTCCAAACTTGCACTTTTTCAAATGGCTGTAACTCGAAAACTACGGCAGCTAGAGAGTTGATTTTGGTCTTCAAATGCAGCTTGTACCATGCCCTAAAAACCAAAAATAGGATTCCGGAACAAAACCCGCAAGAAAACTTGAAAATTTCAAGGCAAAGTCACCCCTCGACTGGAAAATATAAAACCTTGAATATCTCGGAAACGGAGGCAGCTAGAGGGTCCAAACTTGCACTTTTTCAAATGGCCCTACCTCGAAAACTGCGGCAGCTAGAGAGTTGATTTGGGTCTTCAAATGCAGCTTGTACCATGCCCTAAAAACCAAAAATAGGATTCCGGAACAAAACCCGCAAGAAAACTTGAAAATTTCAAGGCAAAGTCACCCCTCGACAGGAAAATGTAAAACCTTGAATATCTCGGAAACGGAGGCAGCTAGAGGGTCCAAACTTGCACTTTTTCAAATGGCTGTAACTCGAAAACTACGGCAGCTAGAGAGTTGATTTTGGTCTTAAAATGCAGCTTGTACCATGCCCTTAAAACCAAAAATAGGATTCCGGAACAAAACCCGCAAGAAAACTTGAAAATTTCAAGGCAAAGTCACCCCTCGACTGGAAAATATAAAACCTTGAATATCTCGGAAACGGAGGCAGCTAGAGGGTCCAAACTTGCACTTTTTCAAATGGCTGTAACTCGAAAACTACGGCAGCTAGAGAGTTGATTTGGGTCTTAAAATGCAGCTTGTACCATGCTTTAAAAACCAAAAATAGGATTCCGGAACAAAACCCGCAAGAAAACTTGAAAATTTCAAGGCAAAGTCACCCCTCGACTGGAAAATGTAAAGCCTTGAATATCTCAGAAACGGAGGCAGCTAGAGGGTCCAAACTTGCACTTTTTCAAATGGCCCTACTTCGAAAACTGCGGCAGCTAGAGAGTTGATTTGGGTCTTCAAATGCAGCTTGTACCATGCCCTAAAAACCAAAAATAGGATTCCGGAACAAAACCCGCAAGAAAACTTGAAAATTTCAAGGCAAAGTCACCCCTCGACAGGAAAATTGTAAAACCTCGGAAACGGAGGCAGCTAGAGGGTCCAAACTTGCACTTTTTCAAATGGCTGTAACTCGAAAACTACGACAGCTAGAGAGTTGATTTTGGTCCTCAAATGCAGCTTGTACCATGCCCTAAAAACCAAAAATAGGATTCCGGAACAAAACCCGCAAGAAAACTTGAAAATTTCAAGGCAAAGTCACCCCTCGACTGGAAAATATAAAACCTTGAATATCTCGGAAACGGAGGCAGCTAGAGGGTCCAAACTTGCACTTTTTCAAATGGCCCTACCTCGAAAACTGCGGCAGCTAGAGAGTTGATTTGGGTCTTCAAATGCAGCTTGTACCATGCCCTAAAAACCAAAAATATGATTCCGGAACAAAAACCGCAAAAAAACTTGAAAATTTCAAGGCAAAGTCAACCCTCGACAGGAAAATGTAAAACCTTGAATATCTCGGAAACGGAGGCAGCTAGAGGGTCCAAACTTGCACTTTTTCAAATGGCTGTAACTCGAAAACTACGGCAGCTAGAGAGTTGATTTTGGTCTTAAAATGCAGCTTGTGCCATGCCCTAAAAACCAAAAATAGGATTCCGGAACAAAACCCGCAAGAAAACTTGAAAATTTCAAGGCAAAGTCACCCCTCGACTGGAAAATATAAAACCTTGAATATCTCGGAAACGGAGGCAGCTAGAGGGTCCAAACTTGCACTTTTTCAAATGGCCCTACCTCGAAAACTACGGCAGCTAGAGAGTTGATTTGGGTCTTCAAATGCAGCTTGTACCATGCCCTAAAAACCAAAAATATGATTCCGGAACAAAAACCGCAAGAAACTTGAAAATTTCAAGGCAAAGTCAACCCTCGACAGGAAAATGTAAAACCTTGAATATCTCGGAAACGGAGGCAGCTAGAGGGTCCAAACTTGCACTTTTTCAAATGGCTGTAACTCGAAAACTACGGCAGCTAGAGAGTTGATTTGGGTCTTCAAATGCAGCTTGTACCATGCCCTAAAAACCAAAAATATGATTCCGGAACAAAAACCGCAAGAAAACTTGAAAATTTCAAGGCAAAGTTAACCCTCGACAGGAAAATGTAAAACCTTGAATATCTCGGAAACGGAGGCAGCTAGAGAGTCCAAACTTGCACTTTTTCAAATGGCTGTAACTCGAAAACTACGGCAGCTAGAGAGTTGATTTTGGTCTTCAAATGCAGCTTGTACCATGCCCTAAAAACCAAAAATAGGATTCCGGAACAAAACCCGCAAGAAAACTTGAAAATTTCAAGGCAAAGTCACCCCTCGACTGGAAAATATATATTGAATATCTCGGAAACGGAGGCAGCTAGAGGGTCCAAACTTGCACTTTTTCAAATGGCTGTAACTCGAAAACTACGGCAGCTAGAGAGTTGATTTTGGTCTTAAAATGCAGCTTGTACCATGCCCTAAAAACCAAAAATAGGATTCCGGAACAAAACCCGCAAGAAAAATTGAAAATTTCAAGGCAAAGTCACCCCTCGACTGGAAAATATAAAACCTTGAATATCTCGGAAACGGAGGCAGCTAGGGTCCAAACTTGCACTTTTTCAAATGGCTGTAACTCGAAAACTACGGCAGCTAGAGAGTTGATTTGGGTCTGAAAATGCAGCTTGTACCATGCCCTAAAAACGAAAAATAGGATTCCGGAACAAAACCCGCAAGAAAACTTGAAAATTTCAAGGCAAAGTCACCCCTCGACTGGAAAATATAAAACCTTGAATATCTCGGAAACGGAGGCAGCTAGAGGGTCCAAACTTGCACTTTTTCAAATGGCCCTACCAAGAAAACTGCGGCAGCTAGAGAGTTGATTTGGGTCTTCAAATGCAGCTTGTACCATGCCCTAAAAACCAAAAATAGGATTCCGGAACAAAACCCGCAAGAAAACTTGAAAATTTCAAGGCAAAGTCACCCCTCGACTGGAAAATATAAAACCTTGAATATCTCGGAAACGGAGGCAGCTAGAGGGTCCAAACTTGCACTTTTTCAAATGGCCCTACCTCGAAAACTACGGCAGCTAGAGAGTTGATTTTGGTCTTAAAATGCAGCTTGTACCATGCCCTAAAAACCAAAAATAGGATTCCGGAACAAAACCCGCAAGAAAACTTGAAAATTTCAAAGCAAAGTCACCCCTCGACTGGAAAATATAAAACCTTGAATATCTCGGAAACGGAGGCAGCTAGAGGGTCCAAACTTGCACTTTTTCAAATGGCTGTAACTCGAAAACTACGGCAGCTAGAGAGTTGATTTTGGTCTAAAAATGCAGCTTGTACCATGCCCTAAAAACCAAAAATAGGATTCCGGAACAAAACCCGCAAGAAAACTTGAAAATTTCAAGGCAAAGTCACCCCTCGACTGGAAAATATAAAACCTTGAATATCTCGGAAACGGAGGCAGCTAGAGGGTCCAAACTTGCACTTTTTCAAATGGCTGTAACTCGAAAACTACGGCAGCTAGAGAGTTGATTTTGGTCTAAAAATGCAGCTTGTACCATGCCCTAAAAACCAAAAATAGGATTCCGGAACAAAACCCGCAAGAAAACTTGAAAATTTCAAGGCAAAGTCACCCCTCGACTGGAAAATATAAAACCTTGAATATCTCGGAAACGGAGGCAGCTAGAGGGTCCAAACTTGCACTTTTTCAAATGGCCCTACCTCGAAAACTGCGGCAGCTAGAGAGTTGATTTGGGTCTTCAAATGCTGCTTGTACCATGCCCTAAAAACCAAAAATAGGATTCCGGAACAAAACCCGCAAGAAAACTTGAAAATTTCAAGGCAAAGTCACCCCTCGACTGGAAAATATAAAACCTTGAATATCTCGGAAACGGAGGCAGCTAGAGGGTCCAAACTTGCACTTTTTCAAATGGCTGTAACTCGAAAACTACGGCAGCTAGAGAGTTGATTTTGGTCTTAAAATGCAGCTTGTACCATGCCCTAAAAACCAAAAATAGGATTCCGGAACAAAACCCGCAAGAAAACTTGAAAATTTCAAGGCAAAGTCACCCCTCGACTGGAAAATATAAAACCTTGAATATCTCGGAAACGGAGGCAGCTAGAGGGTCCAAACTTGCACTTTTTCAAATGGCCCTACCTCGAAAACTGCGGCAGCTAGAGAGTTGATTTGGGTCTTCAAATACTGCTTGTACCATGCCCTAAAATCCAAAAATAGGATTCCGGAACAAAACCCGCAAGAAAACTTGAAAATTTCAAGGCAAAGTCACCCCTCGACTGGAAAATATAAAACCTTGAATATCTCGGAAACGGAGGCAGCTAGAGGGTCCAAACTTGCACTTTTTCAAATGGCCCTACTTCGAAAACTACGGCAGCTAGAGAGTTGATTTTGGTCTTAAAATGCAGCTTGTACCATGCCCTAAAAACCAAAAATAGGATTCCGGAACAAAACCCGCAAGAAAACTTGAAAATTTCAAGGCAAAGTCACCCTCGACTGGAAAATATAAAACCTTGAATATCTCGGAAACGGAGGCAGCTAGAGGGTCCAAACTTGCACTTTTTCAAATGGCCCTACCTCGAAAACTGCGGCAGCTAGAGAATTGATTTGGGTCTTAAAATGCAGCTTGTACCATGCCCTAAAAACCAAAAATAGGATTCCGGAACAAAACCCGCAAGAAAACTTGAAAATTTCAAGGCAAAGTCACCCCTCGACAGGAAAATGTGAAACCTTGAATATCTCGGAAACGGAGGCAGCTAGAGGGTCCAAACTTGCACTTTTTCAAATGGCTGTAACTCGAAAACTACGACAGCTAGAGAGTTGATTTTGGTCTTAAAATGCAGCTTGTACCATGCCCTAAAAACCAAAAATAGGATTCCGGAACAAAACCCGCAAGAAAACTTGAAAATTTCAAGGCAAAGTCACCCCTCGACAGGAAAATGTAAAACCTTGAATATCTCGGAAACGGAGGCAGCTAGAGGGTCCAAACTTGCACTTTTTCAAATGGCTGTAACTCGAAAACTACGGCAGCTAGAGAGTTGATTTTGGTCTTAAAATGCAGCTTGTACCATGCCTAAAAACCAAAAATAGGATTCCGGAACAAAACCCGCAAGAAAAACTTGAAAATTTCAAGGCAAAGTCACCCCTCGACTGGAAAATATAAAACCTTGAATATCTCGGAAACGGAGGCAGCTAGAGGGTCCAAACTTGCACTTTTTCAAATGGCCCTACCTCGAAAACTGCGGCAGCTAGAGAGTTGATTTGGGTCTTCAAATGCAGCTTGTACCATGCCCTAAAAAACCAAAAATAGGATTCCGGAACAAAACCCGCAAGAAAACTTGAAAATTTCAAGGCAAAGTCACCCCTCGACTGGAAAATATAAAACCTTGAATATCTCGGAAACGGAGGCAGCTAGAGGGTCCAAACTTGCACTTTTTCAAATGGCTGTAACTCGAAAACTAAGGCAGCTAGAGAGTTGATTTGGGTCTTAAAATGCAGCTTGTACCATGCCCTAAAAACCAAAAATAGGATTCCGGAACAAAACCCGCAAGAAAACTTGAAAATTTCAAGGCAAAGTCACCCCTCGACAGGAAAATGTGAAACCTTGAATATCTCGGAAACGGAGGCAGCTAGAGGGTCCAAACTTGCACTTTTTCAAATGGCTGTAACTCGAAAACTACGACAGCTAGAGAGTTGATTTGGTCCTCAAATGCAGCTTGTACCATGCCCTAAAAACCAAAAATAGGATTCCGGAACAAAACCCGCAAGAAAACTTGAAAATTTCAAGGCAAAGTCACCCCTCGACTGGAAAATATAAAGCCTTGAATATCTCGGAAACGGAGGCAGCTAGAGGGTCCAAACTTGCACTTTTTCAAATGGCCCTACCTCGAAAACTGCGGCAGCTAGAGAGTTGATTTGGGTCTTCAAATGCAGCTTGTACCATGCCCTAAAAACCAAAAATATGATTCCGGAACAAAAACCGCAAAAAAACTTGAAAATTTCAAGGCAAAGTCAACCCTCGACAGGAAAATGTAAAACCTTGAATATCTCGGAAACGGAGGCAGCTAGAGGGTCCAAACTTGCACTTTTTCAAATGGCTGTAACTCGAAACTACGGCAGCTAGAGAGTTGATTTTGGTCTTAAAATGCAGCTTGTGCCATGCCCTAAAAACCAAAAATAGGATTCCGGAACAAAACCCGCAAGAAAACTTGAAAATTTCAAGGCAAAGTCACCCCTCGACTGGAAAATATAAAACCTTGAATATCTCGGAAACGGAGGCAGCTAGAGGGTCCAAACTTGCACTTTTTCAAATGGCCCTACCTCGAAAACTACGGCAGCTAGAGAGTTGATTTGGGTCTTCAAATGCAGCTTGTACCATGCCCTAAAAACCAAAAATATGATTCCGGAACAAAAACCGCAAGAAACTTGAAAATTTCAAGGCAAAGTCAACCCTCGACAGGAAAATGTAAAACCTTGAATATCTCGGAAACGGAGGGCAGCTAGAGGGTCCAAACTTGCACTTTTTCAAATGGCTGTAACTCGAAAACTACGGCAGCTAGAGAGTTGATTTGGGTCTTCAAATGCAGCTTGTACCATGCCCCTAAAAACCAAAAATATGATTCCGGAACAAAAACCGCAAGAAAACTTGAAAATTTCAAGGCAAAGTTAACCCTCGACAGAAAATGTAAAACCTTGAATATCTCGGAAACGGAGGCAGCTAGAGAGTCCAAACTTGCACTTTTTCAAATGGCTGTAACTCGAAAACTACGGCAGCTAGAGAGTTGATTTTGGTCTTCAAATGCAGCTTGTACCATGCCCTAAAAACCAAAAATAGGATTCCGGAACAAAACCCGCAAGAAAACTTGAAAATTTCAAGGCAAAGTCACCCCTCGACTGGAAAATATATATTGAATATCTCGGAAACGGAGGCAGCTAGAGGGTCCAAACTTGCACTTTTTCAAATGGCTGTAACTCGAAAACTACGGCAGCTAGAGAGTTGATTTTGGTCTTAAAATGCAGCTTGTACCATGCCCTAAAAACCAAAAATAGGATTCCGGAACAAAACCCGCAAGAAAAATTGAAAATTTCAAGGCAAAGTCACCCCTCGCCTGGAAAATATAAAACCTTGAATATCTCGGAAACGGAGGCAGCTAGAGGGTCCAAACTTGCACTTTTTCAAATGGCTGTAACTCGAAAACTACGGCAGCTAGAGAGTTGATTTGGGTCTGAAAATGCAGCTTGTACCATGCCCTAAAAACGAAAAATAGGATTCCGGAACAAAACCCGCAAGAAAACTTGAAAATTTCAAGGCAAAGTCACCCCTCGACTGGAAAATATAAAACCTTGAATATCTCGGAAACGGAGGCAGCTAGAGGGTCCAAACTTGCACTTTTTCAAATGGCCCTACCTCGAAAACTGCGGCAGCTAGAGAGTTGATTTGGGTCTTCAAATGCAGCTTGTACCATGCCCTAAAAACCAAAAATAGGATTCCGGAACAAAACCCGCAAGAAAACTTGAAAATTTCAAGGCAAAGTCACCCCTCGACTGGAAAATATAAAACCTTGAATATCTCGGAAACGGAGGCAGCTAGAGGGTCCAAACTTGCACTTTTTCAAATGGCTGTAACTCGAAAACTACGGCAGCTAGAGAGTTGATTTGGGTCTGAAAATGCAGCTTGTACCATGCCCTAAAAACGAAAAATAGGATTCCGGAACAAAACCCGCAAGAAAACTTGAAAATTTCAAGGCAAAGTCACCCCTCGACTGGAAAATATAAAACCTTGAATATCTCGGAAACGGAGGCAGCTAGAGGGTCCAAACTTGCACTTTTTCAAATGGCCCTACCTCGAAAACTACGGCAGCTAGAGAGTTGATTTTGGTCTTAAAATGCAGCTTGTACCATGCCCTAAAAACCAAAAATAGGATTCCGGAACAAAACCCGCAAGAAAACTTGAAAATTTCAAAGCAAAGTCACCCCTCGACTGGAAAATATAAAACCTTGAATATCTCGGAAACGGAGGCAGCTAGAGGGTCCAAACTTGCACTTTTTCAAATGGCTGTAACTCGAAAACTACGGCAGCTAGAGAGTTGATTTTGGTCTAAAAATGCAGCTTGTACCATGCCCTAAAAACCAAAAATAGGATTCCGGAACAAAACCCGCAAGAAAACTTGAAAATTTCAAGGCAAAGTCACCCCTCGACTGGAAAATATAAAACCTTGAATATCTCGGAAACGGAGGCAGCTAGAGGGTCCAAACTTGCACTTTTTCAAATGGCTGTAACTCGAAAACTACGGCAGCTAGAGAGTTGATTTTGGTCTTAAAATGCAGCTTGTACCATGCCCTAAAAACCAAAAATAGGATTCCGGAACAAAACCCGCAAGAAAACTTGAAAATTTCAAGGCAACTTGCACTTTTTCAAATGGCCCTACCTCGAAAACTGCGGCAGCTAGAGAGTTGATTTGGGTCTTCAAATGCTGCTTGTACCATGCCCTAAAAACCAAAAATAGGATTCCGGAACAAAACCCGCAAGAAAACTTGAAATTTCAAGGCAAAGTCACCCCTCGACTGGAACATATAAAACCTTGAATATCTCGGAAACGGAGGCAGCTAGAGGGTCCAAACTTGCACTTTTTCAAATGGCCCTACCTCGAAAACCTGCGGCAGCTAGAGAGTTGATTTGGGTCTTCAAATGCTGCTTGTACCATGCCCTAAAATCCAAAAATAGGATTCCGGAACAAAACCCGCAAGAAAACTTGAAAATTTCAAGGCAAAGTCACCCCTCGACTGGAAAATATAAAACCTTGAATATCTCGGAAACGGAGGCAGCTAGAGGGTCCAAACTTGCACTTTTTCAAATGGCCCTACTTCGAAAACTACGGCAGCTAGAGAGTTGATTTTGGTCTTAAAATGCAGCTTGTACCATGCCCTAAAACCAAAAATAGGATTCCGGAACAAAACCCGCAAGAAAACTTGAAAATTTCAAGGCAAAGTCACCCCTCGACTGGAAAATATAAAACCTTGAATATCTCGGAAACGGAGGCAGCTAGAGGGTCCAAACTTGCACTTTTTCAAATGGCTGCAACTCGAAAACTACGGCAGCTAGAGAGTTGATTTGGGTTCTTAAAATGCAGCTTGTACCATGCCCTAAAAACCAAAATAGGATTCCGGAACAAAACCCGCAAGAAAACTTGAAAATTTCAAGGCAAAGTCACCCCTCGACTGGAAAATATAAAACCTTGAATATCTCGGAAACGGAGGCAGCTAGAGGGTTCCAAACTTGCACTTTTTCAAACTGGCCCTACCTCGAAACTCGCGGCAGCTAGAGAGTTGATTTGGGTCTTCAAATGCTGCTTGTACCATGCCCTAAAAACCACAAATAGGATTCCGGAACAAAACCCGCAAGAAAACTTGAAAATTTCAAGGCAAAGTCACCCCTCGACTGGAAAATATAAAACCTTGAATATCTCGGAAACGGAGGCAGCTAGAGGGTCCAAACTTGCACTTTTTCAAATGGCTGTAACTCGAAAACTACGGCAGCTAGAGAGTTGATTTTGGTCTTAAAATGCAGCTTGTACCATGCCCTAAAAACCAAAAATAGGATTCCGGAACAAAACCCGCAAGAAACTTGAAAATTTCAAGGCAAAGTCACCCCTCGACTGGAAAATATAAAACCTTGAATATCTCGGAAACGGAGGCAGCTAGAGGGTCCAAACTTGCACTTTTTCAAATGGCCCTACCTCGAAAACTGCGGCAGCTAGAGAATTGATTTGGGTCTTAAAATGCAGCTTGTACCATGCCCTAAAAACCAAAAATAGGATTCCGGAACAAAACCCGCAAGAAAACTTGAAAATTTCAAGGCAAAGTCACCCCTCGACTGGAAAATATAAACCTTGAATATCTCGGAAACGGAGGCAGCTAGAGGGTCCAAACTTGCACTTTTTCAAATGGCCCTACTTCGAAAACTGCGGCAGCTAGAGAGTTGATTTGGGTCTTCAAATGCAGCTTGTACCATGCCTAAAAACCAAAAATAGGATTCCGGAACAAAACCCGCAAGAAAACTTGAAAATTTCAAGGCAAAGTCACCCCTCGACTGGAAAATATAAAACCTTGAATATCTCGGAAACGGAGGCAGCTAGAGGGTCCAAACTTGCACTTTTTCAAATGGCTGTAACTCGAAAACTACGGCAGCTAGAGAGTTGATTTTGGTCTTAAAATGCAGCTTGTACCATGCCCTAAAAACCAAAAATAGGATTCCGGAACAAAACCCGCAAGAAAACTTGAAAATTTCAAGGCAAAGTCACCCTCGACTGGAAAATATAAAACCTTGAATATCTCGGAAACGGAGGCAGCTAGAGGGTCCAAACTTGCACTTTTTCAAATGGCCCTACCTCGAAAACTGCGGCAGCTAGAGAGTTGATTTGGGTCTTCAAATGCAGCTTGTACCATGCCCTAAAAACCAAAAATAGGATTCCGGAACAAAACCCGCAAGAAAACTTGAAAATTTCAAGGCAAAGTCACCCCCTCGACTGGAAAATATAAGACCTTGAATATCTCGGAAACGGAGGCAGCTAGAGGGTCCAAACTTGCACTTTTTCAAATGGCTGTAACTCGAAAACTACGACAGCTAGAGAGTTGATTTTGGTCTTAAAATGCAGCTTGTACCATGCCCTAAAAACCAAAAATAGGATTCCGGAACAAAACCCGCAAGAAAACTTGAAAATTTCAAGGCAAAGTCACCCCTCGACAGGAAAATGTGAAACCTTGAATATCTCGGAAACGGAGGCAGCTAGAGGGTCCAAACTTGCACTTTTTCAAATGGCTGTAACTCGAAAACTACGACAGCTAGAGAGTTGATTTTGGTCCTCAAATGCAGCTTGTACCATGCCCTAAAAACCAAAAATAGGATTCCGGAACAAAACCCGCAAGAAAACTTGAAAATTTCAAGGCAAAGTCACCCCTCGACTGGAAAATATAAAACCTTGAATATCTCGGAAACGGAGGCAGCTAGAGGGTCCAAACTTGCACTTTTTCAAATGGCCCTACTTCGAAAACTACGGCAGCTAGAGAGTTGATTTTGGTCTTAAAATGCAGCTTGTACCATGCCCTAAAAACCAAAAATAGGATTCCGGAACAAAACCCGCAAGAAAACTTGAAAATTTCAAGGCAAAGTCACCCCTCGACTGGAAAATATAAAACCTTGAATATCTCGGAAACGGAGGCAGCTAGAGGGTCCAAACTTGCACTTTTTCAAATGGCTGCAACTCGAAAACTACGGCAGCTAGAGAGTTGATTTGGGTCTTAAAATGCAGCTTGTACCATGCCCTAAAAACCAAAAATAGGATTCCGGAACAAAACCCGCAAGAAAACTTGAAAATTTCAAGGCAAAGTCACCCCTCGACTGGAAAATATAAAACCTTGAATATCTCGGAAACGGAGGCAGCTAGAGGGTCCAAACTTGCACTTTTTCAAATGGCTGCAACTCGAAAACTACGGCAGCTAGAGAGTTGATTTGGGTCTTCAAATGCTGCTTGTACCATGCCCTAAAATCCAAAAATAGGATTCCGGAACAAAACCCGCAAGAAAACTTGAAAATTTCAAGGCAAAGTCACCCCTCGACTGGAAAATATAAAACCTTGAATATCTCGGAAACGGAGGCAGCTAGAGTGTCCAAACTTGCACTTTTTCAAATGGCCCTACTTCGAAAACTACGGCAGCTAGAGAGTTGATTTTGGTCTTAAAATGCAGCTTGTACCATGCCCTAAAAACCAAAAATAGGATTCCGGAACAAAACCCGCAAGAAAACTTGAAAATTTCAAGGCAAAGTCACCCCTCGACTGGAAAATATAAAACCTTGAATATCTCGGAAACGGAGGCAGCTAGAGGGTCCAAACTTGCACTTTTTCAAATGGCTGCAACTCGAAAACTACGGCAGCTAGAGAGTTGATTTGGGTCTTAAAATGCAGCTTGTACCATGCCCTAAAAACCAAAAATAGGATTCCGGAACAAAACCCGCAAGAAAACTTGAAAATTTCAAGGCAAAGTCACCCCTCGACTGGAAAATATAAAACCTTGAATATCTCGGAAACGGAGGCAGCTAGAGGGTCCAAACTTGCACTTTTTCAAATGGCCCTACCTCGAAAACTGCGGCAGCTAGAGAATTGATTTGGGTCTTAAAATGCAGCTTGTACCATGCCCTAAAAACCAAAAATAGGATTCCGGAACAAAACCCGCAAGAAAACTTGAAAATTTCAAGGCAAAGTCACCCCTCGACAGGAAAATGTGAAACCTTGAATATCTCGGAAACGGAGGCAGCTAGAGGGTCCAAACTTGCACTTTTTCAAATGGCTGTAACTCGAAAACTACGACAGCTAGAGAGTTGATTTTGGTCTTAAAATGCAGCTTGTACCATGCCCTAAAAACCAAAAATAGGATTCCGGAACAAAACCCGCAAGAAAACTTGAAAATTTCAAGGCAAAGTCACCCCTCGACAGGAAAATGTAAAACCTTGAATATCTCGGAAACGGAGGCAGCTAGAGGGTCCAAACTTGCACTTTTTCAAATGGCTGTAACTCGAAAACTACGGCAGCTAGAGAGTTGATTTTGGTCTTAAAATGCAGCTTGTAAAATGCCCTAAAAACCAAAAATAGGATTCCGGAACAAAACCCGCAAGAAAACTTGAAAATTTCAAGGCAAAGTCACCCCTCGACTGGAAAATATAAAACCTTGAATATCTCGGAAACGGAGGCAGCTAGAGGGTCCAAACTTGCACTTTTTCAAATGGCCCTACCTCGAAAACTGCGGCAGCTAGAGAGTTGATTTGGGTCTTCAAATGCAGCTTGTACCATGCCCTAAAAACCAAAAATAGGATTCCGGAACAAAACCCGCAAGAAAACTTGAAAATTTCAAGGCAAAGTCACCCCTCGACTGGAAAATATAAAACCTTGAATATCTCGGAAACGGAGGCAGCTAGAGGGTCCAAACTTGCACTTTTTCAAATGGCTGTAACTCGAAAACTACGACAGCTAGAGAGTTGATTTTGGTCTTAAAATGCAGCTTGTACCATGCCCTAAAAACCAAAAATAGGATTCCGGAACAAAACCCGCAAGAAAACTTGAAAATTTCAAGGCAAAGTCACCCCTCGACTGGAAAATATAAAACCTTGAATATCTCGGAAACGGAGGCAGCTAGAGGGTCCAAACTTGCACTTTTTCAAATGGCCCTACCTCGAAAACTGCGGCAGCTAGAGAATTGATTTGGGTCTTAAAATGCAGCTTGTACCATGCCCTAAAAACCAAAAATAGGATTCCGGAACAAAACCCGCAAGAAAACTTGAAAATTTCAAGGCAAAGTCACCCCTCGACTGGAAAATATAAAACCTTGAATATCTCGGAAACGGAGGCAGCTAGAGGGTCCAAACTTGCACTTTTTCAAATGGCTGCAACTCGAAAACTACGGCAGCTAGAGAGTTGATTTTGGTCTTAAAATGCAGCTTGTACCATGCCCTAAAAACCAAAAATAGGATTCCGGAACAAAACCCGCAAGAAAACTTGAAAATTTCAAGGCAAAGTCACCCCTCGACTGGAAAATATAAAACCTTGAATATCTCGGAAACGGAGGCAGCTAGAGGGTCCAAACTTGCACTTTTTCAAATGGCCCTACCTCGAAAACTGCGGCAGCTAGAGAGTTGATTTGGGTCTTCAAATGCTGCTTGTACCATGCCCTAAAAACCAAAAATAGGATTCCGGAACAAAACCCGCAAGAAAACTTGAAAATTTCAAGGCAAAGTCACCCCTCGACTGGAAAATATAAAACCTTGAATATCTCGGAAACGGAGGCAGCTAGAGGGTCCAAACTTGCACTTTTTCAAATGGCTGTAACTCGAAAACTACGGCAGCTAGAGAGTTGATTTGGGTCTTAAAATGCAGCTTGTACCATGCCCTAAAAACCAAAAATAGGATTCCGGAACAAAACCCGCAAGAAAACTTGAAAATTTCAAGGCAAAGTCACCCCTCGACTGGAAAATATAAAACCTTGAATATCTCGGAAACGGAGGCAGCTAGAGGGTCCAAACTTGCACTTTTTCAAATGGCCCTACCTCGAAAACTGCGGCAGCTAGAGAATTGATTTGGGTCTTAAAATGCAGCTTGTACCATGCCCTAAAAACCAAAAATAGGATTCCGGAACAAAACCCGCAAGAAAACTTGAAAATTTCAAGGCAAAGTCACCCCTCGACAGGAAAATGTGAAACCTTGAATATCTCGGAAACGGAGGCAGCTAGAGGGTCCAAACTTGCACTTTTTCAAATGGCTGTAACTCGAAAACTACGACAGCTAGAGAGTTGATTTTGGTCTTAAAATGCAGCTTGTACCATGCCCTAAAAACCAAAAATAGGATTCCGGAACAAAACCCGCAAGAAAACTTGAAAATTTCAAGGCAAAGTCACCCCTCGACTGGAAAATATAAAACCTTGAATATCTCGGAAACGGAGGCAGCTAGAGGGTCCAAACTTGCACTTTTTCAAATGGCCCTACCTCGAAAACTGCGGCAGCTAGAGAGTTGATTTGGGTCTTCAAATGCAGCTTGTACCATGCCCTAAAAACCAAAAATAGGATTCCGGAACAAAACCCGCAAGAAAACTTGAAAATTTCAAGGCAAAGTCACCCCTCGACTGGAAAATATAAAACCTTGAATATCTCGGAAACGGAGGCAGCTAGAGGGTCCAAACTTGCACTTTTTCAAATGGCCCTACCTCGAAAACTACGGCAGCTAGAGAGTTGATTTTGGTCTTAAAATGCAGCTTGTACCATGCCCTAAAAACCAAAAATAGGATTCCGGAACAAAACCCGCAAGAAAACTTGAAAATTTCAAAGCAAAGTCACCCCTCGACTGGAAAATATAAAACCTTGAATATCTCGGAAACGGAGGCAGCTAGAGGGTCCAAACTTGCACTTTTTCAAATGGCTGTAACTCGAAAACTACGGCAGCTAGAGAGTTGATTTTGGTCTAAAAATGCAGCTTGTACCATGCCCTAAAAACCAAAAATAGGATTCCGGAACAAAACCCGCAAGAAAACTTGAAAATTTCAAGGCAAAGTCACCCCTCGACTGGAAAATATAAAACCTTGAATATCTCGGAAACGGAGGCAGCTAGAGGGTCCAAACTTGCACTTTTTCAAATGGCTGTAACTCGAAAACTACGGCAGCTAGAGAGTTGATTTTGGTCTTAAAATGCAGCTTGTACCATGCCCTAAAAACCAAAAATAGGATTCCGGAACAAAACCCGCAAGAAAACTTGAAAATTTCAAGGCAAAGTCACCCCTCGACTGGAAAATATAAAACCTTGAATATCTCGGAAACGGAGGCAGCTAGAGGGTCCAAACTTGCACTTTTTCAAATGGCCCTACCTCGAAAACTGCGGCAGCTAGAGAGTTGATTTGGGTCTTCAAATGCTGCTTGTACCATGCCCTAAAAACCAAAAATAGGATTCCGGAACAAAACCCGCAAGAAAACTTGAAAATTTCAAGGCAAAGTCACCCCTCGACTGGAAAATATAAAACCTTGAATATCTCGGAAACGGAGGCAGCTAGAGGGTCCAAACTTGCACTTTTTCAAATGGCTGTAACTCGAAAACTACGGCAGCTAGAGAGTTGATTTTGGTCTTAAAATGCAGCTTGTACCATGCCCTAAAAACCAAAAATAGGATTCCGGAACAAAACCCGCAAGAAAACTTGAAAATTTCAAGGCAAAGTCACCCCTCGACTGGAAAATATAAAACCTTGAATATCTCGGAAACGGAGGCAGCTAGAGGGTCCAAACTTGCACTTTTTCAAATGGCCCTACCTCGAAAACTGCGGCAGCTAGAGAGTTGATTTGGGTCTTCAAATGCTGCTTGTACCATGCCCTAAAATCCGAAAATAGGATTCCGGAACAAAACCCGCAAGAAAACTTGAAAATTTCAAGGCAAAGTCACCCCTCGACTGGAAAATATAAAACCTTGAATATCTCGGAAACGGAGGCAGCTAGAGGGTCCAAACTTGCACTTTTTCAAATGGCCCTACTTCGAAAACTACGGCAGCTAGAGAGTTGATTTTGGTCTTAAAATGCAGCTTGTACCATGCCCTAAAAACCAAAAATAGGATTCCGGAACAAAACCCGCAAGAAAACTTGAAAATTTCAAGGCAAAGTCACCCCTCGACTGGAAAATATAAAACCTTGAATATCTCGGAAACGGAGGCAGCTAGAGGGTCCAAACTTGCACTTTTTCAAATGGCTGCAACTCGAAAACTACGGCAGCTAGAGAGTTGATTTGGGTCTTAAAATGCAGCTTGTACCATGCCCTAAAAACCAAAAATAGGATTCCGGAACAAAACCCGCAAGAAAACTTGAAAATTTCAAGGCAAAGTCACCCCTCGACTGGAAAATATAAAACCTTGAATATCTCGGAAACGGAGGCAGCTAGAGGGTCCAAACTTGCACTTTTTCAAATGGCCCTACCTCGAAAACTGCGGCAGCTAGAGAATTGATTTGGGTCTTAAAATGCAGCTTGTACCATGCCCTAAAAACCAAAAATAGGATTCCGGAACAAAACCCGCAAGAAAACTTGAAAATTTCAAGGCAAAGTCACCCCTCGACAGGAAAATGTGAAACCTTGAATATCTCGGAAACGGAGGCAGCTAGAGGGTCCAAACTTGCACTTTTTCAAATGGCTGTAACTCGAAAACTACGACAGCTAGAGAGTTGATTTTGGTCTTAAAATGCAGCTTGTACCATGCCCTAAAAACCAAAAATAGGATTCCGGAACAAAACCCGCAAGAAAACTTGAAAATTTCAAGGCAAAGTCACCCCTCGACAGGAAAATGTAAAACCTTGAATATCTCGGAAACGGAGGCAGCTAGAGGGTCCAAACTTGCACTTTTTCAAATGGCTGTAACTCGAAAACTACGGCAGCTAGAGAGTTGATTTTGGTCTTAAAATGCAGCTTGTACCATGCCCTAAAAACCAAAAATAGGATTCCGGAACAAAACCCGCAAGAAAACTTGAAAATTTCAAGGCAAAGTCACCCCTCGACTGGAAAATATAAAACCTTGAATATCTCGGAAACGGAGGCAGCTAGAGGGTCCAAACTTGCACTTTTTCAAATGGCCCTACCTCGAAAACTGCGGCAGCTAGAGAGTTGATTTGGGTCTTCAAATGCAGCTTGTACCATGCCCTAAAAACCAAAAATAGGATTCCGGAACAAAACCCGCAAGAAAACTTGAAAATTTCAAGGCAAAGTCACCCCTCGACTGGAAAATATAAAACCTTGAATATCTCGGAAACGGAGGCAGCTAGAGGGTCCAAACTTGCACTTTTTCAAATGGCTGTAACTCGAAAACTACGACAGCTAGAGAGTTGATTTTGGTCTTAAAATGCAGCTTGTACCATGCCCTAAAAACCAAAAATAGGATTCCGGAACAGAACCCGCAAGAAAACTTGAAAATTTCAAGGCAAAGTCACCCCTCGACTGGAAAATATAAAACCTTGAATATCTCGGAAACGGAGGCAGCTAGAGGGTCCAAACTTGCACTTTTTCAAATGGCCCTACCTCGAAAACTGCGGCAGCTAGAGAGTTGATTTGGGTCTTCAAATGCTGCTTGTACCATGCCCTAAAAACCAAAAATAGGATTCCGGAACAAAACCCGCAAGAAAACTTGAAAATTTCAAGGCAAAGTCACCCCTCGACTGGAAAATATAAAACCTTGAATATCTCGGAAACGGAGGCAGCTAGAGGGTCCAAACTTGCACTTTTTCAAATGGCTGTAACTCGAAAACTACGGCAGCTAGAGAGTTGATTTGGGTCTTAAAATGCAGCTTGTACCATGCCCTAAAAACCAAAAATAGGATTCCGGAACAAAACCCGCAAGAAAACTTGAAAATTTCAAGGCAAAGTCACCCCTCGACTGGAAAATATAAAACCTTGAATATCTCGGAAACGGAGGCAGCTAGAGGGTCCAAACTTGCACTTTTTCAAATGGCCCTACCTCGAAAACTGCGGCAGCTAGAGAATTGATTTGGGTCTTAAAATGCAGCTTGTACCATGCCCTAAAAACCAAAAATAGGATTCCGGAACAAAACCCGCAAGAAAACTTGAAAATTTCAAGGCAAAGTCACCCCTCGACAGGAAAATGTGAAACCTTGAATATCTCGGAAACGGAGGCAGCTAGAGGGTCCAAACTTGCACTTTTTCAAATGGCTGTAACTCGAAAACTACGACAGCTAGAGAGTTGATTTTGGTCTTAAAATGCAGCTTGTACCATGCCCTAAAAACCAAAAATAGGATTCCGGAACAAAACCCGCAAGAAAACTTGAAAATTTCAAGGCAAAGTCACCCCTCGACAGGAAAATGTAAAACCTTGAATATCTCGGAAACGGAGGCAGCTAGAGGGTCCAAACTTGCACTTTTTCAAATGGCTGTAACTCGAAAACTACGGCAGCTAGAGAGTTGATTTTGGTCTTAAAATGCAGCTTGTACCATGCCCTAAAAACCAAAAATAGGATTCCGGAACAAAACCCGCAAGAAAACTTGAAAATTTCAAGGCAAAGTCACCCCTCGACTGGAAAATATAAAACCTTGAATATCTCGGAAACGGAGGCAGCTAGAGGGTCCAAACTTGCACTTTTTCAAATGGCTGCAACTCGAAAACTACGGCAGCTAGAGAGTTGATTTGGGTCTTAAAATGCAGCTTGTACCATGCCCTAAAAACCAAAAATAGGATTCCGGAACAAAACCCGCAAGAAAACTTGAAAATTTCAAGGCAAAGTCACCCCTCGACTGGAAAATATAAAACCTTGAATATCTCGGAAACGGAGGCAGCTAGAGGGTCCAAACTTGCACTTTTTCAAATGGCCCTACCTCGAAAACTGCGGCAGCTAGAGAGTTGATTTGGGTCTTCAAATGCTGCTTGTACCATGCCCTAAAAACCAAAAATAGGATTCCGGAACAAAACCCGCAAGAAAACTTGAAAATTTCAAGGCAAAGTCACCCCTCGACTGGAAAATATAAAACCTTGAATATCTCGGAAACGGAGGCAGCTAGAGGGTCCAAACTTGCACTTTTTCAAATGGCTGTAACTCGAAAACTACGGCAGCTAGAGAGTTGATTTGGGTCTTAAAATGCAGCTTGTACCATGCCCTAAAAACCAAAAATAGGATTCCGGAACAAAACCCGCAAGAAAACTTGAAAATTTCAAGGCAAAGTCACCCCTCGACTGGAAAATATAAAACCTTGAATATCTCGGAAACGGAGGCAGCTAGAGGGTCCAAACTTGCACTTTTTCAAATGGCCCTACCTCGAAAACTGCGGCAGCTAGAGAATTGATTTGGGTCTTAAAATGCAGCTTGTACCATGCCCTAAAAACCAAAAATAGGATTCCGGAACAAAACCCGCAAGAAAACTTGAAAATTTCAAGGCAAAGTCACCCCTCGACAGGAAAATGTGAAACCTTGAATATCTCGGAAACGGAGGCAGCTAGAGGGTCCAAACTTGCACTTTTTCAAATGGCTGTAACTCGAAAACTACGACAGCTAGAGAGTTGATTTTGGTCTTAAAATGCAGCTTGTACCATGCCCTAAAAACCAAAAATAGGATTCCGGAACAAAACCCGCAAGAAAACTTGAAAATTTCAAGGCAAAGTCACACCTCGACAGGAAAATGTAAAACCTTGAATATCTCGGAAACGGAGGCAGCTAGAGGGTCCAAACTTGCACTTTTTCAAATGGCTGTAACTCGAAAACTACGGCAGCTAGAGAGTTGATTTTGGTCTTAAAATGCAGCTTGTACCATGCCCTAAAAACCAAAAATAGGATTCCGGAACAAAACCCGCAAGAAAACTTGAAAATTTCAAGGCAAAGTCACCCCTCGACTGGAAAATATAAAACCTTGAATATCTCGGAAACGGAGGCAGCTAGAGGGTCCAAACTTGCACTTTTTCAAATGGCCCTACCTCGAAAACTGCGGCAGCTAGAGAGTTGATTTGGGTCTTCAAATGCAGCTTGTACCATGCCCTAAAAACCAAAAATAGGATTCCGGAACAAAACCCGCAAGAAAACTTGAAAATTTCAAGGCAAAGTCACCCCTCGACTGGAAAATATAAAACCTTGAATATCTCGGAAACGGAGGCAGCTAGAGGGTCCAGACTTGCACTTTTTCAAATGGCTGTAACTCGAAAACTACGACAGCTAGAGAGTTGATTTTGGTCTTAAAATGCAGCTTGTACCATGCCCTAAAAACCAAAAATAGGATTCCGGAACAAAACCCGCAAGAAAACTTGAAAATTTCAAGGCAAAGTCACCCCTCGACAGGAAAATGTGAAACCTTGAATATCTCGGAAACGGAGGCAGCTAGAGGGTCCAAACTTGCACTTTTTCAAATGGCTGTAACTCGAAAACTACGACAGCTAGAGAGTTGATTTTGGTCCTCAAATGCAGCTTGTACCATGCCCTAAAAACCAAAAATAGGATTCCGGAACAAAACCCGCAAGAAAACTTGAAAATTTCAAGGCAAAGTCACCCCTCGACAGGAAAATGTGAAACCTTGAATATCTCGGAAACGGAGGCAGCTAGAGGGTCCAAACTTGCACTTTTTCAAATGGCTGTAACTCGAAAACTACGACAGCTAGAGAGTTGATTTTGGTCCTCAAATGCAGCTTGTACCATGCCCTAAAAACCAAAAATAGGATTCCGGAACAAAACCCGCAAGAAAACTTGAAAATTTCAAGGCAAAGTCACCCCTCGACTGGAAAATATAAAACCTTGAATATCTCGGAAACGGAGGCAGCTAGAGGGTCCAAACTTGCACTTTTTCAAATGGCTGTAACTCGAAAACTACGGCAGCTAGAGAGTTGATTTTGGTCTTAAAATGCAGCTCGTGCCATGCCCTAAAAACCAAAAATAGGATTCCGGAACAAAACCCGCAAGAAAACTTGAAAATTTCAAGGCAAAGTCACCCCTCGACTGGAAAATATAAAACCTTGAATATCTCGGAAACGGAGGCAGCTAGAGGGTCCAAACTTGCACTTTTTCAAATGGCCCTACCTCGAAAACTACGGCAGCTAGAGAGTTGATTTGGGTCTTCAAATGCAGCTTGTACCATGCCCTAAAAACCAAAAATATGATTCCGGAACAAAAACCGCAAGAAACTTGAAAATTTCAAGGCAAAGTCAACCCTCGACAGGAAAATGTAAAACCTTGAATATCTCGGAAACGGAGGCAGCTAGAGGGTCCAAACTTGCACTTTTTCAAATGGCTGTAACTCGAAAACTACGGCAGCTAGAGAGTTGATTTGGGTCTTCAAATGCAGCTTGTACCATGCCCTAAAAACCAAAAATATGATTCCGGAACAAAAACCGCAAGAAAACTTGAAAATTTCAAGGCAAAGTTAACCCTCGACAGGAAAATGTAAAACCTTGAATATCTCGGAAACGGAGGCAGCTAGAGAGTCCAAACTTGCACTTTTTCAAATGGCTGTAACTCGAAAACTACGGCAGCTAGAGAGTTGATTTTGGTCTTCAAATGCAGCTTGTACCATGCCCTAAAAACCAAAAATAGGATTCCGGAACAAAACAAGCAAGAAAACTTGAAAATTTCAAGGCAAAGTCACCCCTCGACTGGAAAATATATATTGAATATCTCGGAAACGGAGGCAGCTAGAGGGTCCAAACTTGCACTTTTTCAAATGGCCCTACCTCGAAAACTGCGGCAGCTAGAGAGTTGATTTGGGTCTTCAAATGCTGCTTGTACCATGCCCTAAAAACCAAAAATAGGATTCCAGAACAAAACCCGCAAGAAAACTTGAAAATTTCAAGGCAAAGTCACCCCTCGACTGGAAAATATAAAACCTTGAATATCTCGGAAACGGAGGCAGCTAGAGGGTCCAAACTTGCACTTTTTCAAATGGCTGTAACTCGAAAACTACGGCAGCTAGAGAGTTGATTTGGGTCTGAAAATGCAGCTTGTACCATGCCCTAAAAACGAAAAATAGGATTCCGGAACAAAACCCGCAAGAAAACTTGAAAATTTCAAGGCAAAGTCACCCCTCGACTGGAAAATATAAAACCTTGAATATCTCGGAAACGGAGGCAGCTAGAGGGTCCAAACTTGCACTTTTTCAAATGGCCCTACCTCGAAAACTGCGGCAGCTAGAGAGTTGATTTGGGTCTTCAAATGCAGCTTGTACCATGCCCTAAAAACCAAAAATAGGATTCCGGAACAAAACCCGCAAGAAAACTTGAAAATTTCAAGGCAAAGTCACCCCTCGACTGGAAAATATAAAACCTTGAATATCTCGGAAACGGAGGCAGCTAGAGGGTCCAAACTTGCACTTTTTCAAATGGCCCTACCTCGAAAACTACGGCAGCTAGAGAGTTGATTTTGGTCTTAAAATGCAGCTTGTACCATGCCCTAAAAACCAAAAATAGGATTCCGGAACAAAACCCGCAAGAAAACTTGAAAATTTCAAAGCAAAGTCACCCCTCGACTGGAAAATATAAAACCTTGAATATCTCGGAAACGGAGGCAGCTAGAGGGTCCAAACTTGCACTTTTTCAAATGGCTGTAACTCGAAAACTACGGCAGCTAGAGAGTTGATTTTGGTCTAAAAATGCAGCTTGTACCATGCCCTAAAAACCAAAAATAGGATTCCGGAACAAAACCCGCAAGAAAACTTGAAAATTTCAAGGCAAAGTCACCCCTCGACTGGAAAATATAAAACCTTGAATATCTCGGAAACGGAGGCAGCTAGAGGGTCCAAACTTGCACTTTTTCAAATGGCTGTAACTCGAAAACTACGGCAGCTAGAGAGTTGATTTTGGTCTTAAAATGCAGCTTGTACCATGCCCTAAAAACCAAAAATAGGATTCCGGAACAAAACCCGCAAGAAAACTTGAAAATTTCAAGGCAAAGTCACCCCTCGACTGGAAAATATAAAACCTTGAATATCTCGGAAACGGAGGCAGCTAGAGGGTCCAAACTTGCACCTTTTCAAATGGCCCTACCTCGAAAACTGCGGCAGCTAGAGAGTTGATTTGGGTCTTCAAATGCTGCTTGTACCATGCCCTAAAAACCAAAAATAGGATTCCGGAACAAAACCCGCAAGAAAACTTGAAAATTTCAAGGCAAAGTCACCCCTCGACTGGAAAATATAAAACCTTGAATATCTCGGAAACGGAGGCAGCTAGAGGGTCCAAACTTGCACTTTTTCAAATGGCTGTAACTCGAAAACTACGGCAGCTAGAGAGTTGATTTTGGTCTTAAAATGCAGCTTGTACCATGCCCTAAAAACCAAAAATAGGATTCCGGAACAAAACTCGCAAGAAAACTTGAAAATTTCAAGGCAAAGTCACCCCTCGACTGGAAAATATAAAACCTTGAATATCTCGGAAACGGAGGCAGCTAGAGGGTCCAAACTTGCACTTTTTCAAATGGCCCTACCTCGAAAACTGCGGCAGCTAGAGAGTTGATTTGGGTCTTCAAATGCTGCTTGTACCATGCCCTAAAATCCAAAAATAGGATTCCGGAACAAAACCCGCAAGAAAACTTGAAAATTTCAAGGCAAAGTCACCCCTCGACTGGAAAATATAAAACCTTGAATATCTCGGAAACGGAGGCAGCTAGAGGGTCCAAACTTGCACTTTTTCAAATGGCCCTACTTCGAAAACTACGGCAGCTAGAGAGTTGATTTTGGTCTTAAAATGCAGCTTGTACCATGCCCTAAAAACCAAAAATAGGATTCCGGAACAAAACCCGCAAGAAAACTTGAAAATTTCAAGGCAAAGTCACCCCTCGACTGGAAAATATAAAACCTTGAATATCTCGGAAACGGAGGCAGCTAGAGGGTCCAAACTTGCACTTTTTCAAATGGCTGCAACTCGAAAACTACGGCAGCTAGAGAGTTGATTTGGGTCTTAAAATGCAGCTTGTACCATGTCCTAAAAACCAAAAATAGGATTCCGGAACAAAACCCGCAAGAAAACTTGAAAATTTCAAGGCAAAGTCACCCCTCGACTGGAAAATATAAAACCTTGAATATCTCGGAAACGGAGGCAGCTAGAGGGTCCAAACTTGCACTTTTTCAAATGGCTGTAACTCGAAAACTACGGCAGCTAGAGAGTTGATTTGGGTCTTCAAATGCAGCTTGTACCATGCCCTAAAAACCAAAAATAGGATTCCGGAACAAAACCCGCAAGAAAACTTGAAAATTTCAAGGCAAAGTCACCCCTCGACTGGAAAATATAAAACCTTGAATATCTCGGAAACGGAGGCAGCTAGAGGGTCCAAACTTGCACTTTTTCAAATGGCTGTAACTCGAAAACTACGGCAGCTAGAGAGTTGATTTGGGTCTGAAAATGCAGCTTGTACCATGCCCTAAAAACGAAAAATAGGATTCCGGAACAAAACCCGCAAGAAAACTTGAAAATTTCAAGGCAAAGTCACCCCTCGACTGGAAAATATAAAACCTTGAATATCTCGGAAACGGAGGCAGCTAGAGGGTCCAAACTTGCACTTTTTCAATTGGCTGTAACTCGAAAACTACGGCAGCTAGAGAGTTGATTTGGGTCTTAAAATGCAGCTTGTACCATGCCCTAAAAACCAAAAATAGGATTGCGGAACAAAACCCGCAAGAAAACTTGAAAATTTCAAGGCAAAGTCACCCCTCGACTGGAAAATATAAAACCTTGAATATCTCGGAAACGGAGGCAGCTAGAGGGTCCAAACTTGCACTTTTTCAAATGGCCCTACCTCGAAAACTGCGGCAGCTAGAGAGTTGATTTGGGTCTTCAAATGCTGCTTGTACCATGCCCTAAAAACCAAAAATAGGATTCCGGAACAAAACCCGCAAGAAAACTTGAAAATTTCAAGGCAAAGTCATCCCTCGACTGGAAAATATAAAACCTTGAATATCTCGGAAACGGAGGCAGCTAGAGGGTCCAAACTTGCACTTTTTCAAATGGCCCTACTTCGAAAACTACGGCAGCTAGAGAGTTGATTTTGGTCTTAAAATGCAGCTTGTACCATGCCCTAAAAACCAAAAATAGGATTCCGGAACAAAACCCGCAAGAAAACTTGAAAATTTCAAGGCAAAGTCACCCCTCGACTGGAAAATATAAAACCTTGAATATCTCGGAAACGGAGGCAGCTAGAGGGTCCAAACTTGCACTTTTCCAAATGGCTGTAACTCGAAAACTACGGCAGCTAGAGAGTTGATTTTGGTCTAAAAATGCAGCTTGTACCATGCCCTAAAAACCAAAAATAGGATTCCGGAACAAAACTTGAAAATTTCAAGGCAAAGTCACCCCTCGACTGGAAAATATAAAACCTTGAATATCTCGGAAACGGAGGCAGCTAGAGGGTCCAAACTTGCACTTTTTCAAATGGCTGTAACTCGAAAACTACGGCAGCTAGAGAGTTGATTTTGGTCTAAAAATGCAGCTTGTACCATGCCCTAAAGACCAAAAATAGGATTCCGGAACAAAACCCGCAAGAAAACTTGAAAATTTCAAGGCAAAGTCACCCCTCGACTGGAAAATATAAAACCTTGAATATCTCGGAAACGGAGGCAGCTAGAGGGTCCAAACTTGCACTTTTTCAAATGGCTGTAACTCGAAAACTACGGCAGCTAGAGAGTTGATTTTGGTCTAAAAATGCAGCTTGTACCATGCCCTAAAAAAAAAAATTGGCTTCCGGAACAAGACCCGCAAGAAAACTTGAAAATTTCAAGGCAAAGTCACCCCTCGACTGGAAAATATAAAACCTTGAATATCTCGGAAACGGAGGCAGCTAGAGGGTCCAAACTTGCACTTTTTCAAATGGCCCTACTTCGAAAACTGCGGCAGCTAGAGAGTTGATTTGGGTCTTCAAATGCTGCTTGTACCATGCCCTAGAGAGTTGATTTTGGTCTTAAAATGCAGCTTGTACCATGCCCTAAAAACCAAAAATAGGATTCCGGAACAAAACCCGCAAGAAAACTTGAAAATTTCAAGGCAAAGTCACCCCTCGACTGGAAAATATAAAACCTTGAATATCTCGGAAACGGAGGCAGCTAGAGGGTCCAAACTTGCACTTTTTCAAATGGCCCTACCTCGAAAACTGCGGCAGCTAGAGAGTTGATTTGGGTCTTCAAATGCTGCTTGTACCATGCCCTAAAAACCAAAAATAGGATTCCGGAACAAAACCCGCAAGAAAACTTGAAAATTTCAAGGCAAAGTCACCCCTCGACTGGAAAATATAAAACCTTGAATATCTCGGAAACGGAGGCAGCTAGAGGGTCCAAACCTGCACTTTTTCAAATGGCTGTAACTCGAAAACTACGGCAGCTAGAGAGTTGATTTGGGTCTGAAAATGCAGCTTGTACCATGCCCTAAAAACGAAAAATAGGATTCCGGAACAAAACCCGCAAGAAAACTTGAAAATTTCAAGGCAAAGTCACCCCTCGACTGGAAAATATAAAACCTTGAATATCTCGGAAACGGAGGCAGCTAGAGGGTCCAAACTTGCACTTTTTCAATTGGCTGTAACTCGAAAACTACGGCAGCTAGAGAGTTGATTTGGGTCTTAAAATGCAGCTTGTACCATGCCCTAAAAACCAAAAATAGGATTGCGGAACAAAACCCGCAAGAAAACTTGAAAATTTCAAGGCAAAGTCACCCCTCGACTGGAAAATATAAAACCTTGAATATCTCGGAAACGGAGGCAGCTAGAGGGTCCAAACTTGCACTTTTTCAAATGGCCCTACCTCGAAAACTGCGGCAGCTAGAGAGTTGATTTGGGTCTTCAAATGCTGCTTGTACCATGCCCTAAAAACCAAAAATAGGATTCCGGAACAAAACCCGCAAGAAAACTTGAAAATTTCAAGGCAAAGTCATCCCTCGACTGGAAAATATAAAACCTTGAATATCTCGGAAACGGAGGCAGCTAGAGGGTCCAAACTTGCACTTTTTCAAATGGCCCTACTTCGAAAACTACGGCAGCTAGAGAGTTGATTTTGGTCTTAAAATGCAGCTTGTACCATGCCCTAAAAACCAAAAATAGGATTCCGGAACAAAACCCGCAAGAAAACTTGAAAATTTCAAGGCAAAGTCACCCCTCGACTGGAAAATATAAAACCTTGAATATCTCGGAAACGGAGGCAGCTAGAGGGTCCAAACTTGCACTTTTCCAAATGGCTGTAACTCGAAAACTACGGCAGCTAGAGAGTTGATTTTGGTCTAAAAATGCAGCTTGTACCATGCCCTAAAAACCAAAAATAGGATTCCGGAACAAAACTTGAAAATTTCAAGGCAAAGTCACCCCTCGACTGGAAAATATAAAACCTTGAATATCTCGGAAACGGAGGCAGCTAGAGGGTCCAAACTTGCACTTTTTCAAATGGCTGTAACTCGAAAACTACGGCAGCTAGAGAGTTGATTTTGGTCTAAAAATGCAGCTTGTACCATGCCCTAAAGACCAAAAATAGGATTCCGGAACAAAACCCGCAAGAAAACTTGAAAATTTCAAGGCAAAGTCACCCCTCGACTGGAAAATATAAAACCTTGAATATCTCGGAAACGGAGGCAGCTAGAGGGTCCAAACTTGCACTTTTTCAAATGGCTGTAACTCGAAAACTACGGCAGCTAGAGAGTTGATTTTGGTCTAAAAATGCAGCTTGTACCATGCCCTAAAAAAAAAAATTGGCTTCCGGAACAAGACCCGCAAGAAAACTTGAAAATTTCAAGGCAAAGTCACCCCTCGACTGGAAAATATAAAACCTTGAATATCTCGGAAACGGAGGCAGCTAGAGGGTCCAAACTTGCACTTTTTCAAATGGCCCTACTTCGAAAACTGCGGCAGCTAGAGAGTTGATTTGGGTCTTCAAATGCTGCTTGTACCATGCCCTAGAGAGTTGATTTTGGTCTTAAAATGCAGCTTGTACCATGCCCTAAAAACCAAAAATAGGATTCCGGAACAAAACCCGCAAGAAAACTTGAAAATTTCAAGGCAAAGTCACCCCTCGACTGGAAAATATAAAACCTTGAATATCTCGGAAACGGAGGCAGCTAGAGGGTCCAAACTTGCACTTTTTCAAATGGCCCTACCTCGAAAACTGCGGCAGCTAGAGAGTTGATTTGGGTCTTCAAATGCTGCTTGTACCATGCCCTAAAAACCAAAAATAGGATTCCGGAACAAAACCCGCAAGAAAACTTGAAAATTTCAAGGCAAAGTCACCCCTCGACTGGAAAATATAAAACCTTGAATATCTCGGAAACGGAGGCAGCTAGAGGGTCCAAACTTGCACTTTTTCAAATGGCCCTACTTCGAAAACTACGGCAGCTAGAGAGTTGATTTTGGTCTTAAAATGCAGCTTGTACCATGCCCTAAAAACCAAAAATAGGATTCCGGAACAAAACCCGCAAGAAAACTTGAAAATTTCAAGGCAAAGTCACCCCTCGACTGGAAAATATAAAACCTTGAATATCTCGGAAACGGAGGCAGCTAGAGGGTCCAAACTTGCACTTTTTCAAATGGCTGCAACTCGAAAACTACGGCAGCTAGAGAGTTGATTTGGGTCTTCAAATGCAGCTTGTACCATGCCCTAAAAACCAAAAATAGGATTCCGGAACAAAACCCGCAAGAAAACTTGAAAATTTCAAGGCAAAGTCACCCCTCGACTGGAAAATATAAAACCTTGAATATCTCGGAAACGGAGGCAGCTAGAGGGTCCAAACTTGCACTTTTTCAAATGGCTGTAACTCGAAAACTACGGCAGCTAGAGAGTTGATTTTGGTCTAAAAATGCAGCTTGTACCATGCCCTAAAAACCAAAAATAGGATTCCGGAACAAAACCCGCAAGAAAACTTGAAAATTTCAAGGCAAAGTCACCCCTCGACTGGAAAATATAAAACCTTGAATATCTCGGAAACGGAGGCAGCTAGAGGGTCCAAACTTGCACTTTTTCAAATGGCTGTAACTCGAAAACTACGGCAGCTAGAGAGTTGATTTTGGTCTTAAAATGCAGCTTGTACCATGCCCTAAAAACCAAAAATAGGATTCCGGAACAAAACCCGCAAGAAAACTTGAAAATTTCAAGGCAAAGTCACCCCTCGACTGGAAAATATAAAACCTTGAATATCTCGGAAACGGAGGCAGCTAGAGGGTCCAAACTTGCACTTTTTCAAATGGCCCTACCTCAAAAACTGCGGCAGCTAGAGAGTTGATTTGGGTCTTCAAATGCTGCTTGTACCATGCCCTAAAAACCAAAAATAGGATTCCGGAACAAAACCCGCAAGAAAACTTGAAAATTTCAAGGCAAAGTCACCCCTCGACTGGAAAATATAAAACCTTGAATATCTCGGAAACGGAGGCAGCTAGAGGGTCCAAACTTGCACTTTTTCAAATGGCCCTACTTCGAAAACTACGGCAGCTAGAGAGTTGATTTTGGTCTTAAAATGCAGCTTGTACCATGCCCTAAAAACCAAAAATAGGATTCCGGAACAAAACCCGCAAGAAAACTTGAAAATTTCAAGGCAAAGTCACCCCTCGACTGGAAAATATAAAACCTTGAATATCTCGGAAACGGAGGCAGCTAGAGGGTCCAAACTTGCACTTTTTCAAATGGCTGCAACTCGAAAACTACGGCAGCTAGAGAGTTGATTTGGGTCTTCAAATGCAGCTTGTACCATGCCCTAAAAACCAAAAATAGGATTCCGGAACAAAACCCGCAAGAAAACTTGAAAATTTCAAGGCAAAGTCACCCCTCGACTGGAAAATATAAAACCTTGAATATCTCGGAAACGGAGGCAGCTAGAGGGTCCAAACTTGCACTTTTTCAAATGGCTGTAACTCGAAAACTACGGCAGCTAGAGAGTTGATTTTGGTCTAAAAATGCAGCTTGTACCATGCCCTAAAAACCAAAAATAGGATTCCGGAACAAAACCCGCAAGAAAACTTGAAAATTTCAAGGCAAAGTCACCCCTCGACTGGAAAATATAAAACCTTGAATATCTCGGAAACGGAGGCAGCTAGAGGGTCCAAACTTGCACTTTTTAAAATGGCCCTACTTCGAAAACTACGGCAGCTAGAGAGTTGATTTTGGTCTTAAAATGCAGCTTGTACCATGCCCTAAAAACCAAAAATAGGATTCCGGAACAAAACCCGCAAGAAAACTTGAAAATTTCAAGGCAAAGTCACCCCTCGACTGGAAAATATAAAACCTTGAATATCTCGGAAACGGAGGCAGCTAGAGGGTCCAAACTTGCACTTTTTCAAATGGCCCTACTTCGAAAACTACGGCAGCTAGAGAGTTGATTTTGGTCTTAAAATGCAGCTTGTACCATGCCCTAAAAACCAAAAATAGGATTCCGGAACAAAACCCGCAAGAAAACTTGAAAATTTCAAGGCAAAGTCACCCCTCGACTGGAAAATATAAAACCTTGAATATCTCGGAAACGGAGGCAGCTAGAGGGTCCAAACTTGCACTTTTTCAAATGGCTGCAACTCGAAAACTACGGCAGCTAGAGAGTTGATTTGGGTCTTCAAATGCAGCTTGTACCATGCCCTAAAAACCAAAAATAGGATTCCGGGACAAAACCCGCAAGAAAACTTGAAAATTTCAAGGCAAAGTCACCCCTCGACTGGAAAATATAAAACCTTGAATATCTCGGAAACGGAGGCAGCTAGAGGGTCCAAACTTGCACTTTTTCAAATGGCCCTACTTCGAAAACTACGGCAGCTAGAGAGTTGATTTTGGTCTTAAAATGCAGCTTGTACCATGCCCTAAAAACCAAAAATAGGATTCCGGAACAAAACCCGCAAGAAAACTTGAAAATTTCAAGGCAAAGTCACCCCTCGACTGGAAAATATAAAACCTTGAATATCTCGGAAACGGAGGCAGCTAGAGGGTCCAAACTTGCACTTTTTCAAATGGCCCTACTTCGAAAACTACGGCAGCTAGAGAGTTGATTTTGGTCTTAAAATGCAGCTTGTACCATGCCCTAAAAACCAAAAATAGGATTCCGGAACAAAACCCGCAAGAAAACTTGAAAAAACTCGACTGGAAAATATAAAACCTTGAATATCTCGGAAACGGAGGCAGCTAGAGGGTCCAAACTTGCACTTTTTCAAATGGCTGCAACTCGAAAACTACGGCAGCTAGAGAGTTGATTTGGGTCTTCAAATGCAGCTTGTACCATGCCCTAAAAACCAAAAATAGGATTCCGGAACAAAACCCGCAAGAAAACTTGAAAATTTCAAGGCAAAGTCACCCCTCGACTGGAAAATATAAAACCTTGAATATCTCGGAAACGGAGGCAGCTAGAGGGTCCAAACTTGCACTTTTTCAAATGGCCCTACTTCGAAAACTACGGCAGCTAGAGAGTTGATTTTGGTCTTAAAATGCAGCTTGTACCATGCCCTAAAAACCAAAAATAGGATTCCGGAACAAAACCCGCAAGAAAACTTGAAAATTTCAAGGCAAAGTCACCCCTCGACTGGAAAATATAAAACCTTGAATATCTCGGAAACGGAGGCAGCTAGAGGGTCCAAACTTGCACTTTTTCAAATGGCTGCAACTCGAAAACTACGGCAGCTAGAGAGTTGATTTGGGTCTTCAAATGCAGCTTGTACCATGCCCTAAAAACCAAAAATAGGATTCCGGAACAAAACCCGCAAGAAAACTTGAAAATTTCAAGGCAAAGTCACCCCTCGACTGGAAAATATAAAACCTTGAATATCTCGGAAACGGAGGCAGTTAGAGGGTCCAAACTTGCACTTTTTCAAATGGCTGTAACTCGAAAACTACGGCAGCTAGAGAGTTGATTTTGGTCTAAAAATGCAGCTTGTACCATGCCCTAAAAACCAAAAATAGGATTCCGGAACAAAACCCGCAAGAAAACTTGAAAATTTCAAGGCAAAGTCACCCCTCGACTGGAAAATATAAAACCTTGAATATCTCGGAAACGGAGGCAGCTAGAGGGTCCAAACTTGCACTTTTTCAAATGGCTGTAACTCGAAAACTACGGCAGCTAGAGAGTTGATTTTGGTCTTAAAATGCAGCTTGTACCATGCCCTAAAAACCAAAAATAGGATTCCGGAACAAAACCCGCAAGAAAACTTGAAAATTTCAAGGCAAAGTCACCCCTCGACTGGAAAATATAAAACCTTGAATATCTCGGAAACGGAGGCAGCTAGAGGGTCCAAACTTGCACTTTTTCAAATGGCCCTACCTCGAAAACTGCGGCAGCTAGAGAGTTGATTTGGGTCTTCAAATGCTGCTTGTACCATGCCCTAAAAACCAAAAATAGGATTCCGGAACAAAACCCGCAAGAAAACTTGAAAATTTCAAGGCAAAGTCACCCCTCGACTGGAAAATATAAAACCTTGAATATCTCGGAAACGGAGGCAGCTAGAGGGTCCAAACTTGCACTTTTTCAAATGGCCCTACTTCGAAAACTACGGCAGCTAGAGAGTTGATTTTGGTCTTAAAATGCAGCTTGTACCATGCCCTAAAAACCAAAAATAGGATTCCGGAACAAAACCCGCAAGAAAACTTGAAAATTTCAAGGCAAAGTCACCCCTCGACTGGAAAATATAAAACCTTGAATATCTCGGAAACGGAGGCAGCTAGAGGGTCCAAACTTGCACTTTTTCAAATGGCTGTAACTCGAAAACTACGGCAGCTAGAGAGTTGATTTGGGTCTGAAAATGCAGCTTGTACCATGCCCTAAAAACCAAAAATAGGATTCCGGAACAAAACCCGCAAGAAAACTTGAAAATTTCAAGGCAAAGTCACCCCTCGACTGGAAAATATAAAACCTTGAATATCTCGGAAACGGAGGCAGCTAGAGGGTCCAAACTTGCACTTTTTCAAATGGCCCTACCTCGAAAACTGCGGCAGCTAGAGAGTTGATTTGGGTCTTAAAATGCAGCTTGTACCATGCCCTAAAAACCAAAAATAGGATTGCGGAACAAAACCCGCAAGAAAACTTGAAAATTTCAAGGCAAAGTCACCCCTCGACTGGAAAATATAAAACCTTGAATATCTCGGAAACGGAGGCAGCTAGAGGGTCCAAACTTGCACTTTTTCAAATGGCCCTACCTCGAAAACTGCGGCAGCTAGAGAGTTGATTTGGGTCTTCAAATGCTGCTTGTACCATGCCCTAAAAACCAAAAATAGGATTCCGGAACAAAACCCGCAAGAAAACTTGAAAATTTCAAGGCAAAGTCACCCCTCGACTGGAAAATATAAAACCTTGAATATCTCGGAAACGGAGGCAGCTAGAGGGTCCAAACTTGCACTTTTTCAAATGGCCCTACCTCGAAAACTGCGGCAGCTAGAGAGTTGATTTGGATCTTAAAATGCAGCTTGTACCATGCCCTAAAAACCAAAAATAGGATTGCGGAACAAAACCCGCAAGAAAACTTGAAAATTTCAAGGCAAAGTCACCCCTCGACTGGAAAATATAAAACCTTGAATATCTCGGAAACGGAGGCAGCTAGAGGGTCCAAACTTGCACTTTTTCAAATGGCCCTACCTCGAAAACTGCGGCAGCTAGAGAGTTGATTTGGGTCTTCAAATGCTGCTTGTACCATGCCCTAAAAACCAAAAATAGGATTCCGGAACAAAACCCGCAAGAAAACTTGAAAATTTCAAAGCAAAGTCACCCCTCGACTGGAAAATATAAAACCTTGAATATCTCGGAAACGGAGGCAGCTAGAGGGTCCAAACTTGCACTTTTCCAAATGGCTGTAACTCGAAAACTACGGCAGCTAGAGAGTTGATTTTGGTCTAAAAATGCAGCTTGTACCATGCCCTAAAAACCAAAAATAGGATTCCGGAACAAAACCCGCAAGAAAACTTGAAAATTTCAAGGCAAAGTCACCCCTCGACTGGAAAATATAAAACCTTGAATATCTCGGAAACGGAGGCAGCTAGAGGGTCCAAACTTGCACTTTTTCAAATGGCTGTAACTCGAAAACTACGGCAGCTAGAGAGTTGATTTTTGTCTAAAAATGCAGCTTGTACCATGCCCTAAAAACCAAAAATAGGATTCCGGAACAAAACCCGCAAGAAAACTTGAAAATTTCAAGGCAAAGTCACCCCTCGACTGGAAAATATAAAACCTTGAATATCTCGGAAACGGAGGCAGCTAGAGGGTCCAAACTTGCACTTTTTCAAATGGCCCTACTTCGAAAACTGCGGCAGCTAGAGAGTTGATTTGGGTCTTCAAATGCTGCTTGTACCATGCCCTAAAAACCAAAAATAGGATTCCGGAACAAAACCCGCAAGAAAACTTGAAAATTTCAAGGCAAAGTCACCCCTCGACTGGAAAATATAAAACCTTGAATATCTCGGAAACGGAGGCAGCTAGAGGGTCCAAACTTGCACTTTTTCAAATGGCCCTACTTCGAAAACTGCGGCAGCTAGAGAGTTGATTTGGGTCTTCAAATGCTGCTTGTACCATGCCCTAAAAACCAAAAATAGGATTCCGGAGCAAAACCCGCAAGAAAACTTGAAAATTTCAAAGCAAAGTCACCCCTCGACTGGAAAATATAAAACCTTGAATATCTCGGAAACGGAGGCAGCTAGAGGGTCCAAACTTGCACTTTTCCAAATGGCTGTAACTCGAAAACTACGGCAGCTAGAGAGTTGATTTTGGTCTAAAAATGCAGCTTGTACCATGCCCTAAAAACCAAAAATAGGATTCCGGAACAAAACCCGCAAGAAAACTTGAAAATTTCAAGGCAAAGTCACCCCTCGACTGGAAAATATAAAACCTTGAATATCTCGGAAACGGAGGCAGCTAGAGGGTCCAAACTTGCACTTTTTCAAATGGCTGTAACTCGAAAACTACGGCAGCTAGAGAGTTGATTTTGGTCTAAAAATGCAGCTTGTACCATGCCCTAAAAACCAAAAATAGGCTTCCGGAACAAAACCCGCAAAAAAACTTGAAAATTTCAAGGCAAAGTCACCCCTCGACTGGAAAATATAAAACCTTGAATATCTCGGAAACGGAGGCAGCTTGAGGGTCCAAACTTGCACTTTTTCAAATGGCCCTACTTCGAAAACTGCGGCAGCTAGAGAGTTGATTTGGGTCTTCAAATGCTGCTTGTACCATGCCCTAAAAACCAAAAATAGGATTCCGGAACAAAACCCGCAAGAAAACTTGAAAATTTCAAGGCAAAGTCACCCCTCGACTGGAAAATATAAAACCTTGAATATCTCGGAAACGGAGGCAGCTAGAGGGTCCAAACTTGCACTTTTTCAAATGGCCCTACTTCGAAAACTACGGCAGCTAGAGAGTTGATTTGGGTCTTCAAATGCTGCTTGTACCATGCCCTAAAAACCAAAAATAGGATTCCGGAACAAAACCCGCAAGAAAACTTGAAAATTTCAAAGCAAAGTCACCCCTCGACTGGAAAATATAAAACCTTGAATATCTCGGAAACGGAGGCAGCTAGAGGGTCCAAACTTGCACTTTTTCAAATGGCTGTAACTCGAAAACTACGGCAGCTAGAGAGTTGATTTTGGTCTAAAAATGCAGCTTGTACCATGCCCTAAAAACCAAAAATAGGATTCCGGAACAAAACCCGCAAGAAAACTTGAAAATTTCAAGGCAAAGTCACCCCTCGACTGGAAAATATAAAACCTTGAATATCTCGGAAACGGAGGCAGCTAGAGGGTCCAAACTTGCACTTTTTAAAATGGCCCTACTTCGAAAACTACGGCAGCTAGAGAGTTGATTTTGGTCTTAAAATGCAGCTTGTACCATGCCCTAAAAACCAAAAATAGGATTCCGGAACAAAACCCGCAAGAAAACTTGAAAATTTCAAGGCAAAGTCACCCCTCGACTGGAAAATATAAAACCTTGAATATCTCGGAAACGGAGGCAGCTAGAGGGTCCAAACTTGCACTTTTTCAAATGGCCCTACTTCGAAAACTACGGCAGCTATAGAGTTGATTTTGGTCTTAAAATGCAGCTTGTACCATGCCCTAAAAACCAAAAATATGATTCCGGAACAAAACCCGCAAGAAAACTTGAAAATTTCAAGGCAAAGTCACCCCTCGACTGGAAAATATAAAACCTTGAATATCTCGGAAACGGAGGCAGCTAGAGGGTCCAAACTTGCACTTTTTCAAATGGCTGCAACTCGAAAACTACGGCAGCTAGAGAGTTGATTTGGGTCTTCAAATGCAGCTTGTACCATGCCCTAAAAACCAAAAATAGGATTCCGGAACAAAACCCGCAAGAAAACTTGAAAATTTCAAGGCAAAGTCACCCCTCGACTGGAAAATATAAAACCTTGAATATCTCGGAAACGGAGGCAGCTAGAGGGTCCAAACTTGCACTTTTTCAAATGGCCCTACTTCGAAAACTACGGCAGCTAGAGAGTTGATTTTGGTCTTAAAATGCAGCTTGTACCATGCCCTAAAAACCAAAAATAGGATTCCGGAACAAAACCCGCAAGAAAACTTGAAAATTTCAAGGCAAAGTCACCCCTCGACTGGAAAATATAAAACCTTGAATATCTCGGAAACGGAGGCAGCTAGAGGGTCCAAACTTGCACTTTTTCAAATGGCCCTACTTCGAAAACTACGGCAGCTAGAGAGTTGATTTTGGTCTTAAAATGCAGCTTGTACCATGCCCTAAAAACCAAAAATAGGATTCCGGAACAAAACCCGCAAGAAAACTTGAAAAAACTCGACTGGAAAATATAAAACCTTGAATATCTCGGAAACGGAGGCAGCTAGAGGGTCCAAACTTGCACTTTTTCAAATGGCTGCAACTCGAAAACTACGGCAGCTAGAGAGTTGATTTGGGTCTTCAAATGCAGCTTGTACCATGCCCTAAAAACCAAAAATAGGATTCCGGAACAAAACCCGCAAGAAAACTTGAAAATTTCAAGGCAAAGTCACCCCTCGACTGGAAAATATAAAACCTTGAATATCTCGGAAACGGAGGCAGCTAGAGGGTCCAAACTTGCACTTTTTCAAATGGCCCTACTTCGAAAACTACGGCAGCTAGAGAGTTGATTTTGGTCTTAAAATGCAGCTTGTACCATGCCCTAAAAACCAAAAATAGGATTCCGGAACAAAACCCGCAAGAAAACTTGAAAATTTCAAGGCAAAGTCACCCCTCGACTGGAAAATATAAAACCTTGAATATCTCGGAAACGGAGGCAGCTAGAGGGTCCAAACTTGCACTTTTTCAAATGGCTGCAACTCGAAAACTACGGCAGCTAGAGAGTTGATTTGGGTCTTCAAATGCAGCTTGTACCATGCCCTAAAAACCAAAAATAGGATTCCGGAACAAAACCCGCAAGAAAACTTGAAAATTTCAAGGCAAAGTCACCCCTCGACTGGAAAATATAAAACCTTGAATATCTCGGAAACGGAGGCAGTTAGAGGGTCCAAACTTGCACTTTTTCAAATGGCTGTAACTCGAAAACTACGGCAGCTAGAGAGTTGATTTTGGTCTAAAAATGCAGCTTGTACCATGCCCTAAAAACCAAAAATAGGATTCCGGAACAAAACCCGCAAGAAAACTTGAAAATTTCAAGGCAAAGTCACCCCTCGACTGGAAAATATAAAACCTTGAATATCTCGGAAACGGAGGCAGCTAGAGGGTCCAAACTTGCACTTTTTCAAATGGCTGTAACTCGAAAACTACGGCAGCTAGAGAGTTGATTTTGGTCTTAAAATGCAGCTTGTACCATGCCCTAAAAACCAAAAATAGGATTCCGGAACAAAACCCGCAAGAAAACTTGAAAATTTCAAGGCAAAGTCACCCCTCGACTGGAAAATATAAAACCTTGAATATCTCGGAAACGGAGGCAGCTAGAGGGTCCAAACTTGCACTTTTTCAAATGGCCCTACCTCGAAAACTGCGGCAGCTAGAGAGTTGATTTGGGTCTTCAAATGCTGCTTGTACCATGCCCTAAAAACCAAAAATAGGATTCCGGAACAAAACCCGCAAGAAAACTTGAAAATTTCAAGGCAAAGTCACCCCTCGACTGGAAAATATAAAACCTTGAATATCTCGGAAACGGAGGCAGCTAGAGGGTCCAAACTTGCACTTTTTCAAATGGCCCTACTTCGAAAACTACGGCAGCTAGAGAGTTGATTTTGGTCTTAAAATGCAGCTTGTACCATGCCCTAAAAACCAAAAATAGGATTCCGGAACAAAACCCGCAAGAAAACTTGAAAATTTCAAGGCAAAGTCACCCCTCGACTGGAAAATATAAAACCTTGAATATCTCGGAAACGGAGGCAGCTAGAGGGTCCAAACTTGCACTTTTTCAAATGGCTGTAACTCGAAAACTACGGCAGCTAGAGAGTTGATTTGGGTCTGAAAATGCAGCTTGTACCATGCCCTAAAAACCAAAAATAGGATTCCGGAACAAAACCCGCAAGAAAACTTGAAAATTTCAAGGCAAAGTCACCCCTCGACTGGAAAATATAAAACCTTGAATATCTCGGAAACGGAGGCAGCTAGAGGGTCCAAACTTGCACTTTTTCAAATGGCCCTACCTCGAAAACTGCGGCAGCTAGAGAGTTGATTTGGGTCTTAAAATGCAGCTTGTACCATGCCCTAAAAACCAAAAATAGGATTGCGGAACAAAACCCGCAAGAAAACTTGAAAATTTCAAGGCAAAGTCACCCCTCGACTGGAAAATATAAAACCTTGAATATCTCGGAAACGGAGGCAGCTAGAGGGTCCAAACTTGCACTTTTTCAAATGGCCCTACCTCGAAAACTGCGGCAGCTAGAGAGTTGATTTGGGTCTTCAAATGCTGCTTGTACCATGCCCTAAAAACCAAAAATAGGATTCCGGAACAAAACCCGCAAGAAAACTTGAAAATTTCAAGGCAAAGTCACCCCTCGACTGGAAAATATAAAACCTTGAATATCTCGGAAACGGAGGCAGCTAGAGGGTCCAAACTTGCACTTTTTCAAATGGCCCTACCTCGAAAACTGCGGCAGCTAGAGAGTTGATTTGGATCTTAAAATGCAGCTTGTACCATGCCCTAAAAACCAAAAATAGGATTGCGGAACAAAACCCGCAAGAAAACTTGAAAATTTCAAGGCAAAGTCACCCCTCGACTGGAAAATATAAAACCTTGAATATCTCGGAAACGGAGGCAGCTAGAGGGTCCAAACTTGCACTTTTTCAAATGGCCCTACCTCGAAAACTGCGGCAGCTAGAGAGTTGATTTGGGTCTTCAAATGCTGCTTGTACCATGCCCTAAAAACCAAAAATAGGATTCCGGAACAAAACCCGCAAGAAAACTTGAAAATTTCAAAGCAAAGTCACCCCTCGACTGGAAAATATAAAACCTTGAATATCTCGGAAACGGAGGCAGCTAGAGGGTCCAAACTTGCACTTTTCCAAATGGCTGTAACTCGAAAACTACGGCAGCTAGAGAGTTGATTTTGGTCTAAAAATGCAGCTTGTACCATGCCCTAAAAACCAAAAATAGGATTCCGGAACAAAACCCGCAAGAAAACTTGAAAATTTCAAGGCAAAGTCACCCCTCGACTGGAAAATATAAAACCTTGAATATCTCGGAAACGGAGGCAGCTAGAGGGTCCAAACTTGCACTTTTTCAAATGGCTGTAACTCGAAAACTACGGCAGCTAGAGAGTTGATTTTTGTCTAAAAATGCAGCTTGTACCATGCCCTAAAAACCAAAAATAGGATTCCGGAACAAAACCCGCAAGAAAACTTGAAAATTTCAAGGCAAAGTCACCCCTCGACTGGAAAATATAAAACCTTGAATATCTCGGAAACGGAGGCAGCTAGAGGGTCCAAACTTGCACTTTTTCAAATGGCTGTAACTCGAAAACTACGGCAGCTAGAGAGTTGATTTTGGTCTAAAAATGCAGCTTGTACCATGCCCTAAAAACCAAAAATAGGCTTCCGGAACAAAACCCGCAAAAAAACTTGAAAATTTCAAGGCAAAGTCACCCCTCGACTGGAAAATATAAAACCTTGAATATCTCGGAAACGGAGGCAGCTAGAGGGTCCAAACTTGCACTTTTTCAAATGGCCCTACTTCGAAAACTGCGGCAGCTAGAGAGTTGATTTGGGTCTTCAAATGCTGCTTGTACCATGCCCTAAAAACCAAAAATAGGATTCCGGAACAAAACCCGCAAGAAAACTTGAAAATTTCAAGGCAAAGTCACCCCTCGACTGGAAAATATAAAACCTTGAATATCTCGGAAACGGAGGCAGCTAGAGGGTCCAAACTTGCACTTTTTCAAATGGCCCTACTTCGAAAACTGCGGCAGCTAGAGAGTTGATTTGGGTCTTCAAATGCTGCTTGTACCATGCCCTAAAAACCAAAAATAGGATTCCGGAACAAAACCCGCAAGAAAACTTGAAAATTTCAAAGCAAAGTCACCCCTCGACTGGAAAATATAAAACCTTGAATATCTCGGAAACGGAGGCAGCTAGAGGGTCCAAACTTGCACTTTTTCAAATGGCCCTACTTCGAAAACTACGGCAGCTAGAGAGTTGATTTGGGTCTTCAAATGCTGCTTGTACCATGCCCTAAAAACCAAAAATAGGATTCCGGAACAAAACCCGCAAGAAAACTTGAAAATTTCAAAGCAAAGTCACCCCTCGACTGGAAAATATAAAACCTTGAATATCTCGGAAACGGAGGCAGCTAGAGGGTCCAAACTTGCACTTTTTCAAATGGCTGTAACTCGAAAACTACGGCAGCTAGAGAGTTGATTTGGGTCTTCAAATGGAGCTTGTACCATGCCCTAAAAACCAAAAATAGGATTCCGGAACAAAACCCGCAAGAAAACTTGAAAATTTCAAGGCAAAGTCACCCCTCGACTGGAAAATATAAAACCTTGAATATCTCGGAAACGGAGGCAGCTAGAGGGTCCAAACTTGCACTTTTTCAAATGGCTGTAACTCGAAAACTACGGCAGCTAGAGAGTTGATTTTTGTCTTAAAATGCAGCTTGTACCATGCCCTAAAAACCAAAAATAGGATTCCGGAACAAAACCCGCAAGAAAACTTGAAAATTTCAAGGCAAAGTCACCCCTCGACTGGAAAATATAAAACCTTGAATATCTCGGAAACGGAGGCAGCTAGAGGGTCCAAACTTGCACTTTTTCAAATGGCTGTAACTCGAAAACTACGGCAGCTAGAGAGTTGATTTTTGTCTAAAAATGCAGCTTGTACCATGCCCTAAAAACCAAAAATAGGATTCCGGAACAAAACCCGCAAGAAAACTTGAAAATTTCAAGGCAAAGTCACCCCTCGACTGGAAAATATAAAACCTTGAATATCTCGGAAACGGAGGCAGCTAGAGGGTCCAAACTTGCACTTTTTCAAATGGCTGTAACTCGAAAACTACGGCAGCTAGAGAGTTGATTTTTGTCTAAAAATGCAGCTTGTACCATGCCCTAAAAACCAAAAATAGGATTCCGGAACAAAACCCGCAAGAAAACTTGAAAATTTCAAGGCAAAGTCACCCCTCGACTGGAAAATATAAAACCTTGAATATCTCGGAAACGGAGGCAGCTAGAGGGTCCAAACTTGCACTTTTTCAAATGGCTGTAACTCGAAAACTACGGCAGCTAGAGAGTTGATTTTGGTCTAAAAATGCAGCTTGTACCATGCCCTAAAAACCAAAAATAGGCTTCCGGAACAAAACCCGCAAGAAAACTTGAAAATTTCAAGGCAAAGTCACCCCTCGACTGGAAAATATAAAACCTTGAATATCTCGGAAACGGAGGCAGCTAGAGGGTCCAAACTTGCACTTTTTCAAATGGCTGTAACTCGAAAACTACGGCAGCTAGAGAGTTGATTTTGGTCTAAAAATGCAGCTTGTACCATGCCCTAAAAACCAAAAATAGGCTTCCGGAACAAAACCCGCAAGAAAACTTGAAAATTTCAAGGCAAAGTCACCCCTCGACTGGAAAATATAAAACCTTGAATATCTCGGAAACGGAGGCAGCTAGAGGGTCCAAACTTGCACTTTTTCAAATGGCCCTACTTCGAAAACTGCGGCAGCTAGAGAGTTGATTTGGGTCTTCAAATGCTGCTTGTACCATGCCCTAAAAACCAAAAATAGGATTCCGGAACAAAACCCGCAAGAAAACTTGAAAATTTCAAGGCAAAGTCACCCCTCGACTGGAAAATATAAAACCTTGAATATCTCGGAAACGGAGGCAGCTAGAGGGTCCAAACTTGCACTTTTTCAAATGGCCCTACTTCGAAAACTACGGCAGCTAGAGAGTTGATTTGGGTCTTCAAATGCTGCTTGTACCATGCCCTAAAAACCAAAAATAGGATTCCGGAACAAAACCCGCAAGAAAACTTGAAAATTTCAAAGCAAAGTCACCCCTCGACTGGAAAATATAAAACCTTGAATATCTCGGAAACGGAGGCAGCTAGAGGGTCCAAACTTGCACTTTTTCAAATGGCTGTAACTCGAAAACTACGGCAGCTAGAGAGTTGATTTGGGTCTTCAAATGGAGCTTGTACCATGCCCTAAAAACCAAAAATAGGATTCCGGAACAAAACCCGCAAGAAAACTTGAAAATTTCAAGGCAAAGTCACCCCTTGTACAGAACAAAGTGTTTGCTTTAATTTGATAATAAAAGTTTTGGTGTATTCTTCGACGTCTCAAGCAGAAAAATTACGGTCCGTCGAGTTTTGTATCGAACATTGGTCCGTCGAGCCGGATCCGATTAATTGGAAAAAGCGGTGAGTCCCATCCCTATCCTTCGAAATCCTTGTCTCATAGAAAGACCATAACCTTAACACTTAACCTATCTTGTCGTCTCGTGGTCGAACACTCTTGATCAAAATGGAAGCATTAAAGCTACGACAAAATCTCACGTTCGAACAACTTAATAAATTAATGAGTAGCTATAAGAGTTATCCAAAAGTTATTAAGACTGTTTCATATCTGGAAACATGCGTGGAGAAAGTTCAGCAAATATGGGAGGACTTTCGGTCGTGCCACGCACAAATATTAGCTGAAGTCAAATGTAAAGCGGATTTACAGGACGAATATTTCATCGAGGATACATACAATAAATTCGAGGACCTGCATCTTCAGTTCTCATCGGAATTGAAAGAAATGCTCCGAGCATCGGGAGTTTTGAGCGGGACGGCGGCTGAACCGCTAAGCAAATCTGAGGTTAAATTGCCACCGATAGTGATCCCGACATTTGGAGGGGACTATGCTGATTGGACTTCGTTCAAAGACTTGTTTGTATCGTTGATCCACAATAGGCAGTCAATCAGTAAAGTCGAGAAAATGCATTATCTTAAGTGCAACTTAAGCGGGGAACCTGCTAGCTTGCTTAAGCACTTAGTCGTAACAGAAGCGAATTACGAAATAGCGTGGAAGCTTCTAAACGAGCGTTATGACAATACATACATCTTGCTTACGTCACAATTTAAAGAACTGTTCAAGATAGGAGCTGCCGTCGAAACTTCTACATCAATAAAAGCATTATTAGACAAAACAAACGAGTGCGTACAGATAATAGAAAACCTTAAAGTAGCGGATTTATGGAATGCCGTTTTGGTGTTTATAACAACTCAACGTTTACCCACAAACACTCGACAACTTTGGGAGCAACAACAACAAGGAACAAACGACAATTTGGCATCTTTCGGGGACTTAAGACAATTTTTAAATTCCCGGTTCCACGCTTTAGAAGCTGCAGGAGTTGACCAACTGAAATTTCAAAAAATCATGAATGCACCAACACGAAATGTTCACGCCGTAAACACCGGACAAGATCCAGTGTGTGTTTTATGTAAAAACATACACCCTCTTCACAAATGTATCGACTTTAGCCAATTAAATCAAGATGAAAAATTCAATATTGTCAAACGTAATGGATTATGTCTCAATTGCCTTAGAAAGGGACATATGATGAACAATTGTCCTAGTAAATTACGATGTTTTAAATGTCAGCGAGCACATCATACTTTATTACATAAGGATATAGTACAAAACACTGTTGAGGAAATACAAGAGAAATCGTCGACGAATAATATTCTTTGTGATGCTCCGCCAACCTCGGAAATAAGAGAAGTTCACTCCACCAATTCGACCAACATGAAACAAGTTTTGCTAGCTACAGCTCTTATACAACTCGAATCAAATACCGCGCCAATTGTTTTACGCGCTCTTCTGGATCAAGGATCGCAAACATCGCTTATCTCGGAATCGGCTGTCCATCGATTAGGGCTGAAAAGAAAAACGACAGGTATTAGCATCGCTGGAATAGGAAATTCGTCTAACCATGCAATTAAAGGAATAACCAATGTTATACTTCAGACCAACCACAAGGAGAAAATAGAATTCGAAGCTTTAATATTGGAAAAACTGACAAACATGATTCCGTCACGAATCGTGTCCACCTCCATCCTACAACATCTAAGGAGAGAAGACCTAGCTGACCCTCATTTCGATCGACCAGGACACATCGATATTTTGCTTGGAGCGGATGTATACGCTCGCATTATACTGGGTGATATTCATCGTACGCCAGAAGGACCTATTGCACAAAAAACTAAACTGGGATGGATAATATCAGGAGAAATACACACTTCAAGCAACTCTTATCAATCATTCAAGGTGGAAGTGAACGATGATTGGACTCTAACGAACCAACTAAAACAGTTTTGGGAAATTGAAGAAGTCACATTAACAAGGAAATACACGGAAGAAGAGCAGCAGTGCGAACAACATTTTAAACAAAATGTTCGTCGAAATCCCAATGGGCGCTTCGTGGTAAAACTGCCTTTTAAAAGTAATAAAGCCCAACAATCGTTAGGAACATCGAGACTATCAGCAATAGGAAGCTTTCTCGCAATTGAAAAACGTCTAATCGCGAATCCCGATTTACATGCACAATATTCTAGTAGCATGAAGGAGTATATTGAGAAGGGATATATGGAACTCGCGCCGAATAACGTCGATCATGAAAGGGTAAATGGAAAAACAGTATGTACTGCAGTATATCTTCCACATCACGCAGTTTATCGCGATAGTAGTACAACAAAATGCCGCATCGTATTTGATGCATCACGAAAAACTAGTACAGGAATATCTTTAAACGATACTCTGCTGACAGGCCCTGCAATCCAAAACGACATGCTAGCGGTCTTAACCAGATGGAGACTATACCTGTATGCTTGGATAGCAGATATCAGCAAGATGTTCCTTCAAATCGAGATGGATCCCGAAGACGTAGATTATCAGCGGATCGTTTGGAGATCAGACCCAAAGGAAGATATTCGTGATTACTGCCTAACGAGGGTTACTTTCGGAACCACATGCGCACCTTTTTTAGCGATACGATGTTTACAGAAGCTAGCTGAGGAGGTGCAAACGTCGAATGTAAAGGTTTTTGATGCTATAATGAACGAATTCTATGTCGACGACTTGTTGTCAGGCGATCATGACATCACAGACGCTCTCACAAAACGAAACGACATTATTCATATACTAGAATCAGCAGAATTTCCACTTAGAAAATGGATCAGTAACGACCCACGAATATTAGAAAATCTTCCTGCCGAAGATATCGAAATGGAACCAACTATTTCTGTGGACATCGAGCAAGGATACAAATCACTAGGAATTATCTGGTATCCATTAACAGATCAGTTTGGCTATAAACTGAATCTTAAAGCGTTCAACAAAGTAGAAGGCATCACGAAGAGGCAAGTGTTGTCTGAAGTTGCCAAATTATATGATCCACTAGGGTGGTTAGCACCCGTACTAATCACTGCGAAAATATTATTGAAATATATTTGGCGTCACGGAATTGAATGGGACGATTTACTTAACGGAGAATTGTTGCAAACATGGACTAAATTCCGAGTAGACATACAAAAGTTGGAACGTCTTCGAATATCACGTTGGATGAACTATACGCCCTCAGCAAAATTCGAATTGCATGGATTTTGCGATGCATCTTTAGAAGCATATGCAGCTAACGCATATTTAGTCGTCCGAGAAGGAAAGAATGTATATTCCCATCTCATCATGGCGAAAACGAAAGTCACACCGACTAAGTTTGTGTCGATAGCACACTTGGAACTATGCGCAGCCGTTTTGTTAGCAAAATTAATTCGTAGAATAAAGGATATATTAAAATTTGAAAGAATTTATACCTATTTATGGTCAGATTCCACTACAGTGTTGGCATGGCTGAATGAACATCCTATGAAGTGGGAAACCTTCGTCGCTAATCGTACTACTCAAATTCAAACAGAAGTCAGCGATGCTCACTGGAAATATGTACCATCTAAGCAAAACCCAGCAGATCCAGCATCCCGAGGATTAGAAGTTGACCAATTAATCGACAGTAGACTATGGTGGCATGGTCCGATCTGGATCACTCAAAGTACAGATAATTGGCCTAAAAAGGAAATAAAAGCAGTAGAAGATGAACGTAAAAAGAAAAAATTAGTACATCTGAACATAACAACCGATTTCGAACAAATGCAACATAAATTTTCGTCTCTAGCACGATTAATTCGCGTGACTGCATATTGTTTCAGATTTGGGGAATTGACTAAGAAAGAAACAAGCATTCGAAGTCATCTAAGCGTTAAAGAACTACGTCGAGCCTTTATTTTCTGGATAAAGTACATCCAACACAAACAATTCAATTCGGAACTACGAAAATTGGAAAGAAATGAGCAACTTGAGAATGGTAGCAAATTATCAAAATTAAATCCGTTCATAGATGGAGAGGGACTTATTCGAGGTGGAAGTCGGCTTACAAACGCAGCACTATCCTTTGATGAACAATCCCCCATCGTCTTACCAAAAAATGAAAGAATTGTTGAATTATTCTTGCGGCAATTACATATAGAAACACTACATGGTCAAACTCAATTAATGTTACAAACACTACGTCGAAAATTTTGGCTTCTGGATGCTCGGAACACCATAAAGAAAATCATCCACAACTGCGTCAAATGCTATCGAGCTTCGGCTAAAGGCGCAACCCAGTTGATGGGTAGCTTACCATCTGCTAGAACAACCATAAGCAAACCATTTACCCATACTGGGGTGGATTACTGCGGACCCTTCGATATCAAAGACAGGAAAGGCAGAGGAGGAAAAATCTACAAAGGATATGTAGCCATATTTATTTGTTTGTGTGTGAAAGCGATTCACATTGAAATCGTCAGCGATTTAACGTCTCAAGCATTTCTCGCGGCATTGCACCGATTCATGGGACGAAGAGGAAAGTGCGGACACTTATACAGTGATTGTGGAACGAATTTTGTGGGAGCGAAAACAGAAATGGATCGGATTATGAAGATCGCGAGTCAATTTGCAGCTGAAGAACTGGCGAATCAAGGAATTGCGTGGCACTTTAACCCTCCAGCCTCACCGCATTTCGGCGGACTCTGGGAAGCCGGAGTCAAATCAATAAAGACCCACTTTCGCCGCCTTATTGGAAACAGGGCTCTTACCTACGAAGAATTGTCGACAGTTATGATTCGCATCGAAGCTTGTCTTAACTCCCGTCCGCTTTGTCCCCTCAACGATGATCCCAGCGATGCACAAGTGTTAACACCCGCTCATTTTTTAACTGGCGACTCAATCTTAGCACCTCCAGAACTGGATCTTATGGACACTAGCATGAACCGTCTAGACCGCTGGCAACAAACACAACAATTAGCACAGACGTTTTGGAAGTGGTGGAAAATCGAATACATATCAAGATTACAAGCAAGGCCTAAATGGCTAATAAAGCAGCATTGCCCGAAAATAGGGGACATTTGTGTAATGAAAGACGAAAAATCACCCCCTTATCAATGGCCTCTAGCTCGGATTGTAGATACGCATCCTGGAAAAGATCAACTAGTCAGAGTAGTTTCACTGAAAGTCAATGGAAAGATCTTGAAACGACCGATAACCAAAATCGCATGCTTACCTAATCAAGACGTGTTTGATGAAAAGTAAATTACCATACATTATGTCAGTTTTCCTTTCCTTTAACCTTCCCTCACTGCTCACATCACCGCTCACATAGAACATCAACACAATGCATAGCTTGAATATAGGTGGACCGCCAACATAGTTGGCTGAACTCCACCATATTCACACTGTGCAACGTCCAAAAAAAAAAAAACAAGTACATCCTACCGAGTTCAATCATTAATTCACGACATCAGAAGGACGATAAGGAACTAAGTTGAAGCCATCATCCACATAATCGGGTAACATTCACTTGATGATTTTGTGATCTCAGCGGGGGGGGGGGGGGGAGGATGTTCAATCTGGATCCCACTACAACTGCAACACATCCAGAAGATGAATGATGAAGTCCAACGAGGCGCTCGAAATTGTTTTGTGCCACAAATGACGAATCCTTAGCCAACCGCAACACATCCCGGCGATGAATGTATTCCCACGATGCACCTGAAATTATTGATTTCACAAAGGATCAACGTATATGGACTAATAAAATAAAATAAACTTATCTGACACAGCGGAGTTCCGATTCGCACGATTTACCACTTTGTTTGTTTACGAACTTGCACTTGTTATCTGTCAATAGAATTAAAGTCAGCTGGTTAATACAATAATTGTAGTACTAGAATAAAGTAACTGAGATATACTTACGTCATTAAATTTGAGCAGTGAGAATTACCCAAATGAACTTGTTTTGCCGTTGTATTGCCATTGCCAGTCGTGACTCGAGAGTATTCAGTCGCTCCCTTTGTACGAATTTGTAACTGAGATTAGAATCGTTTGGAATTAAAGTTTGAATGTACAGAACAAAGTGTTTGCTTTAATTTGATAATAAAAGTTTTGGTGTATTCTTCGACGTCTCAAGCAGAAAAATTACGGTCCGTCGAGTTTTGTATCGAACACCCCTCGACTGGAAAATATAAAACCTTGAATATCTCGGAAACGGAGGCAGCTAGAGGGTCCAAACTTGCACTTTTTCAAATGGCTGTAACTCGAAAACTACGGCAGCTAGAGAGTTGATTTTGGTCTCAAAATGCAGCTTGTACCATGCCCTAAAACCCAAAAATAGGATTCCGGAACGAAACCCGCCAGAAAACTTGAAAATTTCAAGGCAAAGTCACCCCTCGACTGGAAAATATAAAACCTTGAATATCTCGGAAACGGAGGCAGCTAGAGGGTCCAAACTTGCACTTTTTCAAATGGCTGTAACTCGAAAACTACGGCAGCTAGAGAGTTGATTTGGGTCTTCAAATGCAGCTTGTACAATGCCCTAAAAACCAAAAATAGGATTCCGGAACAAAACCCGCAAGAAAACTTGAAAATTTCAAGGCAAAGTCACCCCTCGACTGGAAAATATAAAACCTTGAATATCTCGGAAACGGAGGCAGCTAGAGGGTCCAAACTTGCACTTTTTCAAATGGCCCTACTTCGAAAACTACGGCAGCTAGAGAGTTGATTTGGGTCTTCAAATGCTGCTTGTACCATGCCCTAAAAACCAAAAATAGGATTCCGGAACAAAACCCGCAAGAAAACTTGAAAATTTCAAAGCAAAGTCACCCCTCGACTGGAAAATATAAAACCTTGAATATCTCGGAAACGGAGGCAGCTAGAGGGTCCAAACTTGCACTTTTTCAAATGGCTGTAACTCGAAAACTACGGCAGCTAGAGAGTTGATTTGGGTCTTCAAATGCAGCTTGTACCATGCCCTAAAAACCAAAAATAGGATTCCGGAACAAAACCCGCAAGAAAACTTGAAAATTTCAAGGCAAAGTCACCCCTCGACTGGAAAATATAAAACCTTGAATATCTCGGAAACGGAGGCAGCTAGAGGGTCCAAACTTGCACTTTTTCAAATGGCTGTAACTCGAAAACTACGGCAGCTAGAGAGTTGATTTGGGTCTTAAAATGCAGCTTGTACCATGCCCTAAAAACCAAAAATAGGATTCCGGAACAAAACCCGCAAGAAAACTTGAAAATTTCAAGGCAAAGTCACCCCTCGACAGGAAAATATAAAACCTTGAATATCTCGGAAACGGAGGCAGCTAGAGGGTCCAAACTTGCACTTTTTCAAATGGCTGTAACTCGAAAACTACGGCAGCTAGAGAGTTGATTTTGGTCTAAAAATGCAGCTTGTACGCTGCCCTAAAAACCAAAAATAGGATTCCGGAACAAAACCCGCAAGAAAACTTGAAAATTTCAAGGCAAAGTCACCCCTCGACTGGAAAATATAAAACCTTGAATATCTCGGAAACGGAGGCAGCTACAGGGTCCAAACTTGCACTTTTTCAAATGGCCCTACCTCGAAAACTGCGGCAGCTAGAGAGTTGATTTGGGTCTTCAAATGCTGCTTGTACCATGCCCTAAAAACCAAAAATAGGATTCCGGAACAAAACCCGCAAGAAAACTTGAAAATTTCAAAGCAAAGTCACCCCTCGACTGGAAAATATAAAACCTTGAATATCTCGGAAACGGAGGCAGCTAGAGGGTCCAAACTTGCACTTTTTCAAATGGCTGTAACTCGAAAACTACGGCAGCTAGAGAGTTGATTTGGGTCTTCAAATGCAGCTTGTACCATGCCCTAAAAACCAAAAATAGGATTCCGGAACAAAACCCGCAAGAAAACTTGAAAATTTCAAGGCAAAGTCACCCCTCGACTGGAAAATATAAAACCTTGAATATCTCGGAAACGGAGGCAGCTAGAGGGTCCAAACTTGCACTTTTTCAAATGGCTGTAACTCGAAAACTACGGCAGCTAGAGAGTTGATTTGGGTCTTAAAATGCAGCTTGTACCATGCCCTAAAAACCAAAAATAGGATTCCGGAACAAAACCCGCAAGAAAACTTGAAAATTTCAAGGCAAAGTCACCCCTCGACAGGAAAATATAAAACCTTGAATATCTCGGAAACGGAGGCAGCTAGAGGGTCCAAACTTGCACTTTTTCAAATGGCTGTAACTCGAAAACTACGGCAGCTAGAGAGTTGATTTTGGTCTAAAAATGCAGCTTGTACGCTGCCCTAAAAACCAAAAATAGGATTCCGGAACAAAACCCGCAAGAAAACTTGAAAATTTCAAGGCAAAGTCACCCCTCGACTGGAAAATATAAAACCTTGAATATCTCGGAAACGGAGGCAGCTACAGGGTCCAAACTTGCACTTTTTCAAATGGCCCTACCTCGAAAACTGCGGCAGCTAGAGAGTTGATTTGGGTCTTCAAATGCTGCTTGTACCATGCCCTAAAAACCAAAAATAGGATTCCGGAACAAAACCCGCAAGAAAACTTGAAAATTTCAAGGCAAAGTCACCCCTCGACTGGAAAATATAAAACCTTGAATATCTCGGAAACGGAGGCAGCTAGAGGGTCCAAACTTGCACTTTTTCAAATGGCCCTACTTCGAAAACTACGGCAGCTAGAGAGTTGATTTGGGTCTTCAAATGCAGCTTGTACCATGCCCTAAAAACCAAAAATAGGATTCCGGAACAAAACCCGCAAGAAAACTTGAAAATTTCAAGGCAAAGTCACCCCTCGACTGGAAAATATAAAACCTTGAATATCTCGGAAACGGAGGCAGCTAGAGGGTCCAAACTTGCACTTTTTCAAATGGCTCTAACTCGAAAACTACGGCAGCTAGAGAGTTGATTTTGGTCTAAAAATGCAGCTTGTACCATGCCCTAAAAACCAAAAAGAGGATTCCGGAACAAAACCCGCAAGAAAACTTGAAAATTTCAAGGCAAAGTCAACCCTCGACTGGAAAATATAAAACCTTGAATATCTCGGAAACGGAGGCAGCTAGAGGGTCCAAACTTGCACTTTTTCAAATGGCCCTACTTCGAAAACTACGGCAGCTAGAGAGTTGATTTGGGTCTTCAAATGCAGCTTGTACCATGCCCTAAAAACCAAAAATAGGATTCCGGAACAAAACCCGCAAGAAAACTTGAAAATTTCAAGGCAAAGTCACCCCTCGACTGGAAAATATAAAACCTTGAATATCTCGGAAACGGAGGCAGCTAGAGGGTCCAAACTTGCAGCTTGTACCATGCCCTAAAAACCAAAAATAGGATTCCGGAACAAAACCCGCAAGAAAACTTGAAAATTTCAAAGCTAAGTCACCCCTCGACAGGAAAATATAAAACCTTGAATATCTCGGAAACGGAGGCAGCTAGAGGGTCCAAACTTGCACTTTTTCAAATGGCTGTAACTCGAAACCTACGGCAGCTAGAGAGTTGATTTTGGTCTTCAAATGCAGCTTGTACCATGCCCTAAAAACCAAAAATAGGATTCCGGAACAAAACCCGCAAGAAAACTTGAAAATTTCAAGGCAAAGTCACCCCTCGACTGGAAAATATAAAACCTTGAATATCTCGGAAACGGAGGCAGCTAGAGGGTCCAAACTTGCACTTTTTCAAATGGCCCTACCTCGAAAACTGCGGCAGCTAGAGAGTTGATTTGGGTCTTCAAATGCTGCTTGTACCATGCCCTAAAAACCAAAAATAGGATTCCGGAACAAAACCCGCAAGAAAACTTGAAAATTTCAAGGCAAAGTCACCCCTCGACTGGAAAATATAAAACCTTGAATATCTCGGAAACGGAGGCAGCTAGAGGGTCCAAACTTGCACTTTTTCAAATGGCCCTACTTCGAAAACTACGGCAGCTAGAGAGTTGATTTGGGTCTTCAAATGCAGCTTGTACCATGCCCTAAAAACCAAAAATAGGATTCCGGAACAAAACCCGCAAGAAAACTTGAAAATTTCAAGGCAAAGTCACCCCTCGACTGGAAAATATAAAACCTTGAATATCTCGGAAACGGAGGCAGCTAGAGGGTCCAAACTTGCACTTTTTCAAATGGCTCTAACTCGAAAACTACGGCAGCTAGAGAGTTGATTTTGGTCTAAAAATGCAGCTTGTACCATGCCCTAAAAACCAAAAAGAGGATTCCGGAACAAAACCCGCAAGAAAACTTGAAAATTTCAAGGCAAAGTCAACCCTCGACTGGAAAATATAAAACCTTGAATATCTCGGAAACGGAGGCAGCTAGAGGGTCCAAACTTGCACTTTTTCAAATGGCCCTACTTCGAAAACTACGGCAGCTAGAGAGTTGATTTGGGTCTTCAAATGCAGCTTGTACCATGCCCTAAAAACCAAAAATAGGATTCCGGAACAAAACCCGCAAGAAAACTTGAAAATTTCAAGGCAAAGTCACCCCTCGACTGGAAAATATAAAACCTTGAATATCTCGGAAACGGAGGCAGCTAGAGGGTCCAAACTTGCAGCTTGTACCATGCCCTAAAAACCAAAAATAGGATTCCGGAACAAAACCCGCAAGAAAACTTGAAAATTTCAAAGCTAAGTCACCCCTCGACAGGAAAATATAAAACCTTGAATATCTCGGAAACGGAGGCAGCTAGAGGGTCCAAACTTGCACTTTTTCAAATGGCTGTAACTCGAAACCTACGGCAGCTAGAGAGTTGATTTTGGTCTAAAAATGCAGCTTGTACCATGCCCTAAAAACCAAAAATAGGATTCCGGAACAAAACCCGCAAGAAAACTTGAAAATTTCAAGGCAAAGTCACCCCTCGACTGGAAAATATAAAACCTTGAATATCTCGGAAACGGAGGCAGCTAGAGGGTCCAAACTTGCACTTTTTCAAATGGCCCTACCTCGAAAACTGCGGCAGCTAGAGAGTTGATTTGGGTCTTCAAATGCTGCTTGTACCATGCCCTAAAAACCAAAAATAGGATTCCGGAACAAAACCCGCAAGAAAACTTGAAAATTTCAAGGCAAAGTCACCCCTCGACTGGAAAATATAAAACCTTGAATATCTCGGAAACGGAGGCAGCTAGAGGGTCCAAACTTGCACTTTTTCAAATGGCCCTACTTCGAAAACTACGGCAGCTAGAGAGTTGATTTTGGTCTTAAAATGCAGCTTGTACCATGCCCTAAAAACCAAAAATAGGATTCCGGAACAAAACCCGCAAGAAAACTTGAAAATTTCAAGGTAAATTCACCCCTCGACTGGAAAATATAAAACCTTGAATATCTCGGAAACGGAGGCAGCTAGAGGGTCCAAACTTGCACTTTTTCAAATGGCCCTACCTCGAAAACTGCGGCAGCTAGAGAGTTGATTTGGGTCTTCAAATGCAGCTTGTACCATGCCCTAAAAACCAAAAATAGGATTCCGGAACAAAACCCGCAAGAAAACTTGAAAATTTCAAGGCAAAGTCACCCCTCGACTGGAAAATATAAAACCTTGAATATCTCGGAAACGGAGGCAGCTAGAGGGTCCAAACTTGCACTTTTTCAAATGGCTGTAACTCGAAAACTACGGCAGCTAGAGAGTTGATTTTGGTCTAAAAATGCAGCTTGTACCATGCCCTAAAAACCAAAAATAGGATTCCGGAACAAAACCCGCAAGAAAACTTGAAAATTTCAAGGCAAAGTCACCCCTCGACTGGAAAATATAAAACCTTGAATATCTCGGAAACGGAGGCAGCTAGAGGGTCCAAACTTGCACTTTTTCAAATGGCCCTACTTCGAAAACTACGGCAGCTAGAGAGTTGATTTGGGTCTTCAAATGCAGCTTGTACCATGCCCTAAAAACCAAAAATAGGATTCCGGAACAAAACCCGCAAGAAAACTTGAAAATTTCAAGGCAAAGTCACCCCTCGACTGGAAAATATAAAACCTTGAATATCTCGGAAACGGAGGCAGCTAGAGGGTCCAAACTTGCACTTTTTCAAATGGCTGTAACTCGAAAACTACGGCAGCTAGAGAGTTGATTTTGGTCTAAAAATGCAGCTTGTACCATGCCCTAAAAACCAAAAATAGGATTCCGGAACAAAACCCGCAAGAAAACTTGAAAATTTCAAGGCAAAGTCACCCCTCGACTGGAAAATATAAAACCTTGAATATCTCGGAAACGGAGGCAGCTAGAGGGTCCAAACTTGCACTTTTTCAAATGGCCCTACTCCGAAAACTACGGCAGCTAGAGAGTTGATTTGGGTCTTCAAATGCAGCTTGTACCATGCCCTAAAAACCAAAAATAGGATTCCGGAACAAAACCCGCAAGAAAACTTGAAAATTTCAAGGCAAAGTCACCCCTCGACTGGAAAATATAAAACCTTGAATATCTCGGAAACGGAGGCAGCTAGAGGGTCCAAACTTGCACTTTTCAAATGGCTGTAACTCGAAAACTACGGCAGCAAGAGAGTTGATTTTGGTCTAAAAATGCAGCTTGTACCATGCCCTAAAAACCAAAAATAGGATTCCGGAACAAAACCCGCAAGAAAACTTGAAAATTTCAAGGCAAAGTCACCCCTCGACAGGAAAATATAAAACCTTGAATATCTCGGAAACGGAGGCAGCTAGAGGGTCCAAACTTGCACTTTTTCAAATGGCTGTAACTCGAAACCTACGGCAGCTAGAGAGTTGATTTTGGTCTAAAAATGCAGCTTGTACCATGCCCTAAAAACCAAAAATAGGATTCCGGAACAAAACCCGCAAGAAAACTTGAAAATTTCAAGGCAAAGTCACCCCTCGACTGGAAAATATAAAACCTTGAATATCTCGGAAACGGAGGCAGCTAGAGGGTCCAAACTTGCACTTTTTCAAATGGCCCTACCTCGAAAACTGCGGCAGCTAGAGAGTTGATTTGGGTCTTCAAATGCTGCTTGTACCATGCCCTAAAAACCAAAAATAGGATTCCGGAACAAAACCCGCAAGAAAACTTGAAAATTTCAAGGCAAAGTCACCCCTCGACTGGAAAATATAAAACCTTGAATATCTCGGAAACGGAGGCAGCTAGAGGGTCCAAACTTGCACTTTTTCAAATGGCTGTAACTCGAAAACAACGGCAGCTAGAGAGTAGATTTTGGTCTAAAAATGCAGCTTGTACCATGCCCTAAAAACCAAAAATAGGATTCCGGAACAAAACCCGCAAGAAAACTTGAAAATTTCAAGGCAAAGTCACCCCTCGACTGGAAAATATAAAACCTTGAATATCTCGGAAACGGAGGCAGCTAGAGGGTCCAAACTTGCACTTTTCAAATGGCTGTAACTCGAAAACTACGGCAGCAAGAGAGTTGATTTTGGTCTAAAAATGCAGCTTGTACCATGCCCTAAAAACCAAAAATAGGATTCCGGAACAAAACCCGCAAGAAAACTTGAAAATTTCAAGGCAAAGTCACCCCTCGACTGGAAAATATAAAACCTTGAATATCTCGGAAACGGAGGCAGCTAGAGGGTCCAAACTTGCACTTTTTCAAATGGCCCTACTCCGAAAACTACGGCAGCTAGAGAGTTGATTTGGGTCTTCAAATGCAGGTTGTACCATGCCCTAAAAACCAAAAATAGGATTCCGGAACAAAACCCGCAAGAAAACTTGAAAATTTCAAGGCAAAGTCACCCCTCGACTGGAAAATATAAAACCTTGAATATCTCGGAAACGGAGGCAGCTAGAGGGTCCAAACTTGCACTTTTCAAATGGCTGTAACTCGAAAACTACGGCAGCAAGAGAGTTGATTTTGGTCTAAAAATGCAGCTTGTACCATGCCCTAAAAACCAAAAATAGGATTCCGGAACAAAACCCGCAAGAAAACTTGAAAATTTCAAGGCAAAGTCACCCCTCGACTGGAAAATATAAAACCTTGAATATCTCGGAAACGGAGGCAGCTAGAGGGTCCAAACTTGCACTTTTTCAAATGGCCCTACTCCGAAAACTACGGCAGCTAGAGAGTTGATTTGGGTCTTCAAATGCAGCTTGTACCATGCCCTAAAAACCAAAAATAGGATTCCGGAACAAAACCCGCAAGAAAACTTGAAAATTTCAAGGCAAAGTCACCCCTCGACTGGAAAATATAAAACCTTGAATATCTCGGAAACGGAGGCAGCTAGAGGGTCCAAACTTGCACTTTTCAAATGGCTGTAACTCGAAAACTACGGCAGCTAGAGAGTTGATTTTGGTCTAAAAATGCAGCTTGTACCATGCCCTAAAAACCAAAAATAGGATTCCGGAACAAAACCCGCAAGAAAACTTGAAAATTTCAAGGCAAAGTCACCCCTCGACTGGAAAATATAAAACCTTGAATATCTCGGAAACGGAGGCAGCTAGAGGGTCCAAACTTGCACTTTTTCAAATGGCTGTAACTCGAAAACTACGGCAGCTAGAGAGTTGATTTTGGTCTAAAAATGCAGCTTGTACCATGCCCTAAAAACCAAAAATAGGATTCCGGAACAAAACCCGCAAGAAAACTTGAAAATTTCAAGGCAAAGTCACCCCTCGACTGGAAAATATAAAACCTTGAATATCTCGGAAACGGAGGCAGCTAGAGGGTCCAAACTTGCACTTTTTCAAATGGCCCTACTTCGAAAACTACGGCAGCTAGAGAGTTTATTTGGGTCTTCAAATGCAGCTTGTACCATGCCCTAAAAACCAAAAATAGGATTCCGGAACAAAACCCGCAAGAAAACTTGAAAATTTCAAGGCAAAGTCACCCCTCGACTGGAAAATATAAAACCTTGAATATCTCGGAAACGGAGGCAGCTAGAGGGTCCAAACTTGCACTTTTTCAAATGGCTGTAACTCGAAAACTACGGCAGCTAGAGAGTTGATTTTGGTCTAAAAATGCAGCTTGTACCATGCCCTAAAAACCAAAAATAGGATTCCGGAACAAAACCCGCAAGAAAACTTGAAAATTTCAAGGCAAAGTCACCCCTCGACTGGAAAATATAAAACCTTGAATATCTCGGAAACGGAGGCAGCTAGAGGGTCCAAACTTGCACTTTTTCAAATGGCCCTACTTCGAAAACTACGGCAGCTAGAGAGTTGATTTTGGTCTTAAAATGCAGCTTGTACCATGCCCTAAAAACCAAAAATAGGATTCCGGAACAAAACCCGCAAGAAAACTTGAAAATTTCAAAGCAAAGTCACCCCTCGACTGAAAAATATAAAACCTTGAATATCTCGGAAACGGAGGCAGCTAGAGGGTCCAAACTTGCAGCTTGTACCATGCCCTAAAAACCAAAAATAGGATTCCGGAACAAAACCCGCAAGAAAACTTGAAAATTTCAAAGCAAAGTCACCCCTCGACTGGAAAATATAAAACCTTGAATATCTCGGAAACGGAGGCAGCTAGAGGGTCCAAACTTGCACTTTTTCAAATGGCTGTAACTCGAAAACTACGGCAGCTAGAGAGTTGATTTGGGTCTTCAAATGCAGCTTGTACCATGCCCTAAAAACCAAAAATAGGATTCCGGAACAAAACCCGCAAGAAAACTTGAAAATTTCAAGGCAAAGTCACCCCTCGACTGGAAAATATAAAACCTTGAATATCTCGGAAACGGAGGCAGCTAGAGGGTCCAAACTTGCACTTTTTCAAATGGCCCTACCTCGAAAACTGCGGCAGCTAGAGAGTTGATTTGGGTCTTCAAATGCTGCTTGTACCATGCCCTAAAAACCAAAAATAGGATTCCGGAACAAAACCCGCAAGAAAACTTGAAAATTTCAAGGCAAAGTCACCCCTCGACTGGAAAATATAAAACCTTGAATATCTCGGAAACGGAGGCAGCTAGAGGGTCCAAACTTGCACTTTTTCAAATGGCCCTACTTCGAAAACTACGGCAGCTAGAGAGTTGATTTTGGTCTTAAAATGCAGCTTGTACCATGCCCTAAAAACCAAAAATAGGATTCCGGAACAAAACCCGCAAGAAAACTTGAAAATTTCAAAGCAAAGTCACCCCTCGACTGGAAAATATAAAACCTTGAATATCTCGGAAACGGAGGCAGCTAGAGGGTCCAAACTTGCACTTTTTCAAATGGCCCTACCTCGAAAACTGCGGCAGCTAGAGAGTTGATTTGGGTCTTCAAATGCTGCTTGTACCATGCCCTAAAAACCAAAAATAGGATTCCGGAACAAAACCCGCAAGAAAACTTGAAAATTTCAAGGCAAAGTCACCCCTCGACTGGAAAATATAAAACCTTTAATATCTCGGAAACGGAGGCAGCTAGAGGGTCCAAACTTGCACTTTTTCAAATGGCCCTACTTCGAAAACTACGGCAGCTAGAGAGTTGATTTGGGTCTTCAAATGCAGCTTGTACCATGCCCTAAAAACCAAAAATAGGATTCCGGAACAAAACCCGCAAGAAAACTTGAAAATTTCAAGGCAAAGTCACCCCTCGACTGGAAAATATAAAACCTTGAATATCTCGGAAACGGAGGCAGCTAGAGGGTCCAAACTTGCACTTTTTCAAATGGCTGTAACTCGAAAACTACGGCAGCTAGAGAGTTGATTTTGGTCTAAAAATGCAGCTTGTACCATGCCCTGAAAACCAAAAATAGGATTCCGGAACAAAACCCGCAAGAAAACTTGAAAATTTCAAGGCAAAGTCACCCCTCGACTGGAAAATATAAAACCTTGAATATCTCGGAAACGGAGGCAGCTAGAGGGTCCAAACTTGCACTTTTTCAAATGGCCCTACTCCGAAAACTACGGCAGCTAGAGAGTTGATTTGGGTCTTCAAATGCAGCTTGTACCATGCCCTAAAAACCAAAAATAGGATTCCGGAACAAAACCCGCAAGAAAACTTGAAAATTTCAAGGCAAAGTCACCCCTCGACTGGAAAATATAAAACCTTGAATATCTCGGAAACGGAGGCAGCTAGAGGGTCCAAACTTGCACTTTTCAAATGGCTGTAACTCGAAAACTACGGCAGCTAGAGAGTTGATTTTGGTCTAAAAATGCAGCTTGTACCATGCCCTAAAAACCAAAAATAGGATTCCGGAACAAAACCCGCAAGAAAACTTGAAAATTTAAAGGCAAAGTCACCCCTCGACTGGAAAATATAAAACCTTGAATATCTCGGAAACGGAGGCAGCTAGAGGGTCCAAACTTGCACTTTTTCAAATGGCCCTACTTCGAAAACTACGGCAGCTAGAGAGTTGATTTGGGTTTTCAAATGCAGCTTGTACCATGCCCTAAAAACCAAAAATAGGATTCCGGAACAAAACCCGCAAGAAAACTTGAAAATTTCAAGGCAAAGTCACCCCTCGACTGGAAAATATAAAACCTTGAATATCTCGGAAACGGAGGCAGCTAGAGGGTCCAAACTTGCACTTTTTCAAATGGCTGTAACTCGAAAACTACGGCAGCTAGAGAGTTGATTTTGGTCTAAAAATGCAGCTTGTACCATGCCCTAAAAACCAAAAATAGGATTCCGGAACAAAACCCGCAAGAAAACTTGAAAATTTCAAGGTAAAGTCACCCCTCGACTGGAAAATATAAAACCTTGAATATCTCGGAAACGGAGGCAGCTAGAGGGTCCAAACTTGCACTTTTTCAAATGGCCCTACTTCGAAAACTACGGCAGCTAGAGAGTTGATTTGGGTCTTCAAATGCAGCTTGTACCATGCCCTAAAAACCAAAAATAGGATTCCGGAACAAAACCCGCAAGAAAACTTGAAAATTTCAAGGCAAAGTCACCCCTCGACTGGAAAATATAAAACCTTGAATATCTCGGAAACGGAGGCAGCTAGAGGGTCCAAACTTGCACTTTTTCAAATGGCTGTAACTCGAAAACTACGGCAGCTAGAGAGTTGATTTGGGTCTTCAAATGCAGCTTGTACCATGCCCTAAAAACCAAAAATAGGATTCCGGAACAAAACCCGCAAGAAAACTTGAAAATTTCAAGGCAAAGTCACCCCTCGACTGGAAAATATAAAACCTTGAATATCTCGGAAACGGAGGCAGCTAGAGGGTCCAAACTTGCACTTTTTCAAATGGCCCTACTTCGAAAACTACGGCAGCTAGAGAGTTGATTTTGGTCTTAAAATGCAGCTTGTACCATGCCCTAAAAACCAAAAATAGGATTCCGGAACAAAACCCGCAAGAAAACTTGAAAATTTCAAAGCAAAGTCACCCCTCGACTGGAAAATATAAAACCTTGAATATCTCGGAAACGGAGGCAGCTAGAGGGTCCAAACTTGCACTTTTTCAAATGGCTGCAACTATAAAACTACGGCAGCTAGAGAGTTGATTTGGGTCTTCAAATGCAGCTTGTACCATGCCCTAAGAACCAAAAATAGGATTGCGGAACAAAACCCGCAAGAAAACTTGAAAATTTCAAGGCAAAGTCACCCCTCGACTGGAAAATATAAAACCTTGAATATCTCGGAAACGGAGGCAGCTAGAGGGTCCAAACTTGCACTTTTCAAATGGCTGTAACTCGAAAACTACGGCAGCTAGAGAGTTGATTTTGGTCTAAAAATGCAGCTTGTACCATGCCCTAAAAACCAAAAATAGGATTCCGGAACAAAACCCGCAAGAAAACTTGAAAATTTCAAGGCAAAGTCACCCCTCGACTGGAAAATATAAAACCTTGAATATCTCGGAAACGGAGGCAGCTAGAGGGTCCAAACTTGCACTTTTTCAAATGGCTGTAACTCGAAAACTACGGCAGCTAGAGAGTTGATTTTGGTCTAAAAATGCAGCTTGTACCATGCCCTAAAAACCAAAAATAGGATTCCGGAACAAAACCCGCAATAAAACTTGAAAATTTCAAGGCAAAGTCACCCCTCGACTGGAAAATATAAAACCTTGAATATCTCGGAAACGGAGGCAGCTAGAGGGTCCAAACTTGCACTTTTTCAAATGGCTGTAACTCGAAAACTACGGCAGCTAGAGAGTTGATTTTGGTCTAAAAATGCAGCTTGTACCATGCCCTAAAAACCAAAAATAGGATTCCGGAACAAAACCCGCAAGAAAACTTGAAAATTTCAAGGCAAAGTCACCCCTCGACTGGAAAATATAAAACCTTGAATATCTCGGAAACGGAGGCAGCTAGAGGGTCCAAACTTGCACTTTTTCAAATGGCTGTAACTCGAAAACTACGGCAGCTAGAGAGTTGATTTGGGTCTTCAAATGCAGCTTGTACCATGCCCTAAAAACCAAAAATAGGATTCCGGAACAAAACCCGCAAGAAAACTTGAAAATTTCAAGGCAAAGTCACCCCTCGACTGGAAAATATAAAACCTTGAATATCTCGGAAACGGAGGCAGCTAAAGGGTCCAAACTTGCACTTTTTCAAATGGCCCTACTTCGAAAACTACGGCAGCTAGAGAGTTGATTTTGGTCTTAAAATGCAGCTTGTACCATGCCCTAAAAACCAAAAATAGGATTCCGGAACAAAACCCGCAAGAAAACTTGAAAATTTCAAAGCAAAGTCACCCCTCGACTGGAAAATATAAAACCTTGAATATCTCGGAAACGGAGGCAGCTAGAGGGTCCAAACTTGCACTTTTTCAAATGGCTGCAACTATAAAACTACGGCAGCTAGAGAGTTGATTTGGGTCTTCAAATGCAGCTTGTACCATGCCCTAAGAACCAAAAATAGGATTGCGGAACAAAACCCGCAAGAAAACTTGAAAATTTCAAGGCAAAGTCACCCCTCGACTGGAAAATATAAAACCTTGAATATCTCGGAAACGGAGGCAGCTAGAGGGTCCAAACTTGCACTTTTCAAATGGCTGTAACTCGAAAACTACGGCAGCTAGAGAGTTGATTTTGGTCTAAAAATGCAGCTTGTACCATGCCCTAAAAACCAAAAATAGGATTCCGGAACAAAACCCGCAAGAAAACTTGAAAATTTCAAGGCAAAGTCACCCCTCGACTGGAAAATATAAAACCTTGAATATCTCGGAAACGGAGGCAGCTAGAGGGTCCAAACTTGCACTTTTTCAAATGGCTGTAACTCGAAAACTACGGCAGCTAGAGAGTTGATTTTGGTCTAAAAATGCAGCTTGTACCATGCCCTAAAAACCAAAAATAGGATTCCGGAACAAAACCCGCAATAAAACTTGAAAATTTCAAGGCAAAGTCACCCCTCGACTGGAAAATATAAAACCTTGAATATCTCGGAAACGGAGGCAGCTAGAGGGTCCAAACTTGCACTTTTTCAAATGGCTGTAACTCGAAAACTACGGCAGCTAGAGAGTTGATTTTGGTCTAAAAATGCAGCTTGTACCATGCCCTAAAAACCAAAAATAGGATTCCGGAACAAAACCCGCAAGAAAACTTGAAAATTTCAAGGCAAAGTCACCCCTCGACTGGAAAATATAAAACCTTGAATATCTCGGAAACGGAGGCAGCTAGAGGGTCCAAACTTGCACTTTTTCAAATGGCCCTACCTCGAAAACTGCGGCAGCTAGAGAGTTGATTTGGGTCTTCAAATGCTGCTTGTACCATGCCCTAAAAACCAAAAATAGGATTCCGGAACAAAACCCGCAAGAAAACTTGAAAATTTCAAGGCAAAGTCACCCCTCGACTGGAAAATATAAAACCTTGAATATCTCGGAAACGGAGGCAGCTAGAGGGTCCAAACTTGCACTTTTTCAAATGGCTGTAACTCGAAAACTACGGCAGCTAGAGAGTTGATTTTGGTCTAAAAATGCAGCTTGTACCATGCCCTAAAAACCAAAAATAGGATTCCGGAACAAAACCCGCAAGAAAACTTGAAAATTTCAAGGCAAAGTCACCCCTCGACTGGAAAATATAAAACCTTGAATATCTCGGAAACGGAGGCAGCTAGAGGGTCCAAACTTGCACTTTTTCAAATGGCCCTACCTCGAAAACTGCGGCAGCTAGAGAGTTGATTTGGGTCTTCAAATGCAGCTTGTACCATGCCCTAAAAACCAAAAATAGGATTCCGGAACAAAACCCGCAAGAAAACTTGAAAATTTCAAGGCAAAGTCACCCCTCGACTGGAAAATATAAAACCTTGAATATCTCGGAAACGGAGGCAGCTAGAGGGTCCAAACTTGCACTTTTTCAAATGGCCCTACTTCGAAAACTACGGCAGCTAGAGAGTTGATTTGGGTCTTAAAATGCAGCTTGTACCATGCCCTAAAAACCAAAAATAGGATTCCGGAACAAAACCCGCAAGAAAACTTGAAAATTTCAAAGCAAAGTCACCCCTCGACTGGAAAATATAAAACCTTGAATATCTCGGAAACGGTGGCAGCCAGAGGGTCCAAACTTGCACTTTTTCAAATGGCTGCAACTCGAAAACTACGGCAGCTAGAGAGTTGATTTGGGTCTTCAAATGCAGCTTGTACCATGCCCTAAAAACCAAAAATAGGATTCCGGAACAAAACCCGCAAGAAAACTTGAAAATTTCAAGGCAAAGTCACCCCTCGACTGGAAAATATAAAACCTTGAATATCTCGGAAACGGAGGCAGCTAGAGGGTCCAAACTTGCACTTTTTCAAATGGCTGTAACTCGAAAACTACGGCAGCTAGAGAGTTGATTTTGGTCTAAAAATGCAGCTTGTACCATGCCCTAAAAACCAAAAATAGGATTCCGGAACAAAACCCGCAAGAAAACTTGAAAATTTCAAGGCAAAGTCACCCCTCGACTGGAAAATATAAAACCTTGAATATCTCGGAAACGGAGGCAGCTAGAGGGTCCAAACTTGCACTTTTTCAAATGGCTGTAACTCGAAAACTACGGCAGCTAGAGAGTTGATTTTGGTCTAAAAATGCAGCTTGTACCATGCCCTAAAAACCAAAAATAGGATTCCGGAACAAAACCCGCAAGAAAACTTGAAAATTTCAAGGCAAAGTCACCCCTCGACTGGAAAATATAAAACCTTGAATATCTCGGAAACGGAGGCAGCTAGAGGGTCCAAACTTGCACTTTTTCAAATGGCCCTACTTCGAAAACTACGGCAGCTAGAGAGTTGATTTGGGTTTTCAAATGCAGCTTGTACCATGCCCTAAAAACCAAAAATAGGATTCCGGAACAAAACCCGCAAGAAAACTTGAAAATTTCAAGGCAAAGTCACCCCTCGACTGGAAAATATAAAACCTTGAATATCTCGGAAACGGAGGCAGCTAGAGGGTCCAAACTTGCACTTTTTCAAATGGCTGTAACTCGAAAACTACGGCAGCTAGAGAGTTGATTTTGGTCTAAAAATGCAGCTTGTACCATGCCCTAAAAACCAAAAATAGGATTCCGGAACAAAACCCGCAAGAAAACTTGAAAATTTCAAGGCAAAGTCACCCCTCGACTGGAAAATATAAAACCTTGAATATCTCGGAAACGGAGGCAGCTAGAGGGTCCAAACTTGCACTTTTTCAAATGGCCCTACTTCGAAAACTACGGCAGCTAGAGAGTTGATTTGGGTCTTCAAATGCAGCTTGTTCCATGCCCTAAAAACCAAAAATAGGATTCCGGAACAAAACCCGCAAGAAAACTTGAAAATTTCAAGGCAAAGTCACCCCTCGACTGGAAAATATAAAACCTTGAATATCTCGGAAACGGAGGCAGCTAGAGGGTCCAAACTTGCACTTTTTCAAATGGCTGTAACTCGAAAACTACGGCAGCTAGAGAGTTGATTTTGGTCTAAAAATGCAGCTTGTACCATGCCCTAAAAACCAAAAATAGGATTCCGGAACAAAACCCGCAAGAAAACTTGAAAATTTCAAGGCAAAGTCACCCCTCGACTGGAAAATATAAAACCTTGAATATCTCGGAAACGGAGGCAGCTAGAGGGTCCAAACTTGCACTTTTTCAAATGGCTGCAACTCGAAAACTACGGCAGCTAGAGAGTTGATTTGGGTCTTCAAATGCAGCTTGTACCATGCCCTAAAAACCAAAAATAGGATTCCGGAACAAAACCCGCAAGAAAACTTGAAAATTTCAAGGCAAAGTCACCCCTCGACTGGAAAATATAAAACCTTGAATATCTCGGAAACGGAGGCAGCTAGAGGGTCCAAACTTGCACTTTTTCAAATGGCTGTAACTCGAAAACTACGGCAGCTAGAGAGTTGATTTTGGTCTAAAAATGCAGCTTGTACCATGCCCTAAAAACCAAAAATAGGATTCCGGAACAAAACCCGCAAGAAAACTTGAAAATTTCAAGGCAAAGTCACCCCTCGACTGGAAAATATAAAACCTTGAATATCTCGGAAACGGAGGCAGCTAGAGGGTCCAAACTTGCACTTTTTCAAATGGCCCTACCTCGAAAACTGCGGCAGCTAGAGAGTTGATTTGGGTCTTCAAATGCTGCTTGTACCATGCCCTAAAAACCAAAAATAGGATTCCGGAACAAAACCCGCAAGAAAACTTGAAAATTTCAAGGCAAAGTCACCCCTCGACTGGAAAATATAAAACCTTGAATATCTCGGAAACGGAGGCAGCTAGAGGGTCCAAACTTGCACTTTTTCAAATGGCCCTACTTCGAAAACTACGGCAGCTAGAGAGTTGATTTGGGTCTTAAAATGCAGCTTGTACCATGCCCTAAAAACCAAAAATAGGATTCCGGAACAAAACCCGCAAGAAAACTTGAAAATTTCAAAGCAAAGTCACCCCTCGACTGGAAAATATAAAACCTTGAATATCTCGGAAACGGAGGCAGCCAGAGGGTCCAAACTTGCACTTTTTCAAATGGCTGCAACTCGAAAACTACGGCAGCTAGAGAGTTGATTTGGGTCTTCAAATGCAGCTTGTACCATGCCCTAAAAACCAAAAATAGGATTCCGGAACAAAACCCGCAAGAAAACTTGAAAATTTCAAGGCAAAGTCACCCCTCGACTGGAAAATATAAAACCTTGAATATCTCGGAAACGGAGGCAGCTAGAGGGTCCAAACTTGCACTTTTTCAAATGGCCCTACCTCGAAAACTGCGGCAGCTAGAGAGTTGATTTGGGTCTTCAAATGCAGCTTGTACCATGCCCTAAAAACCAAAAATAGGATTCCGGAACAAAACCCGCAAGAAAACTTGAAAATTTCAAGGCAAAGTCACCCCTCGACTGGAAAATATAAAACCTTGAATATCTCGGAAACGGAGGCAGCTAGAGGGTCCAAACTTGCACTTTTTCAAATGGCCCTACCTCGAAAACTGCGGCAGCTAGAGAGTTGATTTGGGTCTTCAAATGCAGCTTGTACCATGCCCTAAAAACCAAAAATAGGATTCCGGAACAAAACCCGCAAGAAAACTTGAAAATTTCAAGGCAAAGTCACCCCTCGACTGGAAAATATAAAACCTTGAATATCTCGGAAACGGAGGCAGCTAGAGGGTCCAAACTTGCACTTTTTCAAATGGCTGTAACTCGAAAACTACGGCAGCTAGAGAGTTGATTTTGGTCTAAAAATGCAGCTTGTACCATGCCCTAAAAACCAAAAATAGGATTCCGGAACAAAACCCGCAAGAAAACTTGAAAATTTCAAGGCAAAGTCACCCCTCGACTGGAAAATATAAAACCTTGAATATCTCGGAAACGGAGGCAGCTAGAGGGTCCAAACTTGCACTTTTTCAAATGGCCCTACCTCGAAAACTGCGGCAGCTAGAGAGTTGATTTGGGTCTTCAAATGCAGCTTGTACCATGCCCTAAAAACCAAAAATAGGATTCCGGAACAAAACCCGCAAGAAAACTTGAAAATTTCAAGGCAAAGTCACCCCTCGACTGGAAAATATAAAACCTTGAATATCTCGGAAACGGAGGCAGCTAGAGGGTCCAAACTTGCACTTTTTCAAATGGCTGTAACTCGAAAACTACGGCAGCTAGAGAGTTGATTTTGGTCTAAAAATGCAGCTTGTACCATGCCCTAAAAACCAAAAATAGGATTCCGGAACAAAACCCGCAAGAAAACTTGAAAATTTCAAGGCAAAGTCACCCCTCGACTGGAAAATATAAAACCTTGAATATCTCGGAAACGGAGGCAGCTAGAGGGTCCAAACTTGCACTTTTTCAAATGGCCCTACCTCGAAAACTGCGGCAGCTAGAGAGTTGATTTGGGTCTTCAAATGCTGCTTGTACCATGCCCTAAAAACCAAAAATAGGATTCCGGAACAAAACCCGCAAGAAAACTTGAAAATTTCAAGGCAAAGTCACCCCTCGACTGGAAAATATAAAACCTTGAATATCTCGGAAACGGAGGCAGCTAGAGGGTCCAAACTTGCACTTTTTCAAATGGCCCTACTTCGAAAACTACGGCAGCTAGAGAGTTGATTTGGGTCTTAAAATGCAGCTTGTACCATGCCCTAAAAACCAAAAATAGGATTCCGGAACAAAACCCGCAAGAAAACTTGAAAATTTCAAAGCAAAGTCACCCCTCGACTGGAAAATATAAAACCTTGAATATCTCGGAAACGGAGGCAGCCAGAGGGTCCAAACTTGCACTTTTTCAAATGGCTGCAACTCGAAAACTACGGCAGCTAGAGAGTTGATTTGGGTCTTCAAATGCAGCTTGTACCATGCCCTAAAAACCAAAAATAGGATTCCGGAACAAAACCCGCAAGAAAACTTGAAAATTTCAAGGCAAAGTCACCCCTCGACTGGAAAATATAAAACCTTGAATATCTCGGAAACGGAGGCAGCTAGAGGGTCCAAACTTGCACTTTTTCAAATGGCTGTAACTCGAAAACTACGGCAGCTAGAGAATTGATTTTGGTCTAAAAATGCAGCTTGTACCATGCCCTAAAAACCAAAAATAGGATTCCGGAACAAAACCCGCAAGAAAACTTGAAAATTTCAAGGCAAAGTCACCCCTCGACTGGAAAATATAAAACCTTGAATATCTCGGAAACGGAGGCAGCTAGAGGGTCCAAACTTGCACTTTTTCAAATGGCTGTAACTCGAAAACTACGGCAGCTAGAGAGTTGATTTTGGTCTAAAAATGCAGCTTGTACCATGCCCTAAAAACCAAAAATAGGATTCCGGAACAAAACCCGCAAGAAAACTTGAAAATTTCAAGGCAAAGTCACCCCTCGACTGGAAAATATAAAACCTTGAATATCTCGGAAACGGAGGCAGCTAGAGGGTCCAAACTTGCACTTTTTCAAATGGCTGTAACTCGAAAACTACGGCAGCTAGAGAGTTGATTTTGGTCTAAAAATGCAGCTTGTACCATGCCCTAAAAACCAAAAATAGGATTCCGGAACAAAACCCGCAAGAAAACTTGAAAATTTCAAGGCAAAGTCACCCCTCGACTGGAAAATTTAAAACCTTGAATATCTCAGAAACGGAGGCAGCTAGAGGGTCCAAACTTGCACTTTTTCAAATGGCCCTACTTCGAAAACTACGGCAGCTAGAGAGTTGATTTTGGTCTTAAAATGCAGCTTGTACCATGCCCTAAAAACCAAAAATAGGATTCCGGAACAAAACCTGCAAGAAAACTTGAAAATTTCAAAGCAAAGTCACCCCTCGACTGGAAAATATAAAACCTTGAATATCTCGGAAACGGAGGCAGCTAGAGGGTCCAAACTTGCACTTTTTCAAATGGCTGCAACTCGAAAACTACGGCAGCTAGAGAGTTGATTTGGGTCTTCAAATGCAGCTTGTACCATGCCCTAAAAACCAAAAATAGGATTCCGGAACAAAACCCGCAAGAAAACTTGAAAATTTCAAAGCAAAGTCACCCCTCGACTGGAAAATATAAAACCTTGAATATCTCGGAAACGGAGGCAGCTAGAGGGTCCAAACTTGCACTTTTTCAAATGGCTGCAACTCGAAAACTACGGCAGCTAGAGAGTTGATTTGGGTCTTCAAATGCAGCTTGTACCATGCCCTAAAAACCAAAAATAGGATTCCGGAACAAAACCCGCAAGAAAACTTGAAAATTTCAAGGCAAAGTCACCCCTCGACTGGAAAATATAAAACCTTGAATATCTCGGAAACGGAGGCAGCTAGAGGGTCCAAACTTGCACTTTTTCAAATGGCTGTAACTCGAAAACTACGGCAGCTAGAGAGTTGATTTTGGTCTAAAAATGCAGCTTGTACCATGCCCTAAAAACCAAAAATAGGATTCCGGAACAAAACCCGCAAGAAAACTTGAAAATTTCAAGGCAAAGTCACCCCTCGACTGGAAAATATAAAACCTTGAATATCTCGGAAACGGAGGCAGCTAGAGGGTCCAAACTTGCACTTTTTCAAATGGCCCTACTTCGAAAACTACGGCAGCTAGAGAGTTGATTTTGGTCTTAAAATGCAGCTTGTACCATGCCCTAAAAACCAAAAATAGGATTCCGGAACAAAACCCGCAAGAAAACTTGAAAATTTCAAAGCAAAGTCACCCCTCGACTGGAAAATATAAAACCTTGAATATCTCGGTAATGGAGGCAGCTAGAGGGTCCAAACTTGCACTTTTTCAAATGGCTGCAACTCGAAAACTACGGCAGCTAGAGAGTTGATTTGGGTCTTCAAATGCAGCTTGTACCATGCCCTAAAAACCAAAAATAGGATTCCGGAACAAAACCCGCAAGAAAACTTGAAAATTTCAAGGCAAAGTCACCCCTCGACTGGAAAATATAAAACCTTGAATATCTCGGAAACGGAGGCAGCTAGAGGGTCCAAACTTGCACTTTTTCAAATGGCTGTAACTCGAAAACTACGGCAGCTAGAGAGTTGATTTTGGTCTAAAAATGCAGCTTGTACCATGCCCTAAAAACCAAAAATAGGATTCCGGAACAAAACCCGCAAGAAAACTTGAAAATTTCAAGGCAAAGTCACCCCTCGACTGGAAAATATAAAACCTTGAATATCTCGGAAACGGAGGCAGCTAGAGGGTCCAAACTTGCACTTTTTCAAATGGCCCTACCTCGAAAACTGCGGCAGCTAGAGAGTTGATTTGGGTCTTCAAATGCAGCTTGTACCATGCCCTAAAAACCAAAAATAGGATTCCGGAACAAAACCCGCAAGAAAACTTGAAAATTTCAAGGCAAAGTCACCCCTCGACTGGAAAATATAAAACCTTGAATATCTCGGAAACGGAGGCAGCTAGAGGGTCCAAACTTGCACTTTTTCAAATGGCTGTAACTCGAAAACTACGGCAGCTAGAGAGTTGATTTTGGTCTAAAAATGCAGCTTGTACCATGCCCTAAAAACCAAAAATAGGATTCCGGAACAAAACCCGCAAGAAAACTTGAAAATTTCAAGGCAAAGTCACCCCTCGACTGGAAAATATAAAACCTTGAATATCTCGGAAACGGAGGCAGCTAGAGGGTCCAAACTTGCACTTTTTCAAATGGCCCTACTTCGAAAACTACGGCAGCTAGAGAGTTGATTTTGGTCTTAAAATGCAGCTTGTACCATGCCCTAAAAACCAAAAATAGGATTCCGGAACAAAACCCGCAAGAAAACTTGAAAATTTCAAAGCAAAGTCACCCCTCGACTGGAAAATATAAAACCTTGAATATCTCGGTAATGGAGGCAGCTAGAGGGTCCAAACTTGCACTTTTTCAAATGGCTGCAACTCGAAAACTACGGCAGCTAGAGAGTTGATTTGGGTCTTCAAATGCAGCTTGTACCATGCCCTAAAAACCAAAAATAGGATTCCGGAACAAAACCCGCAAGAAAACTTGAAAATTTCAAGGCAAAGTCACCCCTCGACTGGAAAATATAAAACCTTGAATATCTCGGAAACGGAGGCAGCTAGAGGGTCCAAACTTGCACTTTTTCAAATGGCTGTAACTCGAAAACTACGGCAGCTAGAGAGTTGATTTTGGTCTAAAAATGCAGCTTGTACCATGCCCTAAAAACCAAAAATAGGATTCCGGAACAAAACCCGCAAGAAAACTTGAAAATTTCAAGGCAAAGTCACCCCTCGACTGGAAAATATAAAACCTTGAATATCTCGGAAACGGAGGCAGCTAGAGGGTCCAAACTTGCACTTTTTCAAATGGCCCTACCTCGAAAACTGCGGCAGCTAGAGAGTTGATTTGGGTCTTCAAATGCAGCTTGTACCATGCCCTAAAAACCAAAAATAGGATTCCGGAACAAAACCCGCAAGAAAACTTGAAAATTTCAAGGCAAAGTCACCCCTCGACTGGAAAATATAAAACCTTGAATATCTCGGAAACGGAGGCAGCTAGAGGGTCCAAACTTGCACTTTTTCAAATGGCTGTAACTCGAAAACTACGGCAGCTAGAGAGTTGATTTTGGTCTAAAAATGCAGCTTGTACCATGCCCTAAAAACCAAAAATAGGATTCCGGAACAAAACCCGCAAGAAAACTTGAAAATTTCAAGGCAAAGTCACCCCTCGACTGGAAAATATAAAACCTTGAATATCTCGGAAACGGAGGCAGCCAGAGGGTCCAAACTTGCACTTTTTCAAATGGCTGCAACTCGAAAACTACGGCAGCTAGAGAGTTGATTTGGGTCTTCAAATGCAGCTTGTACCATGCCCTAAAAACCAAAAATAGGATTCCGGAACAAAACCCGCAAGAAAACTTGAAAATTTCAAGGCAAAGTCACCCCTCGACTGGAAAATATAAAACCTTGAATATCTCGGAAACGGAGGCAGCTAGAGGGTCCAAACTTGCACTTTTTCAAATGGCTGTAACTCGAAAACTACGGCAGCTAGAGAATTGATTTTGGTCTAAAAATGCAGCTTGTACCATGCCCTAAAAACCAAAAATAGGATTCCGGAACAAAACCCGCAAGAAAACTTGAAAATTTCAAGGCAAAGTCACCCCTCGACTGGAAAATATAAGACCTTGAATATCTCGGAAACGGAGGCAGCTAGAGGGTCCAAACTTGCACTTTTTCAAATGGCTGTAACTCGAAAACTACGGCAGCTAGAGAGTTGATTTTGGTCTAAAAATGCAGCTTGTACCATGCCCTAAAAACCAAAAATAGGATTCCGGAACAAAACCCGCAAGAAAACATGAAAATTTCAAGGCAAAGTCACCCCTCGACTGGAAAATATAAAACCTTGAATATCTCGGAAACGGAGGCAGCTAGAGGGTCCAAACTTGCACTTTTTCAAATGGCTGTAACTCGAAAACTACGGCAGCTAGAGAGTTGATTTTGGTCTAAAAATGCAGCTTGTACCATGCCCTAAAAACCAAAAATAGGATTCCGGAGCAAAACCCGCAAGAAAACTTGAAAATTTCAAGGCAAAGTCACCCCTCGACTGGAAAATATAAAACCTTGAATATCTCGGAAACGGAGGCAGCTAGAGGGTCCAAACTTGCACTTTTTCAAATGGCTGTAACTCGAAAACTACGGCAGCTAGAGAGTTGATTTTGGTCTAAAAATGCAGCTTGTACCATGCCCTAAAAACCAAAAATAGGATTCCGGAACAAAACCCGCAAGAAAACTTGAAAATTTCAAGGCAAAGTCACCCCTCGACTGGAAAATTTAAAACCTTGAATATCTCGGAAACGGAGGCAGCTAGAGGGTCCAAACTTGCACTTTTTCAAATGGCCCTACTTCGAAAACTACGGCAGCTAGAGAGTTGATTTTGGTCTTAAAATGCAGCTTGTACCATGCCCTAAAAACCAAAAATAGGATTCCGGAACAAAACCTGCAAGAAAACTTGAAAATTTCAAAGCAAAGTCACCCCTCGACTGGAAAATATAAAACCTTGAATATCTCGGAAACGGAGGCAGCTAGAGGGTCCAAACTTGCACTTTTTCAAATGGCTGCAACTCGAAAACTACGGCAGCTAGAGAGTTGATTTGGGTCTTCAAATGCAGCTTGTACCATGCCCTAAAAACCAAAAATAGGATTCCGGAACAAAACCCGCAAGAAAACTTGAAAATTTCAAAGCAAAGTCACCCCTCGACTGGAAAATATAAAACCTTGAATATCTCGGAAACGGAGGCAGCTAGAGGGTCCAAACTTGCACTTTTTCAAATGGCTGCAACTCGAAAACTACGGCAGCTAGAGAGTTGATTTGGGTCTTCAAATGCAGCTTGTACCATGCCCTAAAAACCAAAAATAGGATTCCGGAACAAAACCCGCAAGAAAACTTGAAAATTTCAAGGCAAAGTCACCCCTCGACTGGAAAATATAAAACCTTGAATATCTCGGAAACGGAGGCAGCTAGAGGGTCCAAACTTGCACTTTTTCAAATGGCTGTAACTCGAAAACTACGGCAGCTAGAGAGTTGATTTTGGTCTAAAAATGCAGCTTGTACCATGCCCTAAAAACCAAAAATAGGATTCCGGAACAAAACCCGCAAGAAAACTTGAAAATTTCAAGGCAAAGTCACCCCTCGACTGGAAAATATAAAACCTTGAATATCTCGGAAACGGAGGCAGCTAGAGGGTCCAAACTTGCACTTTTTCAAATGGCCCTACTTCGAAAACTACGGCAGCTAGAGAGTTGATTTGGGTCTTCAAATGCAGCTTGTACCATGCCCTAAAAACCAAAAATAGGATTCCGGAACAAAACCCGCAAGAAAACTTGAAAATTTCAAGGCAAAGTCACCCCTCGACTGGAAAATATAAAACCTTGAATATCTCGGAAACGGAGGCAGCTAGAGGGTCCAAACTTGCACTTTTTCAAATGGCTGTAACTCGAAAACTACGGCAGCTAGAGAGTTGATTTTGGTCTAAAAATGCAGCTTGTACCATGCCCTAAAAACCAAAAATAGGATTCCGGAACAAAACCCGCAAGAAAACTTGAAAATTTCAAGGCAAAGTCACTCGACTGGAAAATATAAAACCTTGAATATCTCGGAAACGGAGGCAGCTAGAGGGTCCACACTTGCACTTTTTCAAATGGCCCTACCTCGAAAACTACGGCAGCTAGAGAGTTGATTTGGGTCTTCAAATGCTGCTTGTACCATGCCCTAAAAACCAAAAATAGGATTCCGGAACAAAACCCGCAAGAAAACTTGAAAATTTCAAGGCAAAGTCACCCCTCGACTGGAAAATATAAAACCTTGAATATCTCGGAAACGGAGGCAGCTAGAGGGTCCAAACTTGCACTTTTTCAAATGGCTGTAACTCGAAAACTACGGCAGCTAGAGAGTTGATTTTGGTCTAAAAATGCAGCTTGTACCATGCCCTAAAAACCAAAAATAGGATTCCGGAACAAAACCCGCAAGAAAACTTGAAAATTTCAAGGCAAAGTCACCCCTCGACTGGAAAATATAAAACCTTGAATATCTCGGAAACGGAGGCAGCTAGAGGGTCCAAACTTGCACTTTTTCAAATGGCCCTACCTCGAAAACTGCGGCAGCTAGAGAGTTGATTTGGGTCTTCAAATGCTGCTTGTACCATGCCCTAAAAACCAAAAATAGGATTCCGGAACAAAACCCGCAAGAAAACTTGAAAATTTCAAGGCAAAGTCACCCCTCGACTGGAAAATATAAAACCTTGAATATCTCGGAAACGGAGGCAGCTAGAGGGTCCAAACTTGCACTTTTTCAAATGGCTGTAACTCGAAAACTACGGCAGCTAGAGAGTTGATTTTGGTCTAAAAATGCAGCTTGTACCATGCCCTAAAAACCAAAAATAGGATTCCGGAACAAAACCCGCAAGAAAACTTGAAAATTTCAAGGCAAAGTCACCCCTCGACTGGAAAATATAAAACCTTGAATATCTCGGAAACGGAGGCAGCTAGAGGGTCCAAACTTGCACTTTTTCAAATGGCCCTACCTCGAAAACTGCGGCAGCTAGAGAGTTGATTTGGGTCTTCAAATGCTGCTTGTACCATGCCCTAAAAACCAAAAATAGGATTCCGGAACAAAACCCGCAAGAAAACTTGAAAATTTCAAGGCAAAGTCACCCCTCGACTGGAAAATATAAAACCTTGAATATCTCGGAAACGGAGGCAGCTAGAGGGTCCAAACTTGCACTTTTTCAAATGGCCCTACTTCGAAAACTACGGGCAGCTAGAGAGTTGATTTGGGTCTTAAAATGCAGCTTGTACCATGCCCTAAAAACCAAAAATAGAATTCCGGAACAAAACCCGCAAGAAAACTTGAAAATTTCAAGGCAAAGTCACCCCTCGACTGGAAAATATAAAACCTTGAATATCTCGGAAACGGAGGCAGCTAGAGGGTCCAAACTTGCACTTTTTCAAATGGCTGTAACTCGAAAACTACGGCAGCTAGAGAGTTGATTTGGGTCTTCAAATGCAGCTTGTACCATGCCCTAAAAACCAAAAATAGGATTCCGGAGCAAAACCCGCAAGAAAACTTGAAAATTTCAAGGCAAAGTCACCCCTCGACTGGAAAATATAAAACCTTGAATATCTCGGAAACGGAGGCAGCTAGAGGGTCCAAACTTGCACTTTTTCAAATGGCTGTAACTCGAAAACTACGGCAGCTAGAGAGTTGATTTTGGTCTAAAAATGCAGCTTGTACCATGCCCTAAAAACCAAAAATAGGATTCCGGAACAAAACCCGCAAGAAAACTTGAAAATTTCAAGGCAAAGTCACCCCTCGACTGGAAAATATAAAACCTTGAATATCTCGGAAACGGAGGCAGCTAGAGGGTCCAAACTTGCACTTTTTCAAATGGCCCTACCTCGAAAACTACGGCAGCTAGAGAGTTGATTTTGGTCTTAAAATGCAGCTTGTACCATGCCCTAAAAACCAAAAATAGGATTTCCGGAACAAAACCCGCAAGAAAACTTGAAAATTTCAAGGCAAAGTCACCCCTCGACTGGAAAATATAAAACCTTGAATATCTCGGAAACGGAGGCAGCTAGAGGGTCCAAACTTGCACTTTTTCAAATGGCCCTACCTCGAAAACTACGGCAGCTAGAGAGTTGATTTGGGTCTTCAAATGCAGCTTGTACCATGCCCTAAAAACCAAAAATAGGATTCCGGAACAAAACCCGCAAGAAAACTTGAAAATTTCAAGGCAAAGTCACCCCTCGACTGGAAAATATAAAACCTTGAATATCTCGGAAACGGAGGCAGCTAGAGGGTCCAAACTTGCACTTTTTCAAATGGCCCTACTTCGAAAACTACGGCAGCTAGAGAGTTGATTTGGGTCTTCAAATGCAGCTTGTACCATGCCCTAAAAACCAAAAATAGGATTCCGGAACAAAACCCGCAAGAAAACTTGAAAATTTCAAGGCAAAGTCACCCCTCGACTGGAAAATATAAAACCTTGAATATCTCGGAAACGGAGGCAGCTAGAGGGTCCAAACTTGCACTTTTTCAAATGGCTGTAACTCGAAAACTACGGCAGCTAGAGAGTTGATTTTGGTCTAAAAATGCAGCTTGTACCATGCCCTAAAAACCAAAAATAGGATTCCGGAACAAAACCCGCAAGAAAACTTGAAAATTTCAAGGCAAAGTCACCCCTCGACTGGAAAATATAAAACCTTGAATATCTCGGAAACGGAGGCAGCTAGAGGGTCCAAACTTGCACTTTTTCAAATGGCCCTACCTCGAAAACTACGGCAGCTAGAGAGTTGATTTTGGTCTTAAAATGCAGCTTGTACCATGCCCTAAAAACCAAAAATAGGATTCCGGAACAAAACCCGCAAGAAAACTTGAAAATTTCAAGGCAAAGTCACCCCTCGACTGGAAAATATAAAACCTTGAATATCTCGGAAACGGAGGCAGCTAGAGGGTCCAAACTTGCACTTTTTCAAATGGCCCTACCTCGAAAACTACGGCAGCTAGAGAGTTGATTTGGGTCTTCAAATGCAGCTTGTACCATGCCCTAAAAACCAAAAATAGGATTCCGGAACAAAACCCGCAAGAAAACTTGAAAATTTCAAGGCAAAGTCACCCCTCGACTGGAAAATATAAAACCTTGAATATCTCGGAAACGGAGGCAGCTAGAGGGTCCAAACTTGCACTTTTTCAAATGGCCCTACTTCGAAAACTACGGCAGCTAGAGAGTTGATTTGGGTCTTCAAATGCAGCTTGTACCATGCCCTAAAAACCAAAAATAGGATTCCGGAACAAAACCCGCAAGAAAACTTGAAAATTTCAAGGCAAAGTCACCCCTCGACTGGAAAATATAAAACCTTGAATATCTCGGAAACGGAGGCAGCTAGAGGGTCCAAACTTGCACTTTTTCAAATGGCTGTAACTCGAAAACTACGGCAGCTAGAGAGTTGATTTTGGTCTAAAAATGCAGCTTGTACCATGCCCTAAAAACCAAAAATAGGATTCCGGAACAAAACCCGCAAGAAAACTTGAAAATTTCAAGGCAAAGTCACTCGACTGGAAAATATAAAACCTTGAATATCTCGGAAACGGAGGCAGCTAGAGGGTCCACACTTGCACTTTTTCAAATGGCCCTACCTCGAAAACTACGGCAGCTAGAGAGTTGATTTGGGTCTTCAAATGCTGCTTGTACCATGCCCTAAAAACCAAAAATAGGATTCCGGAACAAAACCCGCAAGAAAACTTGAAAATTTCAAGGCAAAGTCACCCCTCGACTGGAAAATATAAAACCTTGAATATCTCGGAAACGGAGGCAGCTAGAGGGTCCAAACTTGCACTTTTTCAAATGGCTGTAACTCGAAAACTACGGCAGCTAGAGAGTTGATTTTGGTCTAAAAATGCAGCTTGTACCATGCCCTAAAAACCAAAAATAGGATTCCGGAACAAAACCCGCAAGAAAACTTGAAAATTTCAAGGCAAAGTCACCCCTCGACTGGAAAATATAAAACCTTGAATATCTCGGAAACGGAGGCAGCTAGAGGGTCCAAACTTGCACTTTTTCAAATGGCCCTACCTCGAAAACTGCGGCAGCTAGAGAGTTGATTTGGGTCTTCAAATGCTGCTTGTACCATGCCCTAAAAACCAAAAATAGGATTCCGGAACAAAACCCGCAAGAAAACTTGAAAATTTCAAGGCAAAGTCACCCCTCGACTGGAAAATATAAAACCTTGAATATCTCGGAAACGGAGGCAGCTAGAGGGTCCAAACTTGCACTTTTTCAAATGGCCCTACTTCGAAAACTACGGCAGCTAGAGAGTTGATTTGGGTCTTAAAATGCAGCTTGTACCATGCCCTAAAAACCAAAAATAGAATTCCGGAACAAAACCCGCAAGAAAACTTGAAAATTTCAAGGCAAAGTCACCCCTCGACTGGAAAATATAAAACCTTGAATATCTCGGAAACGGAGGCAGCTAGAGGGTCCAAACTTGCACTTTTTCAAATGGCTGTAACTCGAAAACTACGGCAGCTAGAGAGTTGATTTGGGTCTTCAAATGCAGCTTGTACCATGCCCTAAAAACCAAAAATAGGATTCCGGAGCAAAACCCGCAAGAAAACTTGAAAATTTCAAGGCAAAGTCACCCCTCGACTGGAAAATATAAAACCTTGAATATCTCGGAAACGGAGGCAGCTAGAGGGTCCAAACTTGCACTTTTTCAAATGGCTGTAACTCGAAAACTACGGCAGCTAGAGAGTTGATTTTGGTCTAAAAATGCAGCTTGTACCATGCCCTAAAAACCAAAAATAGGATTCCGGAACAAAACCCGCAAGAAAACTTGAAAATTTCAAGGCAAAGTCACCCCTCGACTGGAAAATATAAAACCTTGAATATCTCGGAAACGGAGGCAGCTAGAGGGTCCAAACTTGCACTTTTTCAAATGGCTGTAACTCGAAAACTACGGCAGCTAGAGAGTTGATTTTGGTCTAAAAATGCAGCTTGTACCATGCCCTAAAAACCAAAAATAGGATTCCGGAACAAAACCCGCAAGAAAACTTGAAAATTTCAAGGCAAAGTCACCCCTCGACTGGAAAATATAAAACCTTGAATATCTCGGAAACGGAGGCAGCTAGAGGGTCCAAACTTGCACTTTTTCAAATGGCCCTACTTCGAAAACTACGGCAGCTAGAGAGTTGATTTGGGTCTTCAAATGCAGCTTGTACCATGCCCTAAAAACCAAAAATAGGATTCCGGAACAAAACCCGCAAGAAAACTTGAAAATTTCAAGGCAAAGTCACCCCTCGACTGGAAAATATAAAACCTTGAATATCTCGGAAACGGAGGCAGCTAGAGGGTCCACACTTGCACTTTTTCAAATGGCCCTACCTCGAAAACTATGGCAGCTAGAGAGTTGATTTGGGTCTTCAAATGCTGCTTGTACCATGCCCTAAAAACCAAAAATAGGATTCCGGAACAAAACCCGCAAGAAAACTTGAAAATTTCAAGGCAAAGTCACCCCTCGACTGGAAAATATAAAACCTTGAATATCTCGGAAACGGAGGCAGCTAGAGGGTCCAAACTTGCACTTTTTCAAATGGCTGTAACTCGAAAACTACGGCAGCTAGAGAGTTGATTTTGGTCTAAAAATGCAGCTTGTACCATGCCCTAAAAACCAAAAATAGGATTCCGGAACAAAACCCGCAAGAAAACTTGAAAATTTCAAGGCAAAGTCACCCCTCGACTGGAAAATATAAAACCTTGAATATCTCGGAAACGGAGGCAGCTAGAGGGTCCAAACTTGCACTTTTTCAAATGGCCCTACCTCGAAAACTGCGGCAGCTAGAGAGTTGATTTGGGTCTTCAAATGCTGCTTGTACCATGCCCTAAAAACCAAAAATAGGATTCCGGAACAAAACCCGCAAGAAAACTTGAAAATTTCAAGGCAAAGTCACCCCTCGACTGGAAAATATAAAACCTTGAATATCTCGGAAACGGAGGCAGCTAGAGGGTCCAAACTTGCACTTTTTCAAATGGCTGTAACTCGAAAACTACGGCAGCTAGAGAGTTGATTTTGGTCTAAAAATGCAGCTTGTACCATGCCCTAAAAACCAAAAATAGGATTCCGGAACAAAACCCGCAAGAAAACTTGAAAATTTCAAGGCAAAGTCACCCCTCGACTGGAAAATATAAAACCTTGAATATCTCGGAAACGGAGGCAGCTAGTGGGTCCAAACTTGCACTTTTTCAAATGGCCCTACCTCGAAAACTGCGGCAGCTAGAGAGTTGATTTGGGTCTTCAAATGCTGCTTGTACCATGCCCTAAAAACCAAAAATAGGATTCCGGAACAAAACCCGCAAGAAAACTTGAAAATTTCAAGGCAAAGTCACCCCTCGACTGGAAAATATAAAACCTTGAATATCTCGGAAACGGAGGCAGCTAGAGGGTCCAAACTTGCACTTTTTCAAATGGCCCTACTTCGAAAACTACGGCAGCTAGAGAGTTGATTTGGGTCTTAAAATGCAGCTTGTACCATGCCCTAAAAACCAAAAATAGGATTCCGGAACAAAACCCGCAAGAAAACTTGAAAATTTCAAAGCAAAGTCACCCCTCGACTGGAAAATATAAAACCTTGAATATCTCGGAAACGGAGGCAGCTAGAGGGTCCAAACTTGCACTTTTTCAAATGGCTGTAACTCGAAAACTACGGCAGCTAGAGAGTTGATTTGGGTCTTCAAATGCAGCTTGTACCATGCCCTAAAAACCAAAAATAGGATTCCGGAGCAAAACCCGCAAGAAAACTTGAAAATTTCAAGGCAAAGTCACCCCTCGACTGGAAAATATAAAACCTTGAATATCTCGGAAACGGAGGCAGCTAGAGGGTCCAAACTTGCACTTTTTCAAATGGCTGTAACTCGAAAACTACGGCAGCTAGAGAGTTGATTTTGGTCTAAAAATGCAGCTTGTACCATGCCCTAAAAACCAAAAATAGGATTCCGGAACAAAACCCGCAAGAAAACTTGAAAATTTCAAGGCAAAGTCACCCCTCGACTGGAAAATTTAAAACCTTGAATATCTCGGAAACGGAGGCAGCTAGAGGGTCCAAACTTGCACTTTTTCAAATGGCCCTACTTCGAAAACTACGGCAGCTATAGAGTTGATTTTGGTCTTAAAATGCAGCTTGTACCATGCCCTAAAAACCAAAAATAGGATTCCGGAACAAAACCTGCAAGAAAACTTGAAAATTTCAAAGCAAAGTCACCCCTCGACTGGAAAATATAAAACCTTGAATATCTCGGAAACGGAGGCAGCTAGAGGGTCCAAACTTGCACTTTTTCAAATGGCTGCAACTCGAAAACTACGGCAGCTAGAGAGTTGATTTGGGTCTTCAAATGCAGCTTGTACCATGCCCTAAAAACCAAAAATAGGATTCCGGAACAAAACCCGCAAGAAAACTTGAAAATTTCAAGGCAAAGTCACCCCTCGACTGGAAAATATAAAACCTTGAATATCTCGGAAACGGAGGCAGCTAGAGGGTCCAAACTTGCACTTTTTCAAATGGCTGTAACTCGAAAACTACGGCAGCTAGAGAGTTGATTTTGGTCTAAAAATGCAGCTTGTACCATGCCCTAAAAACCAAAAATAGGATTCCGGAACAAAACCCGCAAGAAAACTTGAAAATTTCAAGGCAAAGTCACCCCTCGACTGGAAAATATAAAACCTTGAATATCTCGGAAACGGAGGCAGCTAGAGGGTCCAAACTTGCACTTTTTCAAATGGCTGTAACTCGAAAACAACGGCAGCTAGAGAGTTGATTTTGGTCTAAAAATGCAGCTTGTACCATGCCCTAAAAACCAAAAATAGGATTCCGGAACAAAACCCGCAAGAAAACTTGAAAATTTCAAGGCAAAGTCACCCCTCGACTGGAAAATATAAAACCTTGAATATCTCGGAAACGGAGGCAGCTAGAGGGTCCACACTTGCACTTTTTCAAATGGCCCTACCTCGAAAACTGCGGCAGCTAGAGAGTTGATTTGGGTCTTCAAATGCTGCTTGTACCATGCCCTAAAAACCAAAAATAGGATTCCGGAACAAAACCCGCAAGAAAACTTGAAAATTTCAAGGCAAAGTCACCCCTCGACTGGAAAATATAAAACCTTGAATATCTCGGAAACGGAGGCAGCTAGAGGGTCCAAACTTGCACTTTTTCAAATGGCCCTACCTCGAAAACTGCGGCAGCTAGAGAGTTGATTTGGGTCTTCAAATGCTGCTTGTACCATGCCCTAAAAACCAAAAATAGGATTCCGGAACAAAACCCGCAAGAAAACTTGAAAATTTCAAGGCAAAGTCACCCCTCGACTGGAAAATATAAAACCTTGAATATCTCGGAAACGGAGGCAGCTAGAGGGTCCAAACTTGCACTTTTTCAAATGGCTGTAACTCGAAAACTACGGCAGCTAGAGAGTTGATTTTGGTCTAAAAATGCAGCTTGTACCATGCCCTAAAAACCAAAAATAGGATTCCGGAACAAAACCCGCAAGAAAACTTGAAAATTTCAAGGCAAAGTCACCCCTCGACTGGAAAATATAAAACCTTGAATATCTCGGAAACGGAGGCAGCTAGTGGGTCCAAACTTGCACTTTTTCAAATGGCCCTACCTCGAAAACTGCGGCAGCTAGAGAGTTGATTTGGGTCTTCAAATGCTGCTTGTACCATGCCCTAAAAACCAAAAATAGGATTCCGGAACAAAACCCGCAAGAAAACTTGAAAATTTCAAGGCAAAGTCACCCCTCGACTGGAAAATATAAAACCTTGAATATCTCGGAAACGGAGGCAGCTAGAGGGTCCAAACTTGCACTTTTTCAAATGGCCCTACTTCGAAAACTACGGCAGCTAGAGAGTTGATTTGGGTCTTAAAATGCAGCTTGTACCATGCCCTAAAAACCAAAAATAGGATTCCGGAACAAAACCCGCAAGAAAACTTGAAAATTTCAAAGCAAAGTCACCCCTCGACTGGAAAATATAAAACCTTGAATATCTCGGAAACGGAGGCAGCTAGAGGGTCCAAACTTGCACTTTTTCAAATGGCTGTAACTCGAAAACTACGGCAGCTAGAGAGTTGATTTGGGTCTTCAAATGCAGCTTGTACCATGCCCTAAAAACCAAAAATAGGATTCCGGAGCAAAACCCGCAAGAAAACTTGAAAATTTCAAGGCAAAGTCACCCCTCGACTGGAAAATATAAAACCTTGAATATCTCGGAAACGGAGGCAGCTAGAGGGTCCAAACTTGCACTTTTTCAAATGGCTGTAACTCGAAAACTACGGCAGCTAGAGAGTTGATTTTGGTCTAAAAATGCAGCTTGTACCATGCCCTAAAAACCAAAAATAGGATTCCGGAACAAAACCCGCAAGAAAACTTGAAAATTTCAAGGCAAAGTCACCCCTCGACTGGAAAATTTAAAACCTTGAATATCTCGGAAACGGAGGCAGCTAGAGGGTCCAAACTTGCACTTTTTCAAATGGCCCTACTTCGAAAACTACGGCAGCTATAGAGTTGATTTTGGTCTTAAAATGCAGCTTGTACCATGCCCTAAAAACCAAAAATAGGATTCCGGAACAAAACCTGCAAGAAAACTTGAAAATTTCAAAGCAAAGTCACCCCTCGACTGGAAAATATAAAACCTTGAATATCTCGGAAACGGAGGCAGCTAGAGGGTCCAAACTTGCACTTTTTCAAATGGCTGCAACTCGAAAACTACGGCAGCTAGAGAGTTGATTTGGGTCTTCAAATGCAGCTTGTACCATGCCCTAAAAACCAAAAATAGGATTCCGGAACAAAACCCGCAAGAAAACTTGAAAATTTCAAGGCAAAGTCACCCCTCGACTGGAAAATATAAAACCTTGAATATCTCGGAAACGGAGGCAGCTAGAGGGTCCAAACTTGCACTTTTTCAAATGGCTGTAACTCGAAAACTACGGCAGCTAGAGAGTTGATTTTGGTCTAAAAATGCAGCTTGTACCATGCCCTAAAAACCAAAAATAGGATTCCGGAACAAAACCCGCAAGAAAACTTGAAAATTTCAAGGCAAAGTCACCCCTCGACTGGAAAATATAAAACCTTGAATATCTCGGAAACGGAGGCAGCTAGAGGGTCCAAACTTGCACTTTTTCAAATGGCTGTAACTCGAAAACAACGGCAGCTAGAGAGTTGATTTTGGTCTAAAAATGCAGCTTGTACCATGCCCTAAAAACCAAAAATAGGATTCCGGAACAAAACCCGCAAGAAAACTTGAAAATTTCAAGGCAAAGTCACCCCTCGACTGGAAAATATAAAACCTTGAATATCTCGGAAACGGAGGCAGCTAGAGGGTCCACACTTGCACTTTTTCAAATGGCCCTACCTCGAAAACTGCGGCAGCTAGAGAGTTGATTTGGGTCTTCAAATGCTGCTTGTACCATGCCCTAAAAACCAAAAATAGGATTCCGGAACAAAACCCGCAAGAAAACTTGAAAATTTCAAGGCAAAGTCACCCCTCGACTGGAAAATATATATATATAAAACCTTGAATATCTCGGAAACGGAGGCAGCTAGAGGGTCCAAACTTGCTCTTTTTCAAATGGCCCTACCTCGAAAACTGCGGCAGCTAGAGAGTTGATTTGGGTCTTCAAATGCAGCTTGTACCATGCCCTAAAAACCAAAAATAGGATTCCGGAACAAAACCCGCAAGAAAACTTGAAAATTTCAAGGCAAAGTCACCCCTCGACTGGAAAATATAAAACCTTGAATATCTCGGAAACGGAGGCAGCTAGAGGGTCCAAACTTGCACTTTTTCAAATGGCCCTACTTCGAAAACTACGGCAGCTAGAGAGTTGATTTGGGTCTTCAAATGCAGCTTGTACCATGCCCTAAAAACCAAAAATAGGATTCCGGAACAAAACCCGCAAGAAAACTTGAAAATTTCAAGGCAAAGTCACCCCTCGACTGGAAAATATAAAACCTTGAATATCTCGGAAACGGAGGCAGCTAGAGGGTCCAAACTTGCACTTTTTCAAATGGCTGTAACTCGAAAACAACGGCAGCTAGAGAGTTGATTTTGGTCTAAAAATGCAGCTTGTACCATGCCCTAAAAACCAAAAATAGGATTCCGGAACAAAACCCGCAAGAAAACTTGAAAATTTCAAGGCAAAGTCACCCCTCGACTGGAAAATATAAAACCTTGAATATCTCGGAAACGGAGGCAGCTAGAGGGTCCACACTTGCACTTTTTCAAATGGCCCTACCTCGAAAACTGCGGCAGCTAGAGAGTTGATTTGGGTCTTCAAATGCTGCTTGTACCATGCCCTAAAAACCAAAAATAGGATTCCGGAACAAAACCCGCAAGAAAACTTGAAAATTTCAAGGCAAAGTCACCCCTCGACTGGAAAATATAAAACCTTGAATATCTCGGAAACGGAGGCAGCTAGAGGGTCCAAACTTGCACTTTTTCAAATGGCTGTAACTCGAAAACAACGGCAGCTAGAGAGTTGATTTTGGTCTAAAAATGCAGCTTGTACCATGCCCTAAAAACCAAAAATAGGATTCCGGAACAAAACCCGCAAGAAAACTTGAAAATTTCAAGGCAAAGTCACCCCTCGACTGGAAAATATAAAACCTTGAATATCTCGGAAACGGAGGCAGCTAGAGGGTCCAAACTTGCACTTTTTCAAATGGCTGTAACTCGAAAACTACGGCAGCTAGAGAGTTGATTTTGGTCTAAAAATGCAGCTTGTACCATGCCCTAAAAACCAAAAATAGGATTCCGGAACAAAACCCGCAAGAAAACTTGAAAATTTCAAGGCAAAGTCACCCCTCGACTGGAAAATTTAAAACCTTGAATATCTCGGAAACGGAGGCAGCTAGAGGGTCCAAACTTGCACTTTTTCAAATGGCCCTACTTCGAAAACTACGGCAGCTATAGAGTTGATTTTGGTCTTAAAATGCAGCTTGTACCATGCCCTAAAAACCAAAAATAGGATTCCGGAACAAAACCTGCAAGAAAACTTGAAAATTTCAAAGCAAAGTCACCCCTCGACTGGAAAATATAAAACCTTGAATATCTCGGAAACGGAGGCAGCTAGAGGGTCCAAACTTGCACTTTTTCAAATGGCTGCAACTCGAAAACTACGGCAGCTAGAGAGTTGTTCAAATGCAGCTTGTACCATGCCCTAAAAACCAAAAATAGGATTCCGGAACAAAACCCGCAAGAAAACTTGAAAATTTCAAAGCAAATTCACCCCTCGACTGGAAAATATAAAACCTTGAATATCTCGGAAACGGAGGCAGCTAGAGGGTCCAAACTTGCACTTTTTCAAATGGCTGTAACTCGAAAACTACGGCAGCTAGAGAGTTGATTTGGGTCTTCAAATGCAGCTTGTACCATGCCCTAAAAACCAAAAATAGGATTCCGGAACAAAACCCGCAAGAAAACTTGAAAATTTCAAGGCAAAGTCACCCCTCGACTGGAAAATATAAAACCTTGAATATCTCGGAAACGGAGGCAGCTAGAGGGTCCAAACTTGCACTTTTTCAAATGGCCCTACCTCGAAAACTGCGGCAGCTAGAGAGTTGATTTGGGTCTTCAAATGCAGCTTGTACCATGCCCTAAAAACCAAAAATAGGATTCCGGAACAAAACCCGCAAGAAAACTTGAAAATTTCAAGGCAAAGTCACCCCTCGACTGGAAAATATAAAACCTTGAATATCTCGGAAACGGAGGCAGCTAGAGGGTCCAAACTTGCACTTTTTCAAATGGCTGTAACTCGAAAACTACGGCAGCTAGAGAGTTGATTTTGGTCTAAAAATGCAGCTTGTACCATGCCCTAAAAACCAAAAATAGGATTCCGGAACAAAACCCGCAAGAAAACTTGAAAATTTCAAGGCAAAGTCACCCCTCGACTGGAAAATATAAAACCTTGAATATCTCGGAAACGGAGGCAGCTAGAGGGTCCAAACTTGCACTTTTTCAAATGGCCCTACCTCGAAAACTGCGGCAGCTAGAGAGTTGATTTGGGTCTTCAAATGCTGCTTGTACCATGCCCTAAAAACCAAAAATAGGATTCCGGAACAAAACCCGCAAGAAAACTTGAAAATTTCAAGGCAAAGTCACCCCTCGACTGGAAAATATAAAACCTTGAATATCTCGGAAACGGAGGCAGCTAGAGGGTCCAAACTTGCACTTTTTCAAATGGCCCTACCTCGAAAACTGCGGCAGCTAGAGAGTTGATTTGGGTCTTCAAATGCTGCTTGTACCATGCCCTAGAAACCAAAAATAGGATTCCGGAACAAAACCCGCAAGAAAACTTGAAAATTTCAAGGCAAAGTCACCCCTCGACTGGAAAATATAAAACCTTGAATATCTCGGAAACGGAGGCAGCTAGAGGGTCCAAACTTGCACTTTTTCAAATGGCTGTAACTCGAAAACTACGGCAGCTAGAGAGTTGATTTTGGTCTAAAAATGCAGCTTGTACCATGCCCTAAAAACCAAAAATAGGATTCCGGAACAAAACCCGCAAGAAAACTTGAAAATTTCAAGGCAAAGTCACCACTCGACTGGAAAATATAAAACCTTGAATATCTCGGAAACGGAGGCAGCTAGAGGGTCCAAACTTGCACTTTTTCAAATGGCCCTACCTCGAAAACTGCGGCAGCTAGAGAGTTGATTTGGGTCTTCAAATGCAGCTTGTACCATGCCCTAAAAACCAAAAATAGGATTCCGGAACAAAACCCGCAAGAAAACTTGAAAATTTCAAAGCAAATTCACCCCTCGACTGGAAAATATAAAACCTTGAATATCTCGGAAACGGAGGCAGCTAGAGGGTCCAAACTTGCACTTTTTCAAATGGCTGTAACTCGAAAACTACGGCAGCTAGAGAGTTGATTTGGGTCTTCAAATGCAGCTTGTACCATGCCCTAAAAACCAAAAATAGGATTCCGGAACAAAACCCGCAAGAAAACTTGAAAATTTCAAGGCAAAGTCACCCCTCGACTGGAAAATATAAAACCTTGAATATCTCGGAAACGGAGGCAGCTAGAGGGTCCAAACTTGCACTTTTTCAAATGGCTGTAACTCGAAAACTACGGCAGCTAGAGAGTTGATTTTGGTCTAAAAATGCAGCTTGTACCATGCCCTAAAAACCAAAAATAGGATTCCGGAACAAAACCCGCAAGAAAACTTGAAAATTTCAAGGCAAAGTCACCCCTCGACTGGAAAATATAAAACCTTGAATATCTCGGAAACGGAGGCAGCTAGAGGGTCCAAACTTGCACTTTTTCAAATGGCCCTACCTCGAAAACTGCGGCAGCTAGAGAGTTGATTTGGGTCTTCAAATGCAGCTTGTACCATGCCCTAAAAACCAAAAATAGGATTCCGGAACAAAACCCGCAAGAAAACTTGAAAATTTCAAGGCAAAGTCACCCCTCGACTGGAAAATATAAAACCTTGAATATCTCGGAAACGGAGGCAGCTAGAGGGTCCAAACTTGCACTTTTTCAAATGGCTGTAACTCGAAAACTACGGCAGCTAGAGAGTTGATTTTGGTCTAAAAATGCAGCTTGTACCATGCCCTAAAAACCAAAAATAGGATTCCGGAACAAAACCCGCAAGAAAACTTGAAAATTTCAAGGCAAAGTCACCCCTCGACTGGAAAATATAAAACCTTGAATATCTCGGAAACGGAGGCAGCTAGAGGGTCCAAACTTGCACTTTTTCAAATGGCCCTACCTCGAAAACTGCGGCAGCTAGAGAGTTGATTTGGGTCTTCAAATGCTGCTTGTACCATGCCCTAAAAACCAAAAATAGGATTCCGGAACAAAACCCGCAAGAAAACTTGAAAATTTCAAGGCAAAGTCACCCCTCGACTGGAAAATATAAAACCTTGAATATCTCGGAAACGGAGGCAGCTAGAGGGTCCAAACTTGCACTTTTTCAAATGGCCCTACCTCGAAAACTGCGGCAGCTAGAGAGTTGATTTGGGTCTTCAAATGCTGCTTGTACCATGCCCTAGAAACCAAAAATAGGATTCCGGAACAAAACCCGCAAGAAAACTTGAAAATTTCAAGGCAAAGTCACCCCTCGACTGGAAAATATAAAACCTTGAATATCTCGGAAACGGAGGCAGCTAGAGGGTCCAAACTTGCACTTTTTCAAATGGCTGTAACTCGAAAACTACGGCAGCTAGAGAGTTGATTTTGGTCTAAAAATGCAGCTTGTACCATGCCCTAAAAACCAAAAATAGGATTCCGGAACAAAACCCGCAAGAAAACTTGAAAATTTCAAGGCAAAGTCACCACTCGACTGGAAAATATAAAACCTTGAATATCTCGGAAACGGAGGCAGCTAGAGGGTCCAAACTTGCACTTTTTCAAATGGCCCTACCTCGAAAACTGCGGCAGCTAGAGAGTTGATTTGGGTCTTCAAATGCAGCTTGTACCATGCCCTAAAAACCAAAAATAGGATTCCGGAACAAAACCCGCAAAAAAACTTGAAAATTTCAAAGCAAATTCACCCCTCGACTGGAAAATATAAAACCTTGAATATCTCGGAAACGGAGGCAGCTAGAGGGTCCAAACTTGCACTTTTTCAAATGGCTGTAACTCGAAAACTACGGCAGCTAGAGAGTTGATTTGGGTCTTCAAATGCAGCTTGTACCATGCCCTAAAAACCAAAAATAGGATTCCGGAACAAAACCCGCAAGAAAACTTGAAAATTTCAAGGCAAAGTCACCCCTCGACTGGAAAATATAAAACCTTGAATATCTCGGAAACGGAGGCAGCTAGAGGGTCCAAACTTGCACTTTTTCAAATGGCTGTAACTCGAAAACTACGGCAGCTAGAGAGTTGATTTTGGTCTAAAAATGCAGCTTGTACCATGCCCTAAAAACCAAAAATAGGATTCCGGAACAAAACCCGCAAGAAAACTTGAAAATTTCAAGGCAAAGTCACCCCTCGACTGGAAAATATAAAACCTTGAATATCTCGGAAACGGAGGCAGCTAGAGGGTCCAAACTTGCACTTTTTCAAATGGCTGTAACTCGAAAACTACGGCAGCTAGAGAGTTGATTTGGGTCTTCAAATGCAGCTTGTACCATGCCCTAAAAACCAAAAATAGGATTCCGGAACAAAACCCGCAAGAAAACTTGAAAATTTCAAAGCAAAGTCACCCCTCGACTGGAAAATATAAAACCTTGAATATCTCGGAAACGGAGGCAGCTAGAGGGTCCAAACTTGCACTTTTTCAAATGGCTGTAACTCGAAAACTACGGCAGCTAGAGAGTTGATTTGGGTCTTAAAATGCAGCTTGTACCATGCCCTAAAAACCAAAAATAGGATTCCGGAACAAAACCCGCAAGAAAACTTGAAAATTTCAAGGCAAAGTCACCCCTCGACTGGAAAATATAAAACCTTGAATATCTCGGAAACGGAGGCAGCTAGAGGGTCCAAACTTGCACTTTTTCAAATGGCCCTACCTCGAAAACTGCGGCAGCTAGAGAGTTGATTTGGGTCTTCAAATGCAGCTTGTACCATGCCCTAAAAACCAAAAATAGGATTCCGGAACAAAACCCGCAAGAAAACTTGAAAATTTCAAAGCAAAGTCACCCCTCGACTGGAAAATATAAAACCTTGAATATCTCGGAAACGGAGGCAGCTAGAGGGTCCAAACTTGCACTTTTTCAAATGGCTGTAACTCGAAAACTACGGCAGCTAGAGAGTTGATTTGGGTCTTCAAATGCAGCTTGTACCATGCCCTAAAAACCAAAAATAGGATTCCGGAACAAAACCCGCAAGAAAACTTGAAAATTTCAAGGCAAAGTCACCCCTCGACTGGAAAATATAAAACCTTGAATATCTCGGAAACGGAGGCAGCTAGAGGGTCCAAACTTGCACTTTTTCAAATGGCTGTAACTCGAAAACTACGGCAGCTAGAGAGTTGATTTTGGTCTAAAAATGCAGCTTGTACCATGCCCTAAAAACCAAAAATAGGATTCCGGAACAAAACCCGCAAGAAAACTTGAAAATTTCAAGGCAAAGTCACCCCTCGACTGGAAAATATAAAACCTTGAATATCTCGGAAACGGAGGCAGCTAGAGGGTCCAAACTTGCACTTTTTCAAATGGCTGTAACTCGAAAACTACGGCAGCTAGAGAGTTGATTTTGGTCTAAAAATGCAGCTTGTACCATGCCCTAAAAACCAAAAATAGGATTCCGGAACAAAACCCGCAAGAAAACTTGAAAATTTCAAGGCAAAGTCACCCCTCGACTGGAAAATATAAAACCTTGAATATCTCGGAAACGGAGGCAGCTAGAGGGTCCAAACTTGCACTTTTTCAAATGGCTGTAACTCGAAAACTACGGCAGCTAGAGAGTTGATTTGGGTCTTCAAATGCAGCTTGTACCATGCCCTAAAAACCAAAAATAGGATTCCGGAACAAAACCCGCAAGAAAACTTGAAAATTTCAAAGCAAAGTCACCCCTCGACTGGAAAATATAAAACCTTGAATATCTCGGAAACGGAGGCAGCTAGAGGGTCCAAACTTGCACTTTTTCAAATGGCTGTAACTCGAAAACTACGGCAGCTAGAGAGTTGATTTGGGTCTTCAAATGCAGCTTGTACCATGCCCTAAAAACCAAAAGTAGGATTCCGGAACAAAACCCGCAAGAAAACTTGAAAATTTCAAGGCAAAGTCACCCCTCGACTGGAAAATATAAAACCTTGAATATCTCGGAAACGGAGGCAGCTAGAGGGTCCAAACTTGCACTTTTTCAAATGGCTGTAACTCGAAAACTACGGCAGCTAGAGAGTTGATTTGGGTCTTCAAATGCAGCTTGTACCATGCCCTAAAAACCAAAAATAGGATTCCGGAACAAAACCCGCAAGAAAACTTGAAAATTTCAAGGCAAAGTCACCCCTCGACTGGAAAATATAAAACCTTGAATATCTCGGAAACGGAGGCAGCTAGAGGGTCCAAACTTGCACTTTTTCAAATGGCTGTAACTCGAAAACTACGGCAGCTAGAGAGTTGATTTGGGTCTTCAAATGCAGCTTGTACCATGCCCTAAAAACCAAAAGTAGGATTCCGGAACAAAACCCGCAAGAAAACTTGAAAATTTCAAGGCAAAGTCACCCCTCGACTGGAAAATATAAAACCTTGAATATCTCGGAAACGGAGGCAGCTAGAGGGTCCAAACTTGCACTTTTTCAAATGGCTGTAACTCGAAAACTACGGCAGCTAGAGAGTTGATTTGGGTCTTCAAATGCAGCTTGTACCATGCCCTAAAAACCAAAAGTAGGATTCCGGAACAAAACCCGCAAGAAAACTTGAAAATTTCAAGGCAAAGTCACCCCTCGACTGGAAAATATAAAACCTTGAATATCTCGGAAACGGAGGCAGCTAGAGGGTCCAAACTTGCACTTTTTCAAATGGCTGTAACTCGAAAACTACGGCAGCTAGAGAGTTGATTTGGGTCTTCAAATGCAGCTTGTACCATGCCCTAAAAACCAAAAGTAGGATTCCGGAACAAAACCCGCAAGAAAACTTGAAAATTTCAAGGCAAAGTCACCCCTCGACTGGAAAATATAAAACCTTGAATATCTCGGAAACGGAGGCAGCTAGAGGGTCCAAACTTGCACTTTTTCAAATGGCTGTAACTCGAAAACTACGGCAGCTAGAGAGTTGATTTGGGTCTTCAAATGCAGCTTGTACCATGCCCTAAAAACCAAAAGTAGGATTCCGGAACAAAACCCGCAAGAAAACTTGAAAATTTCAAGGCAAAGTCACCCCTCGACTGGAAAATATAAAACCTTGAATATCTCGGAAACGGAGGCAGCTAGAGGGTCCAAACTTGCACTTTTTCAAATGGCTGTAACTCGAAAACTACGGCAGCTAGAGAGTTGATTTGGGTCTTCAAATGCAGCTTGTACCATGCCCTAAAAACCAAAAATAGGATTCCGGAACAAAACCCGCAAGAAAACTTGAAAATTTCAAGGCAAAGTCACCCCTCGACTGGAAAATATAAAACCTTGAATATCTCGGAAACGGAGGCAGCTAGAGGGTCCAAACTTGCACTTTTTCAAATGGCCCTACCTCGAAAACTGCGGCAGCTAGAGAGTTGATTTGGGTCTTCAAATGCAGCTTGTACCATGCCCTAAAAACCAAAAATAGGATTCCGGAACAAAACCCGCAAGAAAACTTGAAAATTTCAAAGCAAAGTCACCCCTCGACTGGAAAATATAAAACCTTGAATATCTCGGAAACGGAGGCAGCTAGAGGGTCCAAACTTGCACTTTTTCAAATGGCTGTAACTCGAAAACTACGGCAGCTAGAGAGTTGATTTGGGTCTTCAAATGCAGCTTGTACCATGCCCTAAAAACCAAAAGTAGGATTCCGGAACAAAACCCGCAAGAAAACTTGAAAATTTCAAGGCAAAGTCACCCCTCGACTGGAAAATATAAAACCTTGAATATCTCGGAAACGGAGGCAGCTAGAGGGTCCAAACTTGCACTTTTTCAAATGGCCCTACCTCGAAAACTGCGGCAGCTAGAGAGTTGATTTGGGTCTTCAAATGCTGCTTGTACCATGCCCTAAAAACCAAAAATAGGATTCCGGAACAAAACCCGCAAGAAAACTTGAAAATTTCAAAGCAAATTCACCCCTCGACTGGAAAATATAAAACCTTGAATATCTCGGAAACGGAGGCAGCTAGAGGGTCCAAACTTGCACTTTTTCAAATGGCTGTAACTCGAAAACTACGGCAGCTAGAGAGTTGATTTTGGTCTAAAAATGCAGCTTGTACCATGCCCTAAAAACCAAAAATAGGATTCCGGAACAAAACCCGCAAGAAAACTTGAAAATTTCAAGGCAAAGTCACCCCTCGACTGGAAAATATAAAACCTTGAATATCTCGGAAACGGAGGCAGCTAGAGGGTCCAAACTTGCACTTTTTCAAATGGCTGTAACTCGAAAACTACGGCAGCTAGAGAGTTGATTTGGGTCTTCAAATGCAGCTTGTACCATGCCCTAAAAACCAAAAATAGGATTCCGGAACAAAACCCGCAAGAAAACTTGAAAATTTCAAAGCAAAGTCACCCCTCGACTGGAAAATATAAAACCTTGAATATCTCGGAAACGGAGGCAGCTAGAGGGTCCAAACTTGCACTTTTTCAAATGGCTGTAACTCGAAAACTACGGCAGCTAGAGAGTTGATTTGGGTCTTCAAATGCAGCTTGTACCATGCCCTAAAAACCAAAAATAGGATTCCGGAACAAAACCCGCAAGAAAACTTGAAAATTTCAAGGCAAAGTCACCCCTCGACTGGAAAATATAAAACCTTGAATATCTCGGAAACGGAGGCAGCTAGAGGGTCCAAACTTGCACTTTTTCAAATGGCCCTACCTCGAAAACTGCGGCAGCTAGAGAGTTGATTTGGGTCTTCAAATGCAGCTTGTACCATGCCCTAAAAACCAAAAATAGGATTCCGGAACAAAACCCGCAAGAAAACTTGAAAATTTCAAAGCAAAGTCACCCCTCGACTGGAAAATATAAAACCTTGAATATCTCGGAAACGGAGGCAGCTAGAGGGTCCAAACTTGCACTTTTTCAAATGGCTGTAACTCGAAAACTACGGCAGCTAGAGAGTTGATTTGGGTCTTCAAATGCAGCTTGTACCATGCCCTAAAAACCAAAAATAGGATTCCGGAACAAAACCCGCAAGAAAACTTGAAAATTTCAAGGCAAAGTCACCCCTCGACTGGAAAATATAAAACCTTGAATATCTCGGAAACGGAGGCAGCTAGAGGGTCCAAACTTGCACTTTTTCAAATGGCTGTAACTCGAAAACTACGGCAGCTAGAGAGTTGATTTTGGTCTAAAAATGCAGCTTGTACCATGCCCTAAAAACCAAAAATAGGATTCCGGAACAAAACCCGCAAGAAAACTTGAAAATTTCAAGGCAAAGTCACCCCTCGACTGGAAAATATAAAACCTTGAATATCTCGGAAACGGAGGCAGCTAGAGGGTCCAAACTTGCACTTTTTCAAATGGCTGTAACTCGAAAACTACGGCAGCTAGAGAGTTGATTTTGGTCTAAAAATGCAGCTTGTACCATGCCCTAAAAACCAAAAATAGGATTCCGGAACAAAACCCGCAAGAAAACTTGAAAATTTCAAGGCAAAGTCACCCCTCGACTGGAAAATATAAAACCTTGAATATCTCGGAAACGGAGGCAGCTAGAGGGTCCAAACTTGCACTTTTTCAAATGGCTGTAACTCGAAAACTACGGCAGCTAGAGAGTTGATTTGGGTCTTCAAATGCAGCTTGTACCATGCCCTAAAAACCAAAAATAGGATTCCGGAACAAAACCCGCAAGAAAACTTGAAAATTTCAAAGCAAATTCACCCCTCGACTGGAAAATATAAAACCTTGAATATCTCGGAAACGGAGGCAGCTAGAGGGTCCAAACTTGCACTTTTTCAAATGGCTGTAACTCGAAAACTACGGCAGCTAGAGAGTTGATTTGGGTCTTCAAATGCAGCTTGTACCATGCCCTAAAAACCAAAAATAGGATTCCGGAACAAAACCCGCAAGAAAACTTGAAAATTTCAAGGCAAAGTCACCCCTCGACTGGAAAATATAAAACCTTGAATATCTCGGAAACGGAGGCAGCTAGAGGGTCCACACTTGCACTTTTTCAAATGGCCCTACCTCGAAAACTGCGGCAGCTAGAGAGTTGATTTGGGTCTTCAAATGCAGCTTGTACCATGCCCTAAAACCAAAAATAGGATTCCGGAACAAAACCCGCAAGAAAACTTGAAAATTTCAAAGCAAAGTCACCCCTCGACTGGAAAATATAAAACCTTGAATATCTCGGAAACGGAGGCAGCTAGAGGGTCCAAACTTGCACTTTTTCAAATGGCTGTAACTCGAAAACTACGGCAGCTAGAGAGTTGATTTGGGTCTTCAAATGCAGCTTGTACCATGCCCTAAAAACCAAAAATAGGATTCCGGAACAAAACCCGCAAGAAAACTTGAAAATTTCAAGGCAAAGTCACCCCTCGACTGGAAAATATAAAACCTTGAATATCTCGGAAACGGAGGCAGCTAGAGGGTCCAAACTTGCACTTTTTCAAATGGCTGTAACTCGAAAACTACGGCAGCTAGAGAGTTGATTTTGGTCTAAAAATGCAGCTTGTACCATGCCCTAAAAACCAAAAATAGGATTCCGGAACAAAACCCGCAAGAAAACTTGAAAATTTCAAGGCAAAGTCACCCCTCGACTGGAAAATATAAAACCTTGAATATCTCGGAAACGGAGGCAACTAGAGGGTCCAAACTTGCACTTTTTCAAATGGCTGTAACTCGAAAACTACGGCAGCTAGAGAGTTGATTTTGGTCTAAAAATGCAGCTTGTACCATGCCCTAAAAACCAAAAATAGGATTCCGGAACAAAACCCGCAAGAAAACTTGAAAATTTCAAGGCAAAGTCACCCCTCGACTGGAAAATATAAAACCTTGAATATCTCGGAAACGGAGGCAGCTAGAGGGTCCAAACTTGCACTTTTTCAAATGGCTGTAACTCGAAAACTACGGCAGCTAGAGAGTTGATTTTGGTCTAAAAATGCAGCTTGTACCATGCCCTAAAAACCAAAAATAGGATTCCGGAACAAAACCCGCAAGAAAACTTGAAAATTTCAAGGCAAAGTCACCCCTCGACTGGAAAATATAAAACCTTGAATATCTCGGAAACGGAGGCAGCTAGAGGGTCCAAACTTGCACTTTTTCAAATGGCTGTAACTCGAAAACTACGGCAGCTAGAGAGTTGATTTGGGTCTTCAAATGCAGCTTGTACCATGCCCTAAAAACCAAAAATAGGATTCCGGAACAAAACCCGCAAGAAAACTTGAAAATTTCAAGGCAAAGTCACCCCTCGACTGGAAAATATAAAACCTTGAATATCTCGGAAACGGAGGCAGCTAGAGGGTCCAAACTTGCACTTTTTCAAATGGCTGTAACTCGAAAACTACGGCAGCTAGAGAGTTGATTTGGGTCTTCAAATGCAGCTTGTACCATGCCCTAAAAACCAAAAATAGGATTCCGGAACAAAACCCGCAAGAAAACTTGAAAATTTCAAGGCAAAGTCACCCCTCGACTGGAAAATATAAAACCTTGAATATCTCGGAAACGGAGGCAGCTAGAGGGTCCAAACTTGCACTTTTTCAAATGGCCCTACCTCGAAAACTGCGGCAGCTAGAGAGTTGATTTGGGTCTTCAAATGCAGCTTGTACCATGCCCTAAAAACCAAAAATAGGATTCCGGAACAAAACCCGCAAGAAAACTTGAAAATTTCAAAGCAAAGTCACCCCTCGACTGGAAAATATAAAACCTTGAATATCTCGGAAACGGAGGCAGCTAGAGGGTCCAAACTTGCACTTTCTCAAATGGCTGTAACTCGAAAACTACGGCAGCTAGAGAGTTGATTTGGGTCTTCAAATGCAGCTTGTATCATGCCCTAAAAACCAAAAATAGGATTCCGGAACAAAACCCGCAAGAAAACTTGAAAATTTCAAGGCAAAGTCACCCCTCGACTGGAAAATATAAAACCTTGAATATCTCGGAAACGGAGGCAGCTAGAGGGTCCATACTTGCACTTTTTCAAATGGCTGTAACTCGAAAACTACGGCAGCTAGAGAGTTGATTTTGGTCTAAAAATGCAGCTTGTACCATGCCCTAAAAACCAAAAATAGGATTCCGGAACAAAACCCGCAAGAAAACTTGAAAATTTCAAGGCAAAGTCACCCCTCGACTGGAAAATATAAAACCTTGAATATCTCGGAAACGGAGGCAGCTAGAGGGTCCAAACTTGCACTTTTTCAAATGGCTGTAACTCGAAAACTACGGCAGCTAGAGAGTTGATTTTGGTCTAAAAATGCAGCTTGTACCATGCCCTAAAAACCAAAAATAGGATTCCGGAACAAAACCCGCAAGAAAACTTGAAAATTTCAAGGCAAAGTCACCCCTCGACTGGAAAATATAAAACCTTGAATATCTCGGAAACGGAGGCAGCTAGAGGGTCCAAACTTGCACTTTTTCAAATGGCTGTAACTCGAAAACTACGGCAGCTAGAGAGTTGATTTGGGTCTTCAAATGCAGCTTGTACCATGCCCTAAAAACCAAAAATAGGATTCCGGAACAAAACCCGCAAGAAAACTTGAAAATTTCAAAGCAAAGTCACCCCTCGACTGGAAAATATAAAACCTTGAATATCTCGGAAACGGAGGCAGCTAGAGGGTCCAAACTTGCACTTTTTCAAATGGCTGTAACTCGAAAACTACGGCAGCTAGAGAGTTGATTTGGGTCTTCAAATGCAGCTTGTACCATGCCCTAAAAACCAAAAATAGGATTCCGGAACAAAACCCGCAAGAAAACTTGAAAATTTCAAGGCAAAGTCACCCCTCGACTGGAAAATATAAAACCTTGAATATCTCGGAAACGGAGGCAGCTAGAGGGTCCAAACTTGCACTTTTTCAAATGGCCCTACCTCGAAAACTGCGGCAGCTAGAGAGTTGATTTGGGTCTTCAAATGCAGCTTGTACCATGCCCTAAAAACCAAAAATAGGATTCCGGAACAAAACCCGCAAGAAAACTTGAAAATTTCAAAGCAAAGTCACCCCTCGACTGGAAAATATAAAACCTTGAATATCTCGGAAACGGAGGCAGCTAGAGGGTCCAAACTTGCACTTTTTCAAATGGCTGTAACTCGAAAACTACGGCAGCTAGAGAGTTGATTTGGGTCTTCAAATGCAGCTTGTACCATGCCCTAAAAACCAAAAATAGGATTCCGGAACAAAACCCGCAAGAAAACTTGAAAATTTCAAGGCAAAGTCACCCCTCGACTGGAAAATATAAAACCTTGAATATCTCGGAAACGGAGGCAGCTAGAGGGTCCAAACTTGCACTTTTTCAAATGGCCCTACCTCGAAAACTGCGGCAGCTAGAGAGTTGATTTGGGTCTTCAAATGCAGCTTGTACCATGCCCTAAAAACCAAAAATAGGATTCCGGAACAAAACCCGCAAGAAAACTTGAAAATTTCAAAGCAAAGTCACCCCTCGACTGGAAAATATAAAACCTTGAATATCTCGGAAACGGAGGCAGCTAGAGGGTCCAAACTTGCACTTTTTCAAATGGCTGTAACTCGAAAACTACGGCAGCTAGAGAGTTGATTTGGGTCTTCAAATGCAGCTTGTACCATGCCCTAAAAACCAAAAATAGGATTCCGGAACAAAACCCGCAAGAAAACTTGAAAATTTCAAGGCAAAGTCACCCCTCGACTGGAAAATATAAAACCTTGAATATCTCGGAAACGGAGGCAGCTAGAGGGTCCAAACTTGCACTTTTTCAAATGGCTGTAACTCGAAAACTACGGCAGCTAGAGAGTTGATTTTGGTCTAAAAATGCAGCTTGTACCATGCCCTAAAAACCAAAAATAGGATTCCGGAACAAAACCCGCAAGAAAACTTGAAAATTTCAAGGCAAAGTCACCCCTCGACTGGAAAATATAAAACCTTGAATATCTCGGGAAACGGAGGCAGCTAGAGGGTCCAAACTTGCACTTTTTCAAATGGCTGTAACTCGAAAACTACGGCAGCTAGAGAGTTGATTTTGGTCTAAAAATGCAGCTTGTACCATGCCCTAAAAACCAAAAATAGGATTCCGGAACAAAACCCGCAAGAAAACTTGAAAATTTCAAGGCAAAGTCACCCCTCGACTGGAAAATATAAAACCTTGAATATCTCGGAAACGGAGGCAGCTAGAGGGTCCAAACTTGCACTTTTTCAAATGGCTGTAACTCGAAAACTACGGCAGCTAGAGAGTTGATTTTGGTCTAAAAATGCAGCTTGTACCATGCCCTAAAAAACCAAAAATAGGATTCCGGAACAAAACCCGCAAAAAAACTTGAAAATTTCAAGGCAAAGTCACCCCTCGACTGGAAAATATAAAACCTTGAATATCTCGGAAACGGAGGCAGCTAGAGGGTCCAAACTTGCACTTTTTCAAATGGCTGTAACTCGAAAACTACGGCAGCTAGAGAGTTGATTTTGGTCTAAAAATGCAGCTTGTACCATGCCCTAAAAAACCAAAAATAGGATTCCGGAACAAAACCCGCAAGAAAACTTGAAAATTTCAAAGCAAAGTCACCCCTCGACTGGAAAATATAAAACCTTGAATATCTCGGAAACGGAGGCAGCTAGAGGGTCCAAACTTGCACTTTTTCAAATGGCTGTAACACGAAAACTACGGCAGCTAGAGAGTTGATTTGGGTCTTCAAATGCAGCTTGTACCATGCCCTAAAAACCAAAAATAGGATTCCGGAACAAAACCCGCAAGAAAACTTGAAAATTTCAAGGCAAAGTCACCCCTCGACTGGAAAATATAAAACCTTGAATATCTCGGAAACGGAGGCAGCTAGAGGGTCCACACTTGCACTTTTTCAAATGGCCCTACCTCGAAAACTGCGGCAGCTAGAGAGTTGATTTGGGTCTTCAAATGCAGCTTGTACCATGCCCTAAAAACCAAAAATAGGATTCCGGAACAAAACCCGCAAGAAAACTTGAAAATTTCAAAGCAAAGTCACCCCTCGACTGGAAAATATAAAACCTTGAATATCTCGGAAACGGAGGCAGCTAGAGGGTCCAAACTTGCACTTTTTCAAATGGCTGTAACTCGAAAACTACGGCAGCTAGAGAGTTGATTTGGGTCTTCAAATGCAGCTTGTACCATGCCCTAAAAACCAAAAATAGGATTCCGGAACAAAACCCGCAAGAAAACTTGAAAATTTCAAGGCAAAGTCACCCCTCGACTGGAAAATATAAAACCTTGAATATCTCGGAAACGGAGGCAGCTAGAGGGTCCAAACTTGCACTTTTTCAAATGGCTGTAACTCGAAAACTACGGCAGCTAGAGAGTTGATTTTGGTCTAAAAATGCAGCTTGTACCATGCCCTAAAAACCAAAAATAGGATTCCGGAACAAAACCCGCAAGAAAACTTGAAAATTTCAAGGCAAAGTCACCCCTCGACTGGAAAATATAAAACCTTGAATATCTCGGAAACGGAGGCAGCTAGAGGGTCCAAACTTGCACTTTTTCAAATGGCTGTAACTCGAAAACTACGGCAGCTAGAGAGTTGATTTTGGTCTAAAAATGCAGCTTGTACCATGCCCTAAAAACCAAAAATAGGATTCCGGAACAAAACCCGCAAGAAAACTTGAAAATTTCAAGGCAAAGTCACCCCTCGACTGGAAAATATAAAACCTTGAATATCTCGGAAACGGAGGCAGCTAGAGGGTCCAAACTTGCACTTTTTCAAATGGCTGTAACTCGAAAACTACGGCAGCTAGAGAGTTGATTTTGGTCTAAAAATGCAGCTTGTACCATGCCCTAAAAACCAAAAATAGGATTCCGGAACAAAACCCGCAAGAAAACTTGAAAATTTCAAGGCAAAGTCACCCCTCGACTGGAAAATATAAAACCTTGAATATCTCGGAAACGGAGGCAGCTAGAGGGTCCAAACTTGCACTTTTTCAAATGGCTGTAACTCGAAAACTACGGCAGCTAGAGAGTTGATTTTGGTCTAAAAATGCAGCTTGTACCATGCCCTAAAAACCAAAAATAGGATTCCGGAACAAAACCCGCAAGAAAACTTGAAAATTTCAAGGCAAAGTCACCCCTCGACTGGAAAATAAATATAAAACCTTGAATATCTCGGAAACGGAGGCAGCTAGAGGGTCCAAACTTGCACTTTTTCAAATGGCTGTAACTCGAAAACTACGGCAGCTAGAGAGTTGATTTGGGTCTTCAAATGCAGCTTGTACCATGCCCTAAAAACCAAAAATAGGATTCCGGAACAAAACCCGCAAGAAAACTTGAAAATTTCAAGGCAAAGTCACCCCTCGACTGGAAAATATAAAACCTTGAATATCTCGGAAACGGAGGCAGCTAGAGGGTCCAAACTTGCACTTTTTCAAATGGCTGTAACTCGAAAACTACGGCAGCTAGAGAGTTGATTTCGGTCTAAAAGTGCAGCTTGTACCATGCCCTAAAAACCAAAAATAGGATTCCGGAACAAAACCCGCAAGAAAACTTGAAAATTTCAAGGCAAAGTCACCCCTCGACTGGAAAATATAAAACCTTGAATATCTCGGAAACGGAGGCAGCTAGAGGGTCCAAACTTGCACTTTTTCAAATGGCCCTACCTCGAAAACTGCGGCAGCTAGAGAGTTGATTTGGGTCTTCAAATGCAGCTTGTACCATGCCCTAAAAACCAAAAATAGGATTCCGGAACAAAACCCGCAAGAAAACTTGAAAATTTCAAAGCAAAGTCACCCCTCGACTGGAAAATATAAAACCTTGAATATCTCGGAAACGGAGGCAGCTAGAGGGTTCAAACTTGCACTTTTTCAAATGGCTGTAACTCGAAAACTACGGCAGCTAGAGAGTTGATTTTGGTCTAAAAATGCAGCTTGTACCATGCCCTAAAAAACAAAAATAGGATTCCGGAACAAAACCCGCAAGAAAACTTGAAAATTTCAAGGCAAAGTCACCCCTCGACTGGAAAATATAAAACCTTGAATATCTCGGAAACGGAGGCAGCTAGAGGGTCCAAACTTGCACTTTTTCAAATGGCTGTAACTCGAAAACTACGGCAGCTAGAGAGTTGATTTTGGTCTAAAAATGCAGCTTGTACCATGCCCTAAAAACCAAAAATAGGATTCCGGAACAAAACCCGCAAGAAAACTTGAAAATTTCAAGGCAAAGTCACCCCTCGACTGGAAAATATAAAACCTTGAATATCTCGGAAACGGAGGCAGCTAGAGGGTCCAAACTTGCACTTTTTCAAATGGCTGTAACTCGAAAACTACGGCAGCTAGAGAGTTGATTTGGGTCGTAAAATGCAGCTTGTACCATGCCCTAAAAACCAAAAATAGGATTCCGGAACAAAACCCGCAAGAAAACTTGAAAATTTCAAGGCAAAGTCACCCCTCGACTGGAAAATATAAAACCTTGAATATCTCGGAAACGGAGGCAGCTAGAGGGTCCAAACTTGCACTTTTTCAAATGGCCCTACCTCGAAAACTGCGGCAGCTAGAGAGTTGATTTGGGTCTTCAAATGCTGCTTGTACCATGCCCTAAAAACCAAAAATAGGATTCCGGAACAAAACCCGCAAGAAAACTTGAAAATTTCAAGGCAAAGTCACCCCTCGACTGGAAAATATAAAACCTTGAATATCTCGGAAACGGAGGCAGCTAGAGGGTCCAAACTTGCACTTTTTCAAATGGCCCTACCTCGAAAACTGCGGCAGCTAGAGAGTTGATTTGGGTCTTCAAATGCTGCTTGTACCATGCCCTAAAAACCAAAAATAGGATTCCGGAACAAAACCCGCAAGAAAACTTGAAAATTTCAAGGCAAAGTCACCCCTCGACTGGAAAATATAAAACCTTGAATATCTCGGAAACGGAGGCAGCTAGAGGGTCCAAACTTGCACTTTTTCAAATGGCTGTAACTCGAAAACTACGGCAGCTAGAGAGTTGATTTGGGTCTTCAAATGCAGCTTGTACCATGCCCTAAAAACCAAAAATAGGATTCCGGAACAAAACCCGCAAGAAAACTTGAAAATTTCAAGGCAAAGTCACCCCTCGACTGGAAAATATAAAACCTTGAATATCTCGGAAACGGAGGCAGCTAGAGGGTCCAAACTTGCACTTTTTCAAATGGCTGTAACTCGAAAACTACGGCAGCTAGAGAGTTGATTTGGGTCGTAAAATGCAGCTTGTACCATGCCCTAAAAACCAAAAATAGGATTCCGGAACAAAACCCGCAAGAAAACTTGAAAATTTCAAGGCAAAGTCACCCCTCGACTGGAAAATATAAAACCTTGAATATCTCGGAAACGGAGGCAGCTAGAGGGTCCAAACTTGCACTTTTTCAAATGGCCCTACCTCGAAAACTGCGGCAGCTAGAGAGTTGATTTGGGTCTTCAAATGCTGCTTGTACCATGCCCTAAAAACCAAAAATAGGATTCCGGAACAAAACCCGCAAGAAAACTTGAAAATTTCAAGGCAAAGTCACCCCTCGACTGGAAAATATAAAACCTTGAATATCTCGGAAACGGAGGCAGCTAGAGGGTCCAAACTTGCACTTTTTCAAATGGCCCTACCTCGAAAACTGCGGCAGCTAGAGAGTTGATTTGGGTCTTCAAATGCTGCTTGTACCATGCCCTAAAAACCAAAAATAGGATTCCGGAACAAAACCCGCAAGAAAACTTGAAAATTTCAAGGCAAAGTCACCCCTCGACTGGAAAATATAAAACCTTGAATATCTCGGAAACGGAGGCAGCTAGAGGGTCCAAACTTGCACTTTTCCAAATGGCTGTAACTCGAAAACTACGGCAGCTAGAGAGTTGATTTTGGTCTAAAAATGCAGCTTGTACCATGCCCTAAAAACCAAAAATAGGATTCCGGAACAAAACCCGCAAGAAAACTTGAAAATTTCAAGGCAAAGTCACCCCTCGACTGGAAAATATAAAACCTTGAATATCTCGGAAACGGAGGCAGCTAGAGGGTCCAAACTTGCACTTTTCCAAATGGCTGTAACTCGAAAACTACGGCAGCTAGAGAGTTGATTTTGGTCTAAAAATGCAGCTTGTACCATGCCCTAAAAACCAAAAATAGGATTCCGGAACAAAACCCGCAAGAAAACTTGAAAATTTCAAGGCAAAGTCACCCCTCGACTGGAAAATATAAAACCTTGAATATCTCGGAAACGGAGGCAGCTAGAGGGTCCAAACTTGCACTTTTTCAAATGGCCCTACCTCGAAAACTGCGGCAGCTAGAGAGTTGATTTGGGTCTAAAAATGCAGCTTGTACCATGCCCTAAAAACCAAAAATAGGATTCCGGAACAAAACCCGCAAGAAAACTTGAAAATTTCAAGGCAAAGTCACCCCTCGACTGGAAAATATAAAACCTTGAATATCTCGGAAACGGAGGCAGCTAGAGGGTCCAAACTTGCACTTTTCCAAATGGCTGTAACTCGAAAACTACGGCAGCTAGAGAGTTGATTTTGGTCTAAAAATGCAGCTTGTACCATGCCCTAAAAACCAAAAATAGGATTCCGGAACAAAACCCGCAAGAAAACTTGAAAATTTCAAGGCAAAGTCACCCCTCGACTGGAAAATATAAAACCTTGAATATCTCGGAAACGGAGGCAGCTAGAGGGTCCAAACTTGCACTTTTTCAAATGGCCCTACCTCGAAAACTGCGGCAGCTAGAGAGTTGATTTGGGTCTTCAAATGCTGCTTGTACCATGCCCTAAAAACCAAAAATAGGATTCCGGAACAAAACCCGCAAGAAAACTTGAAAATTTCAAAGCAAAGTCACCCCTCGACTGGAAAATATAAAACCTTGAATATCTCGGAAACGGAGGCAGCTAGAGGGTCCAAACTTGCACTTTTTCAAATGGCTGCAACTCGAAAACTACGGCAGCTAGAGAGTTGATTTGGGTCTTCAAATGCAGCTTGTACCATGCCCTAAAAACCAAAAATAGGATTACGGAACAAAACCCGCAAGAAAACTTGAAAATTTCAAGGCAAAGTCACCCCTCGACTGGAAAATATAAAACCTTGAATATCTCGGAAACGGAGGCAGCTAGAGGGTCCAAACTTGCACTTTTTCAAATGGCTGTAACTCGAAAACTACGGCAGCTAGAGAGTTGATTTGGGTCGTAAAATGCAGCTTGTACCATGCCCTAAAAACCAAAAATAGGATTCCGGAACAAAACCCGCAAGAAAACTTGAAAATTTCAAGGCAAAGTCACCCCTCGACTGGAAAATATAAAACCTTGAATATCTCGGAAACGGAGGCAGCTAGAGGGTCCAAACTTGCACTTTTTCAAATGGCCCTACCTCGAAAACTGCGGCAGCTAGAGAGTTGATTTGGGTCTAAAAATGCTGCTTGTACCATGCCCTAAAAACCAAAAATAGGATTCCGGAACAAAACCCGCAAGAAAACTTGAAAATTTCAAGGCAAAGTCACCCCTCGACTGGAAAATATAAAACCTTGAATATCTCGGAAACGGAGGCAGCTAGAGGGTCCAAACTTGCACTTTTCCAAATGGCTGTAACTCGAAAACTACGGCAGCTAGAGAGTTGATTTTGGTCTAAAAATGCAGCTTGTACCATGCCCTAAAAACCAAAAATAGGATTCCGGAACAAAACCCGCAAGAAAACTTGAAAATTTCAAGGCAAAGTCACCCCTCGACTGGAAAATATAAAACCTTGAATATCTCGGAAACGGAGGCAGCTAGAGGGTCCAAACTTGCACTTTTTCAAATGGCCCTACCTCGAAAACTGCGGCAGCTAGAGAGTTGATTTGGGTCTTCAAATGCTGCTTGTACCATGCCCTAAAAACCAAAAATAGGATTCCGGAACAAAACCCGCAAGAAAACTTGAAAATTTCAAAGCAAAGTCACCCCTCGACTGGAAAATATAAAACCTTGAATATCTCGGAAACGGAGGCAGCTAGAGGGTCCAAACTTGCACTTTTTCAAATGGCTGCAACTCGAAAACTACGGCAGCTAGAGAGTTGATTTGGGTCTTCAAATGCAGCTTGTACCATGCCCTAAAAACCAAAAATAGGATTCCGGAACAAAACCCGCAAGAAAACTTGAAAATTTCAAGGCAAAGTCACCCCTCGACTGGAAAATATAAAACCTTGAATATCTCGGAAACGGAGGCAGCTAGAGGGTCCAAACTTGCACTTTTTCAAATGGCTGTAACTCGAAAACTACGGCAGCTAGAGAGTTGATTTTGGTCTAAAAATGCAGCTTGTACCATGCCCTAAAAACCAAAAATAGGATTCCGGAACAAAACCCGCAAGAAAACTTGAAAATTTCAAGGCAAAGTCACCCCTCGACTGGAAAATATAAAACCTTGAATATCTCGGAAACGGAGGCAGCTAGAGGGTCCAAACTTGCACTTTTTCAAATGGCCCTACCTCGAAAACTGCGGCAGCTAGAGAGTTGATTTGGGTCTTCAAATGCTGCTTGTACCATGCCCTAAAAACCAAAAATAGGATTCCGGAACAAAACCCGCAAGAAAACTTGAAAATTTCAAGGCAAAGTCACCCCTCGACTGGAAAATATAAAACCTTGAATATCTCGGAAACGGAGGCAGCTAGAGGGTCCAAACTTGCACTTTTTCAAATGGCTGTAACTCGAAAACTACGGCAGCTAGAGAGTTGATTTGGGTCGCAAAATGCAGCTTGTACCATGCCCTAAAAACCAAAAATAGGATTCCGGAACAAAACCCGCAAGAAAACTTGAAAATTTCAAGGCAAAGTCACCCCTCGACTGGAAAATATAAAACCTTGAATATCTCGGAAACGGAGGCAGCTAGAGGGTCCAAACTTGCACTTTTTCAAATGGCTGTAACTCGAAAACTACGGCAGCTAGAGAGTTGATTTTGGTCTAAAAATGCAGCTTGTACCATGCCCTAAAAACCAAAAATAGGATTCCGGAACAAAACCCGCAAGAAAACTTGAAAATTTCAAGGCAAAGTCACCCCTCGACTGGAAAATATAAAACCTTGAATATCTCGGAAACGGAGGCAGCTAGAGGGTCCAAACTTGCACTTTTTCAAATGGCTGTAACTCGAAAACTACGGCAGCTAGAGAGTTGATTTGGGTCGCAAAATGCAGCTTGTACCATGCCCTAAAAACCAAAAATAGGATTCCGGAACAAAACCCGCAAGAAAACTTGAAAATTTCAAGGCAAAGTCACCCCTCGACTGGAAAATATAAAACCTTGAATATCTCGGAAACGGAGGCAGCTAGAGGGTCCAAACTTGCACTTTTTCAAATGGCCCTACCTCGAAAACTGCGGCAGCTAGAGAGTTGATTTGGGTCTTCAAATGCTGCTTGTACCATGCCCTAAAAACCAAAAATAGGATTCCGGAACAAAACCCGCAAGAAAACTTGAAAATTTCAAGGCAAAGTCACCCCTCGACTGGAAAATATAAAACCTTGAATATCTCGGAAACGGAGGCAGCTAGAGGGTCCAAACTTGCACTTTTTCAAATGGCTGTAACTCGAAAACTACGGCAGCTAGAGAGTTGATTTGGGTCGTAAAATGCAGCTTGTACCATGCCCTAAAAACCAAAAATAGGATTCCGGAACAAAACCCGCAAGAAAACTTGAAAATTTCAAGGCAAAGTCACCCCTCGACTGGAAAATATAAAACCTTGAATATCTCGGAAACGGAGGCAGCTAGAGGGTCCAAACTTGCACTTTTTCAAATGGCTGTAACTCGAAAACTACGGCAGCTAGAGAGTTGATTTGGGTCGCAAAATGCAGCTTGTACCATGCCCTAAAAACCAAAAATAGGATTCCGGAACAAAACCCGCAAGAAAACTTGAAAATTTCAAGGCTAAGTCACCCCTCGACTGGAAAATATAAAACCTTGAATATCTCGGAAACGGAGGCAGCTAGAGGGTCCAAACTTGCACTTTTTCAAATGGCCCTACCTCGAAAACTGCGGCAGCTAGAGAGTTGATTTGGGTCTTCAAATGCTGCTTGTACCATGCCCTAAAAACCAAAAATAGGATTCCGGAACAAAACCCGCAAGAAAACTTGAAAATTTCAAGGCAAAGTCACCCCTCGACTGGAAAATATAAAACCTTGAATATCTCGGAAACGGAGGCAGCTAGAGGGTCCAAACTTGCACTTTTTCAAATGGCCCTACCTCGAAAACTGCGGCAGCTAGAGAGTTGATTTGGGTCTTCAAATGCTGCTTGTACCATGCCCTAAAAACCAAAAATAGGATTCCGGAACAAAACCCGCAAGAAAACTTGAAAATTTCAAGGCAAAGTCACCCCTCGACTGGAAAATATAAAACCTTGAATATCTCGGAAACGGAGGCAGCTAGAGGGTCCAAACTTGCACTTTTTCAAATGGCTGTAACTCGAAAACTACGGCAGCTAGAGAGTTGATTTGGGTCTTCAAATGCAGCTTGTACCATGCCCTAAAAACCAAAAATAGGATTCCGGAACAAAACCCGCAAGAAAACTTGAAAATTTCAAGGCAAAGTCACCCCTCGACTGGAAAATATAAAACCTTGAATATCTCGGAAACGGAGGCAGCTAGAGGGTCCAAACTTGCACTTTTTCAAATGGCTGTAACTCGAAAACTACGGCAGCTAGAGAGTTGATTTTGGTCTAAAAATGCAGCTTGTACCATGCCCTAAAAACCAAAAATAGGATTCCGGAACAAAACCCGCAAGAAAACTTGAAAATTTCAAGGCAAAGTCACCCCTCGACTGGAAAATATAAAACCTTGAATATCTCGGAAACGGAGGCAGCTAGAGGGTCCAAACTTGCACTTTTTCAAATGGCTGCAACTCGAAAACTACGGCAGCTAGAGAGTTGATTTGGATCTTCAAATGCAGCTTGTACCATGCCCTAAAAGCCAAAAATAGGATTCCGGAACAAAACCCGCAAGAAAACTTGAAAATTTCAAGGCAAAGTCACCCCTCGACTGGAAAATATAAAACCTTGAATATCTCGGAAACGGAGGCAGCTAGAGGGTCCAAACTTGCACTTTTTCAAATGGCTGCAACTCGAAAACTACGGCAGCTAGAGAGTTGATTTGGATCTTCAAATGCAGCTTGTACCATGCCCTAAAAACCAAAAATAGGATTCCGGAACAAAACCCGCAAGAAAACTTGAAAATTTCAAGGCAAAGTCACCCCTCGACTGGAAAATATAAAACCTTGAATATCTCGGAAACGGAGGCAGCTAGAGGGTCCAAACTTGCACTTTTTCAAATGGCTGTAACTCGAAAACTACGGCAGCTAGAGAGTTGATTTGGGTCTTCAAATGCAGCTTGTACCATGCCCTAAAAACCAAAAATAGGATTCCGGAACAAAACCCGCAAGAAAACTTGAAAATTTCAAGGCAAAGTCACCCCTCGACTGGAAAATATAAAACCTTGAATATCTCGGAAACGGAGGCAGCTAGAGGGTCCAAACTTGCACTTTTTCAAATGGCTGTAACTCGAAAACTACGGCAGCTAGAGAGTTGATTTTGGTCTAAAAATGCAGCTTGTACCATGCCCTAAAAACCAAAAATAGGATTCCGGAACAAAACCCGCAAGAAAACTTGAAAATTTCAAGGCAAAGTCACCCCTCGACTGGAAAATATAAAACCTTGAATATCTCGGAAACGGAGGCAGCTAGAGGGTCCAAACTTGCACTTTTTCAAATGGCTGTAACTCGAAAACTACGGCAGCTAGAGAGTTGATTTGGGTCGCAAAATGCAGCTTGTACCATGCCCTAAAAACCAAAAATAGGATTCCGGAACAAAACCCGCAAGAAAACTTGAAAATTTCAAGGCAAAGTCACCCCTCGACTGGAAAATATAAAACCTTGAATATCTCGGAAACGGAGGCAGCTAGAGGGTCCAAACTTGCACTTTTTCAAATGGCCCTACCTCGAAAACTGCGGCAGCTAGAGAGTTGATTTGGGTCTTCAAATGCTGCTTGTACCATGCCCTAAAAACCAAAAATAGGATTCCGGAACAAAACCCGCAAGAAAACTTGAAAATTTCAAGGCAAAGTCACCCCTCGACTGGAAAATATAAAACCTTGAATATCTCGGAAACGGAGGCAGCTAGAGGGTCCAAACTTGCACTTTTTCAAATGGCCCTACCTCGAAAACTGCGGCAGCTAGAGAGTTGATTTGGGTCTTCAAATGCTGCTTGTACCATGCCCTAAAAACCAAAAATAGGATTCCGGAACAAAACCCGCAAGAAAACTTGAAAATTTCAAGGCAAAGTCACCCCTCGACTGGAAAATATAAAACCTTGAATATCTCGGAAACGGAGGCAGCTAGAGGGTCCAAACTTGCACTTTTTCAAATGGCCCTACCTCGAAAACTGCGGCAGCTAGAGAGTTGATTTGGGTCTTCAAATGCTGCTTGTACCATGCCCTAAAAACCAAAAATAGGATTCCGGAACAAAACCCGCAAGAAAACTTGAAAATTTCAAGGCAAAGTCACCCCTCGACTGGAAAATATAAAACCTTGAATATCTCGGAAACGGAGGCAGCTAGAGGGTCCAAACTTGCACTTTTCCAAATGGCTGTAACTCGAAAACTACGGCAGCTAGAGAGTTGATTTTGGTCTAAAAATGCAGCTTGTACCATGCCCTAAAAACCAAAAATAGGATTCCGGAACAAAACCCGCAAGAAAACTTGAAAATTTCAAGGCAAAGTCACCCCTCGACTGGAAAATATAAAACCTTGAATATCTCGGAAACGGAGGCAGCTAGAGGGTCCAAACTTGCACTTTTTCAAATGGCCCTACCTCGAAAACTGCGGCAGCTAGAGAGTTGATTTGGGTCTAAAAATGCAGCTTGTACCATGCCCTAAAAACCAAAAATTAGGATTCCGGAACAAAACCCGCAAGAAAACTTGAAAATTTCAAGGCAAAGTCACCCCTCGACTGGAAAATATAAAACCTTGAATATCTCGGAAACGGAGGCAGCTAGAGGGTCCAAACTTGCACTTTTCCAAATGGCTGTAACTCGAAAACTACGGCAGCTAGAGAGTTGATTTTGGTCTAAAAATGCAGCTTGTACCATGCCCTAAAAAACCAAAAATAGGATTCCGGAACAAAACCCGCAAGAAAACTTGAAAATTTCAAGGCAAAGTCACCCCTCGACTGGAAAATATAAAACCTTGAATATCTCGGAAACGGAGGCAGCTAGAGGGTCCAAACTTGCACTTTTTCAAATGGCCCTACCTCGAAAACTGCGGCAGCTAGAGAGTTGATTTGGGTCTTCAAATGCTGCTTGTACCATGCCCTAAAAACCAAAAATAGGATTCCGGAACAAAACCCGCAAGAAAACTTGAAAATTTCAAAGCAAAGTCACCCCTCGACTGGAAAATATAAAACCTTGAATATCTCGGAAACGGAGGCAGCTAGAGGGTCCAAACTTGCACTTTTTCAAATGGCTGCAACTCGAAAACTACGTCAGCTAGAGAGTTGATTTGGGTCTTCAAATGCAGCTTGTACCATGCCCTAAAAACCAAAAATAGGATTCCGGAACAAAACCCGCAAGAAAACTTGAAAATTTCAAGGCAAAGTCACCCCTCGACTGGAAAATATAAAACCTTGAATATCTCGGAAACGGAGGCAGCTAGAGGGTCCAAACTTGCACTTTTTCAAATGGCTGTAACTCGAAAACTACGGCAGCTAGAGAGTTGATTTGGGTCTTCAAATGCTGCTTGTACCATGCCCTAAAAACCAAAAATAGGATTCCGGAACAAAACCCGCAAGAAAACTTGAAAATTTCAAGGCAAAGTCACCCCTCGACTGGAAAATATAAAACCTTGAATATCTCGGAAACGGAGGCAGCTAGAGGGTCCAAACTTGCACTTTTTCAAATGGCCCTACCTCGAAAACTGCGGCAGCTAGAGAGTTGATTTGGGTCTTCAAATGCTGCTTGTACCATGCCCTAAAAACCAAAAATAGGATTCCGGAACAAAACCCGCAAGAAAACTTGAAAATTTCAAGGCAAAGTCACCCCTCGACTGGAAAATATAAAACCTTGAATATCTCGGAAACGGAGGCAGCTAGAGGGTCCAAACTTGCACTTTTTCAAATGGCCCTACCTCGAAAACTGCGGCAGCTAGAGAGTTGATTTGGGTCTTCAAATGCTGCTTGTACCATGCCCTAAAAACCAAAAATAGGATTCCGGAACAAAACCCGCAAGAAAACTTGAAAATTTCAAGGCAAAGTCACCCCTCGACTGGAAAATATAAAACCTTGAATATCTCGGAAACGGAGGCAGCTAGAGGGTCCAAACTTGCACTTTTTCAAATGGCCCTACCTCGAAAACTGCGGCAGCTAGAGAGTTGATTTGGGTCTTCAAATGCTGCTTGTACCATGCCCTAAAAACCAAAAATAGGATTCCGGAACAAAACCCGCAAGAAAACTTGAAAATTTCAAGGCAAAGTCACCCCTCGACTGGAAAATATAAAACCTTGAATATCTCGGAAACGGAGGCAGCTAGAGGGTCCAAACTTGCACTTTTCCAAATGGCTGTAACTCGAAAACTACGGCAGCTAGAGAGTTGATTTTGGTCTAAAAATGCAGCTTGTACCATGCCCTAAAAACCAAAAATAGGATTCCGGAACAAAACCCGCAAGAAAACTTGAAAATTTCAAGGCAAAGTCACCCCTCGACTGGAAAATATAAAACCTTGAATATCTCGGAAACGGAGGCAGCTAGAGGGTCCAAACTTGCACTTTTTCAAATGGCCCTACCTCGAAAACTGCGGCAGCTAGAGAGTTGATTTGGGTCTAAAAATGCAGCTTGTACCATGCCCTAAAAACCAAAAATAGGATTCCGGAACAAAACCCGCAAGAAAACTTGAAAATTTCAAGGCAAAGTCACCCCTCGACTGGAAAATATAAAACCTTGAATATCTCGGAAACGGAGGCAGCTAGAGGGTCCAAACTTGCACTTTTCCAAATGGCTGTAACTCGAAAACTACGGCAGCTAGAGAGTTGATTTTGGTCTAAAAATGCAGCTTGTACCATGCCCTAAAAACCAAAAATAGGATTCCGGAACAAAACCCGCAAGAAAACTTGAAAATTTCAAGGCAAAGTCACCCCTCGACTGGAAAATATAAAACCTTGAATATCTCGGAAACGGAGGCAGCTAGAGGGTCCAAACTTGCACTTTTTCAAATGGCCCTACCTCGAAAACTGCGGCAGCTAGAGAGTTGATTTGGGTCTTCAAATGCTGCTTGTACCATGCCCTAAAAACCAAAAATAGGATTCCGGAACAAAACCCGCAAGAAAACTTGAAAATTTCAAAGCAAAGTCACCCCTCGACTGGAAAATATAAAACCTTGAATATCTCGGAAACGGAGGCAGCTAGAGGGTCCAAACTTGCACTTTTTCAAATGGCTGCAACTCGAAAACTACGTCAGCTAGAGAGTTGATTTGGGTCTTCAAATGCAGCTTGTACCATGCCCTAAAAACCAAAAATAGGATTCCGGAACAAAACCCGCAAGAAAACTTGAAAATTTCAAGGCAAAGTCACCCCTCGACTGGAAAATATAAAACCTTGAATATCTCGGAAACGGAGGCAGCTAGAGGGTCCAAACTTGCACTTTTTCAAATGGCTGTAACTCGAAAACTACGGCAGCTAGAGAGTTGATTTGGGTCTTCAAATGCTGCTTGTACCATGCCCTAAAAACCAAAAATAGGATTCCGGAACAAAACCCGCAAGAAAACTTGAAAATTTCAAGGCAAAGTCACCCCTCGACTGGAAAATATAAAACCTTGAATATCTCGGAAACGGAGGCAGCTAGAGGGTCCAAACTTGCACTTTTTCAAATGGCCCTACCTCGAAAACTGCGGCAGCTAGAGAGTTGATTTGGGTCTTCAAATGCTGCTTGTACCATGCCCTAAAAACCAAAAATAGGATTCCGGAACAAAACCCGCAAGAAAACTTGAAAATTTCAAGGCAAAGTCACCCCTCGACTGGAAAATATAAAACCTTGAATATCTCGGAAACGGAGGCAGCTAGAGGGTCCAAACTTGCACTTTTTCAAATGGCCCTACCTCGAAAACTGCGGCAGCTAGAGAGTTGATTTGGGTCTTCAAATGCTGCTTGTACCATGCCCTAAAAACCAAAAATAGGATTCCGGAACAAAACCCGCAAGAAAACTTGAAAATTTCAAGGCAAAGTCACCCCTCGACTGGAAAATATAAAACCTTGAATATCTCGGAAACGGAGGCAGCTAGAGGGTCCAAACTTGCACTTTTTCAAATGGCTGTAACTCGAAAACTACGGCAGCTAGAGAGTTGATTTGGGTCGTAAAATGCAGCTTGTACCATGCCCTAAAAACCAAAAATAGGATTCCGGAACAAAACCCGCAAGAAAACTTGAAAATTTCAAGGCAAAGTCACCCCTCGACTGGAAAATATAAAACCTTGAATATCTCGGAAACGGAGGCAGCTAGAGGGTCCAAACTTGCACTTTTTCAAATGGCCCTACCTCGAAAACTGCGGCAGCTAGAGAGTTGATTTGGGTCTTCAAATGCTGCTTGTACCATGCCCTAAAAACCAAAAATAGGATTCCGGAACAAAACCCGCAAGAAAACTTGAAAATTTCAAGGCAAAGTCACCCCTCGACTGGAAAATATAAAACCTTGAATATCTCGGAAACGGAGGCAGCTAGAGGGTCCAAACTTGCACTTTTTCAAATGGCCCTACCTCGAAAACTGCGGCAGCTAGAGAGTTGATTTGGGTCTTCAAATGCTGCTTGTACCATGCCCTAAAAACCAAAAATAGGATTCCGGAACAAAACCCGCAAGAAAACTTGAAAATTTCAAGGCAAAGTCACCCCTCGACTGGAAAATATAAAACCTTGAATATCTCGGAAACGGAGGCAGCTAGAGGGTCCAAACTTGCACTTTTCCAAATGGCTGTAACTCGAAAACTACGGCAGCTAGAGAGTTGATTTTGGTCTAAAAATGCAGCTTGTACCATGCCCTAAAAACCAAAAATAGGATTCCGGAACAAAACCCGCAAGAAAACTTGAAAATTTCAAGGCAAAGTCACCCCTCGACTGGAAAATATAAAACCTTGAATATCTCGGAAACGGAGGCAGCTAGAGGGTCCAAACTTGCACTTTTTCAAATGGCTGTAACTCGAAAACTACGGCAGCTAGAGAGTTGATTTGGGTCGTAAAATGCAGCTTGTACCATGCCCTAAAAACCAAAAATAGGATTCCGGAACAAAACCCGCAAGAAAACTTGAAAATTTCAAGGCAAAGTCACCCCTCGACTGGAAAATATAAAACCTTGAATATCTCGGAAACGGAGGCAGCTAGAGGGTCCAAACTTGCACTTTTTCAAATGGCCCTACCTCGAAAACTGCGGCAGCTAGAGAGTTGATTTGGGTCTTCAAATGCTGCTTGTACCATGCCCTAAAAACCAAAAATAGGATTCCGGAACAAAACCCGCAAGAAAACTTGAAAATTTCAAAGCAAAGTCACCCCTCGACTGGAAAATATAAAACCTTGAATATCTCGGAAACGGAGGCAGCTAGAGGGTCCAAACTTGCACTTTTTCAAATGGCCCTACCTCGAAAACTGCGGCAGCTAGAGAGTTGATTTGGGTCTTCAAATGCTGCTTGTACCATGCCCTAAAAACCAAAAATAGGATTCCGGAACAAAACCCGCAAGAAAACTTGAAAATTTCAAGGCAAAGTCACCCCTCGACTGGAAAATATAAAACCTTGAATATCTCGGAAACGGAGGCAGCTAGAGGGTCCAAACTTGCACTTTTTCAAATGGCCCTACCTCGAAAACTGCGGCAGCTAGAGAGTTGATTTGGGTCTAAAAATGCAGCTTGTACCATGCCCTAAAAACCAAAAATAGGATTCCGGAACAAAACCCGCAAGAAAACTTGAAAATTTCAAGGCAAAGTCACCCCTCGACTGGAAAATATAAAACCTTGAATATCTCGGAAACGGAGGCAGCTAGAGGGTCCAAACTTGCACTTTTCCAAATGGCTGTAACTCGAAAACTACGGCAGCTAGAGAGTTGATTTTGGTCTAAAAATGCAGCTTGTACCATGCCCTAAAAACCAAAAATAGGATTCCGGAACAAAACCCGCAAGAAAACTTGAAAATTTCAAGGCAAAGTCACCCCTCGACTGGAAAATATAAAACCTTGAATATCTCGGAAACGGAGGCAGCTAGAGGGTCCAAACTTGCACTTTTTCAAATGGCTGTAACTCGAAAACTACGGCAGCTAGAGAGTTGATTTGGGTCGTAAAATGCAGCTTGTACCATGCCCTAAAAACCAAAAATAGGATTCCGGAACAAAACCCGCAAGAAAACTTGAAAATTTCAAGGCAAAGTCACCCCTCGACTGGAAAATATAAAACCTTGAATATCTCGGAAACGGAGGCAGCTAGAGGGTCCAAACTTGCACTTTTTCAAATGGCTGTAACTCGAAAACTACGGCAGCTAGAGAGTTGATTTGGGTCGTAAAATGCAGCTTGTACCATGCCCTAAAAACCAAAAATAGGATTCCGGAACAAAACCCGCAAGAAAACTTGAAAATTTCAAGGCAAAGTCACCCCTCGACTGGAAAATATAAAACCTTGAATATCTCGGAAACGGAGGCAGCTAGAGGGTCCAAACTTGCACTTTTTCAAATGGCCCTACCTCGAAAACTGCGGCAGCTAGAGAGTTGATTTGGGTCTTCAAATGCTGCTTGTACCATGCCCTAAAAACCAAAAATAGGATTCCGGAACAAAACCCGCAAGAAAACTTGAAAATTTCAAGGCAAAGTCACCCCTCGACTGGAAAATATAAAACCTTGAATATCTCGGAAACGGAGGCAGCTAGAGGGTCCAAACTTGCACTTTTCCAAATGGCTGTAACTCGAAAACTACGGCAGCTAGAGAGTTGATTTTGGTCTAAAAATGCAGCTTGTACCATGCCCTAAAAACCAAAAATAGGATTCCGGAACAAAACCCGCAAGAAAACTTGAAAATTTCAAGGCAAAGTCACCCCTCGACTGGAAAATATAAAACCTTGAATATCTCGGAAACGGAGGCAGCTAGAGGGTCCAAACTTGCACTTTTTCAAATGGCCCTACCTCGAAAACTGCGGCAGCTAGAGAGTTGATTTGGGTCTTCAAATGCTGCTTGTACCATGCCCTAAAAACCAAAAATAGGATTCCGGAACAAAACCCGCAAGAAAACTTGAAAATTTCAAAGCAAAGTCACCCCTCGACTGGAAAATATAAAACCTTGAATATCTCGGAAACGGAGGCAGCTAGAGGGTCCAAACTTGCACTTTTTCAAATGGCTGCAACTCGAAAACTACGGCAGCTAGAGAGTTGATTTGGGTCTTCAAATGCAGCTTGTACCATGCCCTAAAAACCAAAAATAGGATTCCGGAACAAAACCCGCAAGAAAACTTGAAAATTTCAAGGCAAAGTCACCCCTCGACTGGAAAATATAAAACCTTGAATATCTCGGAAACGGAGGCAGCTAGAGGGTCCAAACTTGCACTTTTTCAAATGGCTGTAACTCGAAAACTACGGCAGCTAGAGAGTTGATTTTGGTCTAAAAATGCAGCTTGTACCATGCCCTAAAAACCAAAAATAGGATTCCGGAACAAAACCCGCAAGAAAACTTGAAAATTTCAAGGCAAAGTCACCCCTCGACTGGAAAATATAAAACCTTGAATATCTCGGAAACGGAGGCAGCTAGAGGGTCCAAACTTGCACTTTTTCAAATGGCTGTAACTCGAAAACTACGGCAGCTAGAGAGTTGATTTGGGTCTTCAAATGCAGCTTGTACCATGCCCTAAAAACCAAAAATAGGATTCCGGAACAAAACCCGCAAGAAAACTTGAAAATTTCAAGGCAAAGTCACCCCTCGACTGGAAAATATAAAACCTTGAATATCTCGGAAACGGAGGCAGCTAGAGGGTCCAAACTTGCACTTTTTCAAATGGCCCTACCTCGAAAACTACGGCAGCTAGAGAGTTGATTTGGGTCTTCAAATGCTGCTTGTACCATGCCCTAAAAACCAAAAATAGGATTCCGGAACAAAACCCGCAAGAAAACTTGAAAATTTCAAGGCAAAGTCACCCCTCGACTGGAAAATATAAAACCTTGAATATCTCGGAAACGGAGGCAGCTAGAGGGTCCAAACTTGCACTTTTTCAAATGGCCCTACCTCGAAAACTGCGGCAGCTAGAGAGTTGATTTGGGTCTTCAAATGCTGCTTGTACCATGCCCTAAAAACCAAAAATAGGATTCCGGAACAAAACCCGCAAGAAAACTTGAAAATTTCAAGGCAAAGTCACCCCTCGACTGGAAAATATAAAACCTTGAATATCTCGGAAACGGAGGCAGCTAGAGGGTCCAAACTTGCACTTTTTCAAATGGCCCTACCTCGAAAACTGCGGCAGCTAGAGAGTTGATTTGGGTCTTCAAATGCTGCTTGTACCATGCCCTAAAAACCAAAAATAGGATTCCGGAACAAAACCCGCAAGAAAACTTGAAAATTTCAAGGCAAAGTCACCCCTCGACTGGAAAATATAAAACCTTGAATATCTCGGAAACGGAGGCAGCTAGAGGGTCCAAACTTGCACTTTTTCAAATGGCCCTACCTCGAAAACTGCGGCAGCTAGAGAGTTGATTTGGGTCTTCAAATGCTGCTTGTACCATGCCCTAAAAACCAAAAATAGGATTCCGGAACAAAACCCGCAAGAAAACTTGAAAATTTCAAGGCAAAGTCACCCCTCGACTGGAAAATATAAAACCTTGAATATCTCGGAAACGGAGGCAGCTAGAGGGTCCAAACTTGCACTTTTTCAAATGGCTGTAACTCGAAAACTACGGCAGCTAGAGAGTTGATTTGGGTCGTAAATTGCAGCTTGTACCATGCCCTAAAAACCAAAAATAGGATTCCGGAACAAAACCCGCAAGAAAACTTGAAAATTTCAAGGCAAAGTCACCCCTCGACTGGAAAATATAAAACCTTGAATATCTCGGAAACGGAGGCAGCTAGAGGGTCCAAACTTGCACTTTTTCAAATGGCTGTAACTCGAAAACTACGGCAGCTAGAGAGTTGATTTGGGTCGTAAAATGCAGCTTGTACCATGCCCTAAAAACCAAAAATAGGATTCCGGAACAAAACCCGCAAGAAAACTTGAAAATTTCAAGGCAAAGTCACCCCTCGACTGGAAAATATAAAACCTTGAATATCTCGGAAACGGAGGCAGCTAGAGGGTCCAAACTTGCACTTTTTCAAATGGCCCTACCTCGAAAACTGCGGCAGCTAGAGAGTTGATTTGGGTCTTCAAATGCTGCTTGTACCATGCCCTAAAAACCAAAAATAGGATTCCGGAACAAAACCCGCAAGAAAACTTGAAAATTTCAAGGCAAAGTCACCCCTCGACTGGAAAATATAAAACCTTGAATATCTCGGAAACGGAGGCAGCTAGAGGGTCCAAACTTGCACTTTTCCAAATGGCTGTAACTCGAAAACTACGGCAGCTAGAGAGTTGATTTTGGTCTAAAAATGCAGCTTGTACCATGCCCTAAAAACCAAAAATAGGATTCCGGAACAAAACCCGCAAGAAAACTTGAAAATTTCAAGGCAAAGTCACCCCTCGACTGGAAAATATAAAACCTTGAATATCTCGGAAACGGAGGCAGCTAGAGGGTCCAAACTTGCACTTTTTCAAATGGCCCTACCTCGAAAACTGCGGCAGCTAGAGAGTTGATTTGGGTCTTCAAATGCTGCTTGTACCATGCCCTAAAAACCAAAAATAGGATTCCGGAACAAAACCCGCAAGAAAACTTGAAAATTTCAAAGCAAAGTCACCCCTCGACTGGAAAATATAAAACCTTGAATATCTCGGAAACGGAGGCAGCTAGAGGGTCCAAACTTGCACTTTTTCAAATGGCTGCAACTCGAAAACTACGGCAGCTAGAGAGTTGATTTGGGTCTTCAAATGCAGCTTGTACCATGCCCTAAAAACCAAAAATAGGATTCCGGAACAAAACCCGCAAGAAAACTTGAAAATTTCAAGGCAAAGTCACCCCTCGACTGGAAAATATAAAACCTTGAATATCTCGGAAACGGAGGCAGCTAGAGGGTCCAAACTTGCACTTTTTCAAATGGCTGTAACTCGAAAACTACGGCAGCTAGAGAGTTGATTTTGGTCTAAAAATGCAGCTTGTACCATGCCCTAAAAACCAAAAATAGGATTCCGGAACAAAACCCGCAAGAAAACTTGAAAATTTCAAGGCAAAGTCACCCCTCGACTGGAAAATATAAAACCTTGAATATCTCGGAAACGGAGGCAGCTAGAGGGTCCAAACTTGCACTTTTTCAAATGGCTGTAACTCGAAAACTACGGCAGCTAGAGAGTTGATTTGGGTCGTAAAATGCAGCTTGTACCATGCCCTAAAAACCAAAAATAGGATTCCGGAACAAAACCCGCAAGAAAACTTGAAAATTTCAAGGCAAAGTCACCCCTCGACTGGAAAATATAAAACCTTGAATATCTCGGAAACGGAGGCAGCTAGAGGGTCCAAACTTGCACTTTTTCAAATGGCCCTACCTCGAAAACTACGGCAGCTAGAGAGTTGATTTGGGTCTTCAAATGCTGCTTGTACCATGCCCTAAAAACCAAAAATAGGATTCCGGAACAAAACCCGCAAGAAAACTTGAAAATTTCAAGGCAAAGTCACCCCTCGACTGGAAATATAAAACCTTGAATATCTCGGAAACGGAGGCAGCTAGAGGGTCCAAACTTGCACTTTTTCAAATGGCCCTACCTCGAAAACTGCGGCAGCTAGAGAGTTGATTTGGGTCTTCAAATGCTGCTTGTACCATGCCCTAAAAACCAAAAATAGGATTCCGGAACAAAACCCGCAAGAAAACTTGAAAATTTCAAGGCAAAGTCACCCCTCGACTGGAAAATATAAAACCTTGAATATCTCGGAAACGGAGGCAGCTAGAGGGTCCAAACTTGCACTTTTTCAAATGGCTGTATTTCGAAAACTACGGCAGCTAGAGAGTTGATTTTGGTCTAA